>JASDDO010000014.1:192818876-194079710 GCA_030015575.1 Agapanthus africanus | reverse complement strand
GACTGAAAGGAGAAGTGTGGGTGTAGCACCTGATACAGGTGATCAAAAAGGACTCCTGCAAGTATGTAGTAATGCGATGTCAGTGCATAAAGTATATTGCCCACAATGAAACCGATGGATCACAAGTCCGTACCTTCCAGCATTTGAGAGGATATGAGAGAAGGCAAAGGGGCGGCCACTGTCAAAGTAGTAACTAGCGATACTTCCTCGGGTGGCACAACCTCAACGCTCGCAATGCCTGCATTAGAAGCGAAAGAAATACTGTCAGGAGAGATCGAAAGGGATTGCAAAACAAAAAGGAAAGCAATAACCCAAAATCTACCTGGTAGGTCGCCGGTCGAGACCGCAACAAAGGCATCACTGGATGCAGCGACTGCCTCACCCTCCTCCAACGGAATGGTCTCGCCTCCCGTCACCTCATCCCCTGACTTTACGAGAGCCGTCGTAACTCTCGTGACGCCAAGAGATGGCAGAGAACCGCAGGCGGAAAGAATGGCGATTGGGGCAGTGCCAGACTCCTGAGAAAGAGGGGCTACCTCAGGCTCGACGATTGCAGCCATCTCTCCTACCGCTACCTCAGGTTCGGAGATTGTAGCCACCTCACCTACCGCTACCTCAGGCTCGGTGATTGCAGCCACCTCACCTACCGCTACCTAGGGCTCGGCGATTGCAGCCACCTCACCTACCGCTACCTCATCAAGACTCGGCCCTGCAGAATAGGATATATGAAAATCTGAAAATTAAAACTTTGACAAAAAGAACCCAATGTCACGTTACCTTGGGTCAGTTTTTCAACTGCTTCCCGAGCTGTACGTGCTGCCTGTCTGTAGGCGGTAGACAAGACAGCCGAAACATCCTCTGAAGGAGTAGGGGCAGGGGTAGCAGCGCTTGAACCTGCACCCGCGGCCAAGGCAGCGTTACGCTCCCTTGCCGCGCGCATTCTACACTTCCTTTCTGCCCGGGCTGTGAGGGCAGATCTTCTCAAGACCTCCATCAACGGGATGCCATCGTCCACACCAATAGTTACCTCTGGAGCTGTTATGGCATCCGTCATCGGTCGTTTGAGTAAAGCCTCTTTCGGCAGTGCTGAGGAGGCCGGGACTTCGATGGCTGGCCCTGTAAGCATCTCCGCATCACCCTGCGGGATTGGCATTATAGTCCCTGCGATAAGATAAGAAGGGGTCAGATTGTCCATAAGAAAGGAGAATGAAGGCACAATGAGCCGAAATATACCAACGCCCAGCGAAGCGCGAATCCTCTCCTCCTCCTCGAAAGTCTTGAGGGAAGCTGCTAGAGCCTCTTCAGTGGAAATGCCTGTTGAATATGAGATGTTAGTCAAGGCATGATAATAGAAAAATATGTAACAGCAAAAAAGATGCAACTAAAGATTACCTGACTCAGCAAGGATGATCATTCCTTCTTTGTGGCTTGCTGATCGTACAGAAGCTGCAATAGCAGCCTCCAGATTCGTATCATCCGGCGCTACGAATAGGCCTTCGTTGGTCCATATTCGCCCAAGCCCTCACTATAAGGAGCATGGGGCTCCTGACCAAATAAAATGTTGGCAGAGAGAATCGACTTCTTCTTCCTCTTCTGCGAGCTAGCGCCGGTCGCCGCTAGCACAAGCTTACGCTTGGTGGGCACCTTGGGACGACAAGTCCCGATATCTGAACCTACGCCAGACTCGGGAGACGCTACGGTCACCGCTTTCACTGGAGCACGGGGTATCGGCAGCTCAGGCCTGTCATGCGGGACTTTGATCGCGGTAGCTTCTCTTAAGGGAGGTTGGGCAATGGTCCGTCGCTTCAGAGGGACGTTTGGATCACCTGCAGGGGGTGCACCCTTGCGATCAAGCAACAATCTCTTTTCCTCCCTGATGACGGCACCCATTGCGTGTTGATACCACGCCACATATACGTTTAGGGCCCTAGGAACACAGCTTGGTTCGCTAATAAAGAAATTGGACCCTGTGTTTAGACGCATGAAGTGGTGCAAAGCGCCGGATACCCTCCTCGGTATAAACTGGTTCCGCCAGGAATGCCTCGAGCAGGACGCCCTGATTATAACTTGATTGCTGAGCAAAACGGTAGGGATTGTATCTCATGAACATAGCCGAATCGTTCTGCCTGAACACCAAATACTCCGGCCTGATGGAATATAGATGGAGAATTTCCCGAGCTTTCAGGATAGAAGCTCCATCTTTAAAAGTGTCCCGCAACGGGTGCACCGTCTTAGCAGACTCCTTACCAATGGTCATGACCTTATCAACAAAGGTCATGCCATCCCCGACGGTACGTGGGCGAGGGATTACACCTCGAGCCTCTCGCTGACTTGGCTCCACAATGGAAGCATTGACCAGCCGCATGATCCGGGGAAAATTGCAAGTTTCATAGAAATGAGTCCGCTTGTGCATTCTAAAGGCATCGAGCACATGCAATTCAAGCCATGAGGTAAAATAATGCATCGGGAAGTTCATGGGCTGCACCCCTGGCTGAGCGGTATCAGCCGCCAAACTAAGGTCGTGATACAAATGAGCCAGCCCGGCAATACCAACGGCAACTTGTCTCCCTTCAACCATCCGATAAGCTGGGTAGAAAAATGACGACCTCATGTAGCGAGGGTGCATGGGAAGCTCGAACCAGCTTAACCACAAACCAAGGAACCCTAAAAAGAATGCTTCCTCATCAATGCCCAGAGCAGCAATTTCTGAAAAAGGGACGATCGTGACATTTGGAAGAAAGAATCCCTTTTGGTCAGCTTCCAGTATTCGTCGGCGATCCAATCCAAAGCCGAAGGGATCATCGAGTGTGGAAAACTTTTCGCCTTGTCTCGATAGAACTTCTGAACGAAGAAAACGGGCGATGAAATCCGCAAAGCTAACTCCATGGCTTACAGATTCAAGAAATAGGCCTTCGTAAATGTTTAGCACCTTGATTAAGCTAGGGAATCGGTGCTGAATGGCATTCTCTGGTTTTAAACCCGTCATCACTAGTCGGGTAGCGAAAACATATTCATCAGGGGGCAAGATCTTCTCATAATGCTCCCCTCTGACAGGCAAGCCGGAGATGTCCGCAAACTCTTCCAGAGAGATGGAAACTTCCCGATCTAGCATAAGGAAAGTATGAGTTGGAACGTTCCATTGTTCCAAGAAGGCTTTAACCCACCATGCGGAAGGTGTGGAGTACTGGAACAGAGAAGCATAAATCGCAGGATACAACCCAAGCTTCAGCAGTTCTGACTTCTTTGCCAATAGGATATATCGGGTCCACTGCAGGTACCTAGCCGAGTGACGGGGAGTCAGACCTATATTGTAGGGCTGTCCCTAAGGGCGCGACTCACCTTGGCATATACGCCGCCTTAGAATGTCCAAAGCCATCGGCGGTTGTACAGGTATTGCAGCCATAGAGGGCTGAAGACAACCCTCTGAAGTCCAGTTAACCACCTCCATAGCATAGTTCACCGGGGGTGCGTCAGCATAGTGGATCGCCGAGATAGCCTCTGAAGGTGTTGCACAAGAGAAGCTGCGTCGACCCATGATGATCTGGTTATACCATGTTCCCCACAAATGAATATTCTTGTGTTCTGGGTCATGGTCTTTAATCAGTGCAATAACCTCTCGGTCTACGGGCGCCTCAGGAAATCCGCCTTCTGAGCGGACGAACGGAAAAGAAGTGTCGAAAGACATGTCGCCTGCGCGGAAAAGAACAAAAGTCAACCCTCGGTACTATAATTTAAATACTGATACTTGGTACTTTAAAATTCGTACCGCACTGCAATGCAGTAGAGAGGGACCAAAGGGGGCCTACAAAATCTAGATGACAGTTTATCAATTAATAAAACAGCCTCATCATTTGATGAGACTGTTAATTAAATGAGGAAATCCTCAAGTGATTCTTATTTAATGAGAAATCTCTCGGGTTAAGGAGTAAATCTCCCCTTGAGAGCAGTGCTCTGTGACAGAGTGACACTTGTCAAACTCTAATCATGAAGGAATAAAAATTCCTCAAGAGCCTTGCTCTGGAAGAAAATGATGGAATAATCCATCAAGAAAATTAAAAAAAAACATTTTTTTATATATATACGAATTAAAAAAAATCCCGAGATCTTCAAGATCCATGTACAAACTCTTAAGAGTTCTTCATGATTTGAAGAGAGCAAAAGCTCTGTTAATGAAACCCTAAAAGGGTTTTCTTTAGATCAAAGATTTATGGAGAGCAAGGCTCTGTTAATGGGTAAAACCCTAGATTATTAAAAGATTTAATCTTTACCTAAATTTTGACAGGGTTTTTGTCCTTAAGAAAATTCTTAAGATGGAGAGCTATGCTCTGTGAGAGAATAAAAATTCTCAGAAAATAAGGAAGAAGATGAACAGAAATTATCCTAAGGACCAAAGGTCCTATTTATAGGCACTGCGTGCCGTTTCAACTTCTCAGTTGATCCAAGGGCGCAGATGCTGCCACCGCTGCACTCACGTGTGGGCCACGTGAGCGCAACGATGGGGGGTATTTGTTTCCCCCAATCAGAGCAAAGCACTGTTCAAAAATTCAAATTTTGAAATGAATCAACGCTTCAGAAGTAGCGCCGAGTGCGCTGCGCACCACGTGCAATGCACGGGTGCGCTAGCGCTAGGTGCGCTGCGCTCTAAGCAGCGCACCACGTGCAAAGCACGGGTGCACCAGCGCTGGAACTTGAAACTCCCCACTGTTAGATAAAAGATCTAATAATAATGATGAATCATTAATTAATCAGAATTAAATTCTGTTAAGGAAAGATTCCTCGAAATCTTTCTAAATAACAAGATTGTGCTCTGTAAATCAGAGCACCGTTGGATCAATTATCCAATGGTAAATAAAAATTACCAAAAGACAGAATAAATTCTGTATGGAAAGATTTTCCAATCTTGTTAAAAACAAGAAGATTGCCTTCTGTAAAATAGAAACCCTAAAATCAAAGATCCAATGGTGAGGAAACATCCCTAAATCAATCAGAGAAAGATCTTTTTAACTGATTCAATAAATCAGCCTACCCTATAAAAAGGCCCATAGACTTCAAGTCTCAAGGACATATACAGATACAAAAAAGAGAGAGAGAAACCCCGCTATAAACTTTGAGAAACTCAAAGATAAAGAGCAAGTTCTTGCAAGAAGATCTTTCTTCAAGGTAAAAATGATAATGATGAACATAGAGATGAAATCATCTCATAAAAAGAAGAATTTACTTCTTTAAAGATCATAGATCTACAAGACCAAGGTCTTTCACAAAAAGATCAAGAGATCTCATCATAAAATAATAAGAAGAAGAACATAATTCTTCTCACAGATCATGGATCTATACAGGCAAAGCCTTTAATCAATATAAGAGATTGGAAATATCTCCTGCAAAATAAGAACTGCTGTTCTTGGATCTTGAGACAAAGTCTCTTTTAAAAGAACATAAATTTGTTTTCCAGATCATAAAATTGATCAACTGCGCTTTGCGCTCTTTAACTGCGCTTCTGCGCTCTTAGACTGGCGCTCAGCGCCGAGCGCGCCACGTGTCGCTTTGCGCTCTTGAAACAGCGCACTGCGCCACTAAACTGAAAGCGCAATGCGCTCATGAATTAGCGCTTAGCGCTCATAAACTGGCATCATGCGCTCATCATCTGGCGCCTAGCGTCAAGTGCGACACGTGTCCCTTACATGTGCGCCACGTGGTAGAAGCGCACTGCGCTTTTTGACTGGCGTAAAGCGCTTAGCGCACCACGCGTTGCGCTGACAGAACATAAATTGTTCTTTAATAAGCCCAGAGCTATGATGAATACTCAGCATTCAATAAAACACAAAACATTGTTAAGATATAAATCAAGGCTCAGTATTGTTAAAAGGGCTAAGCCTAAATAAAAGCTCAACAGCCCAAAATGAATGTTAAAACATTTTAACTTGATTGGACTTAGCCTAAGATTGGCCATAAGTCCTCAAATGCAGATTAACTGAGCCCATATGCTCATAAATCTTTTAACAGATCTTAGCCCCAAATTGGACTACAGATCTTTCAACCAAAATTGGTTCAAGGGTACATCTCTGAGCCCCTCTGATATATGTCGTTGTAATCCTTCAACGTCTTCAGAGAGGCGACGGGTCTCGACAACCATACATTTCATAGACTATGACGTCTTTAAACTGGATTGTGGGGTCCTTAAACCCACGGACTATGATATCCTTAACCTTGACTGTGAGGTCTTTAAACTCACGGACTATGATGTCCTTAACCTTGACTGTGAGGTCTTTAAACTCACGGACTATGATGTCCTTAACCTTGACTGTGGGGTCTTTAAACTCATGGATTATGATGTCCTTAACCTCGGACTGTGGGGTCCTTTAAAACCCATGGACCGAGATGTCCTTAAACTAACATTGGACCACCATGTCCTTAAACTGGTAATCGACCGCAATGTCCCTAAACTAAATAATAGAGTCCAAATGCTCTTTTGTCGGATCTAAACGATTCCGTTGAGTTGATCTTAGTCTAAAATTAGACTAACGTATCCTTAACTAACGTTTAAGTTGATTTTAGTCTCAAATGAGACTAACGTATCCTTAAACCCACCCCCCAAACCCAAATCTAAGAAGATACGGATTTGGACTAATCCACGCCCTACGGGCGACAACATAAATTAGTCTCCGTATACAATCCACGGGCAACCAAAAACAAAATAAACACCCACGACACGAAGTGACCATCTGGAGAAGGAGAAAGTGGTTACCGCGATGCGGTAGCGTAATTAACTGCAGGGGCTTGCGCCTGCAGGGAAGAGCGTCCCCACAATCAAAAACCCCTCAAATATGGGGGAATCTGATGAAGTCTGCTACATCGGCCGCATCCATTTAAACCTTCGATATACGGTGCCATAAATCAACTTGGCATCTTCGGAGAGGTGGACGGATAGCACCAATTAGCATCTGCCCCGAAATTCAGGCAAGATGGACCTGCGCGGTCGCGTCTCCGTGTTTCGGTGGGGAACAATACCTTTCAGCAATTCCTTTCTATGCAACTCACGAAGCCTCCTCTCACTCATGTGGCCAAGACGCATATGTCATAGCTTTGCGGTATCCTCCATCTGTTTCTGTGTAGCCACGACTGCACCACCAGTCACTGTGCTGTCGTCCAAACGATCCAAAATTTTCAATCGTTGTCCCTTCATGGCTACTAGGGCATCCTTGACAACCTTTAGCACTCCATCTTGACCAATGAACTTGCATCCTGCATCATTCAATACCTCTAGAGAAATCATATTTTTCTTTAATTCCGGAACGTGTCGTATGTTCACATCACACCATCAAATATGCGGACTTTGATGTTCCATATGCCAATGACCTTGTATGCCATATTGTTCCCCCATAAGAACACTACTACCATTGAACTCTTTATAGGTGTCGAACAATTTCTTCTTAGGACACATATGATAAGAACATCCAGAGTCAAGTATCCAATCATCAGAATTTTCTTCCTTCCCTGTATGTACTGCGAGTGCACCACAACGATCTTTTTCTGCTTTGGTCGCAACACCGGCACAATCCGAACTTTTTGTACTAGCACCTTTACCCCTCTTCTCCAACCACTGTCTGTACTTTGGCATTGCTTCTTCATATGCCTTGGCTTTTTGGAAAAGAAGAATGGTCCGTCCTCTTGTCTGGATGATTTGGATTTCCGCTTATGCTCTTGCCTCCGTCTCTAGTCTTCAACCTTCCCCTTTCACCAGCAAACAACTCTGATGAATCCTTTGATGGATTTGATTTCTTCATGATCTCATTATTAAGAAGCGTAGTTATAACCTCCTCTATCTTGAGAGTCTCATTCTTATAGAGAATTATTGTCACCAAGTGTTCATACGAATTTGAAAACGAAAAAAGGAGTAAAAGCACTCGGTCCTCCTCCTTTTACTTTACTTCAAGACTTAGAAGATCGCCGACAATCTTGTTAAAACTATTTAAGTGTTCATGAATTAGAGTACCTTCTTTCATGAGTAAACCATAAAGTTGCCTTTTTAAATACATCTTGTTAGACAAAATCTTTGTCATATACAAGCCCTCTAGCATCAACCATAAATTTACCAAAGAAATTTCTTTTATGACATTGTACATCACGTTATCCGTCAGATAAACCTCTATTGTGCACCCTGCCCTCTGATCCATGTCTTGCCATGCATCATCTATTACGCTAGGTTTATTACTGCCAAGAGTTTTAAACAGCCCTTCTTTTACAAGAAGTGCCTTCACCTTTCTCTGCCACATCGAGAAGTTCTATTTTCCATTAAATTTCTCCACCTCGAACTTGGTGCTATTGACTTTGTTATCCATTATTCTTAATTCAAAAGTAAAAACCTTTCCCTCGGATCCTTATAAACAAATTCAATAGAATCACAACTAAGAAGATGGTTAGTGGATACAAACGTCGTCACCCACCGTAAACTTAGATCGAAAAATTAAAGAACATGGCTTTGATACCAGTTTTTGGACGTGCAGCAGAGGCAACACCAACCTTGATGGATATATACCAAGATCCATTTTAACAGATAACAACTAGAACAAACGCAAAATCAAATAACACAAGAAGAGATTTGGGGGAAGGGGGAGAACACTTTATTAGAACTTTAGAGAAAAAAGAAAAACCTTACATAAGATTATAAAAACCCTCTCTTTATAGATCTCCAACGAGATCATCCTTCTTCTCTCTCAAAGCTCTTCTTAATGGCGTCTTGATCACTTATGAAGCCGCCGTTTCTCCTCCCTTAAACCTTATGATCAAGATTGAACCTTTAAACTTTAATCCTAGCATTTTATTTATACCCTATTACAAATCTGATATAAAATAGGAATACAATAATTACGAAATTGCCACCCAAAACTGAATATTCGAGATAAACTTGAAATCTTGATCTCCGGAATCAACCGTCAACAGACTTCTTGAGCCAGCTCAATATCTTCTTGCGTCGGCTCAAAACTTTTCGAGTTTTCTGTCTCTAAGAAATGGCTCAATACTTCGATGAGACGACTCAGCCCATTGTTGAGATGGTTTATAAAGTACGTGGAAATCATATTTCTTCTCTTGATGTATGAGACGAATCATGCCAAGCATGAGCTGGATTAATAACTGAAACTTGATGGAGTGCAGTCTCGATATACAGGACACCTTCACAACATCTCCTCCCGTCGACGAGCCTCATGCGACCGCATCTCCTCCTCTTCCTCCGTCGTCGACTCCTCTCTGGCGCCACCTTCTCCTCTCCCTGCCGCACCGTTAACGCTTTCGCCGATCCCCTCGAGCTCCGCCTCGGCCGATCGCTTCCACCTCCTCGCCCTCTCTTTTTCTGTGTGTATATGTGTATGTGTGTGTACATGGGGCCGGTGGGATTTCGAAGGATTTCGAGACATTTCGAGGGATTTCTAGAGAGAACGTCAAACGATTTCGAAGCCGTGAACTTCCTCAATCGCATCTCAGGTACTCTGTCTCTTTTCTTTCTTTCTCCTCAAAATTATCCAAAAAAACCCTCTAACTTTTCCATTTCGCAAACAGCCCCTGCCGCTGCTCGCTGCTCCTTACCCTCTCTCCTCTCCGCTTGTTCACCACCGATACGGCCGAATACAGCACGAGAAATTATGCCAACAATGTCACCGAGTATAGCACCGTCATCGGATCTGTAATCGCCCAACGCAGACAAGCAATCAAACCTCTATCAATATGATTTCTTGCAAAAAGATTGAATTTTCTTTTGTTGGTGATAGCAAATTTTGGATTTTTTAGGGGATTCTTGTTGAGGGATGTGTACGATGATATGATGCTCGATGTGGTTCAACCTTTGAGGGACACTTTCCATTCACTGATCGTGGGGACGATGAAGGGAAGCCGATTGCAGGATGCCTTCTTTTTTAGGATGAGATGAAAGCCAATGGCTTGTGTCCTGATGTAAGATTATATTCATTTTTTAGTAGATAAAAGTTACAAGAATGCATATTAGAGATTGTTGTCGCTTCAAAAGTTTGAAGTTTTACAAGGGTTAGTTTTATATAAAGTTGTATACAAAACCCTTGATCTAAATCCTTTTAGAACTTAGGGCATCTTAATTGGACTGTTAGTAATTGGCATCTATTAGGATAAATTTGTGGTGTTTGAGTGCTAATAAGCTATTTATGTTTTCTGAGTGTTCGATTAGGTATAAATGTACGAGGGTATTAGGTGCACTTATCCCTTGACCATTTTTAGAATGGTGGAACCAAAATGTGATGGATAAGAAGCTTGCATTTCTTTTATGCCTGTCATAAAAAGTTTGGGGATAAGACCGAGAATAGACAATTTTGATCGATAGTTTGGAGTTGTTACGAGAATGCATATCCAGATTACTTCTTGTAAATGAGAAATAGTATATTTGCGAAATTATTTGGGGATGAAGTTATTTGAGTGGTAATGATAATGGATGGGGCTATTGATGTTATGTATAGAATGTGATTATGTGAATTTTTGGTTTAATCAAAATCATCATAAAGGAGTGGCAGCTGGATACATATTTTTGTACATCAGCGTTTGTTTTGGCTCGACTCGATGCGGGTGCTTTTGAATTTTTGATAGGGACTGTTGATTGTGGTGAACCTCATCTCCTATATCTCTACATCAAGTCCTAGTCTAAGGAACCAAGCGAAGGAGAAGAAGCAACCGATCCAATCAGTGGCCTTGAAATTAAATCGAGACTATCTTTATATCAGAATCGACAACTTGATACAAAGATCAAGTTCTCTCTTAGTAAGTCCTTCCCTAACCTTTTACCTTTTCAACATATTAAAACTTTGGAATTTAAATAAAAGGAATTATTTTTAATCAACCGAAGTTTCATAAAGTTACCTAGACATAACCACTAAAAAAGCCTAACTATTCCCTGTTTAACTTTCATTATGAAGTTTAGAAAACTTTGGTTATCTACACTCCAAAGGCGAGATAATTGGAGTTTAGAAAATTTCAATACAAACTAAGTTTCGGAAACTCCAAAAAGTGTGAAGAAAACATGTACTTTGTGCAGACACCTTATCAAAGCTAAACTTATAAGTAGAGATAGGGCCTTTCAAACTAGAATTTGCATAGCCTTTACCTCCACCCAATAATAAACTTTGATTTTCATAACTCCATATTTGAAATCTAATGCTTTTTTCTTACAAGAAATTCATCTCTCATCTTTACTATTATGCTAACGCTCTCATCTTGTAAGGATTTCTTATAGACTTAAATTAGTGCAAAATTTTTTTAAAAAATTATAGTATCTTGTTCTAATCCGAAACCCGATGTCAACAAGAAATCTTGTGTGCACTTGCCATTGCAAACCTGATGGTCAGGTTAGGTAATGATATTTATAGATTAACCCGGTGAAGGCTAATTGTTGGATGGAGACTATAAAAGTGTGAATATGTAGCAGGTTAAGAGATTTAAGGGTGAAATATAGGAGATTTAAAGTTAATTTTTTTGTCATGGTTTCATTCCTGAACCTAGAAGAATGGCTCATCATGTGGTCATGAACGAGCTTTTCTTGGTGAAGCTACCTTGAAACTACATGCGTGCGCATAGGTTCCTGCTATCCTTAGCTTATAAACTTGGACATCATGTTCTTATTACTGCAACTATTAACGGTTTTGTATGATTTTATCTTTTTCTTTTTCGAAGACTAAATGTAAGCTTGACAAACTTTTCCTTTGTGGTATATAAGTGTGAGATGAAAGTGAGTGGTGATATTCATGTCATGAAGAATAAAATTGTATAGAATAGGTAAATTTGCTATTACTTATGTGCTTTATGTTACCATCTTAACAAATCTGTTTTCCACCCTTTCTTTCTTTCTTTCTTTCTTAGATGGTCTTAAACATGATATGGATACAATTTTAGATGGTTTTATGCATTTTTATAAGATGATTTTGTCATCGCCTCCTCCTCCTCGATCCAGTGGAAAAATTCGCAGCATTCCTCTCTCTAACAAGTTCTAGGTACAAACCCCTCTCGCTCTCTCTTACTATATATTTACAAATTCATAGATCTATTTTGATTTTGTGTGTGGGGGGCCGTAAATTTAAGGGAACTTAACATGCTATTGATACACAAGCGTCTTGTTTAAATAAAGTTTATAGATTAAAATTTTTATAACAGTATCCTGTTCATGGTTTTAAATTTAAATAATAATATCATGTATTATTATATAATCCTTATCTCTTTTTAAGACAAAGGAGTACATGTTTTTGACGAATTAAATTTTAAAGTCAAGAAATTTTTAATATTGTAAATAAATATATTAATGTGTAAACTTATTAATGTTATATATGAGATTTTGGTAAGGTTTATTAAACTTATTCATTAACAGTTTATATATATTTTTTTATCTTATTGTATCACAATTTGGGAAATTTTATAAATACGGAGGAGGTGCTACCAAAATATTCAAAAACGGTTTTTATCTACACACACTAAACAACACACAAACAACACACACACACACAAAGCACATACACACTAACAACCCTACATCTTAGCGAAATCATAAATTGAAACTTAGATAATTTATCAAACTAAATTAACCGCCGTAGATCCCGCTTATCGGTTCACATACGTTTGGTGTTCGTTGTGACATAAAATTATACGAAAATTATTAAAAATCGAATGGTATCGTTCGGCGCTAACAACCATCGTGAAGTTTATGTGTCGAGAAGACTCAATCATAGGATTCACAAGAATCCAATATTGATACGAATCCGACGCGAATCTTATAGATCAATAACACATCATTTAAATTCGCAAGACCTGATTTCTAGATTTAGAATTTCATAACAAGACATATAGACTAAATCTAATACATCGTTCCTTATTATTTTATTACACAAACTTATAAACTTTATTGCTTCATTCTTCCATTCGTCCTGGTCCAATTTCCGGTATACTGTCGACGGCTTCGCAAGCCACTCCTTCGGCTATGGCTTCGTAGGACACTCCTCCAGGTTCTTCTGCTTTAGCTCTAGCTACTTTAGCTCCAGCTACTTTAGCTCCAGCTCCAGATACTACTCCAGCATCAGTTTTGGAGTATTTGAGACGCATGGGCTACAGCGCGGACCGGTTTCACTAGATGCGCCAGATACTTAGAGATGGAGCACTTGGATTGAGCCAGTAATGATTTTTTTTATAATATTTTTGAGATTTTTATAGGATGTAAATATTATATTTGCGATATGTTGTATATTTAGTATATCAGTTCTTGTATATGATGATTATGATTATGATTTTAGAGTGATTTTGTATTGCGTTCGTTTATTTTGTGTTTTTATATATTATGCGTGGAATTATATATATATATATATATATATATATATATATATATATATATATATATATATTTGTATTTTGGTATATAATATAGTGTGTGATATATTATTGTGTAAAGGGCGGAAAAAAAACCGCAGGCAGTTTTTTTTTTTAAAGTTTGTATTTATGGTTTCCACCGTAGGGGCAAACTTAGCCTCTACAGGTTCCACCGTAGGAGCAAAGTATAAAAAAATGATATTATGTCCTTACATTAGAAACCGTAGGGGCTAATTTTGACCCTACGGTGGAAACGGTAGGTATAAAATATTATTCTTTTAAAAAAATAAAAAAAATAATTGCCTTTACATTGTCATCCATAAGGGCAGTTACCCCTATGGGTTTCTCTTTAGTGGCAAATTTATAATCGTCGGGGCATTTATCTGTCTCTACGGATTTTGCCCCTACGGATCATTTTTTTGCCTCTACGGTTTCAACCGTAAGGACAACGGTTTGCCCATACTGTTCCAACCATAGGAGCAAGGCATATTCGTAGTAGTGATTGTAAAGGAAAAAGCGGTAGGATCTAATGATATTATGGTCGAAGTTTGGAAATTTTTAGTAGAGACATCTAATTTGATTAAAGAAGTTATTTAATAAAATTATAGATACAAAAAATATGCATGATTAATAAAGGACTGTGGGTATCCTGATACCTCTTTACAAATCTTCTCCTGCCGACACCAAATTTTAGAATCACAGAATGTAATTCTTTCCTACTGGCACTAAATTTCGAACACAACAATTTTCGCAATATTATGTTTTAATAAGTGAAATTTTGAAAAATTGTTAAGATTATGAGAATTTTTATTGCCATGTGTCAACTTAAAAATCAATTGGAATTTTCAATTTAAAGACCATCTTCATTTTTAATTAAACTAGTAGAGATGTGTGCTGTTCTCTTTCAATGGTAGGACAATAGATACTCCCTCCATTCATAATTACTTATCCTTTTAGACCTTTGTACAACAATTAAGATATAATTTAAATTCTATTTAAAAGAAATATTATAATACTGTCATTCTAGTAATTTTTTCTAAATTACCCTCATATTAAATGAATGTTGTTTTCTCATCTTCTTAAATTTTTTTTGGAACCTTACACCAGTGATTTTTTAATGAGGTTAGTTTAGATATTTTACAAGAACAAAATAATAAATACGATGAGAAATTCTATATTAATCACCTCTATATCATAAAAGGACAAATAATTTAGGACAAAAAAAACTTCCCAAAAGGACACGTAATTTACAAAATTGGTAGATACATGTGAAGCCATTGAGGCCATTTGAAGAGTAAATCAAGTGCATGTTGTTCCTAGGTGGTATACAATGAAACCAAAGTTAAATAAAATTAGATAGTGAAGTTGTCGCCTTAGGCACTGGTATCCCGCTTTCTTTAAAACAATTCGTGCCACCGTGGTGGGAAGTGTTGGATATATTGCCCTCAAGGCAATTATTATAATTCCAGGATGACAATTACTGTAATTGATGGAGGACTTATATGGATAGAACAGTCTTTCTCGAGATGATAGTATGCTATCTGGTTTGTTTTTATTATTCATGTGTATACGTTTTACTCATTATCATGTATCGCTAATGCATAATGATAAATCCCATAGGATCTTTACTTGACTACCAGGATTAATGATAGGGATCATAATAGTGGGGTCTGGGTAGTTCATAAGCACATCGTTAAATGTCCCTAGTCGTAAGAGTATCGAGAATGGGTATCGGTACTCCAGTTTAGACTAGTGTGTACGTTTCCTGATTTGGTTGGAGGGCCATAGCTGATCCCCCAACTACTGGTGTTTGACACTGAAGATTATATACATGTGCTCATTAGGTTTTGAGTTACACTGGACGGACTCACTGAGAACTCCTTGATGGGATTATACCTATCGTCAGATAGCAGTTTCTGGTGACATGAGTACAAGGTAGTCTGTAAACCTGAGATCATCATAGTGTCTTGTGTGGTCCCACTATGCTTTGATTACTATCCTACCACGGCTTTAAAGAGCCATGCAAAAAGGTTTTACTTGGGTATAGTTCTGAACCATATGGAAGCAGTGAGCGATCGGAAATGATTCGTCTTTTCCGTTATAGGGAGTTGAAATTGTGCTATGCTCTATTAGCTATAACTATAAGTCCCTATCTAGGGTAGATGAGATTTACTGATAAGTGTTATCGGTAGTTTCTTAGTTGGTTATGAGCTTGACATCGGTATGACTTATCGGGTTATTGGGAGTCTGACGGTTTCCGCCTCTTAGACCCGGTATGCGACACTCTAAGATGAAGAGACCGAACTATACAGTGACTATCATTGATAGGCTCTGCAGGGTCAAATTTGCTTGTCGACCAGCCTTTCGTTCAATACCTGGGTAGTCGTTACATGCAGCTAGTACCACTGACGTGCTTGTAGGTTAACTCGATAGAGGATTGATCTGAAAGTGTTTAAGATTAATCAGATATGATCCTAATCTACTGCCAGCGTATTGTCGAGTCTTTAGAGTTCTACAAAGATGTTTTCCGGGCTCAGGCGAAACGATGTGGAGTGCGTATGATGATACGAGCAGGAGTTCGATTAAATACGTGCATTGGATACGCGAAATTTAATCGGAAGTTTGTTAACACCAGCCGGTCTTTTAAAAACACGGATATTAAATCAAGTATTGATTATATATATATATATATATATATATATATATTATTTCTCTTTATTTTTACTCTCTTTACATTTTGCATTAGGATGCAAATGGATAAAATAATATGTTTGCATATTCTTTTTCTATTTTCCTTTTTCCTTTCTTTTGTAGCCATGTGATAATATGGGAGGGGGGGGGGTATACCTACCCAAAGAGTATTGACAAGTGGAGGAGAGAGAATAAGACGGTATATAAGAGTTGTCTTACTCTCATTTCATTTAGTTTGTGAATTCATTTTCTTCTTCTCCTTATCTCTCCTCTCATTTGTGCTCTCCACCAAAAAGAAAAAGGAAAAAGAAAAAAGAAAAAAGAGAGAAAATTTTCTACATCTTTAGTTTCTAAGTTCTAGCAAGATTTAGTATTTAGTTGCTTCATCAAGTTTACACTTGAAATGGAGTTGGAGCTTGGGCATGGGTTTCTTCAAGTGGATCATCTTCGGTAAGGTCGATCGGCGAGCAAGCTCGTTTCCGAAGGACTTAGAGCCTAGAAAAGGTCTTCCGCAATTAGGCGAACATGCTACAAAGATTGTAGCAAGCTAAAACCCTCTCTTGTTTCATGTTTGCTCTCTTGTTGTAGTTTTTGTGTTTAGATGAATTCTTGGTTTATGGTTGCTTGTGCTTGCTTGAATTTTTTTCGTTATGCATTTCACTTTGGCCGTAAGTGTTGCGGCACAAGCACGAGCATCCTAACATAGTATTAGAGCTGGCCCAAACACCAGAACTTGCTTTAGACGATGCATTAGTTTTGAATCGAAAATTTAACCGAATTAAATTTCCAATGTAGAGTCCCTAAAATCGGCCTCTGAATATTTTTTGAGACATGTTTTTAAACCGCGCCTTTAAGAAATTGATGTGTTAAGAAAATGAGACCACACCGTTGTGGTATGGCCGCCTGGGCCGGCCTTCTGGCCGTGTGGGCCGCCCTTTTGGCCGCATGGGTCGGCCAGACTACAACAATGTGTCTTGTGTTTCTTGCAAGGAATTTATATTCAGGAAATTTAATTTTTGGGATATCCCAATTTTGTCCAGGTTCTTGTTTATGTTTTCAGTGTTTTCGGGCAACTCAGAAAATGTTTTGGTCGAAACTATAGCATCGTTTAAGTTATGCATATATTGATATGTGTTGGTCAACATCGACGAATTGATGTTTGATCAATTCGACAGGGTTGCACATAGTGAGTTTGTTATGTTGGTGTGTATGGCTTGGTTAGATTGTCACGAACTAATAGCCTCACGTGTGATTGTTTGTACTACTTATGTCGTATTTCATTTTCTGTATAAGCCGAATGTATATTTTGCGGGACAAACGGTCGGATTGTGGCCGTCGTCGCCAATGTATATATTATTCTTTTTCGGGACACGACCGGGTTGAGGCCGTCGTTGTCGTTGCTTGTATAATGCATTGGTTTTACACTGTAGAGAAGCACTCAAGCTGTCGGGTTCTAGAATACGGCAGGTGGCTATTTCAAGGAGTTGAGACCGGACTGTCTAGTTCTAGAATTGGAGGGTGCTCTCCACGCTAGTAGAGGGTATAGGATAGAACTGCAGAGGAGTGCTCGAGCCGCCGGATTCTAGAAAGCGACGGGTGGCCCCCTCATGGCGTTGAGGCCGGGTTTCCTCATTTCTAGGATTGGCGGGTGGGTATTCACGCTCGTAGAGGTCTTGGTTTGGCAGTGTACAGGCTATTCACGCGAACGAGGAATGTTGCCTGTAATGTGATTATTTGATTGTCATGATATTTATCGCATTTCTGTAATATGATCATCTACATGTGATGATGTATATATATGCTGATATATATGGTATATAAATAAATGCTACTATATGTTTTGCATCCGTGCTAGCCCTCTGTCAGCCCTGCCGTAAGTTAAGTAATCTTACGGTGAAGACCCGTTGCCTCGTGATGAATGCGGATGGCATGCAAATGCATTATATTTTCTTTTCATATCATGTTTTTCTGGTGTAAGAAGATGCTAGATGATATGTATTAGTATCTAAATGATAGGATTGCGTTAATTGGATTAATGCAAAGAAAACTATAGCCGTATTCTTTTGCTTTGAATATAGGTATTCAGTTAGGAATATCCTGCATCTCATTCGATGAGGAAAAAACCTTGATCTCTTCACGGGAAATTCACTCTTGAGAAAAAGTTTATGTTACTATAAGCTTTAAAAACCACTAAGTTCCTTCAACGATATTAAGTTCATTAGGTTAAAAGTTTTCTTCAAAACCAGCCGTAGCTCTCTGTCATTTCAGGAAGTATTACTTAGTATTCATGCTGCGTTTGTTGGCTCATAGTGTACGGTAGCTAAGTGGTGCTTCCTGCCTGCATGTTGATGCGATTAGTTAAGAAAGTCGCACAGTCTTATTGGCTCAGTCAAGGGCTTCTGGGTCTAAATTAGTCACGAAATGACGGGTTGATTTTGACTAGCGACTTATATTTGTTGGCTCAGTCAAAGTCATAAGACATTAGGGGTAAAAACCGATATCGAGAGTTTCGAGTATTGAAACTTGCAATATGATTGCATACCTTCTATGTGATAGTTGTGTCCCGATTCCCACTGTAAGTTAGAGTTACTCTCGGAAGATTTTCACTTCATAATTAGCTAACCTATTCGGTGTCTAGAAAGATATTAACGAGGTTATGTCTATGCGGAAACAAGCCTATTAAATTGGGTCCATGCGAAAGCACGGGGGACCTCCCTCGAAGTACCAACACAGGCGTGGTTGAACTGTTTGCAAACTTGTAAGTGTAAATGATCCCGGCTAGTTCTTCTTTTAGGGTTTGAAGAAAGATTCGACGAAACAGTGGGAGCCATCTTGATTAGATAAATTAACAAACCAATCTAATCTTGATATAGTGCATGCCAAGTGTTTCTTTTCTCTCTCTGATAGTGACATATGACCGACTTTAAAGTAAAACTCGTAAACTAATTTAACCGAACATTTTTACTATCATTGGCTTTGGAATGTCATGATTGCCCTAATTCACGACAAATTCGCATATGTCCTTGCCCTTCCTACTTCCACTTTGTTTCTCCAAAACCCTCTGTATCACATACAGGGATCCATATTAAGGCCATCTCATATAGTTAGATATGAACTCGAAGAAATTGTTTTAGTCCGAGAATGGCCATTGGTTCTGGAGAAAGTGAATTATTCATTTATCTCTCCCCTCCACCTTATCTCAAGTTTGAGAGCACCTTTAAAAAGGAGAATAAACCAGTTACGTTTGTTGGATAGTCTTCTTCTAATCCCGAGGCTGATGTTGAAAGGAAGGGTAAAAGGAAAACCAACTAGCCTAAATTCGGTATACAGAAGGTAAGACGGAGAGACATCAAAAGGGGATGAAGTGAGGGAAATGAAATTGCAAATATTGTCATGAGCCTGGGCATTGGAATATGCTTTACTATGAATACTTGACAACCCCTTGAAACATTTTGATATTTCAGTTTTCCTGTGTGGTTGTAATTAAAGACTGTTTCTTAATTAATTCTGGTTCCTGAGTATTTGGATACTGGATTAGAATCCCACATCTGTAAGGAGTTATAGATGCTGAGAAGGAGTAGAGTATTAAGAAAGGGTGATTTGATTCTCAATATCAAAAATCAGAGCAATTGTTGCTATTGGGAAATATAACCTAGTTTTGCCTAACGACAATTTTTTTGGTTTTGAATAACCGTTGTTATACACCAATTTTTTAAACTGATATATCTGTCTCTTTATTTTATAAATTGAGATATGATTTTTGAAAAATATGTTCTGAACATTAACCTTCATCAATTGTTGATTGGGTAAGGTGCATAAAGATAACGGTATAGAAATTCTTAACCAAAATAAAGTTTTCAACTTACAACAGAAGGAGTTTGAGTTAGGGAACTCTTGAAACTTATACATGTTGATGTATGTTGTCCGATGTCCATATGGAAAATGAGTTGATACTCATACTTCATTCCGTTCACTTATGAGTTCTCTGGTTTTAGACACACATTCTTGTTGAAATGCAAAGTCCAAAGATTTTGAGATATGGGAATAAAGTAGAGAATAGACGTTGGAAGTAACAAAATTTTTCGAAGTGATCGAAGATGTGGATGCTTATGTTCAGTATTCCGTATTGAGAATTTGATTCTCTATTAGTTTACTCCTCCGAGGGTGCGTTCTATGATAAATAATTCTGGGTGGCCTTTTTCATCTAGGGATTTACACTGGAAACAATTGTCTCTGATAAACCTTAGCCACTCCGCAGATTTAGTAGGTGGTCTCAGCCAGCCGAGAGATACTTCGGTTTCCTTGTAGACGTGACAGGAAGATTTGGATCATGGTGATGATGACCTTAATAGTTATTAGTAGGCTATAGGAAGTGGTGACTTCCGACTGATGGCTGGACGCCATGTTATCCAAGTTGGACTCCATGCAATACAACAAAGTATGTACTTTGTTGGGTGCTCCTAAAGGGTAAAACTCATTAGGAGCAAGTAGAGTTTTCGAGATCAGTACAGATAGAAAGATATTAATCTAATAAGGCAAGACTTGTAGTAAAAGGTTTTTATCAAATACCCGGTGTGGATTGTGATGAAACTTTTACTTCAATGTCTGTGCTGAATTCCATACGGATATAATTTGTCACTGTTGTTTTTCATGACTATGATATTTGGCAGGTGGATAATTACAACGTCTTTCTAAATGGTAATTTAGAAGTTTAAGTATATATGACTCTGCCAGAGGGTTATCGAAGTCAGTGGGAGCAGTGAAAAGTGTGCAATTTGTTTTAGTCTATTTATAGACTAAAGCAGGCATTGCGGAGATGGATTATTTATTTTGATTTTACGGTCAAAGTGTTTGACTTCATCATGTAAGTTCCTAATGCTCGCGCTGCTAGACTTGCGGCCAAGGCGGAATAGAAAATGATTTTTACAAGCACTAGCAATTAACAACCCTAGAAATCGATCCAAACACTAAACTAGCTAACTACAAGAGATAAACTACAAATTAGAGGGGTTAACTACCTTTGTAGCATGTCTACGAATACGTAGATACCCTCGCTAGGCTGCTAGGTCATTGGGAACAAGCTTGGAAGATGATCCTCCTTGCCGAAGATGATCCACCAGAAAGAAACCAAACTCAAGCTCTAGCTTCACCCCAAGAAGCAACTTGATTTCTAAACATGCTAGGAGTAGAAATCAAGTGATATAGTAGAGTTTTCTCTTGGTTTCTCTCTTTCTTTTTATTTCTCAGCTTGGAACCAAAAACTAAAAAGAAGTGAGAAGAAGATAAGAGGATAATAATCAACAATAATTTCTTGCTTATCCTCTCTCCTCTTTACTCTTATCTCTTTTGAGAAGTTATGGAATTGTGGCTCACTTGTGTGAGTCACAAGACTCTTATCTCTTTTGAGAAGTTGTGGTGGAATTGTGGCTCACTTGTGTGAGTCACAAGCACACACACTTCTCCGAACATCCAAGAAGAGATGAGAATGTGTTTGAACACACACACACACACACTAGTATATGCAATAAATATTGTTCCCGCCAAATTTTTTGGCTCAGAGGTTATTGTTCCCTTATAAAAATAAGGGGAAACCGCTACGTGTTAAACATGTGCACTCACATGTAAATCATGTAGATATCGCTTCAGATAGGATTAAATCCTAAATTAGGTCCTCACGTATTTCCCATGTGAGTGCTAGCGCCAGCCTTTGTTAGGATTAAATCCTATAGTGGCGCCTCACATGGAACACACGTGAGTGCCGGCGTGCAAAACACATGAGTGAATTTTTATAAAAGAATTAAATTCTTAGGCGGCGCCCACGTGCATAGCACGTGAGCGTCAGTGCCCAAATAAAAGAGAATAGAATTAAATTCTATATGGGGAATATTTCCCTAAAATTTGGGATATTCTCCGTTAAACAGATCCGTTGGATAAAAAATCCAATGGTAATAATAAATCATCAAAATGATAGAATTAAATTCTATTTGGGAAAAAATATCTCCCTGATCAAATATTTTCTATTAAACAGAGAGCCGTTGGATCAAAAATTCAACAGTGATTTAAAATTATCAAATGATAGAATTAAATTCTATTTAGGAAATATTTTCCTTGATCTTTCTAATATGGAAAGATCTTTCCCTAACAGAGAATCTTGGATTTAAAATTTAATGGTGATAAAATATCACCAATTAAACCATCTGATATAATAAAATTCTATCTCAGGAAAATATTTTCCTAATCTTATTAACCTACCAAGATATTCATATGATAGAATAAAATTCCTAACCTTGTTAAACTAACGAGATATTCATATGATAGAATAAAATTCTAATCTTGTTACATTAATAAGATATTCATATGATAGAATAAAATTCTATCTTAGGAAAATATTTCCTAATCTTGTTAAACAAACAAGAAATCTTCTGTGTTAAACAGAGAGCCTTTAGATTAAAAATCCAACGGTGAATATAATTCACCGGTTGATCTAAAAAATTAATTGGATTGATTATGAAATCAATCATGATCTCTCAATGAGCGATTTTCTCAATAAATTGATTCTTTTCTTTCTCCTATAAATAAGAGCAAAGAGATGAAAGAAATGGATAGGAGGAGGAGGAAAAAAGGAGACCCCCATAAGCTTCTGTAAAAATACAGAACACTCTCAAAACAACAGACAATTTAATTCTCTCAAAGAAGAAGATCTTCCACCTAAAAACCCTAGGTAAAGAAAAAAGAAGAGATCAAAATATCTCCTTTACCTAACATACCATATCTAAGGGTTTAACCCTTCTCAAAGAAGTTTGTTCTTTCTCTGGATCTAAGATCCACAAAGACAAGTCTTCCATAAGTTGAGAATTTAATTCTCATCGGGAAGATCTTGTTCTTGAGAACCAAAGATTTAGGGAAGAACAAAGAAGAACATGAAGAAGATGGAGTGCATAATACTCCAGGAACTTAGTTCCTACAAATTAAGAACTTAGTTCTTAAATAACCCGAACCAAGATCCTCAAAACAGTGATCTTGGTGATCGTTAATGGTCAAAATACCATTAACATAGGTTTAACCTCTCTGAAAATATCAACAGAGATTAAATCTTCAAAAACATAGCGCCTCACGTGAAACGCACGTGAGCGCCAGAGAAAATTAGTGCTTAGCACTATGGTAGAGCCTCACGTGAAAAGCACGTGAGCGCCTAAGGCTAAAAACTCAGCGCCTCACGTGAAAAGCACGCGAGCGCCCAAGGCTAAAAACTTAGCACTTCACGTGAAAAACACGTGAGCGCCAGAAAAGATTAGTGCTTAGCACTATTCCAGCGCCTCACGTGAAACACACGTGAGTGCTATATGTCTAAAGAACACTACTGGGTGTTACAGAAACCCAATTTTAGCCAAAATTGGCTTAGTCTGTGAAGCTTAAGCTTGCTCTTTAATTTTAAATCAACCGAGCCTATATGCTTATGATTTTCAAACCGATCTTAGCCTCAAACATGACTAATGATCTCTCATTGATGATATCCAAAATGATACTCATCTCATATCTCCTAAGCTAATCTTAGTCTCAAATATGACTAACAATTCTTAGGTCCATGACCCCTTTCCCTCAAATACGGGATTTGGTTTAAGCCTACAACTCTCCACATCTCTGATATATGTCGTTGTAATTCATCAACGTCTTTAGAGGGGTGGCGGGTCTCGACAACCAACAACAACTCCTCGTCCTAACTTGATGTAAAATTTCATCAAGATAGGGAATTATACACCCTATATTGATGCGCTTCCAAACTGACGTGCACACCTCAAATCGGATCACACCTCAAATTGGGTGCATTCCATGTCGCCATCGCTCACTCCGCTATGTAACAAATACAAGTACATGCAAGTTGAATGCTGGACCGAAATGTCCTTAAACTAACATTTGTCCCAAACAAGGAATGTTGGACCGCGACGTCCTTAAACTAGTATGTTTTGCCCTGCGGACTGTCTCCATAATGACTGCCGTATGCTATCCATGGGCTATTCATATATGATCTAATGATCAGTTGAGCCCATATGCTCATTGCTCATAAGTCGATCTTAGTCTCAAATATGGCTAATGATCCTTAGATCAAACCCAAATATCCCATGAACCGATGGATCTCACAAATGTGAGATCTGCGTCCTAAGTTCATTCCCGTTGGCAAACCAAGCTACCAACGTAGGTCCCGTCAAGTAAAATTCTTGACCTAAACCCAAATCTCAAATATACGGATTTGGACTAATCCGCGCCCTATGTGCGGCAACATAAAATAGTCTCCGTATACAATCCACGGGCAACTTTAACAAACAAAATAACACACGACACGAAGTGAATCACTGGAGCAGGAAAAAGTAGCCATCGCATTGCGGTAACATAATTAACTGCAGGGGCTTGTGCCTGTAGGGAAGAGCGTCCCCATAATCAAAAACCCCTCACAAATGAGGGGGAATCTGATGAAGTCTGCTACAACGGTTGCATCTATCCAAACCTCCGATATACGGTGCCACAAATCAACTTGGTATCTTCGGAGAGGTGGATGGAGAAGTCTAAATAGTATCTGCCCCCAAATTCAAGCGAGATGTCCCAGCGTCTCGGTCTCTGTTTTTAGATGGTGAAAAGATTCTGGCACTCCCAGTGGGACCTCTTCCTCTTTCCACTCCACATTTCGTGTGTCGTGTTTTTCCGTGATCAAATAATCGCGGTATAGATGTTTGTAGTTACCCTTGGGTGATAGGATACTGAAGCCGGCGTTTTGTTTCTATTTAGAATGGTGTTTGCTTCCACTCACCGCAACTCAGGCTTTGTCACATCTGGTGGAGTCAAGTATGGGCCACTTGCAGTCTCAAATCTCTGCAATCCGGCTCTTCAAGGAATCAATAGGCTTCTCTTTGGTTCTATGCTCCTACCTCCCACCCTCGGTACCTTAACGCCGAAGGAGGAATCCCAGAAAAAGTCTGTCTTCCACAGGCAGGCTTCTCTTTAGGTCTATGCTCCTACCTCCCACCCTCGGTACCTCAACGCCGAAAGAGGAATCCCAGAAAAGGTCTGTCTTGCATAGGCTAGCTCCTCAAGTTTCTACTTTGCCGAAGGAATTGATTTCCAAATAACTGGTACCTTCCAAAGGCCATGGTCGACGCGAAGGGCAGAATATTCAAGCTCTCAAAGAAAATAGGGGGCAAGCTCAGCAAAATTCTGAAGCTAATCAAATTCCAGCCGTAAGAAACGGTCAACATCGATATCGGCGTCATACAAAACAAGCTGGGGGCAGTTCTCCGTATGGTCCTGTTTCAAACCCAGTGGTGAATGCTGTTGTTCTAACCGAAAACTTCTTCGAATTGTTGCGAAGGATCAGACAGAATTCTCCCACCGCAATATTGAAGAAATCTCCGTAGCCCGTGGAAATCTGACGCCAGCAGAAAATAGTTTGCTTCCCAAAAGAACTTTCCTTATCTATATATAAGGTGTCGAAGCATGTGAAGGATTCTGTCGTCAACCGCGGCTCTCCCATAAACGCCAACCAAATTCTGATAAATCCCCTTTCAAATACAAGGGGACTCATCCTAAGACAGTTCCTGATACAACGGTTTCTCCTAAAGTCAAAGCGGCTTCTCACAAACAATGGAAGCCTAATAAAATCCAAATACCTGAGGCAAACTCCAAGGGTCAAGATTCCAGATGCCCCAAGCCTGGGGGCATGGTGGTTCACACAGTCTATATGGTGAACTCCAAAGATGAAGTTCGAGCTTCTACTAGTCACCGACCTTAAACTCGGTCCCTGACAAAAGTTCAACTGCAACATGAAAAGCTACAGGAGATACTCGCTCAGGCGGTAGCACTCGCTAATCCATCGCCTAAGAAAAATCCTGAGGACGCACCCGAAGAAAGAGTAGGGAAGGAATCAGATATTGATTTCCTAAAGCGCGCTCTAAAAAAGAGAGATGAAGAAGCGGCAGGGATGTCTGCTAAAATGACCCAGATAGCCCTTCTGATCCAGAATATGGCTGGAATGATGGTTCAGTCGAAACCACTGGCAGATGAATCGCTGATAGTCGCTCTCAAAGATAAGGGTGACATTGCAAATTCTCTGCAAGCCTCATCAACGGCCAAAGAGGAAATGATTCCAAAAGAAAAACTGGACGAATATATCGTTCAGTAAATCAAAGCTCACTACGCCAGTGATACTGCAACTAGATCGATCAAGACTGGTCGACCGTATCCGGCATACTACGATCAAATACAGTACCCGCCAGAGTACACACTTCCAACGTTCTACATGTACAAAGGAACCGGGAATCCTCGCCAGCACATCGCGCATTTTAAATCCATGTGCGGCAACACTGGAGGAAATGACATATTGCTCCACCGACAGTTCGTTAGCAGCCTGACAGAAATCGCCTTCGAAGGATACGCGGGACTCCCAAATGATTCCATAATGACCTTCAACGGGATGGATATGATCTTCTGTCAGAGGTTCGCTAGTGTGAATAAACACACCACCGTAGTGGCGTTGGTCAATGAAATGGTTGGACCGAATGAGATATGGGTTCAATATGTTACCCGATGGCGAAATCTCTGATCAAAATACGAGCAACGCATCGACGAAGCTGCAACCGTGGGAATGTTCATAGCCACCCTTGACCCAAATTCAAAGGTGTTTCCATATATGACCCTCTTCAAGATAACGACCTTCTAAGATCTCATAGGTAAAATGGCTCGATTGGATCGGATGGGTCAAGATCCTTTCTCATCCGATGAAGATGAATGAAAAGTAAATGCAAGGTGGAGTTTGTCATTAACGCTAAACAAGATGAGCAGCTCTGAAGCAATCTATTGCCAAAATAGTGACGGCGTGGGTACTCGCCCCTTCCCCCCTCCCCGAAATACACACAAGGGGCATATTCCTCACTAGCGGCAGAATTTCTACGTGAGATGGTCCTTTCCTCTCAAAGAACATAAAGGATATCAAGGGACATACAAACGGGTCCTACAATCAAGTGGAATATCCCGCTTGAACAAAAAAAAACCATGGGAGGGATGTGAAATCCATGTCCCACTCCGAATTAGATGATGAAGGGAAAAACCTCCAAGTCAAGTCCATTCTTCCAAGGAAGAGAAAGACTCGGCAGAATGAATGACGTGATATCTCATATCTTTGTATATGAAGAAGATGCTCCATCAGTATCAAAAAGCGACATTGATGAGCAGGGGGTAGGTGCCATGTAAAATGCCCGGTATTTCCTGCAAAAAAAACCTTATTGCTGTGATAATAAAAGAAGCAGTTCAAAAGGGTGAAAAGAGCTTGAGGTGTGAAGTGTCTATATATACAAAGGATAGGCAGCAGCGCCTCAGCAAACAAGAGTCAGAAGGGATGAGTTATGTAACGTCCCAACCGAATGAAAAAGAATGGACCAAGAAATCCCTAAACTAACAATCTGCTTCAAACATGGTGATAACGGACCGAGATGTCCCTAAACTAACAACGGACCGAGATGTTCTTAAACTAAAACTTTGCCTCAAACATGGCGATAATGGACCGAGACGTCCCTAAACTAATAATGGACCGAAATGTCCTTAAACTAGCGTTCGTTCCAAAAACGGGAATGTCGGACCGAGACATTCCCAAACTAATAATGGACTGAAATGTCCTTAAGTTAACGTTCGTCCCCAAGATGGGAATGTTGGACCGAAAAGTCCTTAAACTAGAAATTCACCTCAAACATGACGATAATGGACCGGAACGTCCCTAAACTAGCGCATCGTCCTAAATATGGCGATATGCTCTCTTAAGATCTATATTACAATCGAAGTCCCAACGGCGAAGTTTGCAACTCAAGTCCTACTGGCTACATAGCTACTCTAGTGGTGAAACCACCCCTAAGTCCCACTGGCAAATAGATAAGTCATCTGCGATGAAGCTACTTTCGAGAGTTCCATCGCTCACAAAAAAAAGTCGGTATGTCCACAAGCGAAATGGGCATGGATGAAAACCAGAAAGGACGTCGTGAGTAAAAACAGCAGGACTACCTGCGAGCTTGTGAAAACCCGGAAAGGCGCAAACTCGTTTTAGAAAAAAACAGAAAAAACAAAAACAAGAAAAAAAACGGTATGTCCACAAGCGAAATGGGCACGGATGAAAACCTGAAAGGGCGCCGTGAGTAAAAACAGCAGGACTGCCAACGAGTTATAAAAACCCGAAAAGGGCGCAAACTCGTAAAATAAAAAAAACTTATGTGCACTTGCAAGGTCCTCTCGACCTTGTGAGGAGAAAATACCGGCTTGAGATCTTTACGACTCACAAAGGAGCAACACACTTAGAAATCCCTACGATTCTTAAGGAGAAATTACACTTGCGGGATCCTCATGACTCGTAAGGAGAATTTTCCCCTATGAGACCCTCACGGCTCATAGGATTCAAAATCCTTAAACTACAGAGATCTAAACCTGTTCTTAAGCCACCATATTCCCCTAATCTTGCCCTATAGGCGGTCCATTATTAACCATTGTATACAATCCACAGGCATAAATAAATAGTCTCTCACCAAGTTCCACCAATGACGAGAAATGTCCTCATATGGTGAACGACACTTGTAAGTCCTCTCGACTCATAAAGAGAAAATACTCTTGTAAGATCCTTGTGACTTATAAGAGAGAATGCTCTTAGGAGTTCTCACGATTTTTAAGGAGAAAATACACTTATGAGATCCTTATGACTCGTAGAGAGAAAAACCTTTATGAGACCCTTACGGCTCATAAAGTCAAAAATTCTTAGTCGACAGGATCCTAACCCTGTTTGCTAAGCCATCTTTGTTCAAATTGATAAGGGAAAATGATGATTCGCTCCTGAAAATATCCCAGTTGCAGCGATACTGATGCTTAAACAGGTGTCAAACTCCAAATCCTCTCACGGAAAATGATGATTCGCTCCTGGCAATATTCCAGTTACAGCGATGCTGATGCCAAGATTGGGATCAGATCTAAAGTCCCAGACTCGTAATAAAACTCAGCGAGTCAAAAAAATGCATATGAAATAGCCGAAATGATGGGGCAACTCATAATAAAAATCAGCGAGCAAAAAATATGCATATGAAACAGCCGAAATATTTGGGTGACTCGTAATAAAAAATATCGAGTAAAAATAAAAAAAATAGCCGAAATGATTGAGCACTGCGAACAAAATTGCTGAAATGATTGGACAATTGAGACTTTCACGACATAAAAAGCTGAAAAGATCGAGCACCGCGGAAAGAAAAAATATGAATGAAAATGAAATTTTTCTGCCCTGCAAGTATGTCCATATTGACTCTTGTATACGATCCATGGGCATAAATGAATAAAAGGGAACCATATTTTCCCACCACGCTTCATCAAAAGGAGCTCCATGTCTTGACGAATCATATACAACCTAGAGACCATTCCTGTGTTCCCCTTCATTCCAGCAGAGGCAGACACAACGATCAAATAAAAGAGAAATGACGAACAAAATCCAAGCTTCAGGTCTTAATGGCAACATCTACAGCCTAAAGATTGACTCGACATGCTTCTCATTCCAGCAGGGTGCAGATGCGACGTCAACAAAGACCCAAGGGTCGAATAAAAGTGGAGTGATAGCAAAAATCCTAGCTCCAGCTCGACGTTCTCCTCATTCCAGCAGGGTGCGGGCGTAACTGTCAAATGAAATTGGAGTAATGGTATATTCCTAGCTCCAGACCTCGATGGTGATACATACAACATAAAGGTTATTTTGATGTCTACCCAACTTTAGCAAAGAATCGGTATGGCATCACCAAAATAAAATTGGAGCAACGGCATATTCCTAGCTTCAGATCTTGATGGTAACATCTACAGCCTAAAGATCGACTTAACGTGCTTCTCATGCCAGTAGGGCATAGACACAACGTCAATAAAGACCAAAGGGTTGAACAAAAGTGTAGCAACGGCATATTCCTAGCTCCAGCTCGACGTTCCTTCTCAGTGCAAACGCAACGTCAACAAAGACCCAAGGGTCGAACAAAAATGGAGTAATAGCAAAATCCTTGCTTGTTCATATACAACTTAGAGACTATCTCAATGTTCTCCCTCATTTCAGCAGGATGCAGATGCAACTATCAAATGAAATTGGAGCAATGGCATATCCCTAGCTCCAGATCTCGATTGCAATACAAACAGCATAGAGATCACACAGATGTTTTCCTGACTTCAGCAAAGAATCGGTGCGACATCGTCAAAAAAGAAAAAAAATGAAGTGACGGCATATTCCTAGCTTCGGGTGTTGACGGCAACTCATATAAAACCTAAAAGACCATTGGAGATCATCCCACCCCAGAAGGGTGCGGTTATGACTCATCGGAGCTCCAAATTGAGCCTAAGCTCAAGTAAAAAGCGTCACGGCAAATTACTAACGCTTTCTCTTCTGACGGTAATATGAACTAAGGAGATTACTTGTAGACGTCTTGTCCAGCCCCCGAAGGGATCAGAGACATGACAGTCGTGGGGCTACTCGAACAGTGGCTTAAAGACCGCATATCGAGAAATATATCAGCTAACGCGACGGTACCACGAACTAAAACTTTAGTACCACAAACCTAATGGACTTCTTGTTAGTTATATGTATGCCCTAGAGGCCATTACTATACATAGGATGTATATTGTAGTGGATGCTTGGACATATATAGGGAGGACTTTCTTGCTCGACATGATAGTATGCTATCTGGTTGCTCTTTACCTTAACGTGTACACTGATTGTCTCTCTGTTACATGTTGGTAAAGCCCTTAGGATGTGTACTTGACTACCTGGACTATGATGCGGATCATACTAGTGGGGACATGGTAGTCCATAAGTACATCCTTCAAGGTCCCTAGTCGTAGGTGTATCGAGACAGGGCATCGATATACCAGTGTAGACTAGCGTATACCTTCTCGACCCATACAGATGGGCGATGGATGATCCCATATCCGTTGGTGTTTGACATCAGAGAGGATATACGGGTGCTCAGTGGAGACTGGGTACACTGGACGGACTCGTCGAGAACTCCCAGATGGTATTATACCTTACGTCAGATGGCAGTTCTCTGATGACACTGGTACAGAGTAGTCTGTTGACCCGAGATCGTCATAGAGTCTTGTGTGGTTCCCACTGTGCTTTGATTTCCACCTTACCACGTCCAAGAGGGCGTGCAAAACGGTGGTTTTTGGGTACAGTCCCGAATCACATGGAGGCAATGAGCGATAGGAGGGGATTCGTCTCTCCCGGTATAGGGAGTTGATGTTGCGCTGTGTTCGATTGGCCATAACCGGAAATCCCTGGCCAGGGTTGCTGAGATTTACTGGTAAGTATTACCTGTAGTTTCTCGAACTGTTATAGACCTCATATCGACACGACTTATCGAGTTATTGGGGTCTGACGTTTACCACCCCTAGGCGAGATATGCGACATATCAGACGACGAGACCGGACTGTGCGGTAAGTGTTACTGGTTGGATTCACAGGAGTGTGAGCGGGCTTGCTCTTCGATCTTCTGATCGCTCAATACCCGGGTGGCCGTTACGTTTGGCAGACCGCTTGCGGCTTGTGGGTGTTTGATATGATCATCACCTGCTGCCGGCGTATTGACGAGTCTTTAGAGTCCTACACAGAGGTTTCCTGGCTCAAGCGAAACGAAATAGGAGCACATATGAGATATTTGCGGGACCGAGAATAATGCGTGTATGTGATACCATATTCTATTCTCGCGATGAATGTATCGATTGGTTGTATGCGATATAACCTAGTTATCGAGTCAAGGATTGATTCGATAAGTCGATACATTGGATATTAGTCGGTCATATGCGATATGACCGGATCGTTAAATCAAGCGTTGATTTAATGATTTAATGCATAATTATATATTTGATATATTACTTTGCATTAACTAGTATTTTTTCACTTTAAATGGATTTTCTCACTTGAAATACACAAGTTGTATATGTGATATACTTTTGTGCATTTGTTTGTATCATGTTTGATGATACATGCTAACTTGGGTTTGTGTGTGTGTGATTAAACCATGGTTATGTTAATGGTTAGGGTTTTGTTTATTTACTTATTTATTTATTTTTTCATTTTGGAAAGATAAATAAGAAATGGTGGCTTTCTTTGTTTGCTTGTTGAAGCTTCATGAAGCTTTGAACAAGTCCACCATTTTTGTCTCATGCTTAACCCTAACCATTCAAACTAACCATAGTCTATTCTCTACACCTAATCATGGTTGCCATATGATATGTATTCATTTGATTTTCTATTTAAAATAGACTAATCATCATATTCTTCTTCTTCTTCTTCAACAAAGAAGAAAGCTTGTAACCTTTAATGGCAACTTGAGAAAAAGAGTGAGAAATCCAATTCTAAAGTGAACCCACTTCCTATTTCTTCATCCTCTACCACTTGCCAAGTAGTATAGGGTGTTTTCTTCACAAGTTTCATGACTTGGTGAAGTTGGAGTTTGATCTTGTGTTGCCTCGACGTAGATCGTCTTCGGCATCGAAGTCGACGACCTAGCCCGCCCATTTCTCCGATGAAGCCGACGCTAGAGCCCGGGATCCGATGATCGCAGCGAGGGGACTTCATCACGGAGTTATGGAGGTGGAGGACCGGATCTACAAAGGTTGTATTTTCCGTTTACCCTTTAGTTAAGTTGTTAACTAGCTTCTAGTTTCGCCTAAACTCTAGTCAACGATCCGTATTAGGGTTTCTCGGCACCGGAAAAATTTGAATTTGGCATGGTTGATGCCTTTTGAGACCTCATTAGTGTGCCTAGGAATCCTACAGTGGTATCAGAGCCTAGCTAGAGCCTTAGGCGAAGTGTAGACGACGTTTGAAATCCGAACGAACATCGAAACCCTAACTCAAATTTTGAAAATGTGGATTTTTCCATATTAAAAATATGCAGAAAAATAAGCAGGAATTTCTAAGAATTACAGTGAAGTTCGATCACCTGATTCCATCAAAGTGCGGCGGAACCGCGGCATTAGCATGGCTAATGCGGCGGTTCCGCGGCCATTTTGTCTCTTCTCCCATTAATCTTTGCACAGTAATTCTTATATATTGGTGCTGTATTTTCTGGGAATTTTTAATATGCACTCAAGAGTTGAGTTTTCTGGGTTGTATTGGGAGTTCGTAGATTCGATCGGATTATCAGACTTTGTCTATGTGGCTTTCCGGGTATTTTTAGAATATGTTAAAAAGTTCGACCGGATATAAATACCCATTTTCCCCCTGTCGGGAAATTTCCAAATGTTGGATTTTTCCGTAGTTTAACGACGTTCTAAGTAGTGCAAGTAACGCGATGGTCCCTCTAGAAGACAACAAACCTTAACTCGATTATGTGACCGTCTTGAACTGCCCTTTGAACCTTAGGGTTTGGGGCAGTATGGCATGCCACATGTGAGGCGTTGGCTTGACCCTTCTATGGCTAGACCGTTGGTACTGAGGCATGAACTGAATGTTTTTAAACTTATTTCATGTGTTGAGCTGTTTCGGGAAAACTTGGGTGTTCTAATGTTCGATCGGAAAGTTTAACATTTTCTATTTTATCCGTAATGTGATACAATAATTGGAATTCACAAGTAGTTATGAGATAACTGAATGAATATTATAAACATAGCAGTTTAGTCTCACTTGATCGGTTGCCATGGAATTTTGATACGATCAAAAGTCCGTCGCAATCACGTAGTGTACGCGGATACTCGCCGGGTAAACTTAATAGACAATCTCACTCCATAGCCCCGACCAAGTGACTGTAGGAGAACCCCGTCGCCGAAAGCATCCGTTCGGGTGCTTGCGGCAGCGATGTTCCGCCTTGGTGCACTTCGTCGACGGTATCGGGGGTGCGGCCGTCTACTAAAGTTTGCGACGAGTATTCGATCAGGATGTCGGGAATCTTGTTGTATTGCCCGACTTGATATTGAAAAGTGTTTTCGATTTTGAGACTAAAATGCGGGGTTTATAATTGTTAGGCATGCGATGTCTAAGTAATTCATTTGATTAGGCATGCGATGTCTAAAGAGGTTGCGGATTCCAACTGTTGTAGTTTTACGCTTTCTTTTCTGTGACCGTAAGTGTAATATGTGATATCGCCGGTTTCGTTGCTATATGTCAACGACAATTGGGATACGCATGTTTACTTACGTTGATGACATGTGATGTTATGTGTTGCTGGATATGTTATATTGGATCGTCGTGTTTGAATAGCCGGGTTTTTTTTTGTGAGATGAGTGTTTTTCATTTTCATTCATGTAAAAACTTGTATGTAATATTCTTTTATTGGGGCACTTCCAGGTTGCGGAAGATGTCACCGTTTGTATATTATTTACTTTTCCGCACTAGGATAGACCCAAGGAGGGGAGCACAAGTGACCGGGTTCTAGGGTCCAGTGGGAGACCAACTCGAGGAGTCGAGTCCGGGTCTCCTAACCCTAGAATTGGTAGGGTTGCTTGCCGCTCTCGTAGGGGTCTAGGGGTGTGGGATTGGCTATTCATCGCGACTGTGGAATCCGTGTTTTATACTGGCTCATATTGAAAACACGGACGTCCTAGTATATCCAATGTTTCATATGATTCTTCTGCTGCGATATCTGTGATGTGATCATGTGATATGTTCTATGATGGATACTGTATATAGTATATATGATATATTATATAGACGTTACTTATGTTTTACACCCGCGCTAGCCCTGCCCCGCTCTGCCGTTAGTTACTTAACCTAACGGTGCACGAGGGGACATCGAGGCGAATGCGGATGGCATAAGTGTACGTCGTATTTATCTGTGATGTTTAGGTACTTAAATGATGGGACTTCATTAATGAGATTAATGAAATAAAAGAAACCTAAAGATGTTGTAGAATCGAATTTCAAAAATAAAACAGGTAGCTGCAGTTCTTGCTTTGCACAGCGGTATATATGATATATCCTGCACCTTATTCGATAAGGAAAGGACCGAGATCCCTTCACCGGGAGTGACTCCTTTAGCAATAACTGGCAGATGCTACAACCCTCGGTTTGTCTTTTTGATTGCTTCTATAGTTTCTGCTTTGCACAGTGATATATATGATATATCCCGCACCTCATTCGATGAGGAAAGGACCGACGATCCCTTCACCGGGAGTGACTCCTTTAGCAAAACTAGAAAAGCCACAAAAACACTCCATTTCAAAATTCATTCGATCCTACAACGATATCAAGTTCATTACGCAATAGGTTTTCAGAAAAACCTGTCGTAGCCCTCCGTCATTTCAGATAAGTCCTGTTTAGTATTCGTGCTGCGTTTGTTGACCTTGTCAAGACGCAGTGTGCGGTAGCTAACCAGTATTTATCTGCTTATGCATATGATGCAGATTGGGTTAGGGTAGTCGTACGACCTTGTTGACCTTGTCAAGGGTCGTGCGGATGGGTTTGATTCAATCAAGAAATAACGGGTTGAACTTGACTTACGGTCTATGGTTTGTTGACCTTGTCAAGGTCATAGATCGTTTGGGGCAAAATATTATCGGGAATTTCAAGTGTTGAAATTTGTAATGAGATTGCATACCTTCTATGAGATAGTTGGATCCCGATACCCGCTGCGAGTAAGAGTTACTCCTGGGAGAGTTTTACACATTACAATTAGCCGATTAAGTAGGTGTCTAGAAAGGTGTTAACGAGGTTACGCCTCTGGGAAAACGAGGTTTACATTAATTAGGTTCGTGCGAAAGCACGGGGGACCTCCCTCAAAGTACCGACACTGGCCTGGTTGAAAGATTGGCGCACTTGTAGTGTGTAATTAATCCTGGCTAGTCTTTCCTTTTAGTGTTTGAAGGAAGATTTGATAAAAACAGTGGGAGCCATCCTGATTAGATAAAATAATAACCAATCTGATCTTGCAAGAGCGCACGCAGAGTGTTTTCTTCTCTCTCTCTCTCCAGGTAGCGACCATATCACGCCTTAATCAAGATAATAATACGGATGTATTGACCGAACCCGCTTGTTATACTGAGCTGGGGAACGTTGGTCCCGCTCCACTTTATTATTGTTATAAGACAGAGCAGGAACTTGGGGAATACCAGATTTCCCGTGCCGCCCAAACGAAGAACGTGCATATGATGCATCTCCTTCGGGTGTGTTCATTACAGAACTGTTTCTTAGTATCCTCTACGTCCTGGGTATTTGATACCGGATCAGGATCCCAGATATGTAATCTGTTACATAGGGCTACGGATAGGTAGAGAACTGAGAACGGGTGATAAGTTTCATGAGACAGAAAACGGGGCAAGTATTGCAGCCAAGTCTGTTGGTCACTGTCACCCTGTATTACCAATACATTGATTCTGAACGAATGTTATTAGATACCGAACCTGATATACAAAATCATATCAGTCTCTTTATTAGTAAAGAAACGATAAAATTTTGTATTGTTGGATAATGTTTTGAACATTTCCTATATCAAAAGTTGATCGGATCAGGCACGTTATCTAAAAGCATTGATGTTCTAAATCAAACTACAGTTCTTAGTATACAGAACACACACAAGAGGAAGAGTTCAGAACTGAACGAATCCTTCTTGAGGTATTGCAGACTAGGTCATATCAATGCGACCCGACTAGCTGAAGTTACATATAGATGCATATTTAAATCTGTTTGAATTTACATCTTGTGAAACTTGCCAGTCATGTCACAGAGATAAGATGACCATAGCTCTGTTTACTGGAAACAGAGAAAGAGTTAGTAAACTCTTGGGACTGATACATGATGATGTATGTAAGGTCCCCTGTCTACATATGCCAAGACCGGTTCTTTATACTTCATTACATTCTCTGATAATCTCTCAAGATTCAGACATATGTTCCTGTTGAAACACAAGTCAGAACCTTTTGAGATATTCACAGAATGTAAGTTAGAAGTAGAGAACCAATACGGGTATAAGTATTATGTCCTTTGATGAGATCAAGGAGGAGAATACTTGTGCATAGAATTCCTGGATTATTCTAAAGGAGAATGAGATTCTCTCTCAGTATTACTCCTCCGTATACACCATAGCACGATGGTATATCGGGACGGAGCAATAGCACCCTATGTGATATGGTGTGCTCTATGATGAGTACTACTGAGTTTCCTATTTCCTTTTGGGAGTTATGCGCTTGAGAAGCTGCATACCTATTGAATAGGGTTCAAATCAAATCAGTTGCCTACCACTTCATATGTGATATGGAAAGGGAAGAGCCCATATCTTAAGTTTGTTAAGATTTGGGGTTGTCCGGCCTATGTCTAAAAGCAAAATCCGGACAAGCTCGAGGCAAGGTCTGTTATGTAGGACTGGAAATGTTCCAGCTATACAAACTGCAGCTGATGATTTGGTAGAACCAAAGGATTCAATAGTAACCAACGAACCTCAGCCTCTCCGCCGATCTAGTAGGGTTCCTCACCCACCTGAGAGATACTTTGGTTTCTCTATGACAGTGGGAGCGAGGATTGCATCATGAGATGATGACCCAACTAGTTTCGAGCAGGCCATCGAGAGTAGGGACTCTGTAAGAATGGCTGGATGCTTAGCGATCTGAGATGGAATCCTTATACACCAACAAAGTATGGACTTTAGTTGCTTTATCTGAAAGGTTAAATCCCCATCAGGAGCAAGTATATCTTGAGAAGATTACTTGGTGTGCATGGAAAAGTTGAGACTTTCAAAGCTAGACTTGTTAAAGGTTTGCATCATTGACCAGGTATGGATCATGATGAAACCTTTTCTAAGGAGCTATGCTTAAATCCATCCAGATCCTACTTGCCACGGCTACATACCATGACTACGATATCTGGTGGTTGGGTGTCATGATAACTTTTCTAAAATGATGTTTTAGAAGAGAGCGTCTATAAGTACACAGCCAGAGGGCTTCGTAGACAGTGGGAGCAGCGGAAACATGAACAAAATGCTTTATAGGATAAAGCAGGCATCGCGGAGTTGGAACGTCTGTTTTGATGTCGTAGTCAAAAAGTTTGACTTCATAAAAATGGTAGATGAACCTTGTATATACAAAAAGGTAGTAGAGAGTATGGTGGTGATCCTCGTAGAGTACGTGGGTGACATACTCTTGATAGGGAAGTAGTTTCCTATGCTACGCTCGATCAATCTTCGCTTATCACAATGATTCTCCACATAGGATCAAAGTGATACCTACTAAATCCTGGGTTTTGGACCTATGAGATAGATCTAAATGGATGTTGGGATTCTCATTAGATGTAGTGAGATGGTATCAATCGATCCTGGGCAGAATCACTGGAAGTGTTCCAGGGTGATAAGGACGACTGAATGTCAGTAACATGCATTGTCTTTACCCTCAGTGAAGGGACGGTATGTTGGAAGAGTTCCAAGCTAGATACCGTGGCTTACTAGACGATAAAGGCTAGATACATCGCTACTTAAGATACTACCAAAGAGGCAGTCTGGATGTATAATGGTTCATGAGATGAACTTAGTTCCTCCCATTATGTGACAATGGAGTTGTGGCTTATGCCTAGGAACGCCCGTCCCATCAGTGATCCAGACATATTCTAAGGCAGTATCACCTGATCATGGAGATGGCTGATCTCCAAGGTGATCGAGGTAAGGAGAGAAGACTCAGAGGACAACACGGCGGATCCACTCACAAAGGCCTTTTCCCAGAGAGAGACTTTTATGGGATGGTTGAGTATGAGATACTGCAACCACTGCTATCAGATGGCCCTAGTGCAAGTGGGAGATTGTTAGTTATATGTATGCCCTAGAGGCCATTACTATACATAGGATGTATATTGTAGTGGATGCTTGGACATATATAGGGAGGACTTTCTTGCTCGACATGATAGTATGCTATCTGGTTGCTCTTTACCTTAACGTGTACACTGATTGTCTCTCTGTTACATGTTGGTAAAGCCCTTAGGATGTGTACTTGACTACCTGGACTATGATGCGGATCATACTAGTGGGGACATGGTAGTCCATAAGTACATCCTTCAAGGTCCCTAGTCGTAGGTGTATCGAGACAGGGCATCGATATACCAGTGTAGACTAGCGTATACCTTCTCGACCCATACAGATGGGCGATGGATGATCCCATATCCGTTGGTGTTTGACATCAGAGAGGATATATGGGTGCTCAGTGGAGACTGGGTACACTGGACGGACTCGCCGAGAACTCCCAGATGGTATTATACCTTACGTCAGATAGCAGTTCTCTGATGACACTGGTACAGAGTAGTCTGTTGACCCGAGATCGTCATAGAGTCTTGTGTGGTTCCTACTGTGCTTTGATTTCCACCTTACCACGTCTAAGAGGGCATGCAAAACGGTGGTTTTTGGGTACAGTCCCGAATCACATGGAGGCAATGAGCGATAGGAGGGGATTCGTCTCTCCCGGTATAGGGAGTTGATGTTGCGCTGTGTTCGATTGGCTATAACCGGAAATCCCTGGCCAGGGTTACTGAGATTTACTGGTAAGTGTTACCTGTAGTTTCTCGAACTGTTATAGACCTCATATCGACACGACTTATCGAGTTATTGGGGTCTGACGTTTACCACCCCTAGGCGAGATATGCGACATATCAGACGATGAGACCGGACTGTGCGGTAAGTGTTACTGGTTGGATTCACAGGAGTGTGAGCGGGCTTGCTCGTCGATCTTCTGATCGCTCAATACCCGGGTGGCCATTACGTTTGGCAGACCGCTTGCGGCTTGTGGGTGTTTGATATGATCATCACCTGCTGCCGGCGTATTGACGAGTCTTTAGAGTCCTACACAGAGGTTTCCTGGCTCAAGCGAAACGAAATAGGAGCGCATATGAGATATGTGCGGGACCGAGAATAATGCGTGTATGTGATACCGTATTCTATTCTCGCGATGAATGTATCGATTGGTTGTATGCGATATAACCTAGTTATCGAATCAAGGATTGATTCGATAAGTCGATACATTGGATATTAGTCGGTCATATGCGATATGACCCGATCGTTAAATCAAGCGTTGATTTAATGATTTAATGCATAATTATATATTTGATATATTACTTTGCATTAACTAGTATTTGTTCACTTTAAATGGATTTTCTCACTTGAAATACACAAGTTGTATATGTGATATACTTTTGTGCACTTGTTTGTATCATGTTTGATAATACATGCTAACTTGGGTTTGTGTGTGTGTGATTAAACCATGGTTATGTTAATAGTTAGGGTTTTGTTTATTTACTTATTCATTTATTTATTTTTTCATTTTGGAAAGATAAATAAGAAATGGTGGCTTTCTTTGTTTGCTTGTTGAAGCTTCATGAAGCTTTGAATAAGTCCATCATTTTTGTCTCATGCTTAACCCTAACCATTCAAACTAACCATAGTCTATTCTCTACACCTAATCATGGTTGCCATATGATATGTATTCATTTGATTTTCTATTTAAAATAGAATAATCATCATATTCTTCTTCTTCTTCTTCTTCAACAAAGAAGAAAGCTTGCAACCTTTAATGGCAACTTGAGAAAAAGAGTGAGAAATCCAATTCTAAAGTGAACCCACTTCCTATTTCTTCATCCTCTACCACTTGCCAAGTAGTATAGGGTGTTTTCTTCACAAGTTTCATGACTTGGTGAAGTTGGAGCTTGATCTTGTGTTGCCTCGACGTAGATCATCTTCGGCATCGAAGTCGACGACCTAGCCCGCCCATTTCTCCAATGAAGCCGACGCTAGAGCCCGGGATCCGATGATCGCAGCGAGGGGACTTCATCACGGAGCTATAGAGGTGGAGGACCGGATCTACAAAGGTTGTATTTTCCGTTTACCCTTTAGTTAAGTTGTTAACTAGCTTCTAGTTTCGCCTAAACTCTAGTCAACGATCCGTATTAGGGTTTCTCGGTACCGGAAAAATTTGAATTTGGCATGGTTGATGCCTTTTGAGACCTCATTAGTGTGCCTAGGAACCCTACATTTCTATCGTAAAAGAATAGGGGTTATCTATATTTCACATTAGGATACACCTGTGAGATCCTCTCGACTTGTCTCGACTCGTAGGGAAAAAACATTTTTATAAAACCCCCACGGCTCATGAAGATGAAAAACCTTAGGCGATGGGGATATCAACATGTTTTCTAAGCACTGTGGCCCTACAAGTAGGTCCAAATTGACTCTTGTATACTATCCATGGGCCACATTCTCCAAAGTCGTATACCGACGAGGAGGAGAAACCACTTACGAGGCCTCTCGACTCGTAAGGGGAAAATTCTCTTGTGAGATCTTTATGACTCTCAAGAGAAAATGCACTTAAGAGTCCTCACGACTTCTAAGGAGAAAATACACCTACAAGATTCTCTCGACTCGCAGGGAGAAAAGTCATTATGAGACCCTCACGGCTCATAAATTATTTGAAAAGTCTTAGGCGACAGATCTAAACCTGTTTCTTAAGCCATCACTACCCTATAAGGAGGTCCAAATGGACTCTTGTATACTATCCACGGGCTACATTCGCCAAAGTCACATTCGCCAATGAAATAAAGAAGCTACTTACGGGACCTCACACTCGTAAGGAAAAAATACCCGAGTGAGATCCTTATGACTCACGGAGGCGATGAACACTTAGAAATCCTCACGATTTCTAGGAAGAATACACACCTATGAGATCCTCAAGACTCATAGGGAGAAAAATCTTCTTGAGACCCATACGGCTCATGAAGATAAAAAAATCCTTAGGCTACAAAGATCCTAAACTGGTCTCCTAAGCCATCAATTCTATGGCCATGCATAACTCTGCACTACTTCACCCATGTACATATTTACGTGGGTGAAGTAGTGGGGGGCATTTATTCCCACTAAATTTTTTGGCTCAGAGCTTGTTGTTCCCTTATAAAAATAAAGAAAAACCCCCACGTGCACTCACATGCAAAGCATGTAGATACCGCTTAAGATAGGATTAAATCCTATATTGGGTCCTCACGTGTTTCTTACGTGAGCGCCAGCACCAGCCTCTGTTAGGATTAAATTTTATAGTGGCGCCTCACGTGGAACACACGTGAGCGCCAGCGTGCAAAGCACGTGAGTGACTATTTATAAAAGAATTAAATTGTTAGGCGGCGCTCACGTGCATAGCACGTGAGCGTCAGCGTCCAAATTAAAAAGGGTAAAATTAAATTCTACATGGGGAATATTTCCCTAAAATCTGGGCTATTCTCTGTTAAACAGAGCCGTTGGATCAAAAATCCAATGGTGATAATAAATCATCAAAATGATAGAATTAAATTCTATTAGGGAAATAAATATCTCTCTGATTAAATATTCTCTGTTAAACAGAAAGCCGTTGGATCAAAGATCCAACGGTGATTTAAATCATCAAATGATAGAATTGATTCTATTTAGGAAATATTTTCCTTGATCTTTCTAATATGGAAAGATCTTTCCCTAACAGAGAATCTTAGATTTAAAATTCCACGGTGATAAAATATCACCAATTAAATCATCTGATATAATAAAATTCTATCTTAGGAAAATATTTTCCTAATCTTATTAAATTAACAAGATATTCATATGATAGAATAAAATTCCTAATTTTGTTAAACTAACGAGATATTCATATGATATAATAAAATTATAATCTTGTTAAACCAAAAAATATTCATATGATAGAATAAAATTCTATTTTAGGAAGATATTTCCTAATCTTGTTAAACAAATAAGAAATCTTCTCTGTTAAATAGAGAGCCTTTGGATTAAAAATCTAACGGTGAATAAAATTCACCGGTTGATCTAAAAGATCAATTGGATTGATTATGAAATCAATCATGATCTCTCAATGAGAGATTTTCTCAACAAATTGATTCTTTTCTTTCTCCTATAAATAGGAGCAAATAGATGAAAGAAAAGGAGGAGGAGGAGGAGGAGGAAAAAAGGAGACCCCTATAAGCTTCTGTAAAAATACAGAAGTTTATCAAAAAAACAGAGAATTTAATTCTCTCAAAGAAGAAGATCTCCCTCCTAAAAACCCTAGGTAAAGAAAAAAGAAGAGATCAAAATATCTCCTTTAGCTAACATACCATATTTTAGGGTTTAACCCTTCTCAAAGAACTTAGTTCTTTCTCTGAATCTGAGATCCACAAGTCATGTCTTCCACAAGTTGAGAATTTAATTCTCATTGGAAAGATCTTGTTCTTGAGAATCAAAGATTCAGGGAAGAACAAAGAAGAACATGAAGAAGATGGAGTGCATAATACTCCAGGAACTTAGTTCCTTCAAATCAAGAACTTAGTTCTTAAAGAACCCGATCCAAGATCTTTAAAATAGTGATCTTGGTGATCGTTAATGGTCAAAATACCATTAACAGAGGTTTAACCTCTCTGAAAATATCAACAGAGATTAAATCTCCAAAAACATAGTGCCTCACGTGAAATGCACGTGAGCGCCAGAGAAAATTAGTGCTTAGCACTATGGTAGCACCTCACGTGAAAAGCACGTGAGCGCCTAAGGCTAAAAGCTCAGCGTCTCACGTGAAAAGCACGCGAGCCCCCAAGGCTAAAAATTCTGTGCCTCACGTGAAGAGAACGTGAGCGCCAGAAAAGAATAATGCTTAGCACTATTCCAGCACCTCACGTTAAACACACGTGAGTGCTATATGTTTAAAGTGCTTAGCACTACTGGGTGTTACAGAAACCCAATCTTAGCCCAAATTGCCTAAGTCTGTGAAGCTTGAGCTTCCTCTTTAATTTTAAATCAACTGAGCCCATATGCTCGCGATTTCCAAACCGATCTTAGTCTCAAACATGACTAATGATCTCTCATTAATGATATTTAAAATGATACTCATCTCATATCTTCTAAGCTAATCTTAGTCTCAAATATGATTAACGATTCTTCGGTCCATCACCCCCTTTCCTTTAAATACGGGATTTGGTTTAAGGCTACATCTCTCCACACCTCTGATATATGTCATTGTAATTCATCAACATTTTCAGAGAGGTGGCGGGTCCCAATAACCATCAACTCCTCGTCCCAACTTGATGTAAATTTTCATCAAGATAGGGAACTATACACCCCACATTGATGCAATTCTAAACTGACGTGCACACCTTAAATCGGATCGCACCCCAAATTGGGCGCATTCCATGTCGCCATCGTTCATTCTTCCACAAAACAAATACATGTGTGTGCAAGTTGAATGCTGGACCGAAATTTCCTTAAACTAACATTCGTTCCAAACAGGAAATGTTGGACCACGACGTCTTTAAACTAATAGGTTTTGCCATGCGAACTGTCTCCATAATGACTACCGTATACTATGTAAGTCCATGTCGCGCACCCCACATGTCCACGGAGAGGCGGAATTTGTAAAAAACGATTTTTGAAGCTCGCAACACGGACTTAAACTCCAGGATCGATGTTAAACCCTTGCTAACAAAATACTGTGTGAAGTTTAACTACTCGGATGAAAGTTATACCTCACGAAACCAAGACCTTCAGGTCTTTTAGTTGTTGTCCTCCTCGTCATCGTAGGCTCCGAGGATCGTAACGGATCGTAGCTTCCTCGTCGGCTTTCTCGAGTCAAAGATGATCCACCCGAGAGTCTATAGTCCGAGTTCCAACCTCAAATCCGAGGTAACTAGGGCAACTAGCTTGCTAAACTAGAAGGCCTAAGTGACGTAGAGAAAGAAGATGGAGTGGTCTGTCTCTTGGAACCCTAGGTTTCTCAACTCATGAGAGGTCTCGGGTTTTATGAAGAAGAAGAACACTTGAGGAAAATGAGAGAGGAAAAAAATCAACTAAAGAAAAAGCTTGGCTCAAGTGAGAATAATCAAGCATCTAAATAATTGAGGAGAAAAATATCTCAACAATTATCTAGCATGCTTGAAAATATCTCATGGTGAGTCATGCTTGATCTTTTGTCCAATGCCACCTCATTTCCTCCACCTCATATTTGTTTAAATCCATAAAGGAAATGAAACCCTAATGAGGCACCCTTCTTTAAGCTTTCCCGAGTAATTACGAGAATGCCCCTCATCCATATATACATACCCGCATCCGCATTTCGAAGAACACGAATACAAAGATACGAAAACAATCCATCAATATAATACTAGGATCCGGCTTACACCAAAGCCCACTAGTATTACCTGCTCGATCATCATACGCGCACAAGTGCATATACGTGATCGAAGCCCTGCCGTAAAACCATACGGCCTCTATATCTTTTGCCCGATGCAGGGAAACTTTCTATGTGGGACTCTAAAGACTCGACAGTACGCTGATAGTGGGTTTAACCATAAGCCGTAAGCGGTACTAGCTGCACGTAACGGCTACCCAGGTATCTGTCGGTAAGAAGGCCGATGAGCAAACTCATCTGAACTCCTACTGAGCCTGTATGTGACAATCTCCATACAGTACAGTCTGTTCGTCTAAGAGTATCGCATATCGGGTCTAGGGAATGGTAAACGTCAGACCCCTAATAGCGTAATAAGTCGTGTCGGAAGGTATCCCAGAACACCCTGAGAAACTACTAGAATACCTACCAGTAAATCTCGCTTGCCCTGGCCAGGGACTTTGTGTAATAGCTTTCCGAACATAGCGCGATATCAACCCCTAATACCGGGAGAGACGAATCCTATCTAACCACCACTGCCTTAAGGTGTTTCGGGACTGCACCCAACTACTACCTGTTTGCATGACTCCTTTGAGCCGTGGTAGGGTAGTAATCAAAGTACAGTGGGAACATACTCGAGGCGAAGTAGTAATGTCAAGTCGACGGACTAAGCTATACTTATGTCACCTGAGAACTGCGACCCGATGATAGGTATAATACCCACCAGCAGTTTCCGACGAGTCCTGTCCGGTGTACTCATAACCTAATGAGCACTTGCATACTATCTCCAGTACGATGTACTAATGGCTGTGGGACAGACCATTTCCCCTGCTGGGATGAGAAGCGTATACACTAGTCTAATCTGGAGTATCGATGCCCCGTCTCGATAATACTATGACTAGGGACCTGTATAAGGATGTGCTTATAGACTACCAAAGCCCCCACTAGTGTGACTGCCATCACAATGCCGGTAATCAAGAAAAGATCCTAAGGGCTCTACCAATATGTATAAGCGATATGCTAAAAGAAAGACATGCACATATTGAGGTAGAAATAAATCAAGTAGCATACTACCATTTTGAGCAAGACTGTCAATACAACTGTGAATATCCCAAGCTTTCATTAAGTAATATACAAACTAGTATGATATAATAATGTCCTCTAGGGCATACATCACAAACATACTATCCATGGGCTATTCATATATGATCTAATGATCAGTTGAGCCCATATGCTCATTGTTATTAAGTTGATAATAGTCTCAAATATGGCTAATGATCCTTAGATCAAACCCAAATATCCCATGAACCGATGGACCTCACAAATATGAGATCTGCGTCCTAAGTTCATTCCCGTTGAAAAACCAAGGTACCAACATGGGCCCCGTCAAGCAAAATTCTTGACCTAAACCCAAATCTCAAATATACGGATTTGGAGTAATCCGCGTCCTGTGAGCGGCAACATAAAATAGTCTCCGTATACAATCCATGGGCAACTTTAACAAACAAAATAACACACGACACGAAATGAACCACTGGAGCAGGATAAAGTGGTTATCGTAATACGGTAACATAATTAACTGTAGGGGCCTACGCCTGCAGGGAAAAGCGTCCCCACAATCAAAAACCCCTCACAAATGAGGGGGAATCTGATGAAGTTTGCTACAACGGTCGTATCTATCAAAACCTCCGATATATGTTGCCATATATCAACTTAGTATTTTCGAAGAGGTGGATGGAGAAGTCCAAATAGCATCTGTCCCTAAATTCAGGCGAGACGTCCCAACGTCTCGGTCTCTGTCTTTCGGCGATGAAAAAATACATAGATTCTTATTCGTATCATAATAAAAATACCTGTATTCATATTGAAATAAAATACCCATATTCGTATCAATATACAAATACCTATATTCATATAAATACCCGTATTCGTATAGATACCTATATTCATATCAAAATACAAATACCGAAAAGAGAGAAAATGATAGATATAATACTAGCTCACATATGATCTATATGTGATGATCCAACTATCTTTCAAACTTGTTAGTATTATCAAAATGGCCGATTAAAGACGTGTATCAAATATACGTATTTAATCGAACCCCCGTACATATCAAAATACGCACACTACAACGTTTTGCCTGAGCCGGGAAACCCTTTGTGTGAGACTCTAAAGACTCGGTAATACACTGGCAGTAGTTAATGGATAGAATACATAACCACAAGCACGTTAGTAGCACTAGTTGTATGTAACGGCCACCTAAGTATCTATTGAAAGAAAGGTTGACAAGCAAGTTCGTCTCTATCCCTACTACGTAATAAGTGACATTCTCCGTACAGTCCGGTTGCTTTTTCTGAGAGTGTCGCATACCGGGTCTAGGAGGTGAAAAATGTTAGACCCCTAATAACCCATAAGTCGACACATTGAAGCATCACTTTTCTGCGAAAGGACTATCAGCTTAGGGTCCTGGATGTGGCTCAAGACCATCCTGAGAAACTACTAATCTATCTAGTAAATCTCATCTGTTTTGGCCAAGGTCTTATGGTGTTGGCCAACCGTAAACAGTGCGACATCAACCCCTTTTACCGGGAGAGATGAATCCTTTCTAGCGCTCACTTTTTCCAAGTGCTTCGAGACCGTACCCAACAAAAATCTGTTTGCACGAATCCTTAAAGTCGTAGTAGGGCGGTAATCTAAGTATATTGGGAACACATTCGAGACAAATGACGATGTCAGGTCTAAAGACTACCCTGTACACATACCAGAGAACTGCTATCTGATGATAGGTATAATAACATCTAGACGTTCTCGGCAAGTCTCTCCTGTGTAACTCATAACCTAATAAGCACCTGTATACAATCTTTGATATCATACACTAATAGCTGTGGGACCAACCATCGTGCCTCGTCGGGGTCAAGAAATATATACACTAGTCTACTCTGGAATATCGATACCCAGTCTCGATACTCCCACCACTAGGGATATTTAAGGATGTGCTTATGGACTATCCAGCCCCCACAAGTATGATTGCCATCATAACACTGGTATTCAAGCAATAATCCTACAGGCTTTATCAACATGTATTAGTGATACGTAATAACAAGTAAAACATATACACATGTTAAGATAAAGTCAAACCAAATATTATACTATCATATCGAGCAAGACTATCCTATACATATATACCCCTAGCATCATATACAATAAAGGCCTCTAGGGCATACATATCCAACAATCTCCCACTTGCACTAAGGCATGTTATTGGCATATCGAGTATCCAACTCCTGCACTAGGGCCAGTTGTTGGTGTATCGCATGCCCAACATATTAAAAATTCATTCAAACTGCGCTTGAGGGAGGGCCTTTGTGAATGGATTCGCCGTGTTCTCTTTCGTATATACTCTTCGGAGCTCGATCTCCCGGTGATGTACGATCTCTGATCAGGTGATACCGTCTCAAGATGTGTCTGGATCGCCGATGGGACCGTGGTTCCTTCGCTAACGCATAGCCCCATTGTTATCGCAATATAAGGGTATTGGATACCACCTCAAGTTCAGAAATGAACTTCTTTGTCCAGACCGCTTTATTTGCGGCATCATTGGTAGCACTGTATTCAAGCTGCATCATCGAGTCTACTACGGTGTCCTACTTGAAACTCTTCCAATAGGCCACCCTTCCATTGAGGGTAAACACATAACCCGAGATGGACTTGCTATCATTCTTTTCACTTTGGACGCTCGAATTGGTAAAGGACCCCATCTGGAGGTCTCCATTACCATACACCAAGAACATCTCCTTAGTCCTTTTCAGGTACTTCAGAATGTTCTTCACAGTTATCCAATGTTTCTCCCCTGGGTTTGATTGATACATGCTTACTACGCTAAGTGCGTAAGCTATATCTGGTCTAGTACATAATATCGCATATATTATAGAACTTACCGTCGAAGTATAGGGTATAATGCTCATGCGAGCCCTCTTCCCATCAGTCTTGGGAGACATCTCTTTGGAGATGGTGATTCTGTGACAAGCAGGTAAATTACTATACTTGGAATCTTCCATACTAAACCTCATTAGTATGGTGTCTATATACCTGGACTGTGAAAGTCCTAGCATTCTCTTGGATCTATCTCTATATATCTTTATTCCCAGAATGTAGGAGACATCACCGAGGTCTTTTATGGAAAGCTTTTGTGACAAGAACAGCTTGACCGATTGTAGCATATGAATATTATTTCTTATCAGGAGAATGTTATCGATGTACAAGACGAGAAATATGACAGCTCCTCCTACAATCTTCTTATAGATATATGGCTCATCCATGTTTTTGATGAAATCAAATTCCTTGACTGTCTCATCAAAACAGATGTTCCAACTCCGCGATGTCTGTTTTAATCCAAAGATGTATTTAAGCAACTTGGACACATTCTCGCTGCTCCCACTGTTTACGAATCCCTCTGGGTGATTCATATAAACACACTCTTCTAAACTTCCATTTAGAAAAGCCATTTTAACGTCCATCTGCCAGATATCATAGTCATGGAAGGTTGCAATGGTAAGTAGGATCTGAATGGATTTCATCATAGCCACTGGAGAAAAGATTTCGTCATATTCCACACCGGGTCTCTGATGAAAATATTTTACAACAAGTCTAGCCTTATAGGTTTCTACCTGTTCATCTACACCAATCTTCTTTTTGAAGATCCACTTGCATCCAATGGGTTTTACCCCAGGAAGAGCAACATCCAAAGTCCAAACTTTATTGGTGTACATGGACTCCATTTCGGATTGCATAGCATCCAGGCATTTCATAGAGTCCCTACTGATAATAGCCTGCTAGAAACAGTAGTATCATATTCTTCCAAAATTCAATTCTCTCGATCCCGGTCTATGAGAAAACTGTAGTATCTCTCGGGCGGATGAGAAATCCTACAGATCCGGAGTGGTTGGGGTTCATCTGGAACTATCGAATCCTGTGGTTCTATCAAATCTTCAGTTATAATTTGTGTTTCTAGAACTTCATCCAGATCTACCACGCTCCTATTTATTTCTTTTGCAAGAAATTGCCATTCCAAAAAGGTGGCGTGATGATCAATAGACATCTTCTATTCATCGGTGCGGTAGAACAGATATCCAGTCGAATGCTTTGGATATCCTACAAACTTATACAGATATGAATGTGCTTGAAGTTTATCCGGATTTTGTACTTTGATATATTTCGGACAACCCTATATCTTAAACTGCTTGAGATACTCCATATTTCATATAGAGTCATAGGCACGGATTTGGATGGAACATGATTCAATAGATATGGCGCTGTCTGAAGCACATGTCCCCAGAATAAAGGAAGCAACTCAGCACTACTCATCATGGAGCGAACCATATCCAGTAGGGTATGGTTTCTCTACTCCGATACACTGTTGTACTGTGGTGTATACGGAGGAGTAAGCCGAGAGATAATTCCATTCTCTTTTAAGCAGTCAAGGAATTCTGTGCTCAAGTATTCACCTCCTAGATCAGATCGTAGGATCTAATACTTTTTCCAGTATGGTTCTCTACTTCTCTCTTATATTCTTTGAATTTCTCAAAAGTTTTAGATTTGAGTTTCATCAAAAATACACATCCGAACCTAAAGAGATCGTTGACGAATGTAATGATGTATGAAAGCCCACCCCTCTCCTATGTAGACATTGGACCACACACAAGTAACAAGAGCTCTGTAGCCCTTTCTTCATGTCCTGTGAACGGAGTTTTGGTCATCTTTCCTGTGAGACAAGACTGATAAGTTTCATAAGATGAAAATTCGAACGGATCCAAATATCCATCTTTATGTAACTTAGCTGGTATTTTCTTATTGATATAACCAAATCTACAATGTTATATGTAGGCTTCATTCGTATCTGAACTCTTTCTCTTGAATGTGTTTTGAATATTGAAAACTATGTTTTGATTAAGAACATAGACATAATATACCTTCTGCAACCAATATTTGATTGAGGTAAATATTCATGATATTTCTATCGAGAACAAAATTGTATCCATCTTTATCTAGTAAAGAAACTGATATAATATTACAAAGCACGGAAGGTATATAGTAACAATTGTTTAAAATCATAGTGTTGCCACTTGACAACACCAGGTGATATTTTCCGACGGCAGCAGCATCAACTTATGCTCCATTCTCTACCCTGAGGGACATATCACCCTTTCCAGTGTACTACTATTCTTTAAACCCTGTAACATGTTACAGATATGGGATCCTGATCCGGTATTTAATACCCAGGACATAGAGCAAACTGAGAAATGGTTCTCAATATCCAACACACCCGAAGAAAATGCATTAGAGTACTTCTCCTTCATCTGGGTCATGTGGAATTCCTTGCAATCATCTTTCCCTTGCCTATACTCATGACAGTTGTTACAAGTTAAAACCGGACTGACGCTCACTAGCCCAGTGTAATAAGCTGGTTCGGTCAAGTCATACATTTTATTATCTTGATTAAGACATGAAATGGTTGCTACCTAGAGAGAGAGAGAGAGAGAGAGAGAGAAAAGAAACAATTTAACGTACACTCTTGCAAGATTAGATTAGTTTTTAACTCCCACTATTTCCTCGAATTCTCCTTCAAATCCTAAAAGGAAAACTAGTCGGGATCATGTACACCTTAAAAGTTTACTAACCGTTTAGCCAGGACAGTGTTGGTACTCCGGGGGAGGCTCCTCGTACTTTCGCACGGACCTAATTAAATAACCCCGTTTCCGCAGAGGCATAACCCCATTAACACCTTTCTAGACACCTAACAGGTTAGCTGGTTGTGAAGTGAAAATCTCCTAAGAGCACTCCTACTCACAGTGGGAATCGAGACCTAACTATTATAGTATGATGGCTTTGATGGTAGCCACTCAAATCACCACACTCCAGAAGCTATGCACACACCTTGCAAGTTTCCCCTATATTTGAAACTCTCGATATTTTTTATACTCCTAACGGCTTATGGCCTTGACAGAGCCAACATATTATAAGTCGCTAATCAAGTTCAACCCGTCATTATCTTGATTAACTTAGATCCACCCGCACAACCCTTGAAAGAGACAATATGGCTATGCGACTGTCCTAAATAATCAATCTCATGCAACGAATAAGCAATATTTAGTTACCGTACACTACGCGTGACAGGGCCAACATACACAACACGAATACTAAGCACCACTCATAAAAAATGATGGAGGGTTATGGTTGGTTTTAGAAAAAAAACCTTTAATGTAATGAACTTGATATCGTTGAAGAAACCTGAGTCGTTTTGAAAAAGGAGTGGTTTAGGCTCCGCCTTTTAAAAACAATTGGTTTTCCAAAAAATCGATCGGTTTTGAAGAAAACTGATTGGTTTTAAAATTTGTTTCAACAACATTATTTTAAGTTTATTTTCTTGTATTAATTAAAATTAATGCATTCCCATCAATTAAGTTCCCAATCACACCAGAAACAACTAAAATACAATGCTTTATATACCATCCGCATTCACCATGGGGCCTCAGGTCTTTCCCGTAAGTTTACTTAACTTACGGCAGGGCAGAGGCAGGGCTAGCGCAAATGCAAAACATATAATAAAATTTATATATATATATCATCATCATAGGTAGGTAATAAATATCATAAGAATGCGATAATCAATATGGAATAGCAGGTAAATTAGGAGCCCCGTGCTTTGTCTGAGCCACAGACGAAACACAACGTTCTTCGGTTGTATGGATAGCCCGTACAATATAGAACCATGATCCCTACGAGTGCGGCAAGTTACCCGTTAAATTTAGAAGTGAGGCAACCCAGACTCATTATCATGAGTGGGCCACCCGGCGCTTTCTAGAACTCAGTAACTTGAGCATTACTCTGTGGGTCAACCTAAACCTCTACAAGTGCGGCAAGCAATCCGCTAATTCTACAGCGAGATGACTCGGTCTCAAACACTATGAGACGACTACCTACTGCACTCTAGACCTCGGGTACTCGAGCATTTCTCCGCGGGTTTAACCTAGAACAAGCAATGAAATAATATATACAATCAATGGCAACATCGACCTCAACCTGGTCGTGTCCCAATAAACAATATACATCAAGCGGTAACAACGGCCATAATTCGGCCGCTCGTCCTGAATAAACGAATGTACATAAAATAAAAACCACACAAACAATATCGCATGAGGGGCTATCAAACACGACAATCCGGCTACACCATCACAAGATATACATAACAACAACACAAGCAAATATGTGCAACCCCGTCTAATCGACCTATAGCAATTAATCGACATTTACAAACACATGTACCAAACCATAGTTAATCAACGATATTATAGTTTCGATTTAAAACCTTTCCGTGTTGCCTGTATACTAAGATAACAGTAACTGAAATCTGGGCCATAAAGAACTATCCCAAAAATCCCAATTCTAAAAGGCCAAGCCACCGTATGAAGCACGAGCCAAACTGGAGTGCCCAGGCCGACCAAAAAAGCTTCTTGGCTGCCTGGGGTAGCCTTGCCACCTCAGTTTAGGGTTGTCTTCATGTCATGTCATTTTCAAACTATTTCCAGTCCATTTTGATACTTCAAAAAATTTTCAGAGAACGTTTAAAAAACGGGACAAAAACTTGGTTTTTGGGATTCAAAATACGAATAAATTTCGGCTTCGAAACGTATGCATTGTCTACTACTAGTTTTAGTGTTTGGGTGGCTCTGATACCAGTGTAAGTTCCTAGTGCTCGAGCTGCTAGACTTTTAGATAAGGAAGAATAGGAAAAAAAACGATTTTTCAACAAGCACTAGCAACTAAAAACCCTAGAAATCGATCAAAACACTATACTTGCATACTACAAGAGCTAAACTATAAGTTATAGGGGCTAGCTACCTTAGTAGCATGTCTACGAATAAGTAGATACCCTTGCTAGGCTCCTAGGTCGTTGGGAACGAGCTTGGAAGACGATCCTCCTTACCGAAAATGATCCATCCGAAGGAAACCGAACTCAAGCTCTAGCTTTACCATAAAAGAAGCAATTTGATTTCTAAACTTGTTAGGAGTAGGAATCAAATGATGCAGTGGAGTTTTCTCTTAGTTTCTCTCTTTCTTTTTCTTTCTCAACTTGGAACAAAAAACTAAAGAGAAGAGAGAAAAAGATCAGAGGATAAGAATCAATAATAATTTCTTGCTTATCCTCTCTCCTCTCTCCTCTTATACCTTTTAAGAAGTTGGGGTGGAATTGTGACTCACTTGTGTGAGTCACAAGCTCACACACTTCTCCAAACATCCAATAAGAGATGAGAATGTGTTTGAATACACACTCACACAACAATACACACACACATACACACACTAGTATATACAATAAATACATACACCCGTATTCATATCATAATACAAATACCTGTATTCGTATCGAAATTCAATTACCCATATTCATACAAATACCTGTATTCGTATCAAAATAAAAATAACGAAAAGAGAGAAAATGAAAGATATAATACTAGATCACATATGATCTATATGTGATAATCCGACTATCTTTCAAACCTGCTAGTATTATCAAAATGCCTGATTAAAATACGTATATCAAATACACGTATTTAATCGAACTCCCGTACATATCAAAATACGCACACTATATCGTTTTGCCTGAGCCGGGAAACCCTCTGTGTGTGAATCTAAAAACTCAACAATATGTTGGCAGTAGTTAATGGATAGAATCCATAACCACAAGCACGTCAGTGGCATTAGTTGTACGTAACTGCTATTCAGGTATTTGTTGAAAGGAAGGTCGACAAGAAAGATCGTCTGTATCCCTACTGAGTCAATAAGTGATATTCTCCGTACAGTCCAGTCTCTTCGTCTTAGAGTGTATCATACTAGGTCTAGGGGATGGAAAATGCCAGACCCCTAATAACCCGATAAGTTATGCCGATGTGGCTCAAGACCATTCTGACAAACTATTGATCTATCTATCAGTAAATTTCATCTTGGCCAAGAACTTATAGTGTTGGCCAACCATACACAGTGCGACATCGACCCGCTATACCGGGAAAGACGAATCCTTTCTATTGCTCACTGCCTCCAAGTGTTTCGGGATTGTACCCAACTAAAACTGGTTTGTACGACTCTTTAAAACCGTGGTTGGGTAGTAATCTAAGTACAGCGGGAACACACTCGAGACAAATGACGATGTCAGGTCTAAAGACTACCCTGTACTCATGTCACTAGAGAACTGCTATCTGACGATGGGTATAATACCATGTTCTTGGCGAGTCCGTTCAGTATAACTCATAACCTAATAAGCACTATATACAATCTTTGGTGTCGTACACCAATGGCTGTGGGACCAAACATCGCCCCTCTTCGGAGTCAAGAAACGTATACATTTGTCTACTATAGAATATCGATACCCAATCTAGATACTCTCATGACTAGAGACATTTAAGGATGTGTTTATAGACTACCCAGCCCCCATAAGTATGATCGCCATCATAACGCTGGTAGTCAAGCAATAATTCTATGGGCTTTATCAACATATATTAGCTATAAGTAATAACAAGTAAAACATATACATATGTCAAGATAGTGTCAAACCAAATAGTATACTATCATATCGAGAAAGACTGTCCTGTACATACATACCCCTAGCATCTTATATAATAAAGGCCTCTGCGGCAAACATATCCAACACATCAAAATTATAGATGAATCCGGTATTTGTAAGAAGGTTGTAGAGAGTACTAATGTCATATTCCTTATATAGTTTACAGATGACATACTCCTGATAGGAAATGATGTTTCTATGCTACATTCGGTCAAACTGTCGTTGTCACAGATATTTCTCTATATAGGATTTAGGCAATATATATATATATATATATATATATATCAAATGATCCGGGGATTAGATCTATAAAGATAGATCTAGATGGATTTGGGAATGTCCCAATCCGAGCACTCTGACACTATTCTAAAGGGGTTTAGAATGGATGACTCCTGGCACGGTAATGTACCCGCATGTGATGGAGTCATCCTTTCTAAAGAGATATCTTCAAGACCGATGAGGAGAGGGACTCACGTGAATGACTTTATGCATTTTATGACAGTAAGGTCAATCGTGCGATATTGTATACCAGACCAGATATAGCTTATACACTTGGTATAGTAAGCAGATATCGGTCCAATCCTGAAGAAATATATGATAGCATTGAAGAAAATAAGAGGATGTTCTTGGTGTATGGTAATGAAAACTTCATGAAAAAGGCAGTTACCGATTCCAGCTTCCAATGTGACATGGATGAAAGAGTATCAATCACGAATTAAAAGTTTACCTTCTTCTGAGGAGAAGTATATTAGAAAGAGTTCCAAGCGGAATACTATGATAGATATGGCGCTGGATGCTGATTATGACTCAACGGATAATACAGACTAAGAAGTTGTTGGATAAAATTGTTCATTTATGAACTTGGTCCCAAGGCAGGTATCGCTTGATTCGGGAGATAGTTGATCTCTGCGAGATTGAGATATTGAGAGATAAAAGTTAGAAACATTATAGCAGATCCACTCATCGAGATTGCTTCTCGAACACTGTTTGCGAAACTGTTAGTAGAGAAGTTAGGTATGCGATAGCACATAAGATGTGGGTATGTGATACCACAATAATTGGGCTTAAGTGCAAGTGGGAGATTGTTGTATATAGTGCCCTCAAGGCAATTATTGTAATTGTAGGATGTCAATTATTGTAATTGTAGGAGGACCTATACAGATAGAATAGTCTTGCTCGAGATGATAATATACTATCTGGTTTGTCTTTATCATTCATATGTATACGTTTTACTCGTTATCACGTATCGCTAATATATAATTGCTTACCGTTGGAAACCAAACTGAAGTGCGGGGAACGCATCCAGCCTGAATACAGGGGAAGATGCTATATGAAACATATCCATCCACCTCTCTAAAGATACCAAGTTGATTTATGACACCGTATATCGGAGGTTTGGATGGATGCAACCAATGTAGCTGAACTTTTCAGATCCCCTCTCAATGATGAGGTTTTTTTTTATCGTGAGAACTATTTTTCCTGCAGGTACAAGCCCCTGCAGTTAATTACTTTATAGCAAATAACAACTTTCACTTCTCCATGTCTATCGCTTCGTATCGTGTTATAATTTGTTTATGTTGCGTTGCCCTTAGATTGTATATGGAGACTAATTTATGTCGTCGTTCGTAGAGCGCTGATCAGTCCAAATCCGTATTTTAGATTTGGATTGAAGCTAAGTAGCATTTTTTATATGAGTGAGGTCTATCGGTTCAAAATATATCATCTAAGGATCGTTAGTCGCATCTGACTAAGATCAACTTAGGAATATGGTTAAGGATGGTTAATTTTGTTTTAGATTAAGATCAACTTAACAAATATGGACTAAGGGTCATTAGTCGTCTTTGAGATTAAGATCAACTTAGGTTTATTGATATTTTGATCAATGGATCTTATATAAGAAGCATAAACTTCTATACTTAGTTTAGTTTAACTAAGTAGCCAAGCAATAGCTTGTTGTCCATGAGCGCATATGCACATGTGCAAATTTGCATAGGGTGTGCATTTGTCTTACTGTCAGTGGGTTGCACACGTGCATTTCACGTGATGCGCACCTCCTTGTCATTCCAAATTTTCATCTATGCATGTATATATGCGTGTGCATTTTGGGGACAATATTTCCCACTTATGCACACGTGAGTTTCACATGATGCGCACATCTGTATAAACGTGATTTCGTCATCTGCACACACGTACATATCACGTGATGCATAAGTCTCTGGAGCTCATTTTCATAACATGCCTGTTCTCCGCCGAAAACTGGGAAGACAAACATCTTGGTCATCTTGCCTGAATTTGGGAGCAAATACTATTTGGTTTTATCCGTCCACCTCTCCGAAGATACCAAGTTGATTTATGGCACCGTGTATCGGAGGTTTAGATGGATGCGGATGTTGTAGCAGACTTCGTCAGATTCTCTCTCGTTTGAGGGGTTTTTGATTGTGGGGACGCTCTTCCGTGCAGGCGCAAGCCTCCGCAGTTAATTACGCTACCACATCGCGGTAACCACTTTCTCCTTCTCCAGATGGTCACTTCATGTCGTATGTGTTTGTTTTGTTTTTGGTTGCCCATGGATTGTATACGGAGACTAATTTATGTTGTCGCCCGTAGGGCGTGGATTAGTCCAAATCCGTATTTTCTTAGATTTGGGTTTGGGTTGGGTTTAAGGATCGTTAATCTCATTTGAGACTAAGATCAACTTAAACGTTTGTTAAGGATACGTTAGTCTAGTTTTAGACTAAGATCTACTTAACAGGATCATTTAGATCCAATAAAAGAGTATTTAAACTCTATTGTTTTAGTTTAGGGACATTGCGGTCCATGGAGTTTAGAGACATCATAGTCTATAAAGTTTAAAAACATCGTAGTCTGGTTTAAAGACATTGTAGTCTGTAAGGTTTAACGACATCATAGTTTGGTTTTGGTTTAACCGTTTGGAGATGCACAAAAAGTTATTGGTTATTGGGACCCTCCGCCTCTCTGAAGACGTTGAAAAATTACAACGACATATATCAGAGGTACGAAGAGATGTACCCTTGAACCAATATTGGTTGGGAGATCTGTAGTCAGGTTTGGGACTAAGATCTGTTAAAAAGATCTATGAGTATATGGGCTCAATTAATCTAAATTAGGGGTCTATGGCCAACTTGGGCTCCGTCCACCCAGTTAAAATGTTGAATATTTAACAATACTGAGCATTAGTTTAGGTTATGACAACCCTTTTTGTCTTTTATTGAGTGTTGAGTACTCATCATAGCTCTGGGGCTTTTATTTAAAGAATACTTTATGTTTCTTCAGCGCACACGTGAGGAGCACGTGGTGCGCTTGGCGTTGAGCGCTAGTCAATGAGTGCAGAGCGCTTCTGTTAAGTAGTGCACACGTGAGGAGCACGTGGCGCGTTTGGCGCTGAGCGCCAGTCAATGAGCGCAGAGTACTTCTGTTAAGTAGCGCACACGTGAGGAGCACATGGTGCGTGTTTCCTGATTTAAAATCAGGAAAGCTTCTGGGAAAAGCTTCAGAAAGGGGTCACGTGTTGGCACGTGACACCTAAAAAAGCATCATCAAGTCAAGTTCAGTTTCCTGACTACGCTGAAGAAAATGGGCTTCAGAAAGAGTCACGTGTTCCCACGTGACCAGGGTCACGTGGCGACACATGACATTTAAATGCAAGCGTCAAAGGCACACCAGTTCCCTGATCAAGTCAAGGAAAAGGCTTCAGAAGAGGTCACGTGCTCCCACGTGACCAGGGTCACGTGTTGACACGTGACGTTCAAGGCAGCAGACTCGTTCTCCAAATGAACCAAGGAAAGAGAGTTCAAACAAGGGTCACGTGCTCACACGTGACCGGGAGTCACGTGGTGGCACGTGACGTTTAAGCAACGATCAGAAGACAGAGCGCAAAAGAAAGGAAAAGGCTCATTCCAAAGGGGGTCACATGCCCACACGTGACCATGGGTCACGTGGTCACACGTGACCGGCTCTCAAAGCCCATTTTGTCAAACAGAATTAAATTCTGAAGGAGAATCAAATCTTTCCAAAGGAAAGCGGCTATCTGGAACCGATCAAATTAAAGATTCAGAGGTGATGAAATATCATCTATCTATGGGAAAATCTCGGGTTTGGAAAGATTTCCCTTTTAAATCTAACCGAAATAATAAAGGGGAACCCCTGGATTTGAAATCCAATGGTGAATAAATTCACCTAATAATCCAAAGGTCCAAAACAAATGATGGGTGCAAATCAAATCTCTTAATGAAGATTCGTCAAAAACTGATTGATTCGGCTGCTTCTCCTATAAATAGGAGCCAAGAGACACAGAGAAGGGGGACATACGCAGAGAAGAAAAAAAAAGGAGAAGAGCTTTGATACTTTGAAAAGACTCGGATCTTCTGCAAAAAATCCCTAGGTAAGAAAGGGAAGGCCTTTTGAAAGAAAGAGAATTTAATTCTCAACAGAGTTTAACTCTGATAATGTAAAAACAGAAGAATATATTTCTTCTCTCTTTGATAGAGGATCTGCAAAGTGCACATCTCCCCTTAAGGTTGAGAATTTAATTCTCAATGGGTCGAGATCCTGCCATACAGATCCAAAACATAGAGAGGGAATGCAAGCATGAGAATTTAATTCTCACAGAACTATAGGAATTTAATTCCTTTAAAATAAAATTAGGGCTTGACCCTGTATCATGGGAATTTAATTCCTTCAGAACAAAAAAAGAAACAGGGTTTAACCCTAATTAAAAAACCCAGTTCTGTTGAAACATCGGGAATTTAATTCCCTTAATCATAATTTAACAGAGGATGGAAGTTTAAACTCCTTAAAAACTTTTATTAGGGTTTAACCCTATTCAGCCCTTCACATATATGAGGAATTTAATTCCTACAGAAAATTCAGAGTTAAACTCTATTCCAGAATACAAAGTCTTCGAAAGGAAGTAGGAATTTAATTCCTCTGAAATTTACAGTTCGAGGAATTTAATTCCTGAAAAAAGATTAACAAAGCCTCTAAACAAAAATATATAGAGGCATGGTCACGTGTCATCACGTGACCCCCCAAGAGATCTACAGAAAGTCCCTTTGAGGCCGCACCCCACGTGACCCACGTGACCCTCGGCAGAAGCTCTAATACATAGGCATTTGAATGCCCATCACGTGATGGCACGTGATGCTCTGAAAGACATGATAATCTCAGAATAAATGAAGGGAGGGCGCTCTCACGTGCTGCCACGTGACCCCTCTTGTCTTAGTGTTTAACACTAAATTGAAACTCTCGAACTCAGTGTTAAAATACTGTTGGGCTTTAGTGTTCAACAACTAATTGAAAAGCTTTATCTGCAGTGTTCAACACTGATTACCTTAGCGTTTAAACACTAATCTGAGATCTTCATTTGCAGTGTTCAACACTGATCTGTTTTTAGTGTTTAACACTAATTCGAAAAGCCTTGTTGCTGGTGTTTAACACCAATTATCTCTTAGTGTTAAACACTAACTTGTCAACCTCATTCCCAGTGTTCAACACTGACTGCTCTGTAGTGTTTAACACTAGACTTTGGCCCAATTGGCCTAAATGGATAGAGGCAAAGCCTCTCCTGATTGGACTTAGCCCAAGATGGCCATAAGTCCTCAATTGGTGATTAACTGGTCCAATGGACTCATAACATAATTAATTCGTCTTGACCCCAAATTGGGCCAAGGACTATTTAATCCACTCCGGTTCTAGGGTACATCTCTTCACTCCTTTGATACTCGGCATTGTAATCCCTCAATGTCTTCAAAGAGGTGACGGGTCCCGACGACCACATATCGATATGGACTGTGGGGTCCTTAAACTCATGTCTAATGCAAATTCCTGGTTACGTGGAACGCGGATAATGTCACTCTTTGACCCCGTGGAAAACGCCCAGAGTGGAGCCTGGTCCTCGCCAAGCACGGCAGTGAACCCGTGTGAAGCATCCAGAGCACAGTGGACTGTGGGGTCCTTAAACCCATGGACTACGACGTCCTTAACCTTGACCGAGATGTCTTAAAACTAACAATGGACTGTGGGGTCCTTAAACCCATGGACCGCAACGTCCTTAAACTAGAACAATAGAGCCCCGTAGGCTCTTTTGTCGGATCTAAACGGTCCCGTTTAAGTTGATCTTAGCCTCAAAGATGGCTAACGTATCCTTAAACCTTCAAACAGACTGGACTATGAATCCCCCCAATTAACTCTGGCTCGAGGGTACATCTCTGAACTCCTCTGACATCCGTCGTTGTAATCCTTCAACGTCGTCAGAGAGGTGATGGGTCCCGACGGCTATACATACGATGGACCACTATGTCCCTAAACTGGAACAATAGAGCCCAAACGCTCCTTTGTCGGATCTAAACGATCCCGTTAAGTTGATCTTAGTCTCAAAGTGAGACTAACGTATCCTTAACAAACGTTTGAGTTGATCTTAGCTTCAAGTATGGCTGACGTATCCTCAAACTAAACCCCCAAACCCAAATCTAAGATAATACGGATTTGGACTAGTCCACGCCCTACGGGCGACGACATAACTCAGTCTCCGTAAACAATCCACGGGCAACAAAATACAAAACAAACACCCACGACACGAAGTGACCATCTGGAGAAGGAGAAAGTTGTTACCGCAATGCGGTAGCGTAATTAACTGCAGGGGCTTGCGCCTGCAGGGAAGAGCGTCCCCACAATCAAAAACCCCTCAAACGAGGGGGAATCTGACGAAGTCTGCTACATCGGACGCATCCGTCTAAACCTTCGATACATGGTGCCATAAATCAACTTGGCATCTTCGGAGAGGTGGACGGATAGCACCAATTAGCATCTGCCCCGAATCTCAGGCGAGGCATTCCATGTCGCGCCGCCATTCGGAGGGGAACAGATTCTGGCACGCCCGGTGGGACCTTTTCCTCTTTCCACTCCACACTTCGTGTGTCGTGACTCGCGAACCAAACGCGGTTCGCTAATGGTTGCCCTTGGGTCTCAAGATACTAAGAATTGGCGTCTTGCTTATTGCAGAAAGCAAAGGATCGATGGCTTCTACTTCCGTGAAATTCTCCAACTGCTCAGACTGCAATTGCAACCAACGCTCTGCCTCGCCAGGAGGTATAGCCTACGGACCCCAAGCTGCTTCGCTATTCACAATGCCCGTGGAACAGGTCACTCGCGCCACCACAGGATTGTTCTTTGGGACCATGGTCCCGCCGACGAACTTCACCGCTCCAGTGCTGATAACGGAAGCTCTCAAGAAGTCGGTCTTTGATCGTCTTACCCCTGCCGCGGCTCCTCTCAACGAGTCGCCCAACGTCAACGCCTCGGTCTTCTCTAGATTGGGCCAGAAATCCTGCAAACCCATCATGGGGCCTACAATCTCAGAGAAGGCTGCTTCCAAGAAAGTGGCTGCTCCTGCTCCCGAAATCGTCAAGGCGGCTTCTCCGGCCAAAAGGTCGGTCTTTACAAGATTGACGGCTCCCGCTCCCGCTCCTGCTGCCCAAAGGACGTCGGTCTTTGACAGGCTAACACCAATAGCGACCCCCCACCCAGACAGGGGGCAAGACGAAACCATTCTTACCGCTGACCCTACACCGTCCGCTCGACACGCTTGACGTCGCCATTGGCGCCGAGTAAGGAAGGCTGGGGGCAACTCCCCCTCCGGGTTGACTCCATCGGCCCCGGTGGCAGAAGTTAATGCTGCTGTTCCAACTGGGAACAGCTTCGAAATGCTAAATAAGGTGCGAAGGAATTCGGCTACTGCAGTGCTGAAGAGGTCTCCTCCCCCATTAAAAAAGGTTGTGGAAATAAAACCCGAACAGCCCCGATCTCCTCAACGGCTGTCTTCCAAAATCTATAAGGTTTGGCGGCAGGCCCGAGACTCGATCATCGATCCAAACTTCTCCCGCCAGCACAAGAAGCTGAAAATCCAACCGGAAGCTGGTCACCAGGCTAAACCCCAAAAGGCTGTTGATCAACTTACTCATAAAAGAAGGAGGCCAGAGAAGACCCCACAGCATGCAACGACGGCTAAAAGCACTGAGCCCAGACGCCCTAAGTCTGGGGGCATGGTGGTGCACACTATTTACATGGCCTCTGGAAAAGAGGAAAGCCGCACTTCTACGGGCCACCGACCGCTAACCCGATCCGTGACGAAAGCCCAGGAGCAGCAACAAAAGCTCCAAGAAATGATGAATGCTATGTCCGCGCTCACCGGGCCAAAAGAAAACCCAGAAACGTCCTCAGACGCACGCCGGGAGGAAGAAACCGACGCTGAATTCCATCGCCGGACACTAGAGAAAAGGGACAAAGAGGCTGCTGAACAAGCGGCCAACATACAACGGATGGGCCTTCTCTTCCAAGATGTGATAGGAATGATGATCCAGCAGGACTTACCCGCCGAGGATCCCCCAATCGTTCTTGAAAACGACCGAGAAGAAACGTCAAATCCACCACCAGCCCTCTCAACGGCCAAGGAGGAGGCAATCTCTAAGGCTGACTTGGCTGACTACATAGCCCAGCAAATCCGGGTTCATCACGCTACTGAGGCAGCTGGTCAAGTCGTGAAAACGGGACGGCCGTATCCGAGCTGGTACGACCAAATCAAATACCCGCAAGGCTATACGATACCAAAATTCCACGTGTATAAGGGGACCGGCAATCCCCATCAACATGTCGCCCAGTTTCGGGCCCTCTGCGGTAACACCGGCGGTGATGATAAATTGTTGCTCCGCCAGTTCGTGGGCAGCTTATCAGAAACAGCGTTCGAATGGTATTCGGAACTCCCGAACGATTCTATCAAAACGTTCGCTGAAATGGAGCTGTTGTTCACTCAGCGATTCGTAAGTGCCAGCGAACGCACTCCAATAACTGCACTGATTAACGCCAGGGTAAAACCGGGCGAAACCTGGGTCCAGTACGCTATACGCTGGCGGAACTTGTGGTCGAGATGTGAGCAACGCATTGAGGAAGCACCTGCGGTGGGCATGTTCGTGGGAACTCTAGACCCTCACGCAACTATCTCCCAGTTTATGATGTTCTTTAAGCCAACCACATTCCAGGCTTTGATCGACAAGTTGGCTCAGATGGACCAGATGGGTCATAGACCACCTGCCCCGAAGTCGGAACCTCGGAATGACAAGGGTAAAGGAAGAGCAACCTTTGTTGCGAATGCCCAAGAGCAACCTAACGCCCCAAAACCGGCAGATCAACTGGAGGAAAGACGTCGGTATTATAATGAGAAGATGAAGCGTCCCTACTCCTTCCCACGGGACAAGACGAAACGGCTATTCGAGCTGGCAATACGCAACAGGCTTATAAACCTGCCAAATCCAAGGCGACCGCCGCAACCCACCGAGGTGAATAACCCTAACTATTGCCCTTACCATCAAACGGTAGGCCATCCGATTGAAGATTGCTTCGTCTTCAAAGGATGGATTGAAGACCAGTACCTCCAGGGGAAGTTTGTACTGTCCGAAAAGTGGAAGGTGAACCCACCACAGCCGCATGCTCCTAGGAAAGCGGATACACCGGGGGCAACATGTTCTTTTATTGAAGAAGCTCCATGGGAGGTCGTGCTATCAACTAAAACCAAAAGAATGCTGAGAGACCTTCATGCGTGCCCTGCGATCGAATGGAAGGACCCTCTTGAACCTCAAATTATCGAAGGGATGCTAAGGCGCCGCCCGACTACGAAGACTCACGATAAGAGCCCAGATACTCACGCCCAATCGTCAAAATCTTCGAAGAAAAAGAAGAAGAAATCCAAGAAGTCCGTGAAGCCTGGAAAAGAGCACACGAACTTGCAGAAGCAAATCGACGCGTTGGAAGAATACAATCAAAAGGCGCGAACTCCTGTCACACTCCAAGAATTCCTCAACCACATCTTTCAAGAGGAAGATGATGAAGAAAGCTCGTCGGATGAATCCGAAGGATATGTGGCGAGTTGTAACGTGATCTCCCACTCGTTTACCGATGATGGGAAAACTCCTGGCACTAAAAAGCTGGAGGCAGAGCCTGCACCAGAACGTGCATGGCCAACAGATGAAATGATCGACGCTTTTCTAGATGAGATTCGTCTAAAATGTAAAGCGGACCAGGAGCGTGAGATGGCCACATCAGAAGGAGCCAAGTGCGAGCAACTGAACGAAAGAGTTGGACTACCCCTGCCAGAGCGAAAGGCATCCGAAGTAGACAAGAAGATACTCAAGACGAGGAAAAGGTTTGCCAAAGCCATGTCAATGGGAATGAAGCTACCACCCTCGGAAGGAAACACACACGATGGGGTAGAGACGCACCCTGACTATTGCGCATATCATCGGAAAATATCACATCCCATGGAGGAGTGCGACGCCTTTAAGATATGGTGGCAAGGATATGTCGCTCGTCGGCAACATGTTAAGCGCATAAAACGCAAGAGCCGTCGGGAGCGAAGAAGTACTATCGATGGGCACGACAGAGCTACTGGCAACTGTTACATGGTAAACGCCAGGGGGTCACAAGTTCTCGCCTTTGGGAGCGACTCTGATGAAGAAATCGCTCTGGGCCCTCTCTTCAAAGAATCCGTGTTGGGGAAAGAAGAGGAATCGGAGATCTGCGAGAACATTCAGCTGCGCAATCGCACACTCCCGGAAAAGAATCTCGGGCCCGGGAATAGAAAGGATAAGGGAAAGGAAAAGGTCACTGAAGATATCACTTTAGATGACCAAGTCATGAGAGAGCTGGCTGCCAAAGACCCGCCTAGGAAGGGTAAAGTGGACTACAACATCCTCGCGCACCTAAGGAAGCTACCTTCTCAGCTTAGCATTCTCGATGCCCTCCTATTATCAAAAGAAGCGCGAGACTCACTAATTAAGGCGTTACAAGAACCTGAGCAATTCCAAGCCTTCCTCGCCACTGAAAAGATGAAGGATGAGCTGGAGGAAGTGCATACGGCCGACGTCACTTTCGGTGATGAAGACCTCCTTCTCGGGACGTGCGACCACAACCGTCCCCTATATGTCTCCGGATACTGCCATGATATCAAGATAGGCAAGATCCTGGTAGATAATGGATCCTCCGTCAACCTCCTTAATGTTCGGGTGTTGAAGGAAATCTGCATGAGTGTGCAACACCTCGCTCGTGACAAAATTACTATCTCCGGTTTCGATTCACAATCGTCACGGACTCTCGGATCTGTGATACTAACATTACGCTTTGGACTTCTCATCATAGACATCAAATTCCATGTCATCGACGCCAAGACCTGCTACAACGCCTTGCTCGGCCGTCCTTGGTTACACGAGTACAATATCATCCCTTCTACACAACATCAGTGTATGAAGTACTTTAAGGATGGTTTCGAGTATACCGTAACGGGTGAGTTAAACCCATTTTCCGTGAACGAAGTCCGCAAGTACGAAGATGCGAAGTACTTTTTGCCAGATTTCGAGGATACAGAAAGGAGTCGCAATCCGGGGAACAAAACCGCCGCCACCATCCCCGTTTTCGGGAGCGATACCGAAGACGAGGAAGAGATAGTTTATGCAGGGCCATCTCAATGCAACAACTTGGGGACGCCCGCCCCCGTGTTGGTCCTCGGAAGTGATTCAGAAGATGAAGTTAATGCTGTGTTCTCCAATCGGCTGTCAACACAAACACCCCCTGGCGATGACCATAGTTTGCAAATCACCATGGTACCGCGAGAACACTACAAGGATCTCGACACGCTTCAAGCTCACAGCGTGCAGGACCTGGAAACATTTTACATCCCTCCCAGGCGAAGGGGTGAGAAAGTAATCCTATTTTACCGATCCCCAGAGTCGAAAATAGAGAAAGAGATCTGGCATGGCGCAGATACTACACTCGACAGGCTCCAACCCATCCGTCTACCCAGATACTATACGGATGGATTAAAGAAGCTATTGAAGCGCCAAGGAGTACCCTTAAAACAGGCTGTTCGGCAGGCTCGGTTCTACAACAAGATTTGGGATGTCCCCGGGACTCAACGCAAATTGCCCAACGGGAAGATGGAAACACTAGGGCTTGGATACGCAAGAGCTGGAAAACGGGAACGGACTCACAGCAGCTACACTATATATACCTTTGATGAAGAAGAGGACGCCCTGTCAGGAGATGCCAACCCTTCATTAAAACTAGACCCCGCGATCGAAGCACCGAGTCCGTCGTTTGAAGAACGAACGAACAAGCCTATCAGGAAAACGGGTCAGAGAGCTCAGGAAGACCGCAACCGCGAGATGTCCATCTACAAGAAGGCCAGGACGCAACGTCTATCTCAACGTACCGAAAAAGACAAAGACGCATATCCTTGTCAATCCGTTGTACGAAAGGCCCGACGCAGAGACGGAAATAAATCAAGAAGCGGCTCGGGTTTGCCCCTCGTGAAGAAGATGAGTCGAGCGTATTCCTTCCCCCGAGACAAGACGGAGAGGTTACTCAACCTCGCTATAAAACATCAAATGATCACGCTTCCAGAGTCTAGACGTCCTGAGCAAGCTAGCAAGGTCTCTCATCCGAGTTATTGCTCTTATCACCAAGCCATAGGACATCCTACCGAAGACTGCTTCACCTTCAAGAACTGGGTCGAGGACCAGTACCGACGGGGTAGATTCGCTTTATCCGACGGCTGGAAGGTAACGCCGCCGCGAAAGCATGAGCCCAAAACCGCAAGAGCAGAACCGGGTCCACCTCAGTCCAGGGAGCGGGTTCGCACTTGTTGTACGATTACGATATTAGGAGAAGAGCCCGAGAACGTAGATGACCTTCCCCGGTGCTTTGAGAACAGCAATGATGAGGTGATCTCAGAATTTCCACCCGCTCCAAAAGAACTGGAAGATGGTATACATACTACTGCAGATAACCTCAAGAAGATTGAGTTGGGATCGGCAGACGACCCGCGACCGACATTTGTCAGCGAGCTATTATCCGAAGAAAAGGTGGCTGCGTTAAAGAACGTGCTTCTACGGCATAAAGATTGCTTCGCGTGGAACTACTCCGAGATGCCAGGATTGGATCCGGAGATTGCTGTGCATAGATTAGCAATATCCCCAGATATCAAGCCAGTCAAGCAGGCGCCAAGGAGGATGCGACTCGAGCTTGAAATGAGCATCAACGCCGAAGTCAAGAAGTTGATCGATTCTGGATTTATCCAAGAAGTCCAATATCCCGACTGGATTGCCAATATCGTCCCGGTAATGAAGAAGAATGGGACGGTACGCATATGCGTGGATTTCAGGGATCTCAATAAAGCCTGTCCAAAGGATGATTTCCCAGTACCGGTAACCGAGCTAATGATAGATAACACGTCAACTCACGAGGTTTTCTCCTTTATGGATGGTTCGTCAGGATACAATCAGATAAAGATGCATCCCGAAGACCAGAAACATACCGCTTTCCGCACCCCTTTGGGTATATTTTGCTACAGGGTTATGCCCTTTGGTCTTAAGAACGCTGGCGCCACCTATCAAAGGGCCATGACAAAGATCTTCGACGATCTCATACACGACGTCGTCGAGTGCTATATCGATGACCTTGTAGTGAAGAGCATGTCATACGAAGATCATTTAAAGCATCTGGAGACTGTATTTCAACGCCTTCGGCAATATAATTTGAAAATGAATCCCCTCAAATGCGCGTTTGGAGTCTCCTCGGGCAAATTCCTAGGATTCATCGTTCGACACCGAGGTATTGAAATAGATCCGTCAAAGATTAAGGCGATCATGGAAATGCCTCCGCCAAGAACCCTCAAGCAGTTGCGGTCTCTCCAAGGGAAGCTCGCATACATCCGGTGGTTTATCGCTAATCTTTCGGGCAAATGCCGTCCTTACGGCCACCTGATGAAAAAGGGAACTCCATTCGTTTGGGATCACAAATGTCAAGGTGCACTAGACGAGATCAAGCAGTACCTGCAGAACCCTCCGGTGTTGGCCGCGCCGGTCAAGGGAAAACCCCTCATTCTTTATACGACCGCCCTCGAAGGTTCCTTGGGCGCATTATGGGCACAAGAGAACGATCAGGGGAAAGAGAGAGCACTCTACTACTTAAGTCGAGTTCTACTGGGGGCAGAAAGCAACTATTCCCCCATTGAAAAGCACTGCTTGGCATTGATCTTCGCAATAACAAAGCTTAGACATTACGCATTAGCACATGAAGTCCGTCTTATCTCGAAGGTGGACCCTCTCAAATATTTGATGTCGAAAGCCATATTGACGGGACGACTCGCTAAGTGGGCCCTGCTCTTGATGGAGTTCTCGATAACGTATCAACCTCTCAAGGCAGTGAAAGGCCAGGCCATTGCCGACTTCCTCGCCGAGCACCCGATACCGGCCGATTCTCCTCTGAACTGTGATTTGCCGGACGAGCATGCATTTGATGCGATTAGCGGCGGAAGCACCCGATGGGAACTCTATTTCGATGGAGCGTCCTCCATAAAGAAACAGAAACAAGGTATCCCAATGATCAAATCAGGGATAGGCCTCATCTTTGCAACTCCACAAGGAGGGATAATGCGCTTCGCCTTCTCCTTAACAGAGCCGAGGACAAACAATGAAGCCGAATACGAAGCCCTGATAGCAGGCCTCGAGATCGCCATCGACATGGGAATTGAAGACCTCCTCATATACGGGGATTCTCAGCTGGTCGTCAGTCAAGTAAATGGTGACTACCAAACGTGCAAGCCGGAATTGGTGAAGTACGGCGAAAGGGTGCAACAACTATTGACCCAAATTCCCTCCTATACTTTGGAGAACATACCGCGCGCGGAAAACAGCAAAGCAGACGCGTTGGCTAAACTTGCTAAAGAACTGGCTGACGAGAACCTCGACGACGTCAGAATCGTGGTACAAAGCCGTCGAGTGCTCGCCCCGGCAGAAATATCTCCGGAATCATGCGAAGAAAAGGGAACGACTGAGCAGACGACCCTACAAATAAAAGACCATGAGAAGGCCGAAGACTGGAGGGAAGTCTTCATAGACTACTTTAAGTCCCACCGAATGCCCGAAGAAGCGTCCTCAAGACATCAGCTCATGAAACGAGCTCTATCCTTCGCTTTCGTCAACGACATTCTATACAAGAGATCGTTTGATTCTCTATGGCTCGATGCTTAGGACCTGACGAAGCAGAAAGAGTCATTCAGGAAGTTCATGATGGACTTTGCGGTTCTCACCAAGCAGGCCCAAAGATGAAGTTAAAAATTAAACGGATGGGTTATTACTGGCCCACGATGATCCAGGACTGCCTCGAGTATGCGAAGCAATGCCACTCATGCCAGATCCATGGAGACTTCATCCACCAACATCCGAATCCACTGCACCCGACGCTGGCTAGTTGGCCATTCGAAATGTGGGGGACAGACATAGTCGGCCCCATTGAGCCAGCATCATCCCGGGGACACCGCTTTATCCTGGCGACAACTGATTACTTCTCCAAATGGGCAGAAGCAGTACCACTGAAGGAAGTGAAGACGGAGAATATCCTCCATTTCTTTAAGACGCACGTCATCTATCGGTTTGGGACCCCACGGCGGATTATCTCCGATAATGGGCCGGCCTACCGAAGCCATAAGATTAGCCGCTTCGCATAGCAGCACAATATAGACTGGAGATATTCTTCAGTTTACAATCCACGAGCTAACGGCCTGGCCGAGGCTTTCAATAAGACCTTGACGAAGATCATAAAAAAGACCGTTTCCAGGAATAAGAGAGACTGGCACGAAAAGCTGCAAGAAGCCCTTTAGGCTTATCGAACTACATTCAAGACGGCTACAAACACAACGCCGTACGCGTTGGTATTTGGGACAGAAGCAGTGCTCCCCCTCGAGATAGAGTTACCCTCTCTACGAGTAGCAGTCCACCACGAGCTGACGAACGAAGAAAATGCTCACCTTCGGCTTGAGGAGCTTGATGCCCTCGATGAAACCCGGCTCATAGCGCAACAACATCTAGAAGCCTACAAAGCAAAGATGACGCGCTCGTACGAAAGATTGACCAGGCCGAGGACATTCCGCCAAGGCGAACTCGTACTAGTGGTCAAAAGACCTATGATCCCCAATCGTGCCAAGCGAGGAAAATTTGAGCCAAACTATGAAGGCCCGTACATCATAGACAAGGTCTATCAGGGTGGAGCCTACCTACTCATGGACATGCACGGTGAAAGGCCTTTCAGGCCAATAAACGGCCGCTTCTTAAAGAAATACTACGCTTAATAAGCCACAGCCTAAGTCAATGATAGATGACGACGACTATGTCCGCTCACTATCTTTCTAAGCTCAGACTTTACAAGCAGCAGCCGGCCTTCCTATAACGACGGACCGAAACGTCCTTAAACTAACAGCGGACCGAAACGTCCTTAAACTATCGACGGACCGAAACGTCCCTAAACTACTACCGCAACGTCCTTAGGTTGACGAGATGGATAAATAAAAAAAAATAATAAGTAAAAAAAAAAAATACGGTATGTCCATAAGCAAAGTGGGCACGGATGAAAACCCGAAAGGGCTCCGTGAGTAAAAACAGCAGGGCTGCCGGCAAGTGTTCGTGAAAACCCGAAAGGGCGCGACCTTGTAAAAAAGAAAAGTAAAAGAAAAAAAAAAGAATAAAAAAAAACGGTATGTCTATAAGCAAAATGGGCACGGATGAAAACCCGAAAAGGGCTCCGTGAGTAAAAACAGCAGGACTACCGGCGAGTGTTTGTGAAAACCTGAAAGGGCGCAACCTCGTTAAAGGACACTTACAGAGTCCTCTCGACCTTGTAAGGAGAAACCACCTGCGTGAGATCCTTACGACTCACAAAGGAGCAACACACTTAGGGATCCTCACGATTCCTAAGGAGAAAATACACTTACGAGATCCTCACGACTCGTAAGGAGAATTCTCTTATGGGACCCTCACGGCTCATGAGATTTGAAAGTCTTAAGTTACAGAAACCTCAACCTGTTCTTAAGCAAATCCTCCACAACCTTCGATATTGCCCTACAAGAGGCTCAATACTGACCCTTGTATACAATCCACGGGCGCGAATAAACATTTCCCCAGCAAAGTCCAACCCTTGTAGGTCCCCTCGACCCATAAGGAGAAAACCCTCTTGTAGGATCCTTACAACTTACAGAGGAACATACACTTAGGAATCCTCACGATCCCTAAGGAGAAAATACACCTGCAAGATCCTCACGACTTGTAGGGAGAAATACCTTCGTAAGACCCTTACGGCTCGTGAAGTCAAAAGCCTTAGTCGACAGGACCCTAACCCTGTTTGCTAAGCCACCTTTGTTCAACATCGACAGAGGCAAATGATGATTCGCTCCTGGCAATATTCCAGTTGCAGCGATGCTGATGCCTAAACCGGTATCAAATCCCAAGTTCTTTCATGGCAAATGATGATTCGCTCCTGGCAACATCCCAGTTGCAGCGATGCTGATGCCGAAATCGGTGTCCGAAATCCGAGCTTGCGGCGAAAAAGCTAGCAAGCCACACATGCCTACGAAATAGCCGAAATGATGGGGCAACTTGCAATAAAAAGCAGCAAGTAAAAATGTATGCATGAAAAATAGCCGAAATGATGGGGCAACTCGCAATAAAAAGCAGCGAGTAAAAATAAAACAAATAGCCGAAATGATTGGGCACCGCGAAAAATAGCCGAAATGATTGGGCAATCGCGACCTTCGCGATATAAAAAGCTGAAATGATAGAGCATCGCGGAAAGAATAAAAAAAAATGACGAAAGAATGAAATCTTTGCCCTACAGGTGATACTACAACAATCCCTGTATACAATCCAGGGGCGCAAACAAAGAAGGAGTCGTACTCCTCCCCCAGGTTTCATCATGAGAGGAAGCCAAATCTCGACGGTTCACAAATAACCTGGAGATCATCTCGACGCAGCAGACACAACTTCAAGCTAAGCGAAACAGCAGCAACGCCCAGTTCCATGGCTCGGTGGTACACATATCGCCAAGAGTCAAACCTCCATTCCGTGAAATGCGGATACAATCGATAAAATTCCTGGTCACGTGGAACGCGGATAATGTCACTCTTTGACCCCGTGGAAAACGTCCAGAGCGGATCCTGGTCCTCGCAGAGCATGGCAGTGAACCCGTGCAAAGCATCCAGAGCGGAGCCTAGGCCTTGCCTAACGCGGCAGTGAACCCGTGTGAAGCATCTAGTGCAAAATTCCTGGTCACGTGGAACGCGGATAATGTCACTCCTTGACCCCGTGGAAAACGTCCAGAGCGGATCCTGGTCCTCGCAGAGCATGGCAGTGAACCCGTGCAAAGCATCCAGAGCGGAGCCTAGTCCTTGCCTAACGCGGCAGTGAACCCGTGTGAAGCGTCTAGTGCAAAATTCCTGGTCACGTAGAACGCGGATAATGTCACTCTTTGACCCCATGGAAAACGTCCAGAGCGGATCCTGGTCCTTGCAGAGCATGGCAGTGAACCCGTGCGAAGCATCCAGAGCGGAGCCTAGTCCTCGCCTAACGCGGCAGTGAACCCGTGTGAAGCATCTAGTGCAAAATTCCTGGTCACGTGGAACGCGGATAATGTCACTCCTTGACCCCGTGGAAAACGTCCAGAGCGGATCCTGGTCCTCGCAGAGCATGGCAGTGAACCCGTGCGAAGCATCCAGAGCGGAGCCTAGTCCTCGCCTAACGCGGCAGTGAACCCGTGTGAAGCATCTAGTGCAAAATTCCTGGTCACGTGGAACGCGGATAATGTCACTCCTTGACCCCGTGGAAAACGTCCAGAGCGGATCCTGGTCCTCGCAGAGCATGGCAGTGAACCCGTGCGAAGCATCCAGAGCGGAGCCTAGTCCTCGCCTAACGCGGAAGTGAACCCGTGTGAAGCATCTAGTGCAAAATTCCTGGTCACGTGGAACGCGGATAACGTCACTCTTTGACCCCGTGGAAAACGTTCAGAGCGGATCCTGGTCCTCGCAGAGCACGGCAGTGAACCCGTGCGAAGCATCCAGAGCGGAGCCTAGTCCTCGCCTAACGCGGCAGTGAACCCGTGTGAAGCATCTAGTGCAAAATTCCTGGTCACGTGGAACGCGGATAATGTCACTCCTTGACCCCGTGGAAAACGTCCAGAGCGGATCCTGGTCCTCGCAGAGCATGGCAGTGAACCCGTGCGAAGCATCCAGAGCGGAGCCTAGTCCTCGCCTAACGCGGCAGTGAACCCGTGTGAAGCATCTAGTGCAAAATTCCTGGTCACGTGGAACGCGGATAATGTCACTCCTTGACCCCGTGGAAAACGTCCAGAGCGGAGCCTGGTCCTCGCCGAGCACGGCAGTGAACCCGTGTAAAGCATCCAGAGCAAATACCGGACTGTGGAGTCCTTAAAATCCACGGACTATGACGTCCTTAACCTCGACCGTGATGTCTTAAAACTAACGATCAACCACCCCGATTCCCTACAGATTTTGCCTTGGTTTAAGGGTACATCTCTCCACTCCTTTGATGCCCGGCGTTGTAATTCCTCAACGTCTTCAAAGAGGTGACGGGTCCCTGCAACCAAACACCGGACTGTGGAGTCCCTAATTCCACGGACTATGAGGTCCTTAACCTTGACCGTGACGTCTTTAAACTACGATACCTTGAGAGATCCCTGACCCCGGGAAACACGGATAAGGATGATCACATCCGGCACTTGCAGGCCCTCCCGACCTGTAAGGAAGAAAAAACTCTATTGTGAGATCCTTACGACTCTCAAGGGAAAACCCGCTTAAGGATCCTCACGATCTTTAAGAAGAACTCACACCTATGGGATTCTCTCGACCTGTAGGAAGAAAAACTCTTTATGAGACCCTCGTGGCTCGTAAAAATCAAAAGTCTTAGGGAGCAGATCTTAACCCTGAGTCCCGAGCCACTGCTGTCCTGCAAGAAGATCAAGATAGAATATCCACAGAATACATTCAATGAAAAGGAGACACACCATTTAGAAGAAAAATGTATCTTTTATTCATAAACCAAAATGAGTACAAAGTACAATTTATGAAAGAAACAAAAAGAAAATACTCTCATCCATGAATATGTACAAAAAGGAAGGAAAAGATACAAATGTCTCAAGCCGGCGGGCGATTCAGTAGCTTGGTCAGCTCATCCTGCTTTTGCTGAGCCACGGCTTCATGACGCAAAATCTCCAGAAGACGAGCCTCCGCTTGAGCTTGCTGAGCCTGATACGAAGCGAGCCGGGCTTCAAGCTCTTTCTCAGTGGCCTTATGAGCCTCAACTCTTTCACGAGTGAACGTGACAGCTTTGTCTCGAGCCACCACTTCTTTGATGAACTCCTGAAGCAACCGTCAGAGTTCATACACTTGGTTGGCCCTGGTAATAATGGTAGCGCGAAGCTCGCTCAGCGCCTTGGAAGCTAGCTCCCTCTCCGAAAATTTATGGCCGAGCCTTTTTCTCGCATAACGATATGTTCGCTACGTGGCCACATAAGCTCGCTTTCATGACCGCGGCCTTGCAAACATGACATTTACAAGACCGTATAAATGGGCTTCCAGCCGACGGGAATAGTCGATCTAAAACGCGCTCATGTCACCTGACGTGAAGGGCAACAAGAAGGATTTCCGACATATTTCAAGCATGCGTTCGCAATCATATGAGTATTCAAAAAAAAAAAATATATAGTAACAGCATTTGCAATTGCATGAACATTCATAATGCCAAAAAAAGAAGGGGTCTGATGTGCAGGAAAGTGATGATAGCATTTGCAATTAAAGAAAGTTCTCACGAGAAGAATCCAAAGTTTATTTATGCAAGCGGAAACATACATACTAATACCAAGCCTACATCGAAGTTCTGCATAAGCGTAAAAAAGGAGAGACTAATTAAAAAAAAATGGTCTACGCTAACGAAAAAGGTCACCGAACATGGGATCAACGGCACAGGGGTTAACGAAGCAAAGGACAAAATTCTCCATCTCTCTCTCTGCTTTCTCCAGCACATCAAAGCGACGGTTCTCACGAGGAGTCGCTCCCCATCGATTGGCGCCGTGTTCGTCCGCGAAAGCAAACATAATAGCTCGCCGGGCCTTGATCTGGCCCAGCAGATGAATCGAGCAATCCTTCAAGGCCTGAGTAATCAGGCACGCTTCATGAAAGCCCTCGAGCTTCTCTTCCGCCGCATCAAGCATCGCCAGGGTCATCTCTGCTGGGTGAGGAGGGATGTCGGCAAGCACGGCCGCGAGAATCATCTGGAGCCAGAGGGAACCCATCGGGAGGAGAGACCCTCTACGGATCGAGAGCTCGTGCATGGCCGAGTCACATTCGTTGTCAGAAAGGAGGGGGTCCACCAACCGAGCAGCAAAGCGGGGGATCATCTCCTCAAGAGGAACTTCCCACGGCTGTCGACGAGCATGAGGGCGATTACAAGCCATGGCACTCGTTTCTCCCTCAAGAAAAAAATATATATATATGATATGAATCTCTCTGTGAAAGGAAAAGAAGGCTATAGCCTCATATATAATGAAGTGCATTAAGTGCTGTGCGCGGAAGATCTTGCATGGTGAAATTATTTCCAAGGCCTAAAAAAGGAAAGGCACCGAAAATCAAGGAGATGGAACTATTTCCAAGGCCCTTTTTCTGCACCTAACATTGTGTACTGAAAATATGGCATGAGGAAAATCTTGTGAACAGCCACATCAAGGGATCCCACGTGTAGAACACGTGAGGCCTAAACCTGATGTTCAGTTAAAAGGAAAATATGGAGTGATACCCTGCATGTTAAAAAGCACAAACAACAATAGTAGCAAAATAATAAAATCTCAGAGAAAAAGCGTGCAAACATACAAGGACACAACAAAACTTATCATCCAGACTTCAAGAAGGCGATACAAAATAAAAAGAAAAACTTTTACAATGGTAAGGCTTCAGACGCGGGGCATGGGTTGAGAAACTCGAAATTAACTTTATTCAAGATCTTCCAAGCATTTCGAACCTCCCGAGTATGCTTTCTCTCACGGTCACAAGCATCGGGGTCCCCGCGGATGTCCTCTACCCTCCGGTAGGCGCCCAATATGGCTGATTGCTGAAAAATCTGATGAAGGAGATCGATGAGATTATCCCGCCTTCTCTTTGAGATCAAGCCCATAAGGTACACCGAATGCACCTTATCCTCGGCAGTGTCCAAGGCCCCGAGCGGTATGCCGGCGCAAAAGAGAGGAAGTGCCTCCCGGATCGCCAGCACGATCAGCCTCAGGAGAGAAGAGCGACGGGGGGGTAGCCTATGGTTGTACTCGTCGAAGCAGCTCATGATCTCGGCACACTGAGCATCAGTGAACTCCTGGTTCTGACTGCGGCCCAGCGCACGAATATTCCCATAGGAAATGATCTCGTCAAGACTATACAGATGGGCATCCATGGTACCTAAAATAAAAGTCATGAGATTCATTACAAAGCCCCCATTGCATTAATTGCAGGAAGAACAACCTCGGGCCAAGAGACCCCAGGAAGCCTCTGTGTGAAGAAATCGAGTTCTTCGTTGGAATTAAATTCCTTATTAAGAAAAGGGAATTAAATTCCCAGAAACATTTTTGGATGGAATTAAATTCCATGGATCTGAAACGCCATCTCCCCAAGGATCGTCTAAACCCTAAAAGACCTACAGTTTGAAGGTTAAGCGGTTTCATGTTCTTATGGAAAATATGAAGAAAAAAGGGTAAAAACCCTTGTTTTGGATTTAAAATCCAGAGAAATGTGAAGGTCCATCATTGTCCAAGAACATTACCTGAGGAAAAAGGATTCCTTTTGAACAGAGTTAAACTCTGAAGATTGTTTCAAGACAGAGAACTAAGCTCTGAAAGCGAGAATTAAATTCTCAAAGAAGAAGTTCTCAGAAAAAGAAGATGAACAAAGTGAAGGCTCTGATGAAGAGACAGAGGTATTTATAGAAGACAATGAAAACGTTTCGTCTCCCCAGATCCCTAGAGGAATCCAACGGTCACAAGCGGTGACAGCGTTGCACTCATGTGCAGACACGTGAGAATAACGCTGTGGGGGCATTTGTTTCCTGATTTAAAATCAGGAAAGCTTCTGGGAAAAGCTTCAGAAAGGGGTCACGTGTTGGCACGTGACACCTAAAAAAGCATCATCAAGTCAAGTTCAGTTTCCTGACTACGCTGAAGAAAATGGGCTTCAGAAAGAGTCACGTGTTCCCACGTGACCAGGGTCACGTGGCGACACGTGACATTTAAATGCAAGCGTCAAAGGCACACCAGTTCCCTGATCAAGTCAAGGAAAAGGCTTCAGAAGAGGTCACGTGCTCCCACATGACCAGGGTCACGTGTTGACACGTGACGTTCAAGGCAGCAGACTCGTTCTCCAAATGAACCAAGGAAAGAGAGTTCAAACAAGGGTCACGTGCTCACACGTGACCGGGAGTCACGTGGTGGCACGTGACGTTTAAGCAACGATCAGAAGACAGAGCGCAAAAGAAAGGAAAAGGCTCATTCCAAAGGGGGTCACATACCCACACGTGACCATGGGTCACGTGGTCACACGTGACCGGCTCTCAAAGCCCATTTTGTCAAACAGAATTAAATTCTGAAGGAGAATCAAATCTTTCCAAAGGAAAGCGGCTATCTGGAACCGATCAAATTAAAGATTCAGAGGTGATGAAATATCATCTATCTATGGAAAAATCTCGGGTTTGGAAAGATTTCCCTTTTAAATCTAACCGAAATAATAAAGGGGAACCCCTGGATTTGAAATCCAATGGTGAATAAATTCACCTAATAATCCAAAGGTCCAAAACAAATGATGGGTGCAAATCAAATCTCTTAATGAAGATTCGTCAAAAACTGATTGATTCGGCTGCTTCTCCTATAAATAGGAGCCAAGAGACACAGAGAAGGGGGACATACGCAGAGAAGAAAAAAAAAGGAGAAGAGCTTTGATACTTTGAAAAGACTCGGATCTTCTGCAAAAAATCCCTAGGTAAGAAAGGGAAGGCCTTTTGAAAGAAAGAGAATTTAATTCTCAACAGAGTTTAACTCTGATAATGTAAAAACAGAAGAATATATTTCTTCTCTCTTTGATAGAGGATCTGCAAAGTGCACATCTCCCCTTAAGGTTGAGAATTTAATTCTCAATGGGTCGAGATCCTGCCATGCAGATCCAAAACATAGAGAGGGAATGCAAGCATGAGAATTTAATTCTCACAGAACTATAGGAATTTAATTCCTTTAAAATAAAATTAGGGCTTGACCCTGTATCATGGGAATTTAATTCCTTCAGAACAAAAAAAGAAACAGGGTTTAACCCTAATTAAAAAACCCAGTTCTGTTGAAACATCGGGAATTTAATTCCCTTAATCATAATTTAACAGAGGATGGAAGTTTAAACTCCTTAAAAACTTTTATTAGGGTTTAACCCTATTCAGCCCTTCACATATATGAGGAATTTAATTCCTACAGAAAATTCAGAGTTAAACTCTATTCCAGAATACAAAGTCTTCGAAAGGAAGTAGGAATTTAATTCCTCTGAAATTTACAGTTCGAGGAATTTAATTCCTGAAAAAAGATTAACAAAGCCTCTAAACAAAAATATATAGAGGCAGGGTCACGTGTCATCACGTGACCCCCCAAGAGATCTACAGAAAGTCCCTTTGAGGCCGCACCCCACGTGACCCACGTGACCCTCGGCAGAAGCTCTAATACATAGGCATTTGAATGCCCATCACGTGATGGCACGTGATGCTCTGAAAGACATGATAATCTCAGAATAAATGAAGGGAGGGCGCTCTCACGTGCTGCCACGTGACCCCTCTTGTCTTAGTGTTTAACACTAAATTGAAACTCTCGAACTCAGTGTTAAAATACTGTTGGGCTTTAGTGTTCAACAACTAATTGAAAAGCTTTATCTGCAGTGTTCAACACTGATTACCTTAGCGTTTAAACACTAATCTGAGATCTTCATTTGCAGTGTTCAACACTGATCTGTTTTTAGTGTTTAACACTAATTCGAAAAGCCTTGTTGCTGGTGTTTAACACCAATTATCTCTTAGTGTTAAACACTAACTTGTCAACCTCATTCCCAGTGTTCAACACTGACTGCTCTGTAGTGTTTAACACTAGACTTTGACCCAATTGGCCTAAATGGATAGAGGCAAAGCCTCTCCTGATTGGACTTAGCCCAAGATGGCCATAAGTCCTCAATTGGTGATTAACTGGTCCAATGGACTCATAACATAATTAATTCGTCTTGACCCCAAATTGGGCCAAGGACTATTTAATCCACTCCGGTTCTAGGGTACATCTCTTCACTCCTTTGATACTCGGCATTGTAATCCCTCAATGTCTTCAAAGAGGTGACGGGTCCCGACGACCACACATCGATATGGACTGTGGGGTCCTTAAACTCATGTCTAATGCAAATTCCTGGTTACGTGGAACGCGGATAATGTCACTCTTTGACCCCGTGGAAAACGCCCAGAGCGGAGCCTGGTCCTCGCCAAGCACGGTAGTGAACCCGTGTGAAGCATCCAGAGCACAGTGGACTGTGGGGTCCTTAAACCCATGGACTACGACGTCCTTAACCTTGACCGAGATGTCTTAAAACTAACAATGGACTGTGGGGTCCTTAAACCCATGGACCGCAACGTCCTTAAACTAGAACAATAGAGCCCCGTAGGCTCTTTTGTCGGATCTAAACGGTCCCGTTTAAGTTGATCTTAGCCTCAAAGATGGCTAACGTATCCTTAAACCTTCAAACAGACTGGACTATGAATCCCCCCAATTAACTCTGGCTCGAGGGTACATCTCTGAACTCCTCTGACATCCGTCGTTGTAATCCTTCAACGTCGTCAGAGAGGTGATGGGTCCCGACGGCTATACATACGATGGACCACTATGTCCCTAAACTGGAACAATAGAGCCCAAACGCTCCTTTGTCGGATCTAAACGATCCCGTTAAGTTGATCTTAGTCTCAAAGTGAGACTAACGTATCCTTAACAAACGTTTGAGTTGATCTTAGCTTCAAGTATGGCTGACGTATCCTCAAACTAAACCCCCAAACCCAAATCTAAGATAATACGGATTTGGACTAGTCCACGCCCTACGGGCGACGACATAACTCAGTCTCCGTAAACAATCCACGGGCAACAAAATACAAAACAAACACCCACGACACGAAGTGACCATCTGGAGAAGGAGAAAGTTGTTACCGCAATGCGGTAGCGTAATTAACTGCAGGGGCTTGCGCCTGCAGGGAAGAGCTTCCCCACAATCAAAAACCCCTCAAACGAGGGGGAATCTGACGAAGTCTGCTACATCGGACGCATCCGTCTAAACCTTCGATACATGGTGCCATAAATCAACTTGGCATCTTCGGAGAGGTGGACGGATAGCACCAATTAGCATCTGCCCCGAATCTCAGGCGAGGCATTCCATGTCGCGCCGCCATTCGGAGGGGAACAGTGCGCTTAGCGCTGAGCGCCAGTCTTGGAGCACTAAGGCGTTTCTGTTAAGTAGCGCACACGTGAGGAGCACGTGGCGCGCTTGGCGTTGAATGCCAGTCAATGAGCGCAGAGTGCTTCTGTCAAGTAGCGCACACGTGAGGAGCACATGGCGTGCTTGGCACTGAGTGCCAGATTTGGAGCGCTAAGGCGCTTCTGTTAAGTAGCACACACGTGAGGAGCACGTGGCGTGCTTGGCGCTGAGTGCCAGTCAATGAGTGCAGAGCGCTTGTGAGGAGCACGTGGCGCACTTGGTGCTGAGCGCCAGTCAATGAGCGCAGAGCGCTTCTGATCAATTTCGTGATCTGAGAAATAAGTTCTCGCTTACAAAAGACTTTGTCTAATGGTTTTAAGAACAAAGTTCTTATTTTTATAGGAGATATTACAATCTCTTCTATTTTCTTTTGTGAAAGACTTTGTCTTTGTAGATCTATGATCTGAAGAGAATGAAATTCTTCTCCCCCCTTTTTATGATGAGATGCTATGATCTCTTTTTGTGAAAGACCTCAGTCTTATAGATCTATGATCTAAAAAAAACTATGTTCTTCTTCCTTGATGAGATGTTTTTTATCTCTCTGTTTTTATCTTGAAGAAAAATTATTCTTCTCAGAGCTTGCTCTTTTCTTTGAAATTTCTCAAAATTTGTAGGGGAGTTCCTCTCTTTAAGACTTGTAGTCTTGGGGCCTTTATATAGGGTAGGCTGATTTGTTGAATCAGTTAAAGAGATCTTTTTTCTAATTGATTTGGGGATGTTTCCCACCGTTGGATCTTTGATCTTAGGGCTTCTGTTTTACAGAAGGCAATTTTCTTGTTTTTAACAAGATTGGGAAAATCTTTTCCCATATAGAACTTATTCTGTATCTTGGTGATTTTTTAATCACCATTGGATCTTTGATCCAACGGCAGGGAACATTTAGTTGCAGCGCTAGCGCTCTCGTGCTTTGCACGTGAGCGCTACAACAGAGACTTTGACTCTTAGCGATGGCGCTGCTAGCGCTAGCGCTCTCGTGCTTTGCATGTGAGCGCTGTATCAGAGTCTTTGACTCTTAGCGCTGGCGCTATTATGAAGCCGCTTCATTTCAAATTTCAGAATTTAAACAGAGCTTTTCTCTGATTGGGGGAAACAAATGCCCCCCCACCGTTGCGCTCACGTGGCCTACACGTGAGTGCAGCGGTGGCAGCATCTCTGCAATTGGATCAACTCAGAAGTTGAAACGGCTCTCTATGCCTATAAATAGTACCTTTGGCCCTTGAGATGACCCCTGTTCATCTCCTTGTTTGTTTTTCTGAGAATTAATTCTCTTTCAGAGCCAAGCTTTCTGTTTAAGAACTCTCTTAGAGTCAGAACTCTGTCAAAAATCTAGGTAAAGATCAAATCTTTGAAGAGATTATCTTATAATCTAGGGTTTCACCTATTAACAGGGCTTTGCTCTTTTTCAGCTCATAGATCTAAAGAAACTTTTAGGGTTTTCTTAACAGAGCTTTGCTCTCTTGAAATCATAGATCTAAAGAGTTCTTTCTTAGGATTTCTTAACCCATTAAAGAAGAACACTTAGAGTTCATCTTGCAGATCTTAAAGATCTCAGAATTTTTAACTCAATAAAGCTTTGCTTTTAGGGTTTTGATGGATAATTCCACCATCTTCACAGAGCAATAGCTCTTCAGAATTTTTTTCTTTGCGGAATTTTTATCCCCTTCATGATTAATTATGACAGATGTCATATCTGTTGTAGAGCACTGCTCTCAAGGAAGATTTACTCCTTGGCCCAAGGGGCGCTCATTAAATGAGAATCCTTTTAGGATTTCTTCATTTAATGACTGTCTCATCAAATGATGAGACTGTTTTATTAATGATGAGCCATCATCTAGATTATGTGGGGCCCCCTTAGTCCCTTTCCACTGCATTGCAGAGTGGTACAAATTTAAAGTACCAAGTACAAGGCTTTAGGCTGTAGCATTGACAGCTAACCCTTGTTCTTCCCGTGCAGGTACTATGTCTTATGACACTTCTTTCCCATTCATTCGTCCGGAGAGCGCTTTCGCCGACGCGCCCGTAGATCGAGAAGTTTTTGCACTGATCAAGGATCATGACCCGGAGCAGAAGTCGCTTCATTTGTGGGGGTTGTGGTAAAACCAGATTATCCAGGGTCGACGCAGCTTCTCTTGCGTGACGCCTTCAGAACCAATCTCCACTATTCACTATGCCGACTTACCCCAGGTTAACTATACCGTAGAGGAGATCCACTGGACCTCAGAGGGTCGCCTTCAGCCCTCTATGTCCGCGATACCTATACAGCCGCCGATGGCTTTAGATATTCTGGGGCGGCGCATATGTCAGGGCAAGTCGCGCCCATGGGGACAGGTGTATATGATTGGCCTGACTCCTCGTCATTCGGCCGGATACCTACAGTGGGCCCGTTACATCTTATCAGCGAAAAAGTCGGCGTTATTGAAGCTCGGGCTATACCCTGCTATCTATGTGTCACTTTTCCAGTATCTGGCGCCTCCGGTGTGGTGGATTAAGGCTTTCTTAGAGCAATGGAACATCCAGACACACACCTTTTTCTTATCGGATCGGGAGGTTTCAATCGCCCTGGAGGAGTTTGCGGAGATCTCAGGCCTACTTGTCAGAGGGGAACACTACGAGGAGATACTTCGTCGTGACGAATATGTCTTTGCGACCCGATCAGTAGTGATGGGTCTGACTCCGGAAAATGCCATTCAGTACCGATTCCCAAGCTTAATCAAGGTGTTAAATATTTATGAGTGCCTGTTCTTGGAATCTGGGGGGCACGGCGTCAGCTTCACAGATTTTATTGCCCACTTTCTCCATCCCGAAGTCCTTTCAAAGGAAACAGCGAAATTTCGCCGATCCTTTCGGCTTTGGTTTAGACAAACAGCCGGCAGCGGAAGCAGATCAGAGAAATTTCTTTCTCCCGGACACTCCAGTCGTTCCCTTCGCAGAGCTTGCAGCTTCAGACATCGACGAAGAGATGTTCTTTTTAGGGTTTCTCGGCCTATGGCTATGTTGGTTCGTACTTCCTATGCACCCTCATTATATGAGGCCGTCTGTTTTATACCCGACTCACCGGATGGTTGAAGGAATGCGGGTTGCCATCGGGATTGCCGGGCTGGCTCATTTGTATCATGGCTTGAGCTTGGCGGTGGACACTACTCAGCTGGGTTTAGAGCCCGTACATTTCCCACTGCACTATTTTACTTCGTGGATCGAGCTGCACGTGCTTGGAGCCTTTGGAATCCACAAACGTCCCCGTTTCTATGATAGCTACAATTTCCCCCGGGTGATGTCTCTAATCGACGCCTCTGCTTCAGACCCATCGTCACGAGAAGCTCGAGGAGTGATCCTCCGCCCGCGCATGGTTGGGGACAGCATGACCTTCGTTGATAGGGTCATGACTATTGGCAAGGAGTCAACTAAGGCGGTGCAGTCGCTGCGTGACACCTTTAAGGACAGGGTTTCCACGTTGAAGGCTCAGGAAATCGTGCATCTGTACTCGATCAGGCCGGGCTTCTTAGTATTCCGGCAGAGCGAGTCGGCGTTGTTTATGAGGTACAACCTGCACCGCTTTGCCCAACAGTCGGGTTACAACCAGGGTGTTCCCCTCGAAGCTTTTCTGACTGAACGACTGCCATTGAAGAGGGCATTCGCACTGCGCTGCACCACTTCATGCGCCTGAATACCGGGTCTATCTTCCTTATGAGCGAGCCGAGTTACGTCCCGAACACCTCGAACGCATATGTGGCGTGGTATCAGCACGCAACGGGTGCCGTGATTAGGGAAGAACAACGGCTGCTGCTTGATCGCAAGGGTGCAATCCCTGCCGGTAACCTGTCCGTCCCTTTAAAACGACGAATTGCCGTTCGTCCTTCATTAAAGGAGACTGATACGGTTGCGGTTCTTCATACCTTTACTTCAAAGCCACAGCCCAGCGTTCCTAAAACGGTGGCTATAACGTCTCCGGACTCTGGAGTTGGCGCGGAGATTGGGACCCGTCGCCCAAAAATTCTTGTAAAGCGTAGGCTCCTATCGTGGGCCGCTGGGACTCGTTCGCAGAAGAAGAAGAAGTCGATGTTTTCTCTCGACGTCGTACTCGGCTAGGAGCCCCATGCTCCCTATAGCGAGGGTCTGAGTGAGTACGGGACCAATGAGGGTCTATTTATTGAGCCTGCGGATGATACCGATCTTCAAGCCGCCCTTGTGGCTTCCGAGCGACAGGCTCGCGCAGAGGCGGCGTTGCTATCACATGCGGAGACGGGTATGCTCTAGTCATGTCGTTTTGAGCTTTTTCTTTCTCTCTTATTATGCATTTATTAATACATCCTTCTTTTTCAGGCATCTCCGTTGAAGTGGCTCTGGCGGCTTCCCTTCGGACTTTTGAGGAGGAAGAGAGGCTTCGTGCTTCTTTGGGCCTAGGTATATTTCGGTTCACTGTGCCCTCATTCCCTTTTTCTTCATGTGTAGTCTGACCCTTCTTTTTTCATCTTATTGCAGAGACTAGCTCGACCCAGGTTATCCCGAGTGTAGTGCCGATCCCGCAGGGTGGCACGGCGACGTTTCCAGGGTCGGCTGTTGAAGTCCCAGCTCCCCCAGTATCGCCGAAAGAGGCTTCGCTTAAGCAGCCGATGACAGACGCCGTAACGGCTCCAGAGGCAGCCCCTGGCTCGGACGATGATGTCACTTTGATGGACGTCTTGAGGAGATCTTTTCTCACTGCCCAGGCCGACAAGAAGCATCGAAAGCGTGTCGCGAGGGAGCACGATGCCAGCTTGGCCGTGGGTGCAGGTTCAAGTACTGTCCCATCTATCGCTATTTCTTCAGAGGATGCTTCAGCTGCTTTGTCTACCGCTCACAGACAAGCTGTGCGCACGGCTCGGGAGGCAACCCAGTATCCATTGTCAGGTAATATAATGTCCGGTCTTCTCATTTTCACTCGATTCGTAAACTCTAATGTACCATATCTTGCAGGGCCAAGTATTGGCGATGAGGTGGCAGGTGAGAAGAAGGCAACCACCGAGCCTGAAGCTGCTACTCTCTCTTGGGAATCCGGGGCTGTCCAAACCGTCACTCTTTCCCACTGCGGTTCCCCTCCATCGCCTGGCATTGCGAGTGTCACGACGGCCCTCGTAGAATCGGGGGATGAAGCCACTGGCACTGAAACCATTCTGCTGAAGGAGAGCGAAGAAACTACAACGCCCAGTGATGCTTCCGTCGCTGAAATTGTGCCCTCTGAAGCACCTCGGGTCGCCGCAATGACGGCTATTGTTCCTGTTTACCACCAGAATACGGGAAGACAAACGTCTTGCCTGAATCTGAGGGTAGATGCTAATTGGTGCTATCCATCCACCTCTCCGAAGATGCCAAGTTGATTTATGGCACCATGTATCGAAGGTTTAAACGGATGCGACCAATGTAGCAGACTTTGTCAGATTCCCCCTCGTTTGAGGGGTTTTTGATTGTGGGGACGCTCTTCCCTACAGGCGCAAGCCCCTGCAGTTAATTAAGCTACCGCATCGCGGTAACAACTTTCTCCTTCTCCAGATGGTCACTTCGTGTCGTGTATGTTTGTTTTGTGTTTGGTTGCTCGTGGATTGTATACGGAGACTAATTTATGTTGTCGCCCGTAGGGCGTGGATTAGTCCAAATCCGTATCTTCTTAGATTTGGGTTTGGGGTTGGGTTTAAGGATACGCTAGTCTCATTTGAGACTAAGATCAACTTAAACGTTTGTTAAGGATGCGTTAGTCTAATTTTAGACTAAGATCAATTTAACAGTTTGATAAGGACACGTTAGTCTAATTTTAGACTAAGATCAACTTAACGCTTGTTAAGGATACGTTAATTTTAGACTGAGATCAACTTAACGGGATCGTTTAGATCCAACAAAAGAATATTTGGGCTCTATTGTTTTAGTTTAAAGACATTGCGATCGATTACCAGTTTAAGGACATGGTGGTCCAAGGTTAAGGACATCATAGTCCATGGGCTTAAGGACCCCACAGTCCAGGTTAAGGACATCGTAGTCTATGGGCTTAAGGACCCTACAGTCCAGGTTAAGGACATCGTAGTCCATGAGTTTAAGGACCCCACAGTCCAGGTTAAGGACATCGTAGTCCATGGGTTTAAGGACCCCATAGTCCAGGTTAAGGACATCGTAATCTATGGAATGTATGGCAGTGCGCTGTTTCAGAAGCGCAAAGTGCAGATTGTGTCTTTGGTTGACACGTGGCAGGTTTTGGCGCTGAGCGCCGGTCCAATGAGTGCAAGAGCGCAATTCATGAGTGCAAGGCACTTTCAAGATCAAAGAATAAATTTATGTTCTTCTTAAAGGAGGCTTTGCCTCAAAATTCAAGAACAAAAGTTTTTGTTTTATAAAAGGGCACTGCCTTTATAGATCAAAGATCTGTGAATGAAGTAAAATACTTCTTTTAGTTTTATGAGATCTTTTGATCTTTTTATGAGAGACTTTGGTCTGTTGTAGATCTATGATCTTTTAGAAGATAGTTCTTCTTTTTTAATGAGATGATTTCATCTCTATTGTTCAAGAATTAATTCTTTACCTTGAAGAAATGATCTTCTTTTTCTAAGAGCTTGCTCTTCTTTTTCTTTGAGTTTTTCTCAAAATTTGCAGAGGGGTTTCTCTATATCAGACTTGAAGTCTTGGGGCCTTTATATAGGGCAAGTTGATTTGTTAAATCAGTTAAAGAGATATTTCTCTGATTGATTTGGGGACGTTTCCCCACCGTTGGATCTTTGATCCTAGGGCTTCTATTTTACAGAAGGCAATCTTCTTGTTTTTAACATGATTGGAAAGATCTTTCCATAACAGAATTTTAATTCTGATTAATTAATGATTTATCATTATTAGATCTCTTGATCTAACGGTGGGGAATTTTATAATTCCAGCGCTGGCGCACCCGTGCTTTGCACGTGGTGCGCTGCTCAGAGCGCAGCGCACTTTGCGCTAGCGCACCTATGTTTGACACGTGGTGCGCTGCCCAGAGCGCAGCGCAGCCTGCGCTAGCGCACCCGTGTTTGACACGTGGTGCGCAGCGTAGCCTACGCTAGCGCACCCATGTTTGACACGTGGTGCGCAGCTCGCCTAGTGCTAGCTCACACATGGTGCACTGCCTAGAGCGCAGCGCACCTGGCGCTAGCGCATCCGTGTTTGACATGTGGCGCGCAGTACGCCTAGGATGGATCTGAAGCGTTGCTTCACAATGTTTTAACTCTTGGCTTTGAGGCATTTGTTACATTCTTTGCGTGTGGAGTTTTTCCCTTCATTTTTTATTTTATTATTATTTTTTTATTTATAAGGGAGCAGGCTGTGAGCCAAAATTTTGGCGGGAACAAATACCCCCCACTACTTTGCCCACGTAAGTACGTACGTGGGTGAAATAGTGCAGAGTTATGCATGGCCATAGAATTGAGGGCTTAGGAGACAAGTTTAGGGTCCTTGTAGCCTAGGACTTTCTTCGTCTTCATGAGCCGTAAGGAACTCAAGAAGGTTTTTCTCCCTATGAGTCGAGAGGATCTCGTAGGTGCAAATTCTTCCTAGAAATTGTAAGGATTTCTAAGTGTTCATTACCTCCGTGAGTCGTAAGGATCTCACTCGGGTATTTTTCCTTACGAATCGTGAGGACCCGAAAGTAGCTTCTTCACTTCAGCGGCGAATGTGGCTTTGGCAAATGTGGCCCATAGATGGTAGATGACATTTCATCCTGAACTCTTTATAAGATAGCGATGGCTTAGGAAGCAGGTTTAGATCTGCTACCTAAGACTTTTCAACTTTATGAGCCGTGAGGGTCTCATGAAGACTTTTCTCCCTACGATTCGAGAGGATCTCGTAGGTGTATTTTCTCCTTAGGAATCGTGAGAATTCCTAAGTGTGCTTTCTCTTGAGAGTCGTAAGGATCTCACAAGAGAATTTTCCCTCCTACAAGTCGAAAGAACCCGTAAGCGGTTGTTTCCCTCTTTGTCGAGATTCGAGTTTGGAGAGTGTGGCCCGTGAATAGTATGCAAGAGTCCATTTTGGACCGACATGCAGGGCCCCAGTGCTTAGGAAACTGGTTCTTATCCCCATTGCCTAAGGCTTTTCCTCACGAGTCGAGACGAATCGAGAAGTTCTCACAAAGACACTAATTTCCTCACGAGTCGAGACGAATCGAGCAGTTCTCGCAAGAATATCCTAACGTCACAGTTAACCTCTGCTCTTTACTACAGAGGTCCGTTAGGGTCTGTGGTACTAGGGTTTTGTCCGTCGTACTGTCATATTGGCTGATGTATTCCTCGATAGGCAATCTTGCTGTTCGACTAACCTTGCGACTGTCGTGTCTCTGATTCCTTCGGAGGCTGGATAAGAAGTCTTCAAGCAATCATCCTAGGCAGTTTGACCGTCGGAAGAGCAAGCGTTAGGAATTTCGCCATGCCGCTTTTTACTTGAGGTTAGGCTCATTTTGGAGAGCCCCGATGAGTCATAACCACTCCGCGCTGCGGTGGGATGATCTCCGATAGTCTTTCAGGTTTTATATGAGTTGCCGTCAAGACCCTGAAGCTAGGAATTTGGCCTTCGCTTCGTTTGCTGGCATTGCGGCTGCTATATCAAGATGAATGTCGCGGTTGTCTCTAGGTTGTTGGTGAACCGTCGAGGCTTGGAACTAGGGATTTTGCCGTGGCTCCGTTTGTTTGATTGTCGCGTCTGAATCCTACTGGAGGAAGAACGCTGTGGTGACATTTCGTCTGCTGTATCGAGATGAACGTCGAGGTGGTGACCACTCCGCGCTGGTGTGGGATGATCTCCGATAGTCTTTCAGGTTTTATATGAGTTACCGTCAAGACCCTGAAGCTAGGAATTTGGCCTTCGCTTCGTTTGCTTTGGTGTGTCCGCATCCGGTTGGAGGAAGAACGCTGTAGTGACATCTCGTCTGCTGTATCGAGACGAACGTCGAGGTGGTGACCACTCCGCGCTGGTGTAGGATGATCTCTGATGGTCTTTCAGGTTTTATATGAGTTGCCGTCAAGACCCTGAAGCTAGGAATTTGGCCTTCGCTTCATTTGCTTTGGCGTGTCCGAATGCTGTTGGAAGAAGGACGCTGTAGTGACATCTCGTCTGCTGTATCGAGATGAACGTCGAGGTGGTGACCACTCCGCGCTGGTGTGGGATGATCTCCGATGGTCTTTCAGGTTTTATATGAGTTGCCGTCAAGACCCTGAAGTTAGGAATTTGGCCTTCGCTTCGTTTGCTTTGGCGTGTCTGAATCCTGTTGGAAGAAGGACGCTGTAGTGACATCTCGTCTGCTGTATCGGGACGAATGTCGAGGTGGTGACCACTCCGCGCTGGTGTGGGATGATCTCCGATGGTCTTTCAGGTTTTATATGAGTTGCCGTCAAGACCCTGAAGCTAGGAATTTGGCCTTCGCTTCATTTGCTTTAGCGTGTCCGAATCCTGTTGGAAGAAGGACGCTGTAGTTACATCTCGTCTGCTGTATCGGGACGAATGTCGCCGTTGTCTCTAGGTTGCTGGTGAACCGTCGAGGTTTGGAAATAGGGATTTTGCCGTGGCTCCATTGTTTGATTGTCGCGTCTGAATCCTGCTGGAGGGAGAATGCTGCGGTGACATCTCGTTTGCTGTGTCGAGACGAACGTCTAGGTGGTGACCACTCCACGCTGGCGTGGGATGATCTCCGATAGTCTTTCAGGTTTTATATGAGTTACCGTCAAGACCCTGAAGCCAGGAATTTGGCCTTCGCTTTGTTTGCTTTCATTGCGTCTTCTGTATCGGGATGAATGTCGCGGTTGTCTCTAGGTTGCTGGTGAACCGTTGAGGTTTGGAACTAGGGATTTTGCCGTGGCTCCGTTTGGTGATGTTGTGTCTAAGTCCTGCTGGAATGAGGAGGAACGCTGTTGTGGGTCTCCAGGCTGTAGATGTGGCCGTCGAGACTTGGAACTAGGTACTTTGCCATGGCTTCGTTGTTTTGACCGTGAGGTCTTTCGTTGACGTTGCATCTGCATCCTGCTGGACTGCGAGGGAATGCCGTTGTTGACATTGCGTTTGCTATAACGAGATGAATGCTGAGGTGGAGCTGGTATTTTGCTGTCACTCCGCTTTGTTTCGACCGTGAGGTCTTTTGTTGACGTTGGATCTACATCCTACTGGACTGCAAAGGAACGCCGTTGTTGACATTGCATCTGCTGTAACGAGACGAATGCTGAGGTGGAGTTGGGATTTTTCTGTCACTTCGCTTTGTTTCGACCGTGAGGTCTTTCGTTGACGTTGCATCTGCATCCTACTGGACTGTGAAGGAACGCCGTTGTTGACATTGCGTCTGCTATAACGACACGAATGCTAAGGTGGAGCTGGTATTTTCCCGTCACTCCGCTTTGTTTTGACCGTGAGGACTTTTATTGACGTTGCGTCTGCATCCTGCTGGACTGCGAAGGAACGCCTGTTGTTGACATTGCGTCTGCAATATTGCGACGAATGTCGAGATTGTCTCTAGGTTGTCTATGAACTGTCGAGATTTGGAACTAGGGACTATGCCGTGGCTCCATTTCGTTGTGTCGCTTCCTTGCCTTGCTGGCATATGGAGGAACGCTGTCGTTGGTCTTCTGGTATGCAGATGTGACCGTTGAGACTTGGCTCTCTTTCTGATGGAGCTTGGTGGGATGATATGGTTCCTTCTTCGTTTGCACCCCTGGATTGTATACAGAGATCGATGTGATATCACCTGTAGGGCAAGAGTTTCATATTTTTATTATTATTATTTTTAATTTCTTTCCGTGATGCTCTATCATTTCATCTTTTACATCGCGAAGGTCGCGATTGCCCAATCATTTCGGCTATTTATTTTATTTTTACTCGCTGCTTTTTATTGCGAGGTCCCCAATCATTTCGGCTATTTTCCATGCATACATTTTTTTACTTGCTGATTTTATTGCAAGTTGCCACATCATTTCGGCTATTCCGTATGCATGTGTGGCTTGCTAGCTTCTTGGTGCAAGCTTGGAATTAGACACCGATTTCGGCATCAGCACCGCTACAACTAGGATATTGCCAGGAGCGAATCATCATTTGCCTCTGTCGATATTGAACAAAGGTGGCTTAGCGAACAGGGTTAGGATCCTGTCGACTAAGACTTTTGACTTCATGAGCCGTAAGGGTCTCATAAAGGTTTTTCTCCTTACGAGCCGTGAGGATCTCGTAGGTGCGTTTTCTATTTAGGGATCGTGAGGATTCCTAAGTGTGTGTTCTCTTATAAGTCGTAAGGATCTTACAAGAGTGTTTTCTCCTTATAACTCGAGAGGACTTAAAAGGGTTGTTCACCGTGTAGACATATCCCTAGTCACGGATGAGACTTTGTTAGGGAAATGTTTATTCACGCCCATGGACTGTTTACAAGGGTCAATACTGAACCGCTTGTAGGGCAGTGTTGGAGGGTGTGGTGGTTGCTTAAGAACAGGTTCAGATCCCTGTAGCTTAAGAATTTCAAATCTTATGAGCCGTGAGGGTCTCACAAGAGGGTTCTCCTTACGAGTCGTGAGGATCTCGCAAGTGTAATTTCTTCCTAGGGATTGTGGGGATCCCTAAGTGTATTGCTCCCTTGTGAGTTGTAAGGATCTCACGCAGGTGGTTTCTCCTCACAAGGTCGAGAGGACCTTGCAAGTTTTTTTTAAAACGAGATTGCGCCCTTTCGGGTTTTCACAAAACTCGCCGGCAGCCCTGCTGTTTTTACTCACGGAGCCCTTTCGGGTTTTCATCTGTGCCTATTTTGCTTATGGGCATACCGTTTTCTTTTTTCTCTTTTATTTATTCTAACGAGATTGCGCCCTTTCGGGTTTTCACAAAACTCGTCGGCAGCCCTGCTATTTTTACTCACGGAGTCCTTTCGGGTTTTCATCCGTGCCCATCTCGCTTGTGGACGTACCCTTTTTTTTTACACCACGTCAGCCTGAGAATTTCGCGGGTTGGTAGTAGTTTAACGACGTTTCGGTCATCAGCTAGTTTTAGGACATAGTGGTCCATTGTTAGTTTAAGGACAAATCGGTCCGACGCCAGTTTTAGGACATAGTGGTCCACCGTCGCCGTATTTGAGGCGAATCTCTAGTTTACTGACTTTTCGGTCTATGGGGCTTTCCCTATGAATGAGCACGATGCCCCCAGCATGTCCACCTTTTTAAAGGCATGAGGTTGTGGCGGGCTCACCTTCCAGTTTTCCGATAATGCGAACTTGCCTTGTTGGTATTGGTCTTCAATCCAGTTTTTGAAGACGTAGCAGTCTTCGATCGGATGGCCTAATACTCGGTGGTAGGGGCAGTAATTAGGATCGTTGACGTCATTTGGCTGTAATGGACGTTTTGGATCTGGCAGATTGATGAGTCTGTTGCGCACTGCCAGCTCGAACAGCCTCCTCGTTTTATCTTGAAGAAATGAGTAAGGATGTCCTAGTCTCTCCTCGAGGGATGGGCGTGGACGCATATTGTTCTGGCGAACAACCGGCTTTGAGTTGCTCGGCTGTCGTTGAGTATTGGCGACGAAAGTCGCTTTTCCTTTCCCCTTTTCATTTCGAGGATCTGTCTTCGAAGAAGATGGACTATGACCCATCTGGTCCATTTGGGACAACTTGTCAATCAAGGCCTGGAAAGTAGTTGGCTTGAAGAACATCATGAATTGCGAGATGGTCGCTTGCGGATCAAGAGTGCCCACGAACATGCCTACCACCGGTGCTTCTTCGATGCGTTGTTCGCACTTCGACCATAGATTCCGCCATCGTATTGCGTATTGAACCCATGTCTTGCCTGGCTTCACCCTGGCATTGATCAATGCCGTTATTGGGGTGCGTTCACTAGCACTCGCGAATCGCTGGGTGAATAATAGCTCCATTTCTGCGAAAGTCTTGACGGAGTCGTTTAGAAGTTCAGAGTACCATTCGAACGCTGTCTCCGACAAGCTGCCAACAAACTGACGGAGCAAAAGTTTATCATTACCCCCAGTGTTGCCGCAAAGAGCCCTGAACTGGGTGACATGCTGGTGGGGATTCCCCGTCCCTTTATACACATGGAATTTAGGGATCGTATATCCCGGCGGGTAACTTATTTGGTCATACCAGCCTGAATATGGTCGCCCAGTTTTAACAAATTGGCCGGCCGCTTCATTCGCTCGGTGAGCTCGTATTTGTTGAGCTATATAATCATCGAGCGTGTCTTTTGAGATGGTTTCCTCCTTGGCTGCTGACAGAGCCGACAGAGGGTTCGATGTCTCCCCTCTGTTGTCTTCAATAATGACTGGAGGGTCTTCAGCTGGAGGATCTGGCTGTAACATCATTCCTACCATGTCTTGGAAGAGAAGCGCCATTTGTTTTATGTTGGCAGCTTGTTCTGCTGCTTCTTTGTCCTTCTTTTCGAGGACCCTGCATAGGAAGTCAGCATCAGTTTCTTGTTCGTGACGCTGTTCTGATGATGCCTCCGGGCTTTCTTTCGGCCCGGTGAGAGCGGCCATTGCAGTCAGCATCTCCTGAAGCTTCTGTTGCTACTCCTGGGCTTTTGTCACGGATCGGGTAAGCGGCCGGTGACCCGTAGAAGTGCGACTTTCCTCCTTTCCGGAAGCCATATAAATAGTATGCACCATTATGCCCCCAGACTTGGGGCGTTTGGTCTCGTCGTCTTTGCGTTCTGCCGTATTCATAGGGGCTTTCTCTGGCCTCCTTTTCTTTTGAGCAGTTGATGTTGAGGGGGCCGTTGCAGCGGGCACCCAAGCAGTCGTCGTCTTTTGTGGTTTGATAGGACGGTTCTTTTCCTCCTGAACCTTCGCCTTTTTCTGTCGGCGAAGGTAATCTTGATCAACCACCGACTCATAGACCTGTCGCCAGACTTTGTAAATTTTGGGAGAAAGCCGCTGAGGGTACTGCTCCGGTTTCGTTCCTGTAACATTCTCCACGGTTGGAGAAGATCTTTTCATTACGGCGGTAGGAGAGTTCCTGCGCACCTTGTTCAACAATTCAAAGCTGTTCCCGGTTAGAACAGCAGCATCGATCTCCACTGTTGGAGCTGGTGGAGTAAATCCAGACGGAGAGCTGCCCCCAGCCTTCCGTACTCGGCACCATTGACGATGGCGAGCATGTCACGCAGATGGTGTTGGTTCGGCTATTGGGATGGCTTTGTCGTGCCCCCTTTTTTGAGGGGAGGCTGTTATTGGCGCTAGCCGGTCGAAGACTGACGTCCGTTAAGAGGGGATAGTCAGTCTTGCGAAGGCCGACTTTCGAACAGGGGAAGCAGTCTTCGTGACTTTGCATGTAGTAGGAGCTGAAAACGGACAGTCTTGTGAAGACCGACCTTTAGCGGGGGAAGCTGCCTTAACGACTTTAGGAGCAGGAATGGCTATTCGCTTTAGGATGGCTACTTCAGGTATCGTGGGCTTCTTCATAGGCCTACTTGAGCTCTGGCCCAGTTTGCTGAAAATTAAGGCATTAGACTTGGGCGGCCCGTTGAGAGGGGCCGCGGTAGTTGTAAGCCGATCAAAGACCGACTTTTTTGGAGCTTCTTGTGATGACATTGGGGCATTGAAGCTCATCGGTGGGAGCATAGTCCCGAAGAATAGCCCAGCGGTGGCCTGAGTCACCTGTTCCACCGACATAGCGAAGATGGAGGCCGCTTGGGGCCCGTAAGTCACTCCTCCGGATGGGACGGAGCGAGAGTTGCAGTTGCAGTTAGTGCAGTTTGAAGCATTGATCTTCTGTTTTCTGTACGGAGCAAGACACCAAATCTAAGTACCTCAAATCCACAGGCAACCATAGCAAACCGCGATTTGTTCGCGAACACGACACACGAAGTGTGGAGTAGAAAGAGGAAAAGGTCCCACCGGGCGTGCCAGAATCTGTTTACCGCCGGAATCCGGGAAGACAAACGTCTTGCCTGAATCTGAGAGCAGATGCTAATTGGTGCTATCCTTCCACCTCTCTGAAGATGCCAAGTTGATTTATGGCACCATGTATCGAACGTTTAAATGGATGCGGCCGATGTAGTAGACTTCGTCAGATTCCCCCTCGTTTGAGGGGTTTTTGATTGTGGGGACGCTCTTCCCTGCAGGCGCAAGGCCCTGCAGTTAATTACGTTACCGCATCGCGGTAACAACTTTCTCCTTCTCCAGATAGTTCATTAGCGCATTGGACTTTTAATTTATGAGCGCTTTGCGCTAGTCTGTTGGCGCGCCAGTGAGTGACACGTGGTGCGATTGGCGCCGAGCGCCAGCCCATGAGCACAGTGCGCTGTTTCAGAAACGCAAAGCGCAGATTGTGTCTTTGGTTGACACGTGGCAGGTTTTGGCGCTGAGCGCCGGTCCAATGAGCGCAAGAGCGCAATTCATGAGTGCAAGGAACTTTCAAGATCAAAGAATAAATTTATGTTCTTCTTAAAGGAGGCTTTGCCTCAAGATTCAAGAACAAAAGTTTTTGTTTTATAAAAGGGCTCTACCTTTATAGATCAAAGATCTGTGAATGAAGTAAAATACTTCTTTTAGTTTTATGATTAGATCTTTTGATCTTTTTATGAGAGACCTTGGTCTGTTGTAGATCTATGATTTTTTAGAAGATAGTTCTTCTTTTTTAATGAGATGATTTCATCTCTGTTGTTCAAGAATTAATTCTTTACCTTGAAAAAATGATCTTCTTTTTCTAAGAGCTTGCTCTTCTTTCTCTTTGAGTTTTTCTCAAAGTTTGCAGGGGGGTTTCTCTATATCAGACTTGAAGTCTTGGGGCCTTTATATAGAGAAAGTTGATTTGTTAAATCAGTTAAAGAGATCTTTCTCTGATTGATTTGAGGACGTTTCCCCACCGTTAGATCTTTGATCCTAGGGCTTCTGTTTTACAGAAGGCAATCTTCTTGTTTTTAACAAGATTGGAAAGATCTTTCCATAACAGAATTTTAATTCTGATTAATTAACGATTTATCATTATTAGATATCTTGATCTAACGGTGGGGAATTTTACAATTCCAGCGCTGGCGCACCCGTGCTTTGCACGTGGTGCGCTGCTCAGAGCGCAGCGCACTTTGCGCTAGCGCACCTACGTTTGACACATGGTGCACTACCCAGAGCGCAGCGCAGCCTGTGCTAGCGCACCCGTGTTTGACATGTGGTGCGTAGCGCGCCTAGCGCTAGTGCACACATGGTGCACTGCCTAGGGCGCAGCGCACCTGGCGCTAGTGCATCCATGTTTGACACGTGGCGTGCAGTGCGCCTAGCGCTGGATCTGAAGTATTGCTTCACAATGTTTTAACTCTTGGTTTTGAGGCATTTGTTACATTCTTTGCATGTGGTGTTTTTCCCTTCATTTTTTTATTTTATTATTATTTTTTTATTTATAAGGGAGAAGGCTGTGAGCCAAAATTTTGGCGGGAACAGTTCCCTCACCTTCTCCCATGTCTTCTGAAATGCTGGAAGTTATAGGTTTGTGATTCATCGGCTTCATTATGGGTATCACTCTCTTTGTACTGACAATATGTCATCATAACTTTGCAGGAGTCCTTTTTGATCATCTTTATCAGGTGCTAAACCTGCATTTCTCATTCCAGCTAGAGATTGCCTTACCTATTGATGTCGGTGAGTATAGTCTATCACAGACGTCTTTTCCTTTCTCTTACGGATAGCCATATTGCTAACTTTTCTTCATATTGGATATAGTGTCACGGGTCGAGAGAATAACCGAGCTCCCTGCACTCCCCGTCTTACCACCTGTTGTAGCTGGTATGATAGGCTCTACCCCTTATGCGTTTTCTTTATTTCCTGAGTTGGCAATTGACCGTAACTCATTTTGCAGCAATCGCACCGGCTCCAACTCCCTTCGAGACTCGCATTAGGATGCCGGCAGGGCCTCTTGTTAAACTCACATCTTCTCGAGGCACCGTGAATAGCCGACGCATATTGAGCGAGTTCGTCGAGGTTCTTGATGTTGAAGCGCTTACCTCCGCTACAAATTTTGCTATGCAGGTTAATCCGATGCCGGCGACACTCGTGAACTTCCTTGCTGAGGATGTCGTCGGGTCATGGGTTGACTACTGCAGACAGATCGAGGCTTGCATGCATGAGATCGAGCTCAAGCGTATTGCTTCTGAGGTGTTAGCTTCAACTTCCCAGCGGGTTGCATGGATGGAGCAGAGTGTTCCTTTCCTTCGACATTTTGAACAAGAGGTGACCCTGCGGCAGAAGGAACATGAGGCGGCTTCTAATGAGTCTGCTCGGTTGCAGGCTGAGGTCGACCCGAATGCTGCACAGCTGAAGGCTATTTTCGATAGTCTCCAACGGTGTAACTCAGACGGGTTGGCGCTATGGCAGAAGTTTGACTCCACCGAGCGGGTTGCGCAAAGTTGCGAAGCTGCTAAGCATGAAATCGATACGAAGCTTTCATCCTTCTTGCAGCAACGGGCTCGAATTAAAGCGGAGTTGGCAGCGGTGGCTGACTGTGAGAAAGAGCTGAAAGGAGTGCACGAGCGGCTTGCCGACTTGTTGAAGAGGCCTCCTCCCTAGTACCTGGCTTTGTAATTTTTTGTATTGACGGAAATTTGTAATTCATGAATAACATGTATTCATTCATTTTTTTTTATTCTTTTATTCCATCCATTTTCATATGATGTACCTCGTATCTAGTTGAATTTATGAATAAAGGACACATTTCTTTTCTATCTTGTATTATTGCCTTCTTTTCTTTGCTGTTATGTGATTTTAGAAAATTTGGCCTGTAGGTGATATATAATAGTTCATCTTGAACTCTTTGTAGGGTAGTGATGGTTTAGGAAACAGGTTCGGATTTGCCACCCAAGACTTTTCAATTTTATGAGCCATGAGGGTCGCATAAATATTTTTCTCCCTACGAGTCGTAAGGATCTCGTAGGTGTATTTTCTCCTTAGGATTCATGAGGACTCCTAAGTGTGCTCTCCCTTAAGAGTCGTAAGGATCTCACAAGAGAATTTTCTCCCTTACAAGTCGAGAGGACTTGTAAGTGATCGATGAGTTAGCCTTTTTCCGAGTCGAAGCACTGTTCCGACGAGAAGGTCATTTGGTCAACGTATTTCCGTGACGGGGTCATGTGCTGACGTATTTCTGAGACGGGGTCATTTGCTGACGTGTTTCCGTGACGGGGTCATGTGCTGACGTATTTCAGCGACGGGGTCATTTGCTGACTTGTTTCCCAGACGGGGTCATTTGCTGACGTGTTTCCGCGACGGGGTCATTGGATGACGTATTTTCGCGACGGGGTCATTTACTGACGTGTTTTCGCGATGGAGTCATTGGCTGACGTATTTCCGCGACGGGGTCACGTGCTGACGTATTTCCGCGATGGGGTCATTTGCTGACGTGTTTTCGCGAAGGGGTCATTGGATGACGTATTCCCGCGACGGGGTCATTTGCTGATATTTCCGAGATGGGGTCATTGGTTGACGTATTTCCACGACGGGGTCATTTGCTGATATTTCCGAGACGGGGTCATTGGCTGACGTATTTCCGCGACGGGGTCATTTGCTGACGTGTTTCCGCGATGGGGTCATTGGCTGACGTATTTCCGCGACGGGGTCATGTGCTGACGTATTTCCGTGACGGGGTCATTTGCTGACGTGTTTCCGAGACGGGGTCATTTGCTGACGTGTTTCCGCGACGGGATCATTGGATGACGTATTTCCGCGACGGGGTCATTTGCTGACGTGTTTCCCCGACGGGGTCATTTCCTGACTTATTTCCGCGAGACGGGGTCATTTGTTGACGTGTTTCCGCGACGGCGTCATGTGCTGACGTATTTCCGCGATAGGGTCATTTGCTGACGTGTTTCCGCGACGGGGTCATTGGATGACGTATTTCCGCGACGGGGTCATTTGCTGACGTGTTTCCGCGACGGGGTCATTGGATGACGTATTTCCGCAAGGGGTCATTTGCTGACATATTTCCGAGACGGGGTCATTGGCGGACGTATTTCCATGACGGGGTCATTTGCTGACGTGTTTCCGCGACGGGGTCAATGGCTGACTTGCTCCGTTTTCTGCGGTGTCGGGGCTGACTCTAGATTGTCCGTGAACCGTAGAGTCTTGGAATTTGGGGGTTCGCCGTGGCTCCGATTGGTGGTGTCGCGTACGTGCCCTACTAGCATGAGGAGGAATGCCGTTGTTGATCTTTTAGGATGCAGATGTTGCTGTTGAGATCTGACTTTCCCTTTTGACAAGATCTGGTAGGGACATGTGGTTCCCTTTTCGTTTATACCGATGGATTGTATACAGGGGTCAGTATGGACTTGCCTGTAGGGCAAAAGTTTCATTCTTTCATCATTTTTCATTTTTTTCGCGATGCTCTATCATTTCAGCTTTTTTATCGCGAAAATCGTGATTGTCCAATCATTTCGGCTTTTTTTTCTTTTTTTTTACTCGCTGTTTTTTTTACGAGTTGACCAATCATTTTGGCTATTTTTGTATGCATATATTTTACTCGCTGATTTTGTTGCAAGTTGCCCCATCATTTCGGCTATTTCATATGCATTTCTTTTACTTGCTGATTTTTTTACAAGTATGGAACTTGGAACCTGATGCCAATTTTAGCATCAGTATCGCTGCGACTGTAATATTGCTAGGAGCGAATCATCATTTGCCGTGAAAGGACTTAGAATTTGATACCGGTTTAGACATCAGCATTGGTACCACTGGGACATTGTCAGGAGCGAATCATCATTTGCCTCTGTCGATGTCGAACAAAGGTGGCTTAGCAAACAGGGTTAGGATCCTGTCGACTAAGGCTTCTGACTTCATGAGTCGTAAGGGTCTCATAAAGATGTTTCTCCCTACGAGTCGTGAGGATCTCATAAGTGCGATTTCTCCTGAGGAATCGTGAGGATTCTTAAGTGTGTTGCTCCTTTGTGAGTCGTAAGGATCACACGCAGGTAGTTTTCTCCTTACATGGTCCAGAGGACGTTGCAAGTGTCTTTTAGCGAGATTGCGCCCTTTCGGGTTTTCACAAACTCGCCGGTAGCCCTGCTTTTTTTACTCACGGATCCCTTTTGGGTTTTCATCCGTGCCCATTTTGCTTGTGGATGTACCTTTTTTTTTAAACGAGTCAGCCTAAGGATGCTGCGGGTTTGTAGTAATTTGCAGACGTTTCGGTCAGGTGTAGTATTTTTTCAAGAACCGACCGTTTATTGTCCTAAAGGGTTTTTCGCCATGTATATTCATGAGCCAGTAAGCCCCACCTTGGTAGACCTTGTCTATGGTATACGGGCCCTCATAGTTTGGCTCGAATTTCCCCCGTTTGGCACGATTAGGGATCATAGGTCTTTTTACGACTAGCACGAGTTCGCCTTGGTGGAATGTTCTCGGCCTAGTCAATCTTTCGTACAAGCGTGTCATCCTTGCTTTGTAAGCCTCCAGGTTTTGCTGCGCCATGAGCCAGGTTTTGTCAAGGGCGTCGAGCTCCTCCAGGCGAAGATGAGAATTCTCTTCTTCCATTAGCTCATAATGAACTGCCACTCGTAGAGAGGGTAGCTCTATCTCCAAAGGGAGTACTGCTTCAGCGCCGAATACCAATGCATACGGCGTTGTGTTTGTAGTTGTTTTGAACGTAGTTCGATACGCCCAGAGAGCTTCATGCAATATATCGTGCCAGTCCTTTTTTTTTTTGGACACCGTCTTCTTTATGATCTCCGTTAAGGTCTTCTTGAAAGCCTCAGCTAGACCATTAGCTCGGGGATTATAGACCGAAGAGTTTCTCCAGTCTATATTATGTTGCTGTGCAAAGCGGCTGATTCTGTGACTTCTGTAGGCTGGCGCGTTATCGGAGATAATCCGTCGTGGAGTGCCGAATCGATAGATGACGTGTGTCTTGAAGAAATGGAGTCCGTCTTCACTTCTCTCAGCGGTACCAGTTCTGCCCACTTAGAGAAGTAATCGGTTGTTGTCAATATGAACCGATGTCCTCTAGATGATACTAGTTCGATGGGCCCGATTATGTCAGTTCCCCACATTTCAAACGGCCAGCTATCCACCGTTGGGTATAGCGGATTTGGATGCTGGTGGATGAAGTCCCCATGAATCTGGCACGAGTGGCACCGCTTCGCGTATTCGAGGCAGTCTTGAATCATCGTGGGCCAATAGTAGCTCATCCTTTTAATCTTCAGCTTCATCTTCGGCCCAGCTTGATGAGAACCGCAGAGTCCGTCGTGAGTTTCTTGGACGACTTTTTCCGATCCTAGGCATCTTAGCCACAGAGAGTCAAACGACCTCTTATACAGCGTATCATTGACGAAGGCGAAAGACAAAGCTCGTTTCATGAGCTGATGTCTTGAGGTCGCATCTTCAGGTGTTTGACGGGATTTGAAGTAGTCTATAAAGACTTCCCTCCAATCCTTAGCCTTTTCCTGGTCTTTTATTTGTAGGGCCATTTGCTTGGTCGCTCCCTTTTCTTCGAACGACTCCGGAGATATTTCTGCCGGTGCAAGAACTCGACGGCTTTGTACCATGATCCTTACATCATCGAGGTTTTCATCAGCCAGTTCTTTAGCGAGTTTGGCTAACGCATCCGCCTAGCTATTTTTCGCTCGCGGTAAGCTTTCCAGGGCGTAGGAAGGGATTTGAGTCAGCAATTATTTCACTCTCCCACCGTACTTTACCAACTCTGGTTTGCACGTTTGATAGTCGCCATTTACTTGACTTACGACCAGCTGGGAGTCTCCGTATATAAGGAGGTTTTTGATTCCCATGTCGACAGCAATCTCAAGACCTGCTATCAAAGCCTTATATTCGGCTTCATTATTTATCCTCGGCTCTGTTAGGGAAAAGGCAAAACGCATTATCCCTCCTTGTGGAGTCACGAAGATAAGGCCTACCCTAGATTTGATTATAGGGGTGTTGTGTTGTCGCTTCTTCATGGAAGATGCTCCGTCGAAATAGAGTTCCTATCGGGTATCATTCTCTCTGCTCCCCCCGTTGATCGTGTCAAACGCATGCTCGTCTGGCAATTCGCAATTTAGGGGTGAATCGGCGGGTATTGGATGCTCAGCGAGGAAGTCGGCGATGACCTGGCCTTTCACTGCCTTGAACGATCGATATGTTATCGAAAATTCCATTAAGTGTAGGGCCCATTTAGCTAGCCGCCCTGTTAGTATGGCTCTTGACATCAAATATTTAAGAGGATCCACTTTTGATATGAGGTGGACCTCATGCGCCAACGCATAGTGTCTGAGCTTCGTTATCACGAAGATTAATGCCAGGCAGTGTTTTTCGATTGGGGAGTAGTTGTTTTCTGCCCCCAGGAGAACTCGACTCAGATAGTAGAGGGCCCTCTCTTTCCTTTGGTCATTCTTCTGTGCCCATAGGACGCCTAAAGAACCTTTAAGGGTTGTTGTGTACAGGATAAGAGGCTTTCCCTTGACCGGAGCGGTTAGTACCAGCGGATTCCGCAGGTATTGCTTGATTTCGTCCAGTGCGCTTTGGCATTTGCGATTCTAAACGAATGGGGTCCTCTTCTTCATTAAATGACTGTAGGGGCGGCATTTGCCGGAGAGATTAGCTATGAACCCCCGGATATATGCGAGCTTTCCTTGAAGAGACCGCAGTTGCTTGAGAGTTTTTAGCGGAGGCATTTCCATAATCGCCTTGATCTTTGATGGATCTATTTTGATGCCCCGGTGTTGGATGATGAATCCCAGGAATTTGCCCTAGAAAACTCCAAATGCTCATTTGAGAGGGTTCATCTTTAGATTGTATTTCTGAAGATGCTAGAACACTATCTTCAGATGCTGCCAATGTTCCTCGTACGATTTGCTTTTAACCACGAGGTCGTCGATATAGCATTCGACGATTTCATGTATGAGGTCATCGACAATCTTCGTCATGGACCTCTGATAGGTGGCGCCGGCGTTCTTTAGACCGAAAGGGATTACTTTGTAGCCGAATATGCCCAGAGGAGTCCGGAAAGCGGTATGCTTCTAGTCTTCGGGATGCATCTTTATTTGATTGTACCCTGATGAGCCGTCCATGAAGGAGAAGACTTCGTGAGTGGCCGTATTGTCTATCATCAGCTCGGTAACCGGTACAGGAAAATCATCCTTTGGGCAAGCTTTGTTTAGGTCTCGAAAGTCTACACAGATGCGCACTGTCCCATTTTTCTTCATCACCGGGATGATGTTGGCAATCCAGTCGGGGTATTGAACCTCTTGGATGAAGCCGGAGTCGATTAGCTTCTTGACCTCGGCGTTGATGCTCATTTCAAGTTCAAGCCGCATTCTTCTCGGCGTTTGTTTGAACGGCTTGACGTCCGGAGATATCACCAATTTGTGCACGGCGATTTCTGGATTTAGTCCTGGCATCTCGGAGTAGTTCAATGCGAAGCAGTCTTTATACTGCATGAGCACATCTTTGAGCGTAGCCACCTTTTCTTCATACAACTGCTCACTGACGAACGTCGGCCATGGGTCGTTTGCCGTCCCCAAGTCGATTTTTTTGAGGTTATCTGCTGTAGTATGTATCCCATCTTCCAGCTCTTTTGGCGCCGGTGGAAACTCTAAGATCACTTCGTCATCATCATTTTCGACGCACTAGGGGAGGTCAGCCATATCCTTACGTACTCCTTCTCCTGACAGCGTTATCGCGTGACAGGTACGAGATCGTTCCAAGACCAATGTTGATCTAGTTCTACTCTCACCATATACGTTGCTTTCGGTTCATGCTTCTGAGGTGGGGTTACCCTCCAACTGCTGAATAGAGCGAACCTGACTTGCTGATACTGGTCTTCTACCCAGTTTTTGAATGTGAAGCAGTCTTCGAGAGGATGTCCTATCGCTCAGTGATAGGAGCAATAATCTGTATGAGAGACCTCGTCTGCTTGTTCGGGGTGTTTGGATTCCGGGAGCGTAATCATTTGATGTTTCATGACAAGATCGAATATCTTCCTTGTCTTGTCTTTGGGAAAAGAATATGCTTGACCCATCTTTTTTATAATAGATGGATCTCGGCTGCCCAATTCTCGATCGCGTAGCTTCTTAGACCCGTTTTGCCGCTGTCGAACGTTTTTTCCGTTCTTCAGTTGTTTTTACCTCTACGTCGGGTCTTTTGTATGACGGGCTGGCGACGAAGGGCATCCTCATTCTCCGTAGCCTGCTGAAAGAGGCGCTGCGTCCTGGCTTTCTCGTAAATAGCCATTTCACGGTTGTGGTCATTCCGGACCTTTTGACCCGCCTCCCTTATTAGCTTGTCCATCTGTTCTTCGAACGATGGACTTGGCACTTTCATGGCGGGACCTCATTTTGGTTCAGGGTTAGCGTCTTCTATCAGAGCATCTCCTTCTTCATCAAAGTCATGTATAACGTAGCAGCCATGGAATCACTCCCGTTTCTTGGGTTGAACATATCCGAGCCCGATCATTTCTATTTTCCCGTTGGGCAATTTTCGCTGAGTTCCGGGGATATTTCAGATCCTGTTGTAGAACTGAGCTTGTCGAGCAGTCTGTTTGAAGGGTACGCCTTGGCGCCTTAACAGCCTTTTTAATCCTTCCGTATAGTATCTGGGCAGACGGATAGGCTGGAGCCTGTCAAGCGTAGAATCAGCACCATGCCAGATTTCTTTCTCCACTTTATTCTCCGCGGATCGATAAAAGAGGATCGCCTTTTCATCACTTCGCCTGGGAGGGTCGTAGAACGTCTGCAGTTCCTTCACACTATAGGTATCAAGTGCGTCGAGCTCTTTGTCATGCGCTTGCGGAACCAAGGCGATTTGCAAACTCCGCTCATCGCTAGTGAAGGCTTGTATTGATGGCCGAACAGGGCCGAACAGAAAATACTGCATTAACCTCATCTTCAGAGTCGCTGCCGAAGACCATAATAGCGGTGGACGGTCTCGGCTTGTTGCATTGGGGCGGTCCTGAATAGACTATCTCTTCCTCGGTATCGCTCCCAAAGACCGGAATCGTAGTGATAGCTTTGTTCTTCGGTTTATGGCATCTTTCCGTGTCTTCAAAGTCTGGTACGAAGTATTTTACATCTTCGTACCTTTGGACTTCATTCACGGAGAATGGGTTCAGCTCTCCTGTCACGGTATACTCAAGACCATCCTTGAAATACTTCATACACTGATGTTGTGTAGAAGGGACGATGTTGTATTCGTGTAACCATGGCCTGCCGAGCAAAGCGTTGTAGCAAGTCTTGGTGTCAATGACATGAAATTTGATGTTAGTGACGAGTAGCCCAAAGCGTAATGTCAGTATCACAGACTCGAGCATCCGTGATGACTGAGAGTCAAACCCAGAGATAGTGATTTTATCCCTAGCGAGGTGTTGAACGCTCATACAGATTTCTTTTCGCACTCTTACGTTGAGAAGGTGGATAGAGGACCCATTATCAACGAAGATCTTCCCTATCTTGATGTTATGGCAGTATCTGGTGACATACAGGGGACGGTTGTGCTCGCACGTACCGAGGAGGAGATCTTCATCGCCGAAAGTGACGTCAGCAGTGTGCACTTCTTCCAGCTCGTCTTTCATCTTTTCTTCGGCAAGGAAAGCTTGGAACTGCTCGGGCTCTTGTAGTGCCTTGATCAAAGAATCTCTCGCCTCTTTAGATAGCAGAAGGGCATCGAGAATGCTCAGTTGCGAAGGTATCTTCCTCAGGTGTGCCAGATCATTGTAATCCACCTTGCTTTTCTTGGGCGGGTCCTTGGTTGCCAGCTCTTCGACGACTCGGTCATTAAGGGTGATATCTTCAGGGACTTTTTCTTTCCCCTTATCTTTTTTGTTCGACCCCTTGTTTGTGGGTCCAAGATTCTTCTCGGGTAACGTGCGATTACGCAGCTGAATGTTCTCGCAGGTCTTCGTCTCTTCTGCTTCAGAGATGGATTCCTTGAAGAGAGGGCCGAGGGCTATTTCTTCATCGGAATCGCTCCCGAAGGTGAGAACTTGCGATCCCTTGGTGTCAACCATGTGACAGTTGCCGGCAGTTCTCTTGCGTTCATCTGTCGTATTCCTCTGCCGTCGGCGAGCTTCACGCTTCATCCTCTTAAAGTGTTGCCTGTGAGCGACATACCGTTGCCACCATTTTTTAAAGGCCATGCATTCTTCAGTAGGGTGTGCAATCTTTTGATGGTATAAACAGTAGCTAGGATGTGCATCCGCTTCGTCAGGGTGTATCCTGCCGGGAGTGTTTCCTTTGGAGGGTGGCAGCTTCATTCCCATTGATAGGGCTTTAGCGAATCATTTCCTCATCTTAAACTTACTTCTGTCTACGATGGATGTGCTTTGATCTGGTGGGAGTGTTTTAAACCTTTCTTCCAGTCATCGGCGTTTAGCTTTTTCAAATATGGCCATTTCGCACTCTCGATCAGCTTTGCTCTTTTGACAGGCCTCGTTCAGCAGCATGTCAATCATCTCGTCTGACGGTTCTAGGAGTTCCGGTTCGGGATCTGCCCCTGGTTTTTCTGCATCAGGAGCTTCTTTGCCATTTATCGAGTGAGAGATCATATGGCAGCTCGCCACACAGTCTTCAGGTCCTTCTGAAGAATCGTTTCTTTCATCAGCGTTATCGTCTTCATTTGCAAGAACATGCTTAAAGAATTCGTCCAATGTGATTGGGGTCCGTGCCTTCTGGTTATATTCTTCCAGTGCATCGATATATTTCTGTAGATCTGTACGACTGTCTTTGGGTTGGACGGGCTTCTTGGCCTTCTTCTTTTTCTTTAAAGATTTTGGAGGCTTGACTTGAATGTTTTGTCCACCATCACCAACTTTCAGCGTTAGGCGCGGCTTCAGCATCCCCTCAATAATCTCGGGCTCCAGCGGGCTTTTCCACCTGATTGCCGGACATATTTGAAGGTCCTTCAGCATTCTTTTAGTCTTAGCTCAAAGGGCCACCTCCCATGGAGCTTCTTCTACAAAAGAGCACGATACCTCCGGTGTGTCCGCCTTTTTAAGAGCGTGCGGCTGGGGCGGGCTTACTTTCCAATTTTCGGATAGCGCGAATTTTCCTTGCTGGTACTGGTCCTCAATACAGCCTTTGAAGACGAAGCAATCTTCGATTTGATGGCCTACCACTTGGTGATAGGGGCAATAATTGGGATTGTTGGCATCACCGGGCTGTAATGGGCGTTTTGGATCCAGCAAGGGGATGAGCCTGTTGTGCACCGCCAGCTCGAACAGTCTCCTCATTTTATCCCGGGGAAATGAATAAGGGCGGTTCAGTTTCTCATTAAAGAATCACCGTCTATTGTCTTGGCGATCAGTTGGTTTTGGACCACTTGGCTGCTGCTGAGCATTGGCGACAAAAGTCGCTTTCCCTTTCCCCTTTTCACTCCGCGTTTCCGACTTCGAATAGGAAGGCCTGTGGACCATTTGATCTATTTGGGCCAACTTGTCGATCAAGGCCTGGAAAGTAGTTGGCTTGAAGAACATCATTGTTCCCCTTCGAACAACGGAGACGCGACTGCGCAGGTCCGTCTTGCCTGAAATTCGGGGCAGACGCTAATTGGTGCTATCCGTCCACCTCTCCGAAGATGCCAAGTTGATTTATGGCACCAGGTATCGAAGGTTTAAACGGATGCGGCCGATGTAGCAGACTTCGTCAGATTCCCCCTCGTTTGAGGTGTTTTTGATTGTGGGGATGCTCTTTCCTGCAGGCGCAAGCCCCTGCAGTTAATTACGCTACCGCATCGTGATAACAACTTTCTCCTTCTCCATATAGTCACTTCGTGTCGTGGGTGTTTGTTCTGTGTTTGGTTGCCCGTGGATTGTATACGGAGACTAAGTTATGTTGTCACCCGTAGGGCGTGGACTAGTCCAAATCCGTATTTTTCTTAGATTTGGGTTTGGGGGTTTGGGTTTAAGGATACATTAGCCTCATTTGAGACTAAGATCAACTTAAACGTTAGTTAATGATACGTTAGTCTAATTTAAGACTAAGATCAACTTAACGGGATCATTTAGATCCGACAAAAGAGCAATTAGGGGGGTGGGCTCTAGTGTTTAGTTTAGTGACATTGCGGTCGATAATTAGTTTAAGGACATTACGGTCCATTGTTAGTTTTAAGACATCGCGGTCAAGGTTAAGGACATCATAGTCCGTGGATTTAAGGACTCCACAGTCCAATGTTAGTTTTAAGACATCACGGTCAAGGTTAAGGACGTCATAGTCCATGAGTTTAAGGACCCCACAGTCCACTGTTAGTTTTAAGACATCATGGTCAAGGTTAAGGACATCATAGTCCATGAGTTTAAGGACCCCACAGTCCGTGAAATGTATGGTTGTTGGGACCCGTCACCTCTTAGAAGACGTTGAGGAATTACAACGACAAATATCAAAGGAGTGAAGAGATGTACCCTTGAACCAAGGTGGATTAAATGATCTGTAGCCCAATTTGGAACCAAGACCAATTACTTATATTATGAGCACATTGACTCAGTTAAGTCTGGATTGAGGACTTATGGCCAACTTGAGCTAAGTCCAATTAAGTTTGGAATGTTGGCCCTCTGTTGGACCATTAGACATTTGTCTGGGTTTGAACCCACATTATTTAGCAATGCTAAACATTTTCATCTTTGATTTCCTCAATTTTGAGATTCAATTGAAGGGGAGGCTTTACCTCTGGAAAATTAGCCAAATTGGCTAAAAGCAGTGTTAACCCTTTGTTGGACCACTAGCACTTGTCTGGGTTCAAGCCCATATTATTTAGCAATGCTAAACAAAAGTTTGACGGCTTGGATAACATTTCTATCTTCGACCGAGCATTATAGCTCTGGATTTTATTTAATTTTGAGATTCAGTTGAAGGAGAGACTTTGCTTCTGAAAAGTTAGCCAATTTGGCTAAAAGTAGTGTTAAACACTAAAGAACAAAAGTGTTAAACACTAAAGACAGAACTCTCAAACTAGTGTTAAACACTAAAAGGACAATCAGTGTTAAACACTGGAAATATAGTCCTCAATTTAGTGTCAAACATTAGAAAATAACAGTGTTAAACACTGCAAATAGGGTTTTCAAACTAAAAAAAATCAGTGTTAAACACTGGGAACAAAGATCTCGAATTAGTGTCAAAAACTAAAGAAAAAGGGGTCACGTGTGGACACGTGAGAGCGCCCAAAGGTGGGAACAGATTCCCCTTATTTTGCTCCGCAAAAAAAGTATTGAATACTTTTTATATTTTATTTTAGAGCATTACGTGCTGACACGTGACGGGGATTTGTGTGCTGATTGTTAAAGCTTTTGCCAAGGGATCATGTGGTAACACGTGAGAGCGCCCAGAGCTCCTATTTCTTTTGCTTTTTCTTTCTGTGCTCCAGAGGTCATGTGGAGCACGTGAGGCGTTGCCTCAGAGCCTTTTCCTTTTCATTTGTGGAGTTCTTTTCAGGGGTCACATGGGGACACGTGACCTGGATTCTTTGCATGTTTGAAGATCCCTTTATCTTTTAAGAATTAAATTCTCTGTGAGTTTAACCTCAATTATAACTTTAGAGGAATTAAATTCCTATTTTTGGAAGAATTTTATTCTTATGTAGGGTTAAAACCTAATTTTCTTTTAGAGGAATTAAATTCCCATATATGCAAAAGAATTAAATTCTAGTATAGGGTGAAAACCCTAATTTCATCATTTTTTGAGGAATTAAATTCCCGTGATTTTAGAGAATTAAATTCTCAATTAGGATTAAACCCTAGTTCTGCCCATCTTGAAGGAATTAAATTCCTATAGTTTTAAGAGAATTAAATTCTCAGATAGGGTTTAAACCCTAATTTCATCATGAAGGAATTAAATTCCTGTAATTTTGGGAGAATTAAATTCTCATATAGGGTTAAACCCTAATTTTGTTTTGGGAGAATTAAATTCTCTAAACACAATTCCCCCTCTAAGTTTTGGATCTGCGTGGCAGGATCTCAACCCGATGAGAATTAAATTCTCATCCTATGGGGAGATGTGCTCTGTGCAGATCTTCAACCAGAAGAAGAACTAAGTTCTTTGCAAAAGAGTTAAAGTCTTAGATTCTTGAGAATTAAATTCTCTTTTTCTGAAGTTTTGATCCCCTTTCTTTTTCTCACCTAGGGTTTTCCTTCTGAATTTTCAAGATGCCAAAATTCTCTCCAAAGTTTTCTCTTCAAAATTCTCTCTCTCTTCCCTCTCCTCTCGACTCCTATTTATAGGAGGAGGAAAAGAATCAATTTGTTAAGTAAATCTCTCATTGGAAGATTTGATTTGTTTTCACAATTAATATGATCCTTTAGATCATTTAGTGAATTTTATTCACCGTTGAATTTTTTAATCCAAAGATATTCTGTTTGTTATTTCGGTGAGATTTGGGGAGATTTTTCCTTGTCTAAGATTTTTCCATAAACCGGTGATTTTTAATCACCCTTGGATTTTTAATCCAACGGTTCTCCATAATTCTTCTCCATTTTGGAAAGATTTAAATGATCTTTTAGAATTTAATTCTATTAAACCGTGAGGCTTTTAAAGCCAGTCACGTGTGAGGACGTGACCCCTGGTCACGTGTGAGCACGTGACCCCCGAATGGACTTCTCTTCTCTGCGCTATTTTGCGCTGCTGCTTGACCATCTCGTGTCAACACGTGACCATTGGTCACGTGTGAGCACGTGATGCCTCCTTTGAAGTTTTTCCTGATTTTTTAATCAGGGAACAAATGCCCCCACAACGTTGCTCTCACGTGTCTGCACGTGAGTGCAACGCTGTCACTTTTGTGACCGTTGGATCTGTCTAGGGAGTAGGGTAGATGAAACGTTTATCACATCCTATAAATGCAGGGGTCTCTTCAGAAGCGTCTCCACTTTTCATCTTCCTCCTTTGATAACTTTCTTCCTTTGAGAATTTAATTCTCCTTTTCCAGAGCTTAGTTCTCTGCTCCAAAATCTTCAGAGTTTAACTCTGTTCAAGAAAGACCCATCTCTTCAGGTAGTGATCTTTGAACGATCGAAGCACTTTCATACACATACAACTCTCTGGATTTTAAATCCATACCAAGGGGTTTTTCCCCTTTTTAATAAGAACCCATTTTTCTTCAAGTTTTTTAACAAGAACAGAAAACCATTTAATCTTCAAACAGTAGATCTCTTAGGGTTTCTCTAATCCTTAGGGAGATGATGGTGTCGGTTGTCTTTTTCCATGGAATTTAATTCCATCTCAAAAAAAAACTTTGGCTATGAAAAGTGTCTCTGGGAATTTAATTCCCCTCTTTTAACAAGGAATTTTATTCCTATGAAGAACTCAGTTCTTCCCAGAGAATTCCATGGGGGTTTCTTGCCCTGAGTTGTCTTCTGCGCAACCAAGAAGAAGAAGTTTACAATGCTGCTTTCTGGGAATTTAATTCCCTTGATTCTGTTTGATTTGTCACAGAGTCCCAGATGGATTTCTTTTAGGGGAATGTGTAGGGTCATTTGAAATCCATTGTTTATTTAATGAGAATGTTCTCTTTGTCTCATTATAATTGCTTTGCCTCATCATTAGCAAGCCGCCATCTTGATTTTGTGGGACCCATGCATTTTGTAACCAAGGGTCCCATAAAACAAGTCCCCTATCGCTTTCTTCCACTGTCTTTTTTTATATATATGCATTTATAATCATATATATATATACACTGTTGGTTTCGCTTTAACAGTTTCCCTTTATTTTATTTTAGGTACGATGACTTCCGTTCCGTACTTCCATTTCACTCGCTCGGAGGCCGCTTTTCCTCAGTCGCCATCCGAAGAGGAAGTGATGGCAATGATCAGGGCTCACGACCCGAACTGCACCAACTTACTTTTGTGGGGGACCTGGTACAGCCACATCATCCGGGGTCGCCAGAGTTTCCTTTGCGAAGTGCCGACAGAGCCCACCTTTCCATTCTTGCCGATGGATCCAAATTGAATGATTTTCCGTTGTGTATGGTTTTTAGAAAATTGAATTTAGAAATCACAACCAAAAATATTTTGACCACAATCAATAACGGTGTCGAATGTAGCGCGCTAGTAAGTGCGGATCGTCCACAGGGAAAGTGTAATCGTTCGTGTTTCGAATTAGGTGAATTGAAACTTTAAAGAAAAGAAAAGAAAACAATTCATGAATTGTAATTGAAGTTCAAGAATTAGAAAATCTAGATCTAATAACAAGAAAAGATAAAATCAAGAATTGAGATGTTTGTGATGATTTTTCCAACCAAATATCAAGAATCGAAGTGTAGCTCATAGGAGTAGATCGGATCTATAGATGTGATGAGATCTAAAGATTTCATGTTCTTATCCATTAACGAATTGATACTAGATCGATGATTATTCGTCGAGGTTAAGGATCTTGCGAAGAAGCTAGGGTTTGCTCGTCTTATCCTTTATCCTTTCGATGAATCTCATTCAAATTCTAGCTTCTAGTTAATCAAATGATCAATCGTTGTTCCCTAGTTTTGAGTGAACACAATCAAGAAAGGATCATCCCGAAACTAGGTCATCGATCATTTGATTCACAAGAATTTACAATCGTTATAGGATTTAAGAATTGTAAAAAGATCTAAATCATCATCATTCTATTGATCGTCTCGACTCCTTTACGAGCGGAGTTTTACTCAAACATCACAACAAGAATCACAATCATAAATTGAGATCGAATCATGATGCAAGAATTTAAAGAAAGCAAGATTAAAGAATTTCACCTTTTATTTATATCAACAATTTCGTTACAATCGCTCAAGAAATACAAGAGGAAGAACTCGATCGTCGATTTGGCTTCGCTCGTTTCCTTGAGTCGCGGATCGGCTTGGATCACTTGCCCGATTGAAGATCGGCTCGGCTCCTAAAAGGTTGAAGGCTTCTTGCTTGAATGGTACTCGGGATCTTGAATTTGGAATTGGATTTAGAATTTGGGGCTACAAGATGTGTCACTCAACTTGTAGATGGAATGGGGGGGAATTAAGAAGTGAACTAATGAATAAACCTCAACCCTAGATCTACGATCCTTTTTATAGACCATCAAAACCCTAGATCTAGGATTTGAATTTTGAATTTCCCTCCAAAAGTTTGTTGAGGAGATCTGAATTTCCCTCCAAAAAGTTTGTTGAGGAGAAGCTTCTAGAAGAAGTTTGTTGAGCCGAGCCTTCTAGATGAGCCACGTGGAGAATCTACAATGTTCTGGAAGCTTGGACCGTTAGCTGAGACACGTGTAGAAAATCTGGGAGTCCGAAGCCATCATAGCGCCGCGGAACCGCGGCGCTTTGGAAGAGTTGGGGCTTGGGTTTTCAGCTACTTGTTTGGGCTGATATTTGTGGGCTTTTCTGATATGTTGAATTTCCAAATGAATCCCTGATCATTTCCAGATCTCTGGCCTTTGAGTTGGCGTATTTTTCAAGACTGTTTTCATAATTCTGTCTTTTGTTCCTGCAATTTCTCGAGACAAGTGTTGCGCAATATAGGGATGATGCGATGCCATGAAATGCAGTCAATTTCCTTTATAGTGCCGGTTTTAGAGTCTAACACATGCAATCTGATATTTAACGACTGATTTGCTAATATGTGCTATATGAATGCCGAACACTTCTAAATGAGTGCAAATGATAGGGAAATTGCCGTTTTAAAAATGCAGTATTTTCGACTGATCAAATTCCCCCAAACTTATTTTCGATCGTCTCAAGCGAACTGTTTTATTTAAAAAGAGAAGGAGAAAATAAAGAAAGAGAAAAACTAACTAGCACACTTTCGTAGGCAACACGATTGCACTGAGCACGTGCAACAAGCCTTTAAACCTCTAGGTGTCCCTGGTAGGAGGAGTGTTGTCTCCTGAGGGTTTTCAGCGGATTGCACCTACAAAATCCAATAATAAAAGGAAGATCATGAATATTACATTTAAAGACAAGAATTGTAAAAGAAAAGCCTTAAAAATTAGGGTTTCCAACTAGGCTAGCTTTTCGGTTGTCATGAGCCCTATCTTAATAGTCATGAAAAAATGTCAGAAATCACGTCCTCCCTCAATAAAAAATCGTCTTATTCTTTATTCCTATCTTTCTTCCAAATATCGATCATATTACCCTGCGTGTGTGTAAAGACATCCCTACACCCGGAGAATTCAATTCAAGCTATCATACTCTTGCCCATCAGCCTCAGTACTTTTTTAATTAATGAATATTTAGATGTGCTCACACACTTTCGTGCGACCGTTAATACTTCTTGAGGTACTAACCGACCGATTACTCATGTGCTTGCTTATTTGGTGTATTTTCCTCGTCTTGCACCACCTCAGGCATAGCAGTGACTCCAGACCAGTTGGCCTTAGGGCACTAGGTGAAGAGGCACCCTCGCTATATATTTTTTATTGCCCTCGGTGATAACAAAACCAGTGTCCATTTTTCTCACCACTTTATATATATTTTTTATTCACTTTTTTTTTATTTCCTTCATACATTTGCTTTAAGACAAGAGCATTTCAAGGTATCCTCTAATATCCCGGGCTTCAAGACGTGTGTAAGTGCGAATAGCAGGGTATCAACGTTCAAAATGTTTGGCTTTGAGAATAGGAACTATTTTTCAGACTTATTTTTATCCTCAGATTAGTGACTTCCTTCATCTTACTAACCCTTGGGACAACGGCTCATAACTACTTATAACTAGTTCGCATAAGAAAACTTCTAATTTTCTTGGTTTTCTTAAATTTTTCTAATCTCATGGATGTAATTTTTCACTATCTAATCTTTTATTTTATTATTTATGTACAAAAAATGTTTTTATCTTTTTGAAATTTTTGAAATTTTTATAGTTTTTTCAAAAAATGTTTTGTGCTTATGCAAATGATGCAAAAATAAGCACAAACCTCCCCCAAACTTGTTTTCAACAGTGTCCTCACTGTTGCCTTCAGCTAAATCTCAAAAACCTGTAAGCCTGGGAGGAATTTATTAGTGGGGGCAAAATATTTAAGTGAAGAACCCCCCCAAACTTATTTTTGGCTCATCATTTTGTGTAAAAATTTTTATTTTCAGGAGCCAGATTATACCCCCCAAACTTGAGTTATGCAATGTTAATCTTTGAAAATGAGGGGGTCAAAAATCAGTGGTCGATGCCAAGCTTTGCAAAGACAGAATGTCAACACCAACCATTCAAAATTTTTATCAATGCAGTGCTCTGGTAGGTGGAAGAAGAAGTGGGGAAAGGTTAAGTGGTGGAAAAGAGTATGTGTGCGTCTTATTTTAGAGAGACGATACAGTGCTTGTGATGGATTGCTCGCATTCTTTTTACAGTCCATAAGAAGGGGTGGAGGTTCAATTTCAGTGATTGGATGTGGATTCATCTCAACACCCGTGTCATTCAAAAATGCGAGTTCTTCAGCGAAGATTTCCTCAAAAGTTCCATCAATACCCCGATGAATAATGTCATCACAAAGTGCGGGGTGATCTTCAGACTCTAAAAGCAGTTCATAATCAGTGTTAATTGTTGACCCGGACACCTCGGTGGAAGAGTCCGTATGTGTATGATACATAGTTGGGTCAAACAATAACGTATGAAAAGAGTCAAGATTGGTATCATGAGGATCATCAAATTCGCTGCTATCGACATCCATTAAGTCGACAGAACAGACCTGAGCAGAAGGTTCGGAGGGTACACTTCCCAACTTGTAAATGTTCAGCTCAATTGACCTATTCCCGAAGGATAGGGTCATAGAACCATTACGACAGTTGATGATAGCGTTGGAAGTGGCCAAAAAGGGGCGACCTAAAATCACCGGAATTTGATTCCGTGGGTTCGCTACAGGCTGTATATCAATTACAATAAAGTCCACAGGGAATATAAATTCTCTGATTTTTATTAACACATCCTCCAGTTCACCCCTAGGTTTAGTGATTGATCGGTCAGCCATCTGGAGAATGCAATGGGTTGGCTTCAACTCTCCGATACCTAGTTGCTCATAGACTGAGTATGGAAGCAAGTTAACACTAGCGCCAAGGTCTAGTAGAGCACGGTTAATGTGTTTTCCCCCAATAGAAATGGAAATCGTAGGATATCCAGGATCCTTACGTTTCCTCGGTAATTGCTGGGGGAAAGCCGTGTCTACAGTCTTTGCCATGAAAATCTTCTTGGGCACTTGAGTCTTCCTCTTCCTAGTGCACAAGTTCTTAAGAGTTTTCGCATAGGACGGAACTTGTTGGATGGAATCTAGGAGAGGGATGTTGATGTTAACTTGCTTTAAAATGTCCATAATCTTCTCCATATGTGGACTCGATGTGTTAGCCCTTAACCGATTAGGATAAGGTGCTTTAGCAATAAGCGCTGGGTCCATCATAGGAGAAGGAAGTGTGTGTGGACCTGATCCCAGAATAGAGGTAGGGATCGTCTGTGAAGGACTAGAAGAGATGGGCTGAGGTAGCGAGCCTTTTGGAAAATGAAGAATAGGCTCGCAAGAAGGTGGTGGGGTAGAAGAACTGGGGTCAGAAGTAGAAGTGTGTGTGTGAGGAAAGGTCTCATCCGAGGTGTTATTGATTGATTTGTCAGTGTCATTAAACTCTTCCCCAACGTGGTTGTCAAGCACTCTCCCACATCTCAACGTGATTGCATCCATATGATGTGAATAGCCAGGATTGGGTAAAGGTTGAGCTGGAAGTTTCCCTTTCTCTCTTGCACTCATTTCGGATTTTAGTTGTGCAATTTGTTCTTCCATTGATTTGATATTCTCATTTTGAGAGACAATGATCTTCATCACATTCTCGACGGAAGATTGCAAACTTGTCGTCCCTTGGATGGATTGTTTCATGAAAGTATCCAAGGTTTGTGCTAGTGCAGAAGTGTTATCTGTACCGGTTAATTGCAAAGAGTTTTCATGTGGTGCAAAAGTGTTGACCGGATTTTGGAAGTTTTGTGATTGGAAGGGGTGCTGACTCAATTGAAGTGGTGGTTGCTGTTGTGGTGGAGGGACCCTTTGGAAATTGTGTTGGGTTGGAACCGTGTTTTGAGATTGTGATTGGTTCCAAGCAAAGTTAGGGTGATTTCTCCAACCCTGATTATATGTGGAAGAAGATGGATCGTTTCTAGGTCTTTGTTGGAAAGCAGCATTGGTATGCTCGTGACCTTGAAACGGAGAATTCAATGGACATTCTTCCGTGAGATGTGATGGATCAGAACAACATCCACATACAGTTTTGGAGAGTGACATTTGATTTAGGGCGGCAGCTAAAAATTTGTTTTCCATATTCTCGAGTTTCTTTTACATAGCTGAAATTTCAGCTCTAACTCCTATGGAAACATCCGATTGGTTATTGCCAGCCCTAGACGATTGACTCACACCCTCCCACTGTAAAGATTTTTCAGCGAAATCTTCTAAAAATTTCCAGGCTTCCCCATCATCTTTGGTCATGAAATTGCCTTGACACATTAATTCAAGGGTCCGTCTTGTGTTAGGATTAATGCCCTCATAAATGATTCTGCACAGTTCCCACCTGGGGATTCCGTGATGAGGACATTGAACTAACAGATCCTTAAAGAATTCAAGACATTGTGAAAATGTTTCATTTGGAAGCTGGGTGAATTGATATATTTCGTTACGGACTCGAGCTGTCTTTTGATGTGGGTAGAATTTCTTAAGGAATGCTTTGACGAATTCTTTCCAATTTGAGATAGAATGTGCGGTAGTGTTATACAGCCACTTCTCGGCTATATCGCACAAGGTAAATGGGAGAAGACGAAGATGAATAGCATCCATAGAAAGCTATGAGGTACCCATCATTGCGCATACATTTTCAAATTTGGTAATAAAGGCATATGCGTCTTCAGTCTCGAGACCGTGAAATTTTGGTAGAAGGTTGATGTATTGGGGTTTTATTTGAAAATTTTCCCCGTTGGCTGGTGGAATGGAGAGACAGGTGGAAAGGGGACCTCGTGTAGGATAGCACCTCTCCTGGAGAGAGATGCGAGGTGGATTCTGCGCACCAACGGACGGTGGCAGAGTAGTGGTAAAGAAGTTCGATGGAGTCGGATCCATCGATGTGGGTGTGGTGGTGGGAAAAGAAAAGCTAAATGTAGAAATACCGACTTTTGGGTCGATCGGGGGACGCGGACTAAACAGGCACTAGAATCCTGTTGTCCAGCCTATCTTGCACTAAAAAGGGTTAGTACAAGTGGCAGCATGGCTTATAATTAGGGGAAATGAAGTGTTGGTGTTTGTTTTTTGAAAAATGATACGAATTTTTGAAAATATGATGCAACACAACAAATGCAACACACAAAACCCTAGAATCTAGTGGTCACCTAGGTCAAAACTCTAGACCGCTCCTAACTGCCAAAAGACAAGTCGCAGGATAAATCCTCCACTGCCTCTTTGTCTCTCCTGTGGCCAGGTAAGTGCCGGGTAAGTGGGAGGTTCTCCACTACGTAAGTAGTGGGCCTAATTAAGTAACCACTAGCTTTCGACACACTTGCCTTAGACACCACAAAAGAAACGCGGATAAACAATGGATTACCCACGGCCTTCTTCTGTCCTAAGTGAGCGCGACGGTCCTTAGAGTCGTCTCTAGATATTTTTTAGTTAATGAGGGTAAATGCGGATGCAAGTTTGTGATTTTTGGGGCTTAGGAAGGGTAATGAACTCCCCACCTAATCTGGATTTGGCCGAGCCCCTTAATTTCCGTATTAATATGCAAACAACCAAAAATCAAAACACGCACAATTTATTTTGCTTTTGCGGCGCTGCGATTATTTGCAAAGAAACCTGCAGCAAATTGTTATTTGGAGCAGACAGAGGAGGAGATAAGAAAGATAGGGACTCACAAAGCAAAATTGGTACAGTGAAGCGTCAAGGATGCCGCGGAACTGCCGCAGGAGGTGGGTCTTTGCCGCGGAATCGCGGTGGTGTAGCAAGATCACTGCACGAAATTTCTTGAGACTGTTCTTCTTCACCTACTCAGCTCTCTGGAATGGTCATAAAAAAATTTCTCCAGCTCCAATAATTCCAGATTTCCTCGCAATCAAATCACAACAACACGTATTAGTGTTTGCGCGAATTTTGATCTAAAAATTGTAATGGAATAAATCTTTCAACTCAAATTTCAAAATACGAACAATTAGCGCACATTCCCCGGCAACGGCGCCATTTGATTGAATGATTTTCCGTTGTGTATGGTTTTTAGAAAATTGAATTTAGAAATCAAAACCAAAAATATTTTGACCGCAATCAATAACGGTGTCGAATGTAGCGCGTTAGTAAGTGGGGATCGTCCACAGGGAAAGTGTAATCGTTCGTGTTTCGAATTAGGTGAATTGAAACTTAAAAGAAAAGAAAAGAAAACAATTCATGAATTGTAATTGAAGTTCAAGAATTAGAAAATCTTGATCTAATAACAAGAAAAGATAAAATCAAGAATTGAGATGTTTGTGATGATTTTGCCAACCAAATATCAAGAATCGAAGTGTAGCTCGTAGGAGTAGATCGGATCTATAGATGTGATGAGATCTAAAGATTTCATGTTCTTTTCCATTAACGAATTGATACTAGATCGATGATTATTCGTCGAGGTTAAGGATCTTGCGAAGAAGCTAGGGTTTGCTCGTCTTATCCTTTATCCTTTCGATGAATCTCATTCAAATTCTAGCTTCTAGTTAATCAAATGATCAATCGTTGTTCCCTAGTTTTGAGTGAACACAATCAAGAAAGGATCATCCCGAAACTAGGTCATCGATCATTTGATTCATAAGAATTTACAATCGTTATAGGATTTAAGAATTCTAAAAAGATCTAAATCATCATCATTCTATTGATCGTCTCGACTCCTTTACGCGCGGAGTTTTACTCAAACATCACAACAAGAATCACAATCACAAATTGAGATCGAATCATGATGCAAGAATTTAAAGAAAGCAAGATTAAAGAATTTCACCTTTTATTTATATCAACAATTTCGTTACAATCGCTCAAGAACTACAAGAGGAAGAACTCGATCGTCGATTTGGCTTCGCTCGTCTCCTTGAGTCGCGGATCGGCTTGGATCACTTGCCCGATTGAAGATCGGCTCGGCTCCTAAAAGGTTGAAGGCTTCTTGCTTGAATGGTACTCGGGATCTTGAATTGGAATTGGATTTAGAATTTGGGGCTACAAGATGTGTCACTCAACTTGTAGATGGAATGGGGGGCAATTAAGAAGTGAACTAATGAATAAACCTCAACCCTAGATCTAGGATCCTTTTTATAGACTATCAAAACCCTAGATCTAGGATTTGAATTTTGAATTTCCCTCCAAAAGTTTGTTGAGGAGATTTGAATTTCCCTCCAAAAAGTTTGTTGAGGAGAAGCTTCTAGAAGAAGTTTGTTGAGCCGAGCCTTCTAGATGAGCCACGTGGAGAATCTACAATGTTCTGGAAGCTTGGACCGTTAGCTGAGACACGTGTAGAAAATCTGGGAGTCCGAAGCCATCATAGCGCCGCGGAACCGCGGCGCTTTGGAAGAGTTGGGGCTTGAGTTTTCAGCTACGTGTTTGGGCTGATATTTGTGGGCTTTTCTGATATGTTGAATTTCCAAATGAATCCCTGATCATTTCCAGATCTCTGGCCTTTGAGTTGGCGTATTTTTCAGCACTGTTTTCATAATTCTGGCTTTTGTTCCTGCAATTTCTCGAGACAAGTGTTGCGCAATATAGGGATGATGCGATGCCATGAAATGCAGTCAATTTCCTTTATAGTGTCGGTTTTAGAGTCTAACACATGCAATCTGATATTTAACGACTGATTTGCTAATATGTGCTATATGAATGCCGAACACTTCTAGATGAGTGCAAATGATAGGAAAATTGCCGTGTTAAAAATGCAGTATTTTCGACTGATCAGATCCTCCAAGGACAGTCTTTGCCATGGAGATGCCGAATTGGACCCCGATGGGGCGGCTCGAGCCTTCGACGATTGCTATCCCGAACCATCCGATCCCGGCCATAGACATTCTGGGATGCCGCATTTGCCAGGGCGAGGCCCAACCATGGGGACAAATCTACAAGATAGGGCTCACCCCTCGACACCCTACGGGCTACCTCCTCTGGGCTCGTTACATCCTTTCTGCCCATCGCGCGCGGCTACAGAAGGTTGGGCTTTACCAGGCGATGTATGCATCGCTCTTCCACTACCAATCCCCACATGTCTGGTGGGTGAAGGCATTCTTGAACCAGTGGAATCTCCCCACCAACACTTTTCTTCTAGGGGACCGCGAGGTTTCGATCTCTTTGGAAGAATTTTATGAAATCTCGGGGCTGCCAATCAGGGGGGCACTTTATGAGGAGTTGCTGCCTCCCGATGAGTACGTCTTTGAGACTGAGCCCGCAATTCTCGATGGCTTGTCTAGCGAGAATGCCGTCCGTCACAAGCGTCCAAGTCTGATCAAGGCGCTGTGTATCTTTGACCGGCTGTTCACAAAATCTGAGGAGCAAGGCGTTACTTTTAAGAGTTTCATTGCTTGCTTCCTTCGTGAGGATGTCCTGTCGAAGACGGCTCCGAAGTTCGCAAATATCAATGACCCCTTTGGGTTTGTTCCGAAGAAGCTGTCGAGCAAGGAATCGGATTTACCGCAGTACTACATTCCTATTATGTCGCCGGTATCTTTCGAATCTATCGCAGCTCCTGGCATGGATGAGGAGACATTTTTCGTGGGCTTCGTCAGTGTCTGGCTTAACTGGTTCGTCATCCCCATGCATCGTCGCTTCATGAGAGTCTCGGTTATCTATCCGGCTCATCGTATTGCTGAGGGGACACGGTTGGCCGTCGGCATCCCGGCATTGGTGCATCTCTATCACGGGTTGGGCGCTGCGGCTAATACCTCTACTCCTGGCGTGGATGTAGTAAACTTTTCTCTCCATTATTTCACGTCTTGGATCGAAATGCACGTGTTGGGTGCTTTTGCTATGCATCAGAGGCCCGTATTTTACGACGCCTACACCTTCCCGCGACTTATGCGATTGGTGAATGCTTCTGCCTCTGACCCAACTCAGTTTGGGGCCATTCGGACGTTGATTGCTCCTTACGCCACTGCTGGTGGATTGGTATTTACCGACCGGGTTTTATCTTCTCCTTCAGGTCCAGCTCAGCAACTCTAGGACCAGTCAAAATACAATGCGCCTTCTTTGAGGCCCCGGGAGGCCACACACTTGTACGCAATCAGACCAGGCTATCTGGTATTTCGTCAGGATAGTGCGGCCCTTTTCATGCGGTACAATCCGTATCGCTTCGCCCGGCAGCTTGGATATGACCAGGGCGTCCCCTTCGAAGCTTTCATAGTCGCGCCGGTTCCTTCACCCGAAGCCGTTCGTGATTCCGCTCATCATTTTGTGAGGTTGAACACCGGCTCCCACTTCATGATCCCTGAACCTGACCATATTTCCCGATGCGTGGGGTCGTTTACGGGTTGGTATCTTCATCGGGTCAACCCGATTATTGTTGAGGAGAGAAGGGTACTCCTTGGATATAGTGCTCCTGCTCAGGTTCCGGCCACGAGAGTTACGCTGCGACCGCGTGCACCGGTCCGCTTTCCCTTGAAGGATACCGGCGTTGCGCTTATTCCGGGAGAGTCGGGGGTGGACCTCACCCCCACAGTTGGTATGCCATTGGGTACCCAGTCGCGGGCTAATCGGCTCCGGTAGCAGCACCACCACCCGTGGCGTCGACAATGGCCGTGTCATCCTCAGTTGTGGCGCCAACCGAGGGTGGTAGGGACGAGGGTGTTGAAGATGAGGTGGGTCAACGTCGTGCCAAGGCTCCACGGGGGAGGAAACGGTCGTCTTCGGCGATCGGTTCTGGATCTAAGCGACGGAGGAAGGTGGATACTAACCTACTCGACTCTTTAGTAGAGTCTGAGCCCATACTTCAGGATGAACCGTTGACCGTGAAAGAGTCGGATGCTGGCCTACTTTTTCCCGGTTCAGCTGCCGAGGAAGCCGCACAATTGGCTGAGGCTAAAGACGTTCTAAAGATGAGTCTCCAAACGTAAGGGTTCCGAAGAAGCCCTATCCCGCCGTAATCTTTTATGAAGATCCTTCGTGGATCCGGCGGCGGTTCATCGGCCCTTTGGAGGAATGGGGCGAAAGGGCCCTTAAGCAGGCTGCTTCGGAGGACGCTGCGGAAGCGCTTTCATTATGGACTGGCGGCCACGAGTCCACCCTTGAACCTCGGCGGGCATACCTCCTTGAGAAGGAGCATCGGCTTGAAGAGGCCATATTGAAAGCTTCCTTACGCATTGGTATGCTCCTGTAATTCTTTATAATACTTTATATTGCCTACACTTGTATACATGTATTCTTATTCTCGTGTGAATTGTGCAGAGACTTCGGCGATGGGGGAGGTTCCTACGGGCTTGCTGACGGTAGAGCCTGTTGACACCCCTAATGAAACATTGCTCGATGTGGAGGGGGTTGACGACGCCGTCCCTCTTGCGATAGAGCCTCCTGTGGCGGTTCTTGATCCCGGAGCACTCGCTCCTTTGGGAGAGGCACCCTTGGTGGTCTCCGTCCCAACGGATCTTCCTGAGGGCGGCCCAGAGGCTGGGATGGAGGTAGTCGAGACCACCCTCCCTTTGTTGGAGCCCGAGGTCGCGGCGGAGGCCGTTGAAGCTGCTATCCCTCCTATTCAGAATGGGAGAAGCGTCGAAGGTAACCTTCTACATTTTGAATTAGTATCCTTTCCATTATCTAAACTTTTCTGTCTTTTCAGAGTTGCGCAGACTGGCGGTCTCTATTGCCGATCTGTCTCCCTGGCAATCCTTTCAGCGTTTGCTGAAGATGGCCGCTCCACAGGCGATATCTTCTCAACGCATCGTCCTCTCATCTGGGAAAGGTCAGTGTTGTTCATCCTCTTTTCATAACATTGTTATTTTGCAAAAATGACATCGATGTCTTTTACAGTTCTGGAGGCCGATGATGAGGTCGAGATCCTCGAAGGGCCAGGGGAACCTTCAGCTCCTTCTTGCATGACTGTGGGTAAGTGAAGTCTTAATATGGTCCCACTTGTTCTTTTTTCTTTTTAAAAGTTTCACTGATCTTTTATAAATCTGAATAGCCCTGCCAGTTCTCACAGCGCTGGAGTCGCGCATCGCCATGCCGCCCGGCCCTTATGCCTTACGAGCCTCAGACCGTCTAGCAAAATTGAGCCTCAACTCCCTGTCATCCCTGATCGAAGAGCTTCGTGCGGGCAGTGTGATCACAGCCGAAGCATTTGCTGCTGAAGCTAACGGTTCACTTCCCTTTCTTGCTGTCTATCATAGCGAAGCGGTAGTGCAAGTCTGGGTTGAGTTTTGCCGGCAGGTGGAGGCTTGTTTGCATGTGCTTGAGTGTACTCGCCTTTCTTCGGAGGCTATTGCTGCAAAGGCGAGCTTACGGGGCTTAATCGAGCAGTGCGTGGTGAATATGGTGTCATGCGAGAAGAGGCTCGACCGCAAATTCTCAGAGAGGGAGCTGGCTTCGAAAGCATTGAATAAGCTCCAAGCCAACCTTACGGCCAAGGCCAACGAGGCGTATGAACTCTGGCGAGTGCTTCAGGAGTCTATCAAGGAGGTGGTGGCCATCGATAAAGCCGTCGTGTTCACTCGTGAAAGGGTTGAGGCTCACAAGACTACCGAGAAAGAGCTTGAAGGCCGGCTCGCCTCATATCAAGCCCAGCAGGCTCAGGCGGAGGCCCGTCTTCTGGCGATACTGAACCATGAAGGCGAGGCCCAGCGAAAGAGGGATGAGCTGATCAATCTGCTAAATCGCCCCCCGGCTTGAGGACTTGTAGATGTATATTTTTATTCTTTCTTTGTATATACTCATGAATAAGAGTATTTTTTTGCTTCTTTCGTGAATTGTACCTTGTATTCATTTCGATTCATGAATAAAAGATATATTTTTCTTCATAACGGCGCATCTCTTTTATTGAATGTATTCTGTGAACGGTCTGTCTCGGTCTCTTTGCAGGACAACGATGGCTTAGCATTCAGGGTTAAGATCTGCTTCCTAAGACTTTCCAACTTTACGAGCCGTGAGGGTCTCATAAAGAATTTTCTCCCTACCGGTCGAGAGGATCCCGTAGGTGTAATTTCTCCTTAGGAATCGTGAGGATTCCTAAGTGTGCTTTTCTCCTGGGAGTCGTAAGGATCTCAGAAGAGAATTATGCTTCCTTATGAGTCGTGAGGACCCATATATGATGGGTGAAGTTGTCCTTATCCACATTTCATGGAGTCAGGGGTTGCTCTGGATGTTTTCCAGGGTACCGTAGTTTAAAGACATCACGGTCGAGGTTAAGGACATCATAGTCCGTGGATTTAAGGACCCCATCGTCCGTTGCTAGTTTTAAGACATCACGGTCGAGGTTAAAGACATCATAGTCCGTGGATTTAAGGACTCCACAGTCCGATGTTAGTTTTAAGACATTACGGTCGAGGTTAAGGACATCATAGTCCGTGAGCTTAAAGACCTCACAGTCCGATGCTAGTTTTAAGACATCACGGTCGAGGTTAAAGACATCATAGTCCATAGATTTAAGGACTCCACAGTCCGATGTTAGTTTTAAGACATCACGGTCGAGGTTAAGGACATCATAGTCCATGAGTTTAAGGACCACACAGTCCATGAAATGTGTGGTCGTCGGGACCCGTCACCTCTCTGATGACGTTGAGGAATTACAACGACAAATATCAAAGGGATGACGAGATGTACCCTTGAACCAAGGTGAAATTGGTTTAAAATCATTTTGGTTGATTGTTAGTTTTAAGACATCACGATCGAGGTTAAGGACATCATAGTCCGTGAGTTTAAGGACCTCACAGTCCGATGTTAGTTTTAAGACATCACGGTCGAGGTTAAGGACATCATAGTCCGTGGATTTAAGGACTCCACAGTCCGATGTTTGCTCTGGATGCTTCCTACGGGTTCACTGCAGTGTTTGGCGAGGACCAGGCTCCGCTCTGGATGCTTCACACGGGTTCACTGCCGTGCTCTACGGGGACCAGGATCCGCTCTGGACGTTTTCCACGGGGTCAGAAGTGACGTTATCCGTGTTCCACGTGACCAGGAATTTTGCTCTGGATGCTTCCCACGGGTTCATTGCCGTGTTTGGCGAGGACCAGGCTCCGCTCTGGATGCTTCACACGGGTTCACTGCCATGCTCTGCGAGGACCAGGATCCGCTCTGGACGTTTTCCACGGGGTCAGAAGTGACGTTATCCGCGTTCCACGTGATCAGGAATTTTGCTCTGGATGCTTCCCACTGGTTCACTGCCGTATTCGGCGAGGACCAGGCTCCACTCTGGATGCTTCACACGGGTTCACTACCGTGCTCTGCGAGGACCAGGATCCGCTCTGGATGTTTTTCACGGGGTCAGAAGTGACGTTATGCGTGTTCCACGTGACCAGAAATTTTGCTCTGGATGCTTCCCACGGGTTCACTGCCGTGTTTGGCGAGGACCAGGCTCCGCTCTGGATGCTTCATACGGGTTCACTGCCGTGCTCTGCGAGGACCAGGATCTTGTTGCGCTACGGCAGCGCCCCGGCCTTCTACTCGAGGCCAAAATGCGGAATCAAAAATTTTCTTAACTTTAAACCGGCGCTACCGCGGACAATAAACCCGGATCGTAACCATTAACCTAATTCTAGCTAACAAGAGATGGGAAGAGAGTTATACCAAGCGATCCGTTTCCTTCGGTCTTCGTCTCCACTCCGATCTCCCGCGGAATCTCCATCCGTCACCTCCTCGTCGGAAAGGGCACCACGTAGCCGGATTCTTTTACGGGCTCCCACCTCTGGACCGAGGCAACTCAGGCGTGAAGTTGGCTAGCCGACGCGTCCAAGATTTGCTGTAGGTGTAGTGTAGAAGCTTGTCTCTTTTGGGGTTTATGAAGTTGCCATGGATGTGGAGGTGTAGGAAGAAAAATGAACTTTGAAAAATGGAGCTATCATTTTCTTGCAAAGGAATGAGATGAGGAAATATGCTACACCTCAAAATGAACCTCTCTCTCACCCTTATCAAATTGTGGCCGGCCCCCTCAATCCTCAAAAATGGTGGAGGGAAAAAGAAAACAAGAAGGAAGGTGAGTGTAGGAAAAGAGAATGGGTGACCACATCAAAAGGTTATGATAACAATATCAAATCAACTCTCATCAAGATCTAATCCATTCTAATCACCAAAAAGCAAGCCATCATGAAAAAGCAAAGATGCTTAACTTATCATAATGCCACAAATGCAAGAAACCCCTCCACAATAAGTTATTTGCAAACTTGCAAATAACCCCCTCCATCGGAAAAGTCCGGCCGGGAAAGAATAAAGGAAAACCGGCCGGAACGGAATGCAAACTGGCAACTACAGAAAACTGATCCCGTAATAAATTACAGGAAAACCCCGCTACTGCATATACATGCCCGCATTTGTATTCCCACTGAACACAAATGCAAAGAGACAAAATCTACACAATCTAATACTAGGATCCGGCATAAGCCAAAGCCGGGTAGTAAAAACCGTCCGATCACGATCCGTGCAATACCACACGTATCTGATCGAACCCTGCCATATCTCCATACGGCCTCTACAGCGTTTCGCCCGAAACTTGAGTAACTGAGTGTGTGGTGGACTCTAAAGACTCGTCAATACTATGGCTGTGGATTTAACCACTAGCACGTCAGAGGTATTAGCCATACGTGACGGCCTACCAGGTACTCACCAAAAGGGACGTCGATGAGCGAACTCATCCTGACACCCTACTGAGCCTGTCAGTGACAATATCCGTACAGTCCGGTCCGTTCGTCTATGAGTATCGCATGACGGGCCTAGGGGGTTGGTAAAAGTCAGACCCCCAATAGCGGTACAAGTCGTGTCGGAGTATAGCCCAGAACACCCTGAGATACTACTGGAATACCTACCAGTAAATCTCCTGCCTCGGCCGAGGGCTTTGTGTAATGGCTCTCCTAGACACAGCGCGACCTCACCCCCAATACCGGGAGAGACGAACCCCTGCAGATCCGCTCACTGCCTCCATGTGGCTCGGGACTGTACCCAACTAAAACCTGTTTGCACGACTCCTTTGAGCCGTGGTTGGGTAGTAATCAAAGTACAGTGGGAACTCACACGAGACAAATGACGATCTCAGGTCGATGAACTAACCTGTACACATGTCACCAGGGAACTGCTATCTGACGTCTGGTATAATCCCAACTAGCAGGTTCCCGGCGAGTCCTATCCGGTGTACTCATAACCTAATGAGCACCTGTATACATCTTAGGTGAACCAACTGACACCAATGGCTTGTGAGACCGGCCACCGTCGCTCGTCGAGGTCTCGACTGTATACACTAGTCTACTAATGGAGTATCGATGCCCAGTCTCGAAACTCCCACGACTAGGGACCTATTAAGGATGTGCTTATAGACTCCAGCTCTCACGTATATGATCGCCCTCATACTGCTGGTAGTCAAGCAAGAATCCTAGGGGCTCTATCAACGTGTAATAGCGACTCGTAAGGTCACCTAAAGCAGTACACGATGATAAAGATAAACCAGATAGCATACTATCATCTCGAGTAAGACTGTCCTACCGGGATAGGTCCTCCCTCAATCATTGCAATCACGTGCCTGTGATCCAATAATTGACTCTGAGGGCACTATCTCCAACAATCTCCCACTTGCACTCAAGGCTAATTATTGCGATGTCGCATACTCACAGCCCGTGTGATACCGAACACCCAACTCCTCTACTAGTCAGTCTCACAAAGCTCGTTTACGAAACTATTTCGTTCGAGGAATAGCCTCAGTGAGTGGATCCGCTGTGGTGTTTCTTTCTATGTCTCTCTTTATCTCAAGTTCGCGGAGAAAGCCATCTCCCGAAATGAGCAATACCTGTCTTAGAATGTGTCTGGATATCTGATGGGATCTAGCTCATAAATGAACTCCAAATCCAAACTTCTTAGACTGTATCGTCAACTGAACTTTATCAGTATCCTGCGTCATGCCTTTCCCTCAGTATCCACCTGGACCACCTGTCCAAAATACTGCCCTTCGTCAGAGGGAAAACTATAACTCTGACAGCCACTCTGCCATCCAGGTCACCTTGGAAGCCTGGAATGATAACCGTCTCCTAAAGGAGACTGCCGTTATCAAATCCCTAGAACATTCACTTATGTTCTAAAGCTGCTTCCGATCGTTTCTCCAGAATTGGATTGACATCAACTTATTGCATCTACTGCAAGAACAACATCTGGTGTGGTACTTGACATCTCATGATTGACTCAATTGCCTAAACAAGTGATCTGCCAATTATGCACATCCCTCTCTATTTTAGTCTATAAGACACCTTTAGAGAGGGTGACTCCATCACCTTCAAGTACACTACCGTGCCAGGAGTCGTCCATTCTAAATACTCATAGAATGCTGTCTAAGTACCCTGATTGGGAAACCACCCAAATCTAGATCTAAAACCATAGATCTAGTAACCAGAATGTCTGATATAATATCCAAGTCCCATGTGGAGAAACTACTGTGTGACAACCAAAGTATAACCGATCGTAGTATAGGAATATCACTTCCTACTCTGTGTATGTCATCCAAATACCAGGACATTACACCCTACTACCTTCTTAACAGATCCATCCCCTATTCTGATGAAGTCAAACCTATGACTGTCACATCAGAAATAGATGATCTATCTCCGCTATATCTGCTTAAGTCTATAAATAGACATAAGCCTCTTGCCCACTATGCTTCCGCTGCTCCCACTGACTACGACAACCCTCTGGCAGAGTCATATAGACGTACACTTCTAAAGCTAGTTTAGAACGACGCTATACTCATCTCCTGCCGGGTCTCATACTCTGGAACAACAGCAATGGCAAGTCTGGGTAAACAAGAACCTCTCTGCCACCGTCCTTGAGCATACCGAAGTACCTCTCGGGTGCCTGAGGTTACCCACTTTATCTGCGGAGTGGCCAATGGAATGTCAAATCAGATTGAATCTTTAGGCTCTTATCAAATCTTCAGTAATCGTTTGCGGTTCTGGAATCACTTCCAGTTCTACCATACTCCCACTACTGTTTTCTGAAAAAATCCATTTCTTTTAAAAATGTGGCGAGTCAAGAACAATATCACTATTGATCTTCCAGATGGTAGAAAGTCAACCCTTGTCATAGCCCGGGTCAACCCACAAACAGCCATTACAGAAACGTGCCTTGAGTTATCCAGAGTCTGGTTTTAAGCATAAGCCAGACAACTCCCCGTACCTTAACAATGTCAAGATATGAACTGTTCTATATCCAATATAGAAACAGAGGCACTGATTTAATTGAACCAGATTCAAATCATGCAGCTGTCTCCAGTGCATGTCAACTAAATGGAGAGAGGCCGATCAGCGTTACTCAACTTAGAAGTACTTCCAATTATGAGTAACCTGAAAGAGAAGCTAGTTCTCTTAGTCATTACTATCAACTGAATACCATCCACAAGTATCTACATCTTCGATCACCTTGAAGAATCCCGATACTTGCAATATCTGGTTCTCTACTTTATTCTTATACCTATAACTTCTCAAAACTCAGACCCCGTGTTTCTACGAAACACCTGTCTAAAACTAGAGATGTCATAGGTAAACTGAATATAGTACGAGGACCATCCCCTCTGTCCTACTGGACACTGGACAATATACAATACTCTGTATAAGTCCCCTGAGTCTGATAACTCATTCACTGTGTGTCGTAGGTTGAAAACTGTACTTATGGTTAAGAAGAATTACACCGCCGTTTAATACTCCTTACCTAACCATCCACTGATATTGGTAAATGTCATAGACATAATTTCAAAAAGGTACATCTCACTCTATAAAAATAGACGTACAGATATATCAATTTGAAATTGGTGCACAACAACGGATATTCAAAACCAAATATTTGCCGTCCGGCAAACAACCCAGGTGACTTCCTCAAATATCACCAATTACAACGAATTCCGATATAATGAGGATGATCACCTAATTCCCAATAACTTACTCCCACTCATCATCTGTAAAACCATACAGATGTGAGAATCAAACCTGGTAAATACATACCCTGGAGCAAGTGTCTAATTGGGAAATCAGTTTTCTTTTAACAGTACACGGAAAAACTGAAACATTGAAATGTTTCGATGGGGTATCCCGGTATTCCTAATAATGCCTCTTCCATTATCCAGATTCACAACTGTAACCGTATAATTCTTTGCCATCTCTCCAAATCCCTTTATATGTCTTTAGGCATTACCTTCTGTACACCCCTTTAGGCCAAATGGTTTTCTTCCTTCCCTACCGTTCGGCACCAGCCTATGGTTTGGAAGAAGACTATCCAATAAGCATAATGGGTGTACTGTCCTAATCCTAGGAACACTCGCAATGCGAGAGAAGGTGAGGATAAAAGACAACCGAATAAACCTTATTCCTATTTCTCCTGAACCAGAATCCATCCCCGAACTGGAACAAGTTCCTTTCGAGTTCGTATATAACCATACGATGGAATATCCAATATACTGTGGATCTTCGTAGTGATACGGAGTGTCCTGGAGAAATACAAAGGTGATTTAGGATTGGCGAAGAAATACTTGGTTTGGTCGTGAATATCAGTCGCAATTTACTTTGCCTTCTTACTAATCCCTTTCTTTGTCTTAACTTAATACCTTATGTACACCGTTTAGGCTAATTGGTTTTCCTCATTCCCTACCGTTCGGCACCAGCCTAAGGTTTGGAAGAAGACAATCCAATTTGCGTAATAGGTGTACTATCTCCTAAACCAAGGAGTACTCGCAACCTGAGAGAAGGTAAAAGGAAAAGACAACTGAATAGTCCTATTCTTTTTCTCCAGAGCCGGAAACCATCCTCGAATAACTTCGAGTTCGTATATAACCATACGATGGTTTTGTCCAATGGAAGTGGACGTTCATAGTAATATGGGGTGTCCTGGAGAAAAGGGTAAAAGTAGGAGTGGCAATGAGGTTTGCAACTCTGACAATCCAAAAGCCAGTCTTATAAGAAGGTTCGGTTAACTTGGTCACTGAGTCATAGTCTAGGGTCGGGTCAATGGTCGCTGCCAAAGAGAGAGAGAAAAGAAACACTCAGCGTGCACTCTAACCTAAATTAGAATGGTTATCACTTTATCTAATCTGGAAACCTCCCACTGTAACGTCAAATTCTTCCCCAAACCTGAAAGAAGAATTAGTCGGGATCACCCGAGGAGTAAACCAACTCATCAGTGGGAATCGGGATCCAACTATCATCGCATGATAACATGACGGAATCCACTCACGTCACCACACTCCAGAAGGTATGCACATGCCTGGCAAGTTTCAGTTTCTTTAGAAACTCCCGATGAGATTTTTACCCCTAGGACTCAAGTGACCTTGACACAGTCAACAAATCAAAGAGTCCTAGTCAAGTTCAACCCGTCATTATCCTGGATTGCATTAAACCCACCCGTACGAGCCCTTGACACAGTCAACAAGGCCGCACGACTGTCCTAACCAATCCCATTAATATGCTACAAACAAACACTACTTAGCTACCGCACACTACGCCTTGACACAGTCAACAAACGCAGCACGAATACTAAGTAATACTTGTAAGAAATGACGGAGGGCTACGTCTAGTTTTTGGCGAAAAACTTTTAACGTAATGAACTTGATATCGTTGAAGGAACTGCATAGTCTTTTATAAAAATATAGTGGCGAAAACCTTTGCTAAAGAGGTCACTCCCGGTGAAGGGATCTCGGCTCTTTCCCCGTAGAATGAGGTGCAGGATATTCCAACTGAATACCACGATGCAAAGCAAAAGTAATCGGCTATAGTGAAGTTATTGCCCTGACGCAAACTTCTGTCCAAGGGGTCACTCCCGGTGAAGGGATCTCGGCCCTTGCCTCGTCGACTGAGGAGCAGGATATTCCAACTGAATACCACGATGCAAAACAAAACTGAACGCCCTTGCAATAACAGCTTTTTGAAAAAGTGTTCCAACAACATCAGAATAGGTTTGTTTAGCCTGCATTGATCCGAATCAACGCAGTCCCATCAATTGATCACACCACAAAAGAACGAAAATAATGATGTGCGTATATGCCATCCGCATTCGCCACTGGGTCCCGTCATCACCCGTTAGGTTACTTAACTAACGACAGAGCGGGGACTGGACTAGCGCGGATGCAAAACATATACAACATCTACTAATATATATATAATATATAATTTTCGCTCAAGGCGTGATAAAATGCAACATCACAGAAATGTAACCAGCATCACAGAACAATACAGATATCTGGGATCCCCGGGTTTCATAGAGCCGCTATTGAAACCCGACGTTCCCCTGGTCGTGTGGATAGCCTGTGCAATGAAAATCCTAGACCCCTACGGGCGCGGCAAGTCACCCGCCAAAACCTGAAGCGAGGCAGCCCCCTTCAGCAACGTGAATGGACCACCCAGCACTTCACGGAATCCGGTAACTTGGGCACCCCTCCTGGGTCAACCTGTACCCCCTACGAGTGCGGCGAATAGCCCGCCAATTCTAGAGTGAAGCCCCCTCCGTCTCAATGCCATGAGATGCGGGCCCGTTGCCCTCTCGAACCCGGCTATCCGTGCACCCCTCCGCGGGGTAAACCTAGTACAGAAAGTAAAATATACATACAACGGGTACATCGACCGCAACCTGGTCGTGCCCCAAAAGAATAATACAAACAGGCAGTGACGGCAGTCCACATGTCGGACGCTCGCCCCGCAAAATCAAATGTACATATAAAACAAAACTATACTAGCATTGCATCCAGGCTATCCCCCACGACCGATCCGCAACATAACAGCAAAATCACAAAACATCAACGTGAATGTCACGTTCGCAAATCCGTCTAACCGGGCTATAGCAATTAGACTGGATTTACCGATCAAGTGACATTCATGGTCGCAGATATAATGTAAAAACTGTGAACTAATGTATTTAAAATGTCCGATCGATCAAAAATTACCAAGTGGGCCCCCAAGTACTACTGTAGCACATCAAGAAATTTTGGGCCCAAAAATAATATTCCAGAAACCCTATTTTCACTCCACAAGCCCACCGGAAAAAGTTGAAGCATTGATCCCTCCATACTGCGGCGGAACCGCGGCGCCAAGTGGGGTTTGGCCGCGGTTCCGCGCTCTCCTTGAAAGATCAATGTCTCGAATTTCTCCAGAATCCTTAGGACTTCCGGTACATCAGTTTTCTACAACCTGAAAAAAATTTCGAGCCAGAAAAAATTCGACAGAAAACTGATGCATGTGTTATTGGGTTTTCGGAACATTTGTTCGACCGGAAATGTAAAACACATTAGACAAAGCTAGACTAGGTTAATGGCATGGCTCTGATACCATGTTGCGCCACAGCAGCGCCCCGGCCTTCTACTCGAGGCCAAAATGCGGAATCAAAAATTTTCTTAACTTTAAACCGGCGCTACCGCGGACAATAAACCCGGATCGTAACCATTAACCTAATCCTAGCTAACAAGAGATGGGAAGAGAGTTATACCAAGCGATACGTTTCCTTCGGTCTTCGTCTCCACTTCGATCTCCCGCGGAATCTCCATCCGTCACCTCCTCGTCGGAAAGGGCACCACGTAGCCGGATTCTTTTACGGGCTCTCACCTCTGGACCGAGGCAACTCGGGCACGAAGTTGGCTAGCCGACACGTCCAAGATTTGCTGTAGGTGTAGTGTAGAAGCTTGTCTCTTTTGGAGTTTATGAAGTTGCCATGGATGTGGAGGTGTAGGAAGAAAAATGAACTTTGAAAAATGGAGCTATCATTTTCTTGCAAAGGAATAAGATGAGGAAATATGCTACACCTCAAAATGAACCTCTCTCTCACCCTTATCAAATTGTGGTCGGCCCCCTCAATCCTCAAAAATGGTGGAGGGAAAAAGAAAACAAGAAGGAAGGTGAGTGTAGGAAAAGAGAATGGGTGACCACATCAAAAGGTTATGATAACAATATCAAATCAACTCTCATCAAGATCTAATCCATTCTAATCACCAAAAAGCAAGCCATCATGAAAAAGCAAAGATGCTTAACTTATCATAATGCCACAAATGCAAGAAACCCCTCCACAATAAGTTATTTGCAAACTTGCAAATAACCCCCTCCATCGGAAAAGTCCGGCCGGGAAAGAACAAAGGAAAACCGGCCGGAACGGAATGCAAACTGGCAACTACAGAAAACTGATCCCGTAATAAATTACAGGAAAACCCCGCTACTGCATATACATGCCCGCATTTGTATTCCCACTGAACACAAATGCAAAGAGACAAAATCTACACAATCTAATACTAGGATCCGGCTTAAACCAAAGCCGGCTAGTAAAAACCGTCCGATCACGATTCGTGCAATACCGCACGTATCTGATCGAACCCTGCCATATCTCCATACGGCCTCTACAGCGTTTCGCCCGAAACTTGAGTAACTGAGTGTGTGGTGGACTCTAAAGACTCGTCAATACTATGGCTGTGGATTTAACCACTAGCACGTCAGAGGTATTAGCCATACGTGACGGCCTACCAGGTACTGACCAAAAGGGACGTCGATGAGCGAACTCATCCTGACACCCTACTGAGCCTGTCAGTGACAATATCCGTACAGTCCGGTCCGTTCGTCTATGAGTATCGCATGGCGGGCCTAGGGGGTTGGTAAAAGTCAGACCCCCAATAGCGGTACAAGTCGTGTCGGAGTGTAGCCCAGAACACCCTGAGATACTACTGGAATACCTACCAGTAAATCTCCTGCCTCGGCCGAGGGCTTTATGTAATGGCTCTCCTAGACACAGCGCGACCTCACCCCCAATACCGGGAGAGACGAACCCCTGCAGATCCGCTCACTGCCTCCATGTGGCTCGGGACTGTACCCAACTAAAACCTGTTTGCACGACTCCTTTGAGCCGTGGTTGGGTAGTAATCAAAGTACAGTGGGAACTCACACGAGACAAATGACGATCTCAGGTCGATGAACTAACCTGTACACATGTCACCAGGGAACTGCTATCTGACGTCTGGTATAATCCCAACTAGCAGGTTCCCGGCGAGTCCTGTCCGGTGTACTCATAACCCAATGATCACCTGTATACATCTTAGGTGAACCAACTGACACCAATGGCTTGTGAGACCGGCCACCTCCCCTCGTCGGGGTCTCGACTGTATACAATAGTCTACTAATGGAGTATCGATGCCCAGTCTCGAAACTCCCACGACTAGGGACCTATTAAGGATGTGCTTATAGACTCCAGCTCTCACGTATATGATCGCCCTCATACTGCTGGTAGTCAAGCAAGAATCCTAGGGGCTCTATCAATGTGTAATAGCGACTCGTAAGGTCATCTAAAGCAGTACACGATGATAAAGATAAACCAGATAGTATACTATCATCTCGAGTAAGACTGTCCTACCGGGATAGGTCCTCCCTCAATCATTGCAATCACGTGCCTGTGATCCAATAATTGACTCTGAGGGCACTATCTCCAACAGATCTGCTCTGGACGTTTTCCACGGGGTCAGAAGTGACGTTATCCGCGTTCCACGTAACCAGGAATTTTGACTTTATCCGCATTTCGCGGAGTCGAGGTTTGCCTCTCGGTCATCTGTACACCGACGAGGCATGGAACTGGGAGTTGCCGCTGTTCCATTTTGCTTGATGTTGTGTCTGTTGTAATGAGACGAATGTTGATATGCTCTCCCAGCTATCCATGAGCCGTCGAGATTTGGCTTCTTCTTCCGATGAAACCTGGGGAGGAAAGGTGTGATTCCTTTTTCGTTTGCGCCCCTGGATTGTATACAGGGATTGACATGATATCACCTGTAGGGCATAAATTTCATTTTATATATTTTTTTTATTTTATTTCTTTCCGCGATGCTCTATCATTTCAGCTTTTATATCGCGAAGGTCGCGATTGCCCAATCATTTAGGCTATTTTTCGCGGTGCCCTATCATTTCGGCTATTTATTTTATTTTTGCTCGTTGCTTTTTATTGCGAGTTGCCCAATCATTTCGGCCATTTCGTATGCATACATTTTTACTTGCTGATTTTGTCGCAAGTTGCCCCATCATTTCGGCTATTTCTTATGCATGTGTGGCTTGTTGGCTTTTCGCTGCAAGCTTGGAATTAGACACCGATTCCGGCATAGCATCGCTACAACTGGGATATGGCCAGGAGCGAATCATCATTTGCTTCTGTTGATATCGAACAAAGGTGGCTTAGCGAACATGGTTAGGATCCTGTCGACTAAGGCTTTTGACTTCATGAGCCATAAGGGTCTCACAAAGGTATTTCTCCCTGCGAGCCGTGAGGGTTTCGTAGGTGCGTTTTCTCCTTAGGAATCGTGAGGACTCCTAAGTGCATGGCTTCTTGTAAGTTGATCAGTCGAAAATACTGCATTTTTAACACGGCAATTTCCCTACCATTTGCACTCATCTAGAAGTGTTCGGTATTTATATTGCACATATTAGCAAAACATATCTGAAATACCAGATTGCATGGGTTAGACTTTAAAACCGGCACTTTTAGGGAAATTGTGTGTTTATCATGGCATCGCATCATCCTTGTATTGCGCAACACTTGTCTCGGTGAAATTGTGCAGGAAAGTCCAGAAACCAAGCCAGAATTATGAAAACAGTGCTGAAAAATACGCCAACCTAAAGGCCAGAGATCTGGTAATGATCAGGGATTCATTTGGAAAATAAACATATCAGAAAAGCCCACAATTATCAACCCAAACAAGTATATGAAATTCCAAGGCCCAAAGCTTCAAAACCGCCGTGGTTCCGCGGCGGGAGCTGGCTTAAGCCGCGGAACCGCGGCGGCATGATGGCTTCAGGTGCGCAGATTTCTTCTACGTGTCTCCTATAACGGTACAAGCTTCCAGAAGACTCCTGATTCTCCACGTGGCTTATCTAGAAGGCTCGGCTTAACAAACTTTTGGAGGGAAATTCAAATCTTGCTAACAAACTTTTGGAGGGAAATTCAAATTTAAATTCCTAGATCTAGGGTTTTGAGATCTATAAAAACGAGCCTAGATCTAGGGTTGGGTTCGTTAATCAATTTCTCATCATTCTCTCTTCATCTTCCATCCACAAGTTGAGTGACACGACTTGTGCGAAACCCTAACCCTAATTCCAATCCAAATTCAAGATCCCGAGTACCAAATCAAGCAAGAAGCCTTCAACCTTTTAGGAGCGGAGCCGATCTTCAATCGGGCAAGTGATCCAAGCCGATCCGCGACTCAAGGAGACGAGCAAAGCCAAATCGACGATCGAGTTCTTCCTCTTGTAGTTCTTGAGCGATTGTAACGAAATTGTTGATATAAATAAAAGGTGAAATTCTTTAATCTTGCTTTCTTTAAATTCTTGCATCATGATTCGATCTCAATTTGTGATTGTGATTCTTGTTGTGATGTTTGAGTAAAACTCCGTTCGTAAAGGAGTCGAGACGATCAATAGAATGATGATGATTTAGATATTTTTACAATTCTTAAATCCTATAACGATTGTAAATTCTTGTGAATCAAATGATCGATGACCTAGTTTCGGGATGATCCTTTCTTGATTGTGTTCACTCAAAACTAGGGAACAACGATTGATCATTTGATTAATTAGAAGCTAGAATTTGAATGAGATTCATCGAAAGGATAAAGGATAAGACGAGGAAACCCTAGCTTCTTCGTAAGATCCTTAACCTCGACGAATAATCATCGATCTAGTATCAATTCGTTAATGGATAAGAACATGAAATCTTTAGATCTCATCACATCTATAGATCCGATTGATTCCTACGAGCCTCATTTCGATTCTTGATATTTGGTTTGGAAAATCATCAAATTCTCAATTCTTGATTTTATCATTTCTTGTTATTAGATCTAGATTTTCTAATTCTTGAATTTCAGTTACAAATCATGAATTGTTTTCTTTTCTTTAAAGTTTCGACTCATCTAATTCGAAAGACGAACGATTACACTTTCCCTGTGGACGATCCGCACTTACTAACGCGCTACATTCGACACCGTTATTGATTGCGGTCAAAATATTTTTGGTTGTGATTTCTATACAATTTCTCAAACATACACATCAAGAATATCGTTTCAATCATAAGTCGTAAGGCTCTTACAAGAGAGTTTTCCCCTTATAAGTCGAGAGAACTTACAGGGGTTGTTCACCGTGCGAACATATCCCTAGTCACGGATGGGACTTGGTTAGGGAAATGCTTATTCGCGCCCGTGGATTGTATACAAGGGTCATTATTGAGCCGCTTGTAGGGCAATATCGAATGTAGTGGGGGTTGCTTAAGAACAGGTTCAGGTCTCTGTAGCTTAAGACTTTCAAATCTCATGAGCCGTGAGGATCTCATAAGAGAGTTCTCCTTGCGAGTCGTGAGGATCTCGTAAGTGTAATTTCTCCTTAGGAATCGTAGGGATCCCAAAGTGTGTTGCTCCTTCATGAGTCATAAGGATCTCACGTGGGTGATTTCTCCTTACAAGGTCGAGAGGACCTTATAAGTGTCTTTTAACGAGGTTGCGCCCTTTCGGGTTTTCACAAACACTCGCCGATAGCCTTGCTGTTTTTACTCACGGAGCCCTTTCGGGTTTTCATCCGTGCACATTTTGCTTATGGACATACCGTTTTCTTTTCTTTTCTGTTTTTTTTATTATTCTCTTTTTTTCTAACGAGGTTGCGCCCTTTTGGGTTTTCACAAGACTCGCCGGTGGCCCTGCTGTTTTTACTCACGGAGCCCTTTCGGGTTTTCATCCGTGCCCATTTTTCTTATGGACATACCTTTTTTTTTTTTTTATTCTTCTTTTTTTTTGTATCAGCTTTGAGATGCTGCAATCCACCGTAGTTTGTCGACATCTCGGTCGACAGCTAGTTTTAGGACATAGTGGTCCGTTGTTAGTTTAAGGACGTTTCGGTCCACTGCTAGTTTAAGGACGTTTCGGTCCGTAGTAAAGAAAGCTGGTTATTACTTACAGAGTTTAGGCTCAGGAAGATAGCGAGCGGACATAGTCGTCGTCATCTATCATTGACCTAGGCCGTGACTCATCAAGCGTAGTACTTCTTCAGGAAGCGACCATTTATTGGCCTGAAGGGCCTTTCGCCATGCATGTCCATGAGTAGATAGGCTCCACCCTGGTAGACCTTGTCTATGATATACGGGCCTTCATAGTTCGGCTCGAATTTCCCCCGCTTGGCACGATTGGGGATCATAGGTCTTTTGACCACTAGCACGAGTTCGCCTTGGCGGAATGTCCTCGGTCTAGTCAATCCTTCGTATGAGCGCGTCATCTTTGCTTTATAAGCCTCCAGATTTTGTTGCGCTATGAGCCGGGTTTCATCAAGGGCATCGAGCTCCTGAAGCCAAAGATGAGCATTTTCTTCATCCGTCAGCTCGTAATGAACTTCCACTCGTAGAGAAGGTAGCTCTATCTCGAGGGGAAGTACCGCTTCTGTACCGAATACCAACGCGTACGGCGTTGTGTTTATGGCCGTCTTGAACGTAGTTCGATATACCTAGAGAGCTTCATGCAGTCTCTCGTGCCAGTCCTTCTTATTTCGGGTCACCGTTTTTTTTACGATCTTAGTCAAGGTCTTGTTAAAAGCCTCAGCTAGGCCGTTGGCTCGGGGATTATAAACTGAAGAGTATCTCCAGTCTATGTTGTGCTGTTGTGCGAAGCGGCTGATCTTGTGGCTTCTGTAGGCTGGGCCGTTATCGGAGATGATCCGTCGCGGAGTTCCAAACCGATAAATAACGTGCGTCTTAAAGAAGTGGAGGATATTCTCCGTCCTCACTTCCCTCAGCGGTTCTGCTTCTGCCCATTTGGAGAAGTAATCAGTGGTCGCCAAAATGAAACGATGTCCTCTGGACGATGCCGGTTCGATGGGGCCGATTATGTCGGTTCCCCACATTTCAAACGGCCAGCTAGCCATTTTCGGGTGTAGTGGATTTGGATGCTGCTGGATGAAGTCTCCATGGATCTGGCATGAGTGGCATTGCTTCGCATATTCGAGGCAGTCCTGAATCATCGTGGGCCAGTAGTATCCCATCCGTTTAATCTTCAACTTCATCTTCGGACCTGCTTGGTGAGAACTGCAGAGTCCGTCATGAACTTCTTGGACGACTCTTTTCGCCTCTTCAGGTCCCAGGCATCTCAACCACAGAGAATCAAATGACCTCTTGTATAGAGTATCATTAACGAAGGCGAAAGATAGGGCTCGCTTCATGAGCTGGTGTTTTGAAGACGCATCTTCAGGTATTCGACGGGATTTGAAGTAGTCTACAAAGACCTCTCTCCAATCCTCAACCTTTTCCTGGTCTTTTACTTGCAGGGCCGTCTTCTCGGTCATTTCCTTTTCCTCGGATGATTCCGGAGATATTTCTGCCGGTGCGAGGACACGACGGCTTTGTACCACGATTCTTATGTCATCGAGGTTCTCATCGGCCAATTCTTTAGCAAGCTTAGCTAATGCATCCGCTTTGCTATTTTCTGCATGCGGTATGCTTTCCAACATGTAGGAAGGTATTTGGGTCAGCAGTTGCTGTACCCTCTCGCCATATTTCACCAGTTCTGGTTTGTACGTTTGGTAGTCGCCGTTTACTTGGCTGACAACCAGTTGGGAGTCTCCGTATATGAGGAGGTTTTCAATCCCCATGTCGATGGCGATCTCGATCCCTGCTATCAAAGCTTCGTATTCGGCTTCATTGTTCGTCCTCGGCTCTGTTAAGGAGAAAGCAAAGCGCATTATCCCTCCTTGTGGGGTCACGAAGATAAGGCCTACCCCTGATTTGATTATGGGTGTGTTCTGTTTGCGCTTCTTCATGGAGGATGCTCCATCAAAGTAAAGTTCCCATCGGGTGCCACTACCGTTGATCGTGTCAAACGCATGTTCGTCTGGCAGTTCGCAATTCAGGGAAGAATCGGCAGGTATGAGATGCTCGGCGAGGAAGTCGGCGATGGCCTGGCTTTTCACTGCCTTAAGGGGACGATAGGTTATCGAGAATTCCATCAAGAGCAGGGCCCACTTAGCAAGCCGCCCTGTCAATATGGCCCTTGACATCAAATACTTGAGAGGATCCACCTTCGATATGAGACGGACGTCATGCACCAATGCATAGTGGCTGAGCTTCGTTATCGCGAAGATCAATGCCAGGCAGTGTTTTTCGATGGGGGAATAATTGCTTTCTGCCCCCAGTAGAAATTGACTCAAATAGTAGAGGGCTCTCTCCTTCCCTTGGTCGTTCTCTTGTGCCCACAGCGCGCCTAAAGAACCTTCAAGGGCTGTTGTGTATAGGATGAGAGGCTTTCCCTTGACCGGAGCGGCTAGCACCGGCGGATTCTGCAGGTATTGCTTGATTTCATCCAGCGCGCCTTGGCATTTGTAATCCCATACGAACGGGGTTCCCTTCTTCATCAAGTGACTGTAGGGGCGGCACTTGCCGGAGAGATTGGCTATAAATCGCCGGATATACGCGAGCTTCCCTTGGAGAGACCGCAATTGTTTAAGAGTCCTTGGCGGGGGCATCTCCATAATTGCTTTAATCTTTGACGGATCTATCTCGATACCTTGGTGTCGGACAATGAATCCTAGAAATTTGCCCGAGGAGACTCCGAATGCGCATTTAAGAGGGTTCATCTTCAAGTTATATTGCCGAAGGCGTTGAAATAGGATCTTCAGATGTTCGAGATGTTCATCGTATGATTTGCTTTTAACCACGAGGTCGTCGATATAGCATTCGACGATTTCATGTATAAGGTCATCGAAGATCTTCGTCATGGCCCTCTGATAGGTGGCACCGGTGTTCTTTAGACCAAAGGGCATCACCTTATAGCAAAATATTCCCAAAGGGGTCCGAAAAGCGGTGTGCTTCTGGTCCTCGGGATGCATCTTTATCTGATTATATCCTGATGAGCCGTCCATGAAGGAGAAAACTTCGTGAGTGGAAGTATTGTCTATCATCAGCTCGGTGACTAGTACTGGGAAGTCGTCCTTTTGACAAGCTTTATTGAGATCCCGAAAGTCCACACATATGCGCACTGTCCCATTTTTCTTCATCACCGGGACGATGTTGGCGATCCAGTCAGGATATTGTACCTCTTGGATGAAGCCAGAGTCGATCAGCTTCTTGACCTTGGTGTTGATACTCATCTCAAACTCGAGCCGCATTCTCCTCGGTGCTTGTTTGATTAGCTTAACGTTCGGGGATATTGCCAATTTGTGGACAGCAATTTCTAGATCTAATCCTGGCATTTCGGAATAGTTCCATGCGAAGCAATCTCTATGCTGCATAAGCACGTCTTTTAGCGCGGCCACCTTTTCTTCAAACAACAGCTCACTGACGAATGTCGGCCGCGGGTCACTCGCCGTCCCTAAATCAATCTTCTTGAGATTATTTGCAGTAGTATGTATTCCATCCTCCAGTTCTTTTGGCGCCGGTGGAAATTCTGAGATCACCTCGTCATCATTATTTTCGAACCACCAGGGGAGGTCACCCCTATCCTCAGGCTCTTCTTTTGATAGTGTTATCATATGACAAGTACGAGCTCGCTTCCACGACCGATATTGATCTGGTTCTACTCTCGCGGATTTGGGTTCATGTTTCTGCGGCGGTGTTACCCTCCAACTGGTGGATAGATCGAATTTGCCAAGCTAATATTGATCTTCGACCCAGTTCTTGAAAGTGAAGCAATCGTCGAGAGGGTGTCCTATTGCTCGGTGATAAGAGCAGTAGTCTGGGTGAGAGACTTCACCAGCTTGCTCGGGGTGTTTAGACTCCGGAAGCGTAATCATTCGATGTTTTATAGCGAGGTCAAGTATCTTCTTTGTCTTGTCTTGAGGAAAAGAGTATGCTCGACTCATTTTCTTTATAAGAAATGAACCTGGATTGCTTGGCTCCCGCTCACGTGGCTTCTTGGACCTGCTTTGTCGCTGTCGGACGCCTTTCCCGCTCTTTGGTTTGTTTCGGTCTCTGCGTCGGGCCTTTTGCACAATGGGTTGATAGGGAAGAGCATTGCCATCCTCTGCGGTTTGTCGGAAGAGGCGCTGTGTCTTGGCTTTTTCGTAAATGGCCATCTCACGGTTATGGTCATCTCGGATCTTTTGACCCGCTTCCCTTATAATCTTGTCCATTCGTTCTTCAAATGACGGACTCGGCATTTTGATCGCAGGATCTCGTTTTGGTTCGGGGTCAGCGTTTTCTGACAGGGCGTCCTCTTCTTCATCGAAGTCATATATGACGTAGCTACCATGGACTCGTTCCCGTTTCCCGGATTTCACATATCCAAGCCCGAGCGTTTCCATTCTCCCATTAGGCAGCTTGTGCTGAGTTCCAGGGACACCCCAAATTCTATTGTAGAACCGAGCTTGTCGAATGGTCTGTTTGAAAGGTACTCCTTGGCGCTTTAAGAGCCTTTTTAGTCCGTTCGTGTAATATCTGGGCAAACGGATGGGCTGGAGCCTGTCAAGTGTAGAATCCGCACCGTGCCAGATTTCTTTCTCCACTCTTGTTTTCGTGGACCGGTAGAATAGGATCGCCTTTTCACCCTTTCGCCTGGGAGGGACGTAAAATGTCTGCAGGTCTTGCACACTATAAGCTTCAAGTGCGTCGAGATCTTTGTAGTGCTCCCACGGAATCATGGTAATTTGCAAACTCTAATTATCACCAGCGAATGCTTGTATTGACGGCCGAGTGGAGAATACAGCATTAACCTCGTCTTCCGAATCGCTGCCGAAGATAAGCATAGGAGCGGAGGGTCCCGGCTTGTTGTACTGGGGCGGACCTGAATAAACTGTCTCCTCCTCTTCCTCAGTATCACTCCCGAAGACCGGAATGGTGGTGATAACTTTGTTCTCCAGTTTGTGACATCTCTCTGTGTCTTCAAAGTCTGGCAAGAAGTACTTTGCATCTTCATACTTGCGGACTTCGTTTACGGAGAACGGGTTCAACTCTCCCGTCACGGTATACTCAAGACCATCCTTGAAGTATTTCATACACTGATGTTGTGTAGAAGGGATGATGTTGTACTCGTGTAACCAAGGCCGGCCGAGCAAAGCGTTATAGCATGTCTTGGCGTCTATGACATGAAATTTAATATCCGTGACAAGTAGCCCGAATCGTAATGTCAATATCACAGACCCGAGAGTTCGCGATGACTGGGAGTCGAAACCAGAAATGGTGATCTTATCACGAGCGAGGTGTTGGACGCTCATGCAGATTTCCTTCAATACTCGCACGTTAAGAAGATTGACGGAAGAACCATTGTCGACCAGGATTTTGCCTATCTTTATATCGTGGCAGTATCCCGAGACATAGAGGGGGCGGTTGTGCTCGCACGTCCCAAGGAGAAGGTCTTCAACGCCGAATGTGATATCAGCTGTGTGTACTTCCTCTAGTTCGTCCTTCATTTTTTCTTCGGCGAGAAAAGCTTGGAATTGCTCTGGTTCTTGGAGCGCCTTGATCAATGAATCCCTTGCTTGTTTGGATAGTAGAAGGGCGTCGAGAATACTGAGCTGCGAGGGTAACTTCCTCAAATGTGCCAGAACGTTATAGTCCACCTTACTCTTCTTTGGCGAGTCCTTGGCGGTCAGTTCTTTCATGACTTGGTCGTCCAGGGTAATATCCTCGGAGACCTTTTCTTTTCCCTTATCTTTTTTACTCGTGGATCCGAGATTCTTTTCCGGAAGCGTGCGATTGCGCAGCTGGATGCATAGTCACAAATTCGTCGTTCAGGAATAATTCGGCGAGGTCGAAAATTCAGATTTGGCGAACTATTCGGAAAAAATCGGCTGGTATTCGGGAAAGATTCGGTAAGTGTTCGGGAAATGTTCGGGAAGGATTTCGAGCAAGAAATTAATATATGAGATGCTAGGTTTTGATTTTGTGAATTATTTGCTGTTTTTTTGAATTATTCGATATTTTATCACATAATTCGGGAATAATTAACGAATTATTCGGGAATAATTCGCGAATTATTCGGCCCGCCAATTAATTCGGCGATTAAGTCGGCTGGTCAAAAATTCGCGAATTATTCGCGAATTCGGCGAATAATTCACGAATTATATGACTATGGCTGGATGTTTTCACAGGCCTTCGGTTCTTCCTCCTTCCCCAATGCGGATTCTTTAAAGAGGGGGCCAAGAGCCATTTCTTCGTCAGAGTCGCTTCCGAAAGTGAGAATTTGCGATCCCTCGGTGTTGACCATGCGACAATTATAGGTATCTCTTTTATGCTCCTCATTCGCACTTCTTTGCTCCCGCCGATTTTTGCGTTTCATCCGCTTAAAATGTTGCCGGTGAGCGACATATCCCTGCCACCATCTTTTAAAAGCGTCACACACTTCGGTAGGGTGCGAAATCTTTCGATGATATAAGCAGTAGCTAGGATATGTTTTTGTTTCATCAGGAATGTTTCGTTCAAAGGGTGGTAGCTTCATTCCCATTGATATGGCTTTAGCAAACCTTCTCCTCATCTTGAACTTGTTTTTATCCGCGACGGATGTTCCTTGATTCGGCGGGAGAGTCTCGACTCTTTCGTCCAGTCGCCGGCATTTGGCTCTTTCAAATATGGCCATCCCACGCTCCCGATTGGCTTTACTTTTCAGATGAATCTCATTCAGGAAGGCGTCGATCATTTCGTCTGACGGCCATAGAAGTTCTAACTCGGGACCTGCCTCCAGTCTCTCTGTGCAGGGAGCTTCTTCATTGTCTAGCGATGAATGAGAGATCAAATGGCAACTTGCTACGCAACCCTCAGATCCATCTGACGAGTCCTCTCCATCATCTTCGTCCTCAAGGACGTGGCTGAGGAACTCTTGGAGCGTGATGGGAGTCCGCGCCTTCTGATTATACTCCTCCAGTGCGTCGATCTGTTTCTGCAGGTCCGTGCACTTGTCGCCAGGCCTCACGGGCTTTTTGGACCTCTTTTTCTTCTTCTTTGAAGATTTTGACGGATGGGTGTGAGTGCTTGGGCCATCACCACCCATCTTTGGAGTTGGGCATGGCTTCAATATCCCTTCGATGATCTGGGGTTCTAGCGGGTTCTTCCACCTGATCGCTGGGCATGTCTGAAGATCATTCAGCATCCTTTTGGTTTTGGCTGAAAGCACGACTTCCCATGGAGCTTCTTCAACAAAAGAACATGTTGCCCCCAGTTTGTCTGTCTTCTTAGGAGTGTGCGGTTGTGGTGGGTTTACTTTCCACTTCTCAGATAGCGCAAACTTGCCTTGCAGGTATTGATCCTCGATCCATCCCTTAATGACGAAGCAATCCTCGATCGGGTGACTTACCGTTTGGTGGTAAGGGCAGTAATTAGGATTATTCACTTCGCTGGGTTGCGGCGGTCGCCTGGGATTCAGCAAATTGATAAGCCTGTTGCGCATAGCCAGCTCGAACAGCCTCTTCGTTTTGTCCTATGGGAATGAGTAAGGACGCTTCATTTTCTCATTGTAATAGCGTCGTCTCTTCTCCAGTTGATCCACTAGCTTTAGGGCACTGGGCTGCTGTTGGGTGTTCGCAACGAAGGTCGCCTTCCCTTTACCCTTGTCGTTCCACGGTTCCGGCTTCGGGGGAGACGGTATGTGACCCATTTGATCCATCTGGGCTAGCTTATCGATTAAAGCCTGGAACGTGGTCGGTTTAAAGAACATCATGAACTGTGAAATAGTTGCATGAGGGTCTAGGATGCCCACGAACATGCCCACCGCTGGTGCTTCTTCGATGCGCTGTTCGCACTTCGACCACAGGTTCCGCCATCGGATTGCGTATTGGACCCAAGTTTCGCCCGGCTTCACCCTTGCATTGATCAACTCCGTTATTGGGGTGCGTTCGTTGGCGCTCGCGAATCGCTGAGTGAATAGCAACTCCATCTCTGCGAAAGTTTTGACGGAGTCGTTTGGAAGCTCGGAGTACCATTCAAACGCCGTCTCCGATAAGCTGCCGACGAATTGGCGAAGCAAGAGCTTATCATCGCCACCAGTGTTGCCACAAAGAGCCTTGAACTGGGTGACATGTTGATGGGGATTGCCTGTCCCCTTGTAGACATGGAATTTCGGGATCGTGTAGCCCGGCGGGTATTTTATCTGATCATACCAGCTCGGATATGGTCGCCCCGTTTTGACGACCTGGACGGCCGCTTCATTTGCCTGGTGAACTCGTATTTGTTGAGCAATATAATCATCCAAGGCAGATTTGGAGATAGTTTCCTCTTTGGCTGTTGAAAGAGCCGGAGGTGGATTTGACGTTTCTCCTCTGTCGTCTTCAAGGGTAATTGGAGGATCTTCGGCTGGAGGATCCGGATGTATCATCATGCCCACCATGTCTTGGAATAGAAAAGCCATTTTCTTTATATTGGCCGCTTGTTCCGCAGCCTCCTTGTCCTTCTTCTCGAGCATTCTCCGAATGAATTCAGCATCAGTCTCGTGTTCGTGACGTTGCTCTGAGGATGCCTCTGGGCTTTCTTTTGGCCCGGTGAGTGCGGCCATCGCAGTCAGCATCTCCTGGAGCTTCTGCTTCTGCTGTTTCTGGGCTTTGTGATGGATCGAGTGAGTGGTCGGTGGCCCGTAGAAGCGCGGCTATCCTCCTTCCCGGATATTATGTAAACAGTATGTATTACCATGCCCCCAGACTTAGGGCGTTTGGGCTCAGTGCCTTTGACATTTGTCGCAGGCATGGGGATCTTCTCCGGCCTTCTTTTCTTATGAGCGGTCGAAGTTGAGGGGGCCGTTGCGGTAGGCACCCAGATAGCTTTCCGCGACTTGGCAGGATGGCTTTCCTCCTGTCGAACCTTCAGCTTTTTCTGCCGGCGGGAATATTCTTGATCCACCACCGAGTTCTGGACCTGCCGCCAGACTTTGTAGATCTTGGAGGACAGCCGCTAAGGGGACTGTTCTGGCTTGGCTTCCGCAACATTTTCCATCGGAGGAGGAGATCTTTTCAATACGGCAGTAGGAGAATTCTTACGCACCTTATTCAGCAGCTCAAAGCTGTTCCCAGTTGGAACAGCAGCATTAATTTCCACCATTGGAGCTGGTGGAGTTAGCCCAGAAGGGGAGTTACCCCCGGCCTTCCTTACTCGGCGCCAGTGGCGACGTCGAGCGTGTCGAGCTGTTGGAGTTGGCTCGGTGACGGGGATGACCTTGTCTTGCGCCCTGTTCAAGTGAGGGGCTGTTGCCGGTGTCAGCCTATTAAAGACTGATGTCTTTTGAGTGGCAAAAGCGGGAGTGGGAGTTAGGACGGTCAGTCTTATAAAGACCGACCCCTTGGCAGGAGAAGCCGCCTTGACGACTTCGGGAGCAGGGTTGGTTACTTTCTTCGGAATAACCTTTTCTGGGACTGCAAGCTTCATCGTGGGCCCGCAGGAATTTTGGCCCAATCTGAAGAAGACCGAGGCACTGGTGTTGGACGACCCATTGAGAGGGGCCGCATCAGCTGTAAGTCGATCGAAGACCGACTTCTTGGGAGCTTCCGGTGTCAGCACAGGAGCGGTGAAGCTCGTTGGCGGGAGCATGGTCCCGAAAAACAACCCTGTGGTGGCTTGAGTAATCTGCTCCACGGGCATCGTGAGCAGAGAAGCCTCTTGGGGCCCGTAGGTTATGCCCCCAGTTGAGGCAGGACGTGAGTTGCAGCTGCAGTTGGAGCACTTCGAGCAGGTGAATGCCATTACTGCTTTGCTTTCTGCGCCAAGCAAGAGACCAAATCTTAGTAACTTGAAACCCAAGGGCAACCATTAACAAACCGCGATTCGTTGGCGAATACGACACACGAAGTTTGGAGTGGAAAGAGGAAAAGGTCCCATCGGGCGTGCCAGAATCTGTTTCCCTCCGAACAACGGAGACGCGACCGCGCAGGTCCGTCTTGCCTGAAATTCAGGGCAGATGCTAATTGGTGCTATCCGTCCACCTCTCCGAAGATGCCAAGTTGATTTATGGCACCAGGTATCGAAGGTTTAAACGGATGCGGCCGATGTAGTAGACTTCGTCAGATTCCCCCTCGTTTGAGGGGTTTTTGATTGTAGGGATGCTCTTCCCTGCAAGCGCAAGCCCCTGCAGTTAATTACGCTACCGCATCGTGATAACAACTTTCTCCTTCTCCATTTAGTCACTTCGTGTCGTGGGTGTTTGTTCGGTGTTTGGTTGCCCGTGGATTGTATACGGAGACTAAGTTATGTTGTCGCCCGTAGGGCGTGGACTAGTCCAAATCCGTATCTTTCTTAGATTTGGGTTTGGGGGTTTGGATTTAAGGATACATTAGCCCCATTTGAGACTAAGATCAACTTAAACGTTAGTTAAGGATACGTTAGTCTAATTTTAGACTAAGATCAACTTAACGGGATCATTTAGATCCGACAAAAGAGCAATTAGGGGGTGGGCTCTAGTGTTTAGTTTAGTGACATTGCGGTCGATAATTAGTTTAAGGACGTTACGGTCCATTGTTAGTTTTAAGACACCGCAGTCAAGGTTAAGGACATCATAGTCCGTGGATTTAAGGACTCCACAGTCCAATGTTAGTTTTAAGACATCACGGTCAAGGTTAAGGACGTCATAGTCCATGAGTTTAAGGACCCCACAATCCATTGTTAGTTTTAAGACATTACGGTCAAGGTTAAGGACATTATAGTCCATGAGTTTAAGGACCACACAGTCCGTGAAATATATGGTTGTTGGGACCCGTCACCTCTTTGAAGACGTTGAGGAATTACAACGACAAATATCAAAGGAGTGAAGAGATGTACCCTTGAACCAAGGTGGATTAAATGATCTGTAGCCCAATTTGGAACCAAGACCAATTACTTATATTATGAGCACATTGACTCAGTTAAGTCTGGATTGAGGACTTATGGCCAACTTGGGCTAAATCCAATTAAGTTTGGAATGTTGGCCCTCTGTTGGACCATTAGACATTTGTCTGGGTTTGAACCCACATTATTTAGCAATGCTAAACATTTTCATCTTTGATTTCCTCAATTTTGAGATTCAATTGAAGGGGAGGCTTTGCCTCTGAAAAATTAGCCAAATTGGCTAAAAGCAGTGTTAACCCTTTGTTGGACCACTAGCACTTGTTTGGGTTCAAGCCCATATTATTTAGCAATACTAAACAAAAGTTTGAGGGCTTGGATAACATTTCTATCTTCGATAGAGCATTATAGCTCTGGATTTTATTTAATTTTGAGATTCAGTTGAAGGGGAGGCTTTGCCTCTGAAAAATTAGCCAATTTGGCTAAAAGTAGTGTTAAACACTAAAGAACAAAAGTGTTAAACACTAAAGACAGAACTCTCAAACTAGTGTTAAACACTAAAAGGACAATCTGTGTTAAACACTGGAAATATAGTCCTCAATTTAGTGTCAAATATTAGAAAATAACAGTGTTAAACACTGCAAATAGGGTTTTCAAACTAAAAAAAATCAGTGTTAAACACTGGGAACAAAGATCTTGAATTAGTGTCAAACACTAAAGAAAAAGGGGTCACGTGTGGACACGTGAGAGCGCCCAAAGGTGGGACTAGATTCCCCTTATTTTGCTCCGCAAAAAAAAGTATTGAATACTTTTTATATTTTATTTTAGAGCATCACGTGCTGACACGTGACGGGGATTTGTGTGCTGATTGTTAAAGCTTTTGCCAAGGGGTCACGTGGTAACATGTGAGAGCGCCCAGAGCTCCTATTTCTTTTGCTTTTTCTTTCTGTGTTTCAGGGGTCACGTGGAGCACGTGAGGCGTTGCCTCAGAGCCTTTTCCTTTTCATTTGTGGGGTTCTTTTCAGGGGTCACATGGGGACACGTGACCCGGGTTCTTTACATGTTTGAAGATCCCTTTATCTTTTAAGAATTAAATTCTCTGTGAGTTTAACCCCAATTATAACTTTAGAGGAATTAAATTCCTATTTTTGGAAGAATTTTATTCTTATGTAGGGTTAAACCCTAATTTTCTTTTAGAGGAATTAAATTCCCATATATGCAAAAGAATTAAATTCTAGTATAGGGTGAAAACCCTAATTTCATCATTTTAGGAGGAATTAAATTCCCGTGAATTTAGAGAATTAAATTCTCAATTAGGATTAAACCCTAGTTCTGCCCATCTTGAAGGAATTAAATTCCTATAGTTTTAAGAGAATTAAATTCTCAGATAGGGTTTAAACCCTAATTTCATCATGAAGGAATTAAATTCCTGTAACTTTGGGAGAATTAAATTCTCATATAGGGTTAAACCCTAATTTTGTTTTGGGAGAATTAAATTCTCTAAACTCAATTCCCCCTCTAAGTTTTGGATCTGCATGGCAGGATCTCAACCCGATAAGAATTAAATTCTCATCCTATGGGGTGATGTGCTCTGTGCAGATCTTCAACCAGAAGAAGAACTAAGTTCTTTGCAAAAGAGTTAAAGTCTTAGATTCTTGAGAATTAAATTCTCTTTTTCTGAAGTTTTGATCCCCTTTCTTTTTCTCACCTAGGGTTTTCCTTCTGAATTTTCAAGATGCCAAAATTCTCTCCAAAGTTTTCTCTCCAAAATTCTCTCTCTCCCCCCTCTCCTCTCGACTCCTATTATAGGAGGAGGAAAAGAATCAATTTGTTTAGTAAATCTCTCGTTGAAAGATTTGATTTGTTTTCACAATTAATATGATCATTTAGATCATTTAGTGAATTTTATTCACCGTTGTATTTTTTAATCCAAAGATGTTCTGTTTGTTATTTCGGTGAGATTTGGGGAGATTTTTCCTTGTCTAAGATTTTTCCATAAACCGGTGATTTTTAATCACCCTTGGATTTTTAATCCAACGGTTCTCCATAATTCTTCTCCATTTTGGAAAGATTTAAATGATCTTTTAGAATTTAATTCTATTAAACCGTGAGGCTTTTAAAGCCAGTCACGTGTTGACACGTGACCTTTGGTCACGTGTGAGCATGTGACCCCTGGTCACGTGTTAGCACGTGACCCCCGAATGGACTTCTCTTCTCTGTGCTACTTAGCGCTGCTGCTTTGACCATCACGTGTCAACACGTAACCATTGGTCACGTGTGAGCACGTGATGCCTCCTTTGAAGTTTTTCCTGATTTTTTAATCAGGGAACAATCATGAATTGAGATATGGTCGCATGCGGATCGAGGGTTCCCACAAACATGCCCACTGCAGGAGCTTCTTCTATGCATTGTTCACACTTTGACCACAGATTCTGCCACTGAATGGCGTATTGAACCCAGGTTTCTCCCTGTTTCACTCTAGCGTTAATTAGTGCAGTGATCGGAGTGTGCTCGCTAGCGCTCGCAAATCTTTGTGTAAACAGTAGCTCCATTTCTACAAATGTCTTAACGGAATCATTCGGAAGCTCAGAGTACCATTCAAATGCTGTCTCCGATATGCTGCCAATGAATTAGCGAAATAGTAGCTTATCGTCACTTCCGGTGTTGCCGCACAGAGCCCTGAATTGAGCAACGTGCTGATGTGGATTCCCCGTCCCTTTATATACGTGGAATTTAGGGATCGTATATCCTGGCGGGTATTTTATTTGATCGTACCAACCCGGATAGGGTCGTCCAGTCTTAACGATTTGGCCAGCCGCTTTGCTTGCCTGATGAGCTCGTATTTGTTGAGCTATATAGTCATCCAGGGCGGCTTTGGAGATCGTCTCCTCTTTGGCCGTTGATAGAGCCGGAAGAGGGTTCGATGTCTCCCCTCTGTCATCTTCAAGGACAATCGGAAGGTCTTCAGCTGGAGGATCCGGCTGCATCATCATCCTGACCATATCTTGGAATAAAAGCGCCATTCGTTTTATGTTGGCCGCTTGTTCCGCGGCCTCTCTGTCTTTCTTCTCGAGGATTCTGCGGAGGAACTCAGCATCGGTTTCTTGTTCTTGACGCTGTTCCGAGGACGTCTCCGGGCTTTCTTTTGGCCCAGTGAGTGAGGCCATTTGTGTTAGCATCTCCTGGAGCTTCTGTTGTTGCTCCTGTGCTTTTGTTACTGATCGGGTGAGTGGTCGATGACCCATGGAGATACGGCTATCCTCTTTCCCGGATGCCATATAAACAGTGTGCACCACCATGCCCCCAGATTTGGGGCATTTGGATTTAATGCCCTTGCGATTCGTCGCAGATGCGGGGATCTTCTCCGGCCTTCTCCTTTTGTGAGCGGTCGAAGTTGAGGGGGTCGTTGCGGCGGGCACCCAAGTAAATGACACCTTCTGTGGTACGACATGGTGTTCCTTCTCTTGCCGAACTTTCATCTTCTTCGGTCGGCGGGAGTAGTCTTGGTTGATCACCGAGTCTTGGACCCTTCGCTAGATCCTATGAATTTTGGAGGACAGCCGCTGAGAGGGCTGCTCTGGCTTCACTTTTGTAACGTTCTCAGTAGGTGAAGGAGATCTTTTTAGCACGGCCGTCGGAGAGTTCTTGCGCACCCTCCTGAGTGGTTCAAAACTGTTCCCAGTTGGAATAGCAGCATCGTCTTCCACCGTTGGAGCCGGCGGGGTAAGTCCAGATGGGGAATTGCCCCTAGCTTTCCTCACTCGGCGCCAGTGGCGACGTCGAGCGTGTTGAGCAGACGGTACTGGCTCTACTATAGGGGTGGCTTCTTCATGCCCCCTGCTCTGATAAGGGGCTGTTGTCGTCGTTAGCCTGTCGAAAACCGACGTCCGCTGAGAGGGGATGGCCAACCTGTCGAAGACAGACTTTCGGATAGGGGTAGCAACCTTGGTAACTTCGCCCGGAACAGGAGTTGGAGCAGCCAGTCTTGCAAAGACTGATCTTTTAGCAGGAGAAGCCGCTTTGACGACTTCTTTCACTGGAGCAGGGATAGCTATCCGTTTCGGGAAAAACCCTTCAGGTATTGCGGCCTTCTTCATAGGCCCATTGGAGTTTTGGCTTAGCCTATCAACGACTGAGGTGCTAGACTTGGACGACCCGTTGAGAGGGGCTGTGGTAGTCGTAAGCCGATCAAAGACCGACTTCTTCGGAGCTTCTTGCAACGGCATTGGGGCATTGAAGCTCATGGGTGCGAGCATGGTCCCAAAGAACATCCCAGTGGCAGCTTGCGTCACCTGTTCCGCTGGCATCCTGAAAACGGAGTCCGCCTGAGGCCCGTAAGTCACTCCTCCAGCGAGGACAGAGTGGGAGTTGTTGCAGTTTGTGCAGTTGGAAGCCATTGAGCTTCTATTTTCTGCACGGAGCAAGACACCAAATCTTAGTACCTCGAATCCAGGGGCAACCATAGCAAACCGCGATTCGTTCACGAAACACGACACACGAAGTATGGAGTGGAAAGAGGAAAAGGTCCCACCGGGCGTGCCAGAATCTTTTCTCCGCCGAAAGCCGGGAAGACAAACGTCTTGGTCGTCTTGCCTGAATTTGGGGGCAGATGCTATTTGGTTTTATCCGTCCACCTCTCCGAAGATGCCAAGTTGATTTATGGCACCGTGTATCGGTGGTTTAGACGGATGCGGCCGTTGCAGCAGACTTCGTCAGATCCCCCCTCATTTGAGGGGTTTTTGATTGTGCGGACGCTCTTCCCTGCAGGCGCAAGCCCCTGCAGTTAATTACGCTACCGCATCGCGGTAACCACTTTCTGCTTCTCCAGATGGTCACTTCATGTCGTGTGTGTTTGTTTTGTTTTTGGTTGCCCATGGATTATATACGGAGACTAATTTATGTTATCACCCGTAGGGCGTGGATTAGTCTAAATCCATATTTTCTTATATTTAGGTTTGGATTGGGTTTAAGGATCGTTAATCTCATTTGAGACTAAGATCAACTTAAACGTTTGTTAAGGATACGTTAGTCTAGTTTTAGACTAAGATCTACTTAACATGATCATTTAGATCCAACAAAAGAGTATTTGAACTCTATTGTTTTAGTTTAGGGACATTGCGGTCCATGGAGTTTAGAGACATCATAGTCTGTAAATTTTAAAGACATCGTAGTCTGGTTTAAAGACATCGCTGTAAGGTTTAACGACATCATAGTCTGGTTTTGGTTTAACCGTTTGGAGATGCACCAAAAGTTATTGGTTATTGGGACCCTCCGCCTCTCTGAAGACGTTGAAGAATTACAACGACATATATCAGAGGAACGAAGAGATGTACCCTTGAACCAATATTGGTTGGGAGATCTGTAGTCAGGTTTGGGACTAAGATCTGTTAAAAAGATTTATGAGTATATGGGCTCAAATAATCTAAATTAGGGGGTCTATGGCCAACTTGGGCTCTGTCCACTCAGTTAAAATGTTGAACATTTAACAATGCTGAGCATTGGTTTAGGTTATGACAACCCTTTTTGTCTTTTATTGAGTGTTGATTACTCATCATAGCTCTGGGGCTTTTATTTAAAGAACACTTGTGTTCCTTCAGCGCACACGTGAGGAGCACGTGGTGCGCTTGGCGCTGAGCACCAGTCAATGAGCGCAGAGCGCTTCTGTTAAGTAGCGCACACGTGAGGAGTACGTGGCGCGCTTGGCGCTGAGTGCCAGTCAATGAGCGCAGAGCGCTTCTGTTAAGTAGCACACACGTGAGGAGCACGTGGCGCGCTTGGCACTGAGCGCCAGTCTTGGAGCGCTAAGGCACTTCTGTTAAGTAGCGCACACGTAAAGAGCACGTGGCGTGCTTGGCGCTGAGCGCCAGTCAATGAGCGCAGAGTGCTTCTGTCAAGTAGCGCACATGTGAGGAGTACGTGGCGCGCTTGGCGCTGAGCGCCAGATTTAGAGCGCTTAGGCACTTCTGTTAAATAGCGCACACGTGAGGAGCACGTGGCGCGCTTGGTGCTGAGCGCCAGTCAATGAGTCCAGAGCGCTTGTGAGGAGCACGTGGCGCGCTTGGCGCCAGTCAATGAGTCCAGAGCGCTTGTGAGGAGCACGTGGCGCTGAGCGCCAGTCAATGAATGCAGAGCGCTTCTGATCAATTTCATGATCTAAGAAATAAGTTCTCGCTTATAAGAGACTTTGTCTCATGGTTCTAAGAACAAAGTTCTTATTTTTATAGGAGATGTTACAATCTCTTCTATTTTCTTTTGTGAAAGACTTTGTCTTTGTAGATCTATGATCTGAAGAGAATGAAATTCTTCTCCCCCCTTTTTATGATGAGATGCTATGATCTCTTTTTGTGAAAAACCTCTGACTTAATGATCTATGATCTAAAAAAATCTATGTTCTTCTTCCTTGATGAGATGTTTTTTATCTCTCTGTTTTTACCTTGAAAAAAAGTTTTTCTTCTCAGAGCTTGCTCTTTTTTTTGGAATTTCTCAAAGCTTGTGGAGGGGTTCCTCTCTTTAAGACTTGAAGTCTTGGGGCCTTTATATAAGGTAGGCTAATTTGTTGAATCAGTTAAAGAGATCTTTTCTCTAATTGATTTGGGGATGTTTCCCACCGTTGGATCTTTGATCTTAGGGCTTCTGTTTTACAGAAGGCAATCTTCTTGTATTTAACAATATTAGGATAATCTTTTTCCATACAGAACTTGTTCTGTATCTTGGTGATTTTTTAATCACCATTGGATCTTTGATCCAACGGCAGGGAACTTAGTTCCAGCGCTAGCGCTCTCATGTTTTGCACGTGAGCGCTGCAACAGAGTCTTTGACTCTTAGCGCTGGCGCTGCTAGGGCGAGTGCTCTCGTGCTTTGCACGTGAGCGCTGTAGTAGAGTCTTTGACTCTTAGCACTGGCGCTGCTAGCGTTAGCGTTCTCGTGCTTTGCACGTGAGTGCTGTATCAGAGTCTTTGACTCTTAGCGATGGCGCTATTATGAAGCGCTGCTTCATTTCAAATTTCAAAATTTGAACAGAGCTTTGCTCTGATTGGGGGAAACAATGCACTCACGTGCTTTGCAAGTGATGCGCATGTCTCTAGAGGCAAACTTTATTTATGTGCACCCCTGTCAAGTGTGCATGTTCTCAAAGAGAGCAATTGCATTCGTAAAGAAGCTAAGGCTTCTGTACTTCGAGTTTTGGAAATGATATAATCAAAATACCATTTATATATATATGGCCAGGTCATATTTTGATAGGGATCTTGGATCTTAAGATCGATCTTTCATAAAAGTATGAATTTTTATACAAGAGAGATAGAACATAAAATCTTTTGATCTCTTTTTATAATGAATCGATAGATTCAGGAAAAAGAAAAAGCCTTTAAAGAGAAGCAAGAGCTTACATGATGAAAGAGAAGTATTTCTCTTTTTTATATTTTTACTTCTCTTTCTTGATTGCCGAGGAAGAAGTAGATGATGAGTTTGAGAGAATTCTTTTTTCAAACTTATAGGGGGGAGTCGGTAGTGTTCTTTTTCTGTGTAGAGAGCTCCTATTTATAGGAGATGAAAAACTAGGGTTTGTTAGGGTTTGTTTCTAACAAATTGGTTTGTTTTCGATTTTAATTTGATTTTAATTAATTCACATCAAATTATAATGCATGTGCACCATTGGATCGATTCGTGATGCATGCGCACCGTTGGATGTGTGATTCCCGAATTTATTTAATATGATTTGTTATTTTTTTATTTTATAGAAGATTTTCTTCTATAATAGGACTAGATATGGTCAGGGTGTGCATGCGCATGTGCTTTGCACGTGTCGCATGTCCTGGAAATGGCATTTTGCCACTTGCGAAGATGATGCATGCACATCTGAGAAATCTGGCATATGCGCACGTGCTTTGCACGTGAGGCATTACGCTCAACGTTGTTTGCCAAGTGTGTATCTGGAGACGTGCGCACAATTTAGGTGGGAACAAATGCCCCCCACCGATCGTGTGCACGTATTTTGCACATGGTGCGTATCGGTATCGAGCTGTGAGCCGTTGGATCTGCTCAAAGATCCACGGGGATGCAAACCGACTTTTAAACCCTATAAATTTGGGCCCATCTCCTTCATTTCAATTGCGCCTTCTTTTTCTATCTTTTGATTCTTCAGAGCTGCGCTTTTTCTTTGAAGCCGTTGCTTCCTGTTAAAAGCTCTTGCTTCTTTACTAACTTGGTAAGTGCGCATGCGCGCCTCTGCCTTTGTTTTATGAGTGCATACCAGTTGGTTGTGCATTTGTCTTTTAACCATACCTTTTCGATTGCGCACTTGACTTGACTCAAGATAATTTTGAAAATTTTCTTAACTTTAAACATGTAATTTAAGTTTTGGCTTTAATTAACCAATTTTTATCTTTTAGTTTCGAAGTTAGATACTCCATTCCTTTGTAGGGCTTCTCGAATTTGCGGACTGACGCCATTTTGGGTTCTTTCCTTTCAGGTACCATGGCTAACTTCTCCAACTACGAATATGATCGTCCAGCAGACTTGCGTCCCAACAAACCGGTCTACATGGAGATCCGTCAGATGATTCTGAATCGCGATCCTGCCCGGAAATATCTTCATCTTTTGGCTGGTTGGTATAACTAGATAATCGAGGGTTGTGTCGGCTTCCAGTGTGAGACACCCTCTGATCCGCTTGGGCCTATCTGTTATGTAGAACCTCCGCCGACCGACTTTACAGTAGAGATGGATGATTGGAACTCTCACAACATGCTACAACCTTCGTAGAGTAGGGTTATAGGGCCGAAGACTATTGATCTTCTGGGGGCGTCGCATCAGCTAAGAAGAGACATGGTTATGTGGAGTACCTTATGGCGTGGAATGATTCCTTGATATTTATTGCTTGGGCTAGATACATCCTATCGGCCGAGAAGGCCTTATTACAGCAGACTGGGCGTTACCCAGCGGTCTACGCGTCTCTATTTGAATATCCTAAGACCAAGCCTTGGTGGGTTAGGTCTTTCTTAGAGAAGTGGAACATTCAGACAAGCGCCTTTATGCTATCCGATCGGGAAGTATCTATATCTCTGTTGGAGTTCCAACAGATCTCTTGATTACCTATCATAGAGGAACATTACGAAGAGATATTACCCCATGGAATTTGTATTTGCTGTAGGCCCGGCCATGATGCATTTGACGGACAAAAATTCTATAACTTTCATCCGACTGGCTCTCCAGAATGTGTTGTGCATATTTGAAGAGATAAACATAGCCTCTCAAGGACGGAGAGTTACCTTTGAAGCCTTTGTTGACATAGTTGTCCGCTCAAGTGTTTTAAATGCAGACCGTAGCGAGTTTACTGACATTAACAACCCCATCAGCCTGAATATGCAGGGATTAACGGACGATCCTACATCGTTAGAGGAGTTTTTTTCTTCCGGGGAAGCCCCCTTATGATCTTCAGGCCATCGCTGTTAGTTATGTATGCCTTAAAGGCCATTATTGTATATTGTATTTGATGCTTGGACATATGTATATAGAGGACAGTCTTACTCGATATGATAGTATGCTATCTGGTTTGTCTTTATCTTAACATGTGTATTTGTTTTAGTTTGCTGTTTCATTGATACATGTTGATAAAGACCTTAGGGTGTTTGCTTGACTACCAGAATTATGATAGAGATTATACTAGTAGGGCATGAGTAGTCTATAAGCACATCATTAAGTGTTCCTAGTCGAAAGAATATCGAGAAAGGGTATCGATATTCCAGAGTAGACTGGTGTATACGTTTCTTGACCCTGTATGAGACGATGTTTGATCCCATAACCATTGGTGTTTGACACCATAGATTGTATACATGTGCTCATTAGAGACTGAGTATACCGAACGGACTCGCTGAGAACTCCTAGATGGTACCATTCCTATCATCAGATAGCAATTCTTTGGTGAAACTAGTACATGTTGGTCAAAAGCTCTGAGATCGTCATAGTGTCTTGTGTGGTTCCCATTGTGCTTAGATTACTTCCCAACCACGGATCTGCTGAGTAGTGCAAACACGTACTAGTTGGGTACAGTCCTGAATCATATGGAGGCAGCGAGCAATAGTAGGGGTTTCGTCTCTTCCGGTATTGGGAGTTGATGTTGTGCTATGCATGATTGGATATAACCACAAGTCCCTGGCCAGGGCTGATGAGAATTACCGATAAGTGTTATCAGCGGTTTCTCGATTGGTTATAGGTCAATATTACCATGACTTATCGGGTTATTGGGGTTTGACAATACCATCCCCAAGACCCGATATGCAACATATCAAACAAAGAGACCAGACTGTATGGTAAGTATCGCTTATAGGCTCTACAGGGAGTTTGGACAAGTTTACTTGTTGATATTCTATTTCGTTCAATAGCTGGGCAGCCGTTACGTACATATAGTGCAACTAACGTGCTTTTAAATACTAAATTTGATCCTATAATTCACTACTAGCGTATTTTCGAGTGTTTAGGGTTCCACACAGAGGTTATCATTACTTGGGAAAATGTATTAGTGGCGGTATATTGATATCGTGGGGCTTCGATCGAAATAAGTGTATTAGATACATTTATGAAAATCTGACGTTTGATAATGCTAGCCGTCTTTATGAAAGCCGATATATATTAAATCAAGTATTGATTTAATATATTTGTGTGTGTGTGTGTGTGTGTATGTTAATAGCATTATCTAATTCTAATATATTCTCTTTAATGTTTGCATTTTATGATAAATGCAAAAGTTAATTACTATGTTTAGCATAGTAATTATTGTTCTTTTTTAGCTTATGTTGTTCCTAGTGTAGAACACAACATATATCCCTCTTCAATGTGTGACATGTGGAGGGGATATGAGAGGGTGGACAAGTGTTGGAAAGAAGCCAATTGGATAGCTGAGATCAATATTTAGTTATGTTAGGTATTATATTAATGTAATCATTCATTTTTTCTTCTCTTAATTTTATTGAGCTTCTCTCTCCTCTTTCTAGCTCACAACCTCTTCATAAAATAAAACAAAAAGTAGAGAAATAAATTAGAATTTATTTACTTCTACCTCTTTTATAAATCCTTGCAAGATTTGCAAAGGAGTTAGTTTCAAAGGTTGATGCTAGAAGCTCAAGTGGAGGTTCCTTCAAGATGGATCATTTTTGGGTTGGAGATCTTCATCAAAACTTATTCTTTTCTTCAAGTGGAGCTATGGGGGAGTTCAAGAGAGGCTACCACAGAGGATTCAACCCATTTGGAGCTCTTGAAGAAGCTACAAAAGTTGTGATCCCTTCATAGTAGATAAAAGCTATCATTTTTTTGTCAGGTTTAACTCTTTAGTCATGATCCTATGGTTTGTGGAGTTTTTGCTCTCAAGGTTTTTTGAAAATCATTCTTGCTTATTTCTAAATTCACATTAGAGCGTCAAAACTCCAACAAAGTAGTATCAGAGATTAACAAGAGCATTAAACTTGTCTTTGCAATTTTTAGAATCCATAAAAATCAAGTTTTGTGAAAACTAGTTTGAAAAACCTTTACTTTGGCCTATTTTTGGATCACCACAGAGTTTAGGTTTGGACCAAAACTCCGTCGGGAGATCATTATATCCCCAAAGGCTCCCTGGAGGGTTAGGAGGGGGGCTCACACCACGACCACCAATAAAGTGGTCATGGGGGAGCCCCCATAGCCGAGAGCACCCTAAGGAAGGGGCCCACACCACGACCACCGACAAAGTGGTCATGGGGGAACCCCATGGCCGAGAGCACCCCTTAAGGTGCTCTCGTCCATGGTGGCTCCCCCAAGGCCACTTCATCGGTGGCCTCGGCTTGGGGCACACCAACACCCCCCGACGAACCTTTAGGTTTTTCTCCGGGGTGTCTTGATGAATCCCTGGTCGAATTTTGTAACACCCGAGCACAATGCTACTATTTTCAGTTACTGTTTGAGCATAATGTGGTACTCATTTCATTTAACTTGCTTGTTTGTTGCTTACTGTAAAATTTACCCGGCAAAGTCATTTCTACATATAACAAATTTTGGCATCTAAAATAAAATTGAAAATATTCATCTTGGCCTACTTGACACCCCTAGCCTCGTGGTAGCATCCGTGCATTGTGTTCTCGTCCCGTTCCGTGAAACGGGCGAGTTTGGACGGCTACGTGCACGTACGTGTGTCCGTTTTGGGGGTATGCTTTTTGATCATAAAACACTTAATTTTAAAATTTGGATCCCGCTTAAAATCCTATTATTTCAATTTCAAATTTTTGGACCCGACCCGGGCGCGATTTAGAAATGTTTTATTTGGCGCCAAAATCCCAAATTTTAATATTATTAAAACCATCGCATATATTTTTCTAACTAACCTGATATCTTACTGTTCATTACCTATCTTTTAAATCTTTAAATTAACCTATATATATATCCTATTGTTCCTTAAAATGTTTTGAATTTTTAATTAATATTTATCCCTAACTAACGATTCCCCTTTAGCCAATCGCGTTCCTTTTAATTCCGTGGGCCCCCACCTGCAGCTCCCTCTCTCTCTCTCTCCACTTTCTCTCTCTCTCTCTTTCTATCATATATTCTCTCGTACTTCTCTTTATCACTCTTTCTCTTCTTGCTTCATGTCTCGTTTCTTTTTTTTTAACTGTTCTTTTGTTGCCGGAATTCCGTTGTGCCGGTGACGCTTCTCGACGTTCCAGCGAGGCACCCCGACCCGTGTGGTTTCTTTGTTCGTCGTTTGGGTTCATTCCGTGAACCGTGCGCCTGTCGCGAGTTTTCCCCGCCGACGGTTAACGTTCCGTTTTCCCGATTCGTGACCCATCGAGACAAGTTAATCTTGCTACATGCTATATAATTCATTTTATACCTATTTAAATAAATACCATACCTATAGTTTAAATCTAGTGCCCCATGTTTAATTTTATAACGTTTCGATGATCCTTTTGCATCCGTTTATATCATATTAAATCTAGATCATGAAAACTTATCTTGTGACATACTAGATTACATTATACTGCAACCATATCATTTAAAATATATATCGTCGTAATATTTATTATTATTATCTTTAATTAGTTTATAATCTTCATTTTATAATATTATATATTTGAAAATCTTATAGTTTACACATGAAACGTCGTTGAAAAATCGGATATGACAAATCTGAAATTTACTGTACACCTTATCTTATAAAGTTCATTATAAATCATAGAAAAATCATTAGTTTACATTCTTTAGTTCGTTACGAAGCTAACTCAGAATACTATAACTCTATGAAATATTTACTTGCAAAATAAATTGTTTAAATAACGTAAAATGAAAATGAAAATGTCTCCAAACTGCTGTCCAGGGAAATTCCAGCAGCAAACTTTCAACTTCGAATGTTTATAACTTTTTGTAGGGACAACTTGAGATGTTTATACTTATAAAACTAAAAACCTTATTGAATTATCTTTGTTTTGGTATAAGACACGTCCCTTTTGGAGAACGTTTGTTATTTTTAAGCTATTTTACAAATTAGGGTGACGCTGAATTTCTGAACGGAACTTTCTTGTGCATGGTTAATCAATACCACTTTTATAGTTATTAATCACTTTGAATATGCTATCCATATTAATATTATTATATCAATATTTATATCCCATATTGCTTAGTTGTACATCCCACATTACCATTTTATAGTTTTATAACTTTTCGGATACCCGTTTGCATCCATCGCATTTAAGATACATATAATTGCATCCATAGATCACATTACTACATAATAGTGTGATATTAACACTCCATATTTAATAAATTGCATCCTAATTAATATTGGAACTATAAATGTAAGCCTAATCGATAACTGTGCATCCATATCCTTGAAATTATATCATTTGCATATCTTATTACATGTTCCAGTTTATTGTTCTGATAGTACTCATGCTTGTTTATTTATACACATGCTTATGTTAGTTGATTATGAGCACTCACATGACATCTTGTGCTTCCTGACATGACCTGTTACACTTCCTACTTGACATGACATGGTACCGTACACTCTTGACATGACATGACACCTTTATACATTACCTGGCTTGACCTGATGTACCATGGCTTTACCTGTTACCTGATCTTGTGTCTAATGCCAACAAACATAACATATAGTCCTCATGGACCGTTCCTGTTGTCTATCCAGACAAATCTGTTTACCTGATCCTGTGTTGGCATTAGTTTCTTGATTACTGGATACCTGACTTGACATACACATATAACTTGGGGGTATGGGGAAATCAAAGGTGAAATCTGACTTGTAACTCGACAGTTCACTACCTGTATTGAGTGTACACATTCCTGTTTTGTGCTTAGCGGCATGTCTCGGTTTCAACCGAGAATATTGTGGCCGTGGTCCCGGGTATGTACGGGATACTATCGAGTGTACACATTCCTGTTTTGTGCCTAGCGGCATGTCTCGGCTGCAGCCGAGAATATTGTGGCCGTGGTCCCGGGTATGTACGGGATACTATTGAGTTACATCGATGATTCATCAATTGATTTCAAAGACTTTAGAATAGAAAACCTGATAGAAAAGTTTAGTTTACCCACTGAACGCTACCCTGTACTGGTATGATTCATATTATTGTTATTCTTGTTGTATTCATGTTTATATTACATTGCCTGCTACACTGTTCATATTATATTACTTGATGACATGACGCGCTGACATCTGGGTTTTTCATGGCCCAGATTCCGTACCGCTGTTGCAGTCCGAGCAGGAGTACTTCAGCCAGCAGGCTGAGCTGTGAGTTCAGTAGTAGTTAGTTTTATTTCCTGCATTTATTTCCTGATGTGAGCCCGCATTATGGGACACACTTTTCAGTTATTTGTATTGGATCATTTGCTTCCGCATTTATTTATTATTGACTCCTGTTATTCTGGATTATGGACATGTTTTAGATAGTTTTATCTTCTTCTTGATATCTCTACAGCCGTAATGTGACTGTGGATGGATACTTCCTACCCACAGGTAGCATGGTTGGCTATGTCACGTGCCCAATCTAGCGTACTCTGGGAAGCGGGGCGTGACATGGTTCTTTTGGTATCAGAGCCATAGGATAGTCGGGTTGATTCTTTTGTAGTTGGGTATTGTACCCAATACACGAATCAGAATACCCGTGTTTAGGAAACATGTCCTGCCACCTTGACCGTTTTACCATTCTTGAATCACATTCTTCCTGATTATATCTTTTACGATGTGCAAACTTCCTTTGCATATCGATTCGAAAACCTAATTCCTTGTTATCTCTAGGACTTAGGCGACTTGGATGGAGTTATGTAATTGTGGCTATGATACCGCGGCATAGTTACAATGCGGTACTCTATTTAAGTATCTTGGAGTTCTAGCCTTGATCTATATTCAAAATCTATCATCATGCTAATGTTGGGTATTTTGAGTTTAGGAATATGGCCGGTAAGAAATTGAAGACATACCAGAGGCGTGTGGACGAAGCCGCCATGCTTGGAGTGATAAGAGGAATGCTGGAGAATCAAAGAAATAGACCGAGCTGATCCAGCAGCAAGCGGACTCGTTTCGGGAAGGTTTGCAGATCGTTCAGCAGTCTGTGAACGATGTTGGAGCTAGACCAGTTGACCGAGTAGGGACCGTAGCAGATTTCAGGCGGTTGGGTCCGTCTACATTTACTGGTTTAAAGGAGCCGTTGCCAGTGGAGCAGTGGCTAGTTGACACAGAGAACTTGCTTTTTGCGGCACAGATTCCAGATGACAAAAAAGTTGTTGTGGTACGCATTCAGCTAGTGGATTACGCCCGAGAATGGTGGCTTATAGAAGAGAACCGTTTGCCCAAGCCGATCAAGTGGGCGGATTTTTCGAAGAGTTTCCTGGAGAAGTTCTTCCCACGGACTGCACGGGAGGAAATGGAAGAGAAGTTCATCGGACTAAAGCAGAAGGGAGCACCCGTAGATGTGCATGTAGCAGAATGGACGAGACTCAGTAGTTTCGCTGGACCTTTAGTTGCCAACGATGCAGACAGGGCACGGAGGTTTATGCGCAGACTGGACGTAGACATCCAGAGGCAGATTGTCTCCCTGGGTTTGACCACTTTCTCACAAATACTTGCAGCAGCCAAGAGCAGCAGAGTTTATCTAGGATGAAAGGGAGTTTCCAGCAGACAGCAGTTGCGTTAAGGAAGCAGTTCTGTCGGGCCAGTCGAGTTTAGGGCTAGGCCGACAAATAATATTCTTGCATCAATGGAAGTGATGAAAGTGAAGAGCCGGCTGTTGTTCGTGATTTTATGGACGTGTTTGAAGATATATCGGGTTTACCGCCAAAGCGAGACGTGGAGTTCGCAATTGATCTTATTCCTGGTGCTGCGCCAGTATCTAAAGCATATTATCCAATGGCGCCAGTAGAGTTGGAAGAAGTAAAGAAACAGGTTGCTGAATTGCTTGAAAAGGGTTGGATTCAAAGCAGTAACTCGCCTTGGAGAGCTCCAGTTCTTCTAGTAAAGAAGAAGGTTGGCACAAGAAGGATGTGCATCGACTATCGAGAATTAAACCGGGTGGCTATCAAGAACAAGTACCCGATCCCTCGCATTGGAGAACTTTTTGAGCAGCTTAGTGGCGCGAGGGTATTCTCGAAGTTGGATTTACGATCCGGATATCATCAGGTCCGAGTGAAAACAGAAGATATTTGCAAGACAGCGTTCCGAACTCGGTATGGACATTACGAGTACCTAGTGATGCCCTTCGGAGTAACGAATGCGCCGGCAGTATTCATGGACTTGATGAACCGAATCTTTTCACCGTTCTTGGATCAGTTCATTGTGGTATTCATTGACGATATTCTGGTTTACTCGAAGAGTTTTGAAGAGCATGCTGAGCATTTGAAGATCGCACTGCAGACGTTGAGACAGGAGAAATTGTATGCGAAGATGAGTAAGTGCGAGTTTTGGCTGGAAGAAGTAAGGTTTTTGGGGCATGTTGTGTCTGGCGATGGCATTGCCGTCGATCCAGAAAAGATTGCAGCAGTTCGAGATTGGCCTATTCCAAAGAATGTTGCTGAGATAAGAAGTTTCCTTGGATTAGCCGGATACTACAGGAGATTTGTGGAGAACTTTGCTCGTCTGGCAGAGCCGTTGACCAAGCTTACGCGCAAGGAGGTACCTTTTGTATGGGGGGATAAGTGTGAGTTAGCTTTCGAGACGTTGAAGCAGAAATTGATAACCGCCCCTATTCTGACCGTGCCAGACAATTCCGAAGGATTGATGATTCACAGCGACGCATCTGGGAAAGAATTGGGATGTGTTTTGATGCAGCATGGGAAGGTTGTAGCATACGCATCGAGACAGTTGAAGACCCATGAGAAGAATTATCCAACTCATGTCTTGGAGCTTGCGGCTGTGATTTTCGCCTTGAAGATTTGGAGACACTACCTTTTGGGCGAAAGAGTCGAAGTTTTTACAGATCATAAGAGCTTGAAGTATGTGTTCACACAGAAGGGGCTTAACATGAGGCAGCGTAGATGGTTGGAGCTGATGGCTGACTACGATCTTGATCTTAAGTACCATCCGGGGAGGGTTAATGTTGTGCCGGATGCGCTTAGTCGGTTACCAGTAATTCAGGTGTTAACTACGCAGAAGGAGATCGTCGCAGATTATCGAAGATTTGACTTGGAGGTTGTGCTACCGCGTTCTACGGGACAGTTGTTCCAGCTGCAGGTACATTCATCTTTGATCGAGAATATTAAAGCAGCTCAATCGCAGGATCCTAGACTGCAAAAGTTTCGAGAGCAGGTTGAAGCCGGGCTACGAACAGATTTATTGATCCACGAAGATGGTTCGTTGAGGTATGGTAGCCGTTTGTGTGTGCCAAAGGGTGATGTTCGTGAAGAGCTTATGAAGGAGGCACACAGCTCAGCTTATTCTGTACATCCAGGAGGCACAAAGATGTACCGAGATATCCGACAGCATTTTTGGTGGGAGGGCATGAAGCGGGAGATTGCTCGCTTTGTGGCAAAGTGCTTGGTGTGTCAGCAAATTAAGGCTGAATATCAAAGGGTTGCTGGTTTATTGCAACCATTTCCGATTCCTCAGTGGAAGTGGGAACATATAACCATGGATTTCGTGACGGCTTTACCGCGGAGTCCAACAGGCAACAATGCAGTATGGGTAATTGTTGACCAACTGACCAAGGCAGCTCACTTTATTCCTTTTCGGGTTGGTCAATCAACAGAGACTTTGGCAAAGCGGTACATGCAGGAGATTGTAAGATTGCATGGAGTACCGGTGAGCATCGTGTCCGATCGGGACACTCGGTTCTTATCACACTTCTGGAGGAGTTTACAGGAAAGTTTGGGGACTCGATTGAAGTTTAGCACAGCTTATCATCCTCAAAGTGATGGTCAGTCGGAGAGAACGATCCAAATTCTTGAGGATATGTTGAGAGCATGCATGTTGGACTTCAAGGGGTCTTGGGAGGATCATCTACTTTTGGTGGAGTTGTCTTACAACAACAGTTTTCAGGCAACTATTCAGATGGCTCCATTTGAAGCTTTGTATGGTCGTAAATGCCGTTCACCTGTTTGTTGGGACGATGTCGGTGAACGAAGATTATTGGGACCAGATTTGGTTGTGCAGACAGTTGAGAAGGTTAACCCTATCAGAAATCATATGAAGGCAGCACAGGACCGACAGAAGAGTTGGGCAGATACGTCAAGAAGACCTCTAGAGTTCACCGTGGGTGATTTGGTATTCTTGAAGATATCACCGACTAGAGGGGTGATTCGTTTTGGAAGTCGAGGAAAGCTTAGTCCTCGATTCGTTGGACCCTTGAGATCGTGGAGCGTGTTGGTGAGGTAGCGTATCGTTTGGCGTTACCGCAGTCCTTGGCAAATGTGCACGATGTGTTTCACGTATCTCAATTCCGTAAGTATGTTCGAGATGAAACACACGTTTTGGATCATTCGGAGCTAACAGTACGAGAAGACTTGACTTTTGAGGAGCGACCGATTGAAATCGTGGATCGAAGGGAAAAGATTCTTAAGAACAAAGTTATCCCTCTTGTGCTTGTTTCTTAGGATAATCGCTCGCATGGAGAGTCCACTTGGGAACGAGAAGATGAAATCCGGCAGAAGTTTCCTCACCTTTTCTTGTAGTTATCTATCTTTGTATTCTTGGAATTTCGAGGACGAAATTCTTTTTGTAGTTGGGTATAATGTAACACCCGAGCCCAATGCTACTATTTTCAGTTACTGTTTGAGCATAATGTGGTACTCATTTCATTTAACTTGCTTGTTTGTTGCTTACTGTAAAATTTACCCGGCAAAGTCATTTCTACATATAACAAATTTTGGCATCTAAAATAAAATTGAAAATATTCATCTTGGCCTACTTGACACCCCTAGCCTCGTGGTAGCATCCGTGCATTGTGTTCTCGTCCCGTTCCGTGAAACGGGCGAGTTTGGACGGCTACGTGCACGTACGTGTGTCCGTTTTGGGGGTATGCTTTTTGATCATAAAACACTTAATTTTAAAATTTGGATCCCGCTTAAAATCCTATTATTTCAATTTCAAATTTTTGGACCCGATCCGGGCGCGATTTGGAAATGTTTTATTTGGCGCCAAAATCCCAAATTTTAATATTATTAAAACCATCGCATATATTTTTCTAACTAACCTGATATCTTACTGTTCATTACCTATCTTTTAAATCTTTAAATTAACCTATATATATATCCTACTGTTCCTTAAAATGTTTTGAATCTTTAATTAATATTTATCCCTAACTAACGATTCCCCTTTAGCCAATCGCGTTCCTTTTAATTCCGTGGGCCCCCACCTGCAGCTCTCTCTCTCTCTCCACTTTCTCTCTCTCTCTCTCTAGCATATATTCTCTCGTACTTCTCTTTATCACTCTTTCTCTTCTTGCTTCATGTCTCGTTTCTTATTTTTTTTAACTATTCTTTTGTTGCCGGAATTCCGTTGTGCCGGTGACGCTTCTCGACGTTCCAGCGAGGCACCCCGACCCGTGTGGTTCCTTTGTTCGTCGTTTGGGTTCATTCCGTGAACCGTGCGCCCGTCGCGAGTTTTCCCCGCCGACGGTTAACGTTCCGTTTTCCCGATTCGTGACCCATCGAGGCAAGTTAATCTTGCTACATGCTATATAATTCATTTTATACCTATTTAAATAAATACCATACCTATAGTTTAAATCTAGTGCCCCATGTTTAATTTTATAACGTTTCGATGATCCGTTTGCATCCGTTTATATCATATTAAATCTAGATCATGAAAACTTATCTTGTGACATACTAGATTACATTATACTGCAACCATATCATTTAAAATATATATCGTCGTAATATTTATTATTATTATCTTTAATTAGTTTATAATCTTCATTTTATAATATTATATATTTAAAAATCTTATAGTTTACACATGAAACGTCGTTGAAAAATCGGATATGACAAATCTGAAATTTACTGTACACCTTATCTTATAAAGTTCATTATAAATCATAGAAAAATCATTAGTTTACATTCTTTAGTTCATTACGAAGCTAACTCAGAATACTATAACTCTATGAAATATTTACTTGCAAAATAAATTGTTTAAATAACGTAAAATGCAAATGAAAATGTCTCCAAACTGCTGTCCAGGGAAATTCCAGCAGCAAACTTTCAACTTCGAATGTTTATAACTTTTTGTAGTGACAACTTGAGATGTTTATACTTATAAAACTAAAAACCTTATTGAATTATCTTTGTTTTGGTATAAGACACGTCCCTTTTGGAGAACGTTTGTTATTTTTAAGCTATTTTACAAATTAGGGTGACGCTGAATTTCTGAACGGAACTTTCTTGTGCATGGTTAATCAATACCACTTTTATAGTTATTAATCACTTTGAATATGCTATCCATATTAATATTATTATATCAATATTTATATCCCATATTGCTTATTTGTACATCCCACATTACCATTTTATAGTTTTATAACTTTTCGGATATCCGTTTGCATCCATCGCATTTAAGATACATATAATTGCATCCATAGATCACATTACTACATAATAGTGTGATATTAACACTCCATGTTTAATAAATTGCATCCTAATTAATATTGGAACTATAAATGTAAGCCTAATCGATAACTGTGCATCCATATCCTTGAAATTATATCTTTTTGCATATCTTATTACATGTTCCAGTTTATTGTTCTGATAGTACTCATGCTTGTTTATTTATACACATGCTTATGTTAGTTGATTATGAGCACTCACATGACATCTTGTGCTTCCTGACATGACCTGTTACACTTCCTACTTGACATGACATGGTACCGTACACTCTTGACATGACATGACACCTTTATACATTACCTGGCTTGACCTGATGTACCATGACTTTACCTGTTACCTGATCTTGTGTCTAATGCCAACAAACATAACATATAGTCCTCATGGACCGTTCCTGTTGTCTATCCAGACAAATCTGTTTACCTGATCCTGTGTTGGCATTAGTTTCTTGATTACTGGATACCTGACTTGACATACACATATAACTTGGGGGTATGGGGAAATCAAAGGTGAAATCTGACTTGTAACTCGACAGTTCACTACCTGTATTGAGTGTACACATTCCTGTTTTGTGCCTAGCGGCATGTCTCGGTTTCAACCGAGAATATTGTGGCCGTGGTCCCGGGTATGTACGGGATACTATCGAGTGTACACATTCCTGTTTTGTGCCTAGCGGCATGTCTCGGCTGCAGCCGAGAATATTGTGGCCGTGGTCCCGGGTATGTACGGGATACTATTGAGTTACATCGATGATTCATCAATTGATTTCAAAGACTTTAGAATAGAAAACCTGATAGAACAGTTTAGTTTACCCACTGAACGCTACCCTGTACTGGTATGATTCATATTATTGTTATTCTTGTTGTATTCATGTTTATATTACATTGCCTGCTACACTGTTCATATTATATTACTTGATGACATGACGCGCTGACATCTGGGTTTTTCATGGCCCATATTCCGTACCGCTGTTGCAGTCCGAGCAGGAGTACTTCAGCCAGCAGGCTGAGCTGTGAGTTCAGTAGTAGTTAGTTTTATTTCCTGCATTTATTTCCTGATGGGAGCCCGCATTATGGGACACACTTTTCAGTTATTTGTATTGGATCATTTGCTTCCGCATTTATTTATTATTGACTCCTGTTATTCTGGATTATGGACATGTTTTAGATAGTTTTATCTTGTTCTTGATATCTCTACAGCCGTAATGTGACTGTGGATGGATACTTCCTACCCACAGGTAGCATGGTTGGCTATGTCACGTGCCCAATCTAGCGTACTCTGGGAAGCGGGGCGTGACAAATTTCGTGAAGAATGGTTTTCGTTTCTATGATTTAAAGTGGGGTTTTTTCGGGGTATGCTCATTTGTGATTATGTGATAATTCGATTGAGATGTCTATGTTTTGTGGATTTTAATTAATGTGGTTTTCGGTTTTTTCTGCGACTGTAAGTGTAATGTGATGGGTTTTCCCAATCTTGTTGCTCTACGTCAAAGACATAAGGGGTGCACATATTTACTTACATTGATGATGTTGGTTTGTGTTGATATGAAATATAGTAATCGTCGTGATTGAATAGCTGGGGAGTTATATGAGATGTGTATTTTCTTTTATATTCATTCATGTAATAAATGTATGTAATATTCTTTTATTGGGGCACATCTGTGAGTGAGATTGTGTCGCCTTTTAATGTATATTATTTACTTTTCTGCACCAGGATAGACCCAAGGCAGAGAGCTCAAGTAATCGGGTTCTAGAGTCCATAGTGTGGTCATCTTGAGAAGTCGAGACCGGTCGCCTAACTCTAGAATTGGCAAGGTTGCTTACCGCACTCATAGGGATCTAAGGGTGTGGGTTCTTGGCTATTCATCACGACCGTGGAATTCGTGGTTTTATTATTGGCTAAATCGAAATGCGGAATTTCTAGTATATCCTATATTTCATATATTTGCTTCTGCTATAATACTTATGATGCTCTTATTATTGCCTGAGACAAATGCTATATATATATGATATATTAGTAGACACTATATATGTTTTGCATCCGTGCTAGTCCTATCCCCGCCGGGTCGTGGGTTAAGTAACCTTACGATGAAGATCCTAGATCCTGTGGTGAATGTGATGGCATATATGTGTATTTTATTTTCGTTTCTTCTATGATGTTAAGAGCTTAAATGATGGGATTTTATTAATTAGATTAATGAAAAGAAAAGAAACCTAAAAGATATTGTAGAACCATTTTTTTCAAAATGGTAGCTATAGTTCTTACTTTGCATAGAGGTATTCATTCATGAATATCCAGCACCTTATTCGATGGGGAAAGAGCCTAGATCCTTTCACAGGGAATGACCTCTTTACCAAAAACTAGCATATGCTGCAACCCACTCGGTTTGTTTTAAAACTACTCAATTTTTAAAGCGGAGCTTAAACCACTCCTTTTCAAATCACTAGGTTCTACAATGCTATCAAGTTCATTGCGTTAATGGTTTTCTTCAAAATCAGTTATAGCCCTCCATCATTTCAGATAGATATTGTATCATATCCGTGCTGTGTTTGTTGACAAGCGTCAAGACATAGTGTATGGTAGCTGAGTGATACTTATTTGTAGTATAGAGATGCGATTGGTAGGAACAGCCGCACAAGTTTGTTGGAAAGCATCAAGGGCTAGTGCGGGTGGATTCGAATGAATTACAAAATGACGAGTAGAACTTTAATAGCGGCCTATGATTTGTTAGCAAGCGTCAAGGTCATAGGTTGTTAGGGGTAAAAAAATATCGGGAATTTCAAGTGTTGAAATTTGCAATGAGATTGCATACCTTCTATATGATAGTTGGATCCCGATACCCACTGTGACTAAGTGTTACTCCCGGGAGAATTTTACATTTTACAATTAGCTAATACAGTAGGTGTCTAGAAAGGTGTTAACGAGATTATGCGTCTACGGAAATGGGGTTTACTTTAATTATGTCCGTACGAAAGCACGGGGAACCTCCCTCAGAGTATCAACACTGATCTGGCTGACCGGTTAGTAAACTTGTAGAGTGTAATTAATCCTACCTAATTTTCCTTTTAGGGTTTGAAGGAAGATTTGATAAAAACAGTGGAAGCCATCCTGATTACATAAAATAATAACCATTCTAATCTTACAAAAGCGCATGCTAAAGTGTTTCTTTTCTCTCTTTCTCTAGGCAGCGACCATATCACGCTTTAATCAAGATAATAATATGAATGTATTGACCGAACGCGCTTATTTTACTAGACTGGGGAATGTTGGTTCCGCTCTAGCTTATGACAATCTCCATTTCAAATAGCTAAAAACCCCTAAAAATGAAGTTATTTAATCATGAGTCAGGGTAAGGGATAAGGGAATGCAAGGATTTCCACGCAATCCTAATGAAGAATAAGCATTTTGATTCATCTTTTTCAGATATGGTAGTTATTGAGATCTGTTTCTGTGTCTTCTCTATGTCCTGGGTATTGCATACCGAATCAGGATCCCACATTTGTAATTTGTTACAGGGGTTAAGAAAAGGTAGAACACTGAGGAAGGATGATATGTCTCTCAGAGAAGGGAATGGAGCAATTGTTACTGCTGAAGCCATAGGCGAATATCACCTTGTATTGCCCAATGGCAATACATTGATTTTGAACGATTGTTACTTAGTACCGTCTATGATATGCAATATAATATCCGTTTTTTTTTAGATAATGATGGATATAATTTTGCCTTAGAGAAAAATTTTATGAACATTTTCCTAAATTAAGTGTTGATTGGGTTTAGTATGTTGTGTAATGGTTTGTATGTTCAAAATCAAAATACAGTTCTAAACATACAGAACACACGCAAAAGGAAAAGTTCAGATATGAATGAAGCCTTCTTATGTCATTGTAGACTTAGTCATATCAATGCGACCAGACTAGCTAAGTTGCATAAGGATGTGTCACGTCCCGCTTCCCAGTAGACGAAAATGATGACGTGGCATCCCCGCGGCATATTTATTCAGAGAAGGCCATTCCCTAAAAAATATACTAAGCATATTGAAACAATAATATACAATATAAGAAGAAATGGAGACTGTACAATTTTCAACAAATATCTTTATTTACATTCAAACTTGAATTTTTTTACAGATACATGAGTTCAACTGAAAAAGCAAATATAATAAAAGAGAAATGCCTAAACATGTAAAATAAATGCGGAAAAGTAAATGAAAAAAAAAATAAAACAAAAACTACTTTTATTAATCAACTATTGCATTACAATTTTTCTCTTTCAAAAGTAGATTACAAAAACCCTAGTTTCGCTCTAGATCTCTCTCTTTATGGAGGTAGATGAATAGATAATGAGATCATATGATGATATGATCCTTCTGATATGCACAGATCTCGGTCCTTTATATAGCCTCTGAAAGTACAAACCCTAGATGCCATGTTGGAGTAGGAGAGATTACGATCATACCCCCAAAATTCTTGATCCAACGGCCACCATCAGACTGCGGTTCCGCCATCCAAGCCCATGATTGACCGCGGATTCGTCGCCCTTTGTTGGGTTTGGAACTTGGGATTTTTTCTGGCTTTTTCTCTCGATATTTGGATACCCTCTTGATATTTAGATTTTGAAAATATTGCCCTTAGTCTCTGCCGTTGTTAGATTCCTCGATTTGCTTCTAATATTTGGCAGATTTGGTTTCGATATTTCGATTTGACTTGGATCTCCTATATAGATTTTAGACCTGAGCTAATACCTGAACAATATCTCAAATTTATCTTGTTAGTAGCATTTGGTATTTTTGAGATATTATTCCAACCATTTATATGATATAATATCTTAAGAATATATATTAGGAATATTTGATATGATATGAATATTTTAATTACTAATATTTCATTTATATATTATATGCATATATTTTCCCTAATTATATTAATTATAAATGAAGAAACATATGATAATAATTTTTTTACAAATAAACCCACATAATTTTTTTATTTACAATTAACACCTTTTAGTAACTAATAATAGTAGGGAAAATGTCCATACAAATGTGCAATATATTTGACTAATCAGTTGATTATAACATGTCTTGATCGAAACCATAGATTGCAAAAGTTGATAAATGAAATCGAGTAAGTCGAGTATAATGCGAGTCATGTCAATTGTAAATCTTGGGTCGAGTCAAATTAGTTGAGTAGATTGAGTTCGAGTTCAAGTTCAAATTTAGGTTTGAATTTGGATTCGAGTTAGATTAGAGTTCGAGTTTAAATTCCAGTTTAGATTCGAGTTTGTGTTCAAGTTCCAGACATTTCAGGTGAACAGATTTAACTTTTGAAGATCCTAAGTTCGGGAGTAATCGGATAATTGTTGTACATGGACGGCAAGATTTGTGTCTTTTTCCAAGACAATCGCCATTTGATAACTCCGTTAATTTACAGTGTTGTCTAAGCTGAATAGGCAAGCACTCACTTTCTATGGCTCGCCGGGGCTCAACAGAAATGATACCGTTTAAATCTATATTAATGTAGAGTCCTTAAAATATTTATTATTGTTGTTTACATTGTATTTTTATTGTTTACATTTCTCGTGGGGGTTTTATGAAAAATATTTTAATATTATTTAAAAGTAAACCCCGAGGGTGATTTATAACATTTAGAGTTTTTATGAACATGTATTTTAATTTTAATGGTATTTTAGTGATAAAATCTAGTTTTTAAAAATTTATGGTATTTTAATGAAAACTACTACTTTTGTAAACTTGGTGGTATTTTATTAAAAATTTAATCTTTCATTTAAAAAATAATTTTTTTTCACAATTTGTTTTTATTGAAAATACGGTTTTCATAATTTTATATAATTTTCCAAAGATTTAATTTTGATTTAGAAAAGTCGTATTCTTTTAAATCGTATTTTAATTTCTTTCGAGATCGAATGCTCCGTGAGGAGTTCTGTATGTCGCTTTACTATCCCAAGGACGTGCGATAATCTACACCATCCGTAGATGGGTTCCCCTAAAAGGGTTGTATAGACGCAATTGCAAAGGATTTTAAAAACAACGATTAAAAACATATTTTTATAAAATGATGGTATTTAATTGAAAATTATTTCATTTAGATGAAAAATTCTAACCAAAATATCATGCTATAATCAAAAGTGTGCGTGTGGGGTAGGTCATTACCACGTAAATGTTCTAGAGGTATGTATGACTAATTATCGAATAAAAGGTTATAGTTTTAGTTCATGGTATTTTGATGAAAATTTTATTGTATGATTTATTTAGCCCAAAATTTTGAACAATTCAAAAGTAATTTAAATGAATAATTTTGAAGTGATGTTTAGAAGAGTTAGGATGGAGTTTTAACATAGTAAAAATGACAAAACTTATTAAAAGAAGATTTACCTAAGCTAACTCCATTTTAGTCGAATAGTTTTTTAGAAACACGTTTTGAGATGAATCGATAAAGAAAGAAGGGACTTACTAGTTGTGTAGCACTGAGAATAGAGTAAGGAAGAGAGAAAGTATTCGTGACGTCGTGGTATCGTCGGAAAAACTCTGGTTGTCGAAATTGAATCGCTATTCCTCTTGGCTTACTTAACTTCACTTTGTACCAAGAGATTTTTGAGAGAATTTTGATAGAGATTTTCAGAATGGTGAGAGATGGGAAATATGATGTATTTATAGTGTAGGGATGAGGGTGTGTGAGTTAAAGAATTGGAATTAAAAAGAATTAAAATAGGATTAAAGGTGGAAATGAAAGGTCTCTGTTTAAATTCAGGGAAATCAAACAGTACAAGAGAGTAGAGGGGAGTTGAAAAGATACACAGGAAAAGAATGGAAGGGTTTGGGGTAAGGTGGAACAACGGTAGCGACTGGATTGGCAAAATGGGCGGTCGAGATTTGGCCATCTGCTTCAAGATTTGTGTTATGTGTTTTATTCAGTGTTAACTCCTCATTTATCCCGTTTGATTTTTCTGAAACTTTTCGTTTCTCCATGTATTGCACGTGCAACTCTTGGGCTTCCGAAAAGTTAAAAAGAAAAAAGTTAAAAAGAATTGGGACTGATGGGATTCGAACACACAGGCTATGACACAGCAGTATCGAGGCTTTACTAGTGAGCTACAAGTTGTTTCTTACTTTTATTAAACAGAAATAACTTATAACTCTTAATCAGACTGAAATACCCTTTCTATATATTAAACAAGTTAATTTTGTACAGGGGTTTTAGAGTCGTTACAGGATGCATTTTTGAACTCGTTCGAATTTACATCTTATGAAACTTGTTAGTCTTGTCTTAAAAGTAAGATGACCAAAACTCCGTTTACGGGACACGGAGCAAGAGCTATGGAACTCTTGGAAATGATACATAGTTATACATGCGGTCCAATGTCTAAAAATGCAAAGGGTGGGTATTCCTACTTCATTACATTCATAGATAATTTCTCTAGATTCGGACATGTGTTCCTGTTGAAACACAAGTCTGAAAGTTTTGAGAAATTCAAGAAATATAAAAGTGAAGTAGAGAATCAAACATGGAGAAGTATCAAAATCTTTCAATCTGATCGAGAAGGCGAATACTTAAACACAGAATTCCAGAGCTATCTAAAAGAGAATGGGATTCTCCCTCAGCTTACTCCTCCGTATACACCACAGCACAACGGCGGAGGAATCGCACCCTACTAGATATGGTGCGCTCCATGATGAGTAAAGCTGAGTTACCACTTTCCTTTTGGGGGTATGCACTGGAAACAACAGCATATCTATCGAATAGGGTTCTGAACAAATCCGTGCCTACCACTCCACATGAGATGTGGGAAGGGAAGAGACCATACCTTAATTTTATTAAGATATGGGGTTGTTCTGCTTATGTGTCATACCTCGCTTCCCAAAATACGTAAATAAGGAACGTGACAAAGCCAACCATGCTACCTACGGTCGGGAAATATCCTTCCATAGTCACATTAAGGCTGTCAATCAGTAATCAAGAACAATAATTTGAATATCTATCCCTAAACATGTCCAAAAGCCACAAGAACAATAACAAGAAATAGCAGCGGAAGCAGTAGAGATCCAAGGAAAAAGAATACATTACCATCAATAAGAGCTATATCAGTGAAATGGTCATCACTGATCGGTAATCCAGTCGAAGTACTTATGATTCTCACGTGCTAAAGTCAAGTATCTTGGTCATGCAAAACTCAGACGTTAGTGCATCATAAATATCATAATAGTAATAATAAACTGAACAGTGTGCTATACAGGATGTCACGTGAAAGAGTGAGATATAAGTATAAACAAAATCAAACATAGGTTTTATAACAGCAGGCTATAGGTAGTCAAACATGTCACGTGTATCCTAAGATCTGTGTTTATAGGTTAACATTCTACAGGTATTTGAAACCAATGAATGTACTCTACCATGTAACTCAAAAGTATATATCCCGTTACCCTCCAGGACCACGGACCAAGATATATCCCGTTACCCCCGGGATCACGGATGTAAGATGTATGAATCCAGAATGATTCTGTTCCGTTACCCTCCAGAACTACGGAAACATGTAATATCCTTTTAAGTTGCATTTCAGTTACACTTTTGATTTTCCCAATTCCCCAGGTTTTGTTTTCCAAGTCAGGTATGAATAACATCTACCTAATGCTAACACAGGAACAGGCAAGTATAGGTTATGTCTATATGGATAACATGCCACGTCCATCAGGATAACAAGTCGGGATTGTTAGTATCGGTAAATATTTCAGGCAAATATGTACAAGGAAGATAGAAGTAACAGTAACAAGACAATGGGTCATGTCAGGGATAAAGTACTGAATCAGATGAAGTGTTTATCGCATAATAATATTGAGTACACAAGTCATGACGAATATAGCTGTAATAGTATACCGATAATCATGACTGATATAGATTAACCAGTCATATCAGGTTTAAATGATCTTTTGTTATTTTAGCGTAATAGTAATAAACATTAATCAAGATAGAAGAATAGAATCTGTACACTGTATGTATGTGTGTGTGTGTGTATAACATCATGCTATAAGTTTTCGTAATCATTGGTATATATATAACTGCTCTTACTACTATAATGTAATAAACCCAAAACTTGCTTCTATTAGATAAAGATATATAACCAATATTGTAAAACAGTATTTGATCCTTACAAAACTAATATTATAAACTGATGTGTTTATGATTATATTGAACATTCTAAGTGTATTAATTGGTTATAAATATGATAGGTATTATGGCAAATAAGATTATAGGTTGCTAAAAGTATTATATTACTATTTTGATGTCTACAAGTAATCAATACTAGGTATATCGTAAGGAAAAAATTTATAGAGAAGTTACTCAAGTAGAAATTATAGTATTAAAAATATAATATAGTATATCTATATGTATATAGCATGTAACAAGTATAAACTTGCCTCGTATATGATGATCATGGAAACAATACGATGGAAGTAAGATCCAAGCTTGAGCTTGGCTAGGATTAGAATCGGTGATGAAGTCGTCGACGGAAGGAGTTGGGCTCGGCTATGGTTCAACGACGGCGACTCCAGTTGGGGTGTCAGCAACAGGAGGCATAGGTGCTTGGTTCTAAAGTGAGTGCTAGAGTTAGGGTTGCAACGATGAAGATGATGGGTTCTTGATTGATGATGGGGTGTTCGCCGTTAATGGGTGCTAGGTTTGAAGTTCGGTTTAAGATGAAGAAGGAGATGAAGTTGAGGGAGATGATGGCGGTATCGGAGTCGGCGAAAGAGTAGAGAAGAAGAAGGTGCAGGCGATGGGTACTTGGGTATGAGTAGGTGGCGATGTGGGTGAAGGTTGAGGGGGTTTAGAGGATGCTCGGTAAAGGATGAAGGTGATGTCGATGGAGGTTGAGGCTAAAGAAGGGTGGGTTCAGGAGAAGACGTGGTCGAAGTTGGATGGATTATTACAGGCGATGCTCAGGGCTTGGAGGTGTGGCTTCTGATGGTAGGAACTGGGATGAGGTGGCGTCGATGATGGTGGTCGGAGGTGGAGACGGGGGAGACAACGAGGTGATGGTCGCAGTGGGGAGATGCTGGGAATGGGTTTCGAAGATGAGAAAAATGGAAACGTTGGAGGCGGTAAGGTGTTTTGGAGGCCGGCGCTTGGGAAGCACCGGCAGTTGGTGATCGATGAAGGGGAAGGCGCAGTGAAGGATGCGAGGTGCTTGGAGGAGTCGAGGCGTGGGTGTCGGCTATGAGGAGGAGAGAGCAAGAGAGAAAGAGAGAGATGAGGGGGGAGAGAGATATGCGATGGAGAGAGAGAAGGATTTGTGAAGCGGAGAGAGAGAGAGGGTTTTGTTAATAGGAAATATAGATTAAAGTTTATATTGTATATGTGTTTGTGAGTGTAGTTTTAGTATATAACTAATAACTAATAATATTATAAAAGATATTACAAATCTCCGATCCGTCTCTACTAAATCCCAAAGAAAATATATTGGAAATAATCTATACATACGTAGCCCTATTAAATCATAAATTTATGGGTTAAAAGAATATATTCTAATCTAATATGTTATATATGGTATCTCAGGATGTTTAAGATTTATCTGCAATAGATAATTGTCAATATAATATCATGAGATATTTAAATAACATGCTGACAATTAATATATGAAAGTATCCCTAACGTACGGCTACCAGAAAATATATATATATATATAGATATATATATATATATATATAAATAATTTAAATATTATATATCTGTTATTTAAGATTTTTATAGATTTAGTCTACGGATAAATATTAATAAAAAGATACTTTAGCACTATAACGAAATTCACGCAAGCGGGTCGGGTCCGATAAACACATATACTATCCAAACACTAATCACACCCAAACAATAGTAATTAAAGAAATTAAAAATACTAAGTAATATTGTTAGATAACGTACGGTCATGCTACAATGTTACATTATGTTAAGAAACAAAATCCGACTAACTCGAGGCACGATCAGTTTTGTGTAAGTTTGTGGGATATCCAAAACATTCGCAAGGATATCTATTCTACCATATCGAGGAACAAAAGGTGTCTGCTTCTCAACATGCCACCTTTTTGAAAAAAAAAATTGTTGCAAAAGAAATTAGTGGGAGCATGGTAAAACTGGAAGAGATTCGGGAAACACAAACTGCAACTGAAAATTTAGTGGAATCTGAAAGTCAGTAGTTCCCGATGAAGCTCAGCCACTCCGCAGATCTGGTCGGGTTCCTCACCCATTCGAGAGATACTACGGTTTTCTCATAGATAATGGTAGTGAGGATTGCATCATAGAAGATGATGACCTGACTAGTTTCGAGCAGCCCATTACAAGTGGGGACCCTGTGAAATAGCTAGATGCTATGCGATCTGAGATAGAATCCATGTACACCAACAAAGTATGAACATTGTACTGAAGGGGTAAAACCTACTGGGAGCAAATGGATTTTCAAGAATAAGATCGGTGTAGATGGAAAGGTTGAGACCTTCAAAATAAGATTTGTAGCAAAAGATTTTCGTCAACGACCGGGTGTCGATTATGACGAGACCTTTTCTCCAGTGGCTATACTTAAGTCCATCTGGATCCTACTTGCTATTGCTGCCTTCCATAACTATGAAATCTGGTAGATGGATATCAAGATCGCCTTTCTAAATGATGATTTAGAAGATAGCGTGTATATGACACACCTAGAGGGCTTCGTAGACAGTGGATGCAGTGGAAAAGTGTGCAAGATGCTTAAATCAATTTATTGATTAAAACAGGTTTTGCGGAACTGGAACATCTTTTTTGATGTAGCTGTCAAAGAGTTTGACTTCATCAAAAATGTAGATGAACCATGTATCTGTAAAAAGGAAGTAGGGAGTGCAGTTATATTCCTCGTATTATACGTGGTTGATATACTCTTGATAGGAAATGATGTTCCTATACTACACTCGGTCAAACTCTCCTTGTCACGGAGATTCTCCATGAAAGACCTGGGTGATGCCTCATACATCCTGGAGATAAAGATCTAAAGGGATAGATCTAAAAGGATGTTGGGATTGTCCCAATTCAGATACATAGACACCATACTAAAGATATTTAGTATAGAAGATTCCAAGTGTGGTAATTTACCTGCTTACCAAGGAATCACCCTCTCCAAAGAGATGTCCCCTAAGACTGATAAGGAGAGGGCTCGCATGAACATTATACCCTATGCTTTGGCAATCGAGTCTATTATGTATGTGATGTTATATACCAGATCGGATGTAATTTACGCACTCGGTATAGTAAGCAAGTATCCATCAGACCCAGGGAAGAAAAACTAGATAGCTGTGAAGAACATTCTTAAGTACTTGCAAAAGACTAAAGAAATGTTCTTGGTATATGGTAACGGAAATCTCCAAATGGAGTCTTTTACCGATTCAAGCTTCCAGAGTGATAAGGATGATAGCAAGTCTGTCTTAGGTTTTGTTTATACCCTCAACAGAGGGGTGGTCTATTAGAAGAGTTCCAAACAAGACACTGTAGCAGACTCGACGATGGAGCTTGAATAGATCGATGATAACGATACTGCCAAAGAAGCTGTTTGGATGAAGAAGTTCATCACTGAGCTTGGTGTGGTTCCATCTATTGTTGATCCAATACTTTTGTATTATGATAACAATAGAGCTATGGCATTGGCCAAGAAACCTCGATCCCATCAGCGATTTAGACATATTTGGAGGCGGTATCACCTGATCTGGGAGGTAGTAGATCGCCGCAAGATTGAGATTAAAAGAGTTGACATGAAGGACAACACGTCGGATCCACTCACGAAGGCCTTCCTCTAGACGCAGTTCGAGATACTTTTTGGGATGTTGGGTATGCGATACTACAATAACTGGCTTTAGTGCAAGTGGGAGATTGTTAGTTATGTATGCCCTAGAGGCCATTATTGTATATTATAGTGGATGCTCGATATGATAGTATGCTATCTGGTTTGTCTTTATCTTAACATGTGCATTTGTTTTAGTTTGCTATTTCATTGATACATGTTGATAAAGACCTTAGGATGTTTCTTTGAATACTACAATTATGATAGAGATTATACTAGTGGGGCTTGGGTAGTCTATAAGCACATCCTTAAGTGTTCCTAGTTGAGGGAATATTGAGACAGGGCATCGATATTTCAGAATAGACTAGTGTATACGTTTCTTGACCCTGTATAGGGCGATGGTTGATCCAACAACCTTTGGTATTTAACATCAAAGATTGTATACAGGTGCTCATTGAAGACTGAGTATACCGAATGGACTCACCGAGAACTCGTAGATGGTACCATACCTATCGTCATATAGCAGTTCTCTGGTGACATTAGTACAGGTTAGTCTGTAGACCTTAGATCGTCATAGTGTCTTGTGTGGTTCCTACTATACTTATATTACTTCCTTACCACGGCTTTGCAGAGTCGTACAAACAAGTAGTAGTTTGGTACAGTCCCGAATCAAATGGAGGCAGTGACCGATAGGAGGGGTTTAGTCTCTTCCGGTATTGGGATTTGATGTTGTGCTATATGTGATTGTCTATAACCATAAGTCCCTAGCCAGGGCTGATGAGCTTTACTGATAAGTGTTATCAGCAGTTTCTCGATTGGTTATAGGCCACACATCGGCATGACTTATCAGGTTATTGGGGTATGAAGATACCACCCCTAGACCCGACATGCAACATATCAGACGAAGAGGCCGGACTGTACGGTATGTGTCGCTTATAGGCTCTGTAGGGAGTTTGGACAAGTTTACTTGTTGATCTTCTATTTCGTTCAATACCTGGACAACCGTTACGTACAGCTAGTGCAACTGACATGCTTTTGAATACCGGATGTGATCTTATGATTCACTACCATCGTATTGTTGAGTCTTTAGGGTCCCACACAGAGGGCATCGTTATTTAGGCAAAATGTAGTAGTGGCGGTATATTGATATCGCGGGGGTTCGATCGAAAAAGTGTATTAGATACACTTATGCAAATCGGACGTTTGATCATATTTGCATTTTATGAAAGCCAGTATATATTAAATCAAGTGTGTGTGTGTGTGTGTGTGTGTGTGTGTGTGTCATTATCTAATTCTAATATATTCTCTTTAATGTTTGCATTTTATGATAAATGCAAAAGTTAATTACTATGTTTAGCATAGTAATTATTGTTCTCTTTTATCTTATCTTGCTCCTAGAGTAGAGCACAACATATATCCCTCTTCAATGTGTGACATGTGGAGGGGAGATGTGTTGGCTATAATGCCCTCAAGGCAATTATCGTAATCGCAGTTAGGTGATTATGATGATTGAGGGAGGACATATACCGGTAGAACAGTCTTGCTCGAGATGATAGTATGCTATCTGGTTTGTTTTTATCATCATGCTTTATATGGTATTACAGATCGCTATTACATGTTGATAGAGCCCATAGGATTTTTGGTTGACTACCGGCATTATGATGGCGATCATATATATAGGAGCTGGGGGTTTATAAGCAAATCCTTAAATGTCCCTAGTCGTGGGAGTTTCGAGACTAGGCATCGATACTCCAGTGTAGACTAGTGTTTACTGATCGAGACCCCGACGAAGGGCGGTGGCCCAGTCTCACAAGTCATTGGTGTTAATTTGTTCACCTAAGATAGTGTTCCCCTCCGAACGGCGGTAAGGACTGACGTCTCGCCTGAGGTTTGGGGCAGATGCTAATTGGTGCTATCCGTCCACCTCTCCGAAGATGCCAAGTTGATTTATGGCACCGTATATCGAAGGTTTAAAAGGATACGTCTGATGTAGCAGACTTCGTCAGATTCCCCCTCGCTTAAGGGGTTTTTGATTGTGGGGACGCTCTTTCCTGCAAGCGCAAGCCCCTGCAGTTAATTACGCTACCGCATTGCGGTAACCACTTTCTCCTTCTCCAGATGGTCACTTCGTGTCGTGTGTATTTATTTTATGTTTGGTTGCCCGTGGATTGTATACGGAGACTGAGTTATGTCATCGCCCGTAGGGCGTGGACTAGTCCAAATCCGCATTATCTTAGATTAGATTTGGGTTTGGGGGTTTGGGTTTAAGGATACGTTAGCCTCCTTTGAGACTAAGATCGACTTAAACGTTTGTTAAGGATACGTTAGTCTAGTTTTTAGACTAAGATCAACTTAACGGGATCGTTTAGAGAGCAATAAAAAAGGGGGGGCTCTATTGTTTAGTTTAATGACATTGCGGTCAATAGGTAGTTTAAGGACATTGCGGTCCATGGGTAGTTTAAGGACATTGCGGTCCAATGTTAGTTTTAAGACATTGCGGTCAAGGTTAAGGACGTCATAGTCCATGGGTTTAAGGACCCCACAGTCCGTTGTTAGTTTTAAGACATCTCGGTCAAGGTTAAGGACCTCATATTCCATGAGTTTAAGGACCCCACAGTCCGTTGTTAGTTTTAAGACATCTCGGTCAAGGTTAAGGACCTCATAATCCATGAGTTTAAGGACCCCACAGTCCGTGTCAATGTGTGGTCATCGGGACAAGTCACCTCTTTGAAGACGTTGAGGAATTACAACGCCAAGTATCAAAAGAGTGAAGAGATGTACCCTTGGACCGGGGTGGATTAAACAGTCTTTGGCCCAATTTGGGATCAAGACCAATTAATTGTGTTATGAGCCCATTAGCCCAGTTAAGTTTGAATTGAGGACTTATGGCCATCTTGGGCTAAGTCCCATCATGTTTAGAATACTGGCTTTCTGTTGGTCCATTGAAGGAGAAGTTTTGCCTCTGGCCATTTAATCAACTGGGCTGAAGTTAGTGTTAAACACTAAAGATCAGCAGTGTTGAACACTGGGAACAAGTTAGTGTTTTAACACTAAAAGGCAGTTGGTGTTAAACACCAGCAACATGGGGTTCAAATTAGTGTTAAACACTAGAGCAAATAAATGTCAAACACTAGCAGCAGGGATTTCAGATTAGTGTTAAACACTAAGAATAATCAGTGTTAAACACTGCAAATAAAGTTCTTTGATTAGCGTTGAACACTAAGGCCAAACAGTGTTTAACACTGGATTCCGGGATTCCAATTTAGTGTTAAACACTAAGGCAAGAGGGGTCACGTGGTAGCATGTGAGGGCGCCCTCCCTTCCTTCTATTCTGTCAAAAGTATTGAATACTTTGGAGCATCACGTGCTGTCACGTGATGGGTATTTTGGTGCTTATCCGTTAAAGCTTCAGCCAAGGGGTCACGTGGTAGCATGTGATAGCACCCTGTTTCCCTTTATTTTGTTCTACAGATAAGTGTTTAACACTTTTAATTCTAAAAGCCATCACATGTGGGCACGTGATGGGGGCTTGCGCTTTGATCTGTTAGAATATTCATTAGGGGTCACGTGGTGACACGTGAGGGCGCCCCAGAGCTTCTTTTCCTTTGCTTTTTCTTTGCGCGCTTTGGGGGTCACGTGAAGCACGTGAGGCGTTGCCTCAAAGTTTTAGCGGTGGCTCTTTACAGGGGTCACGTGGTAGCACGTGACCCTGCCTGTTTGAAGATGTGTTTATCTTTTTAAGAATCAAATTCTTCATAGGGTTAAACCCTAGCAATAAACTTTAGAGGGATTAAATTCCTGTTATTTTGACAGATTCGAGTTCTTAACTTGGGTTAACCCTGGTTCTATTCATTTTGAAGGAATTAAATTCCTATGACATAGGGTTAAACCCTAATTTTAATTCACAGGAATTAAATTCCTATAGTTCTATGAGAATTAAATTCTCAAACATCCATTCCCTCTCTATGCTTTGGATCTGCATGGCAGGATCTCAACCTAATGAGAATTAAATTCTCAATTCATGGGGAGATGTGCACTTTGCAGATCCTCTGCTAAAGAGAGAACTAAGTTCTTCTTTTTAATATCAGAGTTAAACTCTGTTGAGAATTAAATTCTCTTTTTCTTGAAAGCCTCCCCCTTCTTACCTAAGGCTTTCTTTTGCAGAAGATCCCAATTCCTCCAAAGTCTCAAGGCTCTATTTTTCTCTCTCTCTATGTATCCCTCTGTATATGTCCCTTGGCTCCTATTTATAGGAGAAGAAGTAGAATCAATTAGTTTTGGTGAATCTTTCATTGAGAGATTTAATTTGTATTCACCATTCGTTTGGACCTTTGGATTATTAGGTGAATTTTATTCACCATTGGATTTTAAATCCAAAGATATTCTTCTGTTGTTTCGGTTAGATTTTAAGGGGAACCCTTTCCAAGTTCAAGATTTTTCCATAGATAGATGATATTTAATCACCTTTAAATCTTTAGTCCAATCGGTTCCAAATAATCATTTTCCTTTGGAAAGATTTGAATGATCTCTTCAGAATTTGATTCTGTTAAATAAATAGGCTTTGAAAGCCGGTCACGTGTGGCCACGTGACCCCTGGTCACGTGTAGGCACGTGACCCCTTAGAACGAGCCTTCTTCTTCTTTCTGCGTTCTGTCTTCTGGCCACTGTTCAACCGTCACGTGCCAACACGTGACCCCCGGTCACGTGTGAGCACGTGACCCTTTCTGAAGCCTTTTCTTCGATTTAATCAGGGAACTGATGTGCCTTTGCCGCTGCTTTTAAATGTCACGTGCCAACACGTGACTGCTGGTCACGTGCTAACACGTGATGCCTCCTCCGTAAACTTTCCTGATTTTAAATCAGGAAACAAATGCCCCCACAGCGTTGTTCTCACGTGTCTGCACGTGAGTGCAACGCTGTCACTTTTGTGACCGTTGGATTCCTCAAGGGATTTGGGGAGATGAAGCGTTCCCATCACCTCTTATAAATATTGGGGTCATTTCAGAGACGCCTCCACTTTGCTTGTCTTCCTCCTTGCAAACTTTTTTCTGAGAATTTAATTCTCTTCTTCCAGAGCTTAGTTCTCTGTCTCGAAACCATCTTCAGAGTTTAACTCTATTCAAGTGACCCTTTTCCTCAGGTAATGTTCTTGGACAAACAGTGAACTTTCACGTTCCTCTGGATTTTAAATCCAAAACAAGGGTTTTTACCCCTTTTTTAACAAAGAACCCATTTTTCTTCAAGCTTTTTAACCAAAGTATGAAACCATTTTAGCCTTCAAAAGTAGATCTCTTAGGGCTTAGACGATGATCCATGGAGTTTAACTCCGTTTACAGAAAAAATGCTTTTGGGAATTTAATTCCCTTCTCTTAATAAGGAATTTAATTCCTATGAAGAACTCAGTTTCTTCGCATGGAGGCTCCTTAGGGTCTCTTGGCCCGAGGTTGTCCTTCTGCAATTAGTGAAGAAGAGGGTTGCAATGATGTCTTTTGTGGGAATTTAATTCTCCTGGTCTTGTTTGATTTGTTGTAGAGCCCAAGGTAGATTTGTCCTTTAGGAAAATGTGTAGAGCCACTTGAAACTCATTTTTTTATTTAATGAGGGTATCCCCTTTGTCTTATTACAACTGCTCGGTTTCATTATTAATGAGCCGTCATCTTGATTCTGTGGGGCCCATGTGTTTTGTAGCCAATGGTCCCAGAAAAATCTACTGTTGCTTTCTTTAACTAGTCTTCATGTTTATGCATGGATATATATCGCTGACTTTGCTTTTAACGGTCTTCTTTCATTCGATTTCAGGTGCGATGGCTTCTGCTCCGTGTTTTCCCTTTACTCGTTCGGAGGCCGCTTTTCTTCGATCACCATCCGATAAGGAAGTGATGGCGATGATCCGGGATCATGACCCGAACTGCACCAACTTGCTTCTATGGGGAACTTGGTACAGTCATATTATCCAGGGTCGCCGGAGTTTCCTTTGCGCAGTACCGACAGAGCCCACTTTCCCATTTTTGCCGATGGATCCTCCGAGGACGGTTTTTGCTGTGGAAATGCCCAACTGGACTCCAACGGGGAGGCTCGAGCCTTCAACGACCGGTATTCCGAACCATCCGATCCCGGCCATAGATATCTTGGGGCGGCGTATTTGCCAGGGTGAGGCCCACCCGTGGGGGCAGATTTATAAGATAGGGCTCACTCCCCGACACCCTACGGACTCCCTTCTCTGGGCTCGCTACATCATTGCCACCCATCGTGCGCGGCTGCAGAAGGTCGGGCTTTATCAGGCAATATATGCGTCACTCTTCCATTATAAGTCCCCGCATGTCTGGTGGGTTAAGGCATTTTTGAACCAATGGAATCTTCCCACCAACACTTTCATTCTAGGAGATCGCGAGGTCTCGATCTCTCTGGCAGAATTTTATGAAATCTCGGGATTGCCAATCAGGGGTGCACTGTATGAGGAGTTGTTGCCTCCTGACGAGTATGTCTTCGAGCCCGAGTCTGCACCGGCTGACGGCTTGTCTGTTGAGAACGCCATTCTCCACAAGCGTCCCAGTTTGATCAAGGCGCTAGGTATCTTCGACCGATTGTTCACCGAATCCGAAGAGCAGGGTGTTACTTTCAAGAGCTTCATTGCTTGTTTCCTTCGTGAGGACGTTGTGTCGAAGACAGCTCCGAAGTTCGCCAACATTAAAGACTCCTTTGGGTTTGGTCCGAAGAAGCTGCCGACCACTAAATCAGATCTACCTTAATACTATATCCCCATCATGTCGCCGATGTCTTTTGAGTCCATTGCAGCACCCAGTATTGACGAGGAGACGTTCTTCATGGGGTTTGTCAGTGTCTGGCTCAGTTGGTTTGTCATCCCCATGCATCGTCGTTTTATGAGGGCTTCGGTTATCTACCCGGCTCATTGTATAGCTGAGGGGACACGGTTGGCCGTCGGTATCCCGGCGTTGGCGCAGCTTTATCACGGGTTGGGCACCGCAGCTAATACCTCTACTCCCGGCGTGGATGTAGTAAACTTTTCGCTTCATTATTTCACGTCCTGGGTCGAAATGCATGTGCTGGGGGCTTTCGCTATGCATCAAGGCCCGCGTTTTACGACACCTATCCCTTCCCGCGACTTATGCGATTGGTGGATGCTTCTGCCGCCGACCCGACTCAGCTCGGGGCTATTCGGGTGCTGATTTCTCCTTACGCTGCCGCAGGCGGGATGGTTTTTAATGATCGGGTCTTGTCTACTCCCTCAGGTCCAGTTCAACAACTCTGGGACCTGTCAAAAGACAACGCACCTTCTTTGAAGCCTCGGGAGGCCGCGCACTTGTACACTATTAGACCGGACTACTTGGTGTTTCGCCAGGACAGTGTAGCTTTTTTCATGCGGTACAATCCGCATCGATTCGCCCGACAGCTTGGATACTACAAGGGTGTTCCTTTCGAGGCTTTTATAGTCGCTCTGATCCCTTCGCTCGATGCCGTTCGCGATGCCGCTCATCATTTCATGAGGCTAAACACCGGCTCCCACTTCATGGTCCCTGAAGCCGAATACCTGCCCCGGTGCGTGGGCGCGTTTATGGGTTGGTATCTTCATCGGGTCAACCCAATCATTCTTAAGGAAAGGAGGGTGCTTCTTGGCCACGACGTCCCTCCTCTGGTTCCAGGAGCTAAGCTGCGACCGAGGGCTCCGGTCCGCTTCCCTCTGAGGGATACCGGCACTGCGCTCATCCCAGGAGAATCGGAGGTAAACCTTACTCCAACGGCTGGTATGCCCAAGGGTTCCCGTTCGCGAGGTGGAAGGGCCCCAGTAGTAGCACCACCGCCTGTGGCAGCACCGCCCCCCGTAGCATCGACAATGGCAGTGTCATCCTCGGTCGTGGCACCAGGCGAGGGTAATAGGGATGAGGGCATCGAAGGCGATGTGGGTCAGTGCCGCCCTAAGGCTTCGCGGGGGAGGAAGCAGTCATCCTCGGTGACCGGCTCTGGGTCTAAGCGGCGGAGGAAAGCGGCCACCAATTTGCTCGATTCTTTGGCGGAGTCTGAGCCTACTCTTGAAGACGAACCGTTGGCCCTGCAAGAGTCAGACGCTGGACTTCCTTTCCCGAGTTCGGCCGATAAGGAGGCCGCACAGTTGGCTGAGGCCATACGGCGTTCCAAAGACGTGTCTCATAACGCCAGGGTTCCGAAGAAGTCCTATCCCGCTGTAATCTTTTACGAAGACCCTTCGTGGATTCGGCGGCGGTTTATCGGTCCTTTGGAGGAATGAAGGGCAAGGGCCCTGAAGCAAGCCGTTTCAGAAGACGCAGCGGACGCACTTTCTTTATGGACCGGCGGCCATGAGTCTACCCTTGAACCCCGGCGAGCACGCCTCCTTGAGAAGGAGCAGCGGCTTGAAGAAGCCATATTGAGGGCTTCTTTGCGCATCGGTACGTTGTTGTTCTTTTTGTAGTTCTTCAGATTATTCACGCCTCTATATGTGTATCCTTATTCTTATTTGAATTGTGCAGAATCTTCGACGCTGGGGGAGCTCCCTATGGGCTCATGGAAGCTAAAGCCTGCCGAAATTCCCGATGAAGCATTGCTCGAAGAGGGGGGGCTGATGAGGCTGCTCCTCTTATGGTAGAGCCTCCAGCGGCGGTTCTTGATCAGGGAGTGCTTGCCCCTTTGGGGGAGGCTTCTTTGGAGGTTGCTGCCCCAACGGCTCTTCCCGAAGGCGGCCCGAAGGCTGAGATGGAGGTAGCGGGGACTACCCTCCCTCTGTTGGAGCCTGAGGTTCCGGCAGAGGCTGTCGAGGCTGCTATCCCCCCGACTCAGAATGGGAGAAGTGTTGAAGGTAACCTTCTGAATTTTAAATTAGCAGCCTTTCCGTTGTATGAACTCTTTTGTTTTTCTCAGAATTACGCGAGCTGGCGGCCTCTACTGCCGATCTGTCTCCCCGGCAATCCTTTCAGCGTCTGCTGGAGATGGCAGCTCCACAAGCGATATCCCTCCAACGCATCGTCCTCTCATCCGGGCAAGGTTGGTGTCGTCCATCACTTCTCATAGCATCGTTGTTATTTTCCGTATTGACATTGATGTTTTCTACAGTTTTGGAGGCTGATGATGAGGTCGAGGTTCTCGAAGGGTCGGAGGAACCTTTAGCTCCTACTTGCACGACTGTCGGTAAGCGACATTTCATCATACTCTCATTCGTTCTTTGCTTAAGAATTTTACTGACATCTTCCAAATTTGAACAGCTCTGCCAGTCTCCACGGCGTTGGAGTCGCGCATCGTGATGCCGCCCGGCCCTTATGCCTTGCGGGCTTCAGAACGCTTGGCCCAATTAAGCCTTGTCTCCTTATCATCTTTGATTGAGGAGCTCCGTGCTGGCAGCGCGACCACCGCTGAAGCGTTTGCCGCCGAAGCTAACGGTTCTCTTCCTTTTCTTGCCACCTACCATAGCGAAGAAGTGGTGCGAGTCTGGGTGGAGTTCTGTCGGCAGGTGGATGCTCGCTTGCACGCCCTTGAATGTTCTCGCCTTTCCTCGGAAGCCGTGGCTGCAAAAGCGGAGTTGCGGGGTCTGATAGCATGATGCGCGGCCAATATGACGTCATGCGAGAAGAGGCTTGGCCGCAAATTCTCGGAGAGGGAGCTAGCTTCCAAAGTGCTGAGCAAGCTTCAGGCGAGTCTTACTGCCAAGGCCAACAAAGCGTATGAACTCTGGCGGGTGCTTCAGGAGTCCATCAAAGAGGTGGTGGCTCTCGACAAAGCTGCCACGTTCACTCGTGAAAGGGTCGAGGCTCATAAAGCCACCGAGAAAGAGCTTGAAGCTCGGCTTGCTTCGTATCAGGCTCAGCAAGCTCAGGCGGAGGCTCGTCTTCTGGAGATCTTGTGTCATGAAGCCGTGGCTCAGCAACAAAACGATGAGCTGGTAAAATTACTACACCGCCCGCCGGCTTGAGGACTTGTATCTTTTCCCTTTTTTTTGTACATACTCATGGATGAGAGTATCTTCTTTTTGTTTCTTTCATGAATTGTACGTTGTATCCATTTTGGTTTATGAAATAAAAGATACATTTTTCTTCTCAACGGCGTGTCTCTTTTCGCTGAATGCGTTTGCGGACAATTTATCTCGATCTCCTTGCAGGGCATCGGTGGCTTAGGATTCAGGGTTAAGATCTGCTTCCTAAGACTTTTGCGCCTTATGAGCCACGAGGGTCTCATAAAGAGTTTTTCTCCCCATGGGTCGAGAGGATCCCATAGGTGTAAGTTCTTCTTAAGAATCATAAGGATTCTTAAGCGGGTTTTCCCTTGAGAGTCGTAAGGATCTTACCAGAGAGTTTTTCTTCCTTACAGGTCGTGAGGACCTGCAAGTGCTGGATGTAGTCACCCTTATTCGTGTTTCACGGGGTCGGGGGTTGCTCAAGGCATCGTAGTTTAAAGACGTCGCGGTCAAGGTTAAGGACATCATAGTCCGTGGATTTAAGGACTCCACAGTCCGATGTTAGTTTTAAGACATCTCGGTCAAGGTTAAGGACCTCATAGTTCGTGGATTTAGGGACTCCACAGTCCGATGTTAGTTTTAAGACATCACGGTCAAGGTTAAGGACCTCATAGTCCGTGGATTTAGGGACTCCATAGTCCGATGTTAGTTTTAAGACATCACGGTCAAGGTTAAGGACCTCATAGTCCGTGGATTTAGGGACTCCACAGTCCGATATTAGTTTTAAGACATCACGGTCAAGATTAAGGACCTCATAGTCCGTGGATTTAGGGACTCCACCGTCCGATGTTTGGTTGCAGGGACCCGTCACCTCTTTGAAGACATTGAGGAATTACAACGCCAGGTATCAAAAGAGTGAAGAGATGTACCCCTTAAACCAAGGTAGAATCCGTAGGGAATCGGGGTGGTTGATCGTTAGTTTTAAGACATTACGGTCGAGGTTAAAGACATCATAGTCCGTGGATTTTAAGGACTCCACGGTCCGGTGTTTGCTCTGGATGCTTCACACGGGTTCACTGCCGTTCTTGGCGAGGACCAGGCTCCGCTCTGGGCGTTTTCCGCGGGGTCAAAGAGTGACGTTATCCGCGTTCCACGTAACCAGGAATTTTGCACTAGATGCTTCACATGGGTTCACTGCCGTGCTCGGCGAGGACTAGGCTCTGCTCTGGATGCTTCACACGGGTTCACTGCCGTGCTCCGCGAGGACCAGGATCCGCTCTGGACGTTTTCCACGAGGTCAAAGAGTGACGTTATCCGCGTTCCACGTAACCAGGAATTTTGCACTAGATGCTTCACACGGGTTCACTGCCGTGCTCGGCGAGGACTAGGCTCCACTCTGGATGCTTCACACGGGTTCACTGCCGTGCTCTGCGAGGACCAGGATCCGCTCTGGACGTTTTCCACGGGGTCAAAGAGTGACGTTATCCGCGTTCCACGTAACCAGGAATTTTGCACTAGATGCTTCACACGGGTTCACTGCCGTGCTCGGCAAGGACTAGGCTCCTCTCTGGATGCTTCACACGGGTTCACTGCCGTGCTCTGCGAGGACCAGGATCCGCTCCGGACGTTTTCTACGGGGTCAAAGAGTGACGTTATCCGCATTCCACGCAACCAGGAATTTTGCACTAGATGCTTCACATGGGTGCACTGCCGTGCTCGGCGAGGACTAGGCTCCGCTCTGGATGCTTCACATGGGTTCACTGTCGTGCTCTGCGAGGACCAGGATCCACTCTGGACGTTTTCCACGGGGTCAAAGAGTGACGTTATCCGCGTTCCACGTAACCAGGAATTTTGCTGATTGTATCCGCATTTCACGGGATGGAGGTTTGACTGTTGGCGATATGTATACCATCGAGCTATGGAACTGGGAGTTGCCGCTGTTCCGCTTAGCTTAGAGTTGTGTCCGTTGTTACGAGACGAGTGTTGAAACGATCTCCAGGTCTCCTTTGGCCCGTCGAGATTTGGCTTCTTCTTCTGATGAAACCTGGGGGAGAATTATGATCCCTTTTTTGTTTACGCCCTTGGATTGTGTACAGGGTGTGATGGAACATCACCTGTAGGGCATAAATTTCATTTTTATTTCATTTCTTTTTCCGCGATGCTCTATCCTTTCAGCTTTTATATCGCGAAGGTCGCGATTGCCCCATCATTTCGGCTATTTTTCGCGGTGCCCAATCATCTCGGCTATTTATTTATTTTCTACTCGCTGCTTTTTATTGCAAGTTGCCCCATCATTTCGGCTATTTTTTATACATACATTTTTACTTGCTGCTTTTTATTGCAAGTTGCCCCATCATTTCGGCTATTTTTTATGCATACATTTTTACTTGCTGTTTTTTATTGCAAGTTGCCCCATCATTTCGGCTATTTCGTATGCATGTGCGGCTCGCTAGCCTTTTCGCTGCAAGCTTGGATTTTAGACACCGATTTCGGCATCAGCATCGCTACCACTGGGATATTGCCAGGAGCGAATCATCATTTACCTCTGTCGATGTTGAACAAAGGTGGCTTAGCAAACAGAGTTAGGGTCCTGTCGACCAAGGCTTTTGACTTCATGAGCCGTAAGGGTCTCACGAAGGTATTTCTCCCTACAAGTCGTGAGGATCTCGCAGGTGTATTTTCTCCCTAGGAATCATGAGGATTCCTAAGTGTATGTTTCTCTGCAAGTCGTAAGGATCCTACAAGAGGGCTTTCTCCTTATAGGTCGAGAGGACCTACAAGGGTTGTGTTCACCATATGGACATATCCCTAGTCACGGATGGGACTTTGTTAGGGAAATATTTGTTCGTGCCCGTGGATTGTATACAAGGGTCAGTACTGGACCACTTGTAGGGCAGTGTCGAAGGGTATAGGGGATTTTGCTTAAGCACAGATTTAGGTCTCTGTGACTTAAGACTTTCAAATCTTATGAGCCGTGAGGGTCCCATAAGAGAGTTCTCCTTACGAGTCATGAGGATCTCGCAAGTGTATTTTCTCCTTAGGAATCGTGGGGACTCCTAAGTGTGTTGCTCCCTTGTGAGTCGTAAGGATCTCACGCGGGTGGTTTCTCCTTGCAAGGTCGTGGGGATCCCGCAAGTGTCCTTTAACGAGATTGCGCCCTTTCGGGTTTTCACAAACACTCGCCGGTAGCCCTGCTGTTTTTACTCACGGAGCCCTTTCGGGTTTTCATCCGTGCCCTTCTTGCTTATGGACATACCATTTTTTTTATTCTTTTCTTATTATTATTTTTTTTTACGAGGTCGCGCCCTTTCGGGTTTTCACGAACACTCGCCGGTAGCCCTGCTGTTTTTACTCACGGAGCCCTTTCGGGTTTTCATCCGCGCCCTTTTTGCTTATGGACATACCATTTTTATTTATTATATTTTATTTATTTTTTTTTATCTCGTCAGCCTAAGGATGCTGCGGTATTAGTTTAAGGACGTTTCGGTTCGTCGTTAGTTTAAGGACATTTCGGTCCGTCGTGGAGAGAGCCGGTTACTACTTATAGAGCTTTGAGCTTTAGGAAGATAGCGAGCGGACATAGTCGTCGTCATCTATCATTGACCTAGGCTGTGGCCTATTAAGCGTAGTATTTCTTTAGGAAGCGGCCGTTTATTGGTCTGAAAGGCCTTTCACCATGCATGTCCATGAGTAGATAGGCCCCACCCTGGTAGACCTTATCTATGATGTACGGGCCTTCATAGTTTGGCTCGAATTTTCTCCGCTTGGCGCGATTGGGGATCATCGGTCTTTTGACCACTAGCACGAGTTTGCCTTGGCGGAATGTTCTCGGCCTGGTCAATCTTTCGTACGAGCGCGTCATCTTTGCTTTATAAGCTTCTAGATTTTGTTGCGCTATGAGCCGTGTTTCTTCAAGAGCATCAAGCTCCTCGAGCCGAAGGTTAGCATTTTCTTCGTTCGTCAGTTCGTAGTGGACTGCCATTCGTAGAGAGGGTAGCTCTATTTCGAGGGGAAGTACTGCTTCTGTCCCAAATACCAACGCGTACGGCGTTGTGTTTGTGGCTGTCTTGAACGTAGTTCGATAGGCCCAAAGGGCCTCTTGCAGCCTCTCGTGCCAGTCTTTCTTATTTCGGGACACCGTCTTTTTTATGATCTTCGTCAGGGTCTTGTTGAAGGGTTCAGCTAGACCATTAGCTCGCGGATTGTAAACTGAAGAATATCTCCAGTCTATATTGTGCTGCTGCGCGAAGCGGCTAATCTTATGGCTTCTGTAGGCTGGCCCGTTATCGGAGATAATCCGCCGTGGAGTTCCAAACCGATAGATGACGTGTGTCTTGAAGAAGTGGAGGATATTCTCCGTCTTCACTTCCCTCAACGGTACTGCTTCCGCCCATTTGGAGAAGTAATCAGTCGTCGCCAGGATGAAGCGATGTCCCCTGGACGATGCGGGTTCAATGGGGCCGACTATGTCAGTCCCCCACATTTCGAATGGCCAGCTAGCCACCGTCGGATGTAGTGGATTCGGATGCTGGTGGATGAAATCCCCGTGGATTTGGCATGAGTGGCATTGCTTCGCATATTCAAGGCAGTCCTGGATCATCGTGGGCCAGTAGTAACCCATTCGTTTAATTTTTAACTTTATCTTCGGGCCTGCTTGATGAGAACCACAGATTCCGTCATGAACTTCCTGAAAGACTCTTTCTGCTTCGTCAGGTCCTAAACATCTCAGCCACAGAAAATCAAACGACCTCTTATACAGAGTATCATTGACGAAAGCGAAAGATAGAGCTCGTTTCCTGATAAGCTTGTCCATTTGTTCTTCAAATGACGGACTCGGCACTTCACTCGCGGGATCCAGTTTTGATGAAGGGTTGGCATTGCTGGACAAGGCGTTTTCCTCCTCTTCGAAGTTATATACGGCGTAGCTACCGTGGATTCGCTCCCGTTTACCGGATCTCACGTATCCAAGGCCGAGCGTTTCCATTCTCCCGTTGGGCAATTTGCGCTGAGTTCCAGGGACATTCCAAATCTTATTGTAGAACCGAGCTTGTCGAACAGTCTGTTTTAAGGGTATTCCTTGGCGCTTCAATAGCCTCTTTAGTCCATTTGTGTAATATCTGGGCAAACGGATGGGTTGGAGCCTGTCGAGTGTAGCATCCGCGCCATGCCAGATCTCTTTCTCTACTTTCGTCTCTGAGGATCGGTAGAATAGGATTACCTTCTCACCCCTTTGCCTGGGAGGGACGTAAAATGTCTGCAGGTCCTGCACATTGTAAGCTTGAAGTGTGTCGAGATCCTTATAGTGTTCTCGCGGCACCATGGTGATTTGCAAACTCTGATCATCGCTAGGGGATGCTTGTATTGACGGCTGATTGGAGAACACGGCATTAACCTCATCTTTCGAATCACTTCCGAAGATCAACATGGGGGCGGACGTCCCCGGGTTGTTGCGTTGAGACGGCCCAGCATAAACTATCTCTTCTTCTTCTTCAGTATCGCTCCCGAAAACAGGAATGGTGGCGGCGGCTTTGTTCTCCGGCTTGCGACACCTTTCTGTATCCTCGAAATCTGGCAAAAAGTACTTCGCATCTTCGTATTTGCGGACTTCGTTCACGGAAAATGGATTCAGCTCACCTGTTACGGTATATTCGAAACCATCCTTGAAGTACTTCATACACCGATGCTGTGTAGAAGGGATGATGTTGTACTCATGCAACCAAGGACGACCGAGCAAGGCGTTGTAGCAAGTCTTGGCATCAATGACGTGAAACTTGATGTTCGTGACGAGCAGTCCGAAGCGTAATGTCAGTATCATGGATCCGAGAGTCCGTGACGACTGGGAGTCGAAACCAGAGATGGTAATTTTGTCACGAGCGAGGTGTTGCACACTCATGCAGATTCCTTTCAACACACGAACATTAAGGAGATTGACGGAGGATCCATTGTCAACCAAGATTTTGCCTATCTTGATATCGTGGCAATACCCGGAGACGTATAGGGGACGGTTGTGGTCGCACGTCCCGAGGAGAAGGTCTTCGTCACCGAAAGTGATGTCGGCCGTATACACTTCCTCCAGTTCATCCTTCATCCTTTCCGCGGCGAGGAAGGCTTGGAATTGCTCAGGTTCTTGTAACGCCTTAATTAGTGAATCTCGCGCTTCTTTTGATAATAGGAGGGCATCGAGAATGCTAAGTTGAGAAGGTAGCTTCCTTAGGTGCGCCAGGATGTTGTAGTCCACCTTACCCTTCTTGGGAGGGTCTTTGGTAGTCATCTCTTTCATGACTTGGTCATCTAAAGTGATATCCTCAGTGACCTTTTCCTTTCCCTTAATTTTTCTATTTGCGGGCCCGAGATTCCTTTTCGGGAGCGTACGATTGCGCAGCTGAATGTTTTCGCAGGCCTCTGGTTCTTCCTCTTTCCCCAAAACGGATTCTTTAAAGAGAGGGCCCAGAGCCATTTCTTCATCAGAGTCGCTCCCAAAGGTGAGAACTTGTGACCCTCCGGCGTTAACCATGTAACAGTTGCCAGTGGTTCTGTCATGCCCGTCGGCAGTACTTCTTCGTTCCCGACGAGTCTTGCGTTTCATGCGCTTAAAATGTTGCCGATGAGCAACATATCCCTGCCACCATATCCTAAAGGCGTCGCACTCCTCCGTAGGGTGTGAAATTTTCCGATGATATGCGCAATAATTAGGGTGCCTCTCCACTCCATCGAGCGTGTTTTCTTCCGAGGGTGGTAGCTTCATTCCCATTGACATGGCTTTGGAAAACCTTTTCCTCGTCTTGAATATCTTTTTGTCTACATCGGACGTCTTTTGATCTGGCGGGAGTGCTTCGACTCTTTCGTTCAGTCGCTTGCATTTGGCTCCCTCCGATGTGGCCATCTTACGCTCCTGATCCGCTTTACTCTTCAGACGAATCTCGTCTAGAAAGGCGTCGATCATTTCATCTGTTGGCCACACACGCTCTGGTTCAGGCTCTACCCCCAGTTTCTTAGTGCTAGGAGTTTTTTCATCGTCAGTAAACGAGCGGGAGATTACGTTACAACTCGCCACGTATCCCTCGGATTCATCCGACGAACTCTCTCCATCATCTTCCTCTTGAAAGATATGGTTGAGGAACTCTTGCAGCGTGACAGGAGTTCGCGCCTTTTGATTGTACTCTTCCATCGCGTCGATTTGCTTCTGCAAGTTCGTGTGCTTGCCTCCAGGCTTCACGGGCTTCTTGGATTTCTTCTTCTTTTTCTTCGAAGATTTTGACGGTTGGGCGTGAGTATTTGGGCCATCACCACGAGTCTTCATAGTTGGGCGCGGCTTCAACATCCCTTCGATAATTTGAGGTTTAAGCGGGTCCTTCCATTCGACCACTGGGTACGCATGAAGGTCCCTCAGCATTCTTTTGGTTTTAGTTGACAGCACGACCTCCCATGGAGCTTCTTCAATAAAGGAACAGGTTGCCCCCGGTGTGTCTGCTTTCTTAGGAGTATGCAGCTGTGGTGGGTTCACCTTCCACTTTTCGGACAGTGCAAACTTCCCCTGGAGGTATTGATCTTCAATCCATCCTTTGAAGACGAAGCAATCCTCAATCGGATGACTTACCGTTTGATGGTAAGGGCAATAGTTAGGGTTATTCACCTCGGTGGGTTGTGGCGGTCGCCTTGGATTTGGTAGGTTTATAAGTCTGTTGCGTACTGCCAGCTCGAATAACCGTTTCGTCTTGTCCCGTGGGAACGAGTAGGGACGCTTCATCTTCTCATTATAATACCGGCGTCTTTCTTCCAATTGATCCGCCAGCTTTGGGGAATTGGGTTGCTGCTGGGCATTCGCGACGAAGGTTGCCTTTCTTTTACCCTTGTCATTCCGAGGTTCTGGCTTCGGGGGAGGCGGTCTATGACCCATCTGGTCCATCTGAGCCAACTTGTCGATTAAAGCCTGGAATGTGGTTGGCTTAAAGAACATCATAAACTGGGAGATAGTTGCGTGAGGGTCTAGGGTTCCCACGAACATGCCCACCGCGGGCGCTTCCTCAATGTGTTGCTCGCATTTCGACCACAAATTCTGCCAGCGTATAGCATACTGGACCCAAGTTTCGCCTGGTTTTACCCTGGTGTTAATCAATGCCGTTATTGGAGTGCGTTCGCTGGCGCTTGCGAATCGCTGAGTGAATAGCAACTCCATTTCAGCGAACGTCTTGATAGAATCGTTCGGGAGTTCCGAATACCATTCGAACGTTGTTTCTGATAAGCTGCCCACGAACTGGCGAAGCAACAGTTTATCGTCACCGCCGGTGTTACCGCAAAGGGCCCTGAACTGGGCAACATATTGATGGGGATTGCCGGTCCCCTTATACACGTGGAATTTTGGTATTGTATAACCCGGGGGGTATTTGATTTGGTCGTACCAGCTTGGATACGGCCGCCCCGTTTTTATGACTTGACTAGCTGCCTCAGTCGCATGATGAACCCGGATTCGTTGGGCTATATAGTCGTTCAAGTCAGCCTTAGAGATTGTCTCCTCCTTGGCCGTTGAGAGGGCCGGTGGTGGATTTGACGTTTCTCCCATGTCGTCTTCAAGGACGATCGGGGGATCCTCAGCGGGTGGGTCTTGTTGGATCATCATTCCTATCATATCTTGGAAGAGAAGGCCCATACGCTGTATGTTGGCTGCTTGTTCAGCAGCCTCTTTGTCTTTCTTCTCCAATATTCGGCGAAGGAATTCGGCGTCGGTTTCTTCCTCCTGGCGTTCGTCCGAGGGCGTTTCTGGGTTTTCTTTTGGCCCGGTAAGTGCGGCCATAGTGTTCATCATTTCCTGGAGCTTTTGCTGTTGCTCCTGAGCTTTGGTCACCGACCGTGTAAGTGGTCTATGACCTGTAGACGCACGGCTGTCTTCCTTTCCTGACGCCATGTATACGGTATGGACCCTCATGCCCCCAGACTTAGGGCGTCTGGGCTTAGTGCCTTTAGCTGTCGTTGCAGGCTGGGGGATCTTCTCTGGCTTCCTCCTTTTATGAGCAGTGGAAGTTGAGGGGGCCGTTGAGGTGGGCATCCAGACAGCCTTTCGTGGTTTAGCCTGGTGACTGGCTTCCTGTTGGATTTTCAGCTTCTTGTGCTGGCGGGAGAAGTTTGGATCGATCATCGAGTCTCGGGCCTGCCACCAGACTTTATAGATTCGGGAGGACAGCCATTGAATAGATTGGGGCTGTTCTGTTTCTACTTCTACAGCCTTTTTCAGCGGAGGGGGAGACCTTTTTAGCACCGCGGTAGGAGAATTCCTACGCACCTTATTTAGCATCTCAAAGCTGTTCCCAGTCGGAACAACAGCATTAACTTCTGCCATCGGGGCTGGTGGAGTTAGCCCAGAGGGAGAGTTGCCCCCAGCCTTCCTTACTCGACGCCAGTGGCGACGTCGAGCGCGTCGAGCGGACGGCGTGGTGAGGGCGATAGCCTCGTCTTGCCCCTTGCGTAGGTGGGGGGTCGCTGCTGGTGTCAGCCTGTCAAAGACCGATGTCCTTTGGGTAACAGGAGCGGGAGCTGGAGCCGTTAATCTTATAAAGACCGACTTTTTGGCAGGGGAAGCCGCCTTAACGACTTCAGGAGCAGGACCGGTCACTTTCTTAGAATCAGCCTTCTCCGGGATTGCAGGCCCCATTGCGGGTCCACAGGAGTTCTGGCCCAATCTAGAGAAGACCGAGGCGCTGGTGTTGAGCGACCCGTTGAGAGGGGCCGCGGCAGGGGTAAGGCGATCAAAGACCGACTTTTTGGGAGCCTCCTTTGTCAGCACCGGAGGGGTGAAGCTTGTCGGCGGGAGCATGGTCCCAAAAAACAATCTTGTGGTGGCTCGAGTGACTTGTTCTACGGGCATTGCGAATAGCGAAGCAGCTTGGGGTCCGTAGGCTATACCTCCTGGCGAGGCAGAGCGTTGGTTGCAATTGCAGTCCGAGCAGTTAGAGCATTTCACACAAGTAGAAGCCATCGATTCTTTGCTTTCTACAATAAGCAAGACGCCAAGTCTTAGTATCTTGAAACCCAAGGGCAACCATTAGCGAACCGCGATTGGTTCGCGAATCACGACACACGAAGTGTGGAGTGGAAAGAGGAAAAGGTCCCACCGGGCGTGCCAGAATCTGTTCCCCTCCGAACGGTGGCAAGGACTGACGTCTCGCCTGAGGTTCGGGGCATATGCTAATTGGTGCTATCCATCCACCTCTCCGAAGATGCCAAGTTGATTTATGGCACCGTATATCGAAGGTTTAAACGGATGCGTCCGATGTAGCAGACTTCGTCAGATTCCCCCTCGCTTGAGGGGTTTTTGATTGTGGGGACGCTCTTCCCTGCAGACGCAAGTCCCTGCAGTTAATTACGCTACCGCATCGCGGTAACCACTTTCTCCTTCTCCAGATGGTCACTTCGTGTCGTGTGTATTTATTTTATGTTTGGTTGCCCGTGGATTGTATACGGAGACTGAGTTATGTCGTCTCCCGTAGGGCGTGGACTAGTCCAAATCCGCATTATCTTAGATTAGATTTGGGTTTGGGGGTTTGGGTTTAAGGATACGTTAGCCTCCTTTGAGACTAAGATCGACTTAAACGTTTGTTAAGGATACGTTAGTCTAGTTTTTAGACTAAGATCAACTTAACGGGATCGTTTGAGAGCAATAAAAAAGGGGGCTCTATTGTTTAGTTTAATGACATTGCGGTCAATAGGTAGTTTAAGGACATTGCGGTCCATGGGTAGTTTAAGGACATTGAGGTCCAATGTTAGTTTTAAGACATTGCGGTCAAGGTTAAGGACGTCATAGTCCATGGGTTTAAGGACCCCACAGTCCGTTGTTAGTTTTAAAACATCTCGGTCAAGGTTAAGGACCTCATAGTCCATGAGTTTAAGGACCCCACAGTCCGTTGTTAGTTTTAAGACATCTCGGTCAAGGTTAAGGACCTTATAGTCCATGAGTTTAAGGACCCCACAGTCCGTGTCAATGTGTGGTCATCGGGACCCGTCACCTCTTTGAAGACGTTGAGGAATTACAACACCAAGTATCAAAGGAGTGAAGAGATGTACCCTTGGACCGGGGTGGATTAAACAGTCTTTGGCCCAATTTGGGATCAAGACCAATTAATTGTGTTATGAGTCCATTAGCCCAGTTAAGTTTGAATTGAGGACTTATGGCCATCTTGGGCTAAGTCTCATCATGTTTAGAATACTGGCTTTCTGTTGGTCCATTGAAGGAGAAGCTTTGCCTCTGGCCATTTAATCAACTGAGCTGAAGTTAGTGTTAAACACTAAAGATCAGCAGTGTTGAATACTGGAAACAAGTTAGTATTTTAACACTAAAAGGCAGTTGGTGTTAAACACCAGCAACAGGGGGTTCAAATTAGTGTTAAACACTAGAGCAAATCAATGTCAAACACTAGCAGCAGGGATTTCAGATTAGTGTTAAACACTAAGAATAATCAGTGTTAAACACTGCAAATAAAGTTCTTTGATTAGCGTTGAACACTAAGGCCAAACAGTGTTTAACACTGGATTTGGGGATTCCAATTTAGTGTTAAACACTAAGGCAAGAGGGGTCACGTGGTAGCACGTGAGGGCGCCCTCCCTTCCTTCTATTCTGTCAAAAGTATTGAATACTTTGGAGCATCACGTGCTGTCACGTGATGGGTATTTTGGTGCTTATCCGTTAAAGCTTCAGCCAAGGGGTCACGTGGTAGCATGTGATAGCGCCATGTTTCCCTTTATTTTGTTTTACAGATAAGTGTTTAACACTTTTAATTCTAAAAGCCATCACGTGTGGGCACGTGATGGGGGCTTGCGCTTTGATCTGTTAGAATATTCATTAGGGGTCACGTGGTGACACGTGAGGGCGCCCCAGAGCTTCTTTTCCTTTGCTTTTTCTTTGCGCGCTTTGGGGGCCACATGAAGCACGTGAGGTGTTGCCTCAAAGTTTTAGCGGTGGCTCTTTACAGGGGTCACGTGGTAGCACGTGACCCTGCATGTTTGAAGATGTATTTATCTTTTTAAGAATCAAATTCTTCATAGGGTTAAACCCTAGCAATAAACTTTAGAGGGATTAAATTCCTGTTATTTTGACAGATTCGAGTTCTTAACTTGGGTTAACCCTGGTTCTATTCATTTTGAAGGAATTAAATTCCTATGACATAGGGTTAAACCCTAATTTTAATTCACAGGAATTAAATTCCTATAGTTCTATGAGAATTAAATTCTCAAACATCCATTCCCTCTCTATGCTTTGGATCTGCATGGCAGGATCTCAACCCAATGAGAATTAAATTCTCAATTTATGGGGAGATGTGCACTTTGCAGATCCTCTGCTAAAGAGAGAACTAAGTTCTTCTTTTTAATATCAGAGTTAAACTCTGTTGAGAATTAAATTCTCTTTTTCTTGAAAGCCTCCCCCTTCTTACCTAAGGCTTTCTTTTGCAGAAGATCCCAATTCCTCCAAAGTCTCAAGCCTCTATTTTTCTCTCTCTCTATGTATCGCTCCGTATATGTCCCTTGGCTCCTATTTATAGGAGAAGAAGCAGAATCAATTAGTTTTGGTGAATTTTTCATTGAGAGATTTAATTTGTATTCACCATTCGTTTGGATCTTTGGATTATTAGGTGAATTTTATTCACCATTGGATTTTAAATCCAAAGATATTCTTCTGTTGTTTCGGTTAGATTTTAAGGGGAAATCTTTCCAAGTTCAAGATTTTTCCATAGATAGATGATATTTAATCACCTTTAAATTTTTAGTCCAATCGGTTCCAAATAATCATTTTCCTTTGGAAAGATTTGAATGATCTCTTCAGAATTTGATTCTGTTAAATAAATAGGCTTTGAAAGCCGGTCACGTGTGGCCACGTGACCCCTGGTCGCGTGTGGCCACGTGACCCTGGTCACGTGTGGCCACGTGACCCCTTGGAACGAGCCTTCTTCTTCTTACTGCGTTCTGTCTTCTGGCTGCTGTTCAACCGTCACGTGCCAACACGTGACCCCCGGTCACGTGTGAGCACGTGATCCTTTCTGAAGCCTTTTCTTCGATTTAATCAGGGAACTGATGTGCCTTTGCCGCTGCTTTTAAATGTCACGTGCCAACACGTGACTGCTGGTCACGTGCTAACACGTGATGCCTCCTCCGTAAACTTTCCTAATTTTAAATCAGGAAACAGATAGTATACAGGTGCTCATTAGGTTATGAGTACACTGGACGGACTCGCCGGGAACCTGCTAGTTGGTATTATACCTATTGTCAGATAGTAGTTCTCAGGTGACATGTGTACAGGTTAGTCTGTCGACCTGAGATCGTCATTTGTCTCATGTGAGTTCTCACTGTGCTTTGATTACTACCCTACCACGGCTCAAAGGAGTCGTGCAAATAGGTTTTAGTTGAGTACAGTCTCGAGCCACATGGAGGCAGTGAGCGAATCGTCGGGGATTCGTCTCTCCCGGTATTGGAGGTTGATGTCGCGCGGTGCACGAGTGGCCATCACCAGAAATCCTTGGCCAAGATGGACGAGAATTACCGATTCGGGATCGATAGTTTCTCAGGTGGTGATGAGTTTCATACCGACACTAAATGTCGTGTTGTTAGGGGTCTGACTTTATCCACCCTCTAGAATCGATATGTGATACTCTTAGACGAACAGACCGGACTGTACGAATATTGTCACTGTTAGGCTCAGTAAGGGTTTGGATGAGTTTGCTCGTCGGCCTTTCTTTCGCTCAATACCTGGGTAGCCGTTAGGTACAGCTAATGCCGCTGACGTACTTGTAGTTAAACCCACTGCCAGCGTATTGACGAGTATTTAGAGTCCTACACAGAAGGTTTTCACGGTTCAGACGATATGGTGTAGATGATGTATGTTGGTACATACAGGTTTCCGATTAAATATGTGTACAGGCTGCACAGACTTTAATCGGACGGTTGATAATACTAGCAGCTTAGGATTAAGCCGGATTATTAAATCAGGTTTTGATTTAATAATTTATATATATATTTATATATATGTATTCTAGTATTATTGTTCACTATTCATTTTCTCTCTTGGTTATTCGTATTTTTGTATAAATACGCGTATATGTATTTCGATACGTGTACCGGGAAGTATTCCGTATTTATACGGAATAGCTCTAGAAGATGGCCACCTCATTATTGTTTTTCTTTTTAGAAAATCAATTATGGAAATGAGGTGTAGGATGAGTTGGCATGAGCATGGGTTTTGACATGTAAAGAGGTATGGTTCACATTTGTTTATTTGGAATATGAAATGAGATTTTTTGTGTGCATGATTGAGAGAGAGAAGGGGGCAGCCACATTCTTTGAGTGGCCTTGCTCAATTTTCTTTGTTTCACTTGCTTCATTCATTCTCACTCACTTGGAGAAAACACTTAGCCATTTCTTTAGTTGCTCATGCCACATGTTTTCTCACCTCCTTTTGATCTTCTATGGTTGCTCATGGAGCATTTGTGATGAGAGAAAAATTATAGTGACACATTGCTACACCTCTACTCTCCATTGCTAGCAAGCTTGGAGCGTCGGTTGCCTCGTTTGGCGAGGCTGAAGCTTGCACCGTTTCCCTCAGGTGGATCATTGTAGATGGAGGAAGACCGGCAACCAAACTCGATACGCAACCACTAGGAGCTTGGTATGAAGGTTGAAGACCAAAGGACATGGATCAACTCGGTATAACCATTCCTAACTCTTTATATTGCTTGCTAGTATAGGGTTTAGGGTAGATCCGGGCATCGGGTAATAGTAGCGCCAGTTTTGAAAATTTTTGTTCCGCGTTTGGCCGCGATTTGATGGCCGGGACGCTGCCGTAACCCAACATGAGAGGGTGGACAAGTGGAGGAGAAAAGCCAAATGGATGGTTGAGATTAATATTTGGTTATGTTGGTTATTATTTCAATACAACCATTCATTTTTTCTTCTCATAATTTTATTGAGCTTCTCTCTCCTCTTTCTAGCTCACTACCTCTTCATAAAAGAGAACAAAAAATAGAGAAATAAATTAGAATTTATTCACTTCTACCTCTTTTAAAAATCCTTGCAAGATTTGCAAAAGAGTTAGCTTCAAAGGTTGAAGCTTGGAGATCAAGTGGAGGTTCCTTCAAGTTGGATCATCTTTGGCTTGGAGATCTTCATTAAAGATTGTTCTTTTCTTCAAGTGGAGCCATGGAGGAGTTCAAGAGAGGCTACTACAAAGGATTCAACCCATTTGGATCTCTTAAAGAAGCTACAAAGGTTGTGATCCCTTCATAGTAGATAAAAGCTATCCTTTTGTTGTCAAGTTTAAGTTTTTAGTCATGATCCTATGGCTTGTGGAGTTTTTGCTCTATAGGTTTTTACAAAGCCATTCTAGCTTGCTTCTAAATTCACATTAGAGTGCTAAAACTCCAACAATCGCTGCTCCAGGGATCGACCAGGAAACTTTATTTATAGCCTTCATCAGCCTGTGATTAGGTTGGTTTGTGATTTCCGCACACCCTCGACTGATGTTGTCTTCTATTTTTTATCCAACCTATTGTATTGCTTCCTGTGATACCCTAGCCATCGGCACTTCATGTTTAGCATCCTTGTATCGGGGTTTCTATAAGTTGGGTACCTAAAATGACCCAGGACGAGAGCGTGTATATATTCCGCTCCATTATTTCGGCTCCTGGATTCAGATGCACGTCCGTGGCGCATATAGTGAACATACATGACTTGCATTCTTCGACTCTGACCGCTTCCCGTTGATAATGAAACTTGTCGGGGCCACGGGGATTGCGCCGGACAGAGATATTCATGGATTGTACTTTAAACCGTTCACTTACAGGAAGAACAAGAACATTTATTTTGAAGATTGGGTGTATATTACTGGAATAAGACCCGTTCTTGTCGATCGACGTTTGCTGGACATTATAGAGAATGGCACCTTGACTTTTTCAGATAGGGAGATAGCCTATCTGTATTCCTTTAGGCCTAGATTCCTAGTATATCGATGGGATGGTGATGCCGCTCATAGGCTTTATAACCCTCATCACTTTTCCCGGTAATTCGGATATGAGTAGGGCGTTCTTCTCAAAGCTTTTCATTACCAAGCTGCTCTTACCGAGGAGTCGATAAGGAAAGAAATCCATCACTTTATGAGGTTGAACACCAGATCTTGCTTCACTATTCCTGATCCGAAGAGTGTTCCCAGAACCTTGTCTTCCTATAGGGATTGGTATGCAGAGTCTATGAATGGGATCATTGAATGTAAGAGAAAATTCTTTCTTGGTCGCCATGGGGCAATGAAAGCAAGAGATTGCCAGTTTTTCTTAAAACCTCAGTCCCTCGTTGTTCCCCTTCTGCCATGAGAAGTAAATCTTCCACCGAGTTCCTCTATAATCTCTGAGCTTCGAACAACTCAAACCATTGGGGGTGATAAGCCAAACCATGTCTCTGACTCCAGATAGACGGGAACCAAAGGGTACAAGTAAGTTTTGTAGGGTGCCGCTTCTGAGTCTTCTGGTAGATCACAATATTCTGGCGACGCTTTAACAATGGATACTATAGCTCCTGAGGTTATTTTAACGACGACAACATCTTATCCGATTAGCGTGACAACCCGATCAAAGTTCGCGCGAGTGCTAGTAGTGATGTGATGACTATGGCGATGTCTGATGAGGAGTTTGAAAAGGAGCTTAGAAAGCATCGTCTAAAAGTAACCGCGGGGAAGAGGAAGGCTTCCAAGGATGCTTCAGGTCCTCGGTAGAAAAGGAAATCTGCACCTTCTATTGATTCATTAATTGGTTCAAAGAGAGATATTCTTTTGGAGGAGCAAATAGACCAATTTGGATCCAATATGGATCTTCCCCCTTTGGATATGATTTCCCCTTTTAGGACAACTGTCGAAGAGGATGTTGACATAGCGGTGGCCATTACAGAGTCAAAGGCGGAAACCAAAGGTACTGACCTTCAGGCAGCTATAAAGGAGTCTGAGCGAATAGCTCAGGAAGAAGCGGATCTTTAGGCTCGTTTTCCAGCAGAGACTGGTATATTTTATTCACATTTATCCGCGCCCCCTTTATCAGTAAATTTTCTCACGTATATCTTGACAATTTTCCTTATTTAACGGTGATTTCTACCGAGGAAGCTATTCAAGCCTCGATTGATACTCATCAGGAAGAAGAAGAAAATCGTGCCGCTATGGATCTTGTTATAATCTCTCTCTTTTGTCACACCTTTGTAAAGAACAATTTCTTTTTGTCCATACTTTAATCCTCTTTTCTTTGCAGCGACTTCTACAGAAGCGGGTTCCACAGCAGGTGTTGGTCCAGGAAGGATACGGCTCCCCGGCATTCATATTACGGATGCTCCCCCGATAACTGTTGTGATGTCGCTAGCTCCTTCCACACTAATATAAGAGAGGGCTCTGAACCGACCGATGCCAGCTATTTCCGAGGAAGAGGTTTCTCAAGAAGAGGAGGGTCCTCTGTTTACGACCCATCGAAGGTCTGTGCAGATGGCTCGAATAAAGAAAGAGCGCCGTGCTGCCGAGGAATTTGCACTCCAGGGTTCCCTAGGCACCGGTATAACTTTTATCTGATGTATCTCATCGTGAACGCTTTATCTCGTTCATGTCCTTATATCTTTTCTTTACAGGTACTTCCGCGGCGGGTGCTAGTTCTAGTCAACAGCTTCCCCTCGACGCTCCTATTGAGAGTGTGATTCCTCGAGTTGAGGTTCCTATGTCGTTGCTAGGCTCCTTGAGTTTTGATGATGAACCAATCGGGTCAAAAGATACCGACCTTCAGGCCGCTATAAAACAGTCTAAGCGAATAGCTCAGGAAAAGGCGGATCTTTAGGCTCATTTTCCAGCAGAGACTAATATATTTTATTCACATTTATCCGCACCCCCTTTTTTCAGTAAATGTTCTCATGTATATCTTGACAATTTTCCTTATTCAAAATGACTTCTACCGAGGAAGCTATTCAGGCCTTAATTAATACTCATCAGGAAGAAGAAGAAAATCATGCCGCCATGGATCTTGGTATAACCTATCTCTTATTTCACACATTTTTAATGAACAATTTTTTTGTCCATACTTTAATCCACTTTTCTTTGCAGCGACTTCTACAGCAGCGGGTTCCACAGCTGGCGTTGGTCGAGGAAGGATAAAGCTCCCCAGCATTCACATTACGGATGCTCCCCCGACAACTGTTGTGCTGCCGCCAACTCCTTCCACACTGGTATAAGAGAGGGTCCTGAAGTGACGGATGCCAGCTATTTTCGAGGAAGAGGTTTCCCTAGAAGAGGAGGATCCTCTATTGACGACCTATCGAAGGTCTGCGCGGACGGCCCGGATAGAGAGAGAGCGCCGTGCTGCCGAGGACTGGGCACCGGTATAACTTTTATCTCATGTATCTCATTGTGAACGCTTTATCTCGTCTTTGTCCTTATATCTTTTCTTTACAGGTACTTCCACGGCGGGTGCTAGCTCTAGTCAACAGCTTCCCCTCGACGCCCCTGTTGAGAGTGTGATTCCCCGAATTGAGGTTCCTATGTCGTTGCCAGGTTCTTTGAGTGTTGGTGATGAACCAATTGGGTCTTTACCGGATGTGTCGGAGTCTGGAGTTTCAGGGACGGAGAGCTATAACCTTACTGCCGACGTTCTTGAGCCCATGGACATTTCACCAGGTGCCACTGCTTCTATGAGTGAGTCCCACGCATCTATGGGCGAAACTATCATGGCGATGGCAACCCCTGCTCCAATGAATGAGGGTACCCAACTTGATTCGATTTCTCCTGCAGCGATGGAGACTGATGTAAGTGATGCCGTTGAGACAGGAGTCCAAGTCAGCAGTCCTCCGGAAGTAATTGTGGCTGCTTCCGTGCCGATCCCCGAAGGTCCTTCTGGATTCCAACAGGACTCAACAGAATTTGAGGGGGTCATCGAAGGTGAGTTTCTCTTTATTTTTTTATCTTTTGATTTTTGAAGTGACATGATTCACTCTTTGTTGGATATATCAGAATCTCAGTTGATAGTAGCTCGGATGCTGTCGCAAGCCCTATCTGTTTTTCTTGGACGGCTGCGTCATGGGTTAGCCAAATGCAGGGGCTCCCAATTGAGGCTCACTGCTCTTTCCACTATTGGTTAGTATATTTTCTCTTCCGTTAGTCCCCTCTTATTTTTGTGTATCATTTATAACAAGAGTGCTTTCTACTTAGAGTTTTGCAACTTATAGGGGGTGAAGATCTTCCTGAACCTTTTGCTCTTCCTGACCAGCTCCTTGCAGCTATCGGTAAGTCAAGCCTTGGGTTCTTGCTTAGCATTTTGATTTATCATTGGGTTGAAGTGACTTTTATCATGCATGTTTGATTTGTAACAGCTCCACCGGTACCATCTCCTTTCGAATCCCGCATACTTATGCCCGCGGGGCCTTATGCCGGACGTGAATCTCCTAGGTTGGCAGAGCATGGCCAAAACTCGTTGATTGCTCTCCTCGAGGAGTTGGATGCCGGGACTTCTTTTACTATGGAGGATTTTTCTGCCGAGATCAATTCCCTGTTAATTGCTTTCAACACTTATCATGACGAAGCCTTGGTCCGTGCTTGGGTTGAGTATAGTCGGCAAATCGAAGCCCTTCTATATGAGCTTGCATCCGCATCTCTCACTCCTGAAACAACGTCATTAAAAGCTCAGATGGGTGAGCGAATTGCGCAATATGCCGCCCTTGCTCGATTTAACGAAGAAAAGTTAGCCCAAAAGAATTCTGAGAGTGTAACGGCTTCCAATGATCTTAGGTGTTTAGGAATCGAAAGAAGGGAAAACTCCATGGAGACCTAACGCATTTTCCATGTCCTCCAACAAATTCTATTTAGAGGGTTGGAGTTGGACATGGATATGGCTGCCAAGGCAAAGATGATAGAGGGCTATAGAGCTGATAAGGAGAAGATCGACGAGCAGCTTGCCTTACACCGACAGCAGAAGGAAGAGGAGAGAGTGATGCTGACTTTGTTGATGGAGCTCGAGTCCAGGGTCCAAAATGGGAACATGCGTCTGGCTGACTTATTAAGGTCTCCGCCACTTTAAGCCGCTGCCATTTTTTGGCGTAGGACTTCTATATTTCCCAATTCTGATATATAAATGAAAAATACTTTTTTCCTTGTATCCTCTTTTCTGTGACCACGCTAAAATATTTTAGCTTAGTTTATTTACTAATTTCGGAGTGTTCGGTTTATCCTTTCCTTAGACTTATGGATAGACTTAGAAAGAATTTAGCATAACCCTTTTTAGTATAAGGGGTCGTCAGGCTTGTGGCACTGGGTTAAGTCTATTTTACCGTCGCGTTGGCTGATATCTTCTCGATGAACAGTCCCTTAGGTTGCGGGTCGAGTAGCTATGTGTTTGTCATGTTTCTGATCCTTTCTGAGACTGGACATGACATCTTCAAGTAATTTTTTTAGATTGGACTATCCACATTACCATCGGAAGATTCAGCATTAGGCATCGCCATGGCGTTTTATCTTGAGGTTAGGCTCTGTTTGGAACCCCGGGAGAGTAATGACCGCACCCTGTTGAGATAGGATGACATTCCAGTGGTTTTTAGGCATGTATGGAGTGCCATCAAGACCTGGAGTTAGGAATATGCCGTTACTCCACTTTTGATTTGTTTGAGAAGTTGCCACTAAATCCTTTGGGGAACGAAATAGCTCTCGGTAGTCGTTAGGCCTATATGGTGCCTATATAGTCGTCTCGGTAGTCGTTGGGGAACGAATCTTCGCTAAAGTGTTCCTTACTTGGTAGCATTCGATGAAATATATCTCTCATCTTTATTCGTTTTTAGGGATTGTATATGATAGTCTAGGATGACTAGTCGTAAGGCATAACGCGCGCGCGCAGTGTGTGTGTGTGGAGAGTGTTCGAGGTATGAGCACCCGGCTCAAAATAGGGGATGAGCAGTCGCCCACGTGGATCGATCTCGGCAGTTGAAAGTATGAGATACGTGATGGGGTTTGAGGGGTTTCCACGCAAGGGGTTTTTTGTAAAACTTTAGTAATAAGGGTAAGCTGATGGGCTTTGAGGGTTGTTTTCATCGTGGAATCCCTTCATCGCGATAGCCGAAGACGCTGTCATCGTGGAAACCCTTCATCGCTTCTTCTCCATCTTCTCTGCAAGCCTGAAGCCGCATGGGTTTCCATCGATCCTCTTCTTCTGTCGAGTTTTTGTTCGAATTTTGCATGAATCTAGGGGTTTTTTTCGAGGCCCCGAAATCGGAGAGTGGGTTGTTTCGGGACCCCGGAATCGGAACAATCTCGGCTGCCGTTTTCTCGATTGAGGTTGTGGAAAATTATGGTATAGGATAATGATTCGGATATTGGTAGCCGTAGATGAGTGCTGTTGACGCTCCCTTCATTGAGGTTCTTGATATATTTGAGACTGGGGGCACCGGAGGCATGTCGATGGATTCTTTTATTAAGAACTAGCTTCGAGGAATTCTTCATGAAATTGGCTTAAGGAATTTTCAACGATTGGGGTATTTGATTGTTACCAAGGAAGCGCGTGCGCTGTTCTTCAGAGGATTTTAGCTGCTTTAGATGGATGAGAATTAAGAGCTCTCAACCGGAAGACTTCGAAATTTTTTAGGCTGCTTTGGAAGCTGGGAACTTACTGGCCTTTTGCCTTGTGATGTAATTGATGATTTTCTTTCTTGTTGTTTGTACTGGATCTTTCCACTATTTCTTACACAAATGGAAAGAGATTGTATTGCATCACATATTGTGCCCTTTACCAACACTAAATATTAGTGTATGCAAATTTGCGATTAAGAAATGAAGCACTATCAACTAAATACCTTAAATGCATGCTTTTATCTTTTGAAAGAATGACTGCTATTAAGTGCTCAAAACTTGCAAGTATATCTAGCTTTCCATGAAATAGAGAAGAGACCTTCTCCATCAATTTTTCTCGTTCAGTACGAGAAGATGCATCACAAACTGAACCTTCAACACTAAATTTCGAGTTTTCCCACTCTTGCAAACAATTGTTGAGCTCTGTTTCATTTCGAAAACATGTGTACACAACAACTCCAAGCCCAGCTAATTCTTCAACCATGGCATGCCTAATGCATCAGAGAAACAACCCCATAGTTTAAACTAAACTAATAAGAAAAATAAGACTGTTACATGAAAATTATTTGAGTTGCATATTAATAATGCAGTAATTATGTTTAGTAAAACTTTCATCAGAACAGGACTTTTCCTTAATCCCAATTATGTAATACAAACTGTATCAGCCATTTTTCTCTATTAAGTTTGTGATCATGACAACCTTATCAATTAAGAATCTGAACGTATACTTGTAGAGAATCAACTGATTGGTAAAAACTGGTTGAAGATGCCAAAGATGCGTAATTGAAATATTAATGGAACATACCTTACAGTTTGAAGTAATTAAGTAACATCATTTTATCTTTCAATTCCACAGTTATGAGACATGTTAGTTCCAAATCTGAATTTTCAACCACAAGCAATTAAATGGATTCCATATTTCAAAAAAGACCAGGAATACATAAAAGAAAAAGTAACTAATGAAAGAAATACCATGCAAATTAGTGACCTAGTTAGTTTACACTGTTCATAAACTGATAATTCATAACTGTATTGGCGACCATGAATGAGAAAACAGTAAGAAATAGCAGAAAACCAAAATTTGAATACAATACAATCCTTAATATGTAAAAAAGCGATTCCTCTAATCAACGATCGATCTTTTCAAGTTTACACAAAGAAGTAAGCTGAATTGGTATACGTAATCTTTATGCAGAGTTGACAGTCGGCATTAAGTTTTGTTACCTGTAAAAAAAATTGCTCAGTACATAAGATTACAAGAAAAAAAGAACATCATTGTAAATTACAAGTTTAGCTCAGTACATAAGATTACAAGAAAAAAAGAACATCATTGTAAATTACAAGTTTAGCGTAAATCAAATTAGAGATGCTCATAGCATATACCTGATTCTATATCTCATAATATCATTATTAATTCAGCATTCATTTTTTGAGCATCAACCTGAAAATAAAACGAACAACTTGATGTAAATAATTCTATAATTAAATTTAATATGAAAGACAATAATACCTTCGGGTTTTTTGCATCATGTACGATAATGACCCTTCTCTTGACAATTACCGCAATTCTTTTGTACTTTCTCTCGTTTCTTTTGTGATATAGCTCTAGACCACTTTGTAACCTTTTTGCTTCCTGTGTTCGGCCTTTTTATATTTTAGGTTCTTTTGGGTCATGAATTGTAAATTCGATATTTGGCTCTAAAGTTGAAATATTAGGTCCGGTCGATTTTTCTTTTCCGTTGTCATATAAAGATACACTAGACGGTTCATTTACTTGAGCAATTTTCCTTTGATCCTCAATTTCTGCAACTTTTGATAATAAATATGTGTGAAATTCATCATAAAATGTATTCGAACGGCAAGCTTCTTCCATAGCAATGTTACACAACAATCGAAAATCCCACCACTTTCGCCCATCAATTGATTGTGCTGCATCATTGACACATGCAATATTATGATGTCGAGACTCAATCGTCCATCGCTTCAGGATATATCAGTGAGGAATTTATGCAATATTTTTCTTCCGCATAATGTTCAATGCATGTCTACATAAAATTCCAGTAAATTCAAACATCTGGCATTTACATGAAAGCAGGTGCTCCTTCGGATAATAACTAACGACTTTATAAGTACTTTCTTCTGCATTCATTCGTCCCACAAGATATTTAGTCAATGACCCAACTTTGCTCAACATTTTATGCGTATAGTTTAAAATACCATCTTTAACCTCTTGAGAAAATATTTGAAATAATTTTCTTGAATATAACTTTCCAGTCCGTTTTTCAACTGACCATTGTGTTAATAATCTGGCATTTGAGTTCATGGTCTTAAAATCTTCGTCTTCCTCTGCTCTTCAATGACGTTTTACAGTTCTATCATATTGAATTACAAATTCAGCAAGTGGCATACTTGTATGTACAAAACCATGTAAGAAATAATTAATGCTTTCAGCTCGTTGATATGTTCTTGCCCCACCAAAAAATATATCTTTTAGAAAGTAAGGAATCCAACAATGTCATCGATCGCACAACTTCAGCAAACAATCTCGCTGCCCATTGTAAACTTTTTCTGTTGGGTTGCTAGGCACCTCCAGTAGGTTTTAAAGTGCGATGAAAGCGATAATTTTAAAAATCTAGAGAGTTTTAGCAAAGCCAAACCAAGAATTAAACCAAACTACTAAACTTGTCACTAATCTAGTAAGGTAAAAGCAAGAGTTTAGCAGGCTTCAACCTTTGTAGCGTGTTAGCCATCTCTTCTTGGATTTCGACTAGTCTCCACGCAGCACGGAACAAGCTTGCTCGATGATCTCCTTATCGAAAATGATCCACCATGAGATAACTCCAAAACTAGCTTTAGTTTCAAATTGATCTTATTAAAATGAAGCAACCCACTAATTAAACTTACTAAGAATAATTAGTAGGAGATGTAGAATAACTAGCTCACTTAATTTTTCTCTTTTCTTTTTCCATTCTTTACTTGAAGAAAAATCAAGAGGAGAAAGAAGAAGCATGGAGGGGATAAGAGTTTTGAAGAAGATAAGGTTGAAAAACATATGAACTAAAAACAAAAATTAGTCATTATCAATAATGACTCACACAAATGAGTTATAAAAAGAATCATCTCATGAATTCTACAACCATGGCCCATTCTCATTTCATTCATATAATTCTTATACTCCCATCATACATGCATCTACATACATGTCTCATTATTTATATCAAATATAAATATTAATTAAATAGAAGAAAATAATTAAGTTAATATATAAATATAAATTTAATTATTAAATCAACACTTGATTTAATAATCCGTTTATATCATATATATATACTGGCTAATATCAATAAACACCCGATTAAAATACATATATCAAATATACGTGATTAATCAAACTCCTGCACGTATCCCTATACGTGCCCTATATTGTTTTGTTTGTACTGGGAAGCCTCTGTGTGGGACTCTAAAGACTCGACAATACGCTGTCAGTATATGATCATATTCATAGCCCACAAACACGTCAGCGGTATTAGCTGCACGTAACAGCTACCAGATATTGAAAGAAAGAAGCTCCGCGAGTAAGATCATCAGAACCCTCCAAAGTCTATCAGTGATATTACCGTACAGTCCGGTCTTTTCGTCTGAGAGTAGCGCATATCGGGTTTAAAATTTGGAATCTGTCAGACCTCAATAACTCGATAAGTCATACGACAGAGGACTATAACAATTAGCCGGAGATACAACTGATAACACTTATCAGTTTATCTTCATTGCAACGGTCATTGACTTATGGTTGTAGTCATGTCCTGCACAGTGTGACATCAACTATCTATGCCGGGAGAGATGAATCCCCATGAACGCTCACCGCCTCCATGTGCTTCACGACTATACCCAACAAAACCTGTTTGCATGACTCCTTTGAGCCGTAATAGGATAGAAGTCTAAGTATAGTGGGAATACACATGAGACACTATGACGATCTCAGGTCTTAGGGACTACCATGTATATATGTCACAAAAGAGCTGCTACTTGACATTGGTATATTACCAACTAGAAGTTCTCGGTGAATCCGCCTAATATAACTCGTCTAATATAACTCATCTAATGAGCACCTATATACAATTCTCGATATCAAACACTAATAGTTGTAGGATCAACTATCACCGTCCAACCGGGCCATGAAATGTACACACTAGTCTAAACTGGAGTACTAATGCCTAGTCTCGATACTCCTACGAGTAGGGACATTTAAGGATATACTTATCGACTACTCAAGCTCTATTAGTATGATCTCCATCATCGTCATGCTAGTCAAGCAAAATCCTAAGTCTTTATTTCATGTCTAAACATTACATGATAGTAAATAAAACGTATCACATAAAAGATAAAGACAAACCAGATAGCATACTATCATCTCGAGTAAGATTGTTCTCTCATATAGGTCCTCCTTAAAGAAAAACCAGATAGCATACTATCATTTCGAGTAAGATTGTTCTCTCATATAGGTCCTCCTTCAATTACAATAATTGGCTTGAGAGCACCTATATCCAACAATCTCCCACTTGGACTTAAGGCCAATTATTGCGGCATCTCATACCCAACTTCTGTACCAACAGTTTCGCAAACTGTGTTCGAAAACTAGTCTCAATGAGTGGACGCGACATAGTGCATCTTTATGTTTCTCTCTGAATCTCAACTTCGTGCAGATCAAATATCTACCGAACTGAGCGATACCTGCCTTAGTGTTTGCCTGGACTGACAACGGGATCATGTTCATAAATGAACAATTATATCCAGCGAATTTTCAGACGGTATCCTTTTGCTGATTCACAATCAGCATCCAGCGCCACGACTATCTCAGTATCCCATTTGAAACTCTTTCCAATATACTGTTTTTCAAAAGAGGGTAAACTTATAACCCGCGACAGACACTCTGTTTTCTATAAGAAGCTAGAATCGGTAATTATCTCTTTCAGGAGGTTTCCATTACCATACACCAAAAACATCAAATGCTCTTCATTGCTACCCTATGTTTCTCTAGGATTGGACAAACATCAATATCCTATATGGAGAAATATTTGTGATCACCATTGTTTTACCGATTTGAAGCATAGGAACATCACTTCCTATCATAAGTATGTCATCCACATACCATATGAGAAATTTGACAACACTCCTTACCAACTTCTTATAAATACCGGGTTTATCTCTCATTTTGATGAAGTCAAACGCTTTGACCGTGTCATCAAAACATATGATCTTTTTCCGCTATGCCTGCTTTAGTCTAAAGATAGACTTAAACAACTTGCACACTTACCGCTGCTCCCACCGACTAAGATAACCTTATGGAAGAATCATATATACGTACACTTCTAAATCCAATTTAGAAAGACATTATAGTCTTCCATCTGCCGGATATCATAGTCATGAAAAAACAACAGTGGCAAGTTATATTCGTATGGACTTCAGCACAGACACTGAAATAATAGTTTCATCATATTCATAACAGGTATTTGATGAAAACTTTTTACTACAAGTCTAGCCTTATTAGGTCAGTACCTTTGCATTTGCACCGATCTCGAAAGATCTACTTACTCCTTATGGGTTTTACCCCTTCACGAGCACCCAAGAAAGTCTATATTTTGTTGCAGTGCATGGAGTCCAAATAGGATAACTCGGCACCCAGCCAGCAGTCGGAAGTCACCACTTTCCATAGCCTATTGATTACTAGTATGGTCATCATCACATGATGCAAGCCTCCCTGTCACCGTTTATGAGGGAATCGAAGTATCTCTCAGGTGGCTAAGGTCACCTACCAAACTGCGGAGTAGGCTAAGGATTTTCAGGTTCAATTGAATTTCTAGCTTTTACTAAATTTTCAGTAACCGTTTATGGTTCTAGAATCATTTTCAGTTCTACCATACCCCCACTAATTTCTTATGCAAGAAATTCCTTTTCTAAAAAGGTGGCATGTTGAGAACAAAAAAATTTATGATCCTAAAAATGGAAGAAAGTTAATCTTTCGTCAATGCCTGGGATAATCCACAACCTGCCATTATTCAAACGTGTCTTGAGTTTATCTGGATTCTGGCTTTAAGCATAAGACGGAAAACTCAACATCTTAACAATTTTAAGATGATAACCCATTTTATATCACATATAGAATTTGAGGTATTGATTTAGATGGAACCGGTATTAATTGATATGCATCTATTTCTAACGCATCTCTTAATTGAAAAAGGCGATTTAGCATTACCCATCAAGGAACGCACCCTCGGATGAGCAATCTGAGAGAGAATCAAATTCTCGATTATATTACTACGGAATACCTAGCAAAAGTATCAACATCTTCGAACACTTCGAAGAATCTTGATACTTTCAACGTTTGCTTCTCTACTTTATTCCTTTATCTTTTGAATTCCTCAAAATTTTTGGACTTTGCATTTCAACAAGAATGCGTGTCTAAAAACAGAAAACTCATAGTACAATGCAACGAAGTATGAGTACCAACCCCTTGTCCATATGGACACCGGACAACATATATTATTATGTATACACCCTATGAGTTCATTAACTCATACTCTGTGTGTTGTAATTTGAAAACTGTATGTTGGTTAAGAATATACATCCTGTTTTTCAATGCACCTTACCCAATTATCAAATGATAAAGGAAAATGTTCATAACATAATTTTTGAAAATTTATATCCCACTTTATCAAATAAAAAGATGGATATATCAGTTTTTAAAAGTTGGTACATAATAACAGATATTCAAAACCAAAAGTTTGCCGAAAAGCAAAACCAAACGATTTCCCCAATAGCAACAATTGCTCTAATTTCCGATATTGAGGAACAAATCAGCTTTCCAATAATCTAATCATTCTCAGCATCTGTATATAACTAACAGATGTGAGTTGTTAATCCGGTATCTTTATACCCAGGATTCAGAATTAATTAGAAAATAGTTTTTTATTACAATCATATAGAAAACATGAAGTATCAAAATGTTTCATGGGGTGGTCAGGTATTCCAAGTAATGCTTCTTTCATTACCCCGGTTCATAACAATAGTTGCATTTTCCTTTCTGCTCACTTCGTCCTCTATTAATGTCTTTCTTTCTTACCTTATTTATACCAAATTTATGCTAGTCGGTTTTCTTCTTCCCTTTCCTTTCAGCTTCAGTATCGCGATTGGAAAAAGACTATCCAACAAGCGTAACTGATATATTTTTCTTATCTGAGGAGCTCTCAAACTTGAGATAAGGTGGAGAGGAAAGAAAAATGAATTGTATCATATACAATTCACTTTCATCAGAACTTGCGGCCATTCTTGACCGAAACAATTTCTTCGAGTTCGTATCTAACTATAATATGGCTTTCCAAGCAATATGAATCTCTGTATCAGAAACAGAGTGTTCCGGAGGAAGCAAAAGGGGAAGTAGAAGAGGTAAGGATATATGTGACTATGTAGTGAAAATAGGGCAATCATGACTATGTAGTAAAAAGGTTCGGTTAACATGGTTTACAAGTTTTTAGTTTAAGGTCAGTCTTAGGTCGCTACCAGAGAGAGAAAAGAAATGCTCGTCTTGCACTTTATCAGGATTAGATTGGTATATTTATTTAATCTGCATGGCTCCCACTGTTCTGTCAAACCCTCCTTCAAACCCTAACAGGAGAATTAACAGGGATCATATCCCAAGAGTAATTATTACTCATAGTAGGAATCGGAATCCAAACTATCATGGCGTGGTAATGTTGACGGAGGTCAACAAGTCATCCCACTCCATAGAAGGTATGCAATCTCATTGCATGTTTTAACATTTGAAACTCCCGATATCGGTTTTTACCCCTAACGACCTATAGCCTTGACAGAGGTTAACAAACCATAGGCTACTAGTCAAGTTCTACCCATTATTTCATGATTAACTCGAGTCCATCCGCATAAGCCCTTGACGGCAACAAGACTATGTAACCGTCCCGGCTAATCGCATCACTATGCTAACAGGAAGACATCACTTAGCTACTGAACACCACGTCTTGACGGAGGTCAAAAAACGCAGCACGAATACTAAGTACTCTATTTCCTGAAATGACAGAGGGCTATGGATGGTTTTGAAGAAAACCTTTAACGTAATGAACTTGATTTCATCGTAGAAACCGAGTGGTTTTGCAAATTTATAGTTACGTAGATTATTCCTTAAGTGCGGATTCCTCATGAAGGGATCAGGGCTCTTACCTCATAGAATGAGGTGCAAGATATTCTTAACTGAATACCTCGATGTAAAGTAAACGACTATGGCTATACAAAATGCAAATTTATAGTAACACAATCTTTTGCCAAAGAGATCACTCTCTGTGAAGGGATCTAGACTCTTTCCTCGTAGAATAAGATGCAGGATATTCCCAACCGAATACCTCTGTGCAAAACAAAAGATTCAACTATAACACCATAATATCTGATATTTGGTTTCTACAACATATTTTAAGTTTATTATCTTTGTATTAATCCGAATCAATGCAATCCCATCAGAAAGATAATCACATTAGCTAGTATCTCCTCACACCATTAGAGATAAAATATAATATCAAAAGAAAAATAGAATGCACATATACACATCCGCATTTGCCACGGGGCCCCGGGTCTTCACCGTAAGGTTACTTAACTTATGATAGGACAGGGGCAGCGCGGGTGCAAAACGTATATAGCATTTATTTATATATCACACACACACATATTATATCACTATATATATGATCGCAGGCAGATAATCAACATTACAGGCAAGCGATAAATATCATCAAAGGCAAGTAATCACATCACAAACAAGTAATGAACTTCACAAAATAGGAATGGTCAGATCACCTAGGAATCCCAATTTTCGTTCGAGCCACAAACGAAATGCGAGATTCCCCGGTCGCGTGAACAGTCCATGCGCAGCCAAAAGCAGACCCCTACGAGTGCGACAAGCTACCAGGCAACCTAAGAAACGAGGCAACCTAATATCATCATCATCATGAGAGGGCCACCTGACACTTTCTCGATTCCGGTCACTTGAGCATTCCTCCGCGGGTTTATCCTATATCCCTATAAGCGCGACAAGCAATCCGCCAATCCTAGACTTGAGTGACCCGGTCTCAACTCTTTGAGATAGCCACCCACTGCAATCTAGAACCTGATTTCTTGTGCACTTTTCCATGGGGTAATCCTAAACTTGGATTATACAACAGCGACAACGATCACAACCTGATCGTGTCGCAACAAATAATAATATATCAATCGGTGAATATAGCCATATGTGAACCGCTAAATTCCGAAACAAAGAATATATATATAGCGGAAACGGCGGCCACAAGTTGGAGCTCGTCCTAAACAAGTGAATATACAAGATGACTACAGGCATTAATATAAATAACAGTTATCACAATATCACACTTCCGCACGGGGGCTATTCATTTCGCGACAATCCAATACATTTCAACAATGCTATATATCAACATATATCAACAAGAATCACAATAACTAATGCGCAACCTCGTCTAATTGATCATATAGCAATTAGGCGACGTTTATCAACGCATATCCTTATTGTATCCGTGTTCGAGCCGACTAAATCAAACACTTTAATTTAGTCGATTCGAACCATGATATTAGAATTCATAAACCGCAAGATCACTAATTTGAAATTCCAAAAACTGAATTTCAAGTTCATCCCGGTAATGAAAATCCCCTCATTTTTGCGCGAAATCGAATCCCGATAATCCCATAAAACCCCACACTATATGAGCCTTGATTCGGCCCCGAAACGGAGCCGAATCAGGGGCGGGATCAGCCTCGCGTCAGGGCTGAATCAACCCTGGAACAGCCCCAAATCGGGGCTGATCAGGTGGCTGATTCAGCCCCCGATGTGGGGCTGAATCGACCTTGGTTCGGCCCCGAATCGAGCTCAAATTAGATGGGTTCGGATTATTGTGAGCCTACTCTAAGTTCTTGGTCCGAACCAAGAATTCGGTAGCTCCGACACAAGCAAAAATGTGATTTTTTCGTGTAAATATTTAAAACTAGTTTTGAAAAAATTGGGTTTCATGAATTCCAATGTCACCAAAACAAGTTGTAGTTTTTTGGTATAGCTCTGATACCATTGTTGGGTTGCTAGGCACCTCTAGTAGGTTTTAAAGTGCAGTGGAAGCGGTAATTTTAAAAATCTAGAGAGCTTTAAAAAACCCAAACCAAGAATCAAACCAAACTACTAAATTTGTCATTAATCTAATAAGGTAAAAGCAAGAGTTTAGTGCTCTACAACCTTTGTAGCGCATTAGCCATCCCCCCTTGGACTTCCGTTGGTCTCCATGAAGCCCGGAACAAGCTTGCTCGATAATTTCCTCACCGAAAATGATCCACCTTGAGATAACTCCAACACAAGTTTTGGTTTCAAATTGATCCCATCAAAATGAAGCAACCCACTAATTAAACTTGCTAAGAATGATTAGTAGGAGATGTAGAATAATCAGCTCACTTAATTTTTCTCTTTTCTTTTTCCATTCCTCACTTGAAGAAAAATCAAGAGGAGGTAGAAGAAGCATGGAGGAGATAAGAGTTTGAAGAAGATAAGGTTGAAAAACATATGAACTAGAAACAAAAATGATTCATTACCAATAATGATTCACACAAATGAGTTATAAACAGAATCATCTCATGAATTCTATAACCATGACTCATTCTCATTTCTTTCATATAATTCTTATACTTCCATCATACATGTATGAACATACATGTCTCATTATTTATATCAAATATAAATATTAATTAAAAAGAAGAAAATAATTAAGTGAGCATGATAATAGTTAATATATCAATATATAAATATATATTTAATTATTAAATCAACACTTGATTTAATAATCCGGTTATATCATATATATACAGGCTAATATCAATAAACACCCGATTAAAATACGTATATTAAATACACGTGTTCAATCGAACTCCTGCACGTATCCCTATACGTGCCCTACATCGTTTCGCATGTGCTGGGGAACCTCTGTGTGGGAATCTAAAGACCCGACAATACGCTGGAAGTAGCTTAGGATCGTATCCATAGCCCACAAACACGTCAGCGGTACTAGCTGCATGTAAAGGCTACCCAGGTATTGAACGAAAGAAGGTCAATGAGCAAACTCATCAAAACCCTGCAAAATCTATTAGTGACATTACCGTACAATCCGGTCTCTTCGTCTAAGAGTATCTCATATTGAGTCTAGGGATTGGAATCTGTCAGACCCCAATAACTCGATAAGTCGTGGGACAAAGGACTCATAACCAACTGGAGATACAACTGATAACACTTATTAGTTTATCTCCACTGCGATGGCCATCGACTTATGGTTATTGGGTTACACTAACGCCCTGGCCATCATCAGTGGCCGTTTGCGGAACAAAATTTTTTCAACAATTTAAATTGGCGCTAGAATAACCCGTTAACACCGGATCTACCATGTCGGGACCCGGTTCTTGCTCACTGAACAAAGTGCCACACGGAACAAAGTGCCACGCCAAGTATCGTGTTAAATGGGCGGGGGCCACCTCTTGAATCCGTGGGGGGCACCTCTTGAGTCCGTGGGAACCATTGTAGAACAATGGGGACTTTTTGGAATACATTCCGAAAGAGGGCAGATCCGTACTATAAATGGAATGATACCACTTTTCAATACAGAGGCGCCTTTTAAGTGAACCGGCACTGCAGGAGCTTGAGAACTCCGTAATTAAGCGTGCTCGAGCCAGGGAAGTTCTGGAATGGGTGACCTCCTGGGAAGTGGCCCATGGTCGGGTCCGGTTCGCCCCGAAAGACAAAACCGTGCGGCTTCGGCCAGAGCGGACAATACTCTCTGTATTGGGGATGGGGCGTGACAGAATGGTATAAGAGCCGGTCTCTCAATAGTAGGTCTGTGGTTCGAGAACGGACCATTGTTCAAAGGTGGGGAGAATGTCGGGACCCGGTTCTTGCTCACGGAACAAAGTGCCACACGGAACAAAATGCCGCGCCAAGTGTCGTGTTAAATGGGCGAGAGCCACCTCTTGAATCCGTGGGGGCCACCTCTTGAGTCCGTGGGACCCACTGTAGAACAATGGGGACTCTTCGGAATACATTCCGAAAGAGGGCAGATCTGTACTATAAATGGAATGATACCACTCTTCAATACAGAGACGCCTTTTAAGTGAACCGGCACTACAGGAGCTTGAGAACTCCGTAGTTAAGTGTTCTCGAGCCAGGGAAGTTCTGGGATGGGTGACCTCCTGGGAAGTGTCCCCTGGTCGGGTCCGGTTCCCCGAAGGACAAAACCGTGCGATTTCAGCCAGAGCGGACAATACTCTCTGTATTGGGGGCGGGGCGTGACATACCATAAACCTAACCAGCAAGCTAAAGGGTTCTACTGCTATGATAGAAATTTATACCTAAAGAAACAAGTCCTTCAGGTCTTCAATCCTCTCCTTTAGCTCCTCAAAAGATGTACGGATCGCGCTTGATCGACGGCCTCCTCGCGTCAAAGATGATCCACCCGAGAGTGTGCGCTTTGAGCTCCTACCTCCAAAACGAGATAACTAGGGTACTTAGTATGTTAATCTAAGTAACTTAGATGAAGTAAAGAGTGATGATGGATTTCTTTGTCTCACTAACCCTAGGTTTCTCAACACATGAAACAATTAGGGTTTTGAGGTAGAAGAAGAGAAGCTAGGAGGAGATGAGAGTGTTCAAGTGAGCATAGAATAATAATATGAATAATGTCTAAGTGTTGTGAACTAATAATACAACAAAATATCCTGAAGCTACAAAATATCTTCAAGCCACCTTGCATCAATAATTCACAACACATAAATATCAAGCATATCCAAATAGTAAATCATGAGTCACCAAGTAGCAATGCTTCATTTAACACAAATGAACACCTCATACCTCCACCTCATTAACCATTTAACCTAAATGGTTAAAACAATAATGAGGTGTCTTCTTTTAGAAGCATTTTGCACAATTACAAGAATACCCCTCACCGTATATACATACCCGTATCCATATTCCGAAAAACATGAATACAATGAGACAAAATTAATCCAAGAATATAATACTAGAATCCGGCTTAAACCAAAACCCACTAGTATTATCCGCCCGAACATCATATGTGCATAAGTACACTATGTGATCGAACCCTGCCGTAAAACCATACGGCCTCTATATCGTTTCGCCCGAAATAGGGAAACTCTCTATGTGGGACTCTAAAAACTCAATAGTACGCTGGCAGTAGGTTTAACCACAAGCACGTCAGCGGCACTAGCTGTACGTAACGGCTACCCAGGTACCCGTCGAAAAAAAGGCCAACGAGCAAACTCGTCTGAACTCCTACTGAGCCTATCCGTGACAATCTCCGTACAGTCCGGTCTCTTCGTCTAAGAGTACGCATACCGGGTCTAGGGGTGGTAAACGTCAGACCCTAATAACCCGATAATTCGTGCTGATGCGGCTCAGGACCAATCCGGAAAACTACCAATCAACCTATCAGTAAATCCTAACCGCTTTGGTCAAGGTCTTATGGTCCTAACCAATCGAATATAGTGCGATATCGACTCCCTATACCAGGAGAGACGAATCCCAAACAATCACCCGCCGCCTCCATGTGGCTCGGGACTGTACCCAACCAAAACCTGTTTGCACGACTTAGTAGAGCCGTGGTAGGGTAGTGATCAAAGCACAGTGGGAACTCACACGAGACAAATGACGATCTCAGGTCGGAAGACTAACTTGTACATATGTCACCTGAGAACTTCCATCTGACGATAGGTATAGTACCATCTGATCTCGGCGAGTCCGTCCAGTGTACTCACACCCAGTGAGCACCTGTATACGATCTTAGGTCTATCAGACCAATGGTAGCGGGACCAATCATCGCCCCTCGTCGGGGTCTAGAAACGTATACACTAGTCTACTTTGGAGTATCAATACCCAGTCTCGATACTCACGTGACTAGGGACCATTTAAGGATATGCTTATGGAGTAACCTACTCCCATAATTATGATCGCCATCACAACGCAGGTAGTCAAGCAAGATCCTACAGGCTTTATCAATATGTAACCACCATATGTATTATCGAGTATAACATATGCACATTTTAAGATAATGTCAAACCATAATAGTATACTATTGTATCAAGTCTTTATCAATATGTGCAAGCTGGATAAAACATCAATAGAAACAAATACACATATCCTGATAAAGACAGCTCAAATAATATACTATATAACTGAGTAAGAATGTCCTGTACATACATATCCCCAGCATCCACATGTATACATATACAATAATGGCCTCTTGGACATATATATCCAACAATCTCCCACTTGCACCAAAAGCCAGTAATTGGCGTACCGAATACCCAACGTCTGCTCTAAGGCCAGTTGTTGGTGTACCGCATACCCAACATCTCAAAAAGTCGCTCGAATCGCGCTTGAGGGAAGGCTTTTATAAATGGATCCGCCGTATTTTCTTTTATATCCACTCTTTGTACCTCAATCTCCTAGCGATCTATGATCTCCTGATCAGGTAATACCGCCTTAAGATGTGTCTGGATTTCTAATGGGACTGTAGTTTCTTCGCTAAAGTTATAGCCCCATTATTATCGCAATACAAAGGTATTGGATCAACAATGGACGGAACCACCTGAAGTTCAGTAATGAACTTCTTCATCCAGATCGTTTCTTTTGTGGTATCTTTCGCAGCAATGTATTCAACCTCCATCGTCGAGTCTGCGATGGTGTCCTGTTTGGAGCTCCTCCAACACACCGTCCCTCCGTTGAGGGTAAACACAAAACCCGAGACAGACTTTCTGTCATCCTTGTCACTCTGAAAGCTGGAATCGGTAAAGGACTCGACCTTAAGGTCTCCATTACCGTATACTAAGAACATCTGCTTAGTCATTCTCAGGTACTTGAGAATGTTCTTTACAGCCGTCCAATGATTCTCACCCGGGTTTGACTGATACCGGCTCACCACGCTAAGCGTGTATGCTACATCTGGTCTAGTACACAGCATCGCATACATTATAGATCCTACCGCCGAAGCGTAGGGTATAATGCTCATGCGAACCCTCTCTTCATCAGTCTTGGGAGACATCTCTTTGGAGAGGGTGATTCCGTGCAAAGCGGGTATGTTACCGCACTTGGAATTTTTCATACTAAATTTCTTTAGTACGGTCTCTATGTACCTGGACTGCGAAAGCCCTAATAATGTCTTAGATATATCTCTATAGATCTTAATCTCCAGAATGTACGAGGCATCACCCAGGTCCTTCATGGAGAACCTTTGTGATAAGAACAGCTTGACCAATTGTAGCATAGGAATATCGTTTCCTATCAAAAGAATGTCTTCCACTACAAGACTAGGAATACAATATTTCATTCTATAATCTTATTATATATACATGGCTCATCCTCGTTCTTGATGAAGTCAAAGTCCTTGACTGTTTCATCAAAACAGATGTTCCAGCTCCGTAATGCCCGTTTTAATCCATAAATGGATTTAAGCAACTTGCACACCTTCCCGCTGCTCCCACTGTGTACAAAACCTTCTGGCTGATCCATATAAACGCATTCTTCCAAACTTCCGTTTAGAAAAGCCGTTTTTACGTCCATCTGCCAGATTTCATAGTCATGAAAGGCAGCAATAGCAAGTAGGATCCGAATGGATTTGAGCATAGCCACTGTCACGCCCCGCTTTCCAGTATACGGGCAGAGGACGTGACGAGGCTGCTACGTATTTACTCTGAAATAAACACGCTAAGCGTATTTAAGCAATATAAGTAAATTGCACAAGAGACAATATCAATGGATATAATTGAACAACAGCTTTATTTATTAAACATTCTTTGTACAATACAACTGAAAAGTAAATACATGGAATGGAAAGCAATGCCTAAACAGTGGCATAACAGAAATGGAAAATACATAATGTACATGTGTACAAGGATTCTAAAGCTCTGGGTCGAAAGCTAGATGGTCCAAATCCTCGTTGGTGGGCTCGATCTCCAGTGAGTCCGAATCACCTGACGATATTCCAAAGAAGAAGAAAGAGAATGTCGTCGGCGAACAAATCGCTGGTTAAGTCCCGTAAATAGACAAGAATGGGATAGACAGAATAGAGAGTATATTGTTATAATATTGTATTTAGTGTTAACGTTTTTGTTTGTAGTTTGGTACAGAAAAGACCAGTGTATACGAGAGGAATCTCACTTTCCCCAGAGACTAAGGTATAAGGAGCATAAGGAACCGTTCAGCCACGGTACAACGACAATTGAATTCAGGTTAGGTGTATTATGGTTACAGTCTCATGCCACTTTTAACACCTTCCGTACCAGTCTACCCCTTATAAACCCCGCGATATCTTGATTGTATTGATGTATTGTTTGAATTATATATTGTATATAAATGGATGAGTTGCCAAAACCATGATATCAGTAATGGAACGGATATAATGGATGATCATGTAGATGGAATATATCCATGGTTCGGTTCGGTCAATATAGATTGATTAGATTGAACAGATTGAATATGTATGGATTCATATTGAATTGTAGTTTTGTAGTTTCATACTTGAATCATATTCAATTCAGATTGATTATATTGAGACTCGGTCTGAATCAGACAATTAGAAAAAAAAATTGAATCCTGATTTATGTTTTTGGTGTTATCGGTAACTGCTGCACATAAACGGCAGGATTTGTGTCTTTTTCAAAGACAATTACCATGTTGATAACACCGTTTGTTAAGTTGTCTACCTTAAATAGGCAAGCACCCTCCCTGAGGCTCAAGAGACTGGTCTCGCTTAAACCTATGTTTACTAGGGTCTTTAGGGTAATTTATATATCTTGAGGGGGTTTTATGTAAAAATAATTTTGTATAATTTTCAAAATATACCTCAAGCATTTATTTATCGTTTTTTGAGTTTTCATGGTTGTAATTTTTAAATATGAAGTATTTTCTAATTGATATAAACCTAGTAATAATTGTATATGCTATTTTAATGTAATATGGAGGTTGTTTTGAATTGTAATGGTAGTTTCATATAATTGGTGATTCTTCTCTTGGATTTTGGAAACACGGAATATTTTATACATTTAAAATAGATATTTTGATAATATTTACATATATAAATAATTATTAAAATATATAATTTTATTTATTTCTAGAAATCTCGTTTTTCTTAAAATTGTAATAAAATTTCATCGAGACCGAATGCTCCTTATAGAGGTCTGAATCTCGCTCTACTAGTCCGATGGATATGAGATAATCCATACCAACCAAATCGGATTCCCCAAAATAGGTTATAGAGGCATAATCGCAAAGGAAAATAATAGTTAATTCTTTTATTTTTTTAACTCAAGTATATTTTGAAAAAAAAACTGAACTTTAGGATTTACTAACTTATTTTATACACATTATATAATATGTTAATTAGCTAACATCAATTACTGTATTACTATTAAACTAACATTAAAGTAATCAACTTAAATCATACATTATACTATATCAATACTATACCATAAATATTATGTAACCCCTGATAAATCATAAAACTATTACCTCATCTAATAATAATGTTGAACGTGCAGTGTTGTCCATATACAACCACTTAGCTTTATGGATTACAGTCAACACCATTGTAGGAGGCAAGAATTTGGATTACAAGAAAATTCTCCTAAAATTTATATCGTACCATGGATGGATTTAAACAAATGTGGAAGCTTGCAGGTATCTGGAACAATTTACGTATTAGTGATTTCACTGTACCACCCAACAATGAAAGAATAAAGCATGTACGAAATTCCGATCACCATATACTAGTTATGTAACATAAAATGCTAAGTCCAGAAAAATTATATCGGTTAATTTTGAAAATTCTAGATTGGGATCATATGGACTACTTAACATAATTTATACATGCAGAGAGAGAGATGGAGGGGGAAAAAGGACTTACCCGTGTTTAGGACATGGGAAAACGACGGAACTCCCCTTCGCGGCATCTTATCGAAACCATCCGGACGCAAATTTAAAACGTCAATGGATTGATGATCCAGAGGTGTGGAAATGATCGTGACGCTCACGCGGTCTCGTGTCTATCCATGGAGCCTTGTTTCTCGGTCCGTAACGCAATCGAATACGCTGTTGAAGGTAAGGGGTTCTCGGTATTGTTGGTGGTGTTGCGGCTGTTGTCATCGACGACGATGGTGATGATGACGGAGTGTTGCCGTGGGGCAAGAGGAGGTCTTGGGTTGGTGGTGTGCTCGGCCTTGGAGAAGCCATGGGAGAGGTAGGATTTGGGATGAGTGAGAGATATATGGAAAGAAAAAGAATGAGTGAGAGAGATCTATAGAGGGACGGAAAGTGGGAAATGAGAGGGTGAGAGAGTGAGGGCTTTATGAAGGAGGTGAAGAGGCAGTGAGAGAGAATTGAACAATAGTGTAATTAAGGAAAAATAAATTAAATTAAATGGATTAAGGTTTAATTGGGAGAAAGGGCAAAGGTAGAGAGAGAGAAGTGGGGGTTACGGATTAGAGGGATTGAAGGAATAGTGGGGGTTAATTGAGAGAGAATGAATAGTGGGTTAATGCATGGGAAGTGAACAGTCCAGAAAAATGAAAGCAAAAGAAAGAAGGAGAGAAGGAATAGAATTTAGGAGTAGTAGTAATGGTCTGTTGGGAAGCAAATTAGTTTTGGGCTTGTGTTTGGGTAAAAAGGAAATGGGTTTTGGATTTATTGGGCTGGTTAATAGAAAAAAATAGAATTATAAAAGAGAATGAGACAGGGGTTAATGAATTTGGTTTTAAAATAAATGGGTGTGGGTTTGTGTATTGGGCTAAAGAATTTGGATATTGGAAAAATAATAGGATAGGAAAATAGTTGAAATGATTAAATAGAAATAAATAAACAAAATATAACATAATATATTTAATAGAAAATGGATAATATGGAAATACCAAAAACAATTAAATACCGTATTTTTATTAAATAAGGTATAAGAATTTTGGGGTCGTTATATTGTACCCTCCTTAAAAATAATTTCGTCCTCGAAATTACTCTTAAGAAGTATATCGCAACAATGTAATAGAAAATGAGGACGATATCTTCTTCGAGCTCCGTTGATCGATGTTTTGACTAGCTGAGCTAATAAGTCGCTACGTATTTACTCTGAAGTAAACACGCTGAGTGTATCTAAGCACTATAAGTAAAATGCATAAGAGACAATGTCAATGGATATAATTGAACAAAAACTTTATTTATTAAACATTCTTTTTACAATACAACTGAAAAGTAAATATATGGAATGGAAAGCAATGCCTAAACAGTGGCATAACAGAAATGGAAATTACAGAATGTAAATGTGTACAAGAAATCTAAAGTTCTAGGTCGAAAGCTAGCTGGTCCAAATCCTCGCTGGTGGGCTCGATCTCCAGTGAGTCCGAATAACCTGACGACATTCCAAAGAAGAAGAAAGAGAATGTCGTCAGTGAACAAATCGCTCGGTAAGTCCCGTAAATTGACAAGAATGGAATAGTCAGAATAGAGAGTATATTGTTATAATGTTGTATTTAGTGTTAACGCTGTTATTTATAGTTTGGTACAGAAGAGACCAGTGTATACGAGAGAAGTCTCACTTTCCCCGGAGACTAAGATATAAGGAGCACAAGGAACCGATCAGCCACGGTACAACGTCAATTGAATTCAGATTAGGTGTATTATGGTTACAGTCTCATGCCACTTTTAACACTTTCCGTACCAGTCTACCCCTTATAAACCCCGCGATATCATGTATTGTTTGAATTGTATATTATATATAGATGGATAACTTGCCGAAACCATGATATCAGTAATGGAACGGATATAATGGATGATCATGTAGATGGAATATATTCATGGTTCGGTTCGGTCAATATAGATTGATTAGATTGAACAGATTGAATATATATGGATTCATATTGAATTGTAGTTTTATAGTTTCATACTTGAATCATATTCAAGTCAGATTGATTATATTGAGACTCAGTCTGAGTTAGACAATTAGAAAAAAAATTGAATCCTGATTTATGTTTTTGGTGTTATCGGTAGCTGCTGCACATGGACAACAGGATTTGTGTCCTTTTAAAGACAATTACCGTGTTGATAACACCGTTTGTTAAGTTGTCTACTTTAAATAGGCAAGCACCCATATCTTCGGCTCTCTGAGGCTCAAGAGACTGGTCCCGCTTAAACCTATGTTTACTAGGGTCCTTAGGGTAATTTATATATCTTGAGGAGGTTTTATATAAAAATAATTTTGTATAATTTTCAAAATACACCTCAAGCATTTATTTATCGTCTTTAGAGTTTTTATGGTTGTAATTTTTAAATGTGAAGTGTTTTCTAAGTGATATAAACCTAGTAATAATTGTATATGCTATTTTAATGTAATATGGAAAGTGTTTTGAATTGTAATGGTAGTTTCATATAATTGGTGATTCTTCTCTTGGACTTTAGAAACATGGAATATTTTATACATTTAAAATAGATATTTTGATAATATTTACATATATAAATAATTATTAAAAAATATAATTTTATTTATTTCTAAAAATCTCATTTTTCTTAAAATTGTAATAAAATTCCATCAAGACCGAATGCTCCTTGCGGAGGTCTGAATCTTGCAATACTAGTCCGATAGATGTGCGATAATCCGCACCAACCAAGTCGGATTCCCCAAAATGGGTTATAGAGGCATAATCGCAAAGGAAAATAATAGTTAATTCTTTTATTTTTAACTCAAGTATATTTTGATAAAAAAAACTTAACTTTAATTAGGATTTACTAACTTATTTTATTGTAACGCCTTAGAATTCGATTAGTGTTAATTAAGCAATAGTGCGGGTTTTCTGTAAAAAGTTTACCAATTCGGGTTCTTCATATTTTATAACATTTAATTAATAATTTATTATTATTTATTATGACTTGCACACACATGTGCATGTTAATGTGAGGGTGTGTTTGTGTAATCTAGTTTAGTGACCATGACAACCTAACCTAACCCTAATCCTTGCCTTAACCTTAACCCTAAACCCTTGATATTTGTGTGAGATATTTTTTTTGGTTTTTTTTTTTGGGGGAGAGATGGCATGGTGAGCTTAATGCTTGCATTAATGAGGAGTTTATGCAAGGGTGCACTCACCTCACTCTTTCTTATCTTCACCTCTCTCTTTCGTTATCCTCCCATTCTCTCTCACTTCATCTCTTTCTCATTTCTTTCATCACTCCCTCTTCTCTCAACTAAACACTCACTAATCCATCACTAAATCTTCACTAAACTTCATCAAATCTCACAAAAATCACATTATAAGCCTTATTTTACCTCTTAGATGCCTTGGAACTTGGAAAGTTAGGATTTTTGAGCTTGTGGGAGTAGGTAATGATCTCTATCTGTTAAGTAGGTGCTTTTTATGTTGTGTAGCCTTATAGTTTCAGTTTAGAACACTTAAAGTATCGTTTCGTGCACATATCGTATTTTTAGTGTCAATATATGATATCTGTGATCTGCTATGACCCCGAGAGTATACTAGAAAATCTAGCAATGTAATTATGTTGTACTAGAGACCCTGAGCCTACACCTGAAGCACGAACCCCTAGGCTCGGACCTTGGCCGGCGACATTCATAGGAAATCCGGCGACCTCGGCCTGTGAGGGGAGTTTGGGTGTGAGTTTTTGTGGGTAGCTGTCTGCAGTGATTTAAGTGTGTTTGGTCTTGTTTGATTTTTGGGTTTTCACTGTATACAAAATCTGGGATCACATAGCTTGTTTCTAGTGTTTCAATTACGTGTGTTACGTTATCTGACACGGTACGTGTCTTTGTGAAGCTTTTGCTCTTGAGTTGGTTTCATAGTGTCGCTACGTACGTTAGCCACTAGACGAACACTTGAGAGTATGTTTGGAGTTGATGCGTCGGTCAAACGTAGTTTGTACGTGTTATTGGTTGATTGCTAATATACACATGTTCTGTTGTTTTATGATCTTAGGGACGCAGGCGGGGATTTCGGACGCTGCGAAGAAGGGAAAACAAGTGGTTGGCTTTACTTAGCCTCAGGATCATCAGTGAGTAGATTTAACATCTACAGGGGAATCGCCCGCATGGCGTTATGCGTCTGGGCTAGATATGATATGATATTAGTCGCATGTTATATTACACATATAGAGATTGTGCATAAGACTTCATTGTATATTATTACTTGTTGTGCTTGGACTTGTACCCTTTGGACACTGCACTATTATTGACGACTCATGTTGCACGAGCACTGATTTTATACCACTCACACCGTCAATAATTGCCATGACACGCACAACACACATACATATATGATATTGTTTGGTTAAGAACATTGAGACATTGATTCATATTTCTTTGTGCATTGACATATACCATACCTGTATACCTATATGCTTACACATATGCCTTACCATGTCTACATGCTAGCTACCCATATACTTATATGGTAGTGTACCATTAGTGATAGGTAGATACACATTTGAGACATAGCTACATGTACATCTTGTATACATACTTACATGTACACATACCTAGCTTGATATAGCTACACATACCTGGAGGGTATCACATCATTATTGATAGGTAGATACACATATCTTGCTATACCGACATGGTTACGCATACCTGGCTATAGCTACATGTTCACCTTTATATGATGTTGTATGGATTTGGAGAAATTAGGAACCGCATGATATATTTAATAACTTGTTGCAGTTAAATAACGGTTTTCCTTTATATGCTCATATTACTGTTTCATGTTGCATATATTATATTTCATGGATTTTGCATTGATATATGGATTTCACATGATATTTTCTGAATTTGAGAACCGTGGTACTATCATGAAATTATGCATTATTTGAAAAACCCGATTTCTCTTGATATGATATTTCAGCATCCACCATGAAATTTCTCGGTTCTGATATATACCCCATGCGAGGAGTGGTGTGGGCTGTGTGCGGGTACATGGTGGAGCCCGGAGGTATCCCGGGGCAAGAAAGGTATGTCGAAGATTTACGCCGATGAGCCTGGCAGGGGAATCATACCTACCGGTGACAGTATTGGATTCGGCGGTGATCATGGAGATATCGACCGGAGTCATGTACGTATGGATACGGGGAATTCGAGTACCGACAGTTGGGGCACTCGGGTTTCCGATGAACGTATGATACATACATATCAGAGACAGCCGTGGTGACGACGCCTGATAGATGAAGATTTATGTGTCGATACTAGACTCTAGTTTTCATGATATTTTACCTCTAAATATATATATATATTAGCGGTATGGGACGCTGTTATATATGCACGCATATATATATATATATCAGTGGTATGGGACGCTGTTATATATATATATATATTTTAATATATATCATCACAATGATCTATGCATGTATTCTTTTTCATTACTTGACATAAGGGCCGAACTGAGGGCCGATATGAGGGCCGATCTGAGGGCCGATTTGACGATATTTTGGGATTTGGATTGTCTTGATGGACATTGGTCCTTCCACGATGAGGATTTCGTGAGGATGACATGCTTTATCCCATATTCCGTATTTACTTATATGCATTGCTTCATGTATTAGTTGTACCTGTTAGAGTACCTTTCACCACTGTTGCATATACATATTACCATAATATTGCTTCATGTATTAGTTGTACCTGATAGAGTACCTTTCATGACTGTTGCATACATATGGCCATTTATTGCTATTAGCTTGCATGCGATAGATTCGCGCAGTACGTGCATACTTGCGATTACCTGCACATGTTATTTACTATTCACGAGTTGGCAACTCACCCCCGTTGTGCCACAGGGTTTGCAGGTTGTTCCTCAGAGTAGTCAGAGGCAGGATTTTCATCTATCGTATCATCTTTTGCAGCGGATACTGCTATGGCTGACTGTGTGCAGTTTTGCTATAGGTGGGTTTTGCGGTTATCCGATATTGCTCATTGTTTATCTTTGTACCATGTACTCTCCATCTACCATTTTCATGTATTGACTTAGAGAAGAGTTGTGAGGACGATATTGTATATTATTTTGTGACTTAGAGGTCTTTTATGCAGTTTTATTTATATCGTCTATTTCTTCGCTACGACGTCGTATATTTGCTTGTGGTGGTTGTTTTCCGCCTTTGGGCGTGGATTTTCTCCCGTTGGGGATGCTTTACTTATATATTTATATTGTACCTTTTTTGGGGGCTTGTTTAAGAAAGGAGGTGCTGCTAAATTTTTAAAGAAAATAAATTGGAACTTTAAAGAATTTGATTGAGATTTCAAAAGTTTTAACAATGTTATTATCACTTACTACTTTTGATGGTTTAGATTGCTGGATTTTTGGTTTACTTAAATTACGTTATGCCTGGAGACGTTACGTAGTTTAAGGGCTGTCACGTGCTAAATTTTGGGTCGTGACAAAGTTGGTATCAAAGCGCTAGGTTTTACCTTTTGGAGTGTAGGATGACCTTGGTATGATGGAGTAGGTAGCTGAAGCAGAGTAACGTAGTGTGTGTACGTCCGCGGCATATTTACGACACGGTACTCCGCCTAAGTAACCTAAGTACTAATTGCTTGAAATTCCTTCCTTGATGATACATATCTTTGTGATTCGATTTCCGTATTCTTATCGAATCATTTTCCATTTATAGCCTTTTGCCGCCGATGACTATGAGGGCTCAGAGTGATGCAGCGAGAGCCGAGGTCAGAGTTGACTCGTTTGGGGCGAGGACTGACCAGGATGGTACGCTTATTGCACAAGAGCAGTTTGATCCGCCTTCGATAGATCGCATCGCTAGGCTTGAGGCAGATATGCAGGATTTGCGCCAGATGATGAGGTCGTTGGTTGAGCCCAGTCGAGCACAGCGATAAGACGTTGCCACCCCTGTTACCCAGTTATTCCTTACGATCAGCACACAGTATTGTGTTACATATACAGCAGCAGTGGATGCATTCCGTTTAGCTGAGGGGCGCCTTTCCGAGACTTTGGGAGTCAGAAGACAGAGGAGGGCTCATGCAGGTGTACCAGCCCAGAGATAGAGGCTTAGTCGCCATGACAGGTTTTGTGAACGTCGCGGGAGTAGCAGAGGCATGGGATGAGGACAATGGTTTAGCTCTCATCCTCAGGAGAGGCAGCAGTTTTTATCTGGATGTTACCGGTGCGGAAGTTTTGGTCATCAGGTTCGAGATTGTACAGAGCCACGTGAGCGCGAGGCAGCTGTACCGCAGAGAGGTCATCGTCGCAGAGGATTCATTCTGAGTGTACAGGATGGTAGAGGAGGATTGCCAGTTGCGGGTAGAGGGCAGACACGAGCGTTTGCTTCTACTCATCGGGATGCGCGGGCGTCCAATGCAGAGTTTTCAGGTAGTCTTATTCGTATGTTTTCTTATTGCACTTGTTTGTTTAATTCGGGATCTATGCACTCATTTGTTCTACACACTTTGTGCCGTGGTTGGGCCGCGAATTGTGTATACTAGATCAGCCGTTTGTTGTGTTAATTTCTGTCAGCGATTCCTTAGTTGCGCAACACGTATTTCGGTTGTGTGCCTGTTGGGTAGGAGATAGAGATTCGTCCGTTGATTTGATCCTTCTTGAAATGTAGGACTTTGACGTTCTCCTAGGCACGAACTGGTTAGGTACGTGCTAGGCGTCTGTGGACTGCCACGAGAAGACAGTTAGGTTTTGTTTTCCTGGCGAGTCGTTCTTGTTGTGCAGGGGGACTGTGGTGCCGCTCCTTACAGCTTGATTTCAGCCTTTTTCGCTAATCGGCTTTTGAGGAGAGGATGTCGTGGATTCTTGGCTTTCATTTGGGATACGGAACCATAGTGGGTTCGTTGCACCGGGTTCCTATCGTGCAAGAGTTTTCCGACGTTGTTCCAGATGAGCCGGCGGAGCTTAGGGAGCTTAAGGATCTGCTGTAGAGTTGCAAGATAGGAGGGACTTGTGCATCTGAGTGTTTCACTTTGGGGAGCTCCTACTCTGTTCGTCAAGAGAAGGATGGCAGTTTGAGATTGTGTATTGATTGATCTTCAATTGAACCGAGTTATGGTACAGATAGTTATCCTTTACCTCGCATTGACAATTTGTTCGATCAGCTCCAGGATGCGAGACATTTTTCTAAGTTTGTTTTGGGATCAGGTCATCATTGTTGCGGGATCGGAGTGATGACATTCCGAAGACTGCTTTTGTGCGCGTTACGGGCTTCATGAGTTTTTGGTGGTGTCGTTGGACTCACCAATACCCTAGCAGTATTCGTGGATGTGATGAACCAGATTTCTTCAGGCCGTTCCTCGACCAGTTTATTGTCGTGTTATTGATGACATTCTGGTCTATTCCAAGAGTCATGAGGAACGTGAGCAGCACTTGAGGATTTGCTCTGCAGACATTGGGAGAGCGCCGGCTGTTTGCTAAATTCTCAAAGTGTTCCATCAGGCTTGATGGTGTTGACTTCCTTGGTCATGTGATTACGGGAGACGGTTTTCGTATGGACCCGAGGGAGATCGAGGCCGTACAACTTTGTCTCAGACTTGATCAGGGACAGAGGTCCGCAGATTTTTGGGTTTAGCCGGTTTTTACCGCCGTTTCATGCAGGATTTCTTGTGTATCGCTGCACCGTTGACCGGACTGGAAAGGAAGGAGGTTCTTTTCTTTGGACTGAGGTATGCGTGCAGAGTTTTCAGCAGTTGAAGACTCGGGTAACGATTGCACCAGTTCTATCTTTGCTTCTGGATCGGACGACTTTGTTGTTTATTGTGATGTTTCGCGAGTGGGGCTCGATTGTGTACTGATGTAGCATGATAGAGTTATCGCTTATACTTCCCGACAGTTGGAGGAAGTACGAGCAGGATTTATCACACTCATGATCTGGAGATGGCCGTGGTGGTTTTGCGCTGGAGATTTGGGGACACTAATTGTTCGGAGAGTCGTGTCAGATTTTCACAGACCACCAGAGTTTAGTGTATATCTTCCTGCAGCGGGTTTTGATTGTTGAAACAGCGCCGTTGAATGGAGCTTGTGAAGAATTGTGATTGTGAGATCCTTCGTTACCCGTGGCAAGACGATTGTGGTAGCTGATACTTGAGTCGTAGGCCGGGGGGTAGTTTGTTCCAGTTGTGCGCAGTTCAGAGACAGTCTTCTGCAGATTTACAGTTTTTGTGCGACCGTTGAGTATAGTTTAAGTTCTCCTCTACTGAGGGGACAGCTTGCTCATGTCCACGCCCGTCCACTTTTACTTAATCGTTTTCATGAGGCACGGCCTGCCAATACTCGTTGTCGGAGATTCTTGAGCATGTTCGGTTGGGTAAAGATTCAGAGTTCTTGATTTATGACCAGGGTGTGCTGTGTTAGGGACTCGATGACGTGTACCGATACTGATGGGTAGAGACGCGAAATCCTAGAGCAGACACATCGGTCAGCTTTCTATGTTCATCCAAGTACCACCGAGATATGACGTAACTTGTGAGATAGTTACGGGCGGGCAGGGATGATGAGTGAAGTTTCGGATTTCGTTTCGAGGTGCTTGGCTTGTCAGCGAGCTAAGGTTGAGCATTTGAGACCGGCAGGAGAGTTGCAACCTTTTTACCATTCCAGAGTGGGAATGGGAGCAGATCTCCATGAGTTTCGTTGTGGTGTCTACCCAGGTTTAGACAGGGTGTGACTCCATTCGGGTGATTGTTGTCCGGTTATGCTCAGTTTGCTCAGTTGTTCTTCGGTAGGTTTGTGCGTTTGCACTGAGTTCCTTCATGCGTTGTATCCGATAGAGGCATCCAGTTTGCTAGCCGTCTTTGGCAGAAACTTCAGGAAGCCTTGGGTACTGGTTGAGCATTAGCTCCGCTTTTCCATTTGTAGGCCGATGGTCAGATAGAGCGGACTATACAGACTCTGTAGGATATGATTATGCATACGTACTAGTTGTTGTTGGTGTTGGGATCGTCACTTGCCATTGTTAGGGTTCTCCTTTGATAGCTGTTATCAGAAGACATTCTAATTGGCAATTTTAGGCCTTGTGTGATAGGTTGTGTCGGTCGCCAGTCTGTTTTACTGACTCCGCGAGAGCAGGATTTTTGGACCCCAGCTAGTCGAGAGGCTTCGGAGAAGATCCAGTTGTTTCAGGTCAGGATGAGAGCAGCTCAGTACAGACAGAAGTCTTATGCCGACTGTGGTGGTCGCAAACTTGAGTTTGCAGTGGGAGATCATGTATTTCTACGGATTTTTCCGATGAAATAGCATGTTGAGTTTTGGGAAGTTTAGTCCCAGATTGTAGGTCCTTTTGAAATCCTTTAACGAGTTAGTACCGTTGCCTATAATTTGGCACTTCCGTCCAGATTTTTGAGTATTCATCCCGTATTCCTTGTGTTGATCCTTTGCAATTGCCTTCATGACCCTTCTCACATGATTCAGCATCAGACCGTTTAGCTTGGACGCGATCTTTTCGTTCACCGGCAGCCGATAGTGTTAGTGGATCGGAAGGTGGAGAAAATTCGGTCAAGGGTCTTGCCATCTGTGGAGGTTTCTTTGGTGTAGCCGTATAGTGAGGTGATCACTTAGGAGACTGCGAGTGAGATTTGGGAGTTTTGCGCTCATCTTTTCGAAGGTATGCATAGTAAGAATTTTAATTCGGGGACGAATTTTCTTTAAGGGAGGGAGATTCTAACGCCTTAGAATTCGATTAGTGTTAATTAAGCAATAGTGCAGATTTTCTGTAAAAAGTTTACCAATTCGGGTTCCTCACATTTTATAACATTTAATTAATAATTTATTATTATTTGTTATGGCTTGCACACACATGTGCATGTTAATGTGAGGGTGTGTTTGTGTAATTTAGTTTAGTGACCATGACAACTTAACCTAACCCTAATCCTTTCCTTAACCTTAACCCTAAACCCTTGATATTTGTGTGAGATATTTCTTTTGGATTTTGTTTTGAGGAGAGGTGGCATGGTGAGCTTAATGCTTGCATTAATGAGGAGTTAATGTAAGGGTGCACTCACCTCACTCTTTCTTATCCTCACCTCTCTCTTTCCTTATCCTCTCATTCTCTCTCACTTCATCTCTTTCTTATTTCTTTCTTCACTCCCTCTTTTCTTTACTGAACACTCACTAATCCATCACTAAACCTTCACTAAACTTCATCAAATCTCACAAAAATCACATCTTAAGCCTTGTTTTGCCTGTTGGATGCCTTAGAGCTTGGAAAGCTAGGATCTTTGAGCTTGTGGGAGTAGGTAATAATCTCTATCTGTTAAGTAGGTGCTTTTTATGTTGTGTAACCTTGTAGTTTCAGTTTAGAACACTTAAAGTATCATTTCATGCACATATCATATTTTTAGTGTCAATATATGATATCTGTGATCTGCTGTGACCCCGAGAGTATACTAGAAAATCTAGCAGTGTAGTTGTGTTGTACTAGAGACCTTGAGCCTACACCTGAAGCACGAACCCCTAGGCTCGGACCTTGGCCGGCGACATTCATGGGAAATCCGGCGACCTCGGCCTGTGAGGGGAGTTTGGGTGTGAGTTTTTGTGGGTAGCTGTCTGCAGTGATTTAAGTGTGTTTGGTCTTGTTTGATTTTTGGGTTTTCACTGTATACAAAATCTGGGATCACATAGCTTGTTTCTGGTGTTTCGATTATGTGTGTTATGTTATCCGACACGGTACGTGTCTTTGTGTAGATTTTGCTCTTGAGTTGGTTTCGTAGTGTCGCTACGTACATTAACCACTAGATGAACACTTGAGAGTATGTTTGGAGTTGATCCGTCGGTCAAACGTAATTTGTACGTGTTATTGGTCGATTGCTAATATACACTTGTTCTGTTGTTTTATGATCTTAGTGATGCAGGCGGGGACTTCGGACGCTGCGAAGAAGGGAAAGCGAGTGGTTGACATTATTTAGCTCTAGGATCATCAGTGAGTAGATTTAATATCTACAGGAGAATCGCCCGCATGGCGTTATGCGTCTGGACTAGATATGATATGATATTAGTCGCATATTATATTGCACATATAGAGATTGTGTATAAGACTTCATTGCATATTATTACTTGTTGTGCTTGGACTTGTACCCTTTAGATACTGCACTATTATTGACGGCTCATATTGCACGAGCACTGATTGTATGCCACTCACACCGTCAATAATTTCCATGACACGCACAACATATATACATATATTATATTGTTTGGTTAGGGATATTGAGACATTGATTCATATTCCTTTGTGCATATGACATATAGCATACCTGTATACCTACATACTTATACATATGCCTTGCCATGACTACATGCTAGCTACCCATATATCTATATGGTAGTATACCATTAGTAATAGGTATATACACATTTGAGATATAGCTACATGTACATCTTGTATACATACTTACATGTACACATACCTAGCTTGATATAGTTACACACATACCTGGAGGGTATCATATCATTATTGATAGATAGATACACATATTTTGCTATACCGACATGGTTACGCATACCTGGCTAGAGCTACATGTTCACCTTTATATGATATTGTATGGATTTGGAGAAATTAGGAACCGCATGATATATTTAATAACTTGTTGTAGTTAAATAGCGGTTTTCCTTTATATACTCATATTACTGTTTCATGTTGCATATATTATATTTCATGGATTTCGCATTGATATATGGATTTCACATGATATTTTTTGGATTTGAGGACCGTGGTAGTTTCCTGAAATTATGCATTATTTGAAAAACCCGGTTTCTCTTCATATGATATTTCAGCGTCCACCATGAGATTTCTCGGTTCTGATATATACGCCATGCGAGGAGTGGTGTGGGCCATGTGCGGGTACATGGTGGAGCCCGGAGGTACCCTGGGGAAAGAAAGGTATGTCGAAGGTTTACGCCGATGAGCCTGGCAGAGGAATCATACCTACCGGTGACAGTATTGGACTCGGCGGTGATCGTGGAGATATCGACCGGAGTCATGTACGTATGGATACGGGGAATTCGAGTGCCGACAGTTGGGGCACTCGGGTTTCCGACGAACGCATGATACGTACATATCAGGGGCAGTCGTGGTGACGACGCCTGATAGATGAGTATTTATGTGTCGATACTAGATACTAGTTTTCATGATATTTTACCTCTAAGTATATATATCAGTGGTATGGGGACGCTGTTATATATGCATGCATATATATATATCAGTGGTATGGGACACTGTTATATTATATATATATATATATATATATATATATATATCATCACAATGATCTATGCATGTATTCTTTTTCATTACTTGACATGAAGGCCGAACTGAGAGCCGATATGAGGGCCGATCTGTGGGCCGATATGAAGGTCGATCTGAGGGACGATTTAAGGATAATTTGGGATTTGGATTGTCTTGATGGACATTGGTCCTGCCATGATGAGGATTCTGTGAGGATGATATGTTTTATCCCATATTCCGCATTTATTTATATGTATTGCTTCATGTATTAGTTGTACCTGCTAGAGTACCTTTCATGACCGTTGCATATACATATTGTCATATTATTACATCATGTATTAGTTGTACCTAATAGAGTACCTTTCATGACTGTTGCATACATATGGCCATTTATTTCTATTAGTATGTATGTGATATATTCGCGCAGTACGTGCATACTTGCGATTACCTGCATATGTTATTTACTATTCACGAGTTGGCAACTCACCCCCGTTATGATACAGGGTTTGCAGGTTGTTCCTCAGAGTAGTCAGAGGCAGGGTTTTCATCTATCGTATTATCTTTTGCAGCGGATACCGCTACGGCTGACTGCCTGCAGTTTTGTTATAGGTGGAGTTTGCGATTATCCGATATTGCTCATTGTTTATCTTTGTATCATGTACTCTCTATCTACCATTTTCATGTATTGACTTAGAAACGAGTTGTGAGAACGATATTGTATATTATTTTGTGACTTTGAGGTCTTTTATGCAGTTTTATTTATATCGTCTATTTTTTCGCTACGGCGTCGTATATTTCCTTGTGGTGGTTGTTTTCCGCGTTTGGGCGTGGATTTTCTCCCGTTGGGGATGCTTTACTTATATATTTATGTTGTATTCTTTTTAGGGGCTTATTTTACAAAGGAGGTGCTGCCAAATTTTTAAAGGAAATAAATTTGAATTTTAAAGAATTTGATTGAGATTTCAAAAGTTTTAACAATGTTATTATCACTTACTACTTTTGATGGTTTAGATTGCTGGGTTTTTGGTTTACTTGAATTACGTTCCGCCTGAAAATGTTACGTAGTTTAAGAACCGTCACGTGCTAAATTTTGGATCGTGACATTTATACACATTATATAATATGTTAATTAGCTAACATCAATCTGTATTACTATTGAACTAACATTAAAGTAATCAACTTAAATCATACATTATACTATATCAATACATTACCATAAATATTATGTAACTCCTAATAAATCATAAAACTATTACCTCATCTAATAATAATGTTGAACGTGCAGTGTTGTCCATATACAACCACTTTGCTTTATGGATTATAGTCCACACCATTGTAGGAGGCAAGAATTTGGGTTACAAGAAAATTCTCCTAAAATTTATATTGTACCATGGATGGATTTAAACAAATGTGGAAGCTTGCACGTATCTGGAACAATTTACCTATTAGTGATTTCACTGTACCATCCAACAATGAAAGAATAAAGCATGTAAGAAATTCCGATCACCATATACTAGTTATGTAACATAAAATGCTAAGTCTAGAATAATTATATCGGTTAATTTTGAAAATTCTCGATTGGGATCATATGGACTACTTAACATAATTTATACATGGAGAGAGAGAGATGGAGGGGGAAAAAAGGCTTACCCGTTTTTAGGACATGGGAAAATGACATAACTCCCCTTTGCGGCATCTCATCGAAACCATCCGGACGCAAATTTAAAATGTTGACGGATTGAAGATCCGGAGGTGTGGAAATGATCGTGTTGCTCACGCGGTCTCGGGCCTATCCATGGAGCCTTGTTTCTCGGTCCGTAACGTAATCGAATACGCTGTTGAAGGTAAGGGGTTCTTGGTATTGTTGGTGTTGCGGCTGTTGTCATCGACGACGATGGTGATGATGACGGAGTGTTGCCGTGGGGGCGAGAGGAGGTCTTGGGTTGATGGTGTGCTCAGCCATGGAGAAGACATGGGAGATATAGGATTTGGGATGAGTGAAAGATATATGGAAAGAAAAAGAATGAGTGAGAGAGATTTATAGAGGGACAAAAAGTGGGAAATGAGAGGGTGAGAGAGTGAGGGCTTTATGAAGGAGGCGAAGAGGCAGTGAGAGAGAATTGAACAATAGTGTAATTAAGGAAAAATAAATTAAATTAAATGGATTAAGATTTAATTGGAAGAAAAGGTAAAGGTAGAGAGAGAGAGAGAGAGAAGTGGGGGTTACGGATGAGAGGATTGGAGTAGTGGGGGTTAATTAAGAGGGAATGAATAGTGGGTTAATGCATGGGAAGTGAACAGTCTAGAAAAATGAAAGAAAAAGAAAGAAGGAGAGAAGGAATAGAATTTAGGAGTAACAGCAATGGGTTGTTGGGAAAAAATTAGTTTTGGGCTTGGGTAAAATGGAAATGGGTTTTGGGTTTATTGGGCTGGCTAATAGAAAAAAATAGAATTATAAAAGAGAATGAGAAAGGGGTTAATAGATTTGGTTTTAAAATAAATGGGTGTGGGTTGTGTCTTGGGCTAAAGAATTTGGGTATTGGAAAAATAATAGGATAAGAAAATAGTTGAAGTGATTAAATAGAAATAAATAAACCAAATATAAAGCTAGCGCTCTGCGGGTTCCAGTTCTGTTTGGAACATAATATATTTAGTAGAAAATGGATAATAGTGAAAATACCAAAAACAATTAAATACCGCATTTTTATTAAAGAAGGTATAAGAATTTTGGGGTCGTTACAGGCACTGGAGAAAAGGTTTCGTCATAGCCCACTCATGGTCTTGGAAGAAAATCTTTTGCAACGAATTTATCCTTACAGGTTTCCACCTGCCCATCTACACCATACTTTTTTTTGTAGATCCATTTGTATCCAACGGGTTTCACCCCAGCTAGAGCAATATCCAAGGTCCACACTTTATTGGTGTATATAGACTCCATCTCGGATTGTATAGTATCCAGCCACTTATCAGAGTCGCTACTGATAATGGCCTACCTGAAACTAGTAGGATTATTTTCTTCCAAGATGCAATCCTCTCGATCCCCGTCTATGAGAAAACCGTAGTATCTCTCGGGCGGATGAGAAATCCTACCAGATCTGTAAAGTTGCCGAGGTTCGTCTGGTATTACTGAATCCAAAGGTTCCACCAAATCTTCAGTTTCAATTTGTGGTTCAGAAGTTTCTTCCAGTTCTACCGTACTCCTACTAATTTCTTTTGCAAGAAATTCCTTTTCTAAAAAGGTGGCGTGGCGAGATACAAACACCTTCTGTTCCTCAATGTGGTAGGACAGATATCCCTGCGAATGCTTTGGATATCCTACAAACTTACATTGGAACGATCGTTTCTGAAGTTTGTTCGGATTTTGTATTTTATTATAGGCCGGACAACCCCATATCTTAATACGCTTAAGACATGGTTCCTTTCTACTCCATATTTCATAGGAGTCTTAGGCATAGATTTAAAAGGAACCTGATTCAAAAGGTATGCCGCTGTCTGAAGCGCATGTCCCAAAATGAAAGAGGCAACTCAGTATTACTCATCATGGAGCGAACCATATCCAAAAGGGTGCGATTCTTCCGCTCCGATACACTAGTGTGTTGTGGCGTGAATGGAGGAGTAAGCTGAGAGGGAATTCCATTCTCTTTTAAGTATTCTAGGAATTCCGTGCTTAAGTACTCCCCTGCTCTATCAAATCGGAGGATCTTGATACTTTTGCCAGTATGGTCTCTACTTCGTTTCTGTATTTTTTGAATTTTTCAAAAGTTTCAGATTTGTGTTTCATAAGATACACATATCCGAACCTAGAGAGATTGTCAGTGAATGTGATGAAGTATGAGAATCCACCCCTTGCATGTATAGACATCGGACAACATACATCACTGTGTATGAGTCCCAAGAGCTCTGCTACTCTTTCTCCGTGTCTGGTGAGCGAAGATTTGGTCATCTTTCCCTTGAGACAAGACTGACGAGTTTCATAAGATGAAAATTCGAACGTATTCAAAAATCGATCTTTATGCAATTTACTTAGTCTTTTCTCTACGATATGACCAAATCTACAATGCCACAAGTAGAATTCGTTCATTTCTGGACTCTACCTCTTGCATGTGTCTTGTATATTGAAAATCGTGTTTTGATTTAGAACATAGATAGCATGACACAGTGTACCTTCTGCAACCAATATCTGATTAAGGTAAATGTTCATGATATTTCTATCAAGAAAAAACTTATATCCATCTTTATCAAGTAAAGAAACTGATATTATGTTGCAAACCATGGAAGATACAAAGTAGCAATTGTTCAAAATCATAGAATTGCCATTTGACAATACTAGGTGATATTCACCGACGGCTGCAGCATCAATTTGTGCTCCGTTCCCTACTCTGAGGGACATATCACCAGGTCCAACTATCCTACTTTTTCTTAGTTCCTGCAAAAAATTACTGATATGAGATCCTGATCCGATATCTAGTACCCAGGAGGTAGGACTGACTAAAAAACAGTTCTCAATAACAAAAACACATGAAGAAGACGCAATAGTGTGTTTCTTCTTCTTGGGGTCATCAAGAAATTCATGCAATCCCCTTTCTCTTGCTCATATTCATGACTGTTGTCATAACTTAGAGCCGAACTGACGTTCCCCAGCCATGAATAAGAATTCAAATCGGTCAACCGATATATTTTATTATCTTGATTAGGACGTGAAATGGTTGCTATCTGGAGAGAGAGAGAAAAAAGAAACACTTAGCGTGCGCTCTTGCAAAATTAGATTGGTTATTAGTTTATCTAATCAGGACGGCTCCCACTGTTTCCTCGAATTCTCCATCAAACCTTAAAAGGAGAATTAGTCAGGATTAATCGCACGTTACAATACTTGCTTAACCTTTTGGTCAGGCTAATGTTGGTACTTCGAGGGAGGTTTTCCAACGCTTTCGCGAAATTGCTTAATTATGTAACCTCTTTTCCCTGGAGGCGTAGCCCCGCTAACACCGTTCTAGACACCTACTTGGTTTATAGCATTAATTGTTAAGTAAAATAATCTCTCAAGAGTAATCCTACTTATCAGTGGGATCGGGATCCAACTATCATCATATGATAACCTAGATGGAAGTCACTCTAGTCACCACACTTGAGAAGGTATGCAACACTAGCAAGTTTTCTGTATGTTTGAAACTCCCGATGTGGTTTTTGCCTTTAGCGGTTCATGACCGTAACAAAGGCCAAAAATTCATAAACCACTAGTCAAGTTCAACCCGTCATTATCCTGGATTAATCTAGACCCACCCGTACAAACCCTTGACAAGGGCCAACAAGGCTCTATGATTGTCCTAGATAATCGCATTTCTATGCAACAGACAAGCAATATCTAGCTACTGTACACTACGCCTTAACAAAGGCCAACAAACGTAACACGAATACTAGGTACTACTCATCCGAAATGATGAAGGGCTACGACTGGGGTTTTGGCGAAAAACCATTTAACGTAATGAACTTGATATCATTGAAAGAACCTGAGCAGTTTTGAAAAGGAGTGGTTTAGGCCCCGCTTTTGAGAACTTCTGGTTTGAAAAAAAATGAGTAATCTACAGTATAAGCTTTTTCTCAAGAGGTCACTCCCCGTGAAGAGACCTCGGCTCTTGCCTCCTGAAATGAGATGCTGGATATTCATGACCGAATACCACTATGCAAAGCATAAGACTATAACTATAGTTTTTCGAAATCTGTTCCAACATCATCTTTTAGGTTTCTTTTCTTATATTAATCAAAATTAGTACGGTCCCATCAATTAAACTTATCACACCAGAAAAGAATGAAAATACAATGTACGTATATGCCATCCGCATTTACCACGCGGCCCCGTCATTCATCGTTAGGTTACATAACTAACGGCAGAGCGGGGGCTGGACTAGCGCGGGTGCAAAACATATACAATATCTACTAGTATATATATATATATATATAACATTCGTCCCAGACATGATAATAAGAAACATTACAGAATCTTAGCAAGCAACACAGAATGGTGGATAATCTTAGAGCCTTGCGTTTCATTTGAGCCGCAAATGAGAGCCGACGTTCCCGGTCATGTGGATAGCCTTTGCAATGAAAACCTGGACCCCTACGAGCATGACAAGTTACCCGCCAATCCCAGAAGTGAGGCAACCCCAATCAACAAAGTGAATGGTCACCCAGCACTTCATGGAATCTGGTAACTTGGGCGTCCTTCCGTAGGTCATACTATATCCCCTACGAGTGCAGCGAATAGCCCGCTAATTCTAGAGTGAAGCCCCCTCCGTCTCAACTCCATGAGATGCGGGTTTGTTACCCTCTAGAACCCGACTATTCGTGCACTCCACCGCGGGGTAATCCTAGTACAAAAAAATAAAATATATGTACAAAGGTGACATCAACCTCAACCCGGTCGTGTCCCAATCAAATAATGTACAATCCGGCAAAGACGGTAGTCCACATGTCGGGCGCTCGCCTCGTAATAGTAAATGTACAAATGAATCTTAACTGTATTACTACCATTGCACCGCAAGCTATCCACCATGACAATCCAACTACAACCTCAGCACTAACACAAAACATCAACGTGAATGTCATGTTCGCAAACTCATCTAAAAGAACATATAGCAGTTAGACGGGTTATAATGCTCTAATGACATTCATGGTCGCAAATAGTAATGTATGTACTGACACACACATATTTAAAATTTCGATTGACAAAAAACTTTTCGTATTGGCTCCTAGTGCAATCCAGTACTCAAACAAATCTGGGCCAGAAACAAAACATCCCAGAAATCATATTTCTATACAGTAGAGCACCAGAAGAAATTGTGTGCACATAGACCCCAATTAGACCGCGCAACCGCGGCAAACAAGCTTGTTCTGCAGCGGTTCCGCGGCCGTCTTATGGGTTTATATGTCCAAATTTCTTATGGAGTCCTAAAATACCCTGCACGAATTTTTAAGACACTCGAAATGATTTTTTGAACACTCTGAAAAATCGGCAGAAACATAAATTTTGAAATCGTGATTTCGGAAATTTTTCTCGATCGATCTTTTAAGCACGTTAGAACTAGCTAGTTTAGATTTTATGGGTTGTCTCTAATATCATGTTGGGTTATACTGACGCCCTGGCCATCATTCGTGGCCGTTTGCGGAACAAAATTTTTACAACGATTTAAACTGGAGCTAGAATAACCCGTTAACACCGGATCTACCATAAACCTAACTAGTACGCTAAAGGGTTCTATCTATTAGGATAGAAATTTATACCTAAAGAAACAAGTCCTTCGGATTTTCAATTCTCTCCTTTAGCTCCTCAAAGGATGTACGGAACACGCTTGATCGACGGCCTCCTCGCATCAAAGATGATCTACCCGAGAGTGTGTGCTTTGAGCTCCTACCTCCAAAACGAGGTAAGTAGGGTACTTAGTATGCTAATCTAAGTAACTTAGATGAAGTAGAGAGTGATGATGGATTGCGTTGTTTCACTAACCCTAGGTTTCTCAACACATGAGACAATTAGGGTTTTGAGATAGAAGACGAGAAGTTAGGAGGAGATGAGAGTGTTCAAATGAGCATAGAATAATAATATGAATAATGGCTAAGTGTTGTGAACTAATAATGCAACAAAATATCCTGAAGCCACAAAATATCTTCAAGCCACCTTGCATCAATAATTCACAACACATAAATATTAAGCATACCCAAATAGTAAATCATGAGTCATCCCATGACTCACCAAGTAGCCATGCTTTATTTAACACAAATGAACACCTCATACCTCCACCTTGTTAACCATTTAACCTAAATGGTTAAAACAATAATCATGTATCTTCTTTTTGAAGCATCTTGCACAATTACAAGAATAACCCTCACCGTATATACATACCCGTATCCATATTCCGAAAAACACGAATACAATGAGACAAAATTAATCCAAGAATATAATACTAGATACGGTTTAAACCAAAACGCACTAGTATTATCCGCTCGAACATCATACGTGCACAAGTACATGTATGTGATCGAACCCTGCCGTAAAACCATACGGCCTCTACATCGTTTCGCCCGAAACAGGGAAACCCTCTGTGTGGAACTCTAAAAATTCAACAGTACGCTGGCAGTGGGTTTAACCACAAACACGTCAGCGGTACTAGCTGTACGTAACGGCTACCCAGGTACCTGTCGAAAAGGAAGGCTGACGAGCAAACTCGTTCGAACTCCTACTGAGCCTATCCGTGATTATCTCCGTACAGTCCGGTCTCTTCATCTAAGAGTATCGCATACCGTGTCTAGAGAGTGGTAAACGTCAGACCCTAATAATCTGATAATTCATGCTGATGTGGCTCAGGATCAATTCGGGAAGCTACCGATCAACCTATCAGTAAATCCCAATTTCCTTAGTCAAGGTCTTATGGTCCAACCAATCAAACACAGTGCGATATCCACGAAGAGCTACTACAGCACCTGCGAGACCTCATTACCAAATACTTGGGTGCGGTATCACATCCGTTTTATTGCGAAACGGCCCTCTCGTAACAAGAAGCATCAACCGGTTCTTGGTCTTTGGCACCAAAGAAAGTCGAAAGATGGAAATCACTCGTTATACCGAGAGAGACGAATCCCCAATAATCACTCACTGCCTCTATGTGGCTCGGGACTATACACAACCAAATCCTGTTTGCACGACTCAGTAGAGCCGTGGTAGGGTAGTGATCAAAGCACAGTGAGAACTCATATGAGACAAATGACGATCTCAGGTCCGAAGACTAACCTGTATAAATGTCACCTGAGAACTTCCATCTAACGATAGGTATAGTACCATCTGGAAGTTCTCAGCAAGTTTGTCCAGTGTACTCACACCCAGTGAGCACCTGTATACGATCTTAGGTGTATCAGACTAATGGCTGCGGGATTATCACTCCTCGTCGGGGTTTATAAACGTATACACTAGTCTACTATGGAGTATCAATGCCCAGTCTCGATACGCACGCGACTAGGGACCATTTAAGGATGTGGTTATAGACTATCCTGCTCCCACAAGTATGATCGCCATCACAACGTAGGTAGTCAAGCAAGATCCTACGGGCTTTATCAACATATAACTGCCATATGTAATATCGAGTATAACATATGCACATGTTAAGATAAAATCAAACCATAATAGTATACTATTGTATCAAGTCTTTATCAATATATGCAAGCTGGATAAAATATCAATAGAAAAAAATACACATATCCTGATAAAGACAACTCAAATAATATACTATATAACTGAGCAAGAATGTCCTGTACATACATATCCCCAGTATCCACATGTATACATATACAATAATGGCATCTAGGGCATACATATCCAACAATGGTTGTAGTTATGTCCTACACAGCGCGACATCAACTCCCTACACCGGGAGAGACAAATCCCCTCGAACACTCACTGCCTCCACGTGCTTCAGGACTATACCCAAAAAAACCCTGTTTGCATGACTCTTTTGATCCATGGTAGGGTAGAAGTCTAAATATAGTGGTAACACACATGAGACACTGTGACGATCTCAGGTCTTAGGGACTACCTTGTACATATGTCACAAAAGAACTGCTACCTGATATTAGTATATTACCAACTAGGAGTTCTCGGTGAGTCCGTCCAGTGTAACTCATCCGTTGAGCACCTGTATACAAATCTCGATGTCAAACACTAATAGTTGTAGGATAAGTTATCGCCCTCCAACCGGGTCAGGAAACGTACACATAAGTCTAAACTGGAGTACCGATGCCCAGTCTCGATACTCCTATCATTAGGGATATTTAAGGATGTGCTTATCGACTACTCAAACCTTACTAGTATGATCTCTATCATCGTCCTGGTAGTCAAGCAAAATCCTAAGGATTTATCTCATGTCTAAACGATACGTGATAGTAAATAAAACGTATCATATGAAAGATAAAAACAAACCAGATATTATACTATTATCTCGAGTAAGATTGTTCTCTCATATAGGTCATCCTTCAATTGCAATAATTGCCTTGAGAGCACCTATATCCAACATTTTCTGCATATCTTCCCAACATTTCTCAGATTCTTGTTTGCTTTCACTTCCTTTCAATTGTTCAAAATCTTCTTTAAACTGCATGCCATGTTCTCTTGTTAGATGGATCATATGCTCGTTTGAATTTTTATCCAATGCCAATAACAAAAACGATGTTTTGTAGTCGGAAAAACTTTAGCTATAGCATTTCCAATAGCTGCATCTTGATTAGTTATAATTGCATAAGGCATTAGACCATTCATACATAGAAGTCATTATTGAAACAACCATATGAATGTGTCTATTGTCTTATCAGCCAAGAATCCGCAACCAAATAAAATAGATTGATTATGATGATTAGTACCAGTGAAAGGAGTAAATGGTAAGCCGAAGTTATTTGTTTTGTATGTTACATCAAATATAATAACATCACTGAATTTTAGACATGACATTCTAGATCTTCCATCATCCCAATATACGCTTCTCATGGTTCCTTCATCCTCAACTTCGAAATTAAAGTAAAAACATAGATCAACAACCTTTTTCTCTTTAAAACGTTTGATAATTTGGATGCAATTTGTTGCTATATTATTTTTTCTTTCAACCCTCAAGTAATCATGAACTTTTATAGCGTGATGATATTGTGATCCGTATTATCCATTGCATTAATTGATGATGCTATGACATTATTTTTAAGCCCTCCATCATGCAGTTTAGTTACCATAGTTCTTACAGTGGGTTTGTGATGGAACAACTTATGAGAATGATGTTTAGCAGTTTTTGACGGTGTGGTAAAATCATGATTATGCTTTTTTATCTAATATAGCGACCTTCCAGATCTCATGATCGGTCAATACAACCTTCATTCTTGCGAGAAATTCTACTCATGTGGATCGACGTCGTGATACTTCCTTTTCTTCCACTCCATCTGTTTTTTTAGTTCACTCTTTCCGGATTTATTACATATAAATTGTTTTGCTATAACTTTATCAGGAATAGATTTAGAATTATGAGTTGACGATCTTTTAACTCCGAAACCCATTAGCGGACTCAAGTTTTCCAGTCCTGACATTTGTTGCGGACTGTAAAATGTAGCGGACTCCAGTTTTTGACGGTGTGGTAAAAATGTCAGGACTGTAAAATGTAGCGGACTCAAATTTTCCAGTCCTGACATGGGCTTTCGGACTCAAGTTTTCCAGGTATGAATTAATTACCATCCTCTAAGTTCCGGATTTATTACGATCACAATAATTCAAGCTGAATGTAGAGCTTAGAGGATGGCAATTAGTTCATACCTGGAAAACTTGAGTCCCCTACATTTTACAGTCCTGACATGGGCTAGGGTTTATTAAATAACGGATGCTGGGATCTGATCCAATAATTTTCTCTGAACATTAATATAGAATGCAAGATCTAACTAGTTATCTCATACTAAAAAGAAAACCATAAATTGCTTTCAACCACATGCCAAAACCTAGGAAACTTGTTTCACCCCAAAAAACAACAAACCCTTCTTAACCCAAAAAATGGCACTTTACTATATATAAATTCTAAAACAGTTTAGACTTTTGAATGCCGAAAATATCCATCTATCAAATCTAATTGACTAGCTCAATTAATTTCATTTATTCTTTTTTTAATATACCCATGAATTCATACTCAATCATTTGAGAAAATGAGAGAAGGTCGGTGGTATAAAGATTTGAATTAGAAATTGAGTAAAGAAAGAAAGAAATTTGAAGGAAAAATTTAAAACATGTGTTGTAAATTGTAAGTCTTCGAAGTCAACGGAAGTTTCCTGCTTTTCATGTTGATATTAGCATGCAAGTTGTTTAATCAGCATGAAAGTTATCAATCAAATATGTTTTTTCAGCATGAAAGTTATCAATCAAATAGGTTTTTTGTTTATACATATTAACCCTAAATTCATTATAACCCTAAACCCTAATTACTAAATAACCCTAAATTCAAGATAACCCAAAAAAAATTGAGAATCAAGGGTTTTACCTTCGACAGAAAAAATTAGCAAAATTCGACTAAAAACTTCGATGGAGAGAGGTACTTACCTTCGACAAATGAAGTGGATCGATGGAAACCCACGTGGCTTCAGGTTTGAAGAGAAGATGGAGAAGAAGCGATGAAAGGTTTCCACGATGAGAACGTCTTCAGCTATCGTGATGAAGGGATTCCACGATGAGAACAACCGACAAAACCCATCAGCTTACCCTAATCACTAAAGTACCCCTTGCGTCGAAACCCCTCAAACCCCATCACGTATCTCATACTTTCAACGGGCCGAGATCGATCTACGTGGGCGACTACTCATCCCCTATTTTCAGCCGGCTGCTTATACCCGAATTCTATATATATATATATATGAGGATAACGAAGGAAAGAGGCCACATGAGAGAATATTGGAGGAAAGAGGCCATAGGAGGGAATTTCTTCTTATGGCGTTAAAATAATACAATCTCCATCGTGTTTTCCGACGATCGGCACTCATCATCTTCATCGTTATCATCTAAGATATGGGTACACCAAATTTCATGTGATTCTATAACTTTTTCACCGTTGAATTAGTGGGTTCAAAATAACGGTTTACCGACAATAGAACTTTTTACATTGCTAAATCAACGGTGAAAAAGTTGTAGAATCACATGAAATTTGGCGTACCCACATCTTAGATGATAACGATGAAGATGATAGATTCCGATCGTCGGAAAACAAGATGGATGGAGTATTTTTTCGACGCCATATGGGGAAATTCCCTTCTATGGTGTCTTTCCTCCATTATATATATATATATATATATATATATATATAATTTTTTATATATATTTCTTATATCCACGATTGCTCTGTCATTTTAGATTTTCTTATCGTAAAAGTCGCGATTGCCCAATCATTTCGGCTATTTTATCGCAGTGCCCAATCATTTCGGATATTTCTTTTCCATACTCATTAGTTTTTGTTGTGAGTTGGAGACTTGGGGTTTGATACCATATTTACCATCAATATTGCTACAACTGGAATATTTCCAGGAGCAGCTCATTATATGTCATTTCCTATTTTGGACAATGTTGGCTTAGAAAACAGGTTTAGATCCCTGTTAGCTAAGGCTTTCGACTCTTCATAAGCCGTAACGGTCCTATGAAGTATTTCTCCTTATGAGTCGAGAGAATCACGTAAGTGTATTTTCTTCTTAAGAGTCATGATGACCCCTAAGTGGGTTTCCCTCGTGAATCGTAAGGATCACATAAGGGTATTTTCTTCTTTGTCAGTCGAGAGGGCCTATAAGTGCTTTTCACCATATCGGAAGTATCAATCGCCTATGGTAGGACTTTGAAATATTTGCTTCTTTTCTTTTCACGAGCTTGCGCCCATTCGAGTTTTCACATGTTCGCAGATAGTCTTGCTGTTTTTACTCATGGAGGTCTTTCGGGTTTTCGTCTGTGTCCATTCTGCTTGTGGACGTACTCTTTTTTTACCTTCGCCCTGAGCCCTGAGTGATCCAACATTGCTTGCCGGTGGTACTTGGAAGAGATATGGATTGTTTATGCCCGTAGATTATATAAGGTGATCAATATGGAAATTTATCGTAGGGAATAATATCTGTTGGAGCACTGTATCATTGGTAGAGAGGTTCATAGCCGGTGGGACTTCAAGTGTAGTCTCGCAGGTAGGACTTGAGTTACAATCTTTGCTGGTGGGAATTAAGATGCAACTTCCCCATGAGTAGCTCGTGAATAGTATACGGTGATTAATATAAAAATCATCCGTAGGGCAAAATATATAAGGGAGGGTTGCATCATCTGTGAAGCTTTATAGCCGATAGGACTTCAGGTGCAGCTAGATTGCAGAAGGCCTGTAGGGCAGCGTATACTAGCGGAATATAATTGGGATTCATATCATATGTGCCTGTGGATCTTATACGGTGATTAATATGGAAATCAACTGTAGGGCATGATACCAGTTTAGGGACATAGCGGTCCATTGCAAGTTTAAGGATGTAGCAGCCCATCATAGAATTTTGGTGGGTATTCTTAACCGGTGGGACTCTCAGAGTTTTGATCTGAGAAGATAGCGAGCGGACACAAGTGTCATCATCTATCATTGACCCGAACCTGAACTCTTCAAAGGTAGTACTTTTTGAGAAATCGACCGTTTATTGGTCGAAGGAGTCTTTCTCCATGCATATCCATCAGTTGGTAAGCTTCGGCTGGGTAAACTTCATCGATGATGAACGAGCCTTTATAGTTTGGCTTGAACTTTTCCTGTTTTGCACGATTGGGGATCATTGGTCTTTTGACAACCAGTACGAGCCAATAACTGTCCTATTCTTTAGAGACAGTTATTATAACTGTCCTAACTATTCCACATTGCTTCCCTATATATAGGACATGTTTTAAAATTTTTTCATAAACTTTTTTACCCGATTTTCATTTTCTTTATTTTCAAGTATTTGTGAAAACTTTGTCTCTCTTCGCTCTCAAGTTTTCATTATTCATTTTCTGAGAAGAGATCTTTCTTAACGCTTTAGACTTTTCTATTTCATTTACAAAAGAAAGATCTCTAAAAGTTTTGAAGAAGTAGTCGTTTTCAAAACTTGTTATCTTTGAAAAACTTCTTCGATTTAGTTTTCAAACTTTTATTAATCTCCAAAATACAATCACTCATCTTCTTGAATCGAAAATTTGATTTATCTTTTGAGATCGTTAGGATTGTTGAACTTGGTTTATAAAGATTTGTAAAAAATCTTATTTTGTACGACTTCGTGAAGAAAGTTCTAAGATTTTCACATTGTAAAGGTTTCGAACCTGCGTCTTGAAAAAGTCTAGGTTGTAACGCCTTAGTTCATTTATACCATATTCTATTTGAGTATTTTCTAATCCTGTGGTTATTTCTTGATTATTATTTGTTTTAGTACGGATAGTGTTTTGGTATCTGTCTTTAGTATCCGACCCGACCCGCATACTTGAAACCCGTCTTGCTTCTAGTTTACGTCTTATCCTTGTTAGTACAGAGGATCCGTGCACACATATATGCTCTGTATACCTGTATCATATATCTGGCATCTTCATATATTTTAAATAATACAATTATAACCAAATATAATATTTTTAATACCTAGCATGACCTGCATCATACCCCATACCCTATGGTTGCATCCTGACATCGTGTTCTTGTCCCATTTAATGAAACATACTCGTTTGGATCGCTACGTGCATATTACGTGTATCCGTTCTTGAGGGTATGCATTTTTCTTTAACTGGACATTGCATTATTGTTTTGGTTGATACATATATTATTCGTATTTTAAAACTAGATTTTTAGACACAATCCGGATATTTTTTCGAGTATTTTTTATATTAGCAATAAAACCTATAATATTTATTATAATATATTTTTTTAAAACCTAAATCCAAAACCTTCAGCATAATTTTATTGGAATATATATATATATATATATATATATATTTTAAACTAAAATATTTTAAAAAAAAATTGTCACAGATCCTCACAATCTCTCTCTCTCCCCCTATATATATATATATATATATATATATATATTCTATATTTTTTTAAAACCTAATAAAAAAACCCACAGTCTCTCGCTCTCTTTCATCCTCACCTTTCTTCTTCTTTCCCTCATATCGTGAGAAAACCCATGCCCGAGCCTCGCCGTCATCACCACCGCCGCCGACCCCTTCGTCTCCACGCCCTCGTCATCATCACCTCCACCTTCATCACCACCTCCACTCCTCTGTCTCTTTTCCCGAGCATCTGCACACCCATAACCCGCGAAAACCCCCTCGTCACAACCCTAACGCCGCCGATCACCGACGATCTCATCGTCGTCACCACCACCTTTGCCTTCATCCCCTCACCACCTCCTCGTCATCCTCATCTCCATCACCTCACCTTTCTCTCCCCTTTGCTACCACGACGACCCAAGAAACCCACTGCAGCCCAAGAAAATCCTCGCCCTCACCGCCGGCGACTCGACGTCGCCACCACCTCGACCTCACCCCATTCTCCTCTCCTATCCTCTCCCGAGCATCCCCGACAACACCTGCAAACCCCGACTCACTCCCTGCACCCAAGAACCCTAAACCCTTACATCCCGACCTCGACCCGACCCCTCATTGCCGGAGACCTCGTCGTCACCCCTCGCCTCTTCGTCTCTGACTTCAAGCCAGAGCACCAAACCTCAGACAACACCTTCTTCTTATTCTTCTTTTCTTTTCTTTTCTCGATTCTTGGTTTTTCCGGTGATCGCCGGGGTCGCGCACGTCGCCGATGATCCGGGCAACCCAGTCGTCGTCGTCATCTAGCATGGTCACGTCCTTGTGTAGGCTGGTTCAGTTCTGTACACACGTGGTTCGCATCGCGACGTTTACCCGACGTCGAACGTGACGTACGCACCCCGTCGTGACATCCGATCAGGAAAGTTTATCTTGCTACATGCTATGCTACTATATTTATATCTATATGAATAAAAATATTACATGTAGTTTAATTGTGCATCCCATGTTACAGTTTTACCGTTTTACGATACCCGTACGTATCCGTACTGACAATTGCATATCTAATTACATGCTGGAACACCTTTATGTCTTTTCACTATTATATTATCATGATATGTTATCCAGCTTACATCATAAGTAGTTATGGATATATATAGGTTATTACAGATAGACACCTATGCATCCTGACATCAGTACTATTTACCGTGATCCCGATATCGTTTACAGTTTTACTTTTGGGTATCCTCTTGATACATATGTACCACATGACATGTCCTGATACACTACTTGACTTCTTATCTGATCTTGTTACTAATGCCAACAATCCTGACTTGTTGTTCTGACGGACGTAAGCTATTGTCTACATAGATAAAACATGTATCTGCTTGATCCTGCGTTGGCATTAGTTCCATATTCTCAATACCTGACTTGAACACATAACCTTGGGGGTAAGGGAAAATCAATAATGAAACCTGACTTATAACTCGACAGTTCGATACTTATACTGATCAGTTTTTATGGGCTAGGCCAGCCCCGGGATGTTGCTGCTGATATCATTCATCTGTACATGTTACCTGTTTACTGCCTAGCAGCACGTCTCGGATTTAGCCCGAGAGTCTTGACCGTGGTCCCGGACACGCATGGGATATTATTGAGTTACATCGACGAATCCATTAAATTGATTTCAAAAACTTTAAAGTAGATAACCCAGTAGCACAGTTTAGATTACTCATCGCACTTCACATTCACCTACACACCTCACTGTTTATATTCATGTGTTGATTTATATTCATGCCTGTATATCTGGTTATATCCTGGTTATTACTATTGTTTGATATTATGACATACTGACATCTGGGTTTTGCATGGCCCGGTTCCTCTATCTCCATCGCAGGCTGAACAAGAGTATTTTAGCCGTCAAGCTGAGCAGGATTGAGTTTTAGTGATGATTAGTCTAGCTTATTTTTTTCCGCACTTTTTCTCGATGTGAGCCCGTATCGGGACGTATTTCTAGATGTTGTTATTTATTGGATCTATTTGTTTCCACTTATATATTTTCTTGACTTTTAATTTTGGCACATGGACATGTATTAGATAGATGTTATATTTTTTTACAGTTCTTCATATCCTATAGACAGCCGTAATGTGACTGTAGAGGGATGTTTCCTAGCCACAGGTAGTATGGTTGGCTCTGTCACGTGCCGTAGTTAGCGCACTCTGGGAAGCGGGGCGTGATAGGGTTTGTTTGGTATCAGAGCCATATGATTTAGGTTAATTGGGTTTGGTTCTTTTGTAGTTGGATATTAAACCCAATACACTAACCAAAAAACCTTTAATTAGGAATATGTCCTGCCACATTACTATCTTGCCATTCTTGAATCTATAAACTATCCTGTTTATTGAATCCTGTTTAGTGTCTTGGCTTCAAAATCATGGAGGATAGAGATTTGCGATCGTACCAGAGGCGTGTTGATAACGACACATTGCTTGAAGTGATACGTGGGATGCTGAAGAACTAGAAGCTGCAAACCGATTTAAATCAGCGGCAAGCTGAGGCCTTTCAGGAGGGTCTGTGGACAGTCCGTCAGTCTGTAGACGCAAAAGCGGCCAAGCCAGCACAGCGTGTGGGTACCATGGAGGATTTTAGGAGATTTGGTCCGTCCACATATACTGGTTTGGAGGAGCCGTTGCCAGCGGAGAAGTGTCTAGTTAACACGGAGAATCTACTCGTTGCCGCACAGATTCCATATGACATGAGAGTGGATGCTGTACTCATCCAACTGGTGGATTATGCCCACGAGTGGTGGCTCGTGGAGGAGACCCGTCTGCCCAAGCCGCTCGGTTGGGCAACGTTTTCGCAGAGTTTTTTGGAGAAGTTCTTTCCGCAAACTGCTTGAGAAGAAATGGAAGAAAAGTTAATTAGCTTGAAGCAGAACTGTAGATCCGTGGATGCGCATGCGGCTGAGTGGACGCAGCTCAGTCGATTCGTAGGACCTTTGGTTGCCAACGATGCTAATAGAGCATGAAGGTTTATGCGCAGCTTGGACGTGGAAATACAGAGACACATTATATCTCTGAGATTGACCGCTTTCTCACAGATTCTCAAGGATGCCAGGGAGCAGTGGAGCCTATCGGTGAAAGCAAAGAGTACGTAGCAACAATCCATCGTAGTACGGAAGTCGGCGTTTATGCCAAACCGAGCTCCTATACGTAGAGGCACCCCGGTGAACAGACGAGGCATTGTACCTATGAAGAAGCCCGTCATAGCCGATCAGAAAAGGAGTATGATCTGTGACTTTTTCCATCTACCCGGACACCTACATAAGGAATGCCGAATGAGGCTTGGACTTTATCTTGTTTGCGGATCGGCTAACCATACCGTCAATGCTTGCTCGTCAAAGCTAGGATTGAGGGACGATACTCAGAAGCCACCGCAGAAGCAAATTCAGGGGCAGAAGCAGATTACTCAGGGGCCTAATCAAGCACGGGCCTTTACTTTGATGGCCGAGGAGGCCAAGGCTTCAGATGAAGTCGTTTCAGGTTTCCTACTTATTCATGATTTTCCCGCATTAGCATTATTCGATTCAGATGCATCTCATTATTTTATGTCGTCCAAGTTTATTATTGCACACTCGATTCCATGCACGACCCTGTTTAGTTGTTGGGACATACACACTGGGAATGGGAAGATTATATCTACTAGCGAGTGCAAGGATTGTTCGGTTGTTATTTGCGGACGAGAGTTATTCGCGGATTTCTTGGTGATTGATACTGGCAGTTATGATGTTGTCTTGGGAATGGATTTTCTCGGCACTTTCCATGTTCACATCGATTGTAAGGCAAAGAAAGTGATTTTCTAGATTCCCGGACACCCGGAGTTTATATTTGCAAGAGGTAGCAGATCTGTCGGGCCAGTCGAATTTAGGGCTAGGCCGACAAGCACCATTCTTTCATCAATGGGAGTAGATAAGGAGGAAGCGCCAGCAGTAGTTCAAGAGTTTATGGACGTGTTCGAAAATATCTCAGGTTTACCGCTTATATGAGATGTGGAGTTTGCGATTGATCTTGTTCCTGGAGCAGCGCCGATCTCAAAGGCGTATTATCTGATGGCACTAGTGAAGTTAGAAGAAGTCAAGAAATAGGTTGCTGAATTAGTAGAGAAGGGTTAGATTCGCAGTAGCAATTCATCCTGGGGAGGTCCAGTTCTTCTATTTAAGAAGAAAGATGGCACGCGGACAATGTGCATCGATTATCGAGAATTAAACCGGGTGACTATTAAGAACAAATACTCGATCGCTCGCATCGGTGAATTATTCGATCAACTCAATGGTGCGAGGGTATTCTCGAAGTTGGATTTGCGATCCGGATATCATCAAGTTCGGGTGAAATCAGAAGATATTTGCAAGACATCATTCCGAACTCGATATGGGCATTACGAGTACTTAGCGATGCCATTCAGAGTCATGAATGCACTGGCGATATTCATGGACTTGATGAACCGAATATTTTCACCATTTTTGGACCAGTTTATAGTAGTGTTTGTCGATGATATTCTGGTGTATTCGAGGAGCCAAGAAGAGCATGCAGAACACTTGAAGATCGCACTGCAAACGTTGAGGTAAAAAAGATTATATGCGAAGATGAGCAAGTGCGAGTTTTGGCTTGTAGAAGTGAAGTTTTTAGGGCATGTCATATCCAGAGATGGAATTGCTGTTGATCCTGAAAAGATTGCAGCAGTTCATTATTGGCCGATTCCGAAGAACGTAGCGGAGATAAAAAGTTTTCTTGGACTTGCCGGATATTATAGAAGATTCGTGGAGAATTTCGCTCGATTAGCTGAACCATTGACCCAGCTAACACAAAAGGAGGTACCGTTCGTATGGACGGATGGATGTGCATCATCTTTTGAAGCGTTGAAGCAAAGATTGACAACCGCTCCTATTTTGACAGTGCCAGACAGTTCCGGAGGGTTGGTTATTCACAGCGACGCATCTGGGAAAGGCTTGGGATGTGTTCTGATGCAGCATGGGAAGGTTATAGCCTACGTATCGAGACAATTGAAGACCCATGAGAAGAACCACCCAACTCATGATTTGGAGCTTGCAGCAGTGATTTTCACTTTGAAGATTTGGAGACACTACTTATTGGGCAGAAGGGTAGAAGTATTTACCGATCACAAAAATCTAATGTATGTGTTCACGCAGAAAGTGCTCAACATGAGGCAGTGCAGATGGTTAGAGCTGATGGCTGACTATAATCTTAATCTCAAATACCATCTGGGGAAGTTAATATAGTGCCGGATGTGCTAAGTCGGTTGCCAGCAATACGGGTGTTGACTGCACAAAAAGAGATTATCGATGATTTTCATAGATTTGAGTTGGAGATCGTACTACCGCATTCTTCGGGACAGTTGATGCAGCTGTAAGTACAGTCGTCATTGATCGATAATATTAAAGAAATGCAGTCACACGATCCAAGATTGCAGAAGTTTCGAGAATAAGTAGTAGCGGGATTTCGAACGGATTTGTTGATTCATGAAGATGGTTCATTACGATATGGGAGCCGTTTATATGTGTCGAAAGGAGATTTTCGTGAAGAAGTTCTGAAGGAGGCGCACAATTCCATATATTCTGTACATTCAAAAAGCACGAAGATGTACCAAAATCTATGACAGCATTTCAGGTGGAAAGGCATGAAAAGGAAGATTGCTCGCTATGTAGCGAAGTGCTTGGTGTGTCGACAAGCCAAGGCTGAACATCAGAGAGTAGCTGGCTTGTTGCAATCACTTCCGATTCCTCAGTGGAAGTGGGAACTTATAATCATAGATTTCGTGACAGCATTACCGCGGAGTCCAAAGGGTAATAATGCAGTTTGGGTGATTGTTGATCGATTGACCAAGGCAGCTCATTTCATACCGTTTCGAGTCGGTCAGTCGTGGAAGTGTTAGTAGAGCGGTACATGCAGGAGATTATGAGATTGCAAGGAGTATCTGTGAGCATCGTTTCCGATCGTGATACCCGATTCCTATCGCACTTTTGGAGGAGTTTACAGGAAAGTTTGGGGACTCGATTGAAGTTTAGCACCGCTTATCATCCCCAAACAGATGGCCAGTCAAAAAGAACGATCCAAACTCTTGAAGATATATTGAGAGCATGCATGTTGGACTTCAAGGGTTCATAGGAGGATCATCTACACTTGGTAGAGTTTTCTATAATAACAGTTTTCAGGCGACTATTCAGATGACTCCATTTGAAGCATTATATGGTCGTAAGTGTCGCTCACCCGTTTGTTGGGATGATTTTAGAGAACGAAGATTATTGGGACCGGATCTTATCGTGCAAACTGTGGAGAAAGTTAATATGATCCGAAATCATATGAAGGCAGTGCAAGATCGGCAGAAAAGTTGGGCCGATACAGAATGAAGACCTCTGGAGTTCGCAGTTGGTGATCTTGTATTCTTGAAGATATCACCGACCAGAGGAGTGATTCGATTTGGTAGTCGAAACAAGTTTAGTTCTCGATTAGTGGGGCCTTTCAGTATTATCGAGCGCGTTGGAGAAGTAGCCTGTCTGATTGGCTTTACCACCATCCTTATCGAGTGTTCATGACGTGTTTCATGTATCTCAACTCCGTAAGTATGTTCGAGATGAGACGCACGTACTAGATCATTCGGAACTGACAGTGAGGGAGGAATTGACATATGAAGAACGACCGATGGCGATTGTAGATCGAAAAGAAAAGGTCCTCAAGAACAAGGTTATCCCTCTATTACTTGTTTCATAGGAGAATCGTTCGCACGGAGAATCAACTTGGGAACGAGAAGAAGAGATTCGATAGAAGTTTCCACACTTATTCTCTTAGATTCATGTTTTCTTGTATTTTCTTTTTCCGGGAATTTTGAGGACGAAATTCTTTTGTAATTAGGTATAATGTAACACCCTAGTTCATTATACCATATTCTATTTGAGTATTTTCTAATCTTGTGGCTATTTCTTGATTATTATTTATTTTAGGTGCGGATAGTGTTTTGGTATCTGTCTTTAGTATCCGACCCGACCCGCATGCTTGAAACCCGTCTTGGTTATAGATTACGTTTTATCCTTACTAGTACAGAGAATCCGTGCACACATATATGCTCTGTATACTTGTATCATATATCTGGAATCTGCATATATTTTAAATAATACAATTATAACCAAATATAATATTTTTAATACCTAGCATGATCTGCATCATACCCCATGCCCTATGGTTGCATCCTGACATCTTGTTCTTGTCCCGTTTAATGAAACGGACTGGTTTGGATCGCTACGTGCATATTACGTGTATCCGTCCTTGGGGGATGCATTTTTCTTTAACCAGACATTGCATTATGATTTTAGTTGATACGTATATTATTCGTATTTTAAAACTAAATTTTTAGACCCAATCCGGGTATTTTTCGGAGTATTTTTGATATTAGCTATAAAACCTATAGTATATATTATAATATATTTTTTAAAAACCTAAATCTAAAGCTTCAGCATAATTTTATACGAATATATATATATATATATATATATATATATATATTAACTAAAATATTTTTAAAAAAAATCCTCACAGATCCTCACAATCTCTCTCCCCTATATATATATTCTCTATTTTTTTAAAACCGAATAAAAAAAAACCCGCAGTCTCTCTCTCTTTCTCTTTCTCTCTCTCTCTCTTCTTCTTTCCAACATCCCGCGAGAAAACCCACGCCCGAGCCTCGCCGTCGTCGCCGCCACCTCCGACCCCCTTGTCTCCATGCCCTCATCATCATCACCTCCACCTTCATCACCACCTCCACTCCTTTCTCTCTTTTCCCGAGCACTTGCACACCTACAACCCGTGAAAACCCCCTCGTTGCAACCCTAACGCCGCCGATCACCGCCGATCTCGTCGTCGTCACCACCTTCGCCTTCATCCCTTCACCACCTCCTCGTCATCCTCATATCCATCACCTCACCTTTCTCTTCCCTCTGCAACCACGATGACCTAAGAAACCCAACGCAACCCAAGAAAATCCTCGTCCTCACCGCCGGCGACCTGACGTCGCAACCACCCCGGCCTCACCCCATTCTCCTCCCCTCCTCTCTTCTCCCGAGCATCCCCGACAACACCTGCAAACCCTGACTCACTCCCTGCACCCAAGAACCCTAAACCCTTACAGCCTGACCTCGACCCGACCCATCATCACCGGAGACCTTATCGTCACCCCTCGCCTCTTCGTCTCTGACTCCAAGCCAGAGCACCAATCCCCAGACCACACCTTCTTCTTCTTCTTTTCTCAATTCTTGGTTTTTTCGGTGATCGCCGGAGTCACACACGTCACCGACGATCCGGACGACCCGGCCATCGTCATCATCCAGCGTGGTCACGTCCTTGTATAGACTGGTTCAGTTCTGTACGCACGTGGTTCGCATCGCGACGTTTACCCGACGTCGAATGTGATGTACGCATCCCGTCGTGAGATCCGATCAGGCAGGGTTATCTTGCTACATGCTATGCTACTATATTTATATCCATATGAATAAAAATATTACATGTAGTTTAATTGTGCATCCCATCTTACAGTTTTACCGTTTTACGATACCCGTATGTATCCGTACTGACAATTGCATATCTAATTACATGCTGGAACACCTTTATGTCTTTTCACTATTATATTATCATGATATGTTATCCAGCTTACATCATAAGTAGTCATGGATATATATAGGTTATTACAGATAGACACATATGCATCCTGACATCATCACTATTTACCGTGATCCCGATATCGTTTACAGTTTTACTTTTGAGTATCCTCTTGATACATATGCATCACATGACATGCCCTGATACACTACTTGACTTGTTACCCGATCTTATTAGTAATGCCGACTATCCTGACTTGTTGTCCTGACAGACGTAATCTGTTGTCTACATAGAAAAAACCTATACCTGCTTGATCCTGTGTTGGCATTAGTTCCATATTCTCAATACCTGACTTGAACACATAACCTTGGGGGTAAAGAGAAATGAATAATGAAACCTGACTTGTAACTCGATAGTTCGATGCTTATACTGATCAGATTTTATGGGCTAGGCCAGCGCCGGGATGCTGCTGCTGACATCATTTGTCTGTACATGTTACCTGTTTACAGCCTAGTGGCATGTCTCGGATTTAGCCCGAGAGTCTTGACCTTGGTCCCGGACACGCACGGGATACTATTAAGTTAAATCGACGATTCCATTAAATTGATTTCAAAAACTTTAGAGTAGATAACCCAGTAGCACAGTTTAGATTACTCGTCGCACTTCACATATACATACACACCTCACGGTTTATATTCATGTGTTGATTTATATTCATGCCTGTATATCTGGTTACATCCTGATTATTACTATTGTTTGATATTATGACACACCGACGTCTGAGTTTTGCATGGACCAGTTCCTCTATCTCTATCGCAGGCTGAACAGGAGTATTTTAGTCGTCATGCTGAGCAGTGATGATTGAGTTTTAGTGATGCTTAGTCTAACTTATTTTTTCCGCACTTTTTCTTGATATGAACCCGTATTGGGATGTATTTCCAGATGCTGTTATTTATTAGATCTATTTGTTTCCGCTTATATATTTTCTTGACTCTTTATTTTGCACATGGACATGTATTAGATAGATTTTATATTTTTTACTGTTCTTGATATCCTATAGACACCCGTAATATGATTGTGGAAAGATATTTCCTAGCCACAGGTAGCATGGTTGGCTCTGTTACATGCCGTAGTTAGCGCACTCTGGGAAGCGGGGCATGACATAGGTGTTCACCACTTGCAACTGTAAAAGGTTTCGGATTTGAGCCTTTGGTAAAAAGTCTAGGTGTTCACTGCTTGTAAGTGTAAAGGTTCTGAGATTTGATCCTGGTAAAAAATCTGGGTTTCTCCACCTGTACGGAGTTACTGGATAGTGTGTTGAATCCTGAGCAGGAGTTCTCAGGCGGGGATTAACTACTGGGTTGGTGAATCTTGATAACAATCCTATTTGTCAATTTGCATTATTTTTCTTTTCTGTTTTTGTTGTGACTGTTGATAGTTTTAGTATCTTATACTTAGATTTTATATTCCTCTAAAAAACCTATTAATTCCGCAAAATTATTATGTGTTTTCATAAAGTCTTATTCACCCCATATAAGGCTGTTTTCAATTGGTATCAGAGCAGATTACTCTGTTTGTAAGATTAATCTCTTGACTTTCTGATCCTATGGAAAACCATATGGAAGGAAAATCCACTAACTGTTCTCCTCTTTTCAATGGTATTAATTATCAATTATGGAAAACGAAGATAAGAGTTTTCCTTTACTGTATAAATCTAGAAATCTTAGAAATCATAGAAAAACCCTTTATCATTCCTACCATGAATCCTTTATCTGATGCCAACAAGAGATCGATGACATTGATTGTCAAGGCATTGAATGCACTTCATTGTTTTTTGAATTCTGAAGAATTCAATAGAATCTTTATGTGTCAAACGACAAATGAGATTTGGACTACTCTTTAAAACGTCCATAAAGGAACCAGACAAATTAAAGAAGTAAGATCAACCATCTCATGTACAAGTATGAGACATTCTAAATGAGTGACGATGAGGCCATCGACTCTATATATTCTAAGTACACCGATTTCATTACAGAGCTTTTCAATCTAGAAAAGAAATTCGATGAGAAAGAAAAATGTTATAAGTTGCTGAGATCTATAACGAACTCTTAGCAATCCAAGATCACTGCCATCGAAGAAGTTAATAATATAACAACGTTGAAGGTCGATTCCTTAATAGGAAAGTTGGAGATGTACGAAATGCAACTAGGGGATCTAAAGCAAAAGCAAGAGAATGACACTCAAAGGAAAAATATCGCGCTTAAGGTTTTTACCAGTAAGTCTAAGCTTAAGGAAACATTTCGTGATGATGACAACGATGATGAAGAAATGGCCGACATTGCAAGACATTTCAGGAAGTATCTGAAGTCCGTAAAATTCTTTTCGAAGAAAGGTAGGTATAAATTTAATAAAAGTTTTAATTCTAATGAAATCCTTCGTTGTTTTGAATGCAATAAGGAAAGCAATGTCAAGTTAGAGTGTCTTACCTTCAATAAGGATAAGTGGAAGTCAAAGAAGAAATCAGAAAACCGTTTGTTTCAAGTTATTTAGGATGATACGGATTCCAGCGACTCGGAAGACGAAAAAGGTACTAACGTGTGCTCCAAAGCACAAGACGAAGAGTTAATTGACGATGAATTTGATATAGAATCTCTTAGTAAAGTAAATTTAATAAGCCTTTTTCATATTTTAAGGACAATTATGATATAGTAAATTCTAAATATAAGAATTTAATATCAAAATTAACTGCTAGAAATAACTCAGAAATATCAACTCAAGAAGAACTAAAAGAGATTAAAATAGAAAATGAAAATTTAAACGATAAAGTAAAATTCATAACATTAACTAAAGAAAAGTTAGTTAAAACCAATAATACATTAAATTTTGAAATATTTGATCTTAAAAGAAAAGTAGAATTAAAAGATAAAATGTTTTTAAATTTTACCAAAAGTAAAGATAACTTAGATATTATATTAGGACAATCTATATAATATTATAAGAAAGAAGGTATAGGTTACGACAAATATTCTGAGTTAGTCTCTAAAACCAAATCTTTTAGACATAAGTATTATTATAAATATGGTAATAAATACGCCAACTCCACGTGTAAGTATTGTTGTACTTTAGAGCATATTTCACAATATTATAATATTAAAAACAAATTAACTTACAAATATTACTTTACTCCTAAAACTGACCTAAATGAACAAAAAATAGAATGGGTTTCTAAGTTTAACAATAATCAACCAAAAAAATTTTAATTCAAGAAAGTATACATGACCAATTTAATGAAATTAACTCTATTAATCATAATAATTCAATAAACAATAATGATTCTAACATGTTAAAAGTTTTAGATAATTTATTAATAGACAAAGATTTTGAAACCAATAAATTGGAACAATAAGAGAAAGTAGTTGATACTTCTTTTCCAAAATATTGGCAACTCAACAAAAATCACCCTGAGAATTTAATAATAGGAGAAATTAATAAAAGAGTAATTTCTAGGTCAAAGAAATTAAAACTAATCAATTGGAAGAACAAGAAAAATTAATTCAACAAAAATTATTCTAAAAACTTAATAATAGAAAATATAGATAAAGAAATTATATGTTTTAATTATTGTATTTGTATTATTACTTTAGTATGATTGTTTAATTATATATCTACTATTCACTTGCTAACTTATTTTTTAAATTATTTTATTTGTATTATTACTTTAGTATGATTGTTTAATTATATATCTACTATTCACTTAGTAACTCATTTTTTAAATTTCTCCTCCATATTTTTAACATTTTGATATTTTCAAAAAGAGGGAGAATTAATATGCATATATTTATAGGAGCATTTGAATAGATATCTAATAAATAAATATATATATATATATATTTGAAATAATTATTATATATATATTAAATTATATTAATTAAGTTTTGTAAAATATCAAAAAGAGAAAAATTGTTGACTTATGAATCTCTTTATATTTTGATTATTTTACAAACCGTATTTCAAATATACTATGTGTTACTAACAATGTCAGACGGATCAAAATGGTACACGATTAGAGTTATTCAAGCGTAAAGACAATCAACATTGCTATTAACAACTCAAAAGTAACATTGGCAAAGATCGACAAGACTCGGCAAAGAATATAACGGAGAAGTCACATATCGGAAATATTCAGGAAATTTCTGCTTTATTTGATTCTAGAGTCGAGTTGATCTCAAACGGTTAGAATCGAGTTTTCTATTCTATTTCAATTCAATTCTCAAAAACTAAAATTTTATTTTTAATTTTATTTTCAAAAACAAAGGGCTGTGTATGAAATATCAGAAAATGGACATCCCTCATAGACGTCCCTAGGACATCCATTACAGTTCACAATTTTTCAAAATTTTAATTTTGATGGGAATCTTAAAATCACAACGGCAAAAAATGGCCAATAACCGTCATATTCTTTAGGGGCAGTTATTATAACTGTCCTAACTGTTCCACATTGCTTTTCTATATATAGGAAAAGTTTCTAAAGAGTTTTCATAAACTTTTTTTTACCTGATTTTCCTTTTCTTTACTTTCAAGTGTTTGTGAAAACTTCGTCTCTCTTCGCTCTCAAGTTTTCATTATTCATTTTCTGAGAGAAGAGATCTTTCTTACTGCTTTAGAATTTTCTATTTCATTTAGAAAAGAAAGATCTATAAAAGTTTCGAAGAAGTAGTCGTTTTCAAAACTTGTTTAATCTTTGAAAAACTTCTTCGATTTGGTTTTTAAACTTTTGTTAATCTCCAAAATACAATCCCTTATCTCCTTGAATCGAAAATTTGATTTATCTTTTGAGATCGTTAGGATTGTTGAAGTTGGTATGTAAAGATTTGTGAAAATTTTATTTTGTACAACTTAGTGAAGAAAGGTTTAATATCTTCACATTGTAAAGGTTTCGGACTTGCGCCTTGGAAAAAATCTAGGTGTTCACCACCTGCAGGCGCAAAAGGTTTTGGACTTGAACCTTTGGTGAAAATTCAAGGTCTTCACCGGCTGTAAGTGTAAAGGTTCTAAGATCTGAGCCTGGTAAAAGATCTAGGTTTTTCCACCTGCAAGAATTCACTGAATAGTGTGTTGAATTCTGAGCATGAGTTCTCGGACGGGGATTAGCCACTGGGTTGGTGAATCTCGATAATAATTCTCTGTGTCAATTTGCATTATTTTACTATTCTATTTTTGTTGTGACTGTTGATAGTTCTAGTATCTTAGACTCCGATTTTATATTCCACTGCAAAATCTATTAATTCTGCAAAATTATTCTGTGATTGTCATAAAACCTTATCCACCCCCCTCTAAGACTGTTTTTATCAATCTTTCTTATTCTTGGACACCATTTTCTTTATAAGCTTGGTCAAGGTCTTGTTGAATGCTTCATCTAGGCCGTAGGCTCGAGAATTATAGACCGAAGAGTATCTCCAGTCTATTTTGTATTGCTGTGCGAAGCGGCTTATCATGTGCCTTTTATATGCTGGTCCATTATCTGAGATTATCCATCATGGAGTTCTAAACTGGTAGATGACATGGGTTTTGAAGAAATTAGGATATTCTCCGTCTTCACCTCCCTTAGCGATACTACTTCTGCCTACTTAGAGAAGCAATCAGTTGTTACCAATATAAACCGATGTTCTCTGGATGACGCTGGCTTGATAAGGCCCATGATATCCGTTCCCCACATTTCGAACCGCCAACTATCCACTGTTAGATGCAGCAAATTTGGGTGTTGATGTATGAAGTCCCCGTGTATTTGGAACGAGTGACACCGCTTCGTATATTCGAGACGGCCTTAAATCATCGTGCGCCAGTAGTAGCCCATTCATTTTATCTTTAGCGTCATCTTTGGTCCCGCTTGATTGGATCCATAAAGTCTATCGTGTACTTCTTCGATAACTTTCTTTGCTTCTTTCGGCCTTAGGCATTTAACCATACGAAGTCGAAGGATCTCTTGTATAAGGTATCGTTGACGAGGGCGAACGACAGAGCTCGTTTCATGAGCTGATGTCTAGATGATGCATTTTCAGGTGCTCGTTGGGACTTAAAGTAGTCTATCAAGACTCCCCTCCAGTCCTCGACTTCTTCTTCATTTTCTATTTGGATAGCATCTTCTTCGGTCTCTTCTTTTTCTTCGGGTAGCTCCATTAGAGCCTTCGAAGGCATATCTGCTGGCGTTAGGATCATGCGGCTTTGGACAATGGTTCTTACGCCATCGAGGTTTTCATCGGCCAATTCTTTAGCCAACATGTCTAATGCATCCGCTTTACTGTTTTCTGCTCGCGGCACGTTTTCCAGGGTATATGAAGGGATTTGGGTCAGTAGCTGCTGCACTGTTTCTCCATACCTTATTAGTTCCGACTTGCATGTTTTATACTCACTATTTACTTGACTGACAATCAGCTGAGAATCTCCGTATACTAGAAGGTCCTTCATTCTCATATCAATAGCGATCTTAAGACCGGCTATCAAAACTTCGTATTCAGCTTCATTGTTGGTTCTTGGTTCCTGGTTCCGTCAAGGAGAGAGCATAATGCAGTATTCCTCTTTACGGGGTCACGGAAATAAGGCCTACCCCAGCTTGATTATGGCGATGTTTCATTTTTCGCTGTTTCATGGAAGATACTCCATCAAAATAGAGCTCCACCGAACTTATTTTCTTCTTTTTCCTCTTCGACTGCGTCGACCGCACATTCAACTGGCAATTCGCAGTTTAGGGGGAAATCAGCTGATATCGGATGTTCCACGAGAAATTCGGCGATGGCTTGTCCTTTTACCGCTTTGAATGTTATTGAAAACTCCATCAGCAGGAGGGCCCATTTGGCGAGCTTTCCCGTCAGTATAGCCTTTGATATAAGATATTTGAGGGGATTCACCTTTGATATGAGATGAACTTCTTAAGCCAGGGTGTAGTGTCTGACCTTCTATAACATTTTGGAAAATTATAAATATTAATTTATAATTTAAATAGGGATATTATGAGTTTACGAAAGTAAAATCGTGTATGTATTTTTTATTTCAGATTGGTATCTGTAAAAATGTAATTATTTTGGGAAAAATGAAAAAAATATGTGATATCATAAAAATGATAAGTGTTTTAGTTTTTAACATAATATGAGATTTGGTGTAAAATGATGGTATTTATGTGTAAAGGTATTTATTGAAAAAGGGTTTTTATTTGTTTTGAGGGTTGTGGTATATGTTTAAGCTAGATATAAACCTTCATGCTCATCATACCACCCACAAACCCTCTTATCCCTACACCTCCTCCTTCCTTTACACCTTCTCTTTTCTCTACACAATTCTTACACTCTTTCACTCTACCAAATTTTTATGTTCATTCTCTTAATCTCAAACTGAAACAATACTTCCCTTCAAGCTCCATCACCAAAAATTTACTAGTATTCATCAAACCAAAGGGAATTGGATGGTTTCTTCATGAAAATTGTTCATATCATCAAGCTAGATCCACCACAACCTCAAGAAACCTCAAGCAACCACTTCATGAGTTGGAAATTCCTTGTGCTCAATCCTTATAGGTAAAAAATCATCTTTTTTCAAGTTCCTAGTGTCAAATATCAGTTTTCCTAGTTAAAATATCAGAAAATAGGATTCTTAATTAAGTTTGTGATGATCAAATTGAATATGGAGCTAGTAGGGTTGTCTATAAGATAAACTAAAAATACTGTGATATGGTGAGACCAATAGGAGACTACCGTAGATTCCCGAGCCCTTAACTCCTCACTTCAACCTCCAGAAAATCCTAAATCCCGCCTACCGGCGGTTTTACTATTGAATTGGGTTTTGAATTTTGTTCTGCAGTTTCTTTTGGTAGTAATTAGGCTATTGTATTATTTGTTTTGTCCCAGATTACATATAAAGAAATCTGGAAGTGTTTTAGTATAGTTTTGGCAATGTTTCCGATATTTAAAACTTGGTTTTTCGTATTTCTATACCTCGAGTTGATTGTTCGACGTTTGTACGTTGACGTCGAGGGTAATTGGTCATATTTGGAGTAAGAGAACTATAGGTTCTAACCTATATGCGTTACACTAGTTATATCGCTTTTGATTTGGATATTTACGCCGTTGTGTCATAATTACGATTATAGGTACAATCGTGGGGATTTCCGAGACGGAAAGGACGGGAAAAGCGATTGTGGACTTCAACTAGCTCGATATGTTGGTGAGTAGATTTATATCCACGGGGGAAGTTGGGTGGATGGCATATAGCACCCCCACAACCAATTAACTAGGATACTTATAATATATAACTAGGCTATAGTGTTATATTAGATAACTTAACTTACAACTAATTAGTGTATAGTAGGTATCTAGTAGGTTACATATAGATATGAATATATCTTGATATATGATTATTGTGACATATGTACGCGACTATAGATCCGTACGATATGGATATGACATTGGTTGGATATTGTACAGGGGATCATTCCGTACTTGTGATGACGATGATAATGTGCCGAATACGGCCGAGATTCATTTGGACTCGCGGAGTCATAAGTTTATTCCGATTGGGATATTTTGATCCTTTAAGCTATACTCTTTTAAAACACTAACGATTCGTTTTCCACTTTTAAATGAAAAATGACAAGGGTGCACTGCTACTCCCAAACGGATACCTATTTTAAATATACTGTAGCTTCCTTATTTGCAAAATAACGTTTAGTTCCATTTTCAATGGTAACGGTATAGCTCATAATAGTTAACTATGTTATACGTTACGATTATGTTATTTTCTGAATGCTCACGATTCTATTGCCTGTTATATACGTTAGTTGCATTATATATGCTAGTTACCTTATTATTCTCATACGAATACACTGATAGGACACTGCACACCTACCAATGAGTATTATATTTCACAAATCACAGACGCACATGTTACACTACACCTCATTGGTACTGCCATAACACTATAAGATTACTATAATACTTTATATCTATGTAGATGTTGATACAGTTCAGTAGGACTTCCCTATATCCAGGGGGTTGATTCGTAATTATATATATATGCGATGGATAGGGATTGAAATCTATTCTTTTACCTTGCACAAATATTAATGATTGCTATGATGCACGAGCACAGACGCGTATGCTACACTATACATCATTAGTATTGTCATGACACGGTAAAAACTGCCACATCTGTTTATGTGTTAACTATATTATGTACGATGCATTATGTTAATTGCTGATTGTGATGCGGATACCATCACCATGGGTATCCGTATATGATTGATATGGATTTTATGATGTTTTTATCTGCGATGATATGTCTCAGTGGTATGGGACACTGCTATATATATTATATCATCAGAATGAATTATATAATTATTGTTCTTCTTAACATGATGTTTTCTTTTGATACGATGAGTTGGCGTCCACCATGAGCTTGATATTTTTCTGATTTAATTTTATTCTGAACCGAGTGGGGGAGCTATACGGTTGTGGACATGCTATATATCCGGACTGAGTGGGGGAGTATACAGTCGGATTCATAGTGGACCTGGTCGAGGTCGAGGGGCAGAAAAGCCGCATTTGAAGCGGGGAGCCTAGCGAGAACACTCGATACCGGGGACAGATTAGAGCACGGCGGATATCCAGAGGATACTGACCGGGGCTATTGATATCGAGGGAGGACTGGTCTGACGAGATGGTGCCTATGATATCTGGTTTTACATGTCAATGTTAGACATGAGATTTATGATGATTTTGAGTGTCGGTGATGGACACTCGGTAGATGATGAGTTGAGTGCCGGTGATGGACACTCATGAGATTTAGAGTGTCAGCGTTGGATACTCGTATGTTGATGTTTGCGTGATCTGTCGAGATGAGTTGTTCTAGATTTTGCTATATAGTAGCCGAACATAACTGATCCAGGGGACAGTACCTGAATTCTATTTTCACATGTTGATACAAATAACGAGGTTTCCAAACGAGCTAGACACAAGGATGTTTTAAACGGAAATCTTCTTAAAACTCATTTCTAAAAAGCAATACGTATACTTTAAACGAAACACATATAATACTTTATAAAACTATGTCTACTATTTGTATCGTAACATACGTACCATACGGCTATTTTGAAAGGGTTTTACTTACATCTTTTGGCTAAGTTATAGGCTTATACTTAGATGCATGTTATATACATATGGATGATGATATATTTCCATGTTTACGCGATCGATATTGATGCGTTTATTGTACTTGTGCACTATACATATATTAGTACAGGATATGATAGTATGATACTTTATGACCTAGGTAGATCGTTATGCATTTCGGTTTCTACTTTACGATATATTTTTATTCACCGAGTTGGCAACTCACTGTTGGGTTCCTTAGCAATCTCACTATGTTTTCTAAGCATCAAGCATGCAATTTTAAAAATCTAGAGTGCTAAGCAACCCATAACCGAGTATCTAACTAGAGAATTAGGGTTTATAAAATATGTAAACAACTTTAAACTAAGTGAAATGGGAATACAACCTTTGTAGACCGGTCCTTCACTTCTAAACCTCCGTGTAGTAGTCCCTTTTTCTTGATGTCCCGGACTCTCCTTTGGCTCCACTAGGTGAAAAGAACGAGCTTGCATAAGGATCTTCGAGGCCGAAGATGATCTACGTCGAAGAATCTCTAACTCAAGCTAGCTCTTCACTAATTGATGAACTAGTGAAGAAACAACCTATACTAAATAGCTAATTTGGTATAGATTGGTAAAGTCGGAATTTTGCTCACTTTAGAATAATTTCTCTCTCTTTCTTTTCTTTTCTCACTCAAAACTAGAGAGCAAAATGGAGGAGATGAAGAAAATGATCAAGTGTGATCTAAGTTAAACCATGGGTGAGTAAATATCTCATATAACTCATGAAGAGACTAAACCATGGATAAGATAATGGTTAGATTAATAAATATCTAGAGTAAAAAAAAATTAGTGGACTAAGTCAATGGTTTCCACAAGCTTCTCCAAGCTTCAAGCCATGACTAATTTCCACCTAATTTTGATTTTCCCTTAATAATTAAATCCCCATGTTATTTTACGTATTCTATGAGTCTCATACACCCAAGTCCAATGTATCATCAATCATGACACAAAGAAAAATACATTAATATATATCACATATATATTAAATGTATTTGGAGAAAACATTTTCTTAAGTGAGATAATATTAGTTAATGTATATTATTATATCAAATATATAATTACACATTAAATTATTAAATCAACACTTGATTTAATAACCCGGCTGTATCGCATACAACCGACTAGTATCATTTATATGCATATCACATATACATATAACATATCATTGAATCAACACTTGATTCAACAATCTGGTTATATCATATATAACCTGTGTCGCGAGATTGGAATACGGTATCACATACACGTATTAATCTCGGTCCCACACATATTACATATGCACCCTATTTCGTTTCGCATGAGCTACGAAACCTCTGTGTAGGACTCTAAAGACTCGTCAATACGTCGGCAGTAGATAATGATCATATCAGTTACCCACAAGCCATCAGCGGTACTAGCTGGACGTAATGGCTAACCGGGTATTGAGCGATCAGAAGATCAACAAGAAAGCCTGCTCATACTCACGTGAATCCAATAAGTAACACTACTGTACTGTCCGGTCTTTTCGTCTGATATGTCTCATATTGAGTCCAAGGGAGGTAAATGTCAGACCCCAGTAACTTGATAAGTCATGCCGATGTGAGGCTCATAACGGGTCAAGAAACTACTGATAACACTTACAAGTAAATCTCCGTATCAGCCCTGGCCAGGGACTTCCTGTTATGGCCAATCGAGCACAGTACAACATCAACCCCCAATACCGGAAGAGACGAATCCCCTTCTATCGCTCATTACTTCCATGTGACTCGGGACTATACCCAAAAACCACCATTTTGGATGCTCTCTTAAAAGTGGTAAGGTAGAAATCAAAGCACAGTGTGAACCACACAAGACTCTATGACGATCTTGAGTCTACAGACTAGCCTATACTAGTTTCACCAGAGAACTTCTATCTGATGTTAGGTATAATATCATTTAGGAGTTCTCGGCGAGTCCTGTTCAGTGTACCAGTCTCCACTGAGCACCCGTATACTATCTTTGATGTAAAACACCAATGGATATATGATCATCAATCGCCCATCAAATGGGTCAAGAAGCGTATACGCTAGTCTACTCTGGAATATCGATGCCTCGTCTCGATACACCCTCGACTAGGAACAATTAAAGGATATACTTGTGGACTATCCTGGCCATACTAGTATAATCTGCATCATAATCCTGGTAGTCAAGTACATCCTAAGGGCTTTACCAACATGTGAGAGCAAGACAGTATCACAATACAAGTCTACATGTTAAGATAAAGAACAACCAGATAGCATACTATCATGTCGAGCAAGAAATTCCTCTCTATATATGTCTAAGCATCCATTATAATATACAATCATGTACAACAATGGCCTCTAGAGCATACATACAACTAACAATATCCCACTTGCACTAAGGCCAGTTGTTGTAGTATCTCATATCCAACAGCCCGAAGAGTCTCTCAAATTGTATCTAGGGAATGGCCTTTGTGAGTGGATCCGCCGTGTTATTCTTCCTGTCAACTCTCCTGACCTCGATATCCCGGCGATCAACTATCTCCCGGATCAGGTGATACCGCCTTAGAATATGCCTGGATCGCTGATGGGACCTGGGTTCCTTGGCCAAAGCCACTGCTCCATTGTTATCACAATACAAAGGTATTGGACGCTTGATGGACGGAACCACACCAAGTTCGGTTATGAACTTCTTCATCCAGACAGCCTCATTGGCGGCATCGTTGGCAGTGATGTATTCAGCCTCCATCGTTGAGTCTGCCACGGTTTTTTGCTTGGAACACTTCCAACAAACCTCCCCTCCATTGAGGGTGAAGACAAAATTCGAGACCGACTTAGAGTCGTATGTATCACTCTGGAAGCTCGAATCGGTAAAGGACTCCATTTGGAGTTCACCGTTACCATACACCGAGAACATTTCTTTAGTCCTTCTCAAGTACTTAAGAATGTTCTTCAAAGCTGTCCAGTGCTTCTCTCCACTTGATACTTACTCACTACACTTAGTGAGTATGCTACATCGGGTATGGTATACAACATCGCGCACATGATAGAGCCTACTGCCGAAGCATAGGGTATCCCTTGCATGCGAGCCCTCTCCAAATCAGTATTGGGAGATATCTCTTTGGAGAGAGTGATTCTTGAGATCGTAGGTAAATTCCCATGCTTGGAATCATCCATACTAAACCTCTTTAGTATGGTATCAATGTACCTGGATCGGAACATCTGTTTAGATCTATCTCTATAGATCTTAATCCCCAGGATGTAGGAGGCATCACCCAGATTCTTCATGGAGAATCTTTGTGATAAGAAGAGCTTGACTGAGTGCAGCATATGAACATCATTTCCTATCAAGAGTATGTCATCCACGTACAATACGAGGAAGAGAACTTTACTCTCTGCAGCCTTCTTGTATACACAAGGTTTATCTATGTTTTTGATGAAGTCAAACTCTTTGACTGCAACATCAAAACAGATGTTCCAATTCCGCGATGCCTGCTTTAACCCGTAGATTGATTTAAGCAGCTTGCATACCTTTTCGCTGCTCCCACTGTCCACGAAACCCTCTGGCTGTGTCATGTACACGCTCTCTTCTAAATTACCATTTAGAAAAGCGGTCTTGACGTCCATCTGCCAGATTTCGTAGTCATGGTATGCAGCGACGGCAAGTAGGATCCGGATGGACTTAAGCATAACCATTGAAGAAAATATTTCATCATAATCCACACCTGGTCATTGACGAAAACCTTTTGCAACAAGTCTAGCTTTGAAAGTCTCAACTTTTCCATCTACACCAAGTTTCTTCTTAAAGATCCATTTGCTCCCAATAGGTTTTACCCCTTCGGGAGCAACTTCCAAAGTCCATACTTTGTTGGTGTACATGGATTCCATCTCAGACCGCATTGCATCCAGCCATTTCACAGAGTCCCCAGTCATGATGGCCTGCTTGAAGCTAGTTGGGTCATCATCTTCCATGATGCAATTCTCGCTCCCACCATTAATGAGAATGCCGTAGTATCTCTCAGGTGGATGAGAAACCCTACTAGATCCGCGGAGTGGCTGAGGTTCGTTGGGGACTATTGAATCCTCCGGTTCCACCAAATCGTCAGTTGTAGTTTGTGTAGCTGGAACTTCTTCCAGTTCTACCTCATTACCACTAATTTCTTTTACAATAAATTCCTTTTCTAAAAAGGTGGCATATTGAGAAACAAACACCTTTTGTTCCTCACTATGGTAGAAGATATATCCATAGGTATCCTTTGGATATCCTATAAATTTACACAAAATAGATCTTTCCTCGAGCTTGTCCGGATTTTGCTTTTTAACATTGGCCGAACAACCCCATATCTTAACTCGTTTAAGAGATGGTCTCTTCCCATTCCATATCTCATATGTAGTGGTAGGTACTGATTTGGTTAGAACTCTATTCAATAGGTATGCGGCCGTTTCAAGCGCATAACTCCAAAAGAAAACAGGCAACTCAGCAACACTCATCATAGAGCGCACCATATCTAATAGGGTGTGATTTCTCCACTCCGACACACCGTTGTGCTATGGTGTATACGGAGGAGTAAGCTGAGAGAGAATCCCATTCTCTTTTAAATAGTCACGGAATTTCGTGCTTAAGTATTCTCCTACCCGATCGGATCGTAGGATTTTAATACTTTTACCCGTTTTGTTCTCTACTTCGCACTTATATTCCTTGAATTTCTCAAAAATTTCAGATTTCTGTTTCAACAGGAACATATGTCTGTATCTAGAGAGATCATCAGTGAATGTAATGAAGTACGAGGAACCATTCCTGACATGTGTAGACATGAGACTGCATACATCACTATGTATTAGTCCTGAGAGTTCTGTAGCTCTTTCTCCGTGTCCAGTCAACGGAGTTTTGGTTATTTTACCTTTGAGACATGACAGGCAAGTTTCATAAGATGTAAATTCAAACTGATTTAAACATCCATCTTTATGTAAATTAGCTAGTCGTGTCGCATTGATATGATCTAGTCTACAATGCCACAAGAAGAATTCGTTCATTTCTGAACATTTCCTCTTATGTGTGTTCTGTACGTTAAGAACTGTGGTTTGATTTAGAATGTATATGCCATTACTTAACGAGCCTGATCCAATCAAGTTTTGATTCAGGAAAATGTTCATAACATTATCTTGCAATACAAAATTATATCCTTCTTTACTTAATAAAGAAACTGATATAATATTGCATATCAGGTTCGTTATGTAATAACATTCATTCAGAATCAATGTATTACCATTTGGTAATACAAGGTGATATTCGCCAACTGTTTTGGCTGCAACATTTGCACCATCCCCTACTCTTCCGAATGATCACCTATTCCTAGTTCTCTACCTTTTTTTAGCCCATGTAACATATTATATATGTGGGATCCCGATCCGGTATCTAATACCCAGGACGTAGAGTGTACTGAGAAACAGTTCTTGGTAACTAACACACCCGAAAAAGATGCATCAACATACTTATTTCTCGTTTGGGTGGTGTGGGAATCCGGATATTCCCCTATTTCCTGCTCGGACTTATAACAATTATAAGATAGAGTGGAACCAACGTTCCCCAGCCCAGTATAACAAGCGGTTCGGTCAATACATCCATATTATTATCTTGATTAAGGCCTGACATGGTCGTTACCTGGAGAGAGAGAGAGAAGAAAACACTTAGCATATGATCTCGCAAGATTAGATTGGTTATTATTTTATCTAATCAGGATGGCTCCCACTGTTTTTATCAAATCTTCCTTCAAACCCTAAAAGGAAAGACTATCCAGGATTAATTACACCCTACAAGTTTGCTAGCCGGTCAGCCAGGCCAGTGTCGGTACTTTGAGGGAGGTTCTCCGTGCTTTCACACGGACCTAATTAAAATAAACCTCGTTTTTCCACGGGCGTAACCCCATTGACACCTTTCTAGACACCTAATGAGTTAGCTAATTGAAAAGTGCAAAACTCTCCCAGGAGTAACACTTACTCGCAGTGGGTATCGCGATCCAACTATCTCATAGAAAGTATGCAATCTCATTGCAAATTTCAACACTTGAAATTCCCAATAATATTTTGCCCCTAACTTCCTATGAACTTGACAAAGGACAACAAACCATAGGGCGCTAGTCAAGTCCAACCCGTCATTTCATGATTGAATTAAACCCACCCGCACGACTCTTGACAAAGGCCAATAAGGTCATACGACTACCCTAATCCAATCGCATCACATGCTTTATAGATAAGTACTAATCAGCTACCGCACACTACGCCTTGACAAAGGCCAACAAACGCAGCACGAATACTAAATAGTATTTATTTGAAATGACGGAGGGCTACGATAGGTTTTTAAGAAAACCTTTTGCGTAATGAACTTGATATCGTTGTAGAATCGGGTGATTTGAAAAGGAGTGGTTTAAGCCCCGCTTTTAAAATCATGTGTTTTTCAAAATAAACCGAGTGAGTGTAGGATCTGCTAGCTTTTACTAAAGAGGTCACTCCCGGTGAAGGGATTTAGGCTCTTTCCTCATCGAATGAGATGTAGGATGTTCATCAATGAACACCACTATGCAAAGTAAGAACTAGAGCTATCAGTTTTGAAAATTTGATTCTACAATATCTTTAGATTTCTTTCTTTTCATTAATCTCATTAATGAAGTCCCATCATTTATGCTTCCTAAGCATCACAGATAAAGAAACGAAAATACTTATATAACGTACGCTTATGCCAATCGCATTCGTCATGGGGTCCCGTCATGCACCGTTAGGTTAGATAACTAACGGCAGAGCGGGGGCAGGACTAGCGCGGATGCAAAACATAAGCAACGTTTATTATATATCATATATATAATATAATGCATTCGTCTCAGGCAGTCATATGATCTCATCACAGAACATTACAGCAGAAATCTACATATGAAATATTGGATATATTAGGAGGTCCGTGTTTTAAATTAAGCCAGTAAAAAACACGGATTCCATGGTCGTGATGAATAGCCAAACCCACATCCCTAGACCCCTACGAAAGCGGCAAGCAACCCTACCAATTCTAGAGTTAGGAGAGCCGGTCTCGACTCCTCGAGATGGTTTCCCACTGGACTCTAGAACCCGGTTACTTTTGCTCCCCGCCTTGGGTCTATCCTAATGCGGAAAAGTAAATAATATACATCAATGGTGAAATCATCCTCAACCCGGAAGTGTCCCAATAAAAGAATATTACATACAACATGAATGAAAATGAAAAACTCTCATCCCACGCAAAAACCCCCGACTATTCAAACACGACGATCCAATATAATATATCACAGCAACACATAAGATCACATGTCATTAATGTAAGTAAATATGCGTATCCCAGTTGACGTTGACGTATAGCAACGAAACCGGTGATACACCATATATTACAGTTATAGTCGCAGAAAAGAAAGTGAAAACTACAACAATTGGAATTCACAACCACCTTAGACATCATAAACCCGAAATATTACATACTTCGGATTTCATGCCTGACCATATGAATTCCTTAGACATCATAAACCCAGAATATCTCATATTCCGAATTTCATGCCTAACCTTATAAACTCCGCATTTTAGTCTCAATATTGAAAATACTTTTCAATAACCAGTCGGGTAATTCAACAAGATTCCCGGCAACCTGATCGAATGCTCGTCGGAAACTTTAGTAGACGGCCGCACCCCCGATGCCATCGACAAAGTGCACTTAGGCGGAACACCGCAGCCGCGAGCACCCGGGAGGATACTTTTGGCAACGGAGTTCTCCTACAGTCACTTGCTCGGGGCTTTAGGGCGTGGCTATCTAGTAATGGTACCCGGCGAGTATCCGCGTACACTACGTGATTGCAATTGAGTTTTGATCCATATCAAAATTCCGTGGTAACCGATCAAATGAGACTAAATTGCTAGGTTTACAAAATTCAAACTAGTTTTCACAAAACTAATTATTGTGGATTTCAAATATTGTATCACATATATAAACCCGAAATGATGTTAAAAATACGAATACGAAACACTCCGAATTGCCACTACAAAAAAAATAACATCACATGCAATCTTGGGCAAATCAAACAATACCTGAAACACCAAACCCCAGAGACTAGAACACCAAAGAAAATCGAAGACCAAACACCATCACAAAACCGGCCAGGCTGGTTTTTTGATGTGTTTTGCCGGTCAAAATCCGGCGGTTTGGGCTCGTTTTTCTCTGTATTCTTATTACACGATAAAAAGCACTCTGCAACTATTTAAAAAATTTTTAGAGGCTCAGAAAAATTCGAAAGAAACTAAGGTTTTGTTTCAACTATTTCGGAGTTGTTTCGGTTACGTAGTTCAACTAACATCGTCTAATTCTCTAGCTTGGCTCTGATACCACTGCTGGGTTCCTTAGCAACCTCACTACGTTTTCTAAGGCATCAAGCATGCAATTTTAAAAATCTAGAGTGCTAAGCAACCCATAACCGAGGATCTAACTAGAGAATTGGGGTTTATAAAATATGTAAACAACTTTACATTAAGTGAATAGGAATACAACCTTGTAGACCGGTCCTTCACTTCTAAAGCTCCGTGTAGTAGTCTCTTTTGCTCCAAGTAGTGATGTCTCGGACTCTCCTTTGGCTCCACTAGATGAAAAGAATGAGCTTGCTCAAGGATCTTCGAGGCCGAAGATGATCTACGTCGAAGAATCTCTAAGTCAAGCTACCTCTTCACTAATTGATGAACTAGTGAAGAAACAATCTATACTAAATGGCTAGTTTGGTATAGATTGATGATGTAGGAATTTTGCTCACTTTAGAATAATTTCTCTCTCTCTTTTCTTTTCTCACTCAAAGCTAGAGAGCAAAATGGAGGAGATGAAGAAAATGATCAAGTGTGATCCAAGAGTGAACCATGGGTGAGTAAATATCTTATATAACTCATGTAGAGACTAAACCATGGCTAAAGATAATGGTTAGGTTAATAAATATCTAGAGTAAAACAAAATTAGTGGACTAAGTCAATGGTTTCCACAAGCTTCTCCAAGCTTCAAGCCATGACTAATTTCCACCTAATTTTGATTTTCCCTTAATAATTAAATTCTTACATTATCTTAAGTATGGTATGAGTCTCATACCCCCAAGTCCAATGTGTCATCAAGCATGACACAAAGAAAAATACATTAATATATATCACATGTATATATTAAATGTATTTAGAGAAAACATTTTCTTAAGTGAGCTAATATCAGTTAATATATATTAATATATCAAATATATAATTACACATTAATTAAATCAACACTTGATTTAATAACCCGGGTATATCACATACAACCGACTAATATCATTTATATGCATATCAAATATACATATAACATATCATTGAATCAACACTTGATTCAAAAATCCGGTTATATCACATATAACCGGTATCGCGAGATTGGAATACGGTATCACATACACGTATTAATCTCGGTCCCGCACATATCACATATGTGCCCTACTTCATTTCGCATGATCTAGGAAACCTCTGTGTATGACTTTAAAGACTCGTCAATACGCCGGCAGTAGGTAATGATCATATCAGTTACCCATAAGCCGTCAGCGGTACTAGCTGGATGTAACGACTACCTGGGTATGAGCTATCAGAAAATCAACAAGCAATCCTGCTCATACTCCCATGAATCCAATAAGTAACACTACCGTACAGTCCGTTATCTTCATCTGATATGTCGCATTTCGGGTCTAGGGGTGGTAAACTTCAGACTCCGGTAACTTGATAAGTCATGCCGATGTGAGGCTCATAATGGGTCGAGAAACTACTGATAACACTTATCAGTAAATCTCCGTATCAGCCCTGGCTAGGGACTTCCTGTTATTGCCAATCGAGCACATCGCAACATCAACCCCCATACCGGGAGAGACGAATCCACTCCTATCGCTCATTGCCTCCATGTGACTCGGGACTGTACCTAAAAACCACCATTTTGCACGCTCTCTTGAACGTGGTAAGGTGAAAATCAAAGCACAGTGGGAATCACACAAGACTCTATGACAATTTCGGGTCTACAGACTAACCTGTGTCAGTGTCACTAGAGAACTGTTATCTGACGTTAGGTATAATACCATCTAGGAGTTCTCGGCGAGTCCTGTTCAGTGTACCCAGTCTCCACTGAGCATCCGTATACAGTCTTTGATGTCATACACCAATGGATATGTGATCATCCATCGCCCATCAAATGGGTCAAGAAGCGTACACGTTAGTCTGCCGTGGAATATCGATGCCCCGTCTCGATACACTCTCGACTAGGAACAATTAAAGGATATACTTGTGGATTACCCTGGCCCCACTAGTATAATCTGCATCATAATCCTGGTAGTCAAGTACATTCTAAGGGCTTTACCAATATGTGAGAGTAAGACAGTATCACAATACAAGTCTACATGTTAAGATAAAAAACAACCAGATAGCATACTATCATGTTGAGCAAGAAAATCCTCTCTATATATGTCCAAGCATCCATTATAATATACAATCATGTACAACAATGGCCTCTAAGGCATACATACAACTAACACTTACCCCCGTTGTGCCCCAGTTTCTTACAGGATTTACTACTCGGATTAGTAGCGGCTTGCTGGCACACTTCTTTCTATGGTGATTGCTTTGGTAGGTGGGTTACATGTCGTATCGTAACCACACATTGTATATGTATATATTCTTTTGGATCTAGTTAATAACTCTATCGACCAAAACTTGTATTTTGTGGACTTAGAAGCGAGACTTAGTGGTTATGTATTTTTGGGCATCGTACTCATTTGGAGTCGACTTTATATTTGTTTTGTTCATGTTTCGCTTTCTATTTCTTCACCTTGGGCATTGTATATTGTCTGCATGGTTGCTCCGCCGTTTTGGCGTGGAAGATAGCTCCCGTTAGGATGCTTTATATTTATTATGTTTTATATGTAGTTTATTCAAAATTTACAAAGGAGGCGCTGCTCGATTTTTGAACGCCATACATGTTTTTCAAACAAAACTTATTTACACTTTAAGAATAAAACTTGATTCTAATTAATAACTATTTTTAAACTTCACCTCCACTATTTTCATAAAAAGGTTAAGATTCTGGATTTTTGGCTTATTTGGATTGCGTCGACATCTTTAGACATCATGTGATCTAAGTGCCGGTCACGTGCCGCGTTCGGGTCGTGACAAAGTTGGTATCAAAGCGTTAGGTTTAATCTTTGTTCGAGTCTAGGTTTGACTATGTGGAGTCTAGGGCATATATTTTCGTTACCTAGGCTTAACCTTATGAAACTTAGACTTGATTTTGGAGGTCTTATACCCGAACTTTTGTTACGTAGCTTGACCATAGTATGATGGAGTAGGTACTAAGTAGTGTAACGTACTGTACATATGTTCTGCGGCATATTTACAATACGATACTCTGCCTAAGTAAGCTAAGGATATATATCTTGAAATCCTTTCTTCTATTTTGTTCAGTTGATCTATCCTCATCAATACATGTTGGTTGTTCTGGTCACCATGTCTACGTGAGCCAAGAGGGCTGCGGCTAGAGATACGGTCAGGAAAGGCTTGTCTAGGACGAGGACTGATCAGAGTGATATCCCAATGACATAGAAACATGTTGTTATCTTTATATGATAGGATATCTCGTTTTGAGGAGAGTTTTCTTTGGGATCCACACCAGAGGGTCGGGTCATTGCTTGTGACCAGCCGGACTTGGAGGCCTGATGATGTTCAGCCTATTCCGGAGATCGTTGTGTTGCCTACTATTCAGACAGTTGTACTAGCCATTGCTTAGATTATCAAGATGTATCTTCCAGAGTTCATGAAGCTGAAGTGACCAGTGTTTACGGGTATAGATGTGACAAAGGAACCTTAGTCATTTCAGGATATGATGGCTAGGATATTTAGTTCGTTGTGATGCTGCGATGCGAGATCGGTGAAGTTGGCTAGTTTTATTTTGAAAGGTCTTGCTCAGACCTGATTTGAGTCACTCGACAGAGACTGAGTAGTGGGTCTTCCTCCGATGATTTGGGGCGAGTTCTTTAGGGTATACTTAGCCAGATTTCTTCCACAGAGTGTCACATATGCCAAATTCATACTTTTGAGTCTTTGCGTAAGACTCCGGACATGATCATAGCCGAGTATGACTTGCAATTCGCGCAACAATCGTGATGCGCTCCCTACTTAATCGATACTGAAGAGAAGTGGAATATGAGATTCATGCGAAGTCTCGATGCGTAGTTTTTCCTTTTCGTTGGTGCCAGAGATTTGATACGTATGCAGAAGCATTGTATATGAACACACTTTCAAAGGAAAGTCTTGATGAAATTTCAATTGTTCCGGAATGGAAGTGGATTCATTAAAGAGTGCTAGTTTCTGGGTAGTTCGGTAAAGATGATATCGGCAGAAGCCATGACGGGTTCTTTTCCGGGGTTCTATAGTGATAGAGATTAGACCCAGGGCCAGTGGTATGGAATGTACTCAGAGGTCTAAAGGTCGCCGTCGTTGACGTGTACATTGTGAGAGGCCAGGCTAGTAGGCCAGGAAGTGTCCTGAGAGACGTCAGCGTGGGACGGTTTTCGTCGCTACTCCTCAGCAGGCGATTGTATCGACAGACCATGGTATAAGTGATCCATCGAGAAAATAAGGATCCAGAGATCGAGGACGCTAGACCATGGGCAGTGGGCAAGTGGGAATTCTTGCTCTGCCAGCTCCGGGTATATAGACACCTTTCGATATTGAAGAAGGTGTACTTCAATGTCATTTGTTTTTTATTTGAGTTTTGGTGATCTGAATATGACATTTTCGACGTTGAAGAAAGGATAACTCGATGCCCGTTATTTTGACTTATGTGTTTTAATGATTTGAGGGTCACACTTATGATTTGTGCACACCAGGTGCACTTGTTTGAGACTTTCCATGCATAGTAGCTGCACATGATTGACATTTTGTGCACACCAGATGCACTAGAATGATGTTTTCGTGCACATCAGTTGCACTTAATTGAGATTTTTATACACTCTAAACACATTTGATATTATTTTGTGCACACCAGTTGCACGTGCTGATGTTGATTTTGTGCACCCTGATGCACTTGATGTTGATTTTGTGTATCCCGTTGCACTTGATGTTGGTTTTGAGTGCCCTGATGCACTCGATCTTGATTTTGCGCACTCTAAATGCACTTGATGTGGGATCCATGCACATTCGATGCATTGGATGTTGTTGTCATGCACAACCGTCGTACTAAACAATGTTTTTGTGCACACCAGCAGTTCATATATGGAAGGCTTTATAATTTTGTTTTTCGGGATCCATCTTTATCTGGTTGCATCCCGAAGATCCATCCTTAAATGATAAGACTTCATGGGTGGAAATATTGTCGATCATAGGTTCGGTAACTGGCACTAAGAAGTATCTTTTGGGCATGCCTTGTTGAGGTCCTGAAAGTCCATGCAGATCCGTACCATCCCATTCTTCTTTATCATCGGAACGATGTTGGCAATCCAGTTGGGGTATTGGACTTCCTGGATGAAGCCGGTGTCTATGAGCTTCTTGACTTCGGCGTTGATACTCATCTCGAGTTCAAGCTGCATCGTTCTTGGTGCTTACTTGACTGGCTTTATCTCTGGCAATATGGCCAGCTGTGTACTGCTATGTTTGGATCCAAACCCGGCATTTCGGAGTAATTCCAAGAGAAGTAATCTTAGTATTTCATGAGCACATCTTTTAAAGTGGCTACTTGTTTTTCGGAAAGTAGCTCACTGACGAACATTGGTCTCGGATCATCTTCTATTCTAAAATTAATTTTCCTTAGGTTGTCTGTCATGGTATGTATCCCATCTTCCAGCTCTTTTGGTGCCGATTGAAATTCTGAAATCTTCTAACCATTATCTTCGTTTGTGAAGAATTTGAAGAGGTTAATCATATTCTTATCCTCTATCTCTTTTGAGGGTCTTATCATGTGAAAGGTATGAGTTCACTTCTGTTTCTTTGGTCAAGCAGGTCTTAACTTGATGGCATAGGTTTTCTTCAGCTTATGCTTTTATGGCGGATTTATCCTCCAGCCATCGGACAACATGAACCTGCTATGATGATATTCGTCTTCCACCCAATTCTTGAATGTGAAACAGTCTTCAAGTGGGTAACTTATTACTCGATGGTAGGAGTAATAATCCGAATGATTGACTTCATTTACTTGCTCAGGATGCTGAGGCTTCGGAAGTGTGATCATCTGATGTTTCATAACAAGGTTGAATATCTCCTTTGTCTTATCTCGAGGGAATGGATATCCCCAACCCATCTTCTTTATGTGGGACTGGCTTCAACCGAACTTGTCTCGATTGAGATGCATCTTAGGCCTGCCTTGTTATCTTTGAATTTCGCTTGCGATCATCACCTTATTCTTATCTCCGCCGCTTCGGGATTCTCCTTCTTCATAGGAGTACAAAAGGGGTTGTGGATGAAGAGTATCATAATCTCCTTCCAATGATTGCTCACCGAGACGTTGTTTTCTGGCCCTTTCATATATGGCCATTTCACGGTTTTGGTTGCCTCAGCTTGCTTGATAGACTTTCCTTATTATCCTATCAATTTGATCTTCGAGTGACGGACTTAGAGTTCTTTGAGCGAGGCTTTGCTCCCATTCGGCAGCATGGTTTCTTCAGGAAGCATATTCTTCTCCGTTCGAGTTGTTTATGGTGTGGCAGCTGTAAATTTGCTCCCGCTTCTTGGACCGAACATATCCTAGCCCGGTTGTATCTACCTTCCTGTCAGGTTTCGTCCGGTGAGTCCCGGGTACATCCCAAATCCTTTTATAGAATTGGGCTTGTCAAATAGTTTGTTCGAAAGGCATACCTTGACGCTTTAATAACTCCTTTAATCCCTTTGCATAATACCTTGGCATGCGGATGGACTGCAACTTGTCAAGATTTGGATCAGCTCCATGCCAGATTTCTTTTTCTATCTTGGTCTCTTTAGATTTGTAGAAGAGGACCGCCTTTTCACCTCTATGCTTTGAAGGCATATAGAAGGTTTCCAGCTCTTATACGCTATAGGTACTGAGCGCATCAAGTTCCTTATAGTGTCGAGGCGGAGCCATCATAATATGTTGAATCTGACCGCATCATCAAAAGTCTGCATCGATGGATGAGTGGAGAACACCACATCAATCTCGTCTTCGGAGTCGCTGCCAAAGACTAGGATAGGGTCCGATGAACCGGGTTTATTACTTTCCATCAGAGGTTGTCCCGAGTACACCATCTTTTCATCTTATTCAGTATCGCTTCCGAAGACCAGGATGGTGGCAACTAATTTTTATTTATTTTTTGGTTTGCGGCTGTAACACCCTAGTATGGTTATACGATATTAAATGGTATTTTAAAACTTGCTTTATATTTCTTTTATTTTATTAATTTGGGTTGCGGTCAATTCGAATAGTAGAGGCATTTATCCGACCCGATCCGCATGTGTGAGACACAGTATGGTGCTAGATTAATATTTTGTTTAATATTTATCTGTAAACTAAATCCGTAAGAATATAGTATAGCATATATACATAATATCTAAATTATAAGCACATATCTTTTGTAGCCACAAGTTAACGATAATTTATAATTGTTAATTTCCATCATATGGTTAAGCATCCCATATCTTATTTTATTTTGTTTTTATCTATTACGTTTAAATCTCAAGATATATAATACCAAATATTATTAAATCTAGATATATATTTAAAATCCTTTTAAATCTTATAGTAGGGGGTATAATTTAAATTATATTCTTGCATTATGGTTTAAAAAGGTTATGTATATGTATTATTTTCCAAAATATATTTTTTGATGAGATTTTGGTGGAGATTGGTTATAGTTTGATGTCATCTATATACATTAAAACTATAATATATATATTTATAACCTAATACTATATATATATATAATTATATTTTTCCGAAACAAAACCCTTCTCTCTCTCTCCCCAACTCCCCCGTCTCGTCCCAGAGCCCCTAACCTATCGTCGCCTGCACCCTACCTCACCCGCTTCCTCATCTCCTCCATCTTGTCGTCGTTCTCATCGGCACCGACCTTTCTCCATCGTCTCAACCAAGAACCCGATCCCACCATCACCGTCGTCGCCACCATCACCGCACCCATCACCATGCCTCCTTCCTCATGTCTTTGTCGTCCTCACCCTTCCTCGTCGTCATCGACTCCTTCTTTTTCGTCTTCGCCTGAACCCGAGCACCACTTTCATCATCAGCGATATCTTCTTCTCCTTTTCTCTTCTCCGGAGCTGATTCCTCTCTACACCATAGCCTCCTCCGACACCCTCGATCACCTGCAACCCCTCGACTCACTTATATATATCCTCCAAGCAACCCAGACTCCATCTCCCTCTATCGAACATCCACTCACACCACCTCCGACCCTTGACCAGCAACCCATCACCGTGATAACCCTCATCGTCGCCGTCCCTGATCTCAAACCCGAGCTATCTAAAGTTCCAAAGTCGAGCAGACCACCCCAGTGCAATTACATCATCACCTTTGGTTGAGGTCTTGTTCGCGTCATGTTTTGTGATCGTTGTCGTCGTGCGGGTATCCGTATTTGTTGTCGTATTTATACCGATCAAGGCAGGTTATCTTGCAACATGTTAGTTTACCTATACGAAAATATAACTATTTATAATATACATACATACATTTATAATATTGCAAGTTATAATCATTATACAATTTTATAAAGATAATTTATACTTTATTATTTAGTAACAATAGCACGTGCATAGTTAAAATTGTTGAGGTTGTGTAAAATTACTTATATGCACTATTTTAGTAGATACAATTTAGTTGATAATAATTCACAAGTGTAAAACGCTATTATAAATATGTTTAGATGTATCTTTTAACAAGTAATGATGTATACATTGATTCGTTACAACTAGATAACCATGACAATTATATTATTGCTTTGTGACTAGTTGCGCAAGCAAATATTTCACCTGGTTAGTACACAGTACCTGACATACTTGCGACCTACTGCTATTGCTATATTACTTGTACTTGTTACCTATATTATTTACTGATGTCAACAATATTGACTTATTAACCTGATTGACCTGACTTGTTATCTTGCTAGACAAGACCTATACATGATTGTTCATGTGTTGGCATTAGATAAACATTCTATTGATACCTGACTAGAACATGAAACCTGGGGAAAAGGGGAAATAAAGAATGAAACCCGACTTGTAACTCAACAGTTCACTACTTTCCAGAGGCTGATCAGTCGATACGAGTTTTAGGCTACAGAATGATGATGTTGACATCATTCATCTATACATGACATTGTTCTACTGCCTAGCGGCACGTCTCGGATTTAGCCCTGAGAATCATGACCGTGGTCCCGGACATGCACATGATACTATTGAGTTACGATGAGAATTACATTAATTGGTTTCAAAAACCGTTAGGATAAATAACCTAGAAACACAGAATTTAGGATACACGTGAGATACCTATAGCCTACTGCTATATCACCTGTGATTGTTTGTTTATAATCATACATTATTTTGCACATAACACCCTATATAGTACATTGCTCAGTTATTATTATGATATTTATGACGCACCGACGTCTGGGTTTTGCATGGCCCAGTTCCTTTAACTTTGTCGCTGGAAGATCGAGAATATTTTGACAGGCAAGCTAAGCAGTGAGGAGCTTTGCCGATTAGTTTAGTGATGTTTAGTTTTACTTTATTATCTAGTTATGCTTTAACATTGTGATCCCATAAGGGACGTAGCTAGGATATTATTATTATTGGATCCTTATTCGTTTCCATTATTTTCTTGTTATTATTTTATTGTGGCAGTTGGACATGCGTTAGTTAGATTTTTATTTACTGTTCTTGATATCTGATTAACAGCCATAATGTGACTAGGAAGGAATTTTTCCTCATCATAGGTAGCATGGTTGGTTTTGTCACGTACCGTATTTACGTATTTTTTGGGAAGCGGGATGTGACAAGGTTCAGTTGGTATCAGAGAATAGGTTTTAGGTTAGTAGGGTTTGGTTTCTTTTTATAGTTGGGTATAGAACCCAATACATTGACCAGAAAACCCGGAATCAGGAACGTGTCCTGCCACTCTACTTCCTTGCCAGTCTTAGATATATAGTTTATTGATTTCATGTTTTATTGAATCATGTTTCCGTTGCTAATCCTCTTTGGCTTTAGAATTATGGCAGAAAGAGATTTGCGGGCATACCAGAGGCATGTAGACGCTGCCGCTTTACTTGAGGTCGTACGTGGTATGCTGGAGAACCAGAAGCGTCAAACAGAATTGAACCAGCGACAGGCCAAGGCTTTCCAAGTGGACTTGAGGACGGTCCAACAGACTGTTATCACAGCAGCCGAGAGGGCAGCAGCTCCCAGACCAACACAGCGCGAGGGCACCATGGTGGACTTTAGGAAGTTCAGTCCGTCCACATTTATAGGATCAGAGGAGCCATTACCAGTGGAGAAGTGGCTAGTGGATACAAAGAATCTTCTTATTGCCGCACATATTCCAGATGAGAAAAGAGTGGATGTAGTACGCATCCAGTTGGTAGATTACGCTCGCGAGTGGTGTCTTGTTGAGGAGATCCGTCTGACCAAACCGATCAGTTGGACAACTTTTTCACGAAGTTTCTTGGAGAAGTTCTTTCCGCAATCTGATAGGGAGGAAATGGAAAAGAAGTTCATTAGCTTGAAGAAGAATTGCGGATCCGTTGATACACATGCGGCTAAGTAGACCCGTCTCAGTCGATTTACGGGGCTTTTGGTTGCCAATGAGGCAGATAGGGCAAGGCAGTTTATGAATAGTTAGGATGTGGAGATTCAGAGGCACATCATATCGTTGGGATTGACCACCTTCTCTCAAGTTCTCAAGGCAGATAAAGAACAACATAGTTTATCAATAAGAATAAAGGGTACTCAACAGCAAGAGGTCGTAGTGTGGAAGACTCCCTATGCACCAACCAGAGCTCCGGGACATAGAGTCATTCTAGTTAACAGACAAGGGACGATACCTATGAAAAAACCTTTTGTATCAGATCAGAAAAGGACTGTGATTTGTGATTTATGCCTTCTACCCGGCCACATAGAGAAAGATTATCGAAGGAGGCTTGGACTTTGTTTAGTTTGTGGATTAGCTGACCATACCATTGGTACGTGCCATTCGAAACTACGATCGAGAGACGATGTTCAAAATCCATCACAGAAGTAGGCTTATGGGTAGAAGCAGATCATTCAGAGGCCTAATCAATGACGGGCCTTCACCTTAAGGGCCGAGGAGGCCAAAGCTTCAGACGATATTGTTTCAGGTATCCTACTTGTTTATAATTATCCTGCTTTGCAATTATTCGATTCTGGTGCATCCCATTGCTTTATACGGTCTAAGTTTATTAGTGCACACTCTATCCCACGCACGGCCCTATTTAGCAGTTGGGCCATACACACTGGGAATGGGAGAATTATATCTAGTAGTGAGTGCAAGGGTTGTTCGATTATTATTTGCGGACGTGAGTTATTCGCGGATTTCTTGGTGATTGATACTGGCGGTTATGATGTTATTTTGGGAATGGATTTTCTTGGAATTTTCCATGCTCACATTGATTGTAGGGCAAAAAAAGTGATTTTCTAAGTTCGTGGACAACCCAAGTTCGAATTCTTAGTAGGTGGAAAATCTGTCAGGGTAGTCGAATTTAGGGCTAAGCCGACAAGTGCCGCTTTTTCATCGATGGAAGTAATCAAGGAGGAAGCACCAGTAGTGGTTCGAGATTTCATGGATGTATTCGAGGATATCTCGGGTTTACTGCCAAAGCGAGATATGGAATTCGCGATTGATCTTATTCCAGGAGCAGTGCCAATTTCAAAGGCTTATTATCCGATGGCACTGGTGGAATTGGAAGAGGTAAAGAGACAAGTTTTCGAGTCAGTAGAGAAGGGCTGAATTCGTAGCAGCGGTTCACCATGGAGAGCTCCAGTTCTTCTAATCAAGAAGAAAGATGGCACGCAGAGGATGCACATTGACTATCGAGAGTTAAATCGGGTGACTGTTAAGAATAAGTACCCAATCTCTCGCATAAGCAAATTATTCGATCAACTCAATGGCGTGACAATATTCTCGAAGTTGGATTTACGATCAGGTTATCATAAAGTGCAGGTGAAAGCAGAAGATATTTGCAGGACGGCATTCAGAACTCATATGGGCATTACGAGTATTTAGTTATGCCATTTGGAGTTACTAACGCACATGCAATATTTATGAACTTGATGAACTGGATCTTTTCACCATTTCTAGATTAATTCATGGTAGTATTCATTAATGACATTCTAGTCTATTCGAGGAACAAAGAAGAGCATGAAGAGCACTTGAGAATCGCATTGCAAATGTTGAGACAAGAAATGTTATATGCTAAGATGAGCAAGTGAGAGTTTTGGCTCGAAAAATTGAAGTTCTTGGGTCATATTGTATCCAGAGATGGAATTACAGTTGACCCCGAAAAGATTGCAACTGTTCATGATTGGCCAATTCCAAAGAATGTTAGGGAGATCAAAAGTTTTCTTGGACTTACTGGGTACTATAGAAGGTTTGTGGAGATCTTCGCTCAGATAGCAGAACCTTTAACCAAGCTAACACGAAAGGAGGAACCATTTGTTTGGACTGAGAAGTATGCGTCAACTTTTGAAGCGCTGAAGAAAAGATTGACAACCGCTCCTATTTTAACAGTGCCAGATGGTTTCGGAGGATTAGTTATTCACAGCGACGCATCTGGAAAAGGCTCGGGATGTGTTTTGATGCAGCATAGAAAGGTTGTAGCTTATGCGTAGAGGAAATTGAATACTTGTGAGAAGAACTACTCAACTCATGACTTGGAGCTAGCAGCAGTTATTTTTACACCAAAGATTTGGAGACACTATTTATTGGGCAAAATGGTAGAGGTGTTTACTGATCACAAGAGCATAAAATATATGTTCATACAGAAAGAGCTCAACATGAGACAGCGTAGATGGTTGGAGCTGATGGCTGATTATGATCTTGATCTAAAGTACCATCCAGGAAAAGTTAATGTAGTACTGGATGCTTTCAGTCGGTTGCTAGTGGTACGGATGTTGACTACACAGAAGAAGATTATAAAAAATTTTCAGAGATTCGAGTTAGAGCTTGTACTACCAGATTCTTCGGGATAGATGATGCAGTTACAAGTACAGTCATCCTTGGTTGATAGTATTAAGGCAGCACAGTCACATGATCCTAGACTACAGAAATTTTGAGGACAGGTGGAAGCAGGACTTCGAACAGATTTATTGGTTCATGAAGATGGTTTGCTAAGATATAGAAGTCGTTTGTGTGTGCCTAAAAGAGATGTTCATGAAGAAGTCATGAACGAAGCTCATAGCTCTGCATATTCAGTACACCCAGGTGGCATGAAGATGTATAGAGATTTATGACAACACTTTTGATGGGAAGGCATGAAAAGAGAGATTGCTCGTTACATGTCGAGGTGCTTGGTGTGTCAGCAAGTCAAGGCTGAATATCAGAGGGTAGCTAGTTTGTTGCTACCACTTCCGATTTCTCAGTGGAAGTGGGAACATATAACAATGGATTTCGTGACAGCCTTACCATGGAGTCCAAAGAGCAATAACGCAGTTTGGGTGATTGTCGATCGACTGACAAAGGCAGCTCATTTCATACCATTTCGAGTTGGTCAGTCGACGGAGGCTTTGGCAGATTAGTACATACAGGAGATTATGAGATTGCATAGGGTACTGGTGAGTATTGTTTTTGATCGTGACACCGGGTTCCTACCACATTTTTGGAGGAGTCTACAAGAAAGTTTAGGAACTCTCTTAAAGTTTAGTACAACTTATCATTCTCAGACGAATTGACAGTCCGAGAAAACGATACAAGCTCTTGAAGATACGTTGAGAGCTTGCATGTTGGACTTCAAGGGCTCATGAGAGGATCGTTTACATTTAGTGGAGTTTTCATACAACAACAGTTTTTAGGCTACTATACAGATGGCTCCATTCGAAGAGTTGTACAGTCGTAAGTATCGCTCTCCTATTTGTTGGGACGATACTGGAGAAAGAAGATTGTTGGGACCGGAACTCATTGTGCAAACTTTGGAGAAAGTTAACTTGATTCGTGATCATATGAAGGTGACACAAGATCGACAGCAAAGTTGGGTTGATGTTGGAAAAAGACTTTTGGAGTTTACTGTTGGCGATCTTGTGTTCTTGAAAATATCACCGACTAGGGGAGTAATCCGATTTGGTAGTTGAGACAAGCTTAGTTCTTGATTTGTGGGGCTTTTCATTATCATTGAATGTGTTGGAGAGATAGCTTACTGATTGACTTTACCACCATCCTTTGGCGGGTGATCATAACATATTTCATGTATTTCAACTTCGCAAATATGTTCGAGATGAGATGCACGTCCTTGATCACTCGAAACTGACAGTGAAAGATGATTTAACTTATGAAGAGCAACCGATAGGTATTGTGGATCGACGAAAAAAGATTCTCAATAATAAAGTAATCCCTTTATTACTTGTTTCGTGGGGAAATCGTTCGCATGGAGAATCTACTTAGGAACGGGAAGACGAGATTCGATAAAATTTTCCACACCTCTTTCCCTAGATCCGTATCTTTATTGTCCTTGTCTTTTCCTGTTTCGTGAATTTAGAGAACGAAATTCTTTTGTAGTTGGGTATAATGTAACATCCTAGTACGGTTATACGATATTAATTGGTATTTTAAAACTTGCTTTATATTTCTTTTATTTTATTCATTTGGGTTGTGATCAATTCAAATAGTAAAGGTATTTATCCGATCTGACCTGCATGTGTGAAACCCAGTATGGTGCTAGATTAATATTTTGTTTAATATTATCCATAAACTAAATCCGTGAGAATCTAGTATAGCATATATACATAATATCTAAATTATAAGCACATATTTTTTGTAGCTATAAGTTAATGATAATTTATAATTGTTAATTGTCATCATATGGTTAAGCATCCCATATCTTATTTTTTTTCTTTTATCTATTACGTTTAAATCTCAAGATATCTAATAACAAATATTTATTAAATCTAAATATATATATATAAAATCCTTTTAAACCTTATAGTAGGGGTTGTTAGGGGTTAAAATTTACACCCATTGATCAAAGGTCAAAAAAATCACAGACAAACCGCGGACAAGTAGGCTGGCCCTACTGTCGAATCCAAGCCGGGCCTATGCCCAAACCTAAACTGTTAGTTATATATATGCCCTAGAGGCCATTGTTGTACATATGATGTATATTATAGTGGATGCTTGGATATATATAGAGAGGACTTTCTTGCTCGACATGATAATATGCTATTTGGTTTCACTTTGTCTTAACATGTTGACTTGTATTAGTTTACTGTCTTGCTCTCACATGTTGATAAAGCCCTTAGGATATGTACTCGACAACTGGGACTATGATGAGACCATACTAGTGGGGCTGCGGTAGTCTATGAGTACATCCTATAATTGTTCCTAGTCGAGAGTGTATCGAGACAGGGCATCGATACACTAGAGTAGACTAGCGTATACGCAACTTGACCCATATGATGGGCGATAGATGTTCCCATATCCATCGGTGTTTGACATCAAAGATGGTGTAAGGGTGCTCAGTGGAGACTGGGTATACTGAACGGACTCGCTGAGAACTCCCAGATGGTATTATACCTCACGTCAGATAGCAGTTCTCTGGTGACACTGGTACATGGTAGTCTGTAGACCCGAGATCATCATAGAGTCTTGTGTGATTCCCGCTGTGCTTTGATTTCCATCTTACCACGTCCAAGAGGGCGTGCAAAATGGTGGCTTTTGGGTACAGTCCCGAATCACATGGAGGCAATGAGCGATAGGAGGGGTTTCGTCTCTCCCGGTATAGGGAGTTGATGTTGTGCCGTGTTCGATTGGCTATAACTGGAAGTCCCTGGCCAGGGCTGATATAGCGTGCTACTGGTAAGTGTTATTAGTAGTTTCTCGACCTGTTATGAGCCTCACATCGACACGACTTATCGGTTACTGGGGTCTGACGTATACCACCCCTAGACTGGATATGCGACATATCAGACGAAGAGACCGGACTGTACAGTAGTGTTACTGATCGGATTCACAGGAGAATGTACATGCTTGCTTGTTGATCTTCTGATCGCTCAATACCTGGGTGGCTGTTACGTTTAGCTGACCGCTTGCAGCTTGTGGGTGTTTGATGTGATCATCACCCACTGCCGGCGTATTGACGATTCTTTAGAGTTCTACACAGAGGTTTCTTGACTCGGGCAAAAAAAGTAGGAGCACATATGTGATATGTGCGGGACCGAGAATAATATGATATGAGATATCGTATTCTATTCTCGCGATATATGATATAGCCGGGTCATCGGATCAAGTGTTGATTCGATGAATCGGTACATGTTATATTAGTCGGTTATATGCGATATAGTCGGATTGTCGGATCAAGTGTTGATTCGATAATTTAATGTATAATTATATATGTGATATATTACATTACATTAACTAATATTGGCTCGCTTTATTGATTCATTTTTTCACCGGATATTACATTGATATATATGCGATATTTGTTAATTGTATTATTTTCTTTTGTTACAAAAATATATTATATATGTGATATATAATATTGTAACAAGTTATGATTACAAATGCAACATGATTTGTGGAGATTAAATATGGTTAGGGTTTGATTTAGGTTAGCATTTTCATGAAACTTGTAGAAGCTTTATGTTTTGTTTTAAGCAAAGATATTTTGTGATGATATTTTGGAGATATTATTTAACCCAACCCAAACCCTTAACCCTAGTCAATTCTCTACATGAGTTAATACTTGATATTATTAACTCAAGATTGTTTTGTAACCATGGTAATGGATTTCATTATTCATCTCAAAAGACTTCATCTTCTTCTTCCTCCTTGAAAAGCTTTCTAGCTTTTGGTTTTGTGATGATTTAGTGTGAGAATTTGAAAACAAAAGAGAGCTAAATTCCTACTTCATCATCCTCATCTATTCTAGCCACTTAGATTAGGGTGTTCATTTCTCTAATACTTGATTAGAGAAGTGAGAGCTTGAGTTAAAGATTCTTCAAGGTAAATCGTCTTCGAAAAGGAAGACTTCTAGCAAGCATGGATCGTTCGGCTTATGAAAACTCTCTTGAGTCCGGGAGATCATGGATCGCGGCAAATGGACTACTAATCGAAGCTTATGAAGTGAAGGAGCGGACTATGAAGGTTGTAATCCCTCTCTCTTAGATGTAAAGATGTTTATATGCTTTGTTAACCCTAATTATCTAGCAAAGATCCTCGCTTTGGGTTGTTCGGCATTTGTAAATTTTAAATACAGCATGGTTGATACCTTATAGACCCTTATGACAGTGCCTAGTAACCCTTAAGTGGTATCAGAGCCTAGCTAGAGGATTAGGCGACGTGTATACGAAGTTAAAAGTCCGATCGAACCCCGAAACGTCGATTTTGACCCCCTCTCTGGAAATTTTCTAAAAAGTTGGTTTTTTCAGTATTAAAAATACTCAGAAAATTAAGCAGGCAATTATAAGGATTACTGTGAAGTACGAGCTCCTAATTCCCTTAAGTCGCCGCGGAACCGCGGCAATACCATGCGTTGCGCGGCGGTTCCGCGGCCGTACTTGGGTATTAGGGACAAATAATTCTAGGTTACATCCGTAGGTATTACTACATGCTTCTGGGAATTTTTAACATTACTCAAGTGTTGAGTTTTCTAGAGATCTTTAGAATTCGTTGATTCGATCAGAAAGTTTAACATCGTTTAGTTTTTCCGGATAATTTAGAACGTGTTAAAATGTTCGAATGGATATCAATAACTCACTTTTTCCCGACACGAAAAACTTTCAAGTGTTGAATTTTTCTTGAGTTTGAATCTTTCGGAAAAACATGCAAGCATATCTGTGGACCCTCTAGAAGAACGTAACCTTAACTCGATTATGTGACCGTCAAAACTGCCACTGAACCCTAAGGTTTGTGGTAGTTTAGCATTGCCACATGTGAGACGTTGGTTTGACCCTTCTACGGCTGGTTCATTGGGGCTGTGACATGTTCTGGGATTTTTGAACTCCGCTCAAGTGTTGAGCTATTTGGGAAATCTTGGGTATTTGATTATTCGATCGGAAAGTTTAATATTGTCTATTTATCTGGAATGTGATACAATATGTGGAATTCATGTAGTTAGGCATGAAATGCGAAGTATGTGATATTTCGGATTTAAGATGTCTAAAGTATTTGTGGATTCCAAATGTTGTAGTTTTACACTTTTTTTTATGTGACCGTAAGCGTAGTATGTGGTGTATCGCCGGCTTCGTTGCTATACATCAACGACAGTCGGGATACGCATACTTGCTTACGTTGATGATATGAGATATTATGTGTTGCTGTGATATGTTATATTGGATCGTCGTGTTCTGAATAGCCAGGGTTTTTATGTGAGATGAGCGTTTTTATTTTCATTCATTTAAAATTCATTTGTATGTAATATTCTTTTATTGGGGCACTTCCGGGTTGAGGATGATGTCACCATTGTAAATTATTTACTTTTCCGCATTAGGTAGACCTAAGGAGAGGAGCACAAGTAACCGGGTTCTAGGGTCCAGTGGGAAGCCATCTCGAGGAGTCGAGACCGGGTCTCCTAACCCTAGAATTTGCAGTGTTGCTTGCCGCTCTCGTAGGGGTCTAGGGATGTGGGTTTGGCTATTCATTATGACCGTGGAATCCGTGTTTTATACAGGCTCGATGTAAAACACGGACATCCTAGTATATCCAATATTTCATATGTTATCTTCTGCTGCAATGTTCTGTGATGAGATCATATTACTGCCTGAGACGAATGCTCATACTATATATATATGATGATATATAAATATTACAGTTTTCGTTTCTTCTGTGATGCTTAGGAAGCATAATTTATTGGATTTATTAATGAGATTAATAAAAGAAAAGAAACCTAAAAAGATGTTGTAAAATCAAAACTTTATAAAAAGGGTAGCTACAGTCTTGCTTTGCACAGTAGTATATATGATATACCCTGCACCTTATTTGATGAGGAAAGAGCTGAGATCCCTTCACTGGGAGTGACCTCTTTAGCAGAACTGGCAGATACTACAAACTCACAGTTTAGTTTTTGATTGCTTCTATAGTTCTTACTTTGCACAGCGGTATTTGTGAAATATCCTGCACCTTATTCGATAAGGAAAGAGTCGAGATCCCTTCACCAGGAGTGACCTCTTTAGCGAAACTAAAAAAAAGCCTCAAAAACACCCCTTTTCAAAATCACTTGTTTCTACAACGATATCAAGTTCATTACGCAATAGGTTTTCTGAAAACCTGCGTAGTCCTCCGTCATTTCAGATAAATTCTACTTAGTATTCGTGCTGCGTTTGTTGACCTTGTCAAGGCACAGTGTACGGTAGCTAATTAATGTTTATCTGTTAAAACATAAGATGTGATTGGATTAGGGTATTCGTACGGCCTTGTTGACCTTGTCAAGGGTCATACGGGTGGGTTTAATTCAATCGGGAAATGACGGGTTGAACTTGACTTGCGATTTATGGTTTGTTGACCTTGTCAAGGTCATAGATCGGTAGGGGCAGAACATTATCGGAAATTTCAAGTGTTGAAATTTGCAATGAGATTGTATACCTTCTATGAGATAGATGGATCCTGATACCCACTGCGAGTAAAAGTTACTCCTGGGAGAATCTTACACAGGACAATTAGCCGATCAAGTAGGTGTCTAGAAAGGTGTTAACGGGGTTAAGCCTCTGGGAAAATGAGGTTTATTTTAATTAGGTCCATGCGAAAGCACGGGGAACCTCCCTCAAAGTACCAACACTGATCTGGCTGAAAGATTGGCGAACTTGTAAGGTGTAATTAATCCCGGCTAGTTTTTCCTTTTAGGGTTTGAAGGAAGATTTGATAAAAATAGTGGGAGACATCCTGATTAGATAAAATAATAACCAATCTAATCTTACAAGAGCATATGCTAAAGTATTTCCTTCTCTTTCTCTCCAGATAGCGACCATGTCAGGCCTTAATTAAGATAATAATATGGATGTATTGACTGAACCCGCTTATTATACTGAGCAGGGGAACGTTGGTCCCGTTCTTTCTTATAAGTGTTATAAGACTGAGCAGAAAATAGGAGAATATCTGGATTCTCACACTGCCTAAACGAAGAACAAGCATGCTGATGCATCTTCTTCGGAAGTGTTAGTTATTGAGAACTGTTTCTCAGTTCACTCTACGTCCTGGGTATTAGATACCGGATCAGGATCCCACATATGTAATACGTTACGTGGGCTACGTAAAGGTAGAGAACTGGGAATGGGTGATCATTTCGTAAGAGTAGGGAATGGTGCAGATGTTGCAGCCAAGGCTATTGGCGAATATCACCTTGTGTTACCAAAATGTAATACATTGATTCTGAACGAATGCTATTACATTCCGACCCTGATATGCAATATTATATCAGTTTCTTTATTGAATAAAGAAGGATATAATTTTGTAATACAGGATAATGTTATGAACATATTCCTGAATCAAAAGTTGATAGGATCAGGATCGTTAAATAATGGCATGCACGTTCTAAATCAAACTACAATTCTTAATGTACAGAACACAAACAAGAGGAAAAGTTCAGAAATGAACGAATCCTTCTTGTGGCATTGTAGACTAGGTCATATCAATGCGACACGGCTAGCTAAATTGCATAAGGATGGATATTTGAATCCGTTCGAATTATCATCTTATGACACTTGCCAGTCATGTCTCAAAGGTAAAATGACCAAGACTCTGTTTAGTGGACACGGAGTAAGAGTTACAGAACTCTTGGGGCTGATACATAGTGATGTATGTGGACCCATGTCTACACATGCCAGCAACGGTTCTTCCTACTTTATTATATTCACTGACGATCTCTCAAGATACGGACATGTGTTTCTGATGAAACACAAGTCTGAAACTTTTGAGAAATTCAGGAAATATAAGCACGAAGTAGAGAACCAAACGGGCAAAAGTATTAAGTTCCTACGATCTGATCGAGAAGGAGAATACTTAAGCAATGAGTTTCTGGACTATCTAAAAGAGAATGGGATTCTCTCTCAGCTTACTCCTCCTTATACACCACAGCACAACGGTGTATCGGAGTGGAGGAATCGCACCCTATTAGATATGGTGCGCTCTATGATGAGCAATGCTGAGTTACCTATTTCCTTCTGGGGTTATGCGCTTGAGACAGCGGCATACCTATTGAATCAAGTTCCGTCTGAATCTGTACCTACCACACCATATGAGATATGGAGTGGGAAGAGACCATATCTTAAAAGAGTTAAGATATGGGATTGTCCGGTCTATGTCAAAAGACAAAATCCAGACAAACTCGAGGCACGATCAGTTCTTTACAAGTTTGTGGGATATCCAAAGAATTCTTATGGATATTTTTTCTACCACAGTAAGGAGCAAAAGGTGTTTGTTGCTCAACATGCCACCTTTTTAGAAAAGGAATTTCTTGCAAAAGAAATTAGTGGCAAAGAGCTAGAGCTGGAAGAAGTTCCAGCACCACAAACTACAACTGATGATTTATTGGATCTAGAGGATTCAGTAGTACCCAACGAACTCCAGCCTCTCCGCCGATCTAGTAGGGTTTCTCATCCACCTGAGAGATACTACGGTTTTTTCGTTGATGGTGGGAGCGAGGATTGTATTATGGAAGATGATGATCCGACTAGTTTCGAGCAGGCCATCATGAGTGGTGACTCTGTGAAGTGGCTAGATGCAATGCGATCTGAGATGGAATCCATGTACACCAACAAAGTATGGACTTTGGAAGTTGCTCCTGAAGGGGTAAAACCCATTGGTAGCAAATGGATCTTTAAGAAGATACTTGGTGTAGATGGAAAAGTGGAGACTTTCGAAGCTAGACTTGTTGCAAAGGGTTTTCGTCAACGACCAGGTGTGGATTATGACGAAACTTTTTCTCCAGTGGCTATGCTTAAGTCCATCTGGATCTTACTTGCCATTGCTGCATACCATGACTACAAAATCTGGCAAATGGATGTTAAGACCGCCTTTCTAAATGGTGATTTAGAAGAGTGCGTGCGTGTACATGACTCAGCCAGAGGGCTTTGTAGACAGTGGGAGTAGCGGAAAGGTGTGCAAGCTGCTTAAATCCATTTACGGGTTAAAGCAAGTATCGCGGAGTTGGAACATCTACTTTGATGTTGTAGTCAAAGAGTTTGACTTCATCAAAAACGTAGATGAATATATAAAAAGGTTGCAGAGAGTAAGGTTGTCTTCCTCGTATTGTACGTCGATGACATACTCTTGATAGGAAATGATGTTCCTATGCCGCAATCGGTCAAGCTCTTCTTATCACAAAAATTCTCTATGAAAGATCTAGGTGATGCCTCCTGCATACTGGGAATTATGATCTATAGAGATAGATCTAAACGGATACTGGGATTGTCCCAATCCAGGTACATTGATACCATACTAAAGAGATTTAGTATGGAAGAATCCAAGCGTGGGAACCTACCCACGATCTATGGACTCACTCTCTCCAAAGAGATGTCTCCCAAGACTGATTTGGAGAGAGCTCGCATGCAAGGGATACCCTATGCTTCGGCAGTAGGCTCTATCATGTATGTGATGCTATGTACCAGACCCGATATAGCATACTCATTAAGTATAGTGAGTAGGTATCAAGAAGATCCTGGAGAGAGTCACTGGATAGCTGTGAAGAACATTCTCAAGTACTTGAGAAGGACTAATGAGATGTTCTTGGTGTATGCTAACGGAGAACTCTAGGTGGAGTCCTTTACCGATTCGAGCTTCCAAAGTGATAAGGACGACTCTAAGTCGCACTCGGGTTTTGTCTTTACTTTCAATAGAGAGGCGGTGTGTTGGAAGAGTTCCAAATAGGAAACCATTGCAGACTTGACGATGGAGGCTGAATACATCGCTGCCAACGATGCTGTAAAAGAAGCTGTTTGGATGAAGAAGTTCATTACTGAACTTGGTGTGGTTCCATCCATTGAGCATCCAATACCTTTGTTTTGTGATAACAATGGAGCTGTGGCTTTGGCCAAGGAACCCAACTCCCATCAGAAGTCCAGACATATTCTGAGACGGTATCATTTGATCCGGGAGATAGTTGATCATCGGGAGATCGAGGTTAGGAGAGTTGATACGAAGAACAACATTGCGGATCCACTCACGAAGGCCATTCCCCAGACACAGTTTGAGAGACTCTTCGGGATGTTAGGTATGGGATCCTACAACAGCTGGCCTTAGTGCAAGTGGAAGATTGTTAGTTATATATATGCCCTAGAGGCCATTGTTGTACATATGATGTATATTAAAGTGGATGCTTGGATATATATAGAGAGGACTTTCTTACTCGACATGATAGTATGCTATTTGGTTTCACTTTGTCTTAACATGTTGACTTGTATTAGTTTACTGTCTTGCTCTCACATGTTGATAAAGCCCTTAGGATATGCACTCGACTACTGGGACTATGATGAGATCATACTAGTGGGGCCACGGTAGTCTATGAGTACATCCTATAATTGTTCCTAGTCGAGGGTGTATCGAGACAGGGCATCGATACACAAGAGTAGACCAGCGTATACGCATCTTGACCCATATGATGGGCGATTGATGTTCCCATATCTATCGGTGTTTGACATCAAAGATGGTGTATGGGTGCTCAGTGGAGACTGGGTACACTGAATGGACTCGCCGAGGACTCCCATATGGTATTATACCTCACGTCAGATGGCAGTTCTCTGGTGACACTGTTACAGGGTAGTCTGTAGACCCGAGATCGTCATAGAGTCTTGTGTGATTCCCAATGTGCTTTGATTTCCACCTTCCCACGTCCAAGAGGGCGTGCAAAATGGTGGCTTTTAGGTACAGTCCCGAATCACATGGAGGCAATGAGCAATAGGAAGGGTTTCGTCTCTCCCGGTATAGGGAGTTGATGTTGTGTTGTGTTCGATTGGCTATAACTGGAAGTCCCTGGCCAGGGCTGATATTGAGTGCTACTGGTAAGTGTTATCAGTAGTTTCTCGACCTGTTATGAGCCTCACATCGACACGACTTATCGGTTACTGGGGTCTGACGTATACCACCCCTAAACTGGATATGCGACATATCAGACGAAGAGACCGGACTGTACGGTAGTGTTACTGATCGGATTCAGAGGAGAATGTACAGGCTTGCTTGTTGATCTTCTGATCGCTCAATACCTGGGTGGCTGTTACGTTTAGCTGACCGCTCGCAGCTTGTGGGTGTTTGATGTGATCATCACCCACTGTCGGCATATTGACGATTCTTTAGAGTCCTATACAGAGGTTTCTTGACTCAGGCAAAAAAAAGTAGGAGCACATATGTGATATGTGCGGGACCGAGAATAATATGATATGAGATATCGTATTCTATTCTCGCGATATATGATATAGCCGGGTCATCGGATCAAGTGTTGATTCGATGAATCGGTACATGTTATATTAGTCGGTTATATGCGATATAGCCGGATTGTCGGATCAAGTGTTGATTCGATAATTTAATGTATAATTATATATGTGATATATTACATTACATTAACTATTATTGGCTCGCTTTATTGATTCATTTTCTTACCGGATATTACATTGATATATATGCGATATATGCTAATTGTATTATTTTCTTTTGTTACAAAAATATATTATATATGTGATATATAATATTGTAACAAGTTATGATTACAATGCAACATAATTTGTGGAGATTAAACATAATTAGGGTTTGATTTGGGTTAGTATTTTCATGAAGCTTTTAGAAGCTTTATGTTTTGTTTTAAGCAAAGATATTTTGTGTTGATATTTTGGAGATATTATTTAACCCAACCCAAACCCTTAACCCTAGTCAATTCTCTACATGAGTTAATACTTGATATTATTAACTCAAGGTTGTTTTGTAATCATGGTAATGGATTTCATTATTCATCACAAAAGACTTCATCTTCTTCTTCCTCCTTGAAAAGCTTTCTTTGGTTTTGTGATGATTTAGTGTGAGAATTTGAAAACAAAAGAGAGTTAAATTCCTACTTCATCATCCTCATCTATTCTAGCCACTTAGATTAGGGTGTTCATTTCTCTAGTACTTGATTGGAGAAGTGAGAGCTTGAGTTAAAGATTCTTCAAGATAGACCATCTTCGAAAAAGAAGACTTATAGCAAGCATGGATTGTTCGGCTTGTGAAGACTCTCTTGAGTCCGGGAGATCATGGATTGCGGCGAAGGGACTACTACTCGGAGCTTATGAAGCGAAGGAGCGGACTACAAAGGTTGTAATCCCTCTCTCTTAGATGTAAAGATGTTTACATACTTTGTTAACCCTAATTATCTAGCAAAGATCCTCGCTTTGGGTTGTTCGGCACTTGTAAATTTTTAATACGGCATGGTTGATACCTTATAGAGCCTTGTGACAGTGCCTAGTAACCCTACATAAACTGGGCCCACGCCCGAACCCAAGTCCAAGCAGGTAGGCCCAAGCCCAGACCGGTCCCATGCTAAGAAAGTAAAACAAATAAATGTAATATTTAAATAAATAAGAAAAATGCCAAATTTTTGTAAAGCCCATGGCTCTGTGCAAAAAAGAAATAAGCACATGAGACATGTGATGGGAAAAATGCCATTTTGTAAAGCCTAAGGGGCTATGTGTAAATTTGTAAGTCTATATAAAGCAACTTTATGATGAAATGAATGATAGTTCATTCCCCTAAAAAATTATTAGGGTTTTGTGCCTCCTTCTTCTTCCCCAAGGTTTTAAACCTTCTTTTTTTTTGAATTAAATCAAGAGTTTGACACTTTCTTCCCCAAAAAGAAATAGATTTTTACCATAAAACCCTTGAATGAGAGTTTAAATCTCTAAAAGGAGAGATTTTTAAATCTCACCACCATTTTTCTCTAAGATCCAACCAACAGAGAGGAGGAAGGAGGAGATCCATCTCCAAAAATCCTACTTTGGATAGATCCAAGGCTTAAGAGAGGATCCAGGGCTCAAGGAAGAAGAAAGGGGTCCCCTTTCATCATCTCCGAAAATCTTTTGGGAGCTCAACTCCGAATAAGAATCTTTTCTTTAGGAGTTTAACTCTAAACCAATTTTTTTGGTGCTCAACTCCAAGATCCAAATCCTCAAAAGAATTTAACTCTAAAATCCAGAACTTTTAGGGGTTTAACCCTAAATAGAAATCCTTTTTTCTTCTAGAAGTTTAATTCTAAAGTCCCTCGGGAGTTCAACTCCCAGTCTAAGGGCTAAACCCTTTTTTCCGCCGGCGTCCAGCGTTCGCGTGACGGGTACGTGACCGCTGGCGTCCAGCGCCCACGTGCAGAGCGGTGGCCACTAGCGCCCATGTGCAGGGCACGTGACCACTGGCGTCCTGCGCCTATGCACCAGACGTGCGAATCGCTGGCACACAGCGTCCACGCGCCATCTCATGCATCCTTAGGACAATCTTCCCCTTCTTTTTCCTACACGCTCCATATTCAAAACACATCCCTCATTTGAAAAAGATTCTAACGGGGCGCTGCCCCGAACCCCGCGAGGCCCTCAATACTTTCAAGACCCCTTCAAAACACAACGCACGCACATTGCACCTTGATTTCGCATGACCAGTTTGACCCGTCAATCGGTGGTTCACTCATCCCAAAGGAGATGGGTAATTAACGGCCGCTTAGTCCGAGTCTGCCGGAGTTTCGAATCCCTACAATCAATAAACCCCAGTCCACCCTAGGCATGGGGAATCTTTTATACGCCTGACAAGCACGCGTATTCCTATCTCAATAGGGTGAAGAAAAACACTCTACATGGGTATAATTTATTTAAATTATATTTTTGCGTTATGGTTTAAAAATGTTACGTATATGTATTATTTTCCAAAATATATTTTTTGATGAGATTTTGGTGAAGATTGGCTATAGTTGATATTATCTATATACATTAAAACTATAATATATATATTTATAACCTAATACTATATATAATATATATAATTATTTTTTTCCAAAACAAAACCCTTCTCTCTCTCTCTCCCCAGCTCCCTCGTCTCGTCCCCGAGCCCCTAACTCACTGTCGCCTACACCCTACCTCACCCCTTTCCTCATCTCCTCTATCTCGTCGTCATCCTCATCGGCGCCGACCCTGCTCCGCCGTCTCAACCAAGAACCTGAGCCCACCACCACTATCATCATCATCGTCAACCTCACCCTTCATCGCCTTCCTCGTCGTCGTCGACTCTTTCCTTTTCTTCTTCGCCTGAACCCGAGAACCACCTTCATCATCAACGACATCTTCTTCTCATTTTCTCTTCGCTGGAGCAGATTCCTCTTGACATCATCGCCTCCTCCGACACCCCCGATCACCTGCAACCCCTCGACTCAATTATTTCCATCCTCCAAGCAACCCTGACTCCATCTCCTTTCATTGAACATCCACTCACACTACCTCCGACCCTTGACCAGCAACCCGTTGATGTGATAACCATCATCGTCACCGTCGCTGATCTTGAACCCGAGCTCTCTAAATTTCCAGAGCCGAGCAGACCACCCCAGCGCAGTTACATCATCACCTTTGGCCAATGTCTTGTTCACGTCGTGTTTTGCGATCGTTGTTGTCTTGCGGGTATCCATATTCGTAGTCGTATTTATACCGATCGAGGCAAGTTATCTTGCAACATGCTAGTTTACCTATAAAAAAATATATCTATTTATAATATATATACATGCATTTATAATATTTCAAGTTATAATCATTATACAATTTTATAAATATAACCAATACTTTATCATTTAGTAACAATAGCACGTGCATAGTCACAATTATTGAGGTTGTGCAAAATTACTTATATGAACTATTTTAGTAGATACAATTTAGTTGATAATAATTCATAAGTGTAAAACGCTATTATAAATATGTTTAGACCTATCTTTTAACAAGCAATGATGCGTACATCGATTCGTTGCAGCTAGATAACCATGACAATTATATTACTGCTTTGTGACTGGTTGCGCAAGCAAATATTTCACTTAGTTAGTACACATTACCTGACATGCCTGCGACCTATTGCTATTGGTATATTGCTTATACCTATTACCTGTATTGTTTACCGATGCCAACAATATTGACTTGTTATCCTGATTGACCTAATTTGTTGTCTTACTAGACAAGAACTGTACATGATTGTTCCTGTGTTGGCATTAGATAGACATTCTATTGATACCTGACTAGAACATGAAACCTGGGGATAAAAGGAAATCAAGAATAAAACCCGAGTTGTAACTCAACAGTTCACTACTTTCCAGAGACTGATCAGTCGATATGAGCTTCGGGCTCCAGAATGATGATGCTGACATATTCATCTATACATCACATTGTTCTACTGCCTTGCGGCTCGGATTCAGCCCCGAGAATCATGACCGTGGTCTCGGAAACACACAGAATACTATTGAGTTACAATGATGATTATATTAATTGGTTTCAAATACCGTTAGGATAAATAATCTAGAAACACAGAGTTTAGGATACACGTGAGATACCTATAGCCTGCTGCTATATCACATGTGATTGTTTGTTTATAATCATACATTATTTTGCACATAACACTCTATATAGTACATTACTTAGTTATTATTATTATGATATTTATGACGCACTGATGTCTGGGTTTTGTATGGCCCAGGTCCTTTAACCTTGTCGCAGGAAGATCGAGAATATTTTGACAGGTAAGCTATTCATTGAAGAGCTTTGCCGATTAGTTTAGCAATGTTTAGTTTTACTTTATTATCTAGTTATGCTTTAACGTTGTGATCCTATAAGAGACGTAGTTAGGATATTATTATTGTTGGATCCTTATTCGTTTCCGTTATTTCTTGTTATTATTTATTGTGGTAGTTGGACATGTTTTAGTTAGATTTTTATTTATTGTTCTTGATATCTAATTGACAGCCGTAATGTGACTATGACAGGATTTTTTTCCTCGCCATAGGTAGCATGGTTAGTTTTATCATGTACCGTATTTACGTATTTTGGGAAGCGGGGTGTGACAGCGGCATCTTTTGGTATCTTCAAAACTTGGCTGAAAGTACTATGCATCTTCATAATTCCGTACCCCATTTACCGAGAAGGGATTGAGCTCTCCTATGACGGTGTACTCTTGGCCATCCTTGAAATACTTTATACACTGATGTTGTGTAGAAGGGATGACATTGTACCCGTGTAGCCAATGCTGCCGAATAAAGCATTATAACATATTTTGGCGTCAATGACATGGAACTTGAAGTCAGTGATGAGCTAGTTGAAGCGGAGTGGCAATACTATAGGTCCAAGCATCCGTGAAGACTGTGAGTTGAACCCTGAGATGGTGATCTTATCCCGAGCAAGATGCTGAACATTCATGCATAACTCCTTCAGCACCCTCACATTGAGAAGGTTGACAGAAGATCTATTATTGACAAAGATTTTTCTTATATTTATGTCCTTGCAGTATCCAGTAATATAAAGCGGTCAATTATGCTCGGAGGTTCCGAGGAGAAGGTCTTCATCACTGAAGGTTATATCAGCAGTGTGAGCCTTGGCTAGCTCATTCTCTATCTTTTCTTCCGCGAAGAAAACTTGAAACTGGTCGGGTTCCTTCTAGACCTTGATCAAGGAGTCTCGCGCCTCTTTGGGCAGTAGTAGAGCATCCCATATTATCACGACCCAGAAAAGGCATGTGATCGGCACTTGAATCACGTGAGGTATATAGGACCCCACTGTAACCCAAGTAAGCTAAAAACACGGAATCTAAACCTTTTTAAAGAATTAGTGGAGGTGAAGTTTTGAAAAGGTTATTAAATGAAATCAAGTTCCTTTTGAAAGTAAAAGTAAAGTTTGTTTGAAAACACATACGTCGTTTAAAAATTGGGCAACACCTCTTTTATAAATTTTGAATAAAACCACATACAAAGCATAATATATAATAAACATCCCTAACGAGAGCTAGCTTCCATGCCAAAACGGTGGAGCAACCATGCCGTTAACATACGACGCCCAAGGTAAAGAATAGAATATGAAACATAAACAAATATATTATAAATTCGACTCCAAACGAGTACGACCCACTAAAAAACATAAATATCAAAGTCTTGTTTCTAAGTCCATAAATATACAAGTTTTGTTCGATGGAGTTTTTAATTAGATCCAAAAGAATATACATAACAAGAGGCGGTTATGATAAGAATTAGTAACCCACCTACCAAAAACAATTACCCGAAAGAAGAAGTGTGCCAGTAAGACACAATTGATCTGAGCGGTCAATCCTGTAAGAAACCAAGGCACAACTGGGGTGAGTTGCCAACTCAGTGAATAAAAATATATCACAAGGTAACAAAATGCATAATGATCTACCTAGCTCATACAATAATATATCAACACACTATGTGATAATAAACACACACACACACACACACACCATATCAGTATCTATAAGCGCATCCTCCGATAACGCATAATAAACGTGATTTACAAGATCAACATAATATGGAAATATATCGTCTATAACATCATATCATCAAGTTAGTGTCCATCATCGACACTCGAAATCTTCATCTACCGAGTGTCCATCACTAACATTCGAAATCATCATAAATCTCGTGTCTATCATTGACACGTAAAATCCGAATATTGTAGACACCGTCTCGTCAGATCGATCCTCTCTCGACATCAATATAGCCTCGGTTGGCATCTCCCGGATATCCATCGCGCTCCCATACAATCATCGGTACTGATCTATCTAGCTAAGCTCCGCGTACCTCACTATGGCCCATCGTGCCCCCTCGGTATCGTACCGGGTCCACCATGTATCCGTAATCGGTTTCTCATCCCCTTTTGCGATTTTGGATAATATCATATCATCAAAACCAAGAAAACTCATGGTGGATGCCAAATCATCATATCATGAGAAAACCGCATTTTAAAATATTCACAAGTTTTATAAATCATACCGCGGCTTCTAAAATCCATGGATAATATAAAGTTCCCAAGAACACATATATAATTCATCCATACCACAATTGGCAACCATCAATATATATATATATATATCACCATATACGAATATATATATATATATATACGAATATATATATATATATATATCACCATATACGAATATATATATATATATATATATATATATATCACCATATACGAATATCCATTGCAATGGTATTCGTATATCAAAATTACCAAATATCATGAATACTAGCATGCATAATTAGAACACAAAAAGCATAACAGTTTCTACTGTATCATGGCAATACTAATGATGTGTAGTGTAGCATACGCTTCTGTGATTGTATTACAAGGAAATCATTAGTAACTTTGCAAGTATTCTATCAAGTGTGTTCAAATATCGATATCACAATCATCAACAATGCGTCATGCATCTACGTTAGTTTATGATTAATCACACAGAGATATCAATCAATCACATTTATATAACCACAACAATATTATCAAGTGTGGCAATTCTAAAGTGTTATGGCAGTACCAATGATGTGTAGTGTAACATACGCGTGTGATTGTGTAACATAGCAATGATTGGTAGTTGTGCAGTATTCTATCGGTGTATTTATATATGCATGGTATCGTAAACTAATTGTACGAAGCATAAGTACGAATAACATAACGTAGCATAACAATAAGTAATTTACACGCGAACATATAACGAATCAAATAATCTTAATCTAAACGAGCGTTATAATAGATAATTACTTATGAGCTATACAGTTATAGTTTAAAATAGAATGAAACTTTGTTCTGGAAATAAGGAGACTATAGTGTTTTTGAAATAGATATTCATTTGAATTTGTACCGAATCCCTGACATTATCCTTAAAAAAAGAAAAGAATCGTTGGTTTTTAAAAGAGTATAGCTATAACAATCATAAATCCCCAATTGGGATTTACCAAGACTCCATGAGTCAAATAAATATAAGCCGCAATCGGCGATCTATTCTCATCATATCAAGTACGGTATCATTCTTCGTACGATATCAACTAATCATCCAATCTCTATAGTACGGACATCTAGTCGTGTACGGCACATAACAATAATCATACATACATACATACATACACACACACACACACACACACACACACACACACACACACACACACATATACTTGTTATGAATATAGACTAAGTATCTAGTTATAGTCTAAGTATACGAATCATATTAATATAAATTAAGAGTATATAATATAGTATGTGTTCTACTTAGTTTGGTTGCGGGGGTGCTATACGCCATCCACCCGACTTCCTTCGTAGATATAAATCTACACACCGACGTCTCGAGCCAGCCGAAACTTACGACCTCTTTTCCACGTCTCAACGCCTCCGGCGCCTCCACTATGTTCCTTCAAACATAAGGACATACACGTCAATAAAATTGATCTTCTGGTAATATTTAGCAAGGAAAATACAATGCTCAGATGTATATTGTTTGAAAATACTAGTTCAGAAAACAGAAGTTTTTAGGCTCGCTTCGAAAAATCACAAAAAATCGTAACACGGTATTTGGACTCAAACTAAATATCTATATATAGATAAATGAGCTAAATTTGATATACGGAAATATATTTTTCAAATTCTAAGTATAAGACATGAAATAAAATACAAGCTTAAAACATGTTTCTAAATTTTATTCACAAACCAAAAATCAACCTTTCACTAAAAAATTGATATTTTTAGATTTTGTAAAGTGAATATGGCAAATCAAAATTCTATAGATATCTATACAAAATTATCTATAACTTCAAATTTTTAGAATTTCCAAATTGTCAATAGAAAAATTAGGAAAATATTTATAGGTTGAGTGAAAAACAGCCATTGAAAATGAAATTTCCATCTTGATAACCCTTCATTGAAAAATTTGTTAAAAATTCATTTTATAGTAAAACTCAACCAATTTTTTTTTTGCTAAAAGATAAACCAATTACCTATAACTTTTTAGTTTTACAAAAAGGCTAATTCTCAACCGATGATATTCTAAAATTTTCGAAACCCTAGCATGTCACTGATTTTTAGCTATTAAAGAGAACACATAAAATTACTAAAACATTTGAAATTAACTCATAAATATTTATCATAATTTTAGAAATTACTCACATAAAAATTATCATTCTATGAGTAGAACTATAACTAAATTAAAAGATGGGATTTTTGAAGGGTTACACTATCGCCCTGGCCAACTTCCGTGGCTAAATGCGGAACAAATTTTTTACGACGAACATAAATTTGGCGCTAGAATAACACTAAAACCCGGATCTTTACCATAAACCTAACTAGCAAAAGAAGAGTTCTATCTACTATGATAGAAATTTATACCTAAGTCTTGAACTCCTTCTCTTCTTGTGTTGCTTCTCCTTGTTGTGAGCTCCTAGGAGTGGTGTAGATGGCTCATCCTCACCGTCTTCTTTTTGCTAAAGAAAGATCCACCCGAAGGCCTCTACCTTGAGCTCCAACCTCTATCTTGAAGTAACTAAGGTGCTTGCTGTGCTAGACTAAGAACTCTAGAGTGAGTAGAGAGTTGTTTTAGTGGTTAGATCTCACAAACCTCTTGATTTTCAACTCATGAAACAGGAGAGCCTTGAGAGAGGAAGAGGAGAGAGCTTGCAAGAGAGAGAATGTATCATGTTGAAATGAGGAGATAGCTCTCATATGATGAAAAAGAATAATGATAATTTTAATTAGGATAAATTGTCATGGTTGATGTTGATTTGACCATTATCATGTCACAATTAATGCTAAGCATGCTCACAAAAATATCTAAGTCAACATGGGTCAACAAAGTCAAATAGTCAAACCAATTAACCATGATACAATTATCTCTAATTAAAACTCATTAATTAATTTCCTCCATCTCATTATGGTTTTAATCAAGTCAATTGTAAAAACCCTAATGAGGTTCCTCTGCCTTTGTCAACTGTGTATACACACCCGCATCCGTGTTCCGAGGAACCCGAATACAATGAGACTGAACCAACCCAAAACCAACTACTAGGATCTGGCTTAAACCAAAGCCCACTAGTATCAACTGCCCGAACACCGAACATGCACAAGTACGCATATATGAACGAACCCTGTTGTAAAACCTTACGACCTCTACTCGTTTCGCCCAAAGGTGAACAACCCTCTGTGTGGGACTCTAAAGACTCGACACTACGCCGGCAGTAGGTTTAACCACAGGCCACAAGCGGTACTAGCTGTACATAACGGTCCCTGGATAGATGCCGATAAGAAGATCGATGAGGTGAACCCATCTGAACTCCTACTGAGCCTGATTGTGACAACCTCCGTACAGCCCGGTCTGTTCGTCTAAGAGTATCGCATGTCGGGCCTAGGGGGCGGTAAACGTTAGACCCCTAATAGCGGTACAAGTCATGTCGGAGTGTCGCCCAGAACACCCTAAGAAACTACTGGAAACACTACCAGTAAATCTCGCTTGCCCTGGCCAGAGACTTTGTTATGGCTCTCCTAGACACAGCGTGATATCAACTCCCAATACCGGGAGAGACAAATCCTGTCTAACCGTCACTGCCTCCAAGTGCTTCGGGACTGCACCCAACTACTACCTGTTTGCACGAATCAATAGAGCCGTGGTAGGATAGTAATCTAAGAACAGTGGGAACACACTCGAGGTGAAGTGACAGTTTCAAGTCAACGGACTAAGCTGTACTCATGTCACCTGGGAACTGTTAACTGACGATAGGTATAATACCAACCAACAGTTCCTGATGAGTCCTGTCCAGTGTACTCGTAACCTAACGAGCACCTGCATACTATCTCCAGTACGACGTACTGATGGCTGCGGGACAGACCATTTCCCCTGCTGGGATGAGAAGTGTATGCACCAGTCTACTCTGGAGTATCGATGCCCTGTCTCGATAATCCTACGACTAGGGACCTGTATAAGGATGTGCTTATAGACTACCCAGCCCTCACTAGTGTGATCACCATCACAACGCCGGTAGTCAAGCAAAGATCCTAAGGGCTCCATCAATATGTATTAGCGATATGTTAAAAGAAACATATACACATATTAAGATAGAAACAAACCAAGTAGCATATTACTATATTGAGCAAGACTGTAGTAAACTCGTATATATATCCCAAGCTTCCAAAATGTATTATACAAACTAGTACTATACAATAATGGCCTCTAGGGCATACATATCCAACAATCTCCCACTTGCACTAAAGGCCAGTAATTGGTGTACTGCATACCCAACGTCTGCTCTATGGCCAGATGCTGGCGTACCGCATACTCAATTGCTCAAAAAGTCGCTCGAACTGTGTTTGAGGGAGGGCCTTTGTGAATGGATCCGCCGTGTTGTCTTTTGTGTCCACTTTCCGTACCTTGATCTCCTGGCGATCAATGATCTCCCTGATCAGGTGATACCGCCTTAAGATGTGTCTGGACTTCTGATGGGACCTTGGTTCCTTCGCTAAAGCTATAGCCCCATTGTTATCGCAATACAAAGGTATTGGGTCAACAATGGACGGAACCACTTGAAGTTCACTAATGAACTTCTTCATCCAGACCGGCTCTTTTGCGGCATCGCTTGCAGCAATTCAGCCTCCATCGTCGAGTCTGCGACGGTATCCTGTTTGGAACTCCTCTAACATACCGCCCCTCCATTGAGGGTAAACACAAAACCCGAGATAGACTTGCTGCCGTCCTTGTCACTCTGGAAGCTTGAATCGGTATAGGACTCGACACTGAGGTCTCCATTACCGTAAACCAGGAACATTTCCTTAGTCCTTCTCAGGTACTTGAGAATGTTCTTCACTGGTGTCCAGTGGTTCTCACCTGGGTTTGACTGATACCGGCTCACCACGCTTAGTGCATAAGCTACATCTGGCCTTGTACATAGCATCGCATATATTATAGATCCTACCGCCGAAGCGTAGGGTATAATGCTCATGCGAACCCTCTCCTCGTCAGTCTTGGGAGACATCTTCTTGAAAGGGTGATTCCGTGCAATGCTGCTATATTATCACGTTTGGAATCTTCCATACTAAATCTCTTTAGTATGGTCTCTATGTACCTGGACTGCGAAAGTCCCAGTAATCTCTTGGATCTATCTCTGTAGATCCTGATCCCCAGTATGCATGTGGCATCACCCAGGTCTTTCATGGAGAACCGTTGTGACAAGAATAGCGTGACCGATTGTAGCATGGGAACATCATTTCCTATTAAAAGAATGTCATCCACGTACAAGACTAGGAACACGACAGTTCGTCTTACAATCTTCTTATAGATACAAGGTTCATCTTCGTTCTTGATGAAATCAAATTCCTTGATTGCCTCATCAAAACAGATGTTCCAGCTCCGCGATGCCTGCTTTAATACATAAATGGATTTAAGCAACTTGCACACCTTCTCGCTGCTCCCACTGTCTACAAAACCTTCTGGCTGATCCATATAAACGCACTCTTCCAAACTGCCGTTTAGAAAAGCCGTTTTTACGTCCATCTGCCAGATCTCATAGTGATGGAAGGCAGCAATGGCAAGTAGGATTCGAATGGATTTGAGCATAGCCACTGGAGAAAAAGATTCATCATAGTCCAAACCAGTTCTTTGACGAAAACCTTTTGCAACGAGTCTAGCCTTATAGGTTTCCACCTGCCCATCTACACCAAGTTTCCTTTTGTAGATCCATTTGCATCCAACGGGTTTTACCACAGGTGGAGCAATTTCTAAGGTCCACACTTTATTGGTGTACATGGACTCCATTTCGGATCGCATAGCATCCAGCCATTTATCAGAGTCCCTACTGATAATGGCCTGCCTGAAACTGGTAGGGTCATCTTCTTCCAAGATGTAATCCTCTCGATCCCCGTATATGAGAAAACCATAGTATCTCTCGGGTGGATGAGAAATCCTACCAGATCTGCGGAGTGGCTGAGGTTCGTCTGGGGTTATTGAATCTTTAGGTTCTGTCAAATCTTTAGTTTTATTTTGTTGTTGCTGAATTTCTTCCAGTTCTACCGAACACTCACTAGTTTTTTTTGCAAGAAATTGCCACTCTAAAAAGGTGGCGTGGCGAGATACAAACACCTTCTGTTCCTTGGTGTGGTAGAACAGATATCCTATAGAATTTTTAGGATATCCCACAAATTTACATAGAACTGAACATGCCTGAAGTTTGTCCGGATTTTGTACTTTTACATAGGTCGGACAGCCCCATAGCTTAATGCGCTTAAGATACGGCCTTTTACCATTCCATATTTCGAATGGTGTCTTAGGCACTGATTTAGACGGAACATCATTCAACAGATATTCCGCTGTCAGAAGCGTATGTCCCCAAAATGAAAGAGGTAACTCAGTACTACTCATCATGGAGCGAACCATATCCAACAGGATACGGTTCCTCCGCTCCGATACACCATTATGCTGTGGCGTGTACGGAAGAGTAAGCTGAGAGAGAATACCATTCTCTTTTAAGTAATCTAGGAATTCCGTGCTTAAGTACTCTCCTCCTCTATCAGACTGGAGGATCTTGATACTTTTGCCTATCTGGTTCTCCACTTCGTTACTGAATTCTCTGAATTTCTCAAAAGTTTCAGATTTTTGTTTCATCAGATACACATATCCGAATCTAGAGAGATCGTCAGTGAATGTGATGAAGTATGAGAACCCACCCCTTGCATGTATAGACATTGGACCACATACATCACTGTGTATGAGTCCCAAGAGCTCTGTTGCTCTTTCTCCATGTCATGTGAACGGAGATTTGGTCATCTTTCCTTTGAGACAAGACTGACAAGTTTCATAAGATGAAAACTCGAACGTATCCAAGAGTCCATCTTTATGCAATTTACTTAGTCTTTTCTCTCCGATATGACCAAGTCTACAATACCACAAGTAGGATTCGTTCGTATCTGAACTCTTCCTCTTGCGCGTGTTTTGTATATTGAGAACTGTATTCTGATTTAGAACATAGATACCATTACACAGTGTACCTTCTGCAACCGGTACCTTATCAAGGTAAATGTTCATGATATTTCTATCAAGAACAAAATTATATCCATCTTTATCGAGTAAAGACACTGATATTATGTTGCAAACCATGGAAGGTACATAGTAGTAATTGTTTAAAATCATAGTATTGCCATTTGGCAACACTAGGTGATATTCACCGACGGCTGCAGCATTAACTTGTGCTACGTTCCCTACTCCGAGGGACATATCACCAGGTGCAACTTTCCTACTTTTTCTCAGTCCCTGTAATAAATTACAGATATGAGATCCTGATCCGGTATCAAGTACCCAGGAGGCAGGGCAGACCGAAAAGCAGTTCTTAATTAAAAGAACACCTGAAGTAGATACAAAACTATGCTTCTTCTTCAACTGGATCTCCTTGGAATCCATACAATCCTCTTTCCCTTGCTCATACTTATGACTGTTGTCGTAAGTTAGAGTCGAACTGACGTTCCCCAGCCCCGAATAAGAATTCGGATTGGTCAAGCAATATATTTTATTATCTTGATTAGGGCGTGAAATGGTTGCTACCTGGAGAGAGAGAAAAGAAACACTCAGCATGCGCTCTTGCAAGATTAGATTGGTTTATTAATTTATCTAATCAGGATGGCTCCCACTGTTTCCTCAAATTCTTCTTCAAACCTTTAAAAGAAGAACTAGTCAGGATTAATCGCACGTCACAATACTTGCTTAACCTTTCAGCCAGGCTAGTGTTGGTACTTCGAGGGAGATTTTCCAATGCTTTCGCGAAGTTTCTTAATTACATAACCTCTTTTTCCTGGAGGCGTAGCCCCGCTAACACCGTTCTAGACACCTACTTGGTTTATAGCATTGATTGTTAAGTGAAATAATCTCCCGAGATTAATCCAACTCATCTGTGGGATCGGGATCCAACTATCATTGTGTGATGACCTAGATGGAATCCACTCTAGTCACCACACTCTAGAAGGTATGCTAAATCTGCAAGTTTCCTGTATGTTTGAAACTCCCGATGTGGTTTTTACCCGTAGGACCCAAGTGACCTTGATTGAGCCAACATATCAAAGGATGCTAGTCAAGTTCAACCCGTCATTATCTTGATTGCATTAGACCCACCCGTACGAGTCCTTGACTGAGCCAAAATGACCGCACTACTGTCCCAACCAATCACATTATATGCTACAGAAAAATATTACATAGCTACCGTACACTACGCTTCGGCTGAGCACGAAATACGTAGCACGAATACTAAGCAATACTAATCCGAAATGACGGAGGGCTACGGCTGGGTTTTGGCAAAAACCCGTTAACGTAATGAACTTGATATCGTTGAAGGAACCTGATAACCTTTTAAAAATATATAGTGGCGAAAACTTTTGCTAAAGAGGTCACTCCCTTTGAAGGGATCTCGGCTCTTTCCTCATCGAATGAGGTGCAGGATATTCCAAACTGAATATCTTGATGCAAAGCAAGAATAATCGACTATAGTGAAGTTATTACGCTGACGCAAACTTTTACTCAAGGGGTCACTCCCGGTGAAGGGATCTCGGCCCTTGCCTCATCGAATGAGGTGCTGGATATTCTAAACTGAATACCACTGTGCAAAGCAAAAGAGAACGTCTGTAATGTCTATTTTTAAAACTTGGTTCCAACAACATCTTTTTAGGTTTGTTTTCCTTGCATTAATCAAAACTAATGCTGTCCTATCAAAGTAACCTACCACACCAGAAAAGAATGAAAATACGATGTACGTATATGCCATCCGCATTCACCACTAGGCCCCGTCATCACCCGTTAGGTTACTTAACTAACGACAGAGCGGGGGCTGGACTAGCACGGGTGCAAAACATATACACCATCTACTAGTATATATATATAAGTGTATACAACATTCGTCCCAGGCATGATAGTAAACAACATCATAGAAACATAGACAACAATAAAGAATGGTGGATAATCTTGGAGCCCCAGGTTTCATTTGAGCCACAAATAAAACCCGACATTCCCTGTCGTGTGGATAGCATGTGCAATGAAAACTTGTACCCCCTACGAGTGCGGCGAATAGCCCGCCAATTCTAGAATGAAGCCCCCTCCATCTCAACTCTACGAGAAATAAGCCTCCTCCGTCTCAACGCTATGAGAAAGAAGCCCCCTCCGTCTCAACTTCATGAGATGCAGGCTTGCTGCCTTTTTAGAACCCGGCTATTCGTGCACTCCACCGCGGGGTAATCCTAGTACAGAAAAAGAAAATAATATGTACAAACGGTGACATCGACCTCAACCTGGTCGTGCCCCAAAATAATATACAACCCGGTAAAGACGGCAGTCCACATGTCGGACGCTCGTCCCGCAATAACAAATGTAGAAATGAATTTAAACTGTACCACAAACATTGCAACACTTTCTATCCATCATCACTATCTAACCACAATCACAGAACAAGCACATAACATCAACGCGAATGTCACGTTCGCAAAACCCGTCTAAAAGAACATATAGCAATCAGACGAGTTTTACCGATCGAATGACATTCTCGGTCGCAGATAAAAAATGAATGTACTGTAAAATACACATTTAAAATTTCGATCGACTAAACTTTTCCAAATAGGCCCCAAAAACAAATCCAGCACTCAAATAAACCTGGGCCAAAACTATATATCACAAATATCATTTTTTCATGAAATAGAGCCCCAGAAAATTTTTGGACTGTAGCCCAAAAAGCGCCGCGGAAGCGCCGCGAAATGCGCCATTTCGCTCACTTTCCGCGGCGGAATTTTGGAGTTAGGCCCCCAAATTTTTTCTTTAGCTATAGTTTTGCCTGCATGTAATTCTAAGATACTCAGAAAATTTTTAGGACAACTTCAAAAATCGATAGCAAGCTCATGAACATAGATTCGTGATTCGGAAAAATTTGTCAATCGATATTTTAACCTTATGCAAACTAGCTAGTAGGGTTTATGGGTAGGCTCTGATACCATGAAGGGTTACACTAGAGCCCTGGCCAACTTCCGTGGCCAAATGCGGAACAAAATTTTTACGACGAACATAAACTTGGCGCTAGAATAACACTAAAATCCGGATCTTTACCATAAACCTTACTAGCAAACGAAGAGTTCTATCTACTATGATAGAAAGTTATCCCTAAGTCTTGAACTCCTTCTCTTCTTGTGTTGCTTCTCCTTGTTGTGAGCTCCTTTGAGTGGTGTAGATGGCTCCTCCTCACCGTCTTCTCTTTGCCAAAGAAAGATCCACCCGAAGGCCTCTACCTTGAGCTCCAACCTCTATCTTGAAGTAACTAAGGTGCTTGGTGTGCTAGACTAAGAACCGTAGAGTGAGTAGAGAGTTGTTTTAGTGGTTAGATCTAACAAAGCTCTTGATTTTCAACTCATGAAACAAGAGAGCCTTGAGAGAGGAAGAGGAGAGAGCTTGCAAGAGAGAGAATGTATCATGTTGAAATGAGGAGATAGCTCTCATATGATGAAAAAGAATAATGATAATTTTAATTAGGATAAATTGTCATGGTTGATGTTGATTTGACCATTATCATGTCACAATTAATGCTAAGCATGCTCACAAAAATATCTAAGTCAACATGGGTCAACAAAGTCAAATAGTCAAACCAATTAACCATGATACAATTATCTCTAATTAAAACTCATTAATCAATTTTCTCCATCTCATTATGGTTTTAATCAAGTCAATGGTCAAAACCCTAATGAGCTTACTCTGCCTCTGTCAACAGTGTATACACACCCGTATCCGTGTTCCGAGGAACACGAATACAATGAGACCGAACCAGCCCGAAACCAACTACTAGGATCTGGCTTAAACCAAGCCCACTAGTATCAACTGCCCGAACACCGAACACGTACAAGTACGCATATGTGAACGAACCCTGTCGTAAAAGCATACGACCTCTACTCGTTTCGCCCAAAGGTGAACAACCCTGTGTGTGAGACTCTAAAGACTCGACACTACGCTGGCAGTGGGTTTAACCATAGGCCACAAGCGATACTAGCTGTACGTAACGGTCCCCAGGTAGATGCCGATAAGAAGACCGATGAGGTGAACCCATCTGAACTCCTACTGAGCCTGAATGTGACAATCTCCGTACAGTCCGGTCTGTTCGTTTAAGAGTATCGCATGTCGGACCTAGGGGGCGGTAAACGTCAGACCCCTAATAGCGGTACAAGTCGTGTCGGAGTGTAGCCCAGAACACCCTGAGAAACTGCTGGAAACACTGCCAGTAAATCTTGCTTGCCCTGGCCAGAGACTTTGTGTAATGGCTCTCCTAGACACAGCGCGATATCAACTCCCAATACCGGGAGAGACAAATCCTGTCTAACCGTCACTGCCTCCAAGTGCTTCGGGACTGCACCCAACTACTACCTGTTTGCATGACTCAATAGAGCCGTGGTAGGGTAGTAATCTAAGAACAGTGGGAACACACTCGAGGCGAGGTGACAGTGTCAAGTCAATGGACTAAGCTGTACTCATGTCACCTGGGAACTGTTAATTGACGATAGGTATAATACCAACCAACAGTTCCCGACGAGTCCTGTCCAGTGTACTCGTAACCTAACGAGCACCTGCATACTATCTCCAGTATGACGTACTGATGGCTGTGGGACAGACCATCTCCCCTACTGGGATGAGAAGCGTATGCACCAGTCTACTCTGGAGTATCGATGCCCTGCCTCGATAATCCTACGACTAAGGACCTGTATAAGGATGTGCTTATAGACTACCCAGCCCCCACTAGTGTGATCGCCATCACAACGCCGGTAGTCAAGCAAAGATCCTAAGGGCTCCATCAATATGTATTAGCGATATATTAAAAGAAACATATACACATATTAAGATAGAAACAAACCAAGTAGCATACTACTATATTGAGCAAGACTGTCGTAAACCCGTATATATCCCAAGCTTCCAAAATGTATTATACAAACTAGTACTATACAATAATGGCCTTTAGGGCATACATATCCAACAATTTTTAACAAATTGGGTGGAGAAAAAGAGAAGATCCAACCTTGTGATGAAGCATCCATGGAGTTTGAGGTTGAAGATGGCTCCACTTGAAATATCCAAGTTATTCTACTTGAAGTTCTTGGCTCAAATTTGGATTTGGATAAGAAATTCTAGGGTTTTAGCGAAGGGTGGAAGAGTTGGGATATTTTTGAGAGAGGTGAAGAGATATTTTAGAGGGGAGAGAGAGAGAGAGATGAGAATTATGAAAGGAAGCGAGAGTGTGCGCCATAATATTTGAGGGGTAATATGTTAGGATATAGTGAGGGTATATTCAAACTTAACATATCCCCCCCTCTCTCAAAAACAAATTACTTATCACTAAAATCTTATGTCATTTTCTCAAAATAAAATACCTGCCATGTTTAAATTATCTCATATTTTCCAACTCAAAAAATAAAGGTATATTATTATACCAATCTATGAAAACCCAAATCCATACTTGATATTATTTTTGTAAACTCATAATATCCATATTTAAATTATATATTAATAATTATAATTTTCAAAATGTTGTAAATATACTCAGCGGCGAAGGTATCTTCCTTAAATGTGCAAGGACGTTATAGTCCACCTTAGTTTTCTTGGATAGGTCATTTGCGACGAACTCTCTAGCGATTTCTTCATCGACCTCATTCTTCTCGGGCATTTTCTCTTTCCCTTTATCTTATTTCTTTGGATCCTCGGTTGCGGGTTTAAGATTCTTTTCAAGCAAGATACAGTTGCGCGGCTGAATATTCCTGCAATCCTTTTCTTCCTCTTCTTTTTACAAGGCAGAGCCTTCGAAGAGATGGTTAAGGGGAATTTCATCCTTAGAATCACTATCGAATGTGAGAATCCGAGAGTTTTCTCCCTTAGGGCTGGTATTGGTCATATGGTAGCTGCTGGTTGCCTCTTTTTCTACCCCAGTCTTGTCTCTCTTGTATCGACGAGCGCGAGCTTTACGCTTTTCCTTCTTGAAATATCTTATGTGGGCAACATATCCTTGCCACCATTTCTTGAATGTGTTGCACTCATCAATGTGATGGGCGATCCTTCGGTGATATAGGCAGTACTTTGGGTATTCTCTCCACCATCGAAGTACGGAACCCAAGGAGTATACATCATGAGAAGCGGTAGCTTCATCCTCATTGATAGGGCCTTGGAGAACCTCTTCTCGACTTTGGTCCTGCTTTTATTCTTTGCAAGCATGATTTGGTCTGGTTGGAGAGCTTCATGACTTTTCCCTTCCGCAGCTTCTTTGTTCAAACGATGTTGCCTGATCTTTTCATATATGGCTATTTCGCGTCTTTGATCATCTTTACTCTTTTGAAAAATTCTTTCAGCAGCCTTTCGATCGGATCTTCTTCTGGTAGTTTTGGGATATCTGGTGTCGATTCTTCCCCCAGCTTGTCCATGTCACTTTCTGACACAGGTGGAGCCTCTTCATCATATATAAAGGAATAGAAGACCATATGGCAACTTTCCACACGTTCATCCGTCCCTTTGGTTGAGTTATTTTCTTCATCGTCATTATTGTTGTTGTTCTCAAGGATATGCTGGAGGAACTCTTCAAGTGTGACCGGTATTCACACTTTCTGATTATATTCTTCCAGCGCGTCTATATATTTTTGCAGATCCGTGCGGCTGTCGACATATTCGGTAGGATGAACGGGCTTCTTGGTCTTTTCATTCTTCTTTTTCTTGGAAGCTTAGAAGGCTTGCCTTGGAGGATTTTCCCCTTGTCAACGTTTTTTGGTATGGGACGCGGCTTCAAAATCCTTTTTATGATCTAGGGTTCAAGCGGGCTTTTTCATTTGATTGCCGGGCATGCTTGAAGGTTTTTCAGCATTCTATTGGTTTTTGCCGAAAGAACCACTTCTTATGGAGCTTCTTCCACGAAAGAGCAGGAAGCTCCGTGCGTATCAGCTTTCTTAGGGGCGTGATTTTGTGGACGATATACCTTCCAATTATGTGATAGTGCAAACTTACCGTGCTGATACTGGTCCTCGACCCAGTTCTTAAAGACGTAACAGTTTTCAATTGGATTGCTTACCATCCGGTGATATAGACATTAGCTTGGATTGTTGACATCACCAGCTTGTGCGGGTCGCCGCGGCTCAGGCAGTGTTATCAAATTATTCCCCATGGCAAGCTCGAACAGTATTTTCGTCTTGTCACGAGGGAAGGAATACACGCGTCCCATTCTTTCTTCTAAGGTAAGACCAGTGCAGTTGTTGTTTTGGCGAGCGATTGCTTTTGGACCGTTCTGTTGTTGTTGTGTATTAGAACAAAGGCCTCCTTTCCCTTGCTTTTATTGTTTCGGGAATCTTCGCCTGAAGAGGAAGGGTTATGGCCCATTTGATCCATCTGGGCTAATTTATAGATGAGCGCCTGGAAGGTAGTAAGCTTGAAGAAGGTCATAAGTTGAAACACAGTCGACTGAGTATCGATGGTGCCTATGAACATTCCCACAGCTGGAGCCTCCTCAATATGTTGTTCGCACTTAGATCATAGGTTTCGCCATCGGATCGCATATTGAACCCATGTTTCGCCTGATTTGACCCTTGAGTTGATCAGCGTGTTGATTGTAGTGTGTTCAGTTGTACTGGCGAATCTCTATGTGACCAACAGTTCCTTATCAGAAAATGTCTAGACGGAGTCGTTTGGGAGCTCCGAATACCATTCAAAAGCATTCTTTGATAGACTTCTAACGAATTGGCCAATCAATAGCCTGTCAACACCTCCGGTGTTACCACACAAGGCTTTAAACTGTGCGACATGCTAGTGAGGGTTACTTGTTCCTTTATATATATGGAACTTTGGGATCATATATCCCGGTGGTTATTTCATCAGGTCATACCATGCTTGATATAGTCGACCGGTCTTAATCAGCTTATTCGCCACTTCATTTTCCTAGTAAGCTTTGATCTGTTGTGCGATGTAATTGTTTACCGTCAATGACTGGACTGAGATGTGGAGGCGTCTAGCTTAAATTTGGGGGCAGATACTATATGGAACATATCCATCCACCTTTCCGAAAATACCAAGTTGATTTATGGCACCGTATATCGGAGGTTTGGATAGATGAGACCGATGTAGCGTGACTTATCAGATTCTACTTCTTTGAGAGGTTTTTGATTTTGGGGACACTCTTCCCTGCAGGTGCAAACCCCTATAGTTAATTACGCCATCGCATTGCGATAACAACTTTCATCTGCTCCAGGAAGATCATTTCGTGTCATGTTATATTGTTTATTTTGGGGTTGCCCATGGATTGTATACGGAGACTAGTTTATGTCGTCGCCCGTAGGGCGCGGATTAGTCCAAATTTGTATATATATATATTAGAAATTTGGGGTTGAACTTAGGATGCAGATCTCATGTAAATGGGGTTCATTAGTTTGAAATATGTCATCTGAGGATCGTTAATCATCTTTGAAACTGAGACCAACTAAGGAATATGGCTCATTAACCCTATTTTTGGATTAAGATCAACTTAATAAGTATAGATTAAGAACCTTTAGTCATTTTTGAGCCTAAGATCACTTAGATTTATTGATATTTTGACCAATATATTGCATATAAGAAACCAAAAGTTTCATCACTTAATCCAATTTTGATTAAGTGATCAAATAATGATTTATTGTACAAGTGCACAAGTATATGTGGCGCACATGCCCGTTTATTTCATTTGAAAAGGGTGTGCACATGCATCGCACGTGGTTACACACTGTTTTATTTTGAAAATGTTACGTGTGTGTGTATCAAGTGACACATTTGTTATGGGTTCAAAGTGATGTATGTGCACATGTGCGTAAGTATTTAACAAGTCAACGTGCACGTGTATATCACATGACGTGCATGCCTTTATGGACAACATCCAAAATGTGCGCACACGTGAGCAGCACGTGATGTGTACATCTCCCTAGGATTTTTTTTCGTGGGCATCAATTTTTAAACTAAGTGCGCACTATTTGAGTGCACACTTGTTTCGATCAGGAAGCAACAGCTTTCACAGAGAAGCAATGGTTTCTGTTTCTTTTATTCTATATTCTTTTCCTTTTTCTTTTATTTTCAAAGAAGTAAAAACCGGGATCTTTATCTTTTCCAAGTCATTTATATGCGTTTTATCGTGTGCATCTTATTTTCTTGTATTTTAGGATCAATCTCTAGCAAAAGTATATGCTTTATGAACGAGAGACGAACCCTAAGATCATTTGATCCTTTATGATGAATCCATGGATTCAAAAAAAAAAGCAAAAGCTTCTATATAAAAGCAAAAGCTTTTTTAATGGAGGAATAGAGAAGTTTTTCTCTTTATTTCTACCTCGCGCACTTGTTCGCGAAGGAGGAAGAGGACTCGGAATTTTTCTCAAACTTATAGGGGGTTTCCACTCTTTGATTTCTTCATATGATGCTTCTATTTATAGGAGAGAAGAATATGATTTGTTTAATTTGTTTTGATTTTATTTCGATTTCAATCCGATTTTAGATTGACTTAAAGATTTAATTGATTCTTATTAATCGAAGGTGACATGCGCACCGTGGGATGTTTGATCCACGGATCTTTTTGATAAGGTATTTAACCAACAGAATATTTTCTTGTTAATTAAGTATTTGATTGCTTATTAATCAAAGATTTATTCCCTTTTTTAATAAGCGTCTGTTTCTGGAATTACACATGCTCAATTATCAAATTGATTTAAAATGCATTTACACTGTTGGATCTTTGATCCCAAGTTTATTCAACATGTTATTATTGGGAAGACATAAGATTTTTACGAGTATAATTAATTAAGTGCGCAATGCGCACGTGCGTTGCACGTGTATATGGAAAACATACGTGAACTTGTCTTATGTGTACTCGCTTTGCACGTGCCTTTGGCTAGCATGCGCGCACGTGTTTTGCACGTGCACATCGCACTTAATGACTTCTGTCAAGTGCGAGTGGCAATGATGTGCACATGTGTTGCTCATGTGTTATTCATTAACCTTCATATGCACATATATACAAGTGCACATGCCTTCATCATTATCTCTCCATCAAGTGAGCATCTCTCTGCTTCGCCTTTAATCTCAGCCATTGGATAAACATGTGCGCACTCTCAATCTCTGTCGTTGGATGAACATGTGGCACTCTCAATCTCTGCCATGTGTGCACTCTGTTTACAAAAAATATATATTAATATAATTTTCTGTAAAAAGAATGCTCGAGACTTTGTGAACTGGAATCGGAGCGGCATTCGTGCCCACAGGTGTAGGCACAAGCGGCTCGCTTGGCTTGGCATGGCACGGCGGCGGTGCACGTGCGTATGGTTTCATCCTATCCACTTTCACTCAACTTAATGCAATAGAAGATAGAAATATTATATAAACACTTCTTAATTCTTTGGTGGGGCCGATATGGGACTAAAATACATCCTCTCTTGTGGACGAGCTTTGCTTAAAGCTATACTTGCATCACATGTTTGCTCATAACTTTTTATTCCGAAAGAGTAATGAGGCCCATAATATATCAAATCAAAACACTTTTCGAGAAACTTTTGATGCCATCATAATTTACCTGATTCTCATTTAGGAGTATGGCAAAATATAGTCTGGAAAAAACTGCTTTATATCCCCTTGAACATATTGAGGCAACTCAATACTTCAAGGCACTTTTGTACTCTTTTGTTTGTATGTTGCGCTTGCACTTACAGGAATGCCCAAATTTTAGGCGGGAACAAATGTCTGCCCCTACTATTTTGCCTACGGAGGAATATATATGGGTGAAGTAGTGTAAAGTAATAAAGAGCATACAAACTGATTTTGGGCTGGCGTATCGTACATAACTTTTAGAATTTTAATCTGAGAAGATAGCAAGAGGGCACTGGCGCCGCCATCTACCATTGACTCAAATCACAATTCTTAAGAAATGTAGTTTTAAATCCTGAGGCCGGTGAGTCGCACCTTTTACCTCCTCTGCGCTTCTACGGATGACGGCGGAAGGTATCTTTCCTTCTAGTTTTAGTATTTATCACTTTCCGTATTAACTTAATTCTTACATCAATCGTTTAAAGTTTCAGAAACAGTCTTGATGTTTTCACGACTAGCCGGAGTCATTCTGAAGAGGCTAGGTCATGGCTCAACCACCTGTCCGGCTCCTAAGTCCAGTATTGGTAAGTTTATCTTTTACCCATTCTTTTCCAGTCTCCTTCATAAAATATTATTCATAATGGAAGTAATTTCTGATTGCAATTTTGCAACTTATAGAGGATGTGAACCTGGAAGAGCCTTCTGCACTTCCCGACTTATCATTCATAATGGCTCCGGCGGGCTTTGTTCCTTTTGAATCCAGCATGCTTATGCCTGTAGGACCCTTTGCCCGACACGTGTATCCTATGTTAGCGAAGAATAGTGAACAGTCATTAAAGGCTTTCGTCGCAGAACTTAATGCCGGCGCCTCATATTTCGCAGGAGAATTTGCTGAAGTGGTCAATCTCATGTTGAGTACTTTCAGCATCTACCACGAGAAAAACCTGGTCTGTACTTAGGTTGACTACTGTCGGCGGATTGAAGCCTACCTCCACAATCTCGTGTCTATCCATTCTATCCCAAAAGCATCGTTGTTGAGGACTGAACTGAGTGAATGAGTCGAACGGTGCATCGCCCTTGTCGAGTCCGTGCACCACTCTTGTCGAGTCCAAAGAGCGAAGGTTAATCCGTAAAAAGTCATAGGGTGAAGCAGCTTCTCAAGGACTTGGACGGTTAAGAAAGAAGCGGATAACCACTGCTAATAAGATGCACGCACTTCACAGAGCATTTTCCCAAGCTATGGCTAGAGGATTGGCCTTAGATACTGAAGTCGCAGCTATGGAAGCGGAGGTGCAGAACCACGTTGCTGAGAAGCGCACAATCGACGACAAGCTTGCTGAACGCTGTCGCCAGAAGGAAGAGGCTGAAACCCTGCTAATTGTCTTGGAGGAGAAAGAAAGGGGGCTTAAAGAGAAGAGCAAATGTTTTGCCGGTTTGCTGGGAGCTCTACCTTTTAGATTGATGATTTTTTTTATATACTTCCCTCCTTTTTGTACACAACCTGTGTCAATTTTGACTTGTAAATGAAAAACACTCACCTTTTTTTTTGTACAAGCTGTATTCTTCATTTTGATAAATAAAAGAATAACTTTCTTTTAGGTTGCACTTTTATCACTTTTCCGTGATGACTTGGCTTAGTTTATGTACTCATTTCAGAGTGTTCAGTTTACCATTCCCATAGGCTTCTAGGTAAACGTCTCCAAAAGTTAAATATACATAACCTCTATAGATACAGGCGTTCGTTAGGTTTGTAGTATTGGGTTAAGTCCATCGTACCGTCACGTTGGCTGATATTTTCCCGACGTACAATTCCTTAGCTTGCGGTTCGAGTAGCCATACGATTGTTGTGTCTATGATCTTTCTGAGGCAGGACACAACGTCTTCAAGTAGTCTTCTTAAGTAGGAGTATCCTCACTACCATCATAAGATCCATCATTAGGTATTGCCAAAGAGCTTTACTTGAGGCTAGGCTTGATTTTAAGCCCCAGGGAGTCATGAGCGCACCCTTCAGAGGTAGGATGATATCGGACGGTTTTTAGGCTTTGTATGTACTTCCATCAAGACCCGGTTATCCATTTGACGGAGCGTGGGAAGACATGTTGCTCCTCTCATTCTTGAACTGCCTACAGAAGTTGGGATTCGAGTTACCTACAGGGCAGAAAAGTTTCATTTTTATCATTTTTATTTTTATTTTCCATGATGCTCTATCCTTTCAGCTTTTCATATCACGAAAGTCGCAATTGTCCAATCATTTCAACTATTTACTTGCGGTTCCCTATCATTTCGGTTATTTTTTTACTCGCTGCTTTTTATTGCGAGTTGCCCCATCATTTCAGCTATTCTTCCTTTTTTCATACTCATCAATTTTGTTATGAGTCGAAGACTTGGGATCTGATACCTTATTCGGCATCAGTATTGCTACAACTGGAATATTGCCAGGAGCAACTCATCATATGCCATTATCTATATCAGCCAATGGTGGATTAGATAACAGGTTTGGATCCCTACTAACTAAGGCTTTTTCAACTTTACGAGCCGTAAGAGTCTCATAAAGGTATTTCTCCCTATGATTCCTGAGATCTCGGAGGTGTATTTTCTCCTTAGAAGTCGTGAGAGCTCCTAAGTGTTTTTTCTCTTGTAAGTTGTGAGAATCTTACAGGAGTATTTTCTCCTTGCCAGTCGAGAGGACTCACAAGTGGCGTTCACCTTATCGAGCAATATTTCTTGATTTTGGTGGGAGTTGGTTGGGAATATATTTATTTACACCTATGGATTGTATACAAAATTCGATATTGGACCGCTTGTAGGGAATAAATTTATAGGGTTATGATGGCTTAAGAATTGGTTTAGATCTCTTTAACTTAAGGCTTTTGCATAAGCCGTGAGGGTCTTACAGAGGGAATATTCTCTTTACGAGTCGTGAGGATCTCGTAAGTGTATTTTCTCCTTAAGAATCGTATGGATTCCCAAGTGTGTTGCTCCATTGTGAGTCATAAGGATTCTACGCATGTGTTTTTTCCTTACAAAATTAAGAGGACTTTGCAAGTGCATCTTTTCTTTCTTTTAACGTGTTTTCGCCCTCCTGAATTTTCACAAGCTTGCCGGTAGCCCTGCTGTTTTTACTCACGGAGCCCTTTTGGGTTTTCATTCATGCCCGTTTTGCTCGTGGACATACTAATTTTTTTTTCCCATGAATGATCCAACATTTTTCGAGGAGACAGGCGGCCCGTAAGGTAACGCACTATCGCCTGTAGGTCATAACTTTTTTTTGGAAGATTACATCATTAGCAGAGCTTCCCAGCCGGTGGGGACTGTTCATATCAGAATTTTGCATTATTATATCGCCCATTTTTAATCATATTACAAATAAATAGGTGCTTTTGATCCATGTCTGCTCAATAGTTGCAGATTACAGGTTCTCAGAACAATACAGTGAATTTCATGAAATGACGCTACAAATGCGAGACTATGACAAATAATAGATGAATCCGTATGATACCGCCTACCAGTTCAAGGAACAAATGAAGATTGGTAGGCAGTTCAATGCACAAAGGCGGTACAAGATTCAAGACTTCAACGCGAAGTTTACGGTAAAAGTCCACATAATTCTGCACTGTTGGAAATCTGGAAGAAAGTAGAAAAGATTCTGAGAGACCAAGTGAAGAGAATAGAAGATAAAAGCAACTTGAAGTAACCCTAAAGAATTGGGCCTATGAGCCCACCAAATGGCCGTGGATTCGCAGCCAAACTGGCTATTCTGCCGCGGTTCCGCGGCCTTGCAATGCACGTGTCGGTGCTTTAACTCGGTCTTTGGGGTTGTTTTGTAATTTCATGTATGGATCAGAATGTAAACCTAGGGTTTTTCCTATCTATAAATAGGAGGGGTCAAAGCCAAATAAGATGTGCCTCTTTTGAGAAGCCTTTTTTTAATTTCTAGATTAAATTTTAATTTCCTTGTAATCGTCAAGAGGTCATCAATAAAGGTATTTTTTTTCATGCATTCTTTTATTTGAATTTAATTCCTGAATTTTTATCTGTCTTTTATTATCTGCAACTTAGATAGTCTTTTAAAATTATAAAAATGAATCTTATCATAACTTCCCAAATGAATGAGTAATTCCTCACTTGTTTGGGTTAGGATTGAGAAGGTTTGAGAGAAGTAAATCTCTCTCTCTTCTTTCTTTGCCCATATAATTTTTATAATAGGACTCTATTTAAATTAACCACACACCGATCACTACGGCACCCTATCCTGCAAGATAGCGGTGATTCCCTAGTTAGACCGGTTGTGGTTGATTTAAATAGAGGTTAGGGCTAAGAGTTAAGAAAGGACGGACAAGGACCAAAAGGAAGAAACTAAGTTTCTTCCTAATCGTGCTAATCCCCTTTGTTGACTATTACCCTAACACCTATATTCTTCACTAGGGCATTGAAAGAAGTGGCTAGAATCCCTTTTCCAAACTAACCTAATCCTAACCCTAGCAAGACTTTTAATCAATTTAATCTCATTCTTAGATCGTAAAACAAAACCCGACTTGATCGGATTAACTCGTTAGAACATAAAGAAAAGGAATCCATCTCCCTGTAGACCGACCCGTACTCAACCGGTTAGCTACTAAGCGACACCGTTATTGATTGCGGTATATTCTTAACTTTGATTTTAAAACGCACATGCATGCAAAATCTCTAACCAATCAAATGGCGCCGTTGCCGGGGATACGGTAGTCTCTTTCTTTGTGTAATTTCGGGTTAATAATAATAAAAAAATTTAAAAAAAATATTATTAAAATTGAATTTTTTTTAAACAAAATATAAAATAAAATAAAAATAAAAATCATCTTGATCATTTTGAAAGGTTTTTGTGCAAGTGTGCAGGTTTGGAGCAAACTCTGTTTCAGATCTAGAGCAAGCCAGTGAACAAATCAAGAAACAGAGGATCTGAACAGACAGGGGAGAATCCAAACAACACAGAGAAAAATTTTGGAGATCTAAACCAACTAAACTGCCGTGGAACTACGGCAGATGCAAGCAGTTGACCGCGGAACCGCGGCCAACCTGTGATGTCAGCAGTTAAAAATTCTCTGTGAGTATCTCTTTTCTCCTCTCCTCTCCTCTGCACTCCACAAAAAAAAATTCCTACAGGTATTCTTTGCACAACAACTTCTTCTTCTTATCCAATAAATTGTTTTTATGCATGATTCTTTGCGCTGCCAAATAAAAAAATATTTTGCAAGTGTTTTAGATTTTTTGGTGTGTTTACTGCTTTGCATTTTTAAAACGGACTTTTAAGGGGCTATAACACCAATCCAGATTGGGTGGGGATTTCATTACCCTTCCTAAGACCCTAAAAATCACAAAAAGTATATGCATCAACCCTCGAGTTAATTAAAAAATACTTAGACTCAGCCAATTAAGGACTGTCGCGCTCATCAGGACAAAGGAAGGTTGTGGGCATTCAGTCGTTTATCTAAACCTGATTTTGTGGTGCCTCGGCTAGACAAGTGAGAAAAGTAACTTTAAAAGGCCCGTCTCACGGTGATTCGTAAGCGGATCCCTCCTTTCTTCATTTGTTCTTACCTGGCCACAATTGGCAGTGAAGAGGCGATTTGAGGGATATTTCACAACTTGTCGCTTTGGAATAGTTAGGAGCAGTCTAGTTGACTTAGGAGGCCCTAGCTCTAGGTTTATTGTGCATGTTTAAACTGTGGTTGTTTGAAATTGTGCCGTAGTTCCATACAAATTTTGCAAAACTCTTTCTAAAAAAAACACTTTCAAAAATTTCAAAACTCCAAAAACAAACAATAGTTTTTTAAAAAAACAAAAAAATATATAAAAAAATCATATTCTTTTTCTTTTCCTTTCTCTCATCACATCATGGGTACCCCACCTCGCAAAACTCTTGCCGAACTTTGGTACCCACAACCAGACATTACTTCGTACGCTTCTTGTTTTGGTCGAATTTCAAACGACCCCTCCATGCCCAAAATTTCCTTGAAAGATCGGATAGATGCGTCTAGGACAACCAGTTAGACTCCGCAATCCACCTTGTATCAACCATTTCAACCTTCACCGCCTTCTTACGTTGATACCCCTTTTTCGAGTCTTGTTGTAACTCCGAAACCCATGTCTATTGCTGAACATATTAAACAATCTCGTAACCGATCTTTCACTCCTTTCACCACTGCGACTTCTTTGGATCAACAATTCCATTCACCTTCTTATCCACCTGTTGATCCTACTCCTGCCCAACCATTCAATTCCTACCAGTCTTACCCGACTTTTGCACCTTCCCAATACATTGCTTCTACACAGCCATTTGGGAGTTTCCAATATCAAAACAACTTTAAATCTTTTACTGAAACCCCTTCAAAACCCATGTCTAGTCTGGAACAGTCGTTGGAAGATTTTATGGTAGCGTCAAGACAACAGATGATGGATTTGAATGCATCCATGGCCGCCCTTATACAACCTAGTGACCTGGTAGCTAGTTTCCAACTAGCTCCAAATTTTCCAATGTATGATGAGGCAGTAAGACAGGTCGAGAATTTGAGTGGTGAGAGTGAGCTGTACACCCTTACAAATCAAAGCTACTCATCCCCTATTGAATCCCACAACTCCAGTTTTGAATGTCTATCAAGTGTTCCAAATGATTCACCAGTTGAAGATAGAACGATTAATGAGTTGTGCGACTTTGTAGTGTTTGATTTACCTAATTGTGAAGGGTCCCTTTTGAATGAAACAATCACTAATCCTTTCGACCTCTACACCTCCACTCTAGAGCCTAAATTGATTGATACCCATGCTTTTGTTGAGGTGTCTGAGAAAATTAATTTTCACTTGATCGAGGATATTGATGCTGGGAATATTTTGGATGATGAACCTGCAGATTTGACTGAGTTTCTCTCTCCAATTCATCATCCCGAGTCATTAACTGTTTTTCCCGAACTTCATATGCGTCTTGATTTTGTGAGAATTGCATGGATAAACTAAATTTTGAGGAGAGTATTGAGGAAATTATTGAGGATGAAGCAGTTTTTCTTGAGGAGTCGGATTTTCCAATTCATTCTATCCCTTTCATTGACTGCGCACACCCTCCTGAATCTTTAACCGATACCCTTTCTCAATCACTTCCCTCCATTCTCATTCCGACTTTGCAAGAAACTGTTACACTTCCATTTTCAATGTCTGGGTTACCAAGTTTGACGTACCTATGTTTTCTCGCGAATCTTGAGGGATTTGACCCCATTTCTCGACAGGTTGATAGATTAGCATAATCGCTTTTTACAAATCGGTCATCACAATTTGTGCTAATTTATTCACTCCATTTCCACCCTTAAGTTCGTATTCAACTTCTTTCTTTCGTTTTCTCTGGTTCTTCTTCTAATCTTACTTTAATGATAGCGAGTGTTAGTGAATCACAATCCGATATTTTGAGCTCGATAATTCTAGAAAAACAACTTGATTTATACTCTTTTGAAAATAGGGTAGATGAGCATTACGAGTCTCCTACCTCCGTAATTTTTGAAAAATCAAGTGTGTTGAATTTTGGCGTGACACTTATTGACATTGAAACGTTCAATTGGACCATCGATGAAAATTTCGAAGATATTTTCACCGACGAACTCGCATTCCTAAACGACACGGATTTTGTGATTAATTAACCTCCACTTGAAGAAGTCGAACCATCACCATTTCTTCTTATCCCATACGAGAATGTGACCATTCTTCCCATTCCTAATCATCCATATTCTCATTTCCATTCACCAGTATTGTTTCGTCTCTATAAATCGAGATGTAAACCTTTTCTTTTACTCCACTTATCTCTTCCCCACTTCTTCCTGCCTTCATACAACATGTTCTTTCACCAACCACACCATTATAACGATAAAAATTTTGATTGGTTGGTGCTAACTTTTGGCCTGTGTAAGACCTTGTATAGTTTGATACCGTGTTCCTCCACCCCCCCAACTCTGCATTTTAACGCTTAAACAGTGGAAACACTGTTTCACTTAAGTTTGGGGGGACCTTTTTGTATATATATTTTGTTTTCTTTTTTCGTTAATAATAAAAAAAACCAAAAACCAGGGGAGTGCCGACAATTTTGACCCTCTTGATGTAGCCTGACAGTGAGGGCACTGTCAAGTTTAAGTTTGGGGGTGTGCTCGGTAAGGTTTCTTCCTTTGCATTCATACGTATATTTTTGCATTTGCATGCTTATTTTAAAACCCATAAAAATTGAAAAAATTTAAAAAATTATAAAAATTGAAAAGCTCAATTTTGACCATATTTAACTTAAGTTTAACATGACGGTTAACTAGTTAGGAAAAACTAGATTCTAAACTTAGTAAATTAAAAACCCTAAAAATAACTTTTCTTAAAGTTTAACCGTAGAAAATATATGTCCTTATAGTTCATTTAGAAATAGGCAAATTTTGAGTTCAGTTCTTGGGCTAAGTCAAAATAAGGGAAGAGTACTGAAATTTTTATTGAAGTGTAAGTCTGAAAAATAATTTCGAACCTTTAGTCTAAATTCTGAAAATATATACCCTACAACTCGCACATACGCGTACCTTGAAACTTGGGATAGTAAAGGATACCTTGAATTGCTCTTATCTAAAATCCTTAGTATGAGAAAAAAATTAAATAAAAGTATAAGTGTGAATAAAGAGATATAAAAAAATGAAAACTGGTTTTGTAATTACTTAAGGCTGCGTAAAATAAAAAAATATATAGCGAGGGTGCTTTATCACCTAGTGTCTTAGACCAACTGGTTTGGGAGTCACTGCTAAAGCCTTATGTATTACAAGACGAGGAATTACGCCTTAATGCGCAAAACACATTTTGTAATCGGTCGTTAGTACCTCAAGAAGTATTAACGGTCGCATGAAGGATGCGTGAGCAATTTCATCTAAAATTCACCAACTAAAAGTACTTTGGACGGTGGACAAGAGTATGATAGTTTGAATTGAATTTCTAAGTGTAGGGGTGATACATACACACACGTAGGGGTATATGATTGGGGTTTGGATGAAAGATAGGAATAGGACATATATCTTCAGTAGAGATGATAAAAATTCCTAAGTTGAGATGTAACTTTAGAAGGAAAATTCAAAAGATGCTGAAAGCTACGTAAATTTGCAGAACATATACGATCTTAAGTTAAAAGATAAGTAAGTGTGAAAAATACGGGTTGATAATTTCTAAGTTAAGGATAATAGAATTTCTTGCTAGAACAACGAATTGAAGAATGAAAGTCAATAGGCCAAATTGATAGGGCTTTGTGGGTAGTATCCGCTGAAAACCTTCAAGAGACAACACTCCTCCTACTATGGACACCTAGAGGTTTAACGGCTTGTTGCACGAGCATTGTGCAATCACGATTCCCTACAAAAGTGAGGTTAGGATTTTGTTGAGAATAAAAATGGCTTTGCTCGGGACGAGCAAAAGATAAGTTTGGGGGTATTTGTTCATATCAGAATTTTGCATTATTATATCGCCCTTTCTTAATCATATTATGAATAAATACGTGCTTTTGATCCATATCTGCTAAATAGTTGCAGGTTACAGGTTCTCAGAACAATACAGTGAAATTCATGAAAAAACGCTACAAATGTGAGACTATGACAAACAATAGATGAATCCGTATGATGCCGCCTACCAGTTCAAGGAACAAATGAAGATCAGTAAGCAGTTCAATGCACAAAGGTGGTACAAGATTCAAGACTTCAACGCGAAGCTTACGGTAAAAGTCCACATAATTCTGCACTGTTGGAAATCTGGAAGAAAGTAGAAAAGATTCTGAGAGATCAAGTGAAGAGAACAGAAGATAAAAACAACTTGAAGAAACCCTAAAGAATTGGGCCTATGAGCCCACCAAATGGCCGCGGATTCACGGCCAAACAGGCTATTCTGCCGCGGTTCCGCGGCCGTGCAATGCACGTGTCGGTGCTTTGACTCGGTCTTTGGGGTTGTTTTGTAATTTCTTGTATGGATCAGAATGTAAACCTAGGGCTTTTCCTATCTATAAATAGGAAGGCTCAAAGCCAAATAAGGTGTGCCTCTTTTGGGTGCCTCTTTTGAGATGCCTTTTTTTAATTTCTAGATTAAATTTTAATTTCCTTATAATCGTCAAGAGGTCATCAATAAAAGTATTTTTTTTCATGCATTCTTTTATCTGAATTTAATTCTTGAATTTTTATCTGTCTTTTATTATCTGCAACTTAGAGAGTCTTTTAAAATTATAAAAATGAATCTTATCATAACTTCCCAAATGAGTGAGTAATTCCTCACTTGTTAGGGTTAGGATTGGGAAGGTTTGAGAGAAGTAAATTTCTCTCTCTCCTTTCTTTGCCCATATAATTTTTATAATAAGACTCTATTTTAATTAACCACACACCGCTCACTACGGCACCCTATCCTACAAGATAGCGGTGATTCTCTAGTTAGACCGGTTGTGGTTGATTTAAATAGAGGTTAGGGCTAAGAGTTAAGAAAGGACGGACAAGGACCAAAAGAAAGAAACTAAGTTTCTTCCTAATCGTGCTAATCCCCTTTGTTGACTATTACCCTAACACTTATATTCTTCACTAGGGCATTGAAAGCAGTGGGTAGAATCTCTTTTCCAAACTAACCTAATCCTAACCCTAGCAAGACTTTTAATCAATTTAATCTCATTCTTAGATCGTCAAACAAAACCCGACTTGATCGGATTAACTCGTTAAAACATAAAGAAAAGGAATCCATCTTCCTGTGGATCGATCCGTACTCAACCGGCTAGTTACCAAGCGACACCGTTATTGATTGCGGTATATTCTTAACTTTGATTTTAAAATGCACACGCACGCAAAATCTCTAACCAATCAGGGACTTCAGGTGTAGCCTTACCGACAGGACCTAAGAGAGATATGGATTGTTTATGCCCATGAATTGTATATGGCTGGTTATATGACCCGTACCGTAGGGCCAAATATATTAATTTAGGGACATTTCGGTACAACATTAGTTTAAGGGTATTTCGGTCCAATACCAGTTTAAGGACATTTCGGTCCATAGGAACATTGTATGGGGTCATATTGTTTATGCCTATGTATTGTATATGGTGATCAATATGAAGATCCACCGTAGGGAAACATATTAGCTTAAGGAAATTACGTTCGCTCAGCATGTATATCATGAAGAATATATGGTGTAAAATATTAGTTTAGGGACGTATCGGTCCAGCATTCCTGTGTTTAGGAAAAATATTAGTTTAAGGACATTTCGGTCCAAAAATGGATAATAGGGAACATATGACATTCAGAGTTTTGACTCAAGATGATAGCGAGCGGACACAAGCATCATCATCTATCATTGACCCAAGTCACGATTCTTCAAACGTAGTATTTTTCAAGAAATCAACATTTATTGGTCGAAATAGACTTTCTCTATGCATATTTATGAGCAGATAGGCCCCACCTTAGTAGACCTTATCTATGATGTATAGGCCTTCAGATTTTGGCTCGAACTTCCCCCGTTTTGTACGATTGAGAATCATTGGTCTTTTGACAACTAGCATGAGTTCGCTTTGGCGAAATGTTCTCGGCTTCGCTAGTCTTTCATATGATCGCGTCATCCTTTCCTTATAAGCTTCCAGATTTTTCTGTGCTACAAGGCGAGTTTCATCGAGCTCCTCGAGCTTAAGATGAGCATTTTCTTCATTCGTTAACTCGTATTGAACCGCCACTCGTAATGATAGGAGTTCTATCTCCAGTGGGATTGCTGCTTCAGTGCCAAACACTAATGCATATGGTGTTGTATTTGTAGCCGTCTTGAACATTGTTCAGTACGCCCAAAGAGCTTCATGCAGCCTCTCATGCCAGTCTTTCTTGTTCCTAGACATCGTCTTCTTTATAATCTTGGTCAAGGTCTTGTTGAATGCTTCAGCTAGACCATTGGCCTATGAATTATAGACCTAGAAGTATCTCCATTCTATCTTGTGTTGCTGCACGAAGCGTCTTATTTTGTGGTTTCTATATGCTTGTCCATTATCTGAGATTATGCGTCGCGGAGTTCCGAACCGGTAGATGACATGAGTTTTGAAGAAGTGGAGGATATTCTCCGTCATCACCTCCCTTAGCGATACTACTTTTGCCCACTTAAAGAAGTAATTGGCAGTTCTCAAGTGATATGAGTACAGATTAGTCTGTCGACATGAGATCATTATATGTCTCGTGTGAGTTTCCACTGTGCTTTGATTACTACCCTACCATGGCTTAAGGAGTCGTGCAAAAAGATTTTAGTTGGGTACAGTCCCGAGCTACAAGGAGACAGTGAACGGATCGTCGGGGATTCGTCTCTTCCTGTATTGGAGGTAGATGTCACGCTGTGCACGGGTGGCCATCACCAGAAATCCTTGGCCAAAGTGGACAAGATTTACTAATTTAGATCAGTAGTTTCTCAGTGGGTGACGGGCTTCAAACTGACACGAAATATCGCGTTATTAGGAGTCTGATCTTATTCACCCTACAAGACCCGATATGCGATACTCTTAGATGAACGGACCGTATTGTATAGAGATTGTCACAGACAAGCTCAGTAGGGTACAGATGAGTTTTCTCATCGACCTTCTTTTCTCTCAATACCTGGATAGCCATTACATACAACTAGTGCCGCTGGCGTGCTTGTAGTTAAATCCACTGCCAGCATATTGACGAGTCTTTAGAGTCCCACACAGAGGGTTTTCCCGGTTCAGGCAATATGATGTACATGACGTATATTGGTATATATAGGTCTTTGATTAAATATGTGTATAGGCTACACGGACTTTAATCGGACGGTTGATAATACCAGCGGCTTAGAATTATGCCGAATTATTAAATCAAGTTTTGGTTTAATAATTTTTATATATATTTTAAATATATGTATTCTAGTATTATTGTTCACTATTCATTTTCTCTCTTGGCTATTCGTATTTTTATACGGATACACTTATATATATTTCGATACGTATACCGGGTTGTATTCCGTATTTCTACGGAATATCTTCTAGAAGATAGAAACCTCATTATATGATTTTCTTTTTAGAAAATCATTTGCAAATGAGGTGGAGGGTAAGATGACATTAAGCATGGTTGAAGATATGTAAAGAGGGATGGGCTTCATTAGGATATTATATATTGTTGTGAGATTCTTTTTTGCATTGTTGCAAAATAATGTGAAGCCATTCCATTCTTGACTACTTTTCATTCATTCATGCTCTCTAGTTCTTCAAGAGTTTCTCATGGCTATTTTCCTCACCTCCTTCTCCTCCTTCTTTAGTTGCTCATTTGAGATTTAGAATTGAGAGGAAAAGATAGTGGAAAATTCCTACATCCCTGGTTGATTCTATGTGAAATAGTGTGTAGTAACCGCAATAAATAACGGTATCGCGTGTAGCTAGCCAAGATGAGTACGGGTCGTCCTCAAGGATGCATGGAACTTTTAATCTTGCTTTAGACGAGTTGATAAGAAAGAAGAAGAATAGAGAATATATTTTAGATCTATATTAAATACGGATGTAGAATATATATAAAGAAGAAGGATTGTAGGGTTCGTTAGGATTTAGTAGTCATGGATGACTAATAAAGATGAATCCTTTTATCTTTTGATAGATTTAAAACTAGATAGATAGTGATGAATGATAATTAGGGTTCTTGGAAGAAACTAGGGTTTCCACACTATTGACCCTTGTCCTTTCATTGATCTCTATTCATGTCTAGCCCAAAATAAAACAATTGTTAATCTGATCTCAAATCGCGATCGAGACTAGCAATAATTTGTAGCGTGCCCGATAAGGATGTTAACGATTATTTTGCAAAAGTTTATAAACTTCATAAGACTTAAAAGAAGTTAAAATATTTTCTCATCTATTGTTCTACTCTAATCCTACGAACCCTATCAAGCGGAGAATTACTCGCGCATGATGGAGATAGAAGAAGAATGGATAGAGAAGGAGATCATAATGCAGAAATTAAATACTAAATAATTAATCTAATAATCTACCTTTATTAATTAACTTCACAAGTACAAATCCTATGAGTTTAGATTACAAGTGGAAGAAGAAGTTGCTCTCGATCTCTGCTTCGTAAGAAGTAGATGTTCCGTCGAATTTCACGTCGCCTTATCACGTCGAATCGCGGACCTGTCATGGATCACTTGTTCTTTGACGGTGATTTGCTTCGTGTAAAAGGTGATGATTTCTAAGTTTAGCCCTCGGTCCTATTTATAATCACAAAAGATACAAACCCTAGATTCCAAGTATTAGGTTTTTGTTGGATATATATGCCCTAGAGGCCTACATTGTATAGGATGCTTGGGATATGTATGTACATAACAGTCTTGCTTGATATGATAGTACGCTATTTGGTTTGACTTTGTCTTAACGTATGATATATTTTACTTGGTATTTATATATATATGTTGATAAAGCCCATAGGGTGTTTGTCTGACTACCGGCGTTGTGATGGCAGTCATACTAGTGGGAGCTGGATAGTCAATAGGCACACCCTTAGATGTCCCTGGTCGCAGGAGTATCGAGATTGGGCATCAATACTCCGGAGTAGACTAGTGTATACATATCTAGACCCTGACGAGGGGCAATGGATTGGTCCCGCAACCATTGGTGGTGTTCACCTAAGATTGTATACAGATGCTCACTGGGTGTGAGTACACCGGACAGGACTCGTCGAGAACTGACTGGATGGTATTATACCTAACGTCAGATAGCAGTTCTCAGGTGACATGTGTGCAGATAGTCCGTTGACTTAAGGTCATCATTTGTCTCGTGTGAGTTCCCACTGTGCTTTGATTATTACCCTACCACGGCTCAAAGGAGTCGTGCAAACAAGTTTCAGTTGGGCACAGTCCCGAGCCACATGGAGGCAGTGAGCGACTGTTAGGGATTCGTCTCTCCCGGTATAGGGAGTTGATATCGCACTGTGGTCATTTGGTCATTACCATAAGTCCCTGGCCAGGGCTGATTGAGAATTACTGATAGGTTGATTAGTAGATTCTCGGATGGTGATAGAGCCATACCGACACGACTTGTACGGTTATTAGGGGTCTGACGTCCACCACCTCCCTAGACCATACATGCGATACTCTTAGACGAACAGACCGGACTGCGCGGATATTGTCACAGACAGGCTCAGTAGGATTTCAGATGGGTTACCTCATCAGCTTTCTTATCGACAACTACCTGGGGACCGTTACGTACAGCTAGTGCCGCTTGCGGTCTGTGGTTAAACCCACTGCCAGCGTAGTAGTCGAGTCTTTAGAGTCCCACACAGATATTTCCCAAACCCAGACGAAAAGATATAGAGGTCGTATGGTTTTACGACAAAGGTTCGGACGCATACGTGTTTGAACGCACGTACGACATTCGGACAGTTTTTACTAGCCGGCTTTGGTTTAAGCCAGATTCTAGTATCAGGTTATTGGATTTATACAGTCTATAGTTTTTCCGTGTTTTCACGGATGAGAGGGGCGTTCTCGTAATTTTCCGAGAAGCTTCTAGAAGGATGTGACATGGAGGGAGAGGTGGCATTTTCATTTAATGATTAAGTGATTCATTGTGAGTGATTCATCATGTCATTAATGCATTATTAAATGCTTAATGACTCACATAATGAATCACCCACTTGCATTAATGAAACATGATGAATAATCTCATATTATTCTTTTCTTTCTTATTCATTATGTTTCATATATCAAGTGAGAAGCTTTTTTATTATCATATAATTTTCATTATCATCTTCTCACTCTCTCTCTTCAAGTTCTCTCTCCTTCACCAAACCTAATCCTACCCCTCATGAGTTGAGAACAAGGATTAGGAAAGACTAATTACTCCATAACCTATTTCTACATCACCTTAGCTACTTTATTTAGCAACTAGAGAAACTAAGTAACCTCAAGTTTAGAGGTTATAGCTTGGATTAGGGTTCTCGGGTGGATCGTCTATCACGGAAGAAAGCCGAAGAGGACGTGGAGATCCAAAGAGGCCGTAGATAACATTAAGACGAAGGACTAGAACCGTTTGGTATAATCTCTTAACATAGTAGTTTAGAACTCTATAGCTTTTGTTAAAACTTGTTTAGCAAACGATTCATACGGTTAATCGATGTTTGATCATAGAACAAGATTGTTATTCATATTTCCGCCTCCCCACAAGTATTGGGGTGTTGAACATCGACTTACAGTGGTATCAGAGCCTAGCTAAACAATATTTAACTTACTTGCAAATTTGTATGAATTTCGAACGGAAAAAACGAAACCGGAAAAGCCCGAAAATATCAGTTTCTGTCGATTTTTAAATGAAGTCCAAAAATTTTTTCAGGGATGTTCAGAAAGCTTGTAATGACACCAGAAGAACACCCAAGAAAATTGGGGTCATGATTCGACCAAAGAGCCGCGGAAACGCGGCGGATCCCACACGATCCGCCGCGGTTCCGCCGCCGATTTGGTGAGTCATGAACCCAAATTTCTTGGGTAGGTTCTCTGTAATATTTGGGATTTTCTGGAATATTTAATTTTTGCTCAGGTTTCAGATTTGCAGAGAAGTATTGGAGCAAGATTAAAAGTGTTTAATCGATCGAAATTGTACAGTATTTGCTTGTTGAATTATATCTGTGATTGTATAATGTGTTCGTAAACCTCCCCTAACTGCTAGTATGTCAGTTGGCAGGGGGTTGCACATTTCTGAAATGGATTTTAACTGTTTGTGTATATAAACTGTATTGGACTGTTGTGGTGATTAGCCGGGGTTATGTGATGGGTTATTATTTAATTCATTTGATGTAAATGTAATTTGTTGTAATATTATTTTGCGGGGCACTTCCAGGTTGCGGTTGTAGCCACCGTTGTATTATTATTTCATTTTACTGTTTTTGCTCCTAGGACAGACCCAAGGTGGGGTGCACAAACTGCCGGGCGGGTAGTTTGCCGCACCCGTAGGGGTCGTGGGTGGGGTAATGGCTATTCATCACAACTGTGTAATCCGTCTTTCATTGCAGGCTCAAATGAAATGCGGATTGCTTGCAAATCCAATGTTGTTTATCTGTGATCTGGAATGCCTATTATTGCGTCTGACGAATGTACAATATCTATATATGATAGCTATTTAGACGTCGCTTATGTTTTACACCCGCGCTAGCCCAGCCCCCGCTCTGTCGTTAGTTAAGTAACCTAACGGGTGATGACGGGACCCCATGGCGAATGCGGATGGCATAAGAGGACGTCGTATTTTCGTTGTTATCTGTAATGATAGGTTAAAGATGGGACGCATTATCATTAATGCAAAGAAAATAAAACCTAAACTGAATCGTTGGAACAATTTCTAAAAACCACTCGGTTTTCTTGAAAAAGAAAATTTTAAATGCGGAGCTTAAACCACTCCTTTTAATAAAAGCTATCTTAGTTCCTTCGATGAAATCAAGTTCATTACGTTAACGGTTTTTTGCCAAAAAAAAACCCAACCGTAACCCTCCGTCGTTTCAGATAGACAGCACATCGTATTCATGCTATGCTTGTTGGCCTACGTCAAGGCATAGTGAATGGTACCAGTGTGTGTGCCTATTTGTTGCATAGATAGATGCATTAGTTTAATACAGACGTACACCTTGTTGGCCTACGTCAAGGGCTTGTACGATGTATTTAAATTGATCAGGACAGCGACGGGTAGAACTTGACTTGCGTCTTATGACTTGTTGGCCTACGTCAAGGTCTATAAGAGCTTGGGGTAAAAAATTACATCGGGAGTTTCAAACATAAAGGAAACTTGCAGATTTAGCTTACCTTCTGGAGTGTGGTGACTAGAGTGGCTTCCATCTAGGGCATCATGCAATGATAGTTGGATCCCGATCTCACTGATGAGTAGGATTACTCTCGGGAATTTCTCTCACTTAACAATCAATGCTATAAACCAAGTAGGTGCCTAGAAAGGTGTTAGAGGGGCTACGCCTCCAGGGAAAAGAGGTTCTTTAATTAAGGAACTTCGCGAAAGCGTTGGAAAACCTCCCTCGAAATACCAACACCAGCCTGGCTGAAAGGTTAAGCAAGTATTGTGACGTGTGATTAAATCCTGGCTAGTTCTTCTTTTAGGTTTTGAAGAAGGATTTGAGGAAACAGTGGGAGCCATCCTGTTTAGATAAAATATTAACCAATCTAAACTTGCAAGAGCATATGCTGAGTGTTTTCTTTTCTCTCTCTCTGGCAGCTACCATGACTGGACTAAAACTATTACTTGAAAAGAATATACTGACCGGGCAGAACTATAAAGATTGGCTAAGAAACGTCAATATTGCGCTGACATATGACAAAGTTGCATATGTTACCACCACTGTTCCTCCCCTTATCCCAGGACCAGATTCCTCAGTTGTGGACAAGGAAGTTCGTAAAACCTGGGATCTAGATTGTGAGCGAGCTAAGTGTATCGTGCTGGCGTCCATGAATAATGAACTCCAGAAACAGCACGAGAGTATGGATATCGTATCCATATTCCTCCATTGCAAGGAATTGTATGGTGAACACTCCCGTATCGCGAGGTACGAAACCTCAAGGAAACTCTTCCAGATGAGGTTAGCTCCAGGATCGCCTGTTGGAGAGCACGTCCTCAAAATGATCACCCTCATTGAGGAACTCGCAAACCTGGGATGCGTGCTAGAGAATGATTTGTATATCGACTTGATTTTGCAGTCCCTTCCCCACACCTTCTCTCAGTTCGTGCTGAACTTCAACATGCACGAAATGGAAGCGGATCTTCCAAAACTCCTCAATATGTTGAGGGTAGCAGAGACCTCCTTGAAAAAGGAGAAGACCCCCGTTCTGTATGTTGGCCAATCATCTTCTTCTAAATCTAAAGCGAAAGCTAAAGGGAAGAAGAAGATGAAAGCCACCAAACCGAAGGGTGGGGTCAAGAAGGTGCAAAGAACGAACAAGGCAGAAAGGGTGAAGGCAGAAAAGAACGAGTGCTTCTATTGTCACAAGCAAGGGCACTGGAAGAAGGACTGTTTGGCCTTTAAAGCCAAGGACATGAAGCAAGCTGTTGCTTCTGCTTCAGGTGTGTTCGTAATCGAAAATTGTCTTTCAGTTAACTCTACTTCATGGGTACTTGATACCGGTTCTGGTTCTCACATCTGTAATTCTTTACAGGATCTGAGAAATAGTAGAGTACTGGGGGCAGGTGATATGACTCTCCGGATGGGCAATGGAATGCATGTAGATGCAGTTGCAATAGGGGAATATCACCTAGGGTTGAATAGTGGACACATTTTGGTATTGTATAGCTGTTTTAGTATTCCCAGTATGTTGTGTAATATTATATCAGTATCTTTGTTGTCTAATAAAGGATATAATTTTGTGCTTGAAAGAAATGTCATGAACATTCTCCTAAATCAAGAACTGATTGGGTTTGGCACACTGGAAAACGGCATATACATACTTAATCAACCACAAATTTTCAATATTCAAAACACGCGTAAAAGAAAGGCTCCAGATTCGAATCAAGCCTTCCTATGGCATTGTAGACTTGGTCATATAAATGAAACAAGGTTGACTAAGTTACATAAAGATGGATATCTAGATCCGTTTGAATATTCATCATATGCAACTTTTCAATCATGTATCAAAGGAAAAATGACCAAATCTCCGTTCACCGGACACGGAGAAAGAGCCACTGAACTCTTGGGACTAGTACACAGTGATGTATGTGGTCCGATGTCTATACATGCACGAAGTGGTCACTCCTACTTCATCACTTTTACTGATGAATTCTCTAGGTATGGACATGTGTTCTTAATAAAGCATAAATCCGAGGCTTTTGAGAAGTTTAAGGAGTATAAAAATGAAGTAGAGAAACAAACTGGTAAAAGCATCAAGACACTTCGATCTGATCGAGGTGGAGAATACTTAAGTACCAGTTTCCTTGAATACTTGAAAGCAAATGGAATTCTCTCTCAGCTTACTCCACCTTATACACCTCAGCATAATGGTGTATCAGAAAGAAGGAATCGCACGCTATTAGATATGGTGCGTTCAATGATGAGTAGTGCTGAGTTGCCACTTTCCTTCTGGGGATTTGCTCTAGAATCAGCCGCATATCTATTAAATAGAGTTCCAACTAAGTCTGTACCTACCACTCCATATGAAATGTGGTATGGGAAGAGACCATATCTCAAGTATATCAAGATATGGGGGTGTCCGGTATATGTTAAAAAGCATAATCCGGACAAGCTCGAAGCACGATCGGTTTTATGCAAGTTTGTAGGATACCCCAAGCATTCAAGGGGGTACATGGTCTACCACACTGAAGAACAAAAGGTGTTTGTCGCTCGTCACATTGTCTTCTTAGAAAGCGAATTTCTTGCAAAAGAAATTAGTGGGAGCGCGGTAGAACTGGAAGAAATTCCAGAACCTCAAACAGCAACCGAAGACTTAGAAGAATCTCAGATTTCAATAGAACATGACGAACCAACGCCACTCCGCAGATCTAGTAGGCTTTCTCATCCTCCTGAAAGATACTATGGTTTTCTTCTTGATGGGGATCGAGAGGATTGCATCATCGATGATGATGAGCCTACTAGTTTTCAGCAGGCTATCACAAGTAGCGACTCAGTAAAGTGGCTGGATGCAATGAGATCCGAAATGGAATCCATGTATACCAATAAAGTATGGACTTTAGAAGTTGCTCCTCCTGGGGTAAAACCAGTTAGGTGCAAATGGATCTTCAAAAAGAAGATTGGTACATTTGGACAAGTGGAAACCTACAAAGCTAGACTAGTAGCAAAAGGTTTTCGTCAAAGACCAGGATTGGACTATGATGAAACCTTTTCACCAGTAGCTATGCTTAAATCCATTCGGATCATGCTTGCCATTGCTGCCTTCCATGACTATGAAATCTGGCAAATGGATGTAAAAACAGCTTTTCTAAATGGACATCTAGAAGAGAGTGTTTACATGGATCAACCAGAAGGTTTCTTAGACAGTGGGAGCAGCGGAAGAGTGTGCAAATTGCTTAAATCCATTTATGGGTTAAAGCAAGCATCGCGGAGTTGGAACATCTGTTTTGATGAAACAGTCAAGGAATTTGACTTTATCAAAAATATAGATGAACCATGTATTTATAGGAAGATTGTAGAAGGAGCAGTAGTCTTCCTCGTTTTATACGTCGACGACATACTACTGATAGGGAATGATATCCCTATACTACAATCAGTAAAGCTCTTCTTGTCACAGAAATTCTCTATGAAAGACTTGGGAGATGCATCATACATTCTGGGCATTAAGATCTATCGAGATAGATCTAATAGAATATTGGGACTTTCACAGTCCAGGTATATAGACACTATACTAAAGAGATTTAGTATGGAAGATTCCAAGCGCGGCAATATGCCCGCTTGTCACGGAATCACCCTCTCCAAAGAGATGTCTCCAAAGACTGATGAAGAGAGGGCTCGCATGGGCATTATACCCTACGCTTCGGCGGTAGGATCAATAATGTATGCGATGTTATGTACCAGACCAGACGTAGCTTACGCACTTAGTGTGGTAAGCAGGTATCAATTGGACCCAGGTGAGAAACATTGGATAGCGGTGAAGAACATTCTCAAGTACCTGAGAAGGACTAAGGAGATGTTCTTGATTTACGGCAATAGGGACCTCCAGGTAGAGGCTTTTACCGACTCCGGCTTCCAAAGTGACAAGGATGATTCTAAATCTATTTCGGGTTTTGTGTTTACCCTCAATGGAGGAGCGGTATGTTGGAAGAGTTCCAAACAAGATACCGTCGCAGACTCAACTATGGAGGCTGAGTATATAGCTTCTAGTGAAGCCGCAAAAGAGGCTGTCTGGATAAGGAAGTTCATTTCTGAACTTCAGGTGGTTCCGTCCATTGCCAATCCAATACCTTTGTATTGCGATAACAATGGCGCTGTAGCTTTAGCGAAGGAACTAAGGTCCCATCAGAAATCCAGGCATATCTTAAGGCGGTTTCACCTGATCAGGGAGATCGTGGATCGTCGGGAGATCGAGATACGGAGAGTAGACACAAAAGACAACACGGCAGATCCATTCACCAAGGCCATTCCTCAAGTACAGTTCGAGAGGCTTTTTGAGATGTTGGGCATGCGGTACGCAAGCAACTGGATCTGGTAGAGACAGTGGGTACTCATTGCGCCAATTATAGGCCTTAGTGCAAGTAGGAGATTGTTGGATATATATGCCCTAGAGGCCTACATTGTATAGGATGCTTGGGATATGTATGTACATAACAGTCTTGCTTGATATGACAGTACGCTATTTGGTTTGACTTTGTCTTAACGTATGATATATTTTACTTGGTATTTATATATATATGTTGATAAAGCCCATAGGGTGTTTGTCTGACTACCGGCGTTGTGATGGCAGTCATACTAGTGGGAGCTGGATAGTCAATAGGCACACCCTTAGATGTCCCTGGTCGCAGGAGTATCGAGATTGGGCATCAATACTCCGGAGTAGACTAGTGTATACATATCTAGACCCTGACGAGGGGCAATGGATTGGTCCCGCAACCATTGGTGGTGTTCACCTAAGATTGTATACAGATGCTCACTGGGTGTGAGTACACCGGACAGGACTCGCCGAGAACTGACTGGATGGTATTATACCTAACGTCAGATAGCAGTTCTCAGGTGACATGTGTGCAGATAGTCCGTTGACTTAAGGTCATCATTTGTCTCGTGTGAGTTCCCACTGTGCTTTGATTATTACCCTACCACGGCTCAAAGGAGTCGTGCAAACAGGTTTCAGTTGGGCATAGTCCCGAGCCACATGGAGGCAGTGAGCGACTGTTAGGGATTCGTCTCTCCCGGTATAGGGAGTTGATATCGCACTGTGGTCGTTTGGTCATTACCATAAGTCCCTGGCCAGGGCTGATTGAGAATTACTGATAGGTTGATTAGTAGATTCTCGGATGGTGATAAAGCCATACCGACACGACTTGTACGGTTATTAGGGGTCTGACGTCCACCACCTCTCTAGACCATACATGCGATACTCTTAGACGAACAGACCGGACTGCGCGGATATTGTCACAGACAGGCTCAGTAGGATTTCAGATGGGTTACCTCATCAGCTTTCTTATCGAGAACTACCTGGGGACCGTTACGTACAGCTAGTGCCGCTTGCGGTCTTTGGTTAAACCCACTGCCAGCGTAGTAGTCGAGTCTTTAGAGTCCCACACAGAGATTTCCCAAACCCAGACGAAAAGATATAGAGGTCGTATGGTTTTACGACAAAGGTTCGGACGCATACGTGTTTGAACGCACGTATGACAATCGGATAGTTTTTACTAGCCGGCTTTGGTTTAAGCCAGATTCTAGTATCAGGTTATTGGATTTATACAGTCTATAGTTTTTCCGTGTTTTCACGGATGAGAGGGGCGTTCTCGTAATTTTCCGAGAAGCTTCTAGAAGGATGTGACATGGAGGGAGAGGTGGCATTTTCATTTAATGATTAAGTGACTCATTGTGAGTGATTCATCATGTCATTAATGCATTATTAAATGCTTAATGACTCACATAATGAATCACCCACTTGCATTAATGAAACATGATGAATAATCTCATATTGTTCTTTTCTTTCTTATTCATTATGTTTCATATATCAAGTGAGAAGCTTTTTTATTATCATATAATTTTCATTATCAACTTCTCACTCTCTCTCTTTAAGTTCTCTCTCCTTCACCAAACCTAATCCTACCCCTCATGAGTTGAGAACAAGGATTAGGAAAGACTAATTACTCCATAACCTATCTCTACATCACCTTAGCTACTCTATTTAGCAACTAGAGAAACTAAGTAACCTCAAGTTTAGAGGTTATAGCTTGGATTAGGGTTCTCGGGTGGATCGTCTATCACGGAAGAAAGCCGAAGAGAACGTGGAGATCCAAAGAGGCCGTAGATAACATTAAGACGAAGGACTAGAACCGTTTAGTATAATCTCTTAATATAGTAGTTTAGAACTCTATAGCTTTTGTTAAAACTTGTTTAGCAAACGATTCATACGGTTAATCGATGTTTGATCATAGAACAAGATTGTTATTCATATTTCTGCCTCCCCACAAGTATTGGGGTGTTGAACATCGACTTACAGTTTTATTGAGAAGATCCTACCCACAGAATCCCACACCCAAACTCTTCACAATGGCCGCGGATTCGTCGCATTTTTCACATTTTGGCCATGGTTGGGCGGTAGGATAAGGGAGTTAAGGCTTCAATTTTCTGGGGCTTATACATGTTGACACGTGGAGATCTTCTAGATATCTGGAATTTGAAAATATTTCCTGAGTTTCTGCCAGTATTGATTCTTCAATTTTATTTAACTTCATCGGCAGATTTTTGATTCCCGACTTCTCAATATCCCGATCTTCTGACCTGAGCCAAATCTTGCATAATATCTGTCACGCCCCGCTTCCCAGAGTACGCAAGATTTGGGCACGTGACATAGCCAACCATGCTACCTGTGGGTAGGAAGTATCCATCCACAGTCACATTACGGTTGTAAAGATATCAAGAACAGTAAAATAAACTAAACTAATACATGTCCAAATCCAATATAACAAGAATCAATAAACAATAAGTGCGGAAGCTAATGATCCAATACAATGAATAAACAGTACGTCCCATAATGCGGGCTCACATCTGGAAATGAAATGACATAAATAAACTAAACTCTCAAGAACTCACAGTTCAGCCTGCTGGCTGAAGTACTCCTGCTCGGTCGACGTCAAGGGCACGGAATCTGGGCCATGCAAAACCCAGACGTCAGCGCGTCATGATATCAAGTATACAGTAAAAACATGGTAATAAACAATGCAAGCATGAACATGAAATAAGCAGTAATAAGAAGTAACAAGCAGGGTAAAGTGCAAAGGTGACTAGACTGCCCTATCAGGTTTTCTACTCTACAGTCTTTGAAACCAATTGATGAATCGTCGATGTAACTCAATAGTATCCCGTGCGTGCCCGGGACCACGGTCATGATTCTCGGGGCTGAATCCGAGACGTGCCGCTAAGCAGTAAAAGGTAGTAGGATAGATGAGTGATGTCAGCATCAACACTCCGGAGCTGGCCAAGCCCGTAAGACTGATCAGAACAATGTGTCGAACTGTTGAGTTACAAGTCGGTTTCACCTTTGATTTCCCCATACCCCCAAGCTATGTATGTCAGGTCAGGTATTCAGTAGTCAAGGACTAATGCCAACACAAGTCAAGTAAAGGTAGGTCTGTCTGGATCGACAGCAGGAATGGTTAGGTTTGTCGGCATTAGGCATGAGATCAGGTAACAGATCAGGTTACTTTCAACAGGTAGAGTCGATATGTACAGGGTGTTGTGTCCATTGTATCAGTACATGAGTCAGGTGTATCAAGATCGGTCAATATGGAATGCAATCCGGTATATGATGATGACAGGTATAGTAACAAATAACGAACAGTAGCAGGAAACAGTAAATAGCAAATATTATTCTATGAGAACACAGTGATGTTTGTATTTTCATAATAATCCGGTTCACGCACCTTTGAGGTGCAAGAGCCACAAGATGAAACAATATCGATAGTATACACAATGGAGTTATATGAATTTGAACTAAGCATAATAATTGTCTCAGGAGTGATTTTAACCAATGAAGTGGGGATGATCTACTTGGTTTGATTAGTTAAGTATGAATTAATAGCAGACCGGTTAAAGCGAGCAATATTTCCATTGATTTAAAGTTACGAATAATCGTGGCTAGCAATTCTAAGTTATAACAGGTATCGATATTATATTAGTTGTGTGGTTATAATATGATGGTTAAGTTGTAGCATGTTAAGCAAGTATTCAGATACTTGCCTCGGCGGTTCCGCAAACCGAAACACGGATGCGATGTCGGCAGAAACTGTGATACGGAAGCACGGGCCACGGATCGAGTCCCAACAGAGATCAGCGGGATCACACGGACCAGGGGACTTCGCTGGAGCGTCGGGTTCGTCAGACGGCACGGTCGGAATTCCGGCAACGACAAAAGAGCGAAGTTAGCAATACGATAAACATGCAAGATCAGCGGGGGTGTTGCACCAAAATGAAGGAGAAGGAAACTTACAGGGAAGAAACAAGGTGCAAACACGATGGCTCGACGGCACTGGATCGCCGGCGAGGCAGCGACGGCGAAGACGGTGGCTGGAACAATCTTGAGTTCGCTGGAAAGGGGTGCTGCAGCGAGTGCGAGGGTGGTGGTCGCCTCTGGTGGTCGAGAGGGAAGGGAGGTGGTCGGAGGTGGCGTCGACGAGGTCGCCGGCGCGTTTTTCCGGCGAACAGGGAAGGTGCAGGCGTTGGGTGAAGGGTCGGGTTTGCTTTTCCGGCGAGGGGAGGAGGGAATGACGACGAGGTCGGGTCGAGTAGGGTGAGAGGGGGTCGTGGGGTCGTCGACGACGATGGGCGACGTCGGCGGTGAGGTTGCGAGGGGATGGAGACGAGGCCGGGCTGCGCGCAGGTGCGGGGAAGAGCGGGAGAGCGAGAGGAGGAGGGTGCTGTGAGATCGACGGGATGGTGGCGGCGACGGCGAAGTCGCGGGGAGTCGTCGGTGAGGTCTCGATGCTAGGGTTTGGGTTAACGTGGGGTTTCTCGTGGTCGCGTGGGGTGAAGGCGGCTGTGCATGCGATAATATATAGAGAGTAAGAGAGAGAGGGAGTTGTTGAGATAGAGAGAGAGAGAAAGAGATTCGTGAGGATGAGAGAGAGAGACTGAGGGAAAGAGAGAGAGATTTGAGATAGATTGAGGGAAGAGAGAGAGAGATAGGGAAATGGGATAGGTGGGGCCCACGCACAAATCAGCCCTCGTGATTGGCTGATCACGAGGTGGGGAAAAATATTAGGATGAGGATTTTAGTAATCAACAGTTGGGAAAATATTCGTAGATATATTTAGTTATAAAAATTAAATTGAAACGGGCCCTTTTTGGCGCGAAATGAAACATTTCCAAATCGCGCCCGGGTTGCGCCCAAAAGTTCCAAATTCAAATTATAAGATTTTAAGCGGGTTCCAAATTTTGAAAATAGGTGTTTAATGATTAAAATGCATGCCCCCAAGTCGGACACTTGCACGCGCGCGTAGTCGCCCAAACTTGCCCGTTCGGCCAAACGGAACGGAATCTCGACATGCGGACGCTAACACGCGACTAGTGGCGACGAGTAGGCCAACATGGACATCTCAAATTTCATTTTCGGAGTTAAAAATTGTTATGTGCTAAAAATGACTTAACCGGGTAAAATTTAGCAATAAACACTAGAAAATCAGAAAAATTGGAAAGAGCAATAAATAACCATTAACTAATAATATACATAGTATAATTGGGCTCGGGTGTTACATCATACCCAACTACAAAAGAATTTCGTCCTCGAAATTCCAAGAATACAAGATAACTAACTACTGGAAAAGATGAGGGAATTTCTGCCGGACCTCGTCTTCTCGTTCCCAAGTAGATTCTCCATGCGATCGGTTACCCCAAGAAACTAGCACAAGAGGGATAACCTTGTTCTTAAGAACCTTTTCTCTTCGATCCTTGATCTCGACTGGTCGTTCCTCAAAAGTCAGGTCCTCTCGTACAGTCAACTCCGAATGATCCAAAACATGAGTCTCATCGCGAACATACTTCCGTAGTTGAGACACATGAAACACATCGTGAACTCCTGCTAAGGACGGTGGTAACGCCAACCGGTACGATACCTCTCCAACACGCTCCAATATCTCGAAGGGTCCAACGAATCGGGGACTAAGCTTTCCCCGACTTCCAAAGCGAATCACCCCTCTAGTCGGTGATATCTTCAGGAATACCAAATCGCCCACGGCGAACTCTAGAGGTCTTCTTGACGTGTCGGCCCAACTCTTCTGTCTGTCTTGAGCTGCCTTCATGTGCTTTCTGATCGTATTCACTTTATCAACTGTCTGTACCACCAAATCTGGCCCTAGTAACCTTCGTTCACCCACATCATCCCAACATACAGGTGAACGGCACTTACGACCATACAACGCTTCGAACGGGGCCATTTGAATAGTTGCTTGGAAGCTGTTGTTGTACGAAAACTCCACCAGGTGTAGATGATCTTCCCAAGAACCTTTGAAGTCTAACATGCAAGCTCTCAACATATCTTCAAGGGTCTGGATCGTTCTCTCTGATTGTCCATCAGTCTGGGGATGATAAGCTGTGCTGAACTTCAATCGAGTCCCCAAACTTTCTTGTAAACTCCTCCAAAAGTGTGACAAGAACCGAGTGTCCCGGTCGGACACGATGCTTACCGGTACTCCATGCAATCTGACAATCTCCTGCATGTATCGCTCTGCCAAGGTCTCTGTCGATTGACCAACCCGAAAAGGAATAAAGTGAGCTGCCTTGGTCAACCGATCGACAATCACCCATACAGCATTGTTGCCCTTTGGACTCCGCGGTAAAGCCGTCACGAAATCCATGGTTATATGTTCCCACTTCCATTGAGGAATCGGAAGTGGTTGCAACAAACCAGCAATCCTTTGGTGTTCAGCCTTGACTTGCTGACACACTAAGCACTTAGCCACGAAGCGAGCGATTTCCCGTTTCATACCTTCCCACCAGAAATGCTGTCGAATATCTCGGTACATCTTTGTCCCTCCTGGATGTACAGAGTAAGCTGAACTGTGTGCCTCCTTCATAAGCTCCTCACGCACATCTCCTTTTGGCACACACACACGGCTACCATATCTCAACGAACCGTCTTCATGGATCAGTAAATCGGTTCGTAGTCCGGCTCCAACCTGCTCTCGAAACTTTTGCAGTCTAGGATCCTGCGATTGCGCCACTTTAATCTTTTCAACTAAGGACGATTGTACTTGCAATTGCATCAACTGTCCTGTAGCACGTGGTAGCACAACCTCCAAGTCAAATCTCCGAAACTCCTCAATGATCTCTCTCTGCGCAGTCAATAACTGAATTGCTGGTAACCGACTTAGCGCATCTGGCACGACGTTAACCTTTCCCGGATGGTACTTAAGATCAAGGTCGTAGTCGGCCATCAGCTCCAACCATCTGCGTTGCCTCATGTTCAACTCCTTCTGAGTGAACACATATTTCAAACTCTTATGATCCGTAAAGACTTCAACTCTCTCGCCCAGAAGGTAGTGTCTCCAAATCTTCAGGGCGAAGATCACGGCTGCAAGCTCCAAGTCGTGAGTCGGATAGTTCTGCTCATGAGTCTTCAGCTGTCTCGATGCGTAAGCGACGACTTTCCCATTCTGCATCAAAACACATCCCAATCCCTTTCCAGATGCGTCGCTGTGAATCACCAGTCCTCCTGAATTATCCGGTACGGTCAGGATCGGGGCGGTTATCAACTTTTGCTTCAACGTCTCGAAGGCCAATGCACATCCATCTGTCCAAACAAACGGTACCTCCTTACGCGTAAGCTTGGTTAACGGCTCAGCTAGACGAGCGAAGTTCTCCACAAATCTTCTGTAGTAACCGGCAAGTCCAAGAAAACTTCTTATCTCTGCAACATTCTTCGGAACGGGCCAATCTCGAACTGCTGCAATCTTCTCGGGATCAACGGCGATTCCATCGCCCGACACGACATGCCCCAGAAACTTCACTTCTTCCAACCAGAATTCGCACTTACTCATCTTCGCGAATAATTTCTCCTGTCTCAGCGTTTGCAGTGCGATCCTTAAGTGCTCAGCATGCTCCTCCGGACTCTTCGAGTACACCAGAATATCGTCAATGAATACCACAATAAACTGGTCCAAGAACGGTGAAAAGATCCTGTTCATCAAGTCCATAAATATTGCCGGCGCATTAGTCACTCCGAAGGGCATCACTAAATACTCGAAATGCCCATACCGAGTTCGAAACGCCGTCTTGCAAATGTCTTCTGCCTTCACTCGGACCTGATGATATCCTGATCGCAAGTCCAGTTTCGAGAATACCCTCGCGCCACTAAGCTGCTCAAAAAGTTCTCCAATGCGAGGGATCGGGTACTTGTTCTTAATAGTCACCCGGTTTAATTCTCGGTAATCAATGCACATCCTTCTCGTGCCATCCTTCTTCTTTACTAAAAGAACTGGAGCTCCCCAAGGTGAGTTGCTGCTTCGAATCCATCCCTTCTCGAGTAGTTCGCCAACTTGTTTCTTAACTTCTTCCAATTCCACCGGTGCCATCGGATAATAAGATTTTGATACTGGCGCTGCACCTGGAATGAGGTCAATCGCAAACTCCACATCTCGCTTCGGCGGTAGGCCTGAAATATCTTCAAACACATCCATAAAGTCGCGAACAACTGCCGGCTCTTCATTACTATCCACAACCATAGCCGCAAGAACATTGTTCGTCGGCCTAGCCCTAAACTCGACGGGCCCGACAGAACTGTCTCCTCCGATGAAAGTAAACTCAGGGTGTCCGGAAATCTGGAAAATTACTTTCCTTGCCCTACAATCAATGTGTGCGTGGAAAGTGCCAAGAAAATCCATTCCCAAGACTACTTCATAACTGCCCGTATCAATCACCAAGAAATCCGCAAAAAGCTCCCGTCCACAAACAACAACAGTACAATCTCTACATTCCTTACTAGCTATGATTTTCCCATTCCCAGTGTGTATGTCCCAAAAACTAGACATGGTCGTGCAGGTGATCGAGTGTGTAGTTATAAACTTTGATGACATAAAACAGTGGGATGCTCCGGAATCAAATAATGCCAAAGTAGGAAAACCACGAACGAGTACAGTACCTGAAACCACTTCTCCTGATGCCTTGGCTTCCTCAGCTGTCAAAGTGAAAGCTCGACCCTGGTTGGGTCCTTGTGTCAGCTGCTTCTGCCCTTGGAACAGTCTCTGCGGAGGCTTCCGTATATCATCTCTCGTGCGAAGCTTCGACGGACAAGTACCAACTGCGTGATCGGCTGCCCCACAAACCAGACAAAGTCCTAGTCTCCTTCGACAGTCCTTCTGCACGTGCCCAGGTAATCGGCAGTAATCACAAATCACGCTCTTCCTTCGATCAACGATCACAGGCTTCTTCATTGGCGCTACACCTCGACGGTCCACTGGAATACCTCTGCGCCCATGATCTCGGTTAGGTACAAATGCAGGCTTCCTGGCCGCAGCTGCTGTCTGGTGAAGGTTCCCTTTCGATCCTGATAAACTCTGCTGCTCTCTGGCTGCCGTAAGAACCTGCGAGAAAGTGGTCAAACCCAGGGAGACAATCTGCCTCTGGATGTCCACATCCAAACTGCGCAAGAACCTTCGCGCCCTGTCTGCCTCCTTGGCGACTAAGGGTCCAGCGAAACGGCTAAGTCTCGTCCACTCCGCTGCATGTACATCCACAGCTGCTCCATTTTGTTTCAGCCCAATAAATCTCTCCTCCATTTCCTCCCGTGCAGTCCGCGGGAAGAACTTTTCCAAGAAACTTTTGGAGAAATCCGCCCAACTGATTGGCTTAGACAGGCGGGTCTCTTCCACAAGCCACCACTCTCGGGCGTAATCCACCAGCTGAATGCGCACCACATCAACTCTCTTGTCTTCTGGGATCTGTGCCGCAATCAATAAATTCTCTGTGTCCACAAGCCACTGCTCGGCTGGCAACGGCTCCTCCAAGCCAGTAAAAGTAGTAGGACCCAACCGTCTGAAATCTGCCACGGTCCCTACTCGGTCGACTGGCTTCGCTACAGCGGTGTTTACAGACTGCTGCATCGCCTGCAAACCCTCCTGAAATGAATCGGCTTGCTGCTGGATCAGCTCAGTTTGCCTCTTCTGATTTTCCAACATCCCTCGTATCACTCCTAACATGGCGGCTTCGTCCACACGCCTCTGATACGTCTTGAAATTCTTATCTGCCATGGTCCTGAAATCAAAACAAACAACATTAGCATGATGATAGATTCAATATATAAATCAAGGCTAGAACTCCAAGATACTTAAATAGAGTACTGCATTGTAGCTATGCCGCGGTATCATAGCCGCAATTACTTAACTCCACCCAAGTCGCCTAAGTCCTAGAGATAACAAGAATTTAGGTTTTCGAGTTAACAGTGCAAAGTAAGTTTGCATGTCGACATGATCTGGAAGAATGATTCAAGAACGGTAAAACGGTCAAGGTGGCAGGACATGTTTCCTAATTACGGGTATTATAATTCGTGTATCGGGTGCAATACCCAACTACAAGAATCAACCCAATTAACCTATGGCTCTGATACCAAAAAACCATGTCACGCCCCGCTTCCCAGAGTACGCAAGATTTGGGCACGTGACATAGCCAACCATGCTACCTGTGGGTAGGAAGTATCCATCCACAGTCACATTACGGTTGTAAAGATATCAAGAACAGTAAAATAAACTAAACTAATACATGTCCAAATCCAATATAACAAGAATCAATAAACAATAAGTGCGGAAGCTAATGATCCAATACAATGAATAAACAGTACGTCCCATAATGCGGGCTCACATCTGGAAATGAAATGACATAAATAAACTAAACTCTCAAGAACTCACAGTTCAGCCTGCTGGCTGAAGTACTCCTGCTCGGTCGACGTCAAGGGCACGGAATCTGGGCCATGCAAAACCCAGACGTCAGCGCGTCATGATATCAAGTATACAGTAAAAACATGGTAATAAACAATGCAAGCATGAACATGAAATAAGCAGTAATAAGAAGTAACAAGCAGGGTAAAGTGCAAAGGTGACTAGACTGCCCTATCAGGTTTTCTACTCTACAGTCTTTGAAACCAATTGATGAATCGTCGATGTAACTCAATAGTATCCCGTGCGTGCCCGGGACCACGGTCATGATTCTCGGGGCTGAATCCGAGACGTGCCGCTAAGCAGTAAAAGGTAGTAGGATAGATGAGTGATGTCAGCATCAACACTCCGGAGCTGGCCAAGCCCGTAAGACTGATCAGAACAATGTGTCGAACTGTTGAGTTACAAGTCGGTTTCACCTTTGATTTCCCCATACCCCCAAGCTATGTATGTCAGGTCAGGTATTCAGTAGTCAAGGACTAATGCCAACACAAGTCAAGTAAAGGTAGGTCTGTCTGGATCGACAGCAGGAATGGTTAGGTTTGTCGGCATTAGGCATGAGATCAGGTAACAGATCAGGTTACTTTCAACAGGTAGAGTCGATATGTACAGGGTGTTGTGTCCATTGTATCAGTACATGAGTCAGGTGTATCAAGATCGGTCAATATGGAATGCAATCCGGTATATGATGATGACAGGTATAGTAACAAATAACGAACAGTAGCAGGAAACAGTAAATAGCAAATATTATTCTATGAGAACACAGTGATGTTTGTATTTTCATAATAATCCGGTTCACGCACCTTTGAGGTGCAAGAGCCACAAGATGAAACAATATCGATAGTATACACAATGGAGTTATATGAATTTGAACTAAGCATAATAATTGTCTCAGGAGTGATTTTAACCAATGAAGTGGGGATGATCTACTTGGTTTGATTAGTTAAGTATGAATTAATAGCAGACCGGTTAAAGCGAGCAATATTTCCATTGATTTAAAGTTACGAATAATCGTGGCTAGCAATTCTAAGTTATAACAGGTATCGATATTATATTAGTTGTGTGGTTATAATATGATGGTTAAGTTGTAGCATGTTAAGCAAGTATTCAGATACTTGCCTCGGCGGTTCCGCAAACCGAAACACGGATGCGATGTCGGCAGAAACTGTGATACGGAAGCACGGGCCACGGATCGAGTCCCAACAGAGATCAGCGGGATCACACGGACCAGGGGACTTCGCTGGAGCGTCGGGTTCGTCAGACGGCACGGTCGGAATTCCGGCAACGACAAAAGAGCGAAGTTAGCAATACGATAAACATGCAAGATCAGCGGGGGTGTTGCACCAAAATGAAGGAGAAGGAAACTTACAGGGAAGAAACAAGGTGCAAACACGATGGCTCGACGGCACTGGATCGCCGGCGAGGCAGCGACGGCGAAGACGGTGGCTGGAACAATCTTGAGTTCGCTGGAAAGGGGTGCTGCAGCGAGTGCGAGGGTGGTGGTCGCCTCTGGTGGTCGAGAGGGAAGGGAGGTGGTCGGAGGTGGCGTCGACGAGGTCGCCGGCGCGTTTTTCCGGCGAACAGGGAAGGTGCAGGCGTTGGGTGAAGGGTCGGGTTTGCTTTTCCGGCGAGGGGAGGAGGGAATGACGACGAGGTCGGGTCGAGTAGGGTGAGAGGGGGTCGTGGGGTCGTCGACGACGATGGGCGACGTCGGCGGTGAGGTTGCGAGGGGATGGAGACGAGGCCGGGCTGCGCGCAGGTGCGGGGAAGAGCGGGAGAGCGAGAGGAGGAGGGTGCTGTGAGATCGACGGGATGGTGGCGGCGACGGCGAAGTCGCGGGGAGTCGTCGGTGAGGTCTCGATGCTAGGGTTTGGGTTAACGTGGGGTTTCTCGTGGTCGCGTGGGGTGAAGGCGGCTGTGCATGCGATAATATATAGAGAGTAAGAGAGAGAGGGAGTTGTTGAGATAGAGAGAGAGAGAAAGAGATTCGTGAGGATGAGAGAGAGAGACTGAGGGAAAGAGAGAGAGATTTGAGATAGATTGAGGGAAGAGAGAGAGAGATAGGGAAATGGGATAGGTGGGGCCCACGCACAAATCAGCCCTCGTGATTGGCTGATCACGAGGTGGGGAAAAATATTAGGATGAGGATTTTAGTAATCAACAGTTGGGAAAATATTCGTAGATATATTTAGTTATAAAAATTAAATTGAAACGGGCCCTTTTTGGCGCGAAATGAAACATTTCCAAATCGCGCCCGGGTTGCGCCCAAAAGTTCCAAATTCAAATTATAAGATTTTAAGCGGGTTCCAAATTTTGAAAATAGGTGTTTAATGATTAAAATGCATGCCCCCAAGTCGGACACTTGCACGCGCGCGTAGTCGCCCAAACTTGCCCGTTCGGCCAAACGGAACGGAATCTCGACATGCGGACGCTAACACGCGACTAGTGGCGACGAGTAGGCCAACATGGACATCTCAAATTTCATTTTCGGAGTTAAAAATTGTTATGTGCTAAAAATGACTTAACCGGGTAAAATTTAGCAATAAACACTAGAAAATCAGAAAAATTGGAAAGAGCAATAAATAACCATTAACTAATAATATACATAGTATAATTGGGCTCGGGTGTTACATCATACCCAACTACAAAAGAATTTCGTCCTCGAAATTCCAAGAATACAAGATAACTAACTACTGGAAAAGATGAGGGAATTTCTGCCGGACCTCGTCTTCTCGTTCCCAAGTAGATTCTCCATGCGATCGGTTACCCCAAGAAACTAGCACAAGAGGGATAACCTTGTTCTTAAGAACCTTTTCTCTTCGATCCTTGATCTCGACTGGTCGTTCCTCAAAAGTCAGGTCCTCTCGTACAGTCAACTCCGAATGATCCAAAACATGAGTCTCATCGCGAACATACTTCCGTAGTTGAGACACATGAAACACATCGTGAACTCCTGCTAAGGACGGTGGTAACGCCAACCGGTACGATACCTCTCCAACACGCTCCAATATCTCGAAGGGTCCAACGAATCGGGGACTAAGCTTTCCCCGACTTCCAAAGCGAATCACCCCTCTAGTCGGTGATATCTTCAGGAATACCAAATCGCCCACGGCGAACTCTAGAGGTCTTCTTGACGTGTCGGCCCAACTCTTCTGTCTGTCTTGAGCTGCCTTCATGTGCTTTCTGATCGTATTCACTTTATCAACTGTCTGTACCACCAAATCTGGCCCTAGTAACCTTCGTTCACCCACATCATCCCAACATACAGGTGAACGGCACTTACGACCATACAACGCTTCGAACGGGGCCATTTGAATAGTTGCTTGGAAGCTGTTGTTGTACGAAAACTCCACCAGGTGTAGATGATCTTCCCAAGAACCTTTGAAGTCTAACATGCAAGCTCTCAACATATCTTCAAGGGTCTGGATCGTTCTCTCTGATTGTCCATCAGTCTGGGGATGATAAGCTGTGCTGAACTTCAATCGAGTCCCCAAACTTTCTTGTAAACTCCTCCAAAAGTGTGACAAGAACCGAGTGTCCCGGTCGGACACGATGCTTACCGGTACTCCATGCAATCTGACAATCTCCTACATGTATCGCTCTGCCAAGGTCTCTGTCGATTGACCAACCCGAAAAGGAATAAAGTGAGCTGCCTTGGTCAACCGATCGACAATCACCCATACAGCATTGTTGCCCTTTGGACTCCGCGGTAAAGCCGTCACGAAATCCATGGTTATATGTTCCCACTTCCATTGAGGAATCGGAAGTGGTTGCAACAAACCAGCAATCCTTTGGTGTTCAGCCTTGACTTGCTGACACACTAAGCACTTAGCCACGAAGCGAGCGATTTCCCGTTTCATACCTTCCCACCAGAAATGCTGTCGAATATCTCGGTACATCTTTGTCCCTCCTGGATGTACAGAGTAAGCTGAACTGTGTGCCTCCTTCATAAGCTCCTCACGCACATCTCCTTTTGGCACACACACACGGCTACCATATCTCAACGAACCGTCTTCATGGATCAGTAAATCGGTTCGTAGTCCGGCTCCAACCTGCTCTCGAAACTTTTGCAGTCTAGGATCCTGCGATTGCGCCACTTTAATCTTTTCAACTAAGGACGATTGTACTTGCAATTGCATCAACTGTCCTGTAGCACGTGGTAGCACAACCTCCAAGTCAAATCTCCGAAACTCCTCAATGATCTCTCTCTGCGCAGTCAATAACTGAATTGCTGGTAACCGACTTAGCGCATCTGGCACGACGTTAACCTTTCCCGGATGGTACTTAAGATCAAGGTCGTAGTCGGCCATCAGCTCCAACCATCTGCGTTGCCTCATGTTCAACTCCTTCTGAGTGAACACATATTTCAAACTCTTATGATCCGTAAAGACTTCAACTCTCTCGCCCAGAAGGTAGTGTCTCCAAATCTTCAGGGCGAAGATCACGGCTGCAAGCTCCAAGTCGTGAGTCGGATAGTTCTGCTCATGAGTCTTCAGCTGTCTCGATGCGTAAGCGACGACTTTCCCATTCTGCATCAAAACACATCCCAATCCCTTTCCAGATGCGTCGCTGTGAATCACCAGTCCTCCTGAATTATCCGGTACGGTCAGGATCGGGGCGGTTATCAACTTTTGCTTCAACGTCTCGAAGGCCAATGCACATCCATCTGTCCAAACAAACGGTACCTCCTTACGCGTAAGCTTGGTTAACGGCTCAGCTAGACGAGCGAAGTTCTCCACAAATCTTCTGTAGTAACCGGCAAGTCCAAGAAAACTTCTTATCTCTGCAACATTCTTCGGAACGGGCCAATCTCGAACTGCTGCAATCTTCTCGGGATCAACGGCGATTCCATCGCCCGACACGACATGCCCCAGAAACTTCACTTCTTCCAACCAGAATTCGCACTTACTCATCTTCGCGAATAATTTCTCCTGTCTCAGCGTTTGCAGTGCGATCCTTAAGTGCTCAGCATGCTCCTCCGGACTCTTCGAGTACACCAGAATATCGTCAATGAATACCACAATAAACTGGTCCAAGAACGGTGAAAAGATCCTGTTCATCAAGTCCATAAATATTGCCGGCGCATTAGTCACTCCGAAGGGCATCACTAAATACTCGAAATGCCCATACCGAGTCCGAAACGCCGTCTTGCAAATGTCTTCTGCCTTCACTCGGACCTGATGATATCCTGATCGCAAGTCCAGTTTCGAGAATACCCTCGCGCCACTAAGCTGCTCAAAAAGTTCTCCAATGCGAGGGATCGGGTACTTGTTCTTAATAGTCACCCGGTTTAATTCTCGGTAATCAATGCACATCCTTCTCGTGCCATCCTTCTTCTTTACTAAAAGAACTGGAGCTCCCCAAGGTGAGTTGCTGCTTCGAATCCATCCCTTCTCGAGTAGTTCGCCAACTTGTTTCTTAACTTCTTCCAATTCCACCGGTGCCATCGGATAATAAGATTTTGATACTGGCGCTGCACCTGGAATGAGGTCAATCGCAAACTCCATATCTCGCTTCGGCGGTAGGCCTGAAATATCTTCAAACACATCCATAAAGTCGCGAACAACTGCCGGCTCTTCATTACTATCCACAACCATAGCCGCAAGAACATTGTTCGTCGGCCTAGCCCTAAACTCGACGGGCCCGACAGAACTGTCTCCTCCGATGAAAGTAAACTCAGGGTGTCCGGAAATCTGGAAAATTACTTTCCTTGCCCTACAATCAATGTGTGCGTGGAAAGTGCCAAGAAAATCCATTCCCAAGACTACTTCATAACTGCCCGTATCAATCACCAAGAAATCCGCAAAAAGCTCCCGTCCACAAACAACAACAGTACAATCTCTACATTCCTTACTAGCTATGATTTTCCCATTCCCAGTGTGTATGTCCCAAAAACTAGACATGGTCGTGCAGGTGATCGAGTGTGTAGTTATAAACTTTGATGACATAAAACAGTGGGATGCTCCGGAATCAAATAATGCCAAAGCAGGAAAACCACGAACGAGTACAGTCATGAAAAAATGTTAGAAATCACATTATCTCTCAATAAAATATCGCCTTTAGTCTTCCTCCCTACCTTTCTTTCAAACATCGATCATATATCCCTATGTGTGTGTAAAAGAAATCCCTACATTTAGAGAATTCAATTCAAGCTATCATACTATTGTTGATCTTGCTTAGTACTTTTTAGTCGGTGAATATTTTCGATGAAATTGCTCACACATCCTTCATACGACCGTTAATACTTCTTAAGGTACTAACCGACCGATTACAAAATGTGCTCGCGCAATTAGGCGTAATTCCTCGTCTTGCAACACCTAAGGCTTAGCAGTGGCTTCCAAACCAGTTGGTCTAAGGCACTAGGTGATAAAGCACTCTCGCTATATTTTTTTTATGCTGCCTTAAGTAATTACAAAATCAGTATTCATTTTTTCCTTCACCACTTATACTTATTTTATTTCATAATAAGGCTTTTAAACAAAAGCATTTCAATGTATCCTCTACTATCCCAAGTTTCGAGATGTGTGTAAATGCGTATAGTAGAGTATCAATGTTCAAATGTTTGGACTCAAGAATAAGAACTATTTTTCAGACTTATTTTTATCCCCATATTAGTAATTCCTTCATTTTACTAACTCTTGGGACAACGGCTCATGACCACTCATTACTAGTTTCGTTTAAAAAAACATATAATTTTCTTGCTTTTCTCAAAATATTCCTATCTTTCATATGTAATTTTTCACTTTCAAACTTTCATTATCAATTTTTTTGTGCTTATATTTATGATAATGCGTGAATAAGCACAAACCTCTCTTAAACCTGTTTGCAGCACTGTCCTCACTGATGTCATCTGTTAAGCTTAAAAAAAACCTATAGACTTGGGAGGAAAAGTTATTAAAGGGGACAGGAAATAATGATAGTGAAATTCTCCCCCAAACTTATTTTTGGCTCACACTTTTGTAAAAATTTATTTTCTTTCATGAGCCAAAATATCCCCCCCTCCAAACTTGAGTGAAACCATATTAAGCATTTAAAATTATAAGAGGGGGTGGGGGTAAAAGTTATTGGTCAATATAAAGCTTTACAAAGACCAAAAGTCAACACCAACCATTCAAAAATTTTATCAATGCAGCACCAAAGTTGGTAGAAGATCATGTTATATATAGGCAAGAAGAAGTGGGGAGGAGATAAGAGGTGGTATGGTTATGTCTCGGTTGGTAGAGACGAAACAGTCATAGTGAACGAAAATGAGAATGTGAATGATTAGGAATGGGAAGAATAGTCATATTCTCGTATGAGATAAGAAGAAATGGTGGTGGTTCAACTTCTTCGGGTGGAGGTTGATTAATCACAAAATCCGTGTTGTTTAGGAATGCCTGTTCGTCGGCGAAAATATCTTCAAAACTTTCATCGATGGTCTGATTGAACGTTTCAATGTCAATAAGTGTCGCAGCAAAATACAACACACTTGATTTGTCAAAAATTATGGAGGTATGAGACTCAAAAAGCTCATCAATCTTATCCTTAAAAGAGTCTAAATCAAGTTGTCTTTCTAGGATTATCGAACTCGAAATATCGGAGTGTGATTCATCAACACTCGCTAAAATTAAAGGAAGATTAGAAGAAGAACCAAAGAAAGTGGGTGATAAAATGAGCAAACAAATTGGGGTATCGAGTATTGCTGAACCAGATATGGGAAATGAAGGCTGAATATCGTTCTGCTTTTCCGTCATGCATTTCTCATCAATTTCCAGACGCATATGGAGTTTGGGAAGAACAATTAAAGATTCAAGATGATATCCACACGGAAGTGAAACGACCTGATGAATTAGTGAGAAAAACTCATCCAAAATTGTCGGTTTATTATCCAATATATCCCCAACGTCAATATCTTCAATCAAGTGAAGGGTAAAATTCTCAGACACCTCATCAAAACCATGGTTTTCAATCAATTTCGGTTCTAGAGTGGAGGTGTAGAGATCACAAGGATTGGGCGTGGTTTCACTTGAAATGGACTCGTCACAATCGGGTATATCAAACACTACAAAGTCGCACAACTCATTAAATATTCTATCTTCAATTGGTGAATCATTTGGTATACTCGATAGATTTGTGAAACTGGAATTGTGGATTTCAATTTGGGATGCGGAGCTTTGATTTGGAAGGGTGTACTGCTCTCTCTCACTACCCAAATTCTTAATTTGTCTTATTGCCGTTGTTCCCGCCAAAAAAATTTCTGCGCAAAAGAGCCTAAGGTATCAAATAGCAGCAATATGCTTAAGAAAATGCAAACCAGTATTTTCAGGGCTGTATTTTGCCAAAATCCATCAAGTAAATTATAATGGTATCGAAAGTGTCTCGAAAAATCCTTCGATTTAATATATTACGGGCCTCATAATTCATCCGGAATCAAAAGTTATGAGCAAATATGCTATGCACATGTAATCTAAGTAATGCTCTGCAACATGGGGGATATATTTTTAGACCCATATTGGGAAAAAGAAAGATCCCTTCTCTACCACTCCGATATAAATAAGAGGGGATACCTCTTAGAAAAGGGAGGATTCAATCCTCAAGGAGCTTAGTTCTCCATAGGAGCATAGTTCTCCAAGTTAGGGCGTTAGCTGCATCCCATAATGCGCATATGCGCAAGCGCTAGGTGCGCTACGTGCAATGCACGTGCACCCTCCACATGCGCACCATATGCAACTTACATGCGACCGCCACGTGCGCCCGCTACATGTGCACTACGTGCAAGGATTCAATCCTTAAAGGAGCTTAGTTCTCCAAGTTAGGTCCTTAGCTGCTTCCCATGATGCACATATGCACAAGCAACACGTGCGACACACGTGCGCCCGCCAAGTACGCAACACGTGCGGCTGCCAAGTGCACAACACGTGCGCCCAACACGTGCGATGCACGTACGCGAACACGAAGAAACCTTTTTCAGCTGTAAAGAGTTTAAGCTCCAACCTGTTCTTCCCTCCTGATGAGTGGGACATGGTTCAAAGAGTACATCCTTCCACACCTTCGATATATGGCGTTGTAATCTCTCAGTGTCGTCGGAGAGGTGGTGGGTCCCAATTACTAATAATCCTTCTTTCCAAAAAAAGAAGGAAAAAGAAGAAACCCCCATAAGCTTAAGAAAGAACAGAGAATTAAACACTCGAGGAAAAAGAACTCTCTTCTTGGAAAATTAGGTAAACAAAATAAATGAGTGCTTAGCACTTAGTGACTGGCACTCAGCGCCTAGCGTCCCACGTTCCTCTCACGTGGGTGCAACAAAATAAAGGAGTGCTTAGCACTCAGTGATTGACGCTCAGTGCCCTGCCTCTCATGTGGGCGCAACAAAATAAAGCACTCGGTGACTGGCGCCCAACGCCCAGCGTGCCTCTTACGTAGGCGCTACAAAATAAAGGAGTGCTTATCACTCAGTGAGCGATGTCCAGCGTCCAGCGCCCAGCGTCCCACGTGACACTCAGGTGGACGCCACAGAACATAAAAGTGCTTGACACTCACTAGACAGCGCCTAGTGCCTAACTCCTCACGTGCTTCACACATGAGCACCATAAAAAGTGCTTAGCACTCCATATAAGAGAAAAAAAGGGGTAAAGTGTTTAACACTTATGACTGAAAAACCCACATGATTATATGTGAGCATCAGAACTTATAAGTGCTCAGCACTTTGTGCACAAAAAAGAGGACTGAGCACAAACAAGTGCTTAGCACTCCTTTTCAAATAAAAAGAAAACCGAGTGGACCAAGCCCAAGTTGGCTAGGTTCCTAACCCAGATCAACCGAGCCCATGGGTTCATTATTTCCTAAACTGATCTCAGTCCCAAATACGACTATCGATCTTCCAACTGAAGATATCCCAAAACGATATTCGTCTAACATTCCCCTCTGAGGAAATCTTAGTCTCAAAATACGACTAATGATTCCCGGGTTTACCATTAACCCCTTTTCCCTCAAACATGGGAATTGGTTCAATGGTACATCTCTCTACACCTATGATACATGTCCTTATAATCCCTCAACGTCTTCAGAGAGGTGGCGGGTCCCGACAGCCAACTGCTTTTTGGTGCATTTCACAAATTGACGAGCACATCCCAGATCAAACCACGTCCCAAACTGGATGCATCCCATATTTTCGTTGCTCATCTCGTCACGTAACAAATACACGTGCGGCGCAAGATGGGCAATGGACTGAAATGTCCTTAAACTACAACGGACCGAAACGTCCTTAAACTAAACGTTGCCTCCAAAATGGCGACAACGGACCGTAACGTCCTTAAACAAAACCTCACCTCAAAAATTGTGATCAACGGACAGAAATGTCCTTAAACTAAACGTTGCCTCTAAAATGGCGACAACGGGCCGTAACATCTTTATACTAAAAGCTCACCTAAAAAATGGTGATCAACAGACCGAAATGTCCTCAGACTACAACTTCGCCCCCAAAACGGCGATTAGGGACCGAAACGTCCTTAAACTAAAACAATGGAGCCCAAGTGCTCTTTTGTTGGATCTGAAACAAAAATGATCCTAAAACCTTGTTAAGTAGATTTTAGTCTCAAATTGGACTAACGTATCCTAAACAAAAAAACCAACCGAGCCCCCAAATGCTCACATATGTTTAAGTTGATTTTAATCTCAAAATAGATTAACGGTGCTTAAATAAAACCCCAAATCTAAGATATACGGATTTGGACTAATCCACGCCCTACGGGCGACAACATAAATTAGTCTCCGTGTACAATCTACGGGCAACCAAAACCAAAAATAAAAAAAACACACACAAGACGAAGTGAACTTCCGGAGCAGGAGAAAGTGGTTATCGCGATGCGGTAACGTAATTAACTGCAGGGGCTTTCGTCTGCAGGGAAGAGCGTCCCCACAATAAAAAACCCTCATAAATGAGGGGGAATCTGACGAAGTCTGCTACAATGGCCGCAACCGTCCAAACCTCCGATATACGGTGCCATAAATCAACTTGGCATCTTCAGAGAGGTGGACGGATAAATCCAAATAGTATCTGCCCCCAAAATTCAGGCCAGACGTCCTAACATCTTGGTCGCGTCTTTCAGCGGCTATCCTCCCAAATCCACAGGGTCTGGAGGAAAGTCCAGAACTCTGTGATCAACAAGAACTACTCTCGTCAACCGGAGAAAATGAAGGTTCGACAAGAGGAAAATCATCCCTCCAGCATACAGCGGGAGACTTCTTTCACACTTGTGCCTGCTACAATGGATCCTTCGACTTCGACTTCTTACAAAAAGAGAAGGCCGGAGAATCTCCCACCGCCAGCGGCAAATCCCAATAGTGATAGATCCAAGCGCCCCAAGTCTGAGGGCATGATCGTGCACACGGTCTACATGGCTTCTGGGAAAGAGGAAAGCCGTGCTTCCTTGGGTCATCGACCGCAAACTCGGTCATTGATAAAGGCTCAGGAGCAACAACAAATGCTCCAGGATATGCTAACAAAAATGGCAGCACTCACCGGACAAAAAGAAAGCCCGGAAGCAGCGCCAGGAGCAGGAGACCGATACGGAGTTCCTGCGAAGGGTGCTAGAAAGAAAGGACAAGGAGGCCGCGGAACAGGCTGCTAATATAAAACAGATGGAGCTCCTATTCTAAGAAATGGTTGGGATGATGATCCAGCCAGAACCTTCAGCTGAAGACGCTCCGATAATTATCGAGGATGACAGAAGGGAAACATCAAACCCTCTTCCATCTTTATCGACAGCCAGGGAGGAAACGATCTCCAATGCTTCTCTTGATGATTACATAGCTCAACAAATACGAGCTCATTAGGTAAGTGAAGCAGCTGGCTATGTTGTCAGAACTGGGCGACCGTACCTGGGCTGGTAAGACCAAATCAAATACCCGTCGGGATATACCATCCCCAAGTTCCATGTGTACAAAGGGACATGCAACCCGCATCAGCACATCGCTCAGTTCATAGCTTTATGTGGCAATACTGGAGGTGACAACAAATTGCTGCTCCGCCAGTTCGTTGGCAGCTTGTCAGAGACGGCATTTGAATGGTACTCGGAGCTCCCAAATGACTCTTCAAAACATTCACAGAAACAGAGCTACTATTCACACAGCGGTTCGTAAGCGCAAGCGAACGCACCTCGATCACGTCATTAATCAATGCCAGGGTGAAGCCAGGAGAGACTTGGGTTCAACACGAAATTCGGTGGCAGAACCTATGGTCGAAATGCGAACAACGCATCGAAGAGGCTCCTGCCATGGGCATGTTCATAGGGACTCTCGATCCTCAGGAAACTGTGTCCCAGTTCATGACGTTCTTTAAGCCGACTATCTTCCCGGCTTTGATCAACAAGCTGGCCTAAATGGATCAGATAGGCCACGGGCCTCCCTCTTCAAAAATGGACCCTCGGAATGCAAAGGGTGAAGGGAAAACGACCTTCGTTACTAACACTCAACAACAATCGAGTGACCCGAAACCAGTTGCTTGCCAAAACAACGTGCGCCCGCGCCAATGCTTGGAAGAGAAGCTAGGGCGTTCTTACTCGTTCCCCCATGATAAAACGAGAAGAGTGTTCGAACTGGCAATGTGCAACAAACTCATCACACTGCCGGATCCGAGACGTCCACTGCAGCCCGATGACGTTAATCCCAATTACTGCTCTTACCACAGAATAGTGGGCCACCAAATTGAGGATTACTACATCTTCAAAAACTGGGTCAAGTACCAGCACCAACAAGGGAAGTTTGCGCTGTCCGAAAACAGGAGGGTGAACCAGCCACAAAGGCACACTCCTAAAAAGGAAGACACGCCGGGGGCATCATGCTCATTTGTGGAAGAAGCTCCTTGGGAAGTGGTCTTTTCAGCTAAAACTAAAAGAATGCTGAAGGATCTTCATGCATGTCTGGCGATCAAATGGAAAAGCTCGCTGGAGCCTGAGATCATTGATGGGATGCTTAAACCGCGCCCGACACCGAAAACTGGTAACGATGGGCAAGACCTCCAGGCCAAGCCTTCGAAGTCTTCGAAGGCAAAGAAGAAGACCAAGAAGCCCGTGCAGCCTGACGACAAGCGCACGGACCTGTAAAATTACATCGACGCGTTGAAGGAGTACAACCAGAAGGCACGGACCCCAGTCACCCTCGAAGAGTTTCTCAACCATATCCTTGAGAACAGAGATAGTGACGATGATAAGGGAAATGACTCATCAGAAAAACCCGAGGATTATATAGCAAGTTGCCACATGGTTTCTCATTTGTAGTTAAAAGACGAAGAAACTCCCTCGGCATCGGAATCCAACGCAGAGGAACTGGGGGAAGGACCGGCGCCAGAATCCCTAGAACTGTTAGAAGACCCAATTGACAGGCTGCTAAACGAAGCCCTTCAAAAGAGCAAAACTGACCGAGAACGTGAAACGGCCATATACGAAAAGGCCAAGTGTCAGCGTCAGGCTGAAGAAGTTGCGGTAAGGATGAGTCGTAAACCACTCCAACCAAGCCAAAGCACACCTTCTACAAACAAGAGTAGGATCAAAGCGGAGAAGCGGTTCGCCAAAGCCTTGTTAATGGGAATGAAGATGCCCTCTCTCATGGAAAACACTCCCGGGAGTACGTGCCTCGACGAAACGGATGTACATCCGAACTACTGTTTATACCATCGGAGGGTCACATACCCCACCGAAGAGTGCAATGTCTTCAAGAAGTGGTGGCAAGAATACGTTGCTCACCGGCAACACTTCAAGCGGATGAAGCGCAAAACCCGTCGATAACAAAGAAGCGCGACAGATGAGCATGAAGGAACGACTGGTAACTGTGTTGATACCAGTTCGACAAAAGGAAAATCTCAAGTTCTTATATTCAGGAGAGATTCTGAGGAAGAAATAACCCTCGGATCTCTCTTCAAAGAATCCATCTCTGGAAAAGAAGAAGAGGAGAAGAACTGCAAGAACATTCAGCTGCGTAACCGTACGTTGCCTGAAAATAATCTTGGGCCTATAAACAAGATTCGAGCAAAAGAGACAAGGGGAAGGAAAAAGTCCCTGAGGAAATTGCCCTTGATGATAGAGTCGTCAAAGAGCTCGCAGCCAAGGATCCGCCTAAGAAAAACAAGGTGAATTACAATATCCTGGCACATCTGATGAAGATACCCTCAAAACCGAGCATACTGGATGCTCACCTCCTGTCCAAAGAAGTAAGAGATTCTCTGATCAGGGCATTACAGGAGCCCAGTTCCAAGGTTTCCTTTCAGAAGAAAAGATGAAGGACAAGCCGGCAGAGGTCCATACAGCTGACATTACATTCGGCGATGAAGATCTCTTCCTTGGAACGTGCGAGCACAACCGTCCTCTATATGTCACCGGGTACTGCCGTGACATCAAGATAGAGAAGATCCTGCTTGACAACGGGTCCTCCGTCAACCTTTTCAACGTGAAGGTGCTGAAAGAGATCTGCATGAATGTTCAGCACCTGGCTCGGGACAAAATTACCATCTCCGGGTTCGACTCACAGTCATCACGGATGCTCGGGTCCGTAATATTGACATTACGCTTTAGGTTTCTCGTCACTGACATCAAATTTCATGTTATCGATGCCAAGACATGGTACAACGCTCTGCTCGGTCGGCCTTGGTTACACGAGTACAATATTATCCTTTCTGCACAACACCAGTGTATGAAGTATTTCAAAGATGGTCTCGAATACACCGTCACATGGGAGCTAAATCCATTTTCCGTAAACGAAGTACGAAAATATAAAGACGCCAAATACTTCCTACCAGACTTCAAAGATACGGAAAGATGTCATAAACCGGAGAATAAACAAAAAGCCGTCGCCACCATCTCGGTCTTTAGGAGTGACACCGAGGACGATGAGGAAATAATCTACTCGGGGCAACCCCAATGCAACATGCCTGGACCATCTACTCCTATTTTGGTCTTCGGCAGGACTCTGAGGATGAGACCAATGCCGTGTTCTCCACTCGCCCGTCAATAAAAACCATTACTGGAGCTTATCAGAGTTTACAAATCACTATGGTTCCACCATGGCATTATAAAGAACTTGATACGCTTGATACATATAATGTACAAGAGCTGCAGACTTTCAATGTCCCTCCCAGGCAAATAGGTGAAAGGGCGATCCTCTTCTATCAATCTATGAAGACCAAAGTGGAAAAATAAGTCCGGCATGGCGCCGATTTTGTGCTTGACAGGCTTCAACAAATCCTTCTGCCCAGATATTACGCAGAGGAATTGAAAAGGCTATTAAGATGGCAAGGCGTACCCTTCAAACAAACCGCTCGATAAGCTTAGTTCTACAACAAAATTTAGGACATTCCCGGGACTCAGCGAAAGATGCCCAATGGGAAGATAGAGACAACTGTGCTCGGATACGTTCAATCCAAGAAACGGGAGTGATTTCATGGCTGCCGCGTCATAAACAGATTTGGTGAAGAAGTGAACGCTCTTTCAAATAGCCGTGATGTTGAAACAGAACGTGATCCCGCTCTAAGAACATTAAGTCCATCATTCGAAGAAAAAGTTGATAAGCTAATAAAAGAAGCCTGTCAAAAGATTCGGGATAAACACAGTCACAAAATGGCTATTTATGAAGAGGCCAGGATGCAACGCCTCAACCAGCAGTCCGCAGAGAAAGAAGACTACAATGCCCTCCATCCTTAGCTTGTTGTATGTCCTCGCAAGAAGGAAAAATCCCGAAATAGAGGTAAAAATAGGACAAAGAGCGCAAACAACGTTCGAAAACAACAGGGTATGTCTAAGAAGCCGCGCTATCAAGAAAAACGTGGTTGGAACCTGTCCTTTATCAAGAAGATGGGTCGGGAATAATCTTTCCCTCAAGACAAGACAAGGAAAATATTTAACCATGTCATGAAGCATCAAATGATGACACTTCCGGAGTCTTGGAATCCCGAACAAATAAACGGGGTCCATCATCCGGATTATTGCTCCTATCACCGAGCAATAGGTCATCCTCTTGAAGACTACTTCACCTTCAAAGACTAGGTCGAAGACCAGCATCAACAAGGTAAGTTCGCTTTGTCCGACAGCTGGAGAGTAACCCTGCTGCAAAAACATGAGCCAAAGAGGACCTATACCGTGAGGACAGGACCGGTTCAACGTCAAGAATGGAAGCAAACTCATACCTACCATGTGGTAACACTCTCAAAGGAGGGAGAGCACGAGACTATAGATGACTTCTTTAGGTGCTTCGCAAATAAAGACGAGGATGAAGTGATGTTAGAGTTTCCACCAGCACCACAAGAGTTAGAAGATGGGATAATACCACGGCGGACAATCTGAGAAAAATTGACCCGAGGCCCACGTTTGTCAGTGAGCTGTTGTCTGAAAAATAGGTGGCCACATTAAAGCATGTGCTCATGCAATATAAAGACTCCTTCACATGGAACTATTCTGAGATGCCGGGACTAGATCAAAGAATAGCGGTGCATAAACTGGCTATATCGCCGGACGTCAAGCCAGTCAAACAGGTGCCAAGAAGAATGAGGCTTAAACTCGAGATGAGTATCACTGCCGAAGTTAAGAAACTAATTGACTCTGGCTTCATTCAAGAAGTTCAGTATCCCAACCGGATTGCCAATATTGTTCCAGTGATAATGAAAAATGGGACAGTGCGCATCTGCGTAGACTCTCGGGACCTTAACAAAGCTTGTCTGAAGGATGACTTCCCAGTACCTGTTACCGAGCTGATAATTGATAACACGTCCACTCATGAGGTCTTCTCCTTTATGGATGGATTTCAGGCTACAATCAAATAAAAATGCATCCTAAAGACCAGAAGCACACCGCCTTCCGAACTCCGCTAGGCATATTCTGCTATAAGGTGATGCCCTTCGGATTGAAGAACGCAGGCGTTACCTACCAGAGGGACATGACGAAGATCTTCGATGAACTCGTACATGAGATTGTCAAATGCTATATTGACGACCTTGTGGTGAAAAGCAAATCGTATAAGGAGCACTGGGAACATCTGAATATAGTGTTTCAACGTCTTCAGAAATACAATCTAAATATGAATCCTCTGAAATGCGCGTTTGGAGTCTCCTCAGGCAAATTACTAGAATTTATCATACGACACCGAGGCCTCGAAATAGACCCATCGGAGCTCAAGGCGATTACGGAGATGCCCACGCCGACAACTCTTAAACAACCGCGGTCTCTTCAAGGAAAACTTGCGTATATCCAGTAGTTCATAGCCAACATCTCCGGCAAATGCCGCCCCTGTAGCATCTAATGAAGAAGGGGACCCCGTTCGTTTGGGATCGTAAATGCCAAAGTGCACTGGACAAAATAAAGCAATACCTGCAGAACCTACCGGTACTGACCGCTTCGGTTAAAGAAAAGCCCCTTATCCTGTACACAACAGCCCTAGAAGGTTCTCTAAGCGTGTCATGGGCACAGGAGAATGACCAGGGGAGGGATAGAGCCCTTTATTATTTGATTCGAGTTCTTCTGGGGGCAGAAAAAACTACTCCCCCATCGAAAAGCATTGTCTGGCACTTATCTTCGCGATAACGAAGCCCAGGCACTATTTCTTGGCACATGAGTTCCATCTCATATCAAAGGTGGATCCTCTCAAATATTTGATGCCAAGAGCCATACTAACATGAAGGATAGCCAAATGGGCCCTCCTCTTGATGGAATTCTCGATAACGTATCAACCCCTTAAGGCAGTGAAAGGTCAGGCCATTGCCGACTTTCTCGCTGAGCATCCGATACAAGCTGATTCTCCCTTAAATTGCGAATTGCCAGACAAACACGCGTTCGATACTATCGATGGGGAGAAGGAAAAAAATAATGTCCAATGGGAACTCTACTTCGATGGAGCATCTTCCATGAAGAAGCGGAAGCATAACACCCCTATAATCCGAGGTGTGCCTCATCTTCGTAACTCTGCAAGGAGGGATAATACGTTTCGCCCTTTCCTTAACGGAACCAAGAACAAACAATGAGGCTGAATACGAAGCTTTTATAGCGGGTCTTGGATCGCTTTCAATATGGGAATTGAAAACCTCCTTATATATGGAGACTCCCAGCTGGTCGTTAGCCAAATAAATGGTGACTATCAGACGTGCAAGCTAGAACCGATAAGGTATGGTGAAAAAGTGCAGCAACTGCTGACACAAATCCGCTCCTATATCCAGGAGAGCATACCGCGTGTGGAAAGTAGCAAGGCGGATGCATTGGCCAAGCTGGATAAAGAATTGGCCGACGAAGACCTCGACGATGTAAAGATTATCGTGCAAAGCCTCAGGGTTCTCGCGCCAGCAAAGATATATTTAGAGGAGTCAATGGAGCCATCTGAAGGAAAAGAAACAACCAGACAAACGGTCCTCCAAATAGAAGACGAAGAAAAGGTCAAGGATTGGAGGGAAGTCTTCATAGACTACTTCAAATCCCATCGAACGCCCGAAAACACGTTGTCAAGATATCAACTCATTGAACGGGCTCTGTCTTTCACTTTCGTTAATTATACTCTATATAAGAGACCATTCGACTGTCTGTGGTTGAGATGTCTGGGACCAGAAGAATCAAAAAGAGTCGTTCAGGAAGCTCACGACGGACTCTGCGGTTCTCATCAGGCCCAGCCAAAGATGAAGCTGAAAATAAAAAAGATGGGCTATTATTGGCCAACAATGATTCAGGACTGTCTCGAATATGCGAAGCAGTGTCACTCGTGCCAGATTCACGGGGATTTCATCCACCAACATCCAAATCCGCTACACCCAACGGTAGCTAACTGGTCGTTCGAAATGTGGGGAACCAATATAATCGGCCCCATTGAGCCGTCATCATCTAAAGGACCCCGGTTCATACTGGCAATGACCGACTCCTTTTCTAAGTGGGCAAAAGCAGTACCTCTAAGGGAGGTGAAGACGGAGAATATTCTCCATTTCTTCAAGACACATGTCATTTACTGGTTCGGCACTCCGCGATGGATAATCTTGGATAATGGACTAGTCTACAGGAGCCATAAAATCAACCGCTTCGCAGAACGGCATAGAATAGACTTGAGATACTCTTCCGTCTATAATTCCTGAGCCAACGGTTTAGCTGAACCTTTCAACAAGACCTTGACCAAGATTATAAAGAAAACGGTGTGCAGAAACAAAAAGTACTGGCACAAGAGACTGCATTTATCTCTCTGGGCATACCGGACGACATTCAAGACAACCACGAATACAACCCCATACGCGTTGGTCTTCGGCACTGAAGCAATCATTCCTTTAGAAATAGAACTCCCTTCTCTCCGAGTAGCGGATCGATACGAGCTAACAGATGACGAAAATGCCCATCTTCGGCTTGAGGAGCTCGACGCCCTCGATGAAACACACCTCATGGTGCAGCAAAACCTTGAAGCTTTTAAGGCAAGGATGACGCGCTCATATGAAAAACTGACTAGACCGAGAACATTCTACCAAGGTGAACTCATGCTACTCGTCAAAAGACCTATGATCCCTAAACGTACAAAATAGGGGAAATTCAAGTCGGACTCTGAAGGCCCATATATCATAGACAAGGTTTACCAGGGTAGGCCCTACTTGCTCGTGGATATGCATGGCGAAATACCCTTCCGGCCAATAAACTGTCGATTCCTCAAGAAATACTACGAGTCACGACTTAGGTTAACGATAGATGACGACGCCCGTGTTCGCTCGCTATCTTCCTGAGTCAAAACTCTAAAACTAGTATCCAAAAGAATTTCCACCCCAAACATGGTGACAACGGACCAGAATGTCCTTAAACTAATCATTGCCTCTAAAACGGCGACAACAGACCGTAATGTCCTTAAACTAAAAATTCGCCTCCAAAATGGCGATAATAGACCGAGATGTCCCTAAACTAATAACGGACCATAATGTCCTTAAACTAAAGCTTCACCTCAAAAATGGTGATAATGGACCACTACGTCCTTAAACTGGCAACGGACCGAGATGTCCTTAAACTAATAATGGACCGGAATGTCCTAAAACTAGTGTGCCATTTCAAACATGGCGCATTTCTCCAAATAAGACAATATCCACCCTTGAGATCTATGTTGCAATCAAAGCTCCAACGGCGAAAACTGCAACCCAAGTCCCATTGGAAAATAGATTGGACAAAAAAAAAATGCTACGTCCACAAGCAAAACAGGAATGGATGAAAACCAGAAAGGGCGCCGTGAGTAAAAACAGCAGGGCTACCGGCGAGCTTGTGAAAACCTGAAAGGGTGCAATCTCATTGTTTTAAAAAAACGATACGTTCATAAGAAAAATGGGCACGGATGAAAACCCGAAAGGGAACCGTTAGTAAAAACAGTAGGGCTACCGGCGAGCTTGTGAAAACCCGAAAGGGCGCAATCTCGTAAAATTTTTGCTTACGAGATCCTCTCGACTCGTAAGGAGAAATCCCCCTATGAGACCCTCACGGCTCATAGAATTTGAAAGTCTTAAGTCACAAAGATCCATACCTATTCTTAAGCCGTCGTATGCCCCAAGTTTCCCTACAGGCGGTCCAATATCGGCCCTTGTATACAGTCCACGGGCACAAATAAACGATTTTCCCTAACAAGTTCCACCAATGACGAGGAATGTCCTCATATGGTGAACGACACTTATAAATCGTCTTGAATTGTTAGGAGAAAACACTATTGTAAGATCTTTACGACCTGAAGAGAAAATATCACTTAGGAGTCCTCACGACTTCTAGGGAGAATATATACCTACGGGATCCTCTCGACTCGTAGGGAGAAAACCCTTTATGAAACCCTTACAACTCATAAAGTCGAAAGTTCTTAGTCGACAGGATCCTAACCCTATGTACTAATCCATCTTTGTTTAAATCAGCACAGACAAATGATGATTCGCTTCTTGCAATATTCCATTTGCAGCGATACTGATGCCTAAATCGGTGTCAAACTCCAAGTCCTTTCACGGAAAATGATGATTCGCTCCTGGCAATATTCCAGTTGCAGCGATGCTGATGCCAAGATTGGGATCAGATCTTAAGTTCCATACTCGCAATAAAAATCAGCGAGCAAAAATCTATATAAAAATAGCCGAAATGATGGGGCAACTTGCAATAAAATTCAGCGAGCAAAAAAATATATGCATATGAAATATCCGAAATGTTTGGGCAACTAGCAATAAAAATCAGCGAGCAAAAAATATATGCATATGAAATATCCGAAATGTTTGGGCAACTCGCAATAAAAAGCAGCGGCTAAAAATATGAGATAGCCGAAATGATTAGGCACCGCGATAAATAGCCGAAATGATTGGGCAATCGCGACTTTCGCGATATGAAAAGCTGAAAAGATAGAGCTTCGCGGAAATAAAGAATAAAATAAAATAAAATTTCCTCAGCCCTGCAGGTAAGTCTACACCGACCCCTGTATATAATCCATGGGCATAAATGAAAAAGGGAACCATATTTTCCCACCAAGCTCCGTTAAAGGGAGAACCAGATCTCGACGGCGGTAACCACAGTCTGGAAATCAGTTCGGCGTTCCCTCTCACTCCAGCAGGATGCAGACGTGACGTCCATAAAGACCCCAGGGTAGAAACAGAATTGAGCCATGGAAAAATTACTAGCTCCAAGTCTTAATGGTTCACAAAACAACCTAAAGACTATCTCAACTTTCGTCTCGTTACAGCAGACGCAATATCAACAACGGCGTTCCCTCTCACTCCAGCAGGATGCAGACACGACGTCAACAAAAGACCGCAGTGTCAAAACAAAATGAAGCCATGGCAAAATTCCTAGCTCCAAGTCTTAACGGTTCACAAAACAACCTAAAGACTATCCCAACATTCTTCTCGTTACAGCAGACACAATGTCAACAAATGCTCTAAAATAGCCAAATCAAAAGAAAGAGAAGGAAAAATTCCTAGCTTCAGGGTCTTGATGGTAACTCAAATAAAACCCGAAAGACTACCGGAGATCATCCCACACCAGTGTGGAGTGGTTATGACTCATCGGGCTCCCAAACTAAGCCTAGCCTCAAGTAAAAAGCGGCATGGCAAAATTCCTAACGCTTTCTCTTCCGACGGTCAAAATGCCTAAGAAGATTACTTGAAGACGTCTTGTCTATCCCCCGAAGAGAGGCGCGGGGCTACTCGAACAGCAGCATAAAGTCTGCATATCGGGGAATGCATCAGCGAACGCGACGGTACCACGGACTAAAACCCTAGTACCACAAAACCTAATGAACTTCTATCGCAAAGAGCAGGGGTTATCTATATTTCACATTAGGATATACCCGCGAGAACTTCTAGACACACCTTGACTCGTACGGAAAAACATCTTCATGAAACCCTCACGGCTCATGAAGGTGAACAGCCTTAGGCGACGGGGATATCAATCTGTTTCCTAAGCACTGTGGCCCTGCAAGCAAGTCCAAAATAACTCTTGTATACTATCCACGAGCCACATTCTCCAAAGTCGCATACCGATGAGGAGGAAAAACCACTTGCGAGTCCTCTTGACTCGTAAGGAGAAAATTCTCTTATGAGATCCTCGCGACTCTCAAGAGAAAATGCACTTAGGAGTCCTCACGACTTCTAAGGAGAAAAGACACCTAAGAGATCCTCTCGACTCGTAGGGAGAAAAGTCTTTATGAGACCCTCACGGCTCATAAAGTTGAAAAGCCTTAGGCAACAAATCTAAAACTTGTTTTTTAAGCCATTGCGGCCCTACAAGTAGGTCCAAAATGACTCTTGTATATTATCCACGGGCCACATTCTCTAAAGTCGCATACCGATGAGGAGGAAAAATCACTTGCGAGTCCTTTCGACTTGTAAGGAGAAATTTCTCTTGTGAGATCCTTACGGCTCTCAAAAGAAAACACACTTAGGAGTTCTCATGGCTTCTAACGAGAAAATACACCTATGAGATTCTCTCGACTCGTAGGGAGAAAAGTCTTTATGAGATCCTCAGGACTCATAAAGTTGAAAAGTCTTAGATGATAGATCTAAACCTGTTTACTAAGCTATCGTTGCCCTACAAGAAGGTCCAAACCGACTCTTATACACTATCCACAGGTCACATTCGCTAATAAAGTGAAGAAACCACTTGCGGGTCCCCTCAACTCGTAAGGAGAAAATACATATGTGAGATCCTTACGACTCACGAAAGTGAAAGACACTTAGGAATCCCCACGATTTCTAGAGAGAATACACACCTATGAGATCCTCACGACTCATATGAAGAAAAAACCTTCTTGAGACCCTTACGGCCATGAAGATGAAAAGTCTTAGGCGATAGGGACCTAAACCTGTCTTCTGAGCCATCAATTCTATGGAGATGCATAACTTTGCACTACTTAACCCACATACATATCTACGTGGGTAAAGTAGTGGGGGCATTTGTTCCCGCCAAAAAAATTTCTGCGCAAAAGAGTCCAAGGTATCAAACATCAGCAATACGCTTAAGAAAATGCAAACCAGTATTTTCCGGGCTGTATTTTGCCAAACTCCCGAATGAGAATCAAGTAAATTATGATGGCATCGATAGTTTCTTGAAAAATCCTTTGATTTGATATATTATGGGCCACATAATTCATTCGGAATCAAAAGTTATGAGCAAATGTGCTATGCATGTGTAATCTAACTAATGTTCTGCAACATGGAGGATACATTTTTAGTCCCATATCGGGAAAAAAAGAGATCCCTTTTCTACCACTCCCATATAAATAATGTAGGGTTCCTAGGCACACTCAAGAGGTTCCACAAGGCATCAACCATGCCAAATTCAAATTTTCCATGTGTCGAAAAACCCTTAGCAAGATCGTTAACTAGAGTATAGGCGAAAAGCAAGCAAGTTAACAACTTAACTACTAAGTGAATGGAAATACAACCTTTGTAGATCCGGTCCACCACTTCTCTAGCTCCGTGTTGACGTCCCTCCGCTGCGATCATCGGAATCCCGGACTCTAGCGTCGGTTTCATCGGAGAAATGGGCGGGCTAGGTCATTGACTTCGATACCGAAGATGATCTACGTCGAGGGAACTTAAACTCAAGCTCCACCTTCACTAAGTCATGAAACTTGTGAAGAAAACACCCTATACTACATGGCAAGTGGTAGAGGATGAAGAAATAGGAAGTGGGTTCACTTTTGATTTGGATTTCTCACTTGGATTCATCACTTGAAAATTTCTAGCAAAGGTTTTCTTTCTTCATCAAGAAGAAGAAGAAGAAAGAAATGAAAATGAATTAATTAATTAAATAGAAAATCAAGTGATGCCTTATCATAATGCAACCATGGGTGAGGCTAACACATGTAGAGAATAAACTAGGGTTTAGGTTTAATGGTTAGGTTAATGCAAAAGACAAAATGGCTAGACTTATGAAAGCTTCATGAAGCTTCAAGAGAAAAACAAAGAAAGCCACCATATTTGTTTTTGCCAAAATGAATAAAGATAATAAAACCTTAACCATTAACCTAAACATGGATTAAATCAAACAAACACCCAAGTTTGCATGTATCATCAAACATGATACAATCAAGTGCACAAAAATATATCACATATACTACTTGTGCACATCAAGTGAGAAAATCAATCTTAAGTGAACAAATACTAGTTAATGTAAAGTAATATATCAAATATATAATTATACATCAAATCATTAAATCAACACTTGATTTAATGATCCGTCCATATCGCATATAACCGACTAATATCAAGTATATCAATGTATCGAATCAACGCTTAATCCGGTAACCCGCCTATATCATATATAACCGTCCAATGATACAAATCGCGAGAATAGAATACAGTATCACATACTGGTATTATTCTCGGTCCCGCACATATCTCATATGCGCTCCTATTTCGTTTCGCTTGAGCCAGGAAATCTCTGTGTAGGACTCTAAAGACTCGTCAATACGCCGGCAGCAGGTGATGATCATATCAAACACCCACAAACCGCAAGCGGTCTGCTAAACGTAACGGCCACCCGGGTATTGAGCGATCAGAAGATCAACGAGCAACCCCGCTCACACTCCTGTGAATCCAACCAGTAACACTTACCGTACAGTCCGGTCTCGTCGTCTGATATGTCGCATATCTCGCCTAGGGGTGGCAAACGTCAGACCCCAGTAGCTCGATAAGTCGTGTCGATATGAGGTCTATAACAGTTCAAGAAACTACTGGTAACACTTAACAGTAAATCTCAACAACCCTGGCCAGGGATTTCCGGTTATAGCCAATCGAACACAGCGCAACATCAACTCCCTATACCGGGAGAAACGAATCCCTTCCTATCGCTCATTGCCTCCATGTGATTCGGGATTGTACCAAAAAACCACTGTTTTGCATGCCCTCTTAGACGTGGTAAGGTGGAAATCAAAGCACAGTGGGAATCACACAAGACTCTATGACGATCTCGGGTCTACAGACTAACCTGTACCAGTGTCACCAGAGAACTGCCATCTGACGTAAGGGATAATACCATTTGAGAGTTCTCGGCGAGTCCGTCCAGTGTACCCAGTCTCCAATGAGCACCCGTATATCATCTCTGATGTCAAACACCAATGGATATGGTATCATCCATCGCCCATCTGTATGGGTCGAGAAGGTATACGCTAGTCTACTCTGGTATATCGATGCCCCGTCTCGATACACCCACGACTAGGGACCTTGAAGGATGTACTTATGGACTACCATGTCCCCACTAGTATGATCCGCATCATAGTCCAGGTAGTCAAGTACATATCCTAAGGGCTTTACCAACATATAACAGAGAGACAATCAGTGTACACGTTAAGGTAAAGAGCAACCAGATAGCATACTATCATGTCGAGCAAGAAAGTCCTCCCTATATATGTCCAAGCATCCACTACAATATACATCCTATGTATAGTAATGGCCTCTAGGGCATACATATAAGTAGCAATCTCCCACTTGCACTAGGGCCATCTGATAGCAGTGGTTGTAGTATCTCATACTCAACCATCCCATAAAAGTCTCTCTCTGGGAAAAGGCCTTTGTGAGTGGATCCGCTGTGTTGTCCTCTGAGTCTACTCTCCTAACCTCGATCTCCTTGGAGATCAACCATCTCCATGATCAGGTGATACTGCCTTAGAATATGTCTGGATCACTGATGGGACAGACGTTCCTTGGCATAAGCCACAACTCCATTGTCACACAATGGGAGGAACTAAGTTCATCTCATGAACAAATATACATCCGGACTGCCTCTTTGGTAGCATCTTAAGTAGCGATGTATCCAGCCTTTATCGTCTAGTTAGCCACGGTATCTAGCTTGGAACTCTTCCAACATACCGTCCCTCTATTAAGGGTAAAGACAATGCCTGTGACTGACATTCAGTCGTCCTTATCACCCTGGAACCCCTCCTGTGATTCTCTCCAGGATCAATTGATACCAATTCACTACATCCAGTGAGTATCCTAACATCTAATTAGATCTATGTCATAGATCCAAAACATAGGATTTAGTAGGTATCACATTGATCCTATATGGATAATCCTTGTGATAAGCGGAGATTGACTGAGCGTAGCATATGAAACTCCTTCCCTATCAAGAGTATGTCATCCACGTACTCTACGAGGATCACCACCATACTCCCTACTACCTTTTTGTATATACAAGGTTCATCTACCATTTTGATGAAGTCAAACTCTTTGACTACCACATCAAAACAGACGTTCCAACTCCGCGATGCCTGCTTTATCCTATAAAGCAACTTGTGCACGTTTCCGCTGCTCCCACTGTCTACGAAGCCCTCTGGCTGTATACTTATAGACGCCCTCTTCTAAAACATTATTTAGAAAAGCTGTCATGATACCCAACCACCAGATATCGTAGTCATGGTATGTAGCCGTGGCAAGTAGGATCTGGATGGACTTAAGCATAGGCCCCAGAAAAGGTTTCATTATTAGCCACAACTGGTCTACGATGCAAACCTTTAACAAGTCTAGCTTTGAAAGTCTCAACCTTTCCATGTACACCAAGTAATCTTCTCAAGATATACTTGCTCCTGATGGGGATTTAACCCTTCAGATAAAGCAACCAAAGTCCATACTTTGTTGGTGTACAAGGATTCTATCTCAGATCACTAAGCATCCAGCCATTCTTATAGAGTCTTACTCCTGATGTCCAGCTCGAAACTAGTTGGGTCATCATCTCATGATGCAATCCTCGTTCCCACTGTCATAGAGAAAACGAAGTATCTCTCAGGTGGGTGAGGAACCGTACTAGATCGGTGGAGAGGCAGAGGTTCATTGGTAACTATTGAATCCTTTGGTTTTATCAAATCATCAGCTGCAGTTTGTATAGCTGGAACCTTTCCAGTTCTACAGAACTGACCTTGCCTCGATCTTGTCCGGATTTTGCTTTTGACATAGGCCGGATAATCCCAAATCTTAACTTACTTAAGAGATAGGCTCTTTCCATACCATATCTTATATGGAGTGGTAGGCACTGATTTGATTCGAACCTATTCAATAGGTATGCAACTTCATAAGTGCATAACTCCTAAAAGAAAATAGGAAACTCAGTAGTACTCATCATAGAGCACACCATATCACATAGGGTGCTATTGCTCCACCCCGATATACCATCGTGCTATGGTGTATACGGAGGAGTAATGCTGAGAGAGAATCTCATTCTCCTTTAGAATAGTCGAGGATTTCCGTGCTCAAGTATTCTCCTCCCTGATCTTATCATAGGATATAATACTTATACCGGTATTGGTTCTCTACTTCTAACTTATATTCTGTGAATATCTCAAAAGGTTCGGACTTGTGTTTCAACAGGAACATATGACTGAATCATGAGAGATCATCAGAGAATGTAATGAAGTACAAAGAATCGGTCTTGGTATATATAGACAGGGGACCTTCATACATCAGTATGTATCAATCCCAAGAGTTCACTAACTCTTTCTCTGTTTCCAATAAACGGAGCTATGGTCATCTAATCTTTGTGACATGACTGGGAAGTTTCATAAGATGTAAATTCAAACAGATTTAAATATGCATCTAAATGTAACTTCAGCTAGTCGGGACGCATTGTAACATTTCGAAATAAAAAATATTAATTTTTTGGGAAATTTATAATTTAATATTATTTTATTGAATATTTTAATAATTCGGTATAATTAAATACAAATCAATGGGGAAAATTTTTGGAAAATTCTAAAATAGGGTAAATTAGAGAATTATGCCATTTCTAAGTTTAATTGATTAGTTATATGCTAAATTGGTGCTAATCGCGATTAATAATCGCTAATCGGGTTTTTTTAGCAATTTGTGCAAAACATGCACATATCATTCTTCTTACACTTGTGCATTTTCTACCATGGTTTCTCATTTGGGTTTACTATTTGAGTGAGAAGGAATTTAGAGAAAAGAAAAGAAATGGAAAAGGGGTTTATATTAAAGAATTTAGTAGTTGGTGAGAGAGAGAGAGGTATGGGCTTGTTTGACTAAAGACTTAGCCATTTCCTCTTCAACCTTCACTCATTTTTCTCCCTCTCCCTCTTGCTGCTGCTGCTGCTCCTGCTCCTCACCTCCCTCCCCTCTTCAACTCCTCAAATCACCTCTAAAACAACTCCAAAACCCCACTCTCATTTCATTAAAAGTGTGCACAAGCTCAAGATCTACACTTTGGACCAAGGAAGCAAGGATTTTGGCCACTAGGGGCAACTCAAGAATTTTCTTGAGTTGCCAAATGAGGTATTTTTCTGGACTATTAGCTTAGTTTTAGCATTACTTATACCCCCATGTTTAGATTGAACCGATATTGTTTGATATTGTGGAGTTAGGGAAAACCTAGTTAGGGTTTGAGGAAATTATGGGTTGTGATGTGAAATTGAGTTTAGTAGAGGCTACACCAAAACCCTAGTGCATGAATTGAGACCCTAACCTGAGAGTTGAAACCCGAAATACGGATTTAGAAACCGATATCGGAGAAATTGTGGAATCTGTGAAGGGTATATTGAATCTGCTATCACCCGAGACATCCTAAATTAAAATTGATTGGACAGTGACATGTGCAGGCACCCAGAAAGCTACCACCAAGACCCCAACCCCTAACTCATCAACCCGGCCGCAGATTTATTCCAATTGGCCGCAATTTGCGGCCAGACCTACCCCATTTTGGTTCGTCTTGGTTTTGGTGTTCCCTCATCAGTAGATTAGGCCCCTGGTATGTGTAGATTTGTCTAGTTTGACCTAGGATGAAATCTGGAGCCTATTTCCTTAGTTGCTGGTTTGGATTCGTGTTTCCGTATTCCGTATTTATAGTTCTGAAATTGTGTATTGTGTTTTACCTCGACTAATTGGCGTTTATACGACGATATCGAGGATTTGTTGATGGTTTTGAAGGCGTGCCCATAGGTTCTAACCTATAGGCCCCTTATCGTATCGTTTTGGGTTTCGTGTGCCGTGTTAGCTTTGATTTGGTTTTAATACGCATATACGATACTTTGATGTGTAGGTACCCCATGAAGACTTCGGGACGACAAGTAAAGCGCGTGGAGACGTCGACAAATGAAGACGCAAGGTGAGCAGATTATATCTACTGGGGAAAGTCGGGTGGATGACATATAGCACCCCCGCAGTCCGTAGTTGGTATACTATATATTATGCTTGATAGTTATGGTGTGTCATGGATATGGTGTTAGGTGTATTATGGATAGGTTAGGGTTAGAAGTAAACTAGTATAATTCATAGTCGCGAACCCTAGAATAGGTTTACACCATACGCGCACCCTTGCATATTCACTATTTTTACACAGTGTTGATGAGGATATTGGATGACATTGGAGATGAGTCGATGATTTTGGGCTTTATGCCGTGAGATCGGTGATGTGATGTGATTCGTACTTGCGATACGACGTGTGATCTTAGCGGGCCGTTGGGCATGTGTTTTACCCCCGCTTTCATACTTATATAGATGGTATTGATTTGTACTAGACTTAGATCTGTACCCCAGATTATGTGATATGATGATAATGATACCTGATATTTGATGAGAGGAGTGTGATACTGACCTGTACCCAGCTATTGGGATGCCGTACGACGATTTACCGTACGAGCTTTCTATTGATGTTAGATCCGCACTCATGACTCGAGGATGTTAAATGATATACCGTATCGTACGTGATACTATTGAGGCGAGATCACCGACTATTGTATATATATATATATATATTTGTATATCGACTCAGATTTAGGTGGTTTCCATACCCCTCCCGATTGACTTGGTACTTAGATCTGTAGTTTGCATAATAGATGTTAAACTAGACCCGAGTCATTCTTATTTCAAATGGCATAATTGCATGACATATACATATGGGTGTAGATTCTTTACTGTTACGTTGATTATTCAATTTCCGCATATTCCTGCTATTCACATTGCTTTGCATATGTTTACTGCTATATTACTATCATGTTGATAGGACACTAGCACCATTATCGATGATACGTATGTTCCACGTACACTTGCTTGCCGGCTCACACACTTCTTCATCGATAATTGCCATGTCACTACACAGTAGCATTGTTGCATCAGGATATGACCTTGTATGTGCATACTATTAATTCCATGTTGCATGATATACTGTTATACTTGCATTTCATTTATATGTCACATATCTACACTTGTACACATATAGTGATATCTTCATACCTGCGCACATGCACACTGTATATTCATACCAGTGCACACATACATTGATATCTTCATACTTGCTTAGATTACGCATTGAGATATGTTGCTTCCATGTTAATTCTGGATTTGGGGAACCGTGGACATTTCAAAAGAGAATAGTTAATTATTTAAAAACCCGGTTTCCCTTGATATGATATTTCGGTGCGTCCACCATGTGTTTTCTCGGTGCTAGAGTGATATATGTGAACCCGAATCGAGGAGTTGGATGAGTCCGATTACGGGTACATGATGGACCCGGTATGGTACTCCGGGGCGAGAACGGTTTCGCTGTGTAGTAGACGGTGAGCCTGGCAGAGGGACTACTACCTACCGGTGATTGGTTGGACCTGGCGGTTATCCAGAGGATACTGACCAGAGTCGATGGATGGATATGGGCGTACTGCCGGGGCCGAGGGCCGATTCCGCAGACATAGCCCGTGGGCTGATCCGGACTGACGGAGCCCGATAGATGAGGATTTACGTGTCGATGCTAGGCACGGGTTTCATGATGATTTCCATGATTTTGATTATATCCTCATATTTGCATGCATGACGTTTATTGTCATTGGGTGACGGGTGGACGGGTTCCACGTTTATTGTCATTGGGTGACGGGTGGATGGGTTCCACGTTTATACAGACATTGATTATATACAGACCTTGACTACATTGATCATACTTCATTTGTATATATAACAGGGTACGAGGGCGCTGTTATATATACCCTTACACCAATATTAGTGGAATGGGACGCTAATATATGTGTATTGATATCCATTTGATACTTCATCATATTTACTTCATGCAGACATACCTTACATTATGACATGTTATTATCTGAGGCACTGGCACGAGTACTTGGCACTACCTACATGATTAGATGTTATACTGCCACATTTTCATGCTTCAGACTTACTCTTGAGGGTTATATTATATACTGATTGTATTGACTTAGGATTATGTCTTGCATTCGATTTCTGCTTGTAGATATTTTCTATTCACGAGTTGGCAACACACCCCCGTTGTGCCACAGTTCTTGCAGGGCTTGCCGTACAGGTCCCATAGCGGCACTTCTGGTACACTGTTTTCCTTTGCGGGTGATTTGCTTGGTAGGTGGGTTCTTTGTAACAGAACCGCCGTTGTACTTGTATTATTCATTGTATCTAGAAATTTCATCAACCAAAAACTTATATATTGTTTCAGACTCAGACACTAGTGATGTATTATTTCGACCTTAGAGTCGCGCTTAGTAGTGTTACAGTTTTCATGCTTATCTGGGTTTCTTTTAAATTTTGATCCTCGCCATTCGGCGTTGTATAGTATATTGCTTATTGTTTATTTATCCTTAAAATGGTTTTAGATTTCTAGGCTTTTGGCTTACTTGGATCAGATGGAGTCCTATAGACTTCATATGGTTCAAGGGCCAGTCACGTGCTCTTTCAGGTTGTGACACGCATTGATATGACCTAGTCTACAATACCTCAAGAAGGATCCGTTCATTTCTGAACTCTTCCTCTTGTGTGTGTTCTGTATACTAAGAACTGTAGTTTGATTTAGAACGTCAATACTTTTAGATAACGTGCCTGAACCGATCAACTTTTGATGTAGGAAATGTTCAAAACATTATCCAACAATACAAAATTTTATCATTTCTTTACTAATAAAGAGACTGATATGATTTTGTATATCAGGTTCGGTATCTAATAACATTTGTTCAGAATCAATGTATTTGGAATACAGGGTGACAGTGACCAACAGACTTGGCTGCAACACTTGCACCATTTTCTGTCTCATGAAACTTATCACCCGTTCTCAGTTCTCTACCTTTCTGTAGCCCTATGTAACAGATTACATATCTGGGATCCTGATCCGGTATCAAATACCCAGGACGTGGAGGGTACAGAGAAACAGTTCTTTGTAATGAACACACCCGAAGGAGATGCATCATCTGCACTTTCTTCGTTTGGCCAGCATAGGAATTCTGGTATTCCCCTATTTCCTGCTCTATCTTATAACAATTATAAGTTGGAGCGGGACCAACGTTCCCTAGCTCAGTATAACAAGCGGGTTCGGTCAATACATCCGTATTATTATCTTGATTAAGGCGTGATATGGTCGCTACCTGGAGAGAGAGAGAAGAAAACACTCAGCGTATGCTCTTGTAATATCAGATTGGTTATTATTTTATCTAATCAGGATGGATCCCACTGTTTTCATCAAATCTTCCTTCAAACCCTAAAAAGAAAGACTAGCCGGGATTAATTACACGCTACAAGTTCGCCAATCTTTCATCCAGGCCAGTGTCGGTACTTTGAGGGAGGTCCCCCGTGCTTTCGCACGAATCTAATTAATGTAAACCTCGTTTTCCCAGAGGCGTAACCTCGTTAACACCTTTCTAGACACCTACTTGATCGGCTAATTGTAATGTATAAAACTCTCCCAGGAGTAACTCTTACTCACAGCGGGTATCGGGATCCAACCATCTCATAGAAGGTATGCAATCTCATTGCAAATTTCAACACTTGAAATTCCCGATAATATTTTGCCCCAAATGATCTATGACCTTGACAAGGTCAACAAACCATAGACCGTAAGTCAAGTTCAACCCGTCATTTCTTGATTGAATCAAACCCACCCGCACGACCCTTGACAAGATCAACAAGGCCGTACGACTACCCTAACCCAATCTGCATCATATGCATAAGCAGATAAATACTGGTTAGCTACCGCACACTGCGCCTTGACAAGGTCAACAAACGCAGCACGAGTACTAAGCAGGACTTATCTGAAATGACGGAGGGCTACGACAGGTTTTTCTGAAAACCTATTGCGTAATGAACTTGATATCGTTGTAGGATCGAATAAATTTTGAAATGGAGTGTTTTTTAGGCTTTTCTAGTTTTGCTAAAGGGGTCACTCCCGGTGAAGGGATCGTCGGCCCTTTCCTCGTCGAATGAGGTGCGGGATATATCATATATATCACTGTGCAAAGCAGAAACTATAGAAGCAATCAAAAGACAAACCGAGTGTGTAGCATCTGCCAGTTATTGCTAAAGGGGTCACTCCCGGTGTAGGGATCGTCGGCCCTTTCCTCATCGAATAAGGTGCAGGATATATCATATATACCGCTGTGCAAAGCAAGAACTGTAGCTACCTGTTTTATTTTTGAAATTCGATTCTACAACATCTTTAGGTTTCTTTTCTTCCATTAATCATATTAATGAAGTCCCATCATTTAAGTCACCTAAACATTACAGATAAATACGACGTACACTTATGCCATCCGCATTCGCCTCGATGTCCCCTCGTGCACCGTTAGGTTAGGTAACTAACGGCAGAGCGGGGCAGGGCTAGCGCGGGTGCAAAACATAAGTAACGTCTATATAATATATCATATATACTATATACAGTATCTATCACAGAACATCAGATGATCACATCACAGATATCGCAGAAGAAGAATCATATATGAAATATTGGATATACTAGGACGTCCGTGTTTTCAATACGAGCCTGTATAAAACACGGATTCCACGGTCGTGATGAATAGCCAAACCCATACCCCTAGACCCCTACGAGAGCGGCAAGCAACCCTACTAATTCTAGAGTTGGGAGACCCGGACTCGACTCCTCGAGTTGGTCTCCCACTGGACCCTAGAACCTGGTTACTTGTGCTCCCCTCCTTGGGTCTATCCTAGTGCGGAAAAGTAAATAATATACAAATGGTGACATCTTCCGCAACCTGGAAGTGTCCCAATAAAAGAATATTACATACAAGTTTTTTACATGAATGAAAATGAAAAACACTCATCTCACATAAAAACCCTGGCTATTCAAACACGACGATCCAATATAACATATCCAGCAACACATAACATCACATGTCATCAACGTAAGTAAATATGCGCATCCCAATTGTCGTTGACATATAGCAACGAAACCGGCGATATCACATATTACACTTACGGTGGCAGAAAAGAAAGTGTAAAACTACAACAGTTGGAATCCGCAACCTCTTTAGACATCGCATGCCTAATCAAATGGATTCCTTAAACATCGCATGCCTAACAATTATAAACCCCGCATTTCAGTCTCATTATCGAAAACTCTTTTCAATATCAAGTCGGGCAATTCAACAAGATTCCCGACATCCTGATCGAATGCTCGTCGCAAACTTCAGTAGACGGCTGCACCCCCGATGCCGTCGACGAAGTGCACCAAGGCGGAACACCGCTCCTGCGAGCACCCGAACGGATGCTTTCGGCGACGGGGTTCTCCTACAGTCACTTGGTCGGGACTATGGGGCGTGGCTATCTATTAAGTTCACTGGCGAGTATCTGCGTACGCTACGTGATTGCGACGGACTTTTGATCGCTTCAAAACTCCGTGGCAACCGATCAAGTGAGACTAAACTACTATGTTTATAACATTCATTCAGTTATCTCATAACTGCTTGTGGATTCCAAATATTGTATCACATTTCAGATAAATAGAAAATGTTAAACTTTCCAATCGAACAATCAAACACCTAAGTTTTCCCGAAACAACTCAACACATGAAATAAGTTTAAAAACATTCACTTCATGCCTCAGTACCAACGGTCCAGCCGTAGAAGGGTCAAGCCAACGCCTCACATGTGGCATGCCGTACTGCCCCAAATCCTAAGGTTCAAAGGGCAGTTCAAGACGGTCACATAATCGAGTTAAGGTTTGTTGTCTTCTAGAGGGACCATCGCGTTACTTGCACTACTTAGAACGTCATTAAACTACGGAAAAATCCAACAATTGGAAATTTTCCGGCAGGGGAAAAAATGGGTATTTATATCCATTCGAACTTTTTAACATATCCTAAATTATCCGGAAAAACACATAGACAAAGTTAAACAATTCGATCGAATCATCGAGTCCCCAAAACAACCCTGAAAACTCAACTCTTGAGTAAATATTAAAAATTCCCAGAAAATACAGAACCTCCAGAAACAAATTACTGTGCAAACCACGTGGCCTAATTCACCAGTATGGCCACGGAACCGCTGCACAAGCAGGGGTGGGGCCGCGGTTCCGCGGCGCTTTGGTCGAGTTAGGGTCACGTGCTGCACAGTAACTCATACAATTCCCTGCTGAATTTTTTTGGATATTTTTAATTTGGAAAAATCCACTTTTTCAGAAAAAGTCCAGAGAGTGGTTTTGAATTAGGGTTTCGGGTTCGATCAGGTTTCTAAATTCGTCTACTCATCGCCTAAGGCTCTAGCTAGGCTCTGATACCACTGTAGGGTTCCTAGGCACACTCAAGAGGTTCCACAAGGCATCAACCATGCCAAATTCAAATTTTCCATGTACCGAACAACCCTTAGCAAGATCGTTAACTAGAGTATAGGCGAAAAGCAAGCAAGTTAACAACTAAACTACTAAGTGAATGGAAATACAACCTTTGTAGATCCGGTCCACCACTTCTCTAGCTCCGTGTTGACGTCCCTCCGCTGCGATCATCGGAATCTCGGACTCTAGCATCGGTTTCATCGGAGAAATGGGCGGGCTAGGTCGTTGACTTCGATGCCGAAGATGATCTACGTCGAGGCAACTCAAACTCAAGCTCCACCTTCACTAAGTCATGAAATTTGTGAAGAAAAAACCATATACTACATGGCAAGTAGTAGAGGATGAAGAAATAGAAAGTGGGTTCACTTTTTATTTGGATTTCTCACTTGGATTCATCACTTGAAAATTTTTAGCAAAGGTTTTCTTTCTTCATCAAGAAGAAGAAGAAGAAAGAAATGAAAATGAATTAATTAATTAAATAGAAAATCAAGTGATGCCTTATCATAATGCAACCATGGGTGAGGCTAACACATGTAGAGAATAAACTAGGGTTTAGGTTTAATGGTTAGGTTAAGGCAAAAGACAAAATGGCTAGACTTATGAAAGCTTCATGAAGCTTCAAGAGAAAAACAAAGAAAGCCACCATATTTGTTTTTGCCAAAATGAATAAAGATAATAAAACCCTAACCATTAACCTAAACATGGATTAAATCAAACAAACACCCAAGTTTCCATGTATCATTAAACATGATACAATCAAGTGCATAAAAATATATCACATATACTACTTGTGCACATCAAGTGAGAAAATCAATCTTAAGTGAACAAATACTAGTTAATGTAAAGTAATATATCAAATATATAATTATACATCAAATCATTAAATCAACACTTGATTTAATGATCCGGTCATATCGCATATAACCGACTAATATCAAGTGTATCAATATATCGAATCAACACTTGATCCGGTAACCCGGCTATATCATATATAACCGTCCAATGATACAAATCGCGAGAATAGAATACAGTATCACATACTGGTATTATTCTCGGTTCCGCACATATCTCATATGCGCTCCTATTTCGTTTCGCTTGAGCAAGGAAACCTCTGTGTAGGACTCTAAAGACTCGTCAATACGCCGGCAGCAGGTGATGATCATATCAAACACCCACAAGCCGCAAGCGGTCTGCTAAAGGTAACGGCCACCCGGGTATTGAGCGATCAGAAGATCAACGAGCAAGCCCGCTCACAATCATGTGAATCCAACCAGTAACACTTACCGTACAGTCCGGTCTCGTCGTCTGATATGTCGTATATTTCTTCTAGGGGTGGTAAACGTCAGACCCCAGTAGCTCGATAAGTCGTGTCGATATGAGGTCTATAACTGTTCGAGAAACTACTGGTAACACTTACCAGTAAATCTCAGCAACCCTGTCCAGGGATTTCCGATTATAGCCAATCGAACACAGCGCAACATCAACTCCCTATACCGGGAGAGACGAATCCCATCTTATCGCTCATTGCCTCCATGTGATTCGGGACTGTACCCAAAAACCACCGTTTTGCACGCCCTCTTAGACGTGGTAAGGTGGAAATCAAAGCACAGTGGGAATCACACAAGACTCTATGACGATCTCGGGTCTACAGACTATCCTGTACCAGTGTCACCAGAGAACTGCCATCTGACGTAAGGTATAATACCATCTGGGAGTTCTCGGCGAGTCCGTCCAGTGTACCCAGTCTCCACTGAGCACCCGTATATCATCTCTGATGTCAAACACCAATGGATATGGGATCATCCATCGCCCATCTGTATGGGTCGAGAAGGTATACGCTAGTCTACTCTGGTATATCGATGCCCCGTCTCGATACACCCACGACTAGGGACCTTGAAGGATGTACTTATGGACTACCATATCCCCACTAGTATGATCCGCATCATAGTCCAGGTAGTCAAGTACACATCCTAAGGGCTTTACCAACATGTAACAGAGAGACAATCAGTGTACACGTTAAGGTAAAGAGCAACCAGATAGCATACTATCATGTCGAGCAAGAAAGTCCTCCCTATATATGTCCAAGCATCCACTACAATATACATCCTATGTATAGTAATGGCCTCTAGGGCATACATATAACTAAAAAATAAGAGGGGATAGCTCTTAGAAAAGGAAGGATTCAATTCTCAAAGGAGCTTAGTTCTCAATATGAGCTTAGTTCTCCAAGTTAGGGCCTTAGCTGTCCCCCCATAATGCGCATATGTGCAAGCGCCATATCCACTACGTGCAATGCACGTGCGCCCTCTACATGCGCACCATGTGCAACACACGTGCGCCCACTACGTGCGCATCACATGCGAGGATTCAACCTTAAAGGAGCTTAGTTATCCAAGTTAGGGCCTTAGCCGCCTCCCGTGATGCACATATGCATAAGCGCCATGCACGACGCACATGTGCTCGCCAAGTGCGCACCACGTACGACGCACGTGTGCTCGCCAAGTGCACATGTGTGCTTGCCAAGTGCGCAACACGTGCGACGCACGTGCGCCCGCCACGTGCGACGCACGTACGAGAACGCAAAGAAGCCTTTTTCAACAGTTAAGAGTTTAAGCTTCAACCTGTCCTTCCCCCCTGATGAGTGGGACATGGTTCATTGGGTGCATCCCTCCACACTTTCGATATATGGTGTTGTAATCTCTCAGTGTCGTCGGAGAGGTGGTGGGTCCCAATGACCAATGATACTTCTTTCCAAAAAAAAGAAGGAAAAAAGGAGAAACCCCCCATAAGCTTCAGAAAGAACAGAGAATTAAACTCTCGAGGAAGAAGAACTCTTTTCTTGGAAAATTAGGTAAACAAAATAAAGAAGTGCTTAGCACTCAGAGACTGGCGCTCAGTGCCCAGCGCCCCACGTGTCTCTCACGTGGGCGCTATAAAATAAAGGAGTGCCTAGTACTCAATGATTGGCGCTCAGTGCCCTGCGTCCTAAGTGCCTCTCACGTTGGCGCTACAAAATAAAGGAGTGCTTAGGACTCAGTGACTGGCGCTCAGCGACCCACATGCCTCTCACGTGGGCGCTACAAAATAAAGGAGTTCTTAGCACTCAGTGAGCGATGCCTAGCGCCCAGCGTCCTACGTGACTCTCACGTGGGCGCCACAGAACATAAAAGTGCTTGGCACTCACTAGGCAGCGCCTAGCGCCTAGCTCCTCACGTGCTTCGCACATGGGCGCCATAAAAAGTGCTAAGCACTCCATATAAGAGACAAAAAAGGGGTAAAGTGTTTAACACTTATGACTGAAAACCCCACATGATTATATGTGAGCATCAGAACTTACATAAGTGCTCAGCACTTTTTGCACAAAAAAAAGAACTGAGCCCAAACAAATGCTTTGCACTCCTTTTCAAATAAAAAGAAAACTGAGTGGACCAAGCCCAAGTTGGCTAGGTCCCTAACCCAGATCAACCGAGCCTATGGGTTCCTTATTTCCTAAACTGATCTCAGTCCCAAATACAACTATCGATCTTCCAACTGATGATATCCCAAAACAATATGTATCCCACATTCCCCTGAGGAAATCTTAGTCTCAAAATACAACTAATGATTCCTGGGTTTACTATTAACCCCTTTTTTCTCAAACACGGGAATTGGTTCAAGGGTACATCTCTCTACACCTCTGATACATGTCGATGTAATTCCTCAACGTCTTTAGAGAGGTGGTGGGTCCCGACAGCCAACTGATTTTTGGTGCACTTTCCAAACTGACGTGCACATCCCAGATCAAAGCACATCACAAACTGGATGCATCCCATATCATCGTTGCTCATCTCGTCACGTAACAAATACACGTGTGGCGCAAGATGGACAACGGACCGAAACGTCCTTAAACTACAATGGACCGAAACGTCCTTAAATTAAACGTTGCCTCCAAAATGGCGGCAACGGACTGTAACGTCCTTAAACTAAAAGCTCACCTCAAAAATGGTGATCAACTGACCGAAATGTTCTCAAACTACAACTTCACCTCCAAAACGGCGATAAGGGACCGAACCATCCTTAAACTAAAACAATGGAGCCCAAATGCTCTCTTGTTGGATCTGAAACAAAGATGATCATAAAACCTTGTTAAGTAGATCTTAGTCTCAAATTGGACTAATGTATCCTTAACAGAAAACCAACCGAGCCCCCAAATGCTCACATACGTTTAAGTTGATCTTAATCTCAAAATAGATTAACGGTCCTTAAATAACAACCCCAAATCTAAGATATACGGATTTGGACTAATCCACGCCCTACGGGTAACAACATAAATTAGTCTCCGTATACAATCCACGGGCAACCAAAACCAAAAATAAAACAATTACACACATCACGAAGTGAACTTCCGGAGCAGGAGAAAGTGGTTATCGTGATACGGTAACGTAATTAACTGCAGGGGCTTGCGCCTGCAGGGAAGAGCGTCCCCACAATCGAAAACCCCTCACAAACGAGGGGTAATCTGACGAAGTCTGCTACAACGGCCGCATCCATCCAAACCTCCGATATATGGTGCCATAAATCAACTTGGCATCTTCAGAGAGGTGGACGGATAAATCCAAATAGCATATTCCCCTAAAATTCACGCCAGACGTCCTAACGTCCCGGTCGCGTCTTTTGGCGGTGAACAGCCGTATCATACATTGAAAAAATTTGAGCTAGTTGGAAACTAGTTGCTCGTTCGTTGGGCTATATGAGGGCGGCCATGGACGCATTCAATTCCTATATGTGGCGGCGTGACGCTACCCGATATTCTTCCACTATCCGTTCAAGATTAGACATGGGTCGGTTAGGGGTTTCAGCAGATGATTGAAATTCTTGTGGATAGGTAAAACTCCTAAATGACCGATTAGAAGAATTGTCTAGAGAAGGTGTAAAAGTCGGATAGGATTGATAGGAATTGAATGGTTGTGAAAATTGGACAGGAGTAGGATCAACATTGTGATAACAAGAATACTGATATTGGTTGGTGTTCATACCATAATTTTGCATTCTTATAGACCCCATTCTTATTCAGTTTATAAATAAACAGGTGCTTTTGACCCATGTCTGCTACATAGTTGCAGGTTACAGGTTCTCGGAACAAAAACAGTGAAAAAGACAAAAGACGATACAAAAGTGAGACTACGACCAACAAATGGAAGAATCTTAATCAAGCCTACATTTTGGAGAATAAACGAAGATCAATAAATAAGTTCACAGAGTACAAAGGCAGCGCAAGGTTCTAGACTTCGTCATGAAGCAACGGTAAAAGTCCACTACAATTATTCACTGTGGAGATCTGGAAGAGAAATAGAAAACATTCTGAAGAACCAACGAAAGTAATAGGAAGAAAAAGTCAACTGAAAGCAGCAGAACCAATTTCAGCCCAAGAGCCTCTTACTTGACCACGGAACTGCGACCAAACCTAGCCTACGGCTGCGGTTTCGTGGCCGTGCTGAACCCGTAGTTGCAGAAAAATTTCCAAAAAGATTGGCGGCGCGTTGACTAGTCTTCCTAGCTGTATTTTTGTAAAAGCATACATGCGGCGATTGTAAACCTAGGATTTTCTATGTCCTATAAACAGAGACCCAAATACTTGTATTAGGTCATGCCTCTTTTTATGCCTCTTTTCATTTCATAAATTCAGATCTGTAATTCCCGTGTTAATGTTTGGAGGGAGCCATCAATAAAGAGTGCATCAATTTGTAAGTAGTTCTTTTATTTGCCCTAGTTAATTTTATTATCTGCCTTAGGTAATTTCTTATCTGTTCTAGTTAGATCTTTAATTCCTTGCCCTAGGTAGATAGTTTAGATATGTTCTTCAATTTCCTAATGAGCGAGTAGTCTCCTCGCTTGTTAGGGTTAGCTTTGGGGAAGGCTTGAGAGATGAAGATCTCTCACCCCTTTCTTGCCCATCACACGTTTTTATAGGACTCCATGCATACATGTACACACCGCTCCCTACGGCACCCCTATCCCTCGAGGTAGCGGTGATACCGTAGTATAAAGGCCCGGTTGAGCATGTTTTCCATGGAGGTTAGGGTAAGGATTAAGAAAGGAAGGACAAGAACCTAGAGTAAGAAACACCGTTTCTTCCCGATGGTACTAATCCCCTTTATTAATAATTACCATAACTCCTAAAAAGATCTTAATTTGGGTATAGAAAGCGGTGAGGAAATCTTTGCATTTCCAAACTTAACCTAAACCTAACCCTAGCAAGATTTAGATCTAGATAAATTTAGTTTTTAGATTTAATCAATCCGACACCAATCGGAATTAACTCGTAAGAACAATTAGGAAATTCACAAAATCCCTGTGGACCGACCCGTACTCACCGGCTAGCTACAAGCGACGCCGTTCTTGATTGCGGTTATAAAATATTTTTGATTCATCTTTTAAAGCGCAAGCACGCTAAATCTATCTCAAATCAAATGGCGCCGTTGCCGGGGATGGCATGCTATTTTCTTTTTGCAATTTCGGGTTAATCTAAAATTGAAAAATCATAAAACACTGAAAAATTAAAAAAATATATAAAAATTTATCATTTTGTTATTTTGTGAAGGGTATTTTTGTTTGAATTTTGCAGGATCTACAATCGAGTTCGGATCTGGAAAAATTCAGAAAGCGAAACAGAAAACGAAAGATCTGAACAGCAGAGAATTTCAACAACAGAACAACAGAACAAATCTGGAGATCTGAACCGTACAAATTGCAGTGTTTCCTCCGATTTGACACGGCTTGACCGCGCATCCGCGGTCAGGAGGTGACATCATCATCTCCAAATTTTTCTTGGGAGCCGATCCGCATCTTCAACCGCGGAACCGCGGCCGGAACGCTCATCTGGCAGCGGAACCGCGGTCGCATAGTGACATCAGTACATGGGATCCCCTCTGTTTGTTTCATTTCTCCTCCTCTGCAAATCCCGATATATCTTCTGTAAAAATTTCCTGCAGGATTCTTTGCACTAAAAAATCTCTCCCCTTCCAATAATTGATCTTGTGCAGGATTCTTTGCGCCGCGCTAAAAATAAAAAAAATTTCCAAGTGATTGTTACTGCTTTGCATATTTTTAATCAGACTTTAAGGGGCTTGAAACCAATCCAGATTGGGTGGGGATTTCATCACCCTTCCCAGGACCCCAGAAATCACATAAGGCACATTGCATTAACCATTATTTAATTAAAAAATACTAGACTCAGCCCTAAGGACTTCGCGCTCAATAGGACAAAGGACTAGTTGTAGGCATCGGCCGTTGATCCTAACCTGACTTTGTGGTGTCTAGGCAAGTGTGTCTAAGGCGAGTGGTTACTTAATTAGGGCCACTACTTGTAGTGGAGAGCCTCCTACTCACCTGGCACTTACCTGGCCGCAATTGGCGGTGAAGAAGAGGTTTGAGGTCCTATTTCTAGCCCTTTGGAACAGTTAGGAGCTGTCTAGTTGACTTAGGTGACCCTAGATCTAAGCCTGATTATGCATTTGTGATTGATTGAAAGTGTGTCTAAGCCCTTTATCGAAATTTTTTGCAAAGAGCATCACAAAAAAAAAAAAAATTTTTTTTAGAAAAACTTGCAACTTGTCGCAAAGAAGTCCATTACACCACACTTCCACCCACATTCTTTTTCTTTTCCTTCTTACATCATGGGTATCCCACCTCCCAAAACTCTTGCCGAACTTTGGTACCCTCAACCTAACATTGCTTCTTACGCGAATTGTTTTGGTCAAATTACGGACGACCCCTCCATGCCCAAAATTTTTTTGAAAGATCGAATAGAAGCGTCTAGGAGAAACAGTCGGACTCCGCAATCCACTTCGTCTCAACCATATCAACCTTCACCACCTTCTTACGTCGATACACCTTTTGAGAGTCCGAATGTAACTCTGAAACCCTTGTCTATTGCTGAACACATTGAACAATCTCGTAACCGATCTTTCACTCCTTTCAACACTTCGAGTACTTTGGATCAACAAGTCCATTCACCTTTTTATCCAAATGTTGATCCCATTCCTGTCCAACCATTCACTTCCTACCAGTCCTACCCAACTTTCACACCTTCCCTAGACATTGCTTCTACACAGCCATTTGGGAGCTTCACGTATACAAACAACTTTGAATCTTTTACTGAAACCCCTTCACAACCCATGTCTAGTCTAGAACAGTTGTTGGAAGCTTATATGGCAGTGACAAACCAAATGATGAGGAATGTGGATGCGTCCATGGCTGCCCTTATGCAACCTAGTGAACCGGTAGCTAGTTTCCAACTAGCTCCAAATATTCCAATGTATGAGGAGGCGGTTGGACAGAGTGAGAATTTGAGAGGAGAAAGTGAGTTCTACACCCTTCCAAATCAAACTTACCCATCACCAATTGAATCCCATAACTCCGGTTTTGAATGTCTAACATGTGTCCCAAATGATTCACCAGTTGAAAATAAAAATGAGTTGTGCGACTTTGTAGTGCTTGATTTGCCAGATTGTGAAGAGTCCCTTTTGAGTGAAACCACACCTAATCCTTTTGAACTCTACACCTCCACTCTAGAACAAAAATTGATAAATATCCATACTTTTGATGAGGTGTCTAAAAAGATTGATTTTCACTTGATTGAGGATATAGACGCCGGGAATATTTGGATGATGAACCCATCGATTTGACAGAAATTTTATCTCCAATTCATCATCCTAAGTCATTAAATGTTTCTCCCAAACCACATATACGTCTTGATTTTTATGATAATTGCATGGATGGAATAACTTTTGAGGAGAATTATGAGGATAGTATTGAGGATGAACCATTTTTGTTTGATGAGTCGGATTTTCCAATTCATGCTCTTGAACCTTTAGCTGTTATACTTCCTAAATCACCCCTCCTTTCCATCGTTCCAACCACGCAGGAGGACTGTGAGCTTGAAAGTTTTCTATTCGACGCCACTAGTGCGTACCTCTTTGAATCTGACACAGTTCTCACAGCCGATAACGATTACGAGTGCTTCACTTTTTCGGACGATTTCGAAGACTCACGGCCCGAGTTTGAGTCCTTTGAATTTTCAGATGAGTTAGTTGAACCATCAGACTCGGTTGCTTACAGTCGTTTCGAACCATTGATGGAATCATTTGAGTTCGAGATAGATCACTTAGGTGAGAGTAAGACTATCCCTAAATCACTCCCTTTCGTCCTTCCTATCGTTTCGACCACGCAAGACTCCGCCGCGTTGCCATTTTCAATGGAGGGTTTACCAAGTTCGGCGTACCTATGTTTTCTTGCGAATCTTGAGGGATTTGACCCCATTTCTCGACGGGTTGATAGATTAGCACAATCGCTTTTAACACATCGGTCATCACAAATTGCGCTAATTTATTCACTCGATTTACACTCTCAAAATCGTACTATACTTCTTTCTCTTTTCCGCCATTCTCCTCCTCCACCGAGACCGTATACCGTTTCTATCTCCACACGGTCTCATGTGCGTCTCATTTCTTTTCATTACACTTCATTCTTTTGCCAGCCCTACCATTATCACGATAGAATTTTTGAATGGTTGGAGCTAACCTTTGGCCTGTGTAAGGCCTTGTTTAGTTTGGGGAGGGCCTTGTTGTATATATGTATATATATATATATATTTTGTTTTCTTTTTCTATTAACAATAAAAATATAAAAAATTTCAAAACAATAAAAAATAATTTTTTTTATAAATAAATAAACAGGAGAGTGCCGACATTTTCAACCCTCTTGGTGAAGCATGACAGTGCGGACACTGTCAAGTTTAAGTTTGGGGGTGTGCTCGGTAAGCCTTCTTCCTTCACATTCATGTGTATATTTTTGCATTTGCATACTTATTTTAAAACCCATAAAAAATTGAAAATTTTCAAAAATTATAAAAATTAAAGTATTCAATTTTGGCCATAATTGACTTGAGTTTGACAAAAAGGTTAACTAGCTAAGAACAACTAGATCTTATACTTAGTAAATTAAAAACCCTAAAAATAATCTTTCTTAAAATTTAATGGTAGAAAGTATATGTCTTTGTAGTTTATTTAGAAATAGGCAAATTTTGAGTTCACTTCTTGGGCTAAGTTAAAATAAAGGAAAAGTATTGATATTTTTATTAGAGTATAAGTTTGAAAATTAATTCCTAATCTTAAGTCTAAATTCTGAAAATATATACCCTACAAAATTGCACAAACACGAACCTTGAAACTTGGAATAGTAAAGGAGACCTTGAAATGCTCTTGTCTAAAGTCCTTAGTACGAAGAAAATAAAATAAAAATTCAAGTGTGAATAAAGAGATAATAAAAAAATGAACACTGGTTTTTATGATTACTTAAGGCTGCATTAATATAAAAAAATATTTAGCGAGGGTGCTTCATCACCCAGTGCCTTAGACCAACTGGTTTGGGAGTCACTGCTAAAGCCTTAGGTGTTACAAGACTATGAATTATGCTTTAATGTGCAAACACATTTTGTAATCGGTCGTTGGTACCTCAAGAAGTATTAACGATCGCATGAAGAATTCGTGAGCAAATTGCATCTAAAATTCACCAATTAAGAAGTGCTTTGGACGATGGACAAAAGTATGATAGCTTGATTTGAATTTCCAAGTGTAGGGGTGATATATATACACACGTAGGGATATGTGATTGGGGTTTAGATAAGAGATAGGAATGAAGAATAGAACTTGTATTTTTAGTAGAGATGATAAAAATTCCTATGTTAAGATAGAACCCTAGAAGGAAAACTTAAGAGATGCCAAAAGCTAAGTAAATTCACAAGAATATATATAATTTTAAGTTAAATAATAAGGAAGCGTGAAAATACGGGTGGATGATTTATGAGTCGAAGATAATAGAATTCCTTGTTAGAAAATCTAATTGGAGAATAAAACTCAATGGGCCAAATTGATAGGATTTTGTGGGTAGTATCCGCTGAAAAACCTCAGGAGACAACACTCCTCCTACTAGGGACACCTAGAGGTTTAACGGCTTGTTGCACGAGCTCAGTGCAATAGCGTTTCCCTGCAAAAGTGGTTAGCATTTTATCGAGAATAAAACTAGGTTTGCTCGAGGACGAGCAAAAGATAAGTTTGGGGGTATTTGTTCATACCATAATTTTGCATTCTTATAGATCCCATTCTTATTCAGTTTACAAATAAACAAGTGCTTTTGACCCATGTCTGCTACATAGTTGCAGGTTACAGGTTCTCGGAACAAAAACAGTGAAAAAGACAAAAGACGATACAAAAGTGAGACTACGACCAACAAATGGAAGAATCTTAATCAAGCCTACATTTTGGAGAATAAACGAAGATCAATAAATAAGTTCACAGAGTACAAAGGCAGCGCAAGGTTCTAGACTTCGTCATGAAGCAACGGTAAAAGTCCACTACAATTATTCACTGTGGAGATCTGGAAGAGAAATAGAAAACATTCTGAAGAACCAACAAAAGTAACAGGAAGAAAAAGTCAACTGAAAGCAGCAGAACCAATTTCAGCCCAAGAGCCTCTTACTTGGCCGCGGAACCACGGCCAAACCTGGCCTACGGCCACGGTTCCGCGGTCGTGCTGAACCCGTAGTGGCAGAAAAATTTCCAAAAAGCTTGCCCGCGCGTTGACTAGTCTTCCTATGGGTATTTTTGTAAAAGCATACATGCGGCGATTGTAAACTTAGGGTTTTCTATGTCCTATAAATAGAGACCCAAATACTTGTATTAGGTCATGCCTCTTCTTATGCCTCTTTTCATTTCATAAATTCAGATCTGTAATTCCTGTGTTAATATTTGGAGAGAGCCATCAATAAAGAGTGCATCAATTTGTAAGTAGTTCTTTTTATTTGCCCTAGTTAATTTTATTATCTGCCTTAGGTAATTTCTTATCTGCCCTAGTTAGATCTTTAATTCCTTGCCCTAGGTGGATAGTTTAGATATGTTCTTCAATTCCCTAATGAGCGAGTAGTCTCCTTGCTTGTTAGGGTTAGCTTTGGGGAAGGCTTGAGAGATGAAGATCTCTCACCCCTTTCTTGCCCATTACACGTTTTTATAGGACTCCATGCATACATGCACACACCGCTCCCTACGGCACCCTATCCCTCATGGTAGCGGTGATACCGTAGTATAAAGGCCCGGTTGAGCGTGTTTTCCATGGAGGTTAGGGTAAGGATTAAGAAAGGAAGGACAAGAACCTAGAGGAAGAAACACCGTTTCTTCCCGATGGTACTAATCCCCTTTATTAATAATTACCATAACTCCTAAAGAGATCTTAATTTGGGTATAGAAAGCGGTGAGGAAATCTTTGCATTTCCAAACATAAGCCAAACCTAACCCTAGCAAGATTTAGATCTAGATAAATTTAGTTTTTAGATTTAATCAATCCGACACCAATCGGGATTAACTCGTAAGAACAATTAAGAAATTCACAAAATCCCTGTGGACCGACCAGTACTCACCGGCTAGCTACAAGCGATGTCGTTCTTGATTACGGTTATAAAATATTTTTGATTCATCTTTTAAAGCGCAAGCACGCTAAATCTATCTCAAATCAGTTGGTTGGTTGGCGACCGGCAATAGATGTCATATACGCCGCAAAACGAGCAGCGATATCTTCCTTAGAAAGTGATGGTGTTTTTTGTCCTAATGGTTTGACCGGATTGAAACTTTGGCTTTTAGCCATTGCCATATGCTCAGCGATGGACATACGTTTAGGAGTTCCTTCACACGCTTTAATTGGAGTATCGACATAAGAAGATGTAGAATTTTGATGCGGTTGATAGGATCTAGAGTGAGGTGTCCAACTGTTTCTTTCTGCTTGCTCTATCTGATCTCTTAAAGACGTGATAGAGTTAGAATTTTGACCAAAGCAATTACGAAAATAAGAAATATCTGGTTCTGGATAGCAAAGCTCGGCAAAAGTTTGTCTGTTTGGGTTACCCATTATAAGAAGGTGAAAAAAAGAAGGTGAAAAGGGAAAGATTTAAGCTCTATTTGGATTGTTTTGATTTGAAAGTGGGACTTGAGGGTTGACTTAACAAATCACAAAATGCACAAACAAACCCTAAAACTAAGGTCATCTAGATCAAGCACTAGACCGCTCCTAGACTTCCAAAGGACAAGCCGCATGATCAAACCTCTACCACTTCTTTATCGCTCTTGTGGTCAGATAAGTACCAGGTAAGGGGGAGGTATCCACTATACGAGTCATCGAAAATAGCGGGCCTAATTAAGTAACCACTTTCCTAGACACACTTTCCTTGACAGCATAAAAGAAATACGGATAAGCGACCCATTACCTTCCTCTGTCCTAATTGATGTTGGGTTATGGGAGCGCCCCGGCCATCGAACAGTGGCCAAATGTAGAACAAAAATTTTCTAAAACCCGGCGCTACCATTACCCGATTTCCAAGATCGAAACCATTAACCCTAAAACTAGCAAGCTAACTAAAAGAGATAGGAATGGTTATACTTAATGAACCAAGTCCTTCGGGTCTTCAACCATCTCCAAGCTCCTAGTGATGTTGCGGATCGACTTTGGTCACCGGTCTTCCTCCATCTCCGATGATCCACCCGAGGGAAATGGCACAAGCTCCAGGTTTACCAAGCGGACCAACCGACTCTCCAAGATCGCTAGTGGTGGAGAGTGGGGGGGGGGTGTAGAATAGTGTCACTAAAAATCTTTCTCTCATCCATAAGCTCAAGTGAGCAACAAGTGAAGATGAAGAAGAGGTGATGATTGCAAGGCATGAAAATGGCTAAGTATTTTGTGTGAGCATCAAAATGAGAGTGAGAGAGTGTGAAAATCAAGTGTAGAAAAATGAGCCCAAGCTCACCCCCATTAGTGGCCAGCCCTCTCTCTCTTCTCTTTCATTATTCACACAAAACACTTACGAAATTAAGCAATAAACAATTACCCATACCAATCTCTACATTGCCAAAGTCCATGCTTTGACCAAAAGACCCATACCTAGCCATGTCACCTTCTCTACCTCATTAAAAACATGTGATTTTCTAAAGAAAATCAATAATGAGGTGGCATCTTCTAGAAGCCATTCTGTACAAATACGGAATGCTTCTCGGTACATGTATCGAAATACACATACACGTATTCGTACGAAAATACGAATAGCCAAAACGAGAAAATAATTAGTGAGCAATAATACTAGAATACATATATATAAATACATATGTAGATTATTAAATCAAAACCTGATTTAACAATCTGGCTTAATCCTAAGCCGCTAGTATTATCAACCGTCCGATTAAAGTCTGTGCAGTCCATGCAGACATTTAATCGGACACCTGTATGTACCAAGATACAACAACTACACTTTATCGCCTGAACCGTGAAAACCCTCTGTGTGGGACTCTAAAGACTCGTCAATACGTTGGCAGTGGGTTTAACCACAAGCACGTCAGCGGCACTAGCTGTATGTAACGGCTACCCAGGTATTGAGTGAAAGGAAGGCCGACGAGCAAACTCATCCAAACCCCTACTGAGACTGTCGGTGACAATATCCGTACAGTCCGGTCTGTTCGTCTAAGAGTATCGCATATCGAGTTTAGGGGGAGGATAAAGCCAGACCCCTAACAACGCGATAATTCGTGTCGATATGAAACCCATCACTACATGAGAAACTATCGATCCTGGATCGGTAATTTTCACATACCCCGGCCGAGGATTTCTAGTGATGGCCACCCGTGCACTGCGCGACATCAGCCCCTAATACCAGGAGAGACGAATCCCCGACGATCCGCTCACTGCCTCCATGTGGCTCGGGACTGTACCCAACTAAAACCTGTTTGCATGACTCCTTTGAGCCGTGGTAGGGTTGTAATCAAAGCACAGTGGGAACTCACATGAGACAAATGACGATCTCAGGTCGACATACTAACTTGTACACATATCACCAGGGAACTGCTATCTGACTATAGGTATAATACCAATTAGCATGTTTCCGGCAAGTCCGTCCAGTGTACTCATAACCCAATGAGCACCTGTATACTATCTTAGGTGAACAACTAACACCAATGGCTTGTGAGACCGGCCACCGCCCCTCGTCAGGGTCTAGATAAGTATACACTAATCTACACTGGAGTACCGATGCCCAGTCTCTATACTCCAATGACTAGGGACATTTAAGGATGCGCTTATAGACCCCCAGCTCCCACTTATGTGATCGCCATCACAATGCTGGTAGTCAAGCCAGAATCCTATGGGCTTTATCAGCATATGATGATAAAGACAAACTAGATAGTATACTATCATCTCGAGTAAAACTGTTTTATCGGTATAGGTCCTCGCTCAATCATAATGATCACATACCTGCGACTATGATAATTGCCTTGAGGGCACTATAGCCAACAATCTCCCACTTGCACTTAAGGCTAATTATTGCGATGTCGCATACTCACAGCCCGTGTGATACCGAACACCCAACTCCTCTACTAATCAGTTTCACAAATCTCGTTTGTAAAACTATTGCGTTCGAGAAATAGGCTCAGTTAGTGGATCCGCTCCAGTGTTTCTTTCTATGCCTCTCTTTATCTCAACTTCGCGGAGAAAACTATCTCCCGAAATGAGCAATACCCGTCTTAGAATATGTCTGGATATCTGATGGGACCCAGTTCACAAAAGAACTCCAAATCCAGCAAACTTCTTAGACTGTATCGTCTACTGAACTCCATCAGTACACTGCGCCATACCATTCTCGGTATCCGCTTGGACCATCTGTCCAAACTACTGCCCCTCGTCAGAGGGAAAACTATAACTCTGACAGTCACTCTGACATCCAGGTCACCTTGGAAGCCTGGAATGATAACCGTCTCTCAAAGGAGGCCGCCGTTATCAAATCCCTAGAACATCCACTTATGTTCATAAACTGCTTCCATTCGTTTTTCTCCAAGATTGGATTAATATATTAACTTATTGCATCTAGTGCAAAAACAACATCTGGTGTGGTATTTGACATGTCATGATTGACTCAATTGCCTAAGCAAGTGATATGCCAATCACGCACATCTCTCTCCCCTTTAGTCTGTAAGACACCTTTAGAGAGGGTGACTCCATCACCTGCAGTTTCACCACCATGCTAGGAGCCGTCCATTCTAAAATACTTTTAGAATACTGTCTAAGTACTCAGATTGGAACACTTCCCAAATCTAGATCTAAAACCATAGATCTAGTAACCAAAATGTTTGATATAATATCCATAACCTATGTGGAGAAACTACTGTGTGACAACCAAAATATAACCGATCGTAGTATAGGAATTTCACTTCCTATAAAGTGCATATCACCCAAATACCAGGACCTCACACCCTATTACTATCTTAACAGATCCATCCTTTATTTTGATGAAATCAAAGCCCATGACTGTCACATCAAAAATAGATGATCTTTCTCCGATATATCTGCTTTAATCTATAAATAGACATAAGCTACTTGTCCACTATGCTTCCACTGCTCCCACTGACTACGACAACCCTCTGGCAGAGTCGTATATATGTGCACTTCTAAAGCTAGTTTAGAATGACGCTTTACTCATCCTCCTGCCGGATCTCATAGTCTGAAACAACAGTAGTGTCAAGTCTGGGTAAATAAGAACCTCCCTGTCACCGTCCTTGAGGCTACCGAAGTACCTCTCAGGTGCCTGAGGTAACCCTCCATATCTGCGGAGTGGCTAATGGAATGTCAATCCCGATTGAATCTTTAGGTCCTATTAAATTTTCCGTAATCGTTTGTGGTTATGGAATCACTTCCAGTTCTACCATACTCCCACTACTGTTTTCTGAAAAAAATCCATTTTACTAAAACTGTGGCGAGTCAAGAACAATATCACTATTGATCTTCCTGATGGTAGAAAGTTAACCCTCGTCAAAACCCGGGATAACCCACAAACAGCCATTAATGAAACGTGCCTTGAGTTTATCCGGATTCTTGTTTTAAGCATCAGCCGGACGACTCCCTATACCTTAACTTCTATATATATCTAATATAGAAACAAAGGCACTAATTTAATTGGAACCAGATTTAAATCATGCAGCTGTCTCCAGTGCATGTCAATTAAATGGAGAGAGGCCGATCAGCATTACTCAACTTAGGAGTGCGTCCAATTGTGAGTAACCTGAAGAGAAACAAGTTTCTCAAAACTATTACTATCAACTGAATACCTTATACAAATATCTACATCTTCGATCACCTTGAAGAATCCCGATACTTGCGACACCTGGTTCTCTACTTTATTCTTGTACCTATAACTTCTCAAACTTGGACCTTGTATTTCTATGTAACACTTGTCCAAAACTTGAGAAGTCATAAGTAAACAGAATATAGTACGGGGACCAACCCCTGTGTCCTAATGGACACTGGACAACATACAATACATTGTATAAGTCCCCTGAGTTTAATAACTTAAACCCTGTGCGTCGTAGGTTGAAAACTGTACTATGGTTATGAAGACTTACACCACTGTTGAATGCTCCTTACCTAACCATCAACTGATATAAGTAAATATCATGGATATAATTTCAAAAAGTTACATCTCACTTTATAAAAATAAACGTACAGATATATCAGTTTGAAATTGGTGCATAACAACGGATATTCAAAACCAAATACTTGCCGTCCGGCAAACAACCCAGGCGATTTCCTCAAATATCACCAATTACAATGAATTCCGATATAATGAGGATGATCACCTAATTCCTAATAATTTACTCCCACTCATCATCTGTAAAACCATACAGATGTGAGGATCAAAACTGGTAAATACATACCCTAGAGTAAAGACCTAATTGGGAAATCAGTTTTCAATTAACAACGCATAGTGAAACTAAAACATTAAAATGTTTCGAAGGGGTATCCGGGTATTCCTAATAATGCCTCTTCCATTATTCAGATTCATGACTGTAACCGTATATTTCGTTGCCATCTCTCCAAATCTCTTTATTTGTCTTTAGTCATTACCTTCTGTACACCATCGTTAAACTAAGTGGTTTTCTTCTTTTCCTACCGTTCGGCACCAGCCTATGGTTTGGAAGAAGACTATCCAATAAGCATAATAGGTGTACTCTCCTAATCCTAGGAGTACTCGCAATCTGAGAGAAGGTGATGATAAAAGACAACTGAATAAACTTTATTCCTATTTCTCCTGAACCAGAATCCATCCTCGAAAAGGTTCCTTCGAGTTCGTATATAACCATACGATGGATTTATCTAATGGAAGTGGATATTCTAGTGATACGAGGTGTTCTGGAGAAATAAAAAGGTGAAGTAGGAGCGGCGATGAAAATACCTGGTTCGGTCGTGAATGATAGCAGTCGCATTTTACTTTGCCCTCCTTCTGATTCCTCTATATGTCTTTACTTATTGCCTTCTGCACACCCTACTTAGGCTAATTGGTTTTATATATTCCCTACCTTTCGGTACCTGCCTATGGTTTGGAAGAAGACTATCCAATAAGTGTAATATGTGTACCCCCTCCTAATCCTAGGAGTCCTCACAACCTGAGAGAAGGTAAAAATAAAAGACAACTGAATAGTCCTATTCATTTTCTCCAGAACCAGAAACCATCCTCGAAAAAGTTCCTTCGAGTTTGTATATAACCATACGATGGTTTTATCCAATAGGATTAGATGTTCGTAGTGATACGGGGTGTTCTGGAGAAAAGCAAAGGGTAAAAGAAAGAGTGGCAATAATGTATGCAACTTGGACAATCCAAAAGCCAGTGATTTTAAGGAAGTTCAGTTAAATTGGTTACTGAGTTATAGTCCAGGGTCGGGCCATGGTCGAAGCAAAAGAGAGAGAGAAAAGAAACACTCAGCGTGCACTCTAACCTAGATCGGAATGGTTAATCACTTTATCTAATCTGGATGGCTCCCACTGTTTTCTTGAATTCTCCTCCAAACCCAAAAGGAGAACTAGTCGGAATCACTCGAAGAGTAATCCTACTCATCAGTGGGAATCGGGATCCAACTATCATTGCATGATAACTTGATGGAAGCCAGTCAAGTCACCACACTCCAGAAGGTATGCGCATGCCTGGCAAGTTTCCTGTATGTTTGAAACTCCCGATATGATTTTTACCCCAAGCGGCTTATGACTTTGACAGAGGTCAACATATCATAAGTCGCAAGTCAAGTTCAACCCGTCATTGTCCTGGATTAACTTAGACCCACCAGCACGTGCCCTTGACAGAGGTCAAAATGACCGTGCGACTATCCTAAATAATCGCATATCTATGCAACAAACAAGCATTACCCAGCTACTAAGCACTGTGCCTTGACAGGGGTCAACATACAAAGCATGAATACTAAGCAATACCTGTAAGAAATGACGGAGGGCTACGACTGTTTTTTGGCAAAAAATCTTTAACGTAACGAACTTGATATCGTTGAAGGAATCCAAGTGGTTTTATAAAAGTATAGTGGCGAAAACTTTTTGCTAAAGAGGTCACTCCCGGTGAAGGGATTTCGGCTCTTTCCTCGTCGAATGAGGTGCAGGATATTCCAAACTGAATACCACGATGTAAAGCAAAAAATAATCGACTATAGTGAAGTTATTACGTTGATGCAAACTCTTGCCCAAGGGGTCACTCCCGATGAAGGGATCTCGGCCCTTATCTCGTCGAATGAGATGCAACATATTCCAAACTGAATACCACGATGCAAAGCAAAAGCGTACGTCTGTAATGTCAGTTTTTTAAAAACTTGGTTCCAACAACATCATTTATATATAGGTTTGTTTTCCTTGCATTGATAAGAATCAATACAATCTCATCAATTAATCACACCAGAAAAAAACGAAAATAAAATGTACGTATATGCCATCCGCATTCGCCACTGGGTCCCGTCATCACCCGTTAGGTTACTTAACTAACGATAGAGCGGGGACTGGACTAGCGCGGGTGCAAAACATATACAACAACTACTAGTATATATAAATATATATAACAATCGTCCCAGGCATGATAAATGCAACATCACAGAAAAGTAATAAGCATCACAGAACAATACAGATAATCTGGGATCCCCGGGTTTCCTTTGAGCCACAACTGAAAACCCGACGTTCCCTAGTCGTGTGGATAGCCTGTGCAATGAAATCCTAGACCCCTACGAGCGCGGCAAGTTACCTGCCAAAACCTGAAGCGAGGCAGCCCCCTTCAATAAAGTGAAAGGACCACCCAGCACTTCACGGAATCCGGTAACTTGAGCACCCCTCCTTGGGTCAACCTATACCCCCTACGAGTGAGGCGAATAGCCCGTCAATTCTAGGTGAAGCCCCCTCCGTCTCAACGCCATGAGATGCGGGCCCGTTGCCCTCTAGAACCAGGCTATCCGTGCACCCCACCGTGTGGTAATCCTAGTACAGAAAAGAAAATATATACAATGGGTATATCGACCTTAACCCGGTCGTGCCCGAAAAGAATAATATACAAACAGGCAGTGACGGCAGTCCATATGTCGGGCGCTTGCCCCGCAATATCAAATGTACAAATAAATCCAAACTGCACTACCATTGCACGCAAGCTATCCACCACGAAAAAACCGCAACATCACAGCACAACACAGAACATCAACGTGAATGTCACGTTCGCAAACCCGTCTAAAAGGACATATAGCAATTAGACGGGTTTACTGATCGAGTGACATTCACGGTCGCAGATGCTAAACTAAGTATTTATAATTACACAGTTAAAATTTCGATCGATTAAAATTTCCGTCTAGCCCCAAGTGTAAACCAGTACTCAAGAGAATCTGGGCTAAAACTAAACATCACAAAAATCATTTTTCCATGTCAGAGAGTGCCAGAAAAAATTTGGAGGCATTTGACCACAAAAATGCGGCGGAACGCCGCCAAATGGCATGTTTTGCGGCGGTTCCGCGGCCAAATGGCATGTTTTGAATTGATTCAAGCGTCCAAATTTCTTGTGGTGCTCTACAATTGCCTGCACGGATTTTTAAGCAATACAGAAAGATTTTTCGACCAAGTTTTAAAATCGATAGAAAATAGGCAAATTGGAAAATTGATTTGGAAATTTTGATCGATCGAGATTTTAAGCTTGTGCAAAATAGCTAGTAGGGTTTAATGGGTGGCTCTGATACCATGAAGGGTTATGGGAGCGCCCCGGCCATCGAACTGTGGCCAAATTCGGAACAAAAATTTTCTAAAACCCGGTGCTACCATTACCCGATTTCCAAGATCGAAACCATTATCCTTAAAACTAGCAAGCTAACTAAAAGAGATAGGAATGGTTATACCTAATGAACCAAGTCCTTCGGGTCTTCAACCATCTCCAAGTTCCTAGTGATGTTGCGGATCGACTTTGGTCGCCGGTCTTCCTCCATCTTCGATGATCCACCCGAGGGAAACGGCAAAAGCTCCAGGTTCGCCAAGCGGACCAACCGACTCTCCAAGATCGCTAGTGGTGGAGTGTGGGGGGTGGTGTAGAATAGTGTCACTAAAAATCTTTCTCTCATCCATAAGCTCATGTGAGCAACAAGTGAAGATGAAGAAGAGGTGATGATTGTAAGGCATGAAAATGGCTAAGTATTTTGTGTGAGCATCAAAATGAGAGTGATAGAGTGTGAAAATCAAGTGTAGAAAAATGAGCCCAAGCTCACCCCCATTAGTGGCCGGCCCTCTCTCTCCCCTCTCTCATTATTCACACAAAATACTTACCAAATTAAGCAATAAACAATTACCCATACCAATCTCTACATTGCCAAAGTCCATGCTTTGACCAAAAGACCCATGCCTAGCCATGTCACCTTTTCCACCTCATTAAAAACATGTGATTTTCTAAAGAAAATCAATAATGAGGTGGCATCTTCTAGAAGCCATTCTGTACAAATACGGAATGCTTTCCGGTACATGTATCGAAATACACATACGCGTATTTGTACGAAAATACGAATAGCCAAAAAGAGAAAATAATTAGTGAGCAATAATACTAGAATATATATATATATATAAATACATATGTAGATTATTAAATCAAAACCTGATTTAACAATCTGGCTTAATCCTAAGCCGCTAGTATTATCAACCGTCCGATTAAAGTCTGTGCAGTCCGTGCAGACATTTAACCGGACACCTGTATGTACCAACATACAACAACTACACCTTATCGCCTGAACCGTGAAAACCCTCTGTGTGAGACTCTAAAGACTCGTCAATACGCTGGCAGTGGGTTTAACCACAAGCACGTCAGCGGCACTAGCTGTATGTATCGGCTACCCAGGTATTGAGCGAAAGGAAGGCCGACGAGCAAACTCATCCAAACCCCTACTGAGCCTGTCGGTGACAATATCCATACAGTCCGGTCTATTCGTCTAAGAGTATCGCATATCGAGTCTAGGGGGAGGATAAAGTCAGACCCCTAACAACGCGATAATTCGTGTCGGTATGAAACCCATCACTATCTGAGAAACTATCGATCCTGGATCGGTAATTCTCACATACCCCGGTCGAGGATTTCTAGTGATGTCCACCCATGCACTGCGCGACATCAACCCCTAATACCGGGAGAGACGAATCCCCGACGATCCGCTCACTGCCTCCATGTGGCTCGGGACTGTACCCAACTAAAACCTATTTGCAAGACTCCTTTGAGCCGTGGTAGGGTAGTAATCAAAGCACAGAAGGAACTCACACGAGACAAATGACAATCTCAGATCGACAGACTAACCTGTACACATGTCACCAGGGAACTGCTATCTGACTATAGGTATAATATCAACTAGCATGTTCCCGGCGAGTCCGTCCAGTGTACTCATAACCCAATGAGCACCTGTATACTATCTTAGGTGAACAACTAACACCAATGGCTTGTGAGACCGGCCACCGCCCCTCGTCAGGGTCTAGATAAGTATACACCAGTCTACACTGGAGTACCGATGCCCAGTCTCGATACTCCCACGACTAGGGATATTTAAGGATGCGCTTATAGACCCCCAGATCCTACGTATATGATCGCCATCGCAATGCCGGTAGTCAAGCCAGAATCCTATGGGCTTTATCAACATATGATGATAAAGACAAACCAGATAGCATACTATCATTTCGAGTAAGACTGTTTTATTGGTATAGGTCCTCGCTCAATCATCATGATCACATACCTGCGACTATGATAATTACCTTGAGGGCACTATAGCCAACAATTGAGCGCGACGGTACTTAGAATCTTGGTCTAGATAGTTTTTAATTAATATAGGGTTATGCGCATGCACGTTTAGTGATTTGTGGGGCCTAGGAAGGGTGATGAAATCCCCACCTAATCTGAATTTTGGTCTTGCCCATTAAAGTCCGTATTAAAAATATGAAAAAACAAACCAATTACAAAACATGCAAAAAAGATTTCTGAGCGGCAATATTTTGCAAAGAATCCTGCAGAAAAATATATTATTAGATTTCAGAGGAGAGATAAAGAGTTGAGAAATATACCAGAGAAGTTTGGCTAGGCAAGTCCACCAAGTGCCCGTGCTTCCGCGGGTAAATGTTCAATAGTGCGGCGGTTCCGCCGCACCTTGGTGCTTTCTTCTGATGATTTTTCTACAGCAGCCTTCTAAGTTCCTCTGGGTCTTGATGAATGTCTCTGAATCTTTATCTCCTCGCTACAGTGAATCCAGATTCCCTCGCAAAAATTACATATTAATCGTTAAATACACAATTTTCTATTTTATTTTATTTTATGATATGGATCGAATAAGAATTCAACACGAATAGTAAGAAAAAAATATACACGTATCCCCGAAAACGTCACCATTTGGTTGATTCTATGTGAGAGTGTGTAGTAATCGCAATCAATAACGGTATCACGTGTAGCTAGCCGAGATGAGTATGGGTCGTCCTCAGGGATGCGTGGAACTTTTAATCTTGCTTTAGACGAGTTGATTAGAAAGAAGAAAAATAGAGAATAGATTCTAGATCTATATTAAACACGGATGTAGAATATATATAAAGAAGAAGGTTTATAGTGTTCGTTAGGATTTAGTAGTCATGGATGACTAAAAAAGATGACTCCTTTTACCTTTTGATAGATTTAAAACTAGATAAATAGTGATGAATGAGAATTAGGGTTATTGGAAGAAACTAGGGTTTCCACACTATTGACCCTTGTCCTTTCATTGATCCCTATTCATGTCTATCCCTTAACAAAACAATTGTTAATTTAATCTCAAATCGCGGTCGAGACTAGCAATAAATTGGTGGCGCGCCCGATAAGGATGTTAACGATTCTTTTGCTAAAGTTTATAAACTTCATAAGACTTAAAAGAAGTTAAAATATTTTCTCATCCATTGTTCTACCCTACTCCTACGAACCTATCAAGCGGAGAATTACTCGCGCATGATGGACATAGAAGTATGGATAGAGAAGGAGATCATAATATAGAAATTAAATACTAAATAATTAATCTAATGATCTACCTTTATTAATCAACTTCACACGTACAAATCCTATGCGTTTAGATTACAAGAGGAAGAAAAAGTTGCTCTCGATCTCTGCCTCGTAGGAAGTAGATGTTCCGTCGAATTTCACGTCGCCTTATAATGTCGAATCGCGGACCTGTCGTGGATCACTTGTTCTTTGACGGTGATTTGCTTCTTGTAAAAGGTGGTGATTTCTAAGTTTAGCCCTCGTTCCTATTTATAGTCATAGAAAATACAAACCCTAGATTCCAAGTATTACGGTTTATTGAGAAGATCCTACCCACAAAATCCCACACCCTAACTCTTTACAATGGCCACGGATCCACCGTATTTTACATGTTTTGGCCACAGTTGTGCTGTGGGATAAGGGAGTTAGGGCTTCAATTTTCTGGGGCTTATACATGTTGACACGTGGAGATCTTCTAGATATCTGGAATTTGAAAATATTTCCTGAGTCTCTGCCAGTATTGATTCTTTGATTTTATTTAACTTCATTGGCAGATTTTTGATTCCCGACTTCTCGATATCCCGATCTCCTGACTTGAACCAAATCTTTCACAGTATCTCTATGAATAGTGTTAGTAATATTTGTTATAGAGATATTATTCTAACCATTTATATGATGTTATATCTTTTAAAGAATCTTAATTAGAATATTTGATATGATATGCATAATAAAAATATTATATGCATATATTTTCCTTTATAATGCTAATTATAATATAAAAATATATGGTAAATAGTATTTTGCAGATAAACCTAAATATGTTCTATATTTATGATAAACACATTTAGATATTTAAGGAAAATAAGGAAAATGTTATATCAAAAGTGCGATATTTTCGACTGAATAATCCCCACTCTTCATTCCTAGTGAGCTTGGAGCGTCTGTTGCTTCACTATGCGAAACTGGAGCTTGGATCGGTTCTCTCGGGTGGATCATCTTCGGCGAAGGAAGATCGACTTGCAAGTACGATCTGGAGCTCTTGAAAAAAGCTTGAGAATGTGAGTATTGCTAACACAGTAGATTAGCATAGCTCATTATTTTTTGTTAGTAAGTTCTAGCTCTTTAGTCCTATTCACATTTCCAAAGTTCTTGCTTTTTGTTCGGATTTCAAAGTTGCTCAAAATACTTCTCAAGTTGCATTAAAATTATGTGCAGGCAAAATTCGAGCTAGGAAAAAAATTTAAGCATCTAAACCTAAAATTTGACTACTGATTAGTTACCAAATTAGCCCATTGGCCGCTGATCCGTGGCCAAATTTTGGCTACAGTGCCCCAAAATTTTTCTGGGGCTCTAATACATGAAAATATGATTTTTGGAATATTTGGTTTTGGTCCTGATTTGTTTATGTACTTGTTTGTACTTGGGGCCAATGCGGAACGTTTTAATCGATCGAAATTTTAAATTCGTGTTTTATGTGAATTTGTTTCTACAACCGTGAATATTATAGCACGGTATAATCTGACTGGTTGCTATATGTACAATCAGACGGGTTTACGAACATGATATTCGCGTTGATGTTCTGTGTTGCTCTGTTGATGATGGTTATGTTTGATTTGTCACGATGGGTAGCTTGGTGTATATAGTATTTGAAGTAGTTCTCTATGATGTAATGTATATTCATATTGCGTGGCGAGTGTCCGACATGTGTACTGCCATCATCACGGCTTTTATTATTCTCTGGGGCACGTCGAGGTTGCGGACGTAGTCATCGTTGTATATTCAGGTTTTCATTACATGCACTAGGATTACCCCATGGCGAAGTGCTCGAGTCGTCGGGTTCTAGAGGGCAACGAGCCACCATCTCATGGCGTTGAGATCAGGTTGCCTTACTCTAGAATTGGTAGGCTATTCGCCGCTCTCCCAGGGGTTATAGGATTGACCCGCGGAGGGGTGCTTAAGTCACTGGATTCTGGAAGTGCTGGGTGGCCCACTCACTTCGTTGATTAGGGTTGCCTCGCTTCTGAGATTGGTGGATAGCTTTCCGCACTCGTAGAGGTCTAGGGTCCGATACTATGGGCTATCCACATGATCGAGAAAATTTCATTTCATATTTGGCTTCATTAAAATGTACTTTTCCTAGTTTATCCGCATTTCCATATTGCATTTGCTTCCGCTGTGATTCTATTGTGATGTTTCTGTGATGTTACTTGATATTATGCATGAGACGAATGTTTATATATATCATATATATATCTAGTATATGTTGTCACGCCCCGCTTCCCAGAGTACGCTAAAGATAGGCACGTGACATAGCCAACCATGCTACCTGTGGATAGGAAAAATCCTTCCACAGTCACATTACGACTGTAGATATATCAAGAACAGGAAAGTAAACTAAACTATCTAGTACATGTCCATAAGCCAGAATAAATGAGTCAAGAAATAATACAATATGCGGAAGCAACAGATCCAATAAACAAAACACCTGGAAAGTAAAATTGGATACCAACAGGATCCTCACCGCTCGGTCTAACAGCGGCAGTACTCCTGATCAGTCTGCAACAAAGGTAGAGGATCTGGGCCATGCAAAACCCAGACGTCAGTGCGTCATAAAATCAAGCAATACTATAAACAGGGGTAGTAAGACATACAAGCATGTGTATGAACAGTAGAACAGGTATAACAGTAATATAAATGAGGACAGTGAGGGTAAAGCACAGGTGATGTGCAGTGAGTATTCTAAACTGGTCTACTGGGTTATTTACTCTCAAGTCTTTGAAATCAATTTAATGAATCATCGATGTAACTCAATAGTATCCCGTGCATGCCCGGGATCACGGTCTATGACTCTCGGGCTGAATCTGAGACGTGCCGCAAGGCAGTAAAGGGTAGTAGGTAATGACGACTGATGTCAGCAGCATCACCCCGGGGCTGGCCTAGCCCGTAAGACTAATCAGAAAAGGTGTCGAACTGTCGAGTTACAAGTCAGGTTTCATCATTGATTTTCCCATACCTCCATGTTATATATGTTCAAGTCAGGTATTAAATAATCTGGAGCTAATGCCAACACAGGATCAGGCAAGTACAAGTTTGTCTGGATAGACAACAGGAAATTTCCGTAGGGACAACAGGTCAGGTTTGTTGGCATTAGTAACAAGATCAGGTAACAGGTAAAGCCATGGTACATCAGGTCAAGTCAGGTAGTATATAGGTATTATGTCATGTTAAGAAGTGCACGGTACCATGTCGTGTCAAGTAGTAGGTGTATCTGTTAGTTATGTATATACCCTAGAGGCATTGTTGTACATATGATGTATATTATAATGGATGCTTGGATATATATAGAGAGGACTTTCTTGCTCGTCATGATAGTATGCTATTTGGTTTCACTTTATCTTAACATGTTGACTTGTATTAGTTTACTGTCTTACTCTCACATGTTGATAAAGCCCTTAGGATCTGTACTCGACTACTGGGACTATGATGAGATCATACTAGTGGGGCCACGGTAGTCGATGAGTACATTCTATAATTGTTCCTAGTCGTGGGTATATCGAGACAGGGCATCGAACACCAGAGTAGACTAGCGTATACGCATCTTGACCCATATGATGGGCGATGGATGATCCCATATCCATCGGTGTTTGACATCAAGGATGGTGTACGGGTGCTCAATCGAGACTGGGTACATTGGACGGACTTGCCGAGAACTCCCAGATGGTGATATACCACACGTCAGATGGCAGTTCTCCGGTGACACTGGTACAGGGTAGTCTGTAGACCCGAGATCGTCATAGAGTCTTGTGTGATTCCCACTGTGCTTTGATTTCTACCTTACCACGTCCAAGAGGGCGTGCAAAACGGTGGCTTTTGGGTGCAGTCCCGAATCACATGGAGGCAATGAGCCATAGGAGGGGATTCGTCTCTCCCGGTATAGGGAGTTGATGTTGTGCTGTGTTCGATTGGCTATAACGGGAAGTCCCTGGCCAGGGCTGATATAGAGATTTACTGGTAAGTGTTACCAATAGTTTCTCGACCCGTTATGAGCCTCACATCGACACGACTTATCGGTTACTGGGGTCTGACGTATACCACCCCTAGACTAGATATGCAACATATCAGACGAAGAGACCGGACTGTACGGGAGTGTTACTGATTGGATTCATAGGAGAATGTACAGGCTAGCTTGTTGACCTTCTGATCGCTCAATACCTGGGTGGCTGTTACGTTTAGCTGACCGTTTGCAGCTTGTGGGTGTTTGATATAATCATCACCTGCTACCGGCGTATTGACGATTCTTTAAAGTCCTACACAGAGGTTTCTTGACTCAGGCAAAATGGAGTAGGGGCACATATGTGATATGTGCACGACCGAGGATAATGCGATATGAGATACCGTATTATATTCTCGCGATATTTAGATATGAACCGGGTCATCGGATCAAGTATTGATTCGATGAATCGGTACATGATATATTAGTCGGTTATATTCGATATAGCCGGATTGTCGGATCAAGTGTTGATTCGATAATTTAATGTATAATAATATATATGATATATTGCATTACATTATCTGATATTGGCTCGCTTTATTATTTCATTTTCTCACCGGGTAATACATTAATATATATGCGATATATATTAATTGTATTATTTTTTTTGTTACAAATATATAATATATATGTGATATATATTATTGTAACATGATATGATTACTAATGCAACTTGTTTAGTGGAGATTAAATAAGGTTAGGGTTTGATTTGGGTTAGTTCTTTCTTGCACCTTCTAGAAGGATTTCTTTTGTCATGAGTTAGATATTATGGTTGATATTTTCTCATGACTCATTGTTTTAACCCAACCCAAACCCTAGCCTTAGTTAATCCTATACAAGAGTTATCCTTGTCATCCTTGACCATGGTTGCATTATTATTCATATATTCATTTCATTATTCATCACAAAAGGTTTTAATTCATTTTTCATCTTCTTCTTCAACCTTGAGCTTTGAGAAAGCTCACTAGATTTTCCTTTTGTGATGATTTCATGTGAAAATTTGATATAAAAAGAAAGCATAAATACTACTCCATCATTCTCATCTAATCTAGCCAATTAGATTAGGGTGTTCACCTTATTAGAGTGAGAGAGCTTGAGTTATAGAAAGTTCGACGTAGATCATCGGAGAAAAGGAACACTACAAGCTAGCATAGATCGTTCAATTCGTGGAGCCTCTCTTGAGTCCGGGAGATCGTGGATCGTGGCGAAGGGACTTCTACTCGGAGCTTATGAAGCGAATGAGCGGACTACAAAGGTTGTAATCCCTCACTTTTAGTTGTAAAGATGTTTTCTTGCATGTTAAACCCTAATAATCTAGCAAAGACCCCGGCTTTGGGTTGTTCGGCATGTCTAAATTTTTATTCGGGCATAGTTGATGCCTTATGAACCCTTGTACGAGTGCTTAGGAACCCTACAGTGGTATTAGAGCCTAGCTAGAGCATTAGGCGACGTGTATACGAAGTTAAAACTCCGATCAAACCCCGAAACGACGATTTGAACCCCTCTCTGGACAAATTTTTAAAATGTGATTTTTTCTATATTAAAAATACTTACAACTATCAGCAGGAAATTCTAAGAATTACCATGAAAAACGTGCCCCCAAAGCTCTCATATGGCCGCGGAACCGCTGCAAGATGCTACTTGTAGCGGCGGTTCCGCGGCGGCAACAGTGCATTGGGGACAGTGTTTTGTACAGTAATGACCGTAGCTGATCCTGCTTATTTCTGGGTATTTTTAATCTGACTCAAGTGTCTCGTATTCTGGGGATTATTTTGTATTCGTTGATTCGATCAGAAAATTTAATTTCGTTATGTTTTCCGGATATTTAGAAACTGTTAAAATGTTCGAACGGATATCATTAACTCATTTTTTTCCCGGCATGAAAAACTTTCAAGTGTTGAATTTTTCTTGGGTTTAAATCTTTTGGAAAAACGTGCAAGTAACGCGGCGGTCCCTCTAGAAGAACACAAATCTTAACTCGATTATGTGACAGTCTGAACCGCCTCTAAACCTTAGGGTTTGGGGCAGTACGGCGTGCCACATGTGAGGCATTGGCTTAACCCTTCTACGGCTGGACCATCGGTACTGTGACATATTCTGGGATTATTTGAACTCCGCTCAAGTGTTGAGCTATTTAGGAAACCTTGGGTATTTGATTATCCGATCGGAAAGTTTAATACTGTCTATTTATCTGGAATGTGATACAATATGTGGAATTCATATAGTTAGGCATGAAATGCGAAGTATGCGATATTTCGGATTTATGATGTCTAAAGTGATTGTGGATTCCAAATGTTGTAGTTTTACAATTTCTTTTCTGTGACCGTAAGTATAGTATGTAGTTGTATTGCCGGTTTTCGTTGCTATACATCAACGACGATCGGTGTATGCATACTTACTTACGTTGATGATATGAGATATTATGTGTTGCTGTGATATGTTATATTGGATCGTCGTGTTCTGAATAGCCGGGGGTTTTATGTGAGATGAGCGTTTTTATTGTCATTCTTGTAAAATTCATTTGTATGTAATATTCTTTTATTGGGGCACTTCCAGGATGAGGTTGATGTCACCAGTGTATATTATTTACTTTTCTGCATTAGGTAGACCCAAGGAGGGGAGCACAAGTAACCGGGTTCTTGGGTACAGTGGGAGGCCATCTCGAGGAGTCGAGACCGGGTCTCCTAACCCTAGAATTGGCAGTGTTACTTGCCGCTCTCGTAGGGGTCTAGGGATGTGGGTTTGGCTATTCATCGCGACCGTGGAATCCGTGTTTTATACCGGCTCTTATTAAAAACACGGACATCCTAGTATATCCAATATTTCATATATGTTCTTCTGCTGCAATGTTCTGTGATGAGATCATATTACTGCCTGAGACGAATGCTTATACTGTATATATATATGCTGATATATAAATATTACTGCTTTCGTTTCTTCTGTGATGCTTAGGAAGCATAAGCTGATGGGATTTTTATTAATGAGATTAATAAAAGAAAAGAAAGCTAAAAGATGTTGTAGAATCAAAACTTTACAAAAAGGGTAGTTACAGTTTTGCTTTGCACAGCGGTATATGCGATATATCTGCACCTTATTCGATGAGGAAAGAGCCAAGATCCCTTCACCGGGAGTGACCTCTTTAGCGAAACTGGCAGATGCTACAAACTCGCGGTTTAGTTTTTGACAGCTTATATAATTCTTGCTTTGCACAGCGGTATATATAATATATCCTGCACCTTATTCGATGGGGAAAGAGCCGAGATCCCTTCACCGGGAGTGATCTCTTTAGCGAAACTAGAAAAACCTCAAAAACACTCCTTTTCAAAAATCACTTGATTCTATGACGATATCAAGTTCATTACGCTCATGGTTTTCTTAAAAACTTGCGTAGCCCTCCGTCATTTCAGATAAGTACTACTTAGTATTCGTGCTGCGGTAGTTTGGCCTTCGTCAAGGCGTAGTGTACGGTAGCTAACTAGTGCTTATCTGCAAAGCATAAGATGCGATTGGATTAGGGTATTCGTACGGCGTAGTTTGGCCTTCGTCAAGGGTCGTACGGGTAGGTTTAATTCAATCAAGAAATGAACGGGTTGAACTTGACTAGCGCCCTATGGGTAGTTTGGCCTTCGTCAAGGTCATGGGACGCGAGGGGTAAAAGGATTATCGGGAATTTCAAGTGTTGAAATTTACAATGAGATTGCATACCTTCTATGAGATAGATGGATCCTGATACCCACTACGAGTAAGAGTTACTCCTGGGAGAGTTTTACACAGGACAATTAGCCGATCAAGTAGGTGTCTAGAAAGGTGTTAATGGGGTTATGCCTCTGGGAAGACGAGGTTTATTTTAATTAGGTCCGTACGAAAGCACGGGGAACCTCCCTCAAGTACCGTCACTGATCTGGCTGAAAGATTGACGAAATTGTAAGGTGTAATTAATCCCGGCTAGTCTTACCTTTTAGGGTTTGAAGGAAGATTTGATAAAAACAGTGGGAGACATCCTGATTAGATAAAATAATAACCAATCTAATCTTGCAAGAGCATATGTTAAAGTGTTTCCTTCTCTCTCTCTCTCCAGGTAGCGACTATGTCAGGACTTAATCAAGATAATAAAATGGATGTATTGACTGAACCTAGTTATTATACTGAGCAGGGGATCGTTGGTCCCATTCTTTTTTATAAGAGTTATAAGACTGAGCAGGAAACAGGAGAAAATCTGGATTCTCATGCCGCCCAAACGAAGAACAAGCATGCTGATGCATCTTCTTCGGGTGTATTAGTTGTTGAGAACTGTTTCTCAGTTCACCCTACATCCTGGGTATTAGATACCGGATCGGGATTCCACATATGTAAATTGTTACATGGGCTAAGGAAAGGTAGAGAACTGGGAAAAGGTGATCATTCCATTCAAGTAGGGAATGGTGCAAGTATTGTATCCAAACCAGTTGGCGAATATCACCTAGTATTACCAAGTGGTAATACACTGATTCTGAATGAGTGCTATTATATACCGAACATGATGTGAAATATTATATCGGTTTCTTTATTAAGTAAAGAAGGATATAATTTTGTAGTAAATGATAATGTTATGAATATATTCCTAGATCAAAAGTTGATTGGATCAGGCTCGTTACATAATGGCATATTCATTCTCAATCAAAATACAATTCTTAATATACAAAACACACACAAGAGGAAGAGTTCAAAAATGAACGAATCCTTCTTGTGGCATTGTAAACTTGGTCATATCAATGCGACACGACTGGCTAAGTTACATAAGGATGGATATTTGAATCCATTCGAATTATCATCTTATGATACTTGCCATTCATGTCTCAAAGGAAAAATGACCAAAACTCCGTTTAGTAGACACGGAGAAAGAGTTACCGAACTCTTAGGACTAGTACATAGTGATGTATGCGGTCCCATATCTACGCATGCCAGAAACGGTTCTTCCTACTTTATTACATTCACTGACGATCTCTCTAGATCCGGACATGTGTTCCTGATGAAACACAAGTCTGAAGCTTTTGAGAAATTTAGAGAATATAAGCGCGAAGTAGAGAACCAAACGGGAAAAAGTATTAAGATCCTTCGATCTGATCGAGGAGGAGAATACTTGAGCAATGATTTTCTAGATTATCTAAAAGAGAATGGGATTCTCTCTCAGCTTACTCCTCTTTATACACCACAGCACAACGGTGTATCGGAACGGAGGAATCGCACCCTATTAGATATGGTGCGCTCTATGATGAGCACTGCTGAGTTACCTATTTCCTTTTGGGGACATGCACTGGAAACAGCTGCATACCTATTAAATAGAGTTCCAACCAAATCAGTGCCTACCACTCCATATGAGATATGGAAAGTGAAGAGACCATGTCTTAATTTTATTCAAATATGGGGTTGTCCGGCCTATGTAAAAACACAAAATCCGGACAAGCTCGAGGCAAGGTCTGTTCTGTGCAAGTTTATTGGATATCCCAAATATTCGCGAGGGTATATCTTCTACCACTCCAAGGAACACAAAGTGTTTGTTTCTCGACATGCCACCTTCTTAGAAAAGGGTTTTCTTATGAAACAAGTTAGTGGCAATGAGGTAGAACTGGAAGAAGTTCCAGCAACACAAACTGCAACAGAAGATTTGGTAGAACCAGAGGATTCAGTAGTACCCGACGAACCCCAGCCTCTCCACCGATCTAGTAGGGTTTCTCATCCACTTGAGAGATACTGCGGTTTTCTCATTGATGGTGGGAGCGAGGATTGCATCATGGAAGATGATGACCCGACTAGTTTCGAGCAGGCCATCATGAGTGGTGACTCTATGAAATGGCTGGATGCAATGCGATCTGAGATGGAATCCATATACACCAACAAAGTATGGACTTTAGAAGTTGCTCCTGAAGGGGTAAAACCCATTGGGAGCAAATAGATCTTTAAGAAGAAATTTGGTGTAGATGGAAAAGTTAAGACTTTCAAAGCTAGACTTGTTGCAAAGTGTTTTCGTCAACGACCAGGTGTGGATTATGATGAAACCTTTTCTCCAGTGGCTATGCTTAAGTCCATCCGGATCTTACTTGCCATTGTTGCATACCATGACTACGAAATCTGGCAAATGGATATTAAGACCGCCTTTCTAAACGGTGATTTAGAAGAATGCGTGTACATGACTCAGCCAGAGGGCTTCGTAGATAGTGGGAGCAGCGAAAAGGTGTGCAAACTGCTTAAATCCATCTATGGGTTAAAGCAAGCATCGCGGAGTTGGAACATCTGCTTTGATTTTGTAGTCAAAGAGTTTGACTTTATCAAAAATATAGATGAACCTTGTATTTATAAGAAGGTTGCAGAGAGTAAAGTTGTATTCCTCGTATTGTACGTGGTGGCATACTCTTGATAGGAAATGATGTTCCTATACTGCAATCAGTCAAGCTCTTCTTATCACAAAGATTCTCAATGAAAGATCTAGGTGATGCCTTCTGCATACTGGGAATTATGATCTATAGAGATAGATTTAAACGGATACTGTCCCAATCCAGGTACATTGACACCATACTAAAGAGGTTTAGTATGGAAGAATCCAAGCGTGGGAACCTATCCACGATCTCTGGACTCACTCTATCCAAAGAGATGTCTCCGAAGACTGATTTGGAGAGAGAGCTCGCATGCAAGGGATACCCTATGCTTCGGCAGTAGGCTCTATCATATATGCGATGCTATGTACCAGACCCGATGTAGCATACTCACTAAGTGTAGTGAGTAGGTATCAAGCAGATCCTGGAGAGAGTCACTGGGTAGCTGTGAAGAACATTCTCAAGTACTTGAGAAGGACTAAAGAGATGTTCTTGGTGTATGGTAACGGAGAACTCCAGGTGGAGTCCTTTACCGATTCGAGCTTCCAAAGTGATAAGGACGACTCTAAATCGCACTCGGGATTTGTCTTTACCCTCAATGGAGGGGCGGTGTGTTAGAAGAGTTCGAAACAGGACACCGTTGCAGACTCGACGATGGAGGCTGAATACATCGCTGCCAACGATGCTGCCAAAGAGGCTGTCTGGATAAAGAAGTTCATTAATGAACTTGGTGTGGTTCCATCCATTAAGCATCCAATACCTCTGTATTATGATAACAATGGAGCTGTGGCTTTGGCCAAGGATCCTAGGTCCCATCAGAAGTCCAGACATATTCTGAGACGGTATCACCTGATCAGGGAGATAGTTGATCGCCGGGAGATCGAGGTCAGGAGAGTAGATACGAAGGACAACACTGCGGATCCATTCACGAAGGCCATTCCCCAGATACAGTTTGAGAGATTATTCGGGATGCTAGGTATGAGATACTACAGCAGCTGGCCTTAGTGCAAGTGGGAGATTGTTAGTTATGTATATGCCCTAGAGGCCATTGTTGTACATATGATGTATATTATAATGGATGTTTGGATATATATATATAGGACTTTCTTGCTCGTCATGATAGTATGCTATTTGGTTTCACTTTATCTTAACATGTTGACTTGTATTGGTTTACTGTCTTACTCTCACATGTTGATAAAGCCCTTAGGATCTGTACTCGACTACTGGGACTATGATGAGTTCATACTAGTGGGGCCACGGTAGTCGATGAGTACATCCTATAACTGTTCCTAGTCGTGGGTATATCGAGACAGGGCATCGATACACCAGAGTAGACTAGCGTATACGCATCTTGACCCATATGATGGGCGATGAATGATCCCATATCCATCGGTGTTTGATATCAAGGATGGTGTACGGGTGCTCAGTGGAGACTAGGTACACTGGAAGGACTCCCCGAGAACTCCCAGATGGTGATATACCACACGTCAGATGGCAGTTCTCCGGTGACACTGGTACAGGGTAGTCTGTAGACCCGAGATCGTCATAGAGTCTTGTATGATTCCCACTGTGCTTTGATTTCCACCTTACCATGTCCAAGAGGGCGTGCAAAACGTGGCTTTTGGGTGCAGTCCCGAATCACATGGAGGCAATGAGCGATAGGAGGGGATTCGTCTCTCCCGGTATAGGGAGTTGATGTTGTGCTGTGTTCGATTGGTTATAATTAGAAGTCCTTGGCCAGGGATGATATTGAGATTTACTGGTAAGTGTTACCAGTAGTTTCTCGACCCGTTATAAGCCTCACATCGACACGACTTATCGGTTACTGGGGTCTGACGTATACCACCCCTAGACTAGATATGCAACATATCAGACGAAGAGACCGGACTGTACGGGAGTGTTACTGATTGGATTCACAGGAGAATGTACAGGCTAGTTTGTTGATCTTCTGATCGCTCAATACCTGGGTGGCTGTTACATTTAGCTGACCGCTTGTAGCTTGTGGGTGTTTGATATGATCATCATCTGCTACCGGCGTATTAACGATTCTTTAGAGTTCTACACAGAGGTTTCTTGACTCAGGCAAAAGGGAGTAGGGGCACATATGTGATATGTGCACGACCGAGGATAATGTGATATGAGATACCATATTATATTCTCACGATATTTAGATATGAACTGGGTCATCGGATCAAGTGTTGATTCGATGAATCGGTACATGATATATTAGTCGGTTATAATCGATATAGCTGGATTGTCGGATCAAGTGTTGATTCGATAATTTAATGTATAATAATATATATGATATATTGCATTACATTATCTGATATTGGCTCGCTTTATTATTTCATTTTCTCACCGGGTAATACATTGATATATATGCGATATATATTAATTGTATTATTTTTTTTTGTTACAAATATATAATATATATGTGATATATATTATTGTAACATGATATGATTACTAATGCAACTTGTTTAGTGGAGATTAAATAAGGTTAGGGTTTGATTTGGGTTAGTTCTTTCTTGCACCTTCTAGAAGGATTTCTTTTGTCATGAGTTAGATATTATGGTTGATATTTTCTCATGACTCATTATTTTAACCCAACCCAAACCCTAGCCTTAGTTAATTCTCTACAAGAGTTATCCTTGTCATCCTTGACCATGGTTGCATTATTATTCATATATTCATTTCATTATTCATCACAAAAGGTTTTAATTCATTTTTCATCTTCTTCTTCAACCTTGAGCTTTGAGAAAGCTCACTAGGTTTTCCTTTTGTGATGATTTCATGTGAGAATTTGATATAAAAAGAAAGCATAAATACTACTCCATCATGCTCATCTAATCTAACCAATTAGATTAGGGTGTTCACCTTATTAGAGTGAGAGAGCTTGAGTTATAGAAATTTCGACGTAGATCATCGGAGAAAAGGAACACTACAAGCTGGCATGGATCGTTCGAGTCGTGGAGCCTCTCTTGAGTCCGGGAGATCGTGGATCGCGGCGAAGGGACTTCTACTCGGAGCTTATGAAGCGAAGAAGCGAACTACAAAGGTTGTAATCCCTCACTTTTAGTTGTAAAGAGGTTTTCTTGCAAAGATCCTGGCTTTGGGTTGTTCGGCACGTCTAAATTTTTATTCGGGCATGGTTGATGCCTTATGAACCCTTGTAAGAGTACCTAGGAACCCTACAGTATCAAGTCATGTCAGGGTTGCACAAAATGTCACGTGGGTGCTCATAATCAAACTAAAATATGCATGGGCGTACAAAACAAGTATGGGGTACTAATGGAACAATAAAATGGAACATTGTAATGTGGTATGCAAAAAAGTACAGATTAAAGCATATGGATGCACGGTTATGGATTTGGGTTAAGGGGATAGTTCCAATATTAATTAAATACAGTTTATCGAATATGGAATGTTAAAATCACATTAATATGTATTAAATGATCTTGGGATGCAATTGAATATATATATTAGGCTAGATGTATGCAAACGAGTTTCCAATAGAGTATAAACTATTAAAGGGTACTATGGGCTGTGCAAATAATTATTATGTGATTTAAATATGGACGTGGGTACCATGTATTGTAAACTAAAATGCAACATGATATGTTTCAAGTTCTAGATCTAAAATGATATAATGGAACATCGAATGTTAAAAATGGAACATGTGACATTAGAATAAATCTGCAGGTTTAACATGTAACTAAATAAGTATAAAATAATAGGAATAGCATGTAGCAAGTTTTACTTGCCTCAATAGAACCCGATACGGATACACGCTACAACGTCCAATGTCGGTAAAAGTTGCAATGCGCATACGGCGCACACGGGACAGGTCCAAGCAAAGCAAGAAGGTGACCACGCAGGTAGAGGACGTCCACAGGGTTGCTCGGATCGTCGGCGACGGTCACGGCTCCAGCGGGTGACCGGAAAGAACAAGGAATCAATAAAGAAAGAAGAAGAAGAAGAAGAAGAAGAAGAAGCTGAAAGGGAAAGAAGAAGAAGGCTGGAAAAAGAATAGGGCTGAGTTCTGGATTCAGAGGCGAGGCAATGGATGCGATGATGACGATGGGCCGTCGACGGCGAGATCCACGGCAATGACAGTGGGGTTTTCATGATTGTCAGGGATCGGGGTGTGCATGGTTTATGGTACACAGGTGAGAGTCAGAGGTTATGAGGGAAAAGAAGAGGAGATGAGATCATGGAGATGATGGCGAGGTCGTAGCTTCGGCGACGAGGCAGCGAGGGTCGCAGATGTGCAGGGATGGGTGCTCGGTTCTTAGGAATGTGAGTTGCAGGGGATGAAGCTCGGGAAAGAAAAGTGAAGGGAAGTGGAAGTGACGACGACGGTGAGGGAGGTGGAGACGAGAGGGTGCCGGCCACGGCGACGCAGGTGGGAGTGCAGGCGAGGGCAGTCAGAGGCTAGGGTTTCTAGGGTTAGGCTGCAGTGGGGTGATGGGTCGTGATGTTTTGAGAAGAGAGGATGAAAGGTGGTGGCGAGGGGTGAGGCTGACGGCGAGGCTAGGGCGGCGATGGGTGCAGCAACGAGGCGTGGGTTCTTGGGTTCTTGAAGTCGGAGGCGATGGCGGCAGAGGAAAAATGTGAGCGAAAGAGAGAGGAGGAATGGGAAGGAGGATGAGGAGGTGGAGACGAGGCCGATGAGATGAATCCGCGGCGAGGTCGGCTTGTGTAGTCGGGGACGTGGGTTCTCGTGGCCGCGGGTTCACAGGGGAGATGGCAGAGGCGGTGTCAGAGAGAGGGAAGTGGTCGAAGGAGATGAGGAGGCGAAGGAGGAGAGACGGGGTCGAGGGTGGAGGCGGCGACGGCAGCGCGGCGTGGGTAGGGTTCTCGCGACGAGGCGGGAAAATTTAAAGAGAAGATGAAGAAGAAGAACGTGGGGAAACAGTGAATGAGTTTTGGGAAAAAGGAAATAATTATAATAAAATATATTTATATATATAGAGAGAGGCAGAGTGGAGAGAGAGGGAGAGAGAGAGAGAGAGAGAGAGACGGAGAGAGGGGAGAGAGAGATTTGATATGTGCTGTTATGATTTTTGGTTAAACAAAATATTTCTTTAGTTAAGAAAACTTTTGAATGAAAATAAGAATATAATATTATAATATTAGTCCGTTTTGAGATTTTGGTAAATACAAATTTACTCCAAAACACGCCCGGGTTGGGTCTAAAAATCCGGTTTTAAAATATGAAAAATATATGCGACTTTCAAAATCCACAATGAATGATCTGGTAACGAAAAAGCATACTCCCAAGAACGGATGCACGTACGTGCGCGTAACTATCCAAACTCGCCCGTTTCACTGAACGGGACGAGAACAAGATGCGCGGACGCTACCACGGTGTTAGGGGTATCATGCAGGCTATGAAATGCAATTTTAATTTATTTTTCCGTGACTAAAAATGTTATATGTAAAATATGCGATGCCAGATGAAAAGCCAGTAGGCACTAAACATGAAAATGCACAGTCTACGTAACAAGTCAAGGTAATCTATAAATATGTGTCACGACCCAAAAGTACGGAACGTGACCGGCACTTAGATTACGAAGCGTCTAGAGGCGCCACGTGTCCTAAGTAAGCCGAAGCCCAGAGATCTAAACCATAAAAGAAGAAAAAGAAGAAAAGAAAAGAAAACAAGTAAAAAAAAAAACATCAGCAAATTTTACCAAAAATTTCGGCAGAGTCTCCTCTGTAAAAACTGGCCCCCAAACGGGTACAACAAGTATAATATGAATAAACAATAAAAAGCATCCCCAAACGGGTGCTAGCATCAACGCCAACAGGCGGAAACAACCACAACAAGCACAATAATATACAACGCCAGAGGGCGAGGCTCAAAACTCAAAAGAAAGCAAAACCACCAGATCAGAATAACACATGCGCGACTCTAAGGTCGAAATAAAAGACTGGTCCAATAACTTATCAAGTAATACAAATATGGTTGATGGAGCTTACTAGATACAAATGAATGAATAAAAGTACAATGGTGGTTCGGATACAAGTGAACCAACCTACCGTGCCAATCGCCCTGAAGAAAAGATGTGCCAACGAGCTGCCACGGGAAACCTGTACATCGAACCTGTAAAGAATTTGGCACAACGGGGGTGAGTTGCCAACTCGTGAGTAGAAGACATCTACGAAAAGAAATCGAATGCACGACGCTATCCTAGGTCATAATAATACACTACTATATCCCAAACATCTAGTAATAGCAGGGTAATACTACGTGTAAGTGCAAATACTCCGTGTCGTGTCAGTGCCTCATATAGTACTAAGTCATATGAAATGAAATGCATGCACCATGAATGTAAAGTCACAAATCCTGAAATCCAGATATATATGTATGAGGACCTTTAGCCGTTATCATAGTAAAGTGTGTATAAGCATCTGAAATCTCAACAATGAAATCCATGGAAATCCGTGTCAAGCATCGACACAACACATGTAACCTCAAGTATCAATATGTCGGGCTCCGTCAGTCCGGATCGGCCCATATCATCAAATCCCACGACAACGGTCGGTATCCTCCGGATATCCGCCGCGCCAGACATCACCGGTAGGTAGCCTTCCCCTGCCAGGCTCATCGTCTACAACTCGATCTTCTTGCCCCGGGGTACCATACCGGGCCCACCATGTACCCGAGACGGTTCATCCACTCCTCGAATCGGGTCTCGAAATCCATCAGAAAACATGAAATACTCATGGTGGACGACACATACATCACGAGAAAACCGCATCTTATTTTAAAAAAAAGAGAAGAGGAGAGAGAGAGAAGTTTTTATATATTTTTGCGGTTTTCCCCAAAAATCCAGAAATCTCATAGAAATCCAAATCTCAAAATCATGAGTACTATATGATAAGTGTCGGCATATGCCCATAATACTGCATGATAACACGAAAATATGAATGCATGAATGTCTAAGTAATGAATGTCATGTCTTATACTTAACATCAGAGAGTGATCACAATACTACATCGGTTTAGTTGTTAACTGATTCTATCAATAAAAGATAATATGATCTAAAGTGTACGTGACATAGCAATTACCGATGATGATGTGTGTGAGCCGGCAAATAAGTGTGCGTGGAATATGCGCATCATCGGTAATGGTGCTGGTGTCCTAACAGGTAAGGTTTATACTATTTATAGCAACATATGTATGAACATGCAACATTATGATTACAGTGTGAAAGTAAAGACGAATGTATATTACCTACTCATTTAATATACTAATACTACTACCACTATATGACTCGAACCTAACCTAGTGTCCATCTAAGCTCCTAAGGAAAACTAAACCTAAGAACTAGTCAATAGAAATAAGAGTCTACCTAAGGTCTGAATCAATATCTCTAATAGTCGGCGATCCCGCCTCAACAGCGTCACGTACGTAGTACGGCTTCCTTGAATCAAGAGTGCGGATCAATCATCAAATCTAAGCCTCGTATGGTAAAATCCATCGTACGGCATCCCAATGTCGGGGTACGGTCAAGTATCTCCTAGGTATCTCCTCATTCGTATAATGTCGTATGTATCATATTGTGATTAAGTCATACTCATATGATATCGGCACCAGGTCACACCAATATAATGTCGAAATCAAGTTATACATATATCATATCGTAATCAGTCACAAGTTACAGTCCGAGTACTATTCTAGCGTCCCATGTACATCAATATCACCACCACTCTTTGTAATTTATATATTCAAGTTCATTATCTCATTCCCTAATGATCCGCTAACACTTTATTACGACTGTATAGTCAAAAATCACGGCATCAAGCCCATTTATACTATTTCATCATACCTCGGATATCATATCACATCACTGAATCACCTATATGTGTTGTATATATATGTATATACCTATACCTAGTTCTATATATATACACATACACGTACCCCATGTTGATTTTCAGTGTGTGCGCTGGTGTGTTTCTATCTGAAACCTACGAACCTCTTCCAAGGTACCCATCCTCTGATATAGTTTTCCTAAATCGGTCTAGTCCAGCCTAGGGTCAATACTAGGGTCCTACTAGGGTCACGTCTGGTTTCCTAATGTCAATAAGTACTATTCCTATTCTACGTTGCGGGGGTGCTAAACGCCATCCACCCGACTTCCCCCCGTAGATATGCATCTACTCATCTGGTCCATGTCTGCCGAAGACAGTGTCGCCATCCTCCTCTTCATCGCCCGCAGTCCACGTGAGGGTACCTAGACGCAAACATATAAATAGCATCGTAAACCGAATCACATACAAAAGTCAAACGATACGAAGAGCAAGCACAGGTTAAAACCTATGTCCCGTCCACGCAAAAGAACCAAATACCGCTCGATATCGGCGTACAAACTCCGATGGATCGAGATAACATCATCAAACAACTTGTAGTTTTAAAACACATTACTTATATTGTAAAACATGATCAAATTCATCGAAACACTAAAATCGATCAAATCGTCCGTTTCCAAAAAACCCGAAAATGCCAATTTACCGTTTTTCATCGAAACTTGACATTTAAATGAAACCAATGGTCATAAAACTCATTAAATAGCATTACTAGACTATACAAACCATTACTATATTTTTATTACACAATTTTGCATTTATTTGAAATTTCTAGTTTGCAACTTTTAACAATTTTAACATTTTCCAAGCAAAATACCACAATTCCACCTCAAAACATGATTTTGCATAAATTAATCACTTAAACCACAATTTATGATGATAATGATGTAATGAAACTATAATTATATTTTTAATCACATTTATTTAGAAATTCCTAAAATCTAGTTTACAAAATAATAGCATTTTATTACTATTTTTCCAATTATCAAAATAATCTAGTGATCAAACTAGGTTTTTCATTCAATTAATATGCTAATATTCTCACTAAAATTACCATCTAATGATAACACCCTTAATAAGAATTTTATTTTACCCACAACACATTTTAGAAAAAATCTAGTTAGCTAAATAGTTTAAATTAAACAATTTCGATCAACAATTTATTATACCACCACCATGCAAGAATTTTCCACTCTAAAAGATGTTAAACTAGCTATTATAACCCTAATTAATTAACAAAAACCACCTCTTGAATTTTCAAACCCTAACTTGAATTTTAGAATTTGCAACAAGAATTAATCTAATTAATCTAATTATGCTTTAAAAGAAATATCTAATAGAAATAAAACAAAAGAGAAGGATTTATACCTCCACAACCTCATGTCCAAACTTGAAAATGAGCCTAAAAAATACATGCTTTCCCACTCCAAAATCCATGTAGAGAAGAGTAGAGAATAAAGGGTATGAAATAATTAGGTTTTTGTGGAATTTAAATTGGATTTTTGTAGTATTTTTGATGATTTTTGAATAAAAATGAGGTGGAAAATGGGGGGGGGGGGCAGCCATGGTGATGGGGAGGCCGGCCACAATAAGGGGAAGAGGGAGAAACACATGAGAAATGGTGTAGAAACTTCTCCAAAATGTCATCATCTTAATGTCTTTTCATGCTTTATTCATTTTCTTTTAATTCTTTTCTAAAATAACTCAAGAAAGATCTAGAAACAAGGAAAAATTTGCAAATAAATTTTGCATGATACACACTAAATTCTAATATGCCATGGTTCATTTTTACAAATTAAAACCATTTAAATTTGTAATTTACACTAATTTAGTGTAAAAATAAAGCTTATGTTAATATTTAAAATAATTAATTTAAGAAAAATATTTTATTAAACCAAAAATTTATAAGTGGCTAAATAAACACTATTTACTAGTAATTTCATAATTAAAATATATATTTTTAAATTTATAGTGAAAAACAATCACGGTTTGGTTTTACGAAAAATACATTTTACTTTACCGAAAATCCTAAAATTCACTTAAACACTTTTATTCATTTAATTATTTATTTAATTATTTTTAAAATGTTACAATATGGATCAACAAGTTCAAGCAAGCGGGTCGGGTCGATTGCAATGTAAAAATGTAAAGTACAATTCGCACCCAAACATGATAAATCAATAAAATACCACAGATAAATAAATACGGGAACTGGAATTGGTATAAATGAACTCGGTTGTTATATTATACCCAACTACAAAAAGAATTTCGTCCTCGAAATTCCAAGAACAAGAAAAGATAAACAATCAACACATTACAAGAATAAATTTGGAAACTTTTGCCGGATTTCATCTTCTCTGTTAGTTATTTGTATGCCCTAGAGGCCATTACTGTACATACGATGTATATTGTAGTGGATGCTTGGACATATATAGGGAGGACTTTCTTGCTCGACACGATAGTATGCTATCTGGTTACTCTTTACCTTAACGTGTATACTGATTGTCTCTCTGTTACATGTTGGTAAAACCCTTTGGATGTGTACTTGACTACCTGGACTATGATGCGGATCATACTAGTGGGGACATGGTAGTCCATAAGTACATCCTTCAAGGTCGCTAGTCATGGGTGTATCGAGACGGGGCATCGATATACCAGTGTAGACTAGCGTATGCCTTCTCGAACCATACAGATGGGCGATGGATGATCCCATATCCATTGGTGTTTGACATCAGAGATGATATACGGGTGCTCAGTGAAGACTAGGTACACTGGACAGACTCGCCGAGAATTCCCAGATGGTATTATACCTTACGTCAGATGGCAGTTCTCCGGTGACACTGGTACAGAGTAGTCTGTTGACCCGAGATCGTCATAGAGTCTTGTGTGATTCCCACTGTGCTTTGATTTACATCATACCACGTCCAAGAGGGCGTGCAAAAAGGTGGCTTTTGGGTACAGTCCCGAATCACATGGAAGCAATGAGCAATAGGAGGGGATTCGTCTCTCCCGGTATAGGGAGTTGATGTTGCGCTGTGTTCGATTGGCTATAACCGGAAATCCCTGGCCAGGGTTGCTGAGATTTACTGGTAAGTGTTATCAGTAGTTTCTCGAACTGTTATAGACCTCATATCGACACGACTTATCGAGCTACTGGGGTCTGACGTTTACCACCCCTAGGCGAGATATACGACATATCAGACGACGAGACCGGACTGTACGGGAGTGTTACTGATTGGATTCACAGGAGAATGTACAGGCTTGCTTGTTGATCTTCTGAGCGCTCAATACCTGGGTGGCTGTTACGTTTAGCTGATCGCTTGCAGCTTGTGGGTGTTTGATATGATCATCACCTACTGCCGGCGTATTGACGATTCTTTAGAGTCCTACACAGAGGTTTCTTAGCTCAGGCAAAACGGAGTAGGAGCACATATGTGATATGTGCGCGACCGAGGATAATGCGGTATGTGTTGCTGTATTGGATTCTCGCGATATGAGATATTGGCCGGGTATATGTGATATAGCCGGGTCATCGTATTAGTCGGTTATATGCGATATAGCCGGATTGTCGGATCAAGTGTTGATTCGATAATTTAATGTATAATAATATATATGATATATTAAATTACATTAACTAATATTAGCTCACTAAAAGATTCATTTTCTCACTGGATAATACATTGATATATATGCGATATATGTTAATTGTATTATTTTCTATTGTTACAAAATATATTGTATATGTGATATATAATATTGTAACATGTTAGGGTTATAAATTTAACAATGGATTAGGGTTTAAACTTGGTTAGGGTTTGGATTAGGGTTAGCTTTTGCATGAAGCTTCCATGAAGCTTCATGAAGCTTTGACTTTGTGGTTGCTTGATATTTTGTGAGATATTATGTTAACCCAATCCAAACCATTAACTCTAGTTAACTCTCTACAAGGGTTAACTCTTTTATGCTTAACCCTTGGTTAGATTTGTAACCACTACAATAATTCACTGTTCATCACAAAAGGATTAAGTTATCATCTTCATTCATTCTTCTTCTTCCTTGAGTTTTCTTCATGAAAAAGTTTTCTTTTGTGATGAAAGTGAGTGAGAAAAAGATTATAAATGAGAGCAAAAATCCTACTTCATCATTCTCATCTATCCTTGCCATTTAGATGAGGGTGTTCACTTCATTTAGTGAGTGTTAGCTTGTGTTAATGAAACTTCAAGGTAGATCATCTATGTTATCGAAGATCGGAAGCAAGGTTGCATCATTCTCTTCGTGAAGCCTCTCGAGAGTCCGGAACACGATGATCGCAGCGAAGGGACCTCAACACGGAGCTTAAGAAGTGAAGGACCGGATCTACAAAGGTTGTAATCCCTCTCACTTAGTGTTAAAGTGTTTAACATGTTAGTTTTTTCCTAAACCCTAGTTTAAAGATCCGGCTTTGGGTTGTTCGACACGGCTAAAATTTTAATCGGGCATGGTTGATGTCTCGTAGACCCTCGTGCGCGTGCATAGCAACCCTACAGTGGTATCAGAGCCAAGCTAGAGATTTAGGCGAAGTCTAGACGAAGTTTAAAGTCCGATCGAACCCGGAAACCCCGATGTTTGCCCCTCTCTGTACATTTTTTGAAAATGTGATTTTTTATGAATTAAAAATGCTCAGAAAAACAAGCAGGAAAAACTAAGAATTACTGTGAAGTACGGTCCACTAAGTCAATTATTTGACCGCGGAGCCGCATCCAAAACAAGGGTTTGGCGGCGTTTCCGCGGCCAAAATTTAGACTTAGTCCCTGATATTTCATATAATTATTCTTAGGTCCTTTCTTGTCAATTGTTTCTGGAATTTTTTTTATTTCACTCAAGTGTTGAGTTTTCTAGGGTTGTATTGGGGACTCGTTGATTCGATCAGATAATTTAACTTTATTTAGTTTGTTCCGGATATTTTTAGAAACTGTTAAAAAGTTCGACCGGATATCAATAACTCACTTTTTCCCGACCCGGAAAATTTCCAAGAGTTGGATTTTTCCGTTGTTTAAGAACGTTCTAAGTCGTGCAAGTAACGCGACGGACTCTCTAGAAGACAACAAACCTTAACTCGATTATGTGACCGTCTTGAATTGCCTTTTGAACCTTAGGGTTTGGGGCAGTACGGCGTGCCACATGTGAGGCGTTTGCTTGACCCTTCTACGGCTGGATCATCGGTACTGTGGCATGTGATGGATATTTTTGAACTCCGCTCAAGTGTTGAGCTATTTGGGAAAACTTGGGTGTTTGATTATTCGATCGAAAAGTTTAACATTGTCTATTTATCTGGAATGTGATACAATATTTAGAATCCACAAATAGTTATGAGATAACTGATTTGAATGTTATAAATCTAGCAGTTTAGTCTCAGATGATCGGTTGCCACGGAATTTTGATGTGATCAAAAGTCCGTCGCAATCACGTAGCATACGCGGATACTCGCCGGGTAAACTTAATAGACAACCATGCCCCATAGCCCCGACCAAGTGACTGTAGGAGAACCCCGTCGCCAAAAGCATCCGTTCGGGTGCTCGCGGCAGCGGTGTTCCGCCTTAGTGCACTTCGTCGACGGCATCGGGGGTGCGGCCGTCTACTAAAGTTTGCGACGAGCATTCGATCAGATTGTCGGGAATCTTGTTGAATTGCCTGACTTGATATTAAAAAGTGTTTTCGATAATGAGACTAAAATGCGGGGTTTATAATTGTTAGGCATACGATGTCTAAGAAATTCATTTGGTTAGGCATGCGATGTCTAAAGAGCTTGCGGATTCCAACTGTTGTAGTTTTACACTTTCTTTTCTGTGACCGTAAGCGTAGTATGTGGTGTATCGCCGGCATCGTTGCTATATATCAACGACAATCGGGATACGCATACTTGCTTACGTTGATGATATGAGATATTATGTGTTGCTGTGATATGTTGTATTGGATCGTCTCGTCTGAATAGCCGGGGGTTTTATGTGAGATGAGAGTTTTTCTTTTTCATTCATGTAAAATTCATTTATATGTAATATTCTTTTATTGGGGCACTTCCGGGCTGAGGATGATATCACCATTGTATATTATTTACTTTTCCGCATTAGGTAGACCCAAGGCGAGGAGCACAAGTAACCGGGTTCTAGGGTCCAGTGGGAGACCATCTCGAGGAGTCGAGACCGGGTCTCCTAACCCTAGAATTGGCAGTGTTACTTGCCGCTCTCGTAGGGGTCTAGGGATGTGGGTTTGGCTATTCATCGCGACCGTGGAATCCGTGTTTTATAGAGGCTCAAAATAAAACACGGACGTCCTAGTATATCCATTATTTCATATGTTTCTTCTGCTGCGATATCAGTGATGTGTTCATTTGATATGTTGTGATAGATACTGTATATAGTATATATGATATATTATATAGACGTTATGTTTTACACCCGCGCTAGCCCTGCCCCGTTCTGCCGTTAGTTACCTAACCTAACGGTGCACGAGGGGACATCGAGACGAATGCGGATGGCATAAGTGTACGTCGTATTTATCTGTGATGTTTATGTGACTTAAATGATGGGACTTCATTAATGAGATTAATGAAATAAAAGAAACATAAAGATGTTGTAGAAACTTGTTTAAAAACAGGTAGCTCTAGTTCTTGCTTTGCATAGCGGTGTTCCTTGTAGAACATCCAGCACCTTATTCGATAAGGAAAGTGCCAAGATCCCTTCACCGGGAGTGACCTCTTTAGTGAAACTAGCAGACGCTACACACTCGGTTTGTCTTTTGATTGCTTCTATAGTTCTTGCTTTGCATAGTGGTATATATGATATACCCTGCACCTTATTCGATGAGTAAAGGGCCGACGATCCCTTCACCGGGAGTGACCCCTTTAGCAAAACTAGAAAGACCTAAAAAACACTCCATTTAAAAATCACTCGATTCTACAACGATATCAAGTTCATTACACAAAGGGTTTTCTTAAAAACCTGTCGTAGCCCTCCGTCATTTCAGATAAAGTACTAGTTAGTATTCGTGCTACGTTTGTCGACTATGTTAAGGCGTAGTGTGCGGTAGCTGATTAGTGCTTATCTGTATAAGCATATGATGCGATTGGATTAGGATAGTCGTATGACATTGTTGACTATGTTAAGGGTCGTGCGGGTGGGTTTACTTCAATCGAGAAATGACGGGTTGAACTTGACTAGCACTTATGATTTGTTGACTATGTTAAGGTCATATAGCTGCTAGGGGCAAAATATTATTGGGAATTTCAAGTGTTGAAATTTGCAATGAGATTGCATACCTTCTATGAGATAGTTGGATCCCGATACCCGCTGCGAGTAAGAGTTACTCCTGAGAGAGTTTTACACATTACAACTAGCCGATCAAGTAGGTGTCTAGAAAGATGTTAACGGGGTTACGCCTCTGGGAAAACGAGATTTACTTTAATTAGGTCCGTGCGAAAGAACGGGGAACCTCCCTCAATGTACCGACACTGGCCTGGCTGAAAGATTGGCGAACTTGTAGCGTGTAATTAATCCCGGCTAGTCTTTCCTTTTAGGGTTTGAAGGAAGATTTGATTAAAACAGTGGGAGACATCCTGATTAGATATATTAGATAACCAATCTAATCTTGCAAGTGTTAGTTATATGTATGCCCTAGAGACCATTACTATACATAGGATGTATATTGTAGTGGATACTTGGACATATATAGGGAGGACTTTCTTGCTCGATATGATAGTATGCTATCTGGTTGCTCTTTATCTTAACGTGTATACAAATTGCCTCTCTGTTACATGTTGGTAAAGCTTTTAGGATGTGTACTTGACTACCTGGACTATGATGCGGATCATACTAGTGGGGACATGGTAGTCCATAAGTACATCCTTCAAGGTCCCTAGTCGTGGGTGTATCGAGACAGGGCATCGATATACCAATGTAGACTAGCGTATACCTTCTCGACCCATACAGATGGGCGATGGATGATCCCATATCCATTGGTGTTTGACATCAGAGATGATATACGGGTGCTCAGTGGAGACTGGGTACACTGGAAGGACTCGCCGAGAACTCCCAGATGGTATTATACCTTACGTCAGATGGCAGTTCTCTGGTGACACTGGTACAGGTTAGTCTGTAGACCCGAGATCGTCATAGAGTCTTGTGTGATTCCCACTGTGCTGTGATTTCCACCTTACCACGTCCAAGAGGGCGTGCAAAACGGTGGTTTTTGGGTACAGTCCCGAATCACATGGAGGCAATGAGCGATAGGAGGGGATTCGTCTCTCCCGGCATAGGGAGTTGATGTTGCGCTGTGTTCGATTGGCTATAACCGGAAATCCCTGGCCAGGGTTGCTGAGATTTACTGGTAAGTGTTACCAGTAGTTTCTCGAACTGCTATAGACCTCATATCGACACGACTTATCGAGTTATTGGGGTCTGACGTTTACCACCCCTAGGCGAGATATGTGACATATCAGACGACGAGACCGGACTGTACGGTAAGTGTTACTGGTTAGATTCACAGGAGTGTGAGTGGGCTTGCTCGTCGATCTTCTGATCGCCCAATACCCGGGTGGCCGTTACGTTTAGCAGACCGCTTGCGGCTTGTGGGTGTTTGATATGATCATCACCTGCTGCCGGCGTATTGACAAGTCTTTTGAGTCCTACACAGAGGTTTCCTGGCTCAAGAGAAACGAAATGGGAGCGCATATGAGATATGTGCGGGACCGAGAATAATACGTGTATGTGATACCGTATTCTATTCTCGCGATGAATTTATCGATTGGTTGTATGCGATATAACCTAGTTATCGAATCAAGGATTGATTCGATAAGTCGATACATTGGATATTAGTCGGTCATATGCGATATGACCGGATCGTTAAATCAAGTGTTGATTTAATGATTTAATGTATAATTATATATTTGATATATTACTTTACATTAACTAATATTGGTTCACTTAAGATGTTTTTCTCACTTGTTTGTGCACATTGTATATGTGATATATTTTTTGTGCACAAGATTGTATCATGTTTGATAATACATGCAAACTTGGGTGTATGTTTGAATAAACCTTGTTCGGTTAATCGTTAGGGTTTCTTTTACCTTATTTATTTATTTCATTTATTTACTTTTGGCAAGAAACAAAAACAAAAGGTGGTGGCTTTTCTCACTTTGGCTTGAAGCTTCATGAAGCTTCAAAGCACCTTTGACTAAGTCTAAGCCTTTTGTTTTATTCTTAACCTAACCATTCACCTAACCCTAGTTTATTCTCTACATTCAACCATGGTTGCAAAATGATAAGAATCACTTAGATTTTCTTTTGGAAAATAATTCTTTTTCTATCATCTTCTTCTTCTTCTTCATGGAGAAAAAGAAAAGCTTGCTTGAAAATGTCTAAGTGATGATTCCAAGTGAGAAATCCAAATCCAAAGTGAACCCACTTCCTATTTCTTCATCCTCTACCACTTGCCAAGTAGTATACAGTGTTTTCTTCATAAGTTTCATGACTTGGTGAAGTTGGATCTTGATCTTGAGTTGCCTCGACGTAGATCATCTTCGGCATCGAAGTCGACGATCTAGCCCGATCATTTCTTCGATGAAACCATCGCTAGAGTCCGGGATCCGATGATCGCAGCGGAGGGACATCATCATGGAGCTAAGGAAGTGAAGGACCGGATCTACAAAGGTTTTAGCCCCTTTCACTTTGCAGTTAAGTTGTTAACTAGTTATCGTTTTCGCCTAAAACTCTAGTCAACGATCGCATTAGGGTTTCTCGGCACCGGAATTTTTTGAATTCGGCATGGTTGATGCCTTGTGAGACCTCATTAGTGTGCCTAGGAACCCTACAGTGGTATTAGAGCCTAGCTAGAGCTTTAGGCGAAGTAGAAGAAGTTATATGTCCGATCGAACCCGTAAACCCCGACAAACCATTCTCTGTACATTTTTAAAAACAGTGGATTTTTGTGAATTAAAATTTCTCAGAAAAACAATCAGGAAAAACTAAGAATTAATGTGAATTACGGTCCACTAAGTCAATAATTTGACCGCGGAACCGCGGCGAAACCATGGGTTTGGTGGCGGTTCCGTGGCCAAAATTTGGACTTAGTCCCTGAAATTTCATATATTTATTCTTAGGTCTTTTCTTGGCAATTTTTTATGGGAATTTTTTAATTCCACTCAAATGTTGAGTTTTCTAGGGTTTTATTGGGGACTCGTTAATTTGATCGGATAATTTAACTTCGTTTATGTTTTTCCGGATATTTTAGAAACTGTTGAAAAGTTCGACCGGATATAAATACCCACTTTTTCCCCTGTCAGGAAATTTCCAAGTGTTGGATCTTTCCGTAGTTTAAGAACGTTCGAAGTAGTGCAAGTAACGCGATGGACCCTCTAGAAGACAACAAACCTTAACTCGATTATGTGACCGTCTTGAACTGCCCTTTGAACCTTAGGGTTTGGGGCAGTACGGCATGCCACATGTGAGACGTTGGCTTGACCCTTCTACGGCTGGACCGTTAGTACTGAGACATGAAGTGAATGTTTTTAAACTTATTTCATGTGTTGAGCTGTTTCGGGAAAACTTGGGTGTTTGATTGTTCGATCGAAAAGTTTAACATTTTCTATTTATCTGGAATTTGATACAATATTTGGAATCCATAAGTAGTTATGAGATAACTGATATGAATGTTATAAACATAGCACTTTAGTCTCACTTGATTGGTTGCCACGGAATTTTGATGTGATCAAAAGTCCTTCGAAATCACGTAGTGTACGCGGATACTCGCCGGGTAAACCTAATAGACAGCTACACCCCATAGCCCCGACCAAGTGACTGTAGGAGAACCCCGTCGCCGAAAGCATCCGTTCGGGTGCTCGCGGCAGCGGTGTTCCGCCTTGGTGCACTTCGTCGACGGTATCGGGGGTGCGGCCGTCTACTAAAGTTTGCGACGAGCATTCGATCAGAATGTCGGGAATCTTGTTGAATTGCCCGACTTGATATTGAAAAGAGTTTTCGATAATGAGACTAAAATGCGGGGTTTATAATTGTTAGGCATGTGATGTCTAAGGAATTCATTTGATTAGGCATGCGATGTCTAAAGAGTTTGCGGATTCCAACTGTTGTAGTTTTACACTTTCTTTTCTGTGACCGTAAGTGTAATATGTGATATCGCCGGTTTCGTTGCTATATGTCAACGACAATTGGGATGCGCATATTTACTTACGTTGATGACATGTGATGTTATGTGTTGCTGGATATGTTATATTGGATCGTCGTGTTTGAATAGCCGAGGTTTTTTTTTATGTGAGATGAGTGTTTTTCATTTTTCATTCATGTAAAAACTTGTATGTAATATTCTTTTATTGGGGCACTTCCAGGTTGCGGAAGATGTCACCCTTTGTATATTATTTACTTTTCCGCACTAGGATAGACCCAAGGAGGGGAGCACAAGTAACCGGGTTCTAGGATCCAGTGGGAGACCATCTCGAGGAGCCGAGTCCGGGTCGCCTAACCCTAGAATTGGTAGGGTTGCTTGCCGCTCTCGTAGGGGTCTACGGGTGTGGGATTGGCTATTCATCATGACCGTGGAATCCGTGTTTTATACTGGCTCGTATTAAAAACACGTACGTCCTCGTATATCCAATATTTCATATGATATTTTCTGCTGCGTTATCTGTGATGTGATCATGTGATATGTTCTGTGATAAATACTATATATAGTATATGCGATATATTATATAGACATTACTTATGTTTTACACCCGCGCTAGCCGTGCCCCGCTCTGCCGTTAGTTACCTAACCTAACGGTGCACGAGGGGACATCGAGGCGAATGCGGATGGCATAAGTGTACGTCGTATTTATCTGTGATGTTTAGGTACTTTAATGATGGGACTTCATTAATATGATTAATGAAAGTAAAAGAAACCTAAAGATGTTGTAGAATCGAATTTCAAAAATAAAACAGGTAGCTACAGTTCTTGCTTTGCACAGCGGTATATATGATATATCCTGCACCTTATTCGATGAGGAAAGGGCCGACGATCCCTTCACCGGGAGTGACCCCTTTAGCAATAACTGGCAGATGCTACACACTCGGTTTGTCTTTTGATTGCTTCTATAGTTTCTGCTTTGCACAGTGATATATATGATATATCCCGCACCTCATTCGACGAGGAAAGGGCCGACGATCCCTTCATCGGGAGTGACCCCTTTAGCAAAACTAGAAAAGCCTCAAAAACACTCCATTTCAAAATTCATTCGATCCTACAACGATATCAAGTTCATTACGCAATAGGTTTTTAGAAAAACCTGTCGTAGCCCTCCATCATTTCAGATAAATCCTACTTAGTATTCGTGCTACGTTTCTTGACCTCCGTCAAGGCGTAGTGTGCGCTAGCTAACTAGTATTTATCTGCTTATGCATATGATGCAGATTGGGTTAGGATAGTCGTACGGCCTTGTTGACCTCCGTCAAGGGTCGTGCGGGTGGGTTTGATTCAATCAAGAAATGATGGGTTGAACTTGACTAGTAGCCTATGGTTTGTTAACCTCCGTCATGGTCATAGGGTGCTAGGGGCAAAATTATCGGGAATTTCAAGCGTTGAAATTTGCAATGAGATTGCATATCTTCTATGAGATAGTTGGATCCCGATACCCGCTGCGAGTAAGAGTTACTCCTGAGAGAGTTTTACATATTACAATTAGCCGATCAAGTAGGTGTCTAGAAAGGTGTTAACGAGGTTATGCCTCTGGGAAAACGAGGTTTACATTAATTAGGTTCGTGCGAAAGCACGGGGGACCTCCCTCAAAGTACCGACACTGGCCTGGCTGAAAGATTGGCGAACTTGTAGTGTGTAATTAATCCCGGCTAGTCTTTCCTTTTAGGGTTTGAAGGAAGATTTGATAAAAACAGTGGGAGCCATCCTGATTAGATAAAATAATAACCAATCTGATCTTGCAAGAGCGCACGCTGAGTGTTTTCTCTTCTCTCTCTACAGGTAGCGACCATATCACGCCTTAATCAAGATAATAATACGGATATTTGACCGAACCCGCTTGTTATACTGAGCTGGGGAACGTTGGTCCCGCTCCAACTTATAATTGTTATAAGACCGAGCAGGAAATTGGGGAATACAAGATTTCCCGTGCCGCCCTAACGAAGAAAGTGCATATGATGCATCTCCTTCGCGTGTGTTAGTTACAAAGAACTGTTTCTCTTTATCCTCTACGTCCTCGGTATATGATACCGGATCAGGATCCCAGATATGTAATCTGTTATATAGGGCTACAGAAAGGTAGAGAACTGAGAACGGGTGATAAGTTTCATAAGACAGAAAACGGTGCAAGTGTTGCAGCCAAGTCTGTTGGTCACTGTCACCCTGTATTCCAAAAACATTGATTCTGAACGAATGTTATTAGATACCGAACCTGATATACAAAATCATATCAGTCTCTTTATTAGTAAAGAAATGATAAAATTTTGTATTGTTGGATAATGTTTTGAACATTTCCTATATCAAAAATTGATCGGTTCAGGCACGTTATCTAAAAGCATTCATGTTCTAAATCAAACTACAGTTCTTAGTATACAGAACACACACAAGAGGAAGAGTTCAGAAATGAACAGGATCCTTCTTAAGGTATTGTAGACTAGGTCATATCAATGCGACCCGACTAGCTAAGTTGCACATAGATGCATATTTAAATCTGTTTGAATTTACATCTTGTGAAAACTTGCCGGTCATGTCACAAAGATACGATGACCATAGCTCTGTTTACTGGAAACAGAGAAAGAGTTAGTGAACTCTTGGGATGATACATGTTGATGTATGTAGGCCCCCTGTCTACACATGCCAAGACCGGTTCTTTGTATTTCATTACATTCTCTGATAATCTCTCAAGATTCAAACATATGTTCCTGTTGAAACACAAGTCCGAACCTTTTGAGATATTCACAGAATATAAGTTAGAAGTAGAGAACCAAAACGGGTATAAGTATTATGTCCTTTGATGTGATCAAGGAGGAGAATACTTGAGCACGGAACTCTTAGACTTTTCTAAAGGAGAATGAGATTCTCTCTCAGCATTACTCCTCCGTATACACCATAGCACGATGGTATATCAGGGTGGAGCAATAACACCCTATATGATATGGTGTGCTCTATGATGAGTACTACTGAGTTACCTATTTCCTTTAGGGAGTTATGCACTTATGAAGTTGCATACCTATTGAATAGGGTTCCGATCAAATCAGATGCCTACCATTTCATATATGATATGGAGAGGGAAGAGCTCATCTCTTAAATCAGTTAAGATTTGGGGTTGTCCAGCCTATGTCTAAAAAGCAAAATCCGGACAAGCTCGAGGCAAGGTCAGTTATGTAGAACTGGAAAGGTTCCAGCTATGCAAATTACAGCAGATGATTTGGTACAACCAAAGGATTCAGTAGATACCAACGAACCTCAGCCTCTCCGCCGATCTAGTAGGGTTTCTCACCCACTTGAGGGATACTTTAGTTTCTCTATGACAGTGGGAGCGAGGATTGCATCATGAGATGATGACCCAACTAGTTTCGAGCTGGCCATCAGGAGTGGGACTCTATAAGAATGGCTGGATGCTTAACGATCTGAGATGGAATCCTTATACACCAACAAAGTATGGACTTTGGTTGCTATATCTGAAGGGTTAAATCCCCATCAGGAGCAAGTATATCTTGAGAAGATTACTTGGTGTAGATGGAAAAGTTGAGACTTTCAAAGCTAGACTTGTTAAAGGTTTTCGTCATCGACCAGGCGTGGATAATGATGAAACCTTTTCCAGTGGCTATGCTTAAGTCCATCCGGATCCTACTTGCCACGGCTACATACCATGACTACGATATCTGGCGGTTGGGTGTCATGAGTGCTTTTCTAAAATGATGTTTTAGAAGAGAGCGTCTGTAAGTACACAGCCAGAGGGCTTCGTAGACAGTGGGAGCAGCGGAAACGTGTACAAGATGCTTTATAGGATAAAGCAGGCATCGTGGAGTTGGAATGTCTGTTTTGATGTAGTAGTCAAAGAGTTTGACATCATCAAAATGGTAGATGAACCTTGTATAAACAAAAATGTAGTAGGGAGTATGGTGACGATCCTCGTAGAGTACGTAGATGACATACTCTTAACAGGGAAGGAGTTTCCTATGCTACGCTCGATCAATCTCCGCTTATCACAATGATTCTCCATATAGGATCAAAGTGATACTTACTAAATCCTATGTTTTGGATCTATGAGATAGATCTAAATGGATGTTAGGATTCTCACTAGTTGAAGTGAGATGGTATCAATTGATCCACGGGAGAATCACTGGAAGTGTTCCAGGGTGATAAGGACGACTGAATGTCAGTAACAGGCATTGTCTTTAACCTTAGTGGAGGGACGGTATGTTGGAAGAGTTCCAAGCTAAATACCGCGGCTTACTAGACGATAAAGGCAGGATACATCGCTACTTAAGATGCTACCAAAGAGGCAGTCTGGATGTATATTAGTTCATGAGATGAACTTCGTTCCTACCATTGTGAGACAATGGAGTTGTGGCTTATGCCTAGGAACGTCCGTCCCATCAGTGATCCAGACATATTCTGAGGTAGTGTCACCTGATCATGGAGATGGTTGATCTCCAAGGGATCGAGATTAGGAGAGTAGACTCAGAGGACAACACGGCGGATCCACTCATAAAGGCCTTTTCCCAGAGAGAGACTTTTATGGGATGGTTGAGTATGAGATACTACAACCACAGCTATCAGATGGCCCTAGTGCAAGTGGGAGATTGTTAGTTATATGTATGCCCTAGAGGCCATTACTATACATAGGATGTATATTGTAGTGGATGCTTGGACATATATAGGGAGGACTTTCTTGCTCGACATGATAGTATGCTATCTGGTTGCTCTTTATCTTAACGTGTATACTGATTGTCTCTCTGTTACATGTTGGTAAAGCCCTTAGGATGTGTACTTGACTACCTGGACTATGATGCGGATCATACTAGTGGGGACTTGGTAGTCCATAAGTACATCCTTCAAGGTCCCTAGTCGTGGGTGTATCGAGACAGGGCATCGATATACCAGTGTAGACTAGCGTATACCTTCTCGACCCAAACAGATGGGCGATGGATGATCCCATATCCATTGGTGTTTGACATCAGAGATAATATACGGGTGCTCAGTGGAGACTGGGTACACTGGACGGACTCTCCGAGAACTCCCAGATGGTATTATACCTTACGTCAAATGGCAGTTCTCTGGTGACACTGGTACAGGTTAGTCTGTAGACCCGAGATCGTCATAGAGTCTTGTGTGATTCCCACTGTGCTTTGATTTCCACCTTACCACGTCCAAGATGGCGTGCAAAACGGTGGTTTTTGGGTACAGTCCCGAATCACATGGAGGCAATGAGCGATAGGAGGGGATTCGTCTCTCCCGGTATAGGGAGTTGATGTTGCGCTGTGTTCGATTGGCTATAACCGGAAATCCCTGGCCAGGGTTGCTGAGATTTACTGGTAAGTGTTACCAGTAGTTTCTCGAACTGTTATAGACCTCATATCGACACGACTTATCGAGCTATTGGGGTCTGACGTTTACCACCCCTAGGCGAGATATGCGACATATCAGACGACGAAACCGAACTGTACGGTAAGTGTTACTGGTTGGATTCACAGGAGTGTGAGCGGGCTTGCTCGTCGATCTTCTGATCGCTCAATACCCGGGTGGCCGTTACATTTAGCAGACCGCTTGCGGTTTGTGGGTGTTTGATATGATCATCACCTGCTGCCGGCGTATTGACAAGTCTTTTGAGTCCTACACAGAGGTTTCCTGGCTCAAGCGAAACGAAATGGGAGTGCATATGAGATATGTGCGGAACTGAGAATAATACGTTTATGTGATACCGTATTCTATTCTCGCGATGAATGTATCGATTGGTTGTATGCGATATAACCTAGTTATCGAATCAAGGATTGATTCGATAAGTCGATACATTGGATATTAGTCGGTCATATGCGATATGACCGGATCGTTAAATCAAGTGTTGATTTAATGATTTAATGTATAATTATATATTTGATATATTACTTTGCATTAACTAATATTGGTTCACTTAAGATGTTTTTCTCACTTGTTTGTGCACATTGTATATGTGATATATTTTTTGTGCACAAGATTGTATCATGTTTGATGATACATGCAAACTTGGGTGTATGTTTGAATAAACCATGTTTGGTTAATGGTTAGGGTTTCTTTTGCCTTATTTATTTATTTCATTTATTTACTTTTGGCAAGAAACAAAAACCAAAGGTGGTGGCTTTTCTCACTTTGGCTTGAAGCTTCATGAAGCTTCAAAGCACCTTTGACTAAGTCTAAGCCTTTTGTTTTATTCTTAACCTAACCATTCACCTAACCCTAGTTTATTCTCTACATTCAACCATGGTTGCAAAATGATAAGAATCACTTAGATTTTCTTTTGGAAAATAATTCTTTTTCTATCATCTTCTTCTTCTTCTTCATGGAGAAAAAGAAAAGCTTGCTTGAAAATGTCTAAGTGATGATTCCAAGTGAGAAATCCAAATCCAAAGTGAACCCACTTCCTATTTCTTCATCCTCTACCACTTGCCAAGTAGTATAGGGTGTTTTCTTAACAAGTTTCATGACTTGGTGAAGTTGGAGCTTGATCTTGAGTTGCTTCGACGTAGATCATCTTCGGCATTGAAGTCGACGACCTAGCCCGATCATTTCTTCGATGAAACCATCGCTAGAGTCCGGGATCCGATGATCGCAGCGGAGGGACATCATCATGGAGCTAAGGAAGTGAAGGACCGGATCTACAAAGGTTGTAGCCCCTTTCACTTTGCAGTTAAGTTGTTAACTAGTTGTAGTTTCGCCTTAAACTCTAGTCAACGATTGCATTAGGGTTTCTCGGCACCGGAAATTTTTGAATTTGACATGGTTGATGCCTTGTGGAACCTCATTAGTGTTCCTAGGGACCCTACTGCAAGATCATACGCTAGGTGTTTTCTTCTCTCTCTCTCCAGGTAGCCACCATATCATGCCTTAATCAAGATAATAAAACGGATATATTGACCGAACCCGCTTGTTATACTGAGCTGGGGAACGTTGGTCCCGCTCTAACTTATAATTGTTATAAGATAGAGCAGTAAATTGGGGAATACCAGATTTCCCGTGCCGCCCAAACGAAGAAAGTGCATACTGATGCATCTTCTTCGGGTGTGTTCATTACAGAGAACTGTTTCTCAGTATCCTTTACGTCCTGGGTATGAGATACCGGATCAGGATCCCGCATATGTAATTTATTACATGGGCTACAGAAAGGCAGAGAACTGAGAACGGGTGATAAGTTTCATGAGATAGAAACGGTGCAAGTGTTGCAGCCAAGTCAGTTGGTCACTATCACCCTGTAGTACCAGAATACATTGATTCTGAACAAATGTTATTAGATACCGAACCTGATATACAACATCATATCATTATCTTTATTAATAAAGAAAGGATATAATTTTGTATTGTTGGATAATGTTTTGAACATTTCCTATTTCAAGAGTTGATCGGTTCAGGCACGTTATCTAAAAGCATTGATGTTCTAAATCAAACTACAATTCTTAGTATACAGAACACACACAAGAGGAAGAGTTCAGAAATGAACGAATCCTTCTTGAGGCATTGTAGACTAGGTCATATCAATGCGACCCGACTAGCTGAAGTTACATAAAGATGCATATTTAAATTAGTTTGTATTTACATCATGTGAAACTTGCCGGTCATGTCACAAACATAAGATGACCTTAGCTCTGTTTATTGGAAACAGAGAAAGAGTTAGTGAACTCTTGGGATGATACATGTTGATATATGAAGGTCCCCTGTCTACACAAACCAAGATCGGTTCTTTGTACTTCATTACATTCTTTGATGATCTCTCAAGATTCAGACATATGTTCCTATTGAAACACAAGTCCGAACCTTTTGAGATATTCACAGAATATAAGTTACAAGTAGAGAACCAAAATGGGTATAAGTATTATGTCCTTTGATGTGATCAAGGAGGAGAATACTCGAGCACGGGATTCCTGGACTATTCTAAAGGAGAATGAGATTCTCTCTCAGCATTACTCCTCCGTATACACCATAGCACGATGGTATATCGGGGCGGAGCAACTGCACCCTATATGATATGGTGTGCTCTATGATGAGTACTACTGAGTTTCCTATTTCCTTTTGGGAATTATGCACTTGTGAAGCTGCATACTTATTGAATAGGGTTCAAATCAAATCAGTTGCCTACCACTTCATATATGATATGGAAAGGGAAGAGCCCATATCTTAAGTTTGTTAAGATTTGGGGTTGTCCGGCCTATGTCTAAAAGCAAAATCCGGACAAGCTCGAGGCAAGGTCTATTATGTAGAACTGGAAAGGTTCTAGTTATACAAACTACAGCAGATGATTTGATAGAACCAAAGGATTCAATAGTTACCAACGAACCTCAGCCTCTCCGCCGATCTAGTAGGGTTCCTTACCCACCTGAGAGATACTTCGGTTTCTCTATGACAGTGGGAGCGAGGATTACATCATGAGATGATGACCCAACTAGTTTCGAGCTGGCCATCAGGAGTGAGACTCTATAAGAATGGCTGGATGCTTAGTGATCTGAGATGGAATCCTTTTACACCAACAAAGTATGGACTTTGGTTGCTATATCTGAAGGGTTAAATCCCCATCAGGAGCGAGTATATCTTGAGAAGATTACTTGGTGTACATGGAAAAGTTGAGACTTTCAAAGCTATGCTTAAGTCCATCCAGATCCTACTTGCCACTGCTACTTACCACGACTACGATATCTGGTGGTTGGGTGTCATGGCTGCTTTTCTAATTGATGTTTTAGAAGAAAGCGTCTATGAGTACACAGCCAGGGAGTTTCGTAGACAGTGGGAGCAGCGGAAACGTGTGCAAGATGCTTTATAGGATAAAGCAGGCATCGCGGAGTTGGAACGTCTGTTTTGATGTGGTAGTCAAAGAGTTTGACTTCATCAAAATGGTAGATGAACCTTGTATATAAAAAAAAGGTAGTAGGGAGTATGGTGGTGATCCTCGTAGAGTACGTGGATGACATACTCTTGATAGGGAAGGAGTTTCCTATGCTACGATCGGTCAATCTCCGCTTATCACAAGCATTCTCCATATAGGATCAAGATGATACCTCCTAAATCCTGGGTTATGGATCTATGAGATAGATCTATTTGGATGTTAAGATTCTCACTAGTTGTAGTGAGATGGTATCAAACGATCCTGGGGAGAATCACTGGAATGGTTTTAGGGTGATAAGGACGACTGAATGTCAGTCGCAGGCATTGTCTTTACCCTCAGTGGAGGGACGGTATGTTGGAAGAGTTCCAAGCTAGATACCGTGACTTACTACATGATTAAAGGCAAGATACATCGTTACCAAGGATGCTACCAAAGAGGTAGTCTGGATATATATAGGTTCATGAGATGAACTTCGTTCCTACCATTGTGTGACAATGGAGTTGTGGCTTTGGCCAAGGAACCCCCGTCCCATCAGAAATCCAGATATAATTCTTAGGCAGTATCACCTGATCATGGAGATGGTTGATCTCCAGGGAGATCGAGGTTAGGAGAGTAGACACAGAGGACAACAGCGCGGATCCACTCACAAAGGTATTTTTCTCAGTAGAGACTTTTATGGGATGGTTGAGTATGAGATACTTCAACCACAGCTAATTGTTGGGTATGTGATACCACAACAGATGGCCCTAGTGCAAGTGGGAGATTGTTAGTTATATGTATGCCCTAGAGGCCATTACTGTACATACGTTGTATATTGTAGTGGATGCTTGGACATATATAGGGAGGACTTTCTTGCTCGACATGATAGTATGCTATCTGGTTACTCTTTACCTTAACGTGTATACTGATTGTCTCTTTGTTACATGTTGGTAAAGCCCTTAGGATGTGTACTTGACTACCTGGACTATGATGCGGATCATACTAGTGGGGACATGGTAGTCCATAAGTACATCCTTCAAGGTCCCTAGTCGTGGGTGTATCGAGACGGGGCATCGATATACCAGTATAGACTAGCGTATGCCTTCTCGACCCATACAGATGGGCGATGGATGATCCCATATCCATTGGTGTTTGACATCAGAGATGATATACGGGTGCTCAGTGAAGACTGGGTACACTGGACGGACTCGCCGAGAACTCCCAGATGGTATTATACCTTACGTCAGATGGCAGTTCTCCGGTGACACTGGTACAGAGTAGTCCGTTGACCCGAGATCGTCATAGAGTCTTGTGTGATTCCCACCGTGCTTTGATTTCCATCATACCACGTCCAAGAGGGCGTGCAAAAAGGTGGCTTTTGGGTACAGTCCCGAATCACATGGAGGCAATGAGCGATAGGAGGGGATTCGTCTCTCCCGGTATAGGGAGTTGATGTTGCGCTGTGTTCGATTAGCTATAACCGGAAATCCCTGGCCAGAGTTGCTGAGATTTACTGGTAAGTTTTATCAGTAGTTTCTCGAACTGTTATAGACCTCATATAGACACGACTTTTCGAGCTACTGGGGTCTGACGTTTACCACCCCTAGGCGAGATATCCGACATATCAGACGACGAGACCGGACTGTACGGGAGTGTTACTGATTGGATTCACAGGAGAATATACAGGCTTACTTGTTGATCTTCTGAGCGCTCAATACCTGGGTGGCTGTTACGTTTAGCTGACCGCTTGCAGCTTGTAGGTGTTTGATATGATCATCACCTACTGCCGGCATATTGACGATTCTTTAGAGTCCTACACAGAGGTTTCTTAGCTTAGGCAAAATGGAGTAGGAGCACATATGTGATATGTGCGCGACCGAGGATAATGCGGTATGTGATGCCGTATTGGATTCTCGCGATATGAGATATCGGCCGGGTATATGTGATATAGCCGGGTCATCGTATTAGTCGGTTATATGCGATATAACCGGATTGTCGGATCAAGTGTTGATTCGATAATTTAATGTATAATAATATATATGATATATTAAATTACATTAACTAATATTAGCTCACTAAAAGATTCATTTTCTCACGGGATAACACATTGATATATATGCGATATATGTTAATTGTATTATTTTCTATTGTTACAAAATATATTGTATATGTGATATATAATATTTTAACATGTTAGGGTTACAAATTTAACAATGGATTAGGGTTTAAAGTTGGTTAGGGTTTGGATTAGGGTTAGCTTTTGCATGAAGCTTCCATGAAGCTTCATGAAGCTTTGACTTTGTGGTTGCTTGATATTTTGTGAGATATTATGTTAACCCAATCCAAACCATTAACTCTAGTTAACTCTCTACAAGGGTTAACTCTTTTATGCTTAACCCTTGGTTAGATTTGTAACCACTACAATAATTCACTGTTCATCACAAAAGGATTAAGTTATCATCTTCATTCATTCTTCTTCTTCCTTGAGTTTTCTTCATGAAAAAGTTTTCTTTTGTGATGAAAGTGAGTGAGAAAAAGATTATAAATGAGAGCAAAAATCCTACTTCATCATCCTCATCTATCCTTGCCATTTAGATGAGGGTGTTCACTTCATTTAGTGAGTGTTAGCTTGTGTTAATGAAACTTCAAGGTAGATCATCTATGTTATCGAAGATCGGAAGCAAGGTTGCATCATTCTCTTCGTGAAGCCTCTCGAGAGTCCGGAACACGATGATCGCAGCGAAGGGACCTCAACACGGAGCTTAAGAAGTGAAGGACCGGATCTACAAAGGTTGTAATCCCTCTCACTTAGTGTTAAAGTGTTTAACATGTTAGTTTTTTCCTAAACCCTAGTTTAAAGATCCGGCTTTGGGTTGTTCGGCACGGCTAAAATTTTAATCGGGCATGGTTGATGCCTCGTAGACCCTCGTGCGCGTGCATAGCAACCCTACATTCTCGTTCCCAAGTTTATTCTCTATGCGAGCGCTTTCCCCAAGAAACAAGTACAAGAGGGATAACCTTGTTCTTAAGAACCTTTTCTCTTCGATCCATAATCGACATCGGTCGCTCCTCAAAAGTCAAATCTTCTCGGACAGTCAGCTCCGAATGATTCAGCACGTGTGTTTCATCTCGAACATACTTATGGAGTTGAGATACGTGAAACACGTCATGAACATTCGTCAAGGATTGTGGTAACGCCAATTGATACGCCACTTCTCCAACACGCTCCAAAATCTCAATAGCTCCAACGAATCGAAGACTAAGCTTTCCTCGACTTCCTAAACGAATCACCGCTCTAGTTGGTGATATCTTCAAGAATACCAAATCACCAACGGCGAACTCTAGAGGTCTTCTCGACGTATCTGCCCAACTCTTCTGTCGGTCTTGTGCTGCTTTCATATGATTCCGGATAGTATTAACCTTCTCAACTGTCTGCACAACCAAATCTGGTCCCAAGAATCTTCGTTCACGGATATCGTCCCAACAAACAGGTGAACGACACTTGTGACCATATAAAGCTTCGAATGGAGACATCTGAATAGTCGCCTGGAAACTGTTATTGTAAGAAAACTTCACCAAATGTTGATGATCCTTCCATGAACCCTTGAAGTCTAACATACAAGCTCTCAACATGTCTTCAAGAGTTTGGATCATTCTCTCCGACTGGCCATCTGTTTGAGGATGATAAGCTGTGCTAAACTTCAAACGAGTCCCCAAAGTTTCCTGTAAGCTCCTCCCAAAGTGTGATAAGAAACGAGTGTCATGGTCGGACACGATACTCACCGGTACTCCATGTAATCTTACAATCTCCTGCATGTACCGTTCTGCCAAAGTTTCTGTTAATTGACCAACTCGAAAAGATATGAAATGAGCTGCCTTGGTCAGTCTATCAACAATCACCCAAACTGCATTATTACCCTTTGGACTCCACGGTAAGCCGTCACGAAATCCATGGTTATATGTTCCTACTTCCATTGAGGAATCGGAAGTGGTAGCAATAAACCAGCAACCCTTTGATGTTCATCCTTAACTTGCTGACACACCAAGCACTTCGCTACGAAGCGGGCAATCTCCCGTTTCAAGCTTTCCCACCAGAAATGCTGTCGTAGATCACGGTACATCTTCGTGCCTCCTGGATGTACGGAATATGCTGAACTGTGCGCCTTCTTCATAACTTCTTGGCGAATAACTCCTTTCGGCAGACACAAACGGCTACTATATCGCAACGAACCATCTTCATGATTCAACAAATCCGTTCGAAGTCCAGTTTCAACCTGTTCTCGAAACTTTTGCAATCTTAGGTCCTGTAACTGTGAGTGCTGCTTCAATATTCTCGATCAACGACGACTGTACTTGCAGCTGCATCAACTGTCCTGAAGAATGCGGTAGCACAAACTCCAATTCGAATCTCCGAAAGTCCTCAATAAGATCCTTCTGAGCAGTCAACATCTGAATTGCTGGCAACCGACTAAGCGCATCCTGCACAACATTAATTTTCCCTGAATGGTTCTTAAGATCAAGATCGTAGTCAGCCATCAGCTCCAACCATCTACGCTGCCTCATATTAACCTCCTTCTGTGTGAACACATACATCAAGCTTTTGTGATCGGTGAAAACCTCGACCCTTTCGCTCAATAAGTAGTGTCTCCAAATTTTCAAAGCGAAAATCATAGCTACTAGCTCCAAGTCATGAGTAGGGTAATTCTTCTCATGGGTCTTCAACTGTCTCAATGCGTAAGCTATAACCTTTCCATGCTGCATCAAAACACATCCCAATCCATTCCCAGATGCGTTGCTGCGAATCACCAATCCTCCGGAACTGTCTTGGCACGGTCAAAATAGGAGCGGTTATCAATCTCTGCTTCAACGCTTCAAAAGCTGACGCACATTTATCCGTCCATACGAACGGTACTTCCTTTCGTGTGAGCTTGGTCAAAGGCTCAGCCAATCGAGCAAAATTCTCCACGAACCTTCTGTAACATCCGAAAAGTACAAGAAAACTTCTGATCTCTGCTACGTTCTTCAGAATCGGCCAATCTTGAACTGCTGCAATATTCTCGGGATCAACGGTGATTCTATCTCTGGATACGACGTGCCCCAAAACTTCACATCTTCAAGCCAAAACTCACACTTGCTCAACTTTGCATATAATCTTTCTTGCCTTAACGTCTGCAATGCGATCTTCAAGTGTTCCGCATGTTTTTCAATACTCTTTGAATAGACCAGAATATCATCGAAGAACACCACTATAAACTGGTCCAAGAACGGTGGAAAGATTCGGTTCATCAAGTCCATAAATATCGCCGGTGCATTCGTGACTCCGAATGGCATCACTAAATACTTGTAATGTCCATACCGAGTTCGGAACGCAGGCTTGCAAATATCTTCTGTTTTAACTCGGACCTGATGATGTCCGGACCACAAATCCAGCTTCGAGAATACTCTCGCGCCACTAAGCTGCTCAAATAATTCGCCAACGTGAGGGATCGGGTACTTGTTCTTAATAGTCACCCAGTTTAATTCCCGATAATCGATGCACATTCTCCTTGTGCCATCTTTCTTCTTTACTAGAAGAACTGGAGCTTCCCAAGATGAATTGTTGCTGTGAATTCAACCCTTCTCTAGCAATTCGGTAACCTGCTTCTTGACTTCTTCCAACTCCACTGGTGCCATTGGATAGTACGCCTTTGAGATTGGCGCTGCACCAGGAACATGATCAATCGCGAACTCCACATTTCGTTTTGGCGGTAAACCCGAGATGTCCTCGAACACGTCCATGAACTCTCGAGCAACAGCTGGTGCATCCTCCTTAATAACTTCCATCGACGAAAGAACACCGTTTGTCGGCCTAGCCCTAAACTCGACTGGCCCGACAGAACTGCTTCCTCCAGCAAAAACAAACTCCGGATGTCCGGGAATCTGGAAAATCACTTTCTTTGCCCTACAATCGATGTGAGCGTGGAAAGTACCGAGAAAATCCATTCCCAAGACAACTTCATAACTGCCGGTAACAATCACCAAGAAATCGGCAAACAGCTCCTGTCCGCAAACAATAACAGAACAATCTTTACATTCTGTACTAGATATGATCTTCCCATTCCCAGTGTGTATATCCCAACAACAAGATAAGGTCGTGCAAGGAATCGAGTGTGTAGTAATAAACTTGGACGACATAAAACAATGGGATGCACCAGAATTGAACAATTCTAATGCGGGGAAAAAAATATGAACAAGTAAGATGCTTGAAAAGACTTCGTCTGAAGCCAAACACTGAAGAAGATTAAGCACGGTAAACAGGATTTAAGCTTGCGATAACACATGAACTGGAAAGCAAAAGAAGCAAGGAAATATAACGACCTTGAAACAAGGAAGTGAATCAAGACCAGGACTCCAAGTTACTTAAATAGAGTACCGCATTGTAACCATGCTGCAGTTTATGGGTACAATTACATAACTCCACTCAAGTCGCCCAAATTCTAGTATCAGAATCAAAGAACAGGGAGAAACAATAGGAAACCAAAAGGTTTTAAGCCGAGATGCAAAGTCGTTTGCATATCGTCAAGACAAGGATCAAGAGAAGAATATGATTCAAGAATCACGATAACAAGGTGGCAGGACATGCTCCCAATTACGGATTTTATGATTCGTGTATTGGGTCCAATACCCAACTACAAAAGAATCAAACCCGATTAACCTAAATCCTATGGCTCTGATACCAAAAGAACCATGTCACGCCCCGCTTCTCAGAGTACGCTAAAGAAAGGCACATGACATAGCCAACCATGCTACCTGTGGATAGGAAAAATCCTTCCACAGTCACATTACGGCTGTAGATATATCAAGAACAGGAAAGTAAACTAAACTATCTAGTACATGTCCATAAGCCAGAATAAATGAGTCAAAAAATAATACAATATGCGAAAGCAACAGATCCAATAAATAAAACACCTGGAAAGTAAAACTGGATACCAACTGGATTCTCACCGCTCGGTCTAACAGCGGCAGTACTCCTGATCAGTCTGCAACAAAGGTAGAGGATCTGGGCCATGCAAAACCCAGACGTCAGTGCGTGATAATATCAAGCAATACTATAAACAGGGGTAGCAAGACATACAGGTATGTGTATGAACAGTAGAACAGGTATAACAGTAATATAAATGAGGACAGTGAGGGTAGGGCACAGGTGATGTGCAGTGAGTATTCTAAACTGGTCTACTGGGTTATTTACTCTCAAGTCTTTGAAATCAATTTGATGAATCATCGATGTAACTCAGTAGTATCCCGTACATGCCCGGGATCACGATCTATCACTCTCGGGCTGAATCCGAGACGTCCACAAGGCAGTAAAGGGTAGTAGGTAATGACGAGTGATGTCAGCAGCATCACCCCGGGGCTGGCCTAGCCCATAAGACTGATCAGAAAAGGTGTCGAACTGTCGAGTTACAAGTTAGGTTTCATCATTGATTTCTCCATACCCACAAGTTATATATGTTCAAGTCAGGTATTAAATAATCTGGAGCTAATGCCAACACAGGATCAGGCAGGTACAAGTTTGTCTGGATAGACTACAGGAAATGTCCGTAGGGACAACAGGTCAGGTTTGTTGGCATTAGTAACAAGATCAGGTAACAGGTAAAGCCATGGTACATCAGGTCCAGTCAGGTAGTATATAGGTATCATGTCATGTTAAGAAGTGCACGGTACCATATCGTGTCAAGTAGTAGGTGTATCAAGTCATGTCAGAGTTGCACAAAATGTCACGTGGGTGCTCATAATCAAACTAAAATAAGCATAGGCATACAAAACAAGTATGGGGTACTAATGGAACAATAAAATGGAACATTGTAATGTGGTATGCAAAAAGGTACAGATTAAAGCATATGGATGCACGGTTATCGATTTGGGTTAAAGGGATAGTTCCAACATTAATTAAATATAGTTTATCGAATATGGAATGTTAAAATCACATTAATATTTATTAAATGATCTTGGGATGCAATTGAATATATATATTAGGCTAGATGTATGCAAACGAGTGTCCAATAGAGTATAAACTATTAAAGGGTACTATGGGCTGTGCAAATAATTATTATGTGATTTAAATATGGACGTGGGTACCACGTATTGTAAACTAAAATGCAATATGATATGTTTCAAGTTCTAGATCTAAAATGATATAATGGAACATCGAATGTTAAAAATGGAACATTTGACTTTAGATTAAATCTACAGGTTTAACATGTAATTGAATAAGTATAAAATAATAGGAATAGCATGTAGCAAGTTTTACTTGCCTCAATGGAACCCGATACGGATATGCGCTGCAACGTCCAATGTCGGTAAAAGTTGCAATGCGCATACGGCGCACACGGGACAGGTCCAAGCAAAGAAAGAAGGTGACCACACAGGTAGAGGACGTCCACTGTGTTGCTCGGATCGTCGGCGACGGTCACGGCTCCGGTGGGTGACCGGAAAGAACAAGGAATCAATAAAGAAAGAAGAAGAAGAAGAAAGGGAAAGAAGAAGAAGGCTGGAAAAGGGATAGGGCTGAGTTCTGGATTCAGAGGCGAGGCAATGGATGCGACGACGACGATGGGCCGTCGACGGCGAGATCCATGGCGATGACAGTGGGGTTTTCATGATTGTCGGGGATTGGGGTGTGCATGGTTTATGGTACACAGGTGAGGGTCAGAGGTGATGAGAGAAAGGAAGAGGAGACGAGATCATGGAGACGACGGCGAGGTCGTAGCTCCGGCGACGAGGCAGCGAGGGTCGCAGATGTGCAGGGATGGGTGCTCGGTTCTTAGGAATGTGAGTTGCAGGGGATGAAGCTCAGGAAGGAAAAGTGAAGGGAAGTGGAGGTGACGACGACGGTGAGGGAGGTGGAGACGAGTGGGTGCCGGCCACGGTAACGCAGGTGGGAGTGCAGGCGAGGGCAATCGGAGGCTAGGGTTAGGGTTTCTAGGGTTAGGCTGCAGTGGGGTGATGGGTTGTGATGTTTTGAGGAGAGAGGATGAAAGGTGGTGGCGAGGGGTGAGGCCGACGGCGAGGCTTGGGCGGCGACGGGTGCAGCGACGAGGCGTGGTTTCTTGGGTTCTTGAAGTCGGCGGTGAAGGCGGTAGAGGAAAAATGTGAGCGAGAGAGAGAGGAGGAACGGGAAGGAGGCCTAGGAGGTGGAGACGAGGCCGACGAGATGAATCTGCGGTGAGGTCGGGTTGTGCAGTCGGGGGCGTGGGTTCTCGTGGCCGCGGGTTTCGCAGGGGAGATGACGGAGGTGGTGTCAGAGAGAGGGAAGTGGTCGAAGGAGATGAGGAGGCGAAGGAGGAGGGACGGGGTCGAGGGTGGAGGCGGCGACGGCAGCACGGCGTGGGTAGGGTTCTCGCGACGAGGTGGGAAAATTTAAAGAGAAGATGAAGAAGAAGAACGTGGGGAAACAGTAAAAGGGTTTTGGGAAAAAGGAAATAATTATAACATAAAATATATTTATATATCTAGAGAGAGGCAGAGTGGAGAGAGAGGGAGAGAGAAAGAGATAGAGAGGAGAGAGAGAGGGAGACGGAGAGAGGGGAGAGAGAGAGATTTGATATGTGCTGTTATGATTTTTGGTTAAACAAAATATTTCTTTAGTTAAGAAAACTTTTGAATGAAAATAAGAATATAATATTATAATATTAGTCCGTTTTGAGATTTTGGCAAATACAAATTTACTCTAAAACACGCCCGGGTGGGATCTAAAAATCCGGTTTTAAAATATGAAAAATACTTGCGACTTTCAAAATCCACAATGAATGCTCTGGTAACGAAAAAGCATACCCCCAAGAACGGATGCACGTACGTGCGCGTAGCTATCCAAACACGTCCGTTTCACTGAATGGGACGAGAACAAGATGCGCGGACGCTACCACGAGATTAGGGGTATCATGCAGGCTATGAAATGCAATTTTAATTTATTTTCCGTGACTAAAAATGTTATATGTAAAATATGCGATGCCAGATGAAAAGCCAGTATGCACTAAACATGAAAATGCACAGTCTACGTAACAAGTCAAGATAATTTATAAATATGGATCGACAAGTTCAAGCAAGCGGGTCGGGTTGAATGCAATGTAAAAACGTAAAGTACCATTCGCACCCAAACACGATAAATCAATAAAATACCACAGATAAATAAATACGGGAACTGGAATTGGTATAAATGAACTCGGTTGTTACAGATGTTATATATGTTTTGCAACCGCGCTAGTCTTGTCCCCACCCTGCTGTAAGTTAAGTAATCTTACGGTGAAGATCCAGGAACCTGTGGCGAATGTGGATGGCGTAAATGTGCATGCCTATTTTCGTATTTTCTGGCATGGTTTGATTAATTGATGGGACTACATTAATTCTGATTAATGTAAGGAAAAAAAACCTATATGATATTGTTAGAACCAAATTTTGAAAACTATAGGCGTTTACTTCTGCTTTGCATCAGGGTATTCAATTAGGAATATCCTTCACCCCATTCGATGAGGAAAGAGCCTAGATCTCTTCAAAGGGTGTGGCCTCTTTAGCAAAAATTTACGTGACTATAAACTACTCGGTTTTTTTCAAAAACCATCGGTTTTCTTCAAAACCACTCGTTTTAAAAATGCAAATCCTAAACCACTCCTTTTCAAAACTGCTCGGGTTCTTTCAACGATATCAAGTTCATTACGTTAAAGGTTTTTAGCCAAAAACCAGCCGTAGCTCTTCGTCATTTCTTACGAGTGTGCAGTTGCTAAGTGGTGCTTATTTGTAGCAAGCAATGCGATTGGTTAGGAAATTCGTGCAGCCATGTTGACTGTGTCCAGGGCTCGTGTGGGTGGGTTTATGTTGGATATGTATGCCCTAGAGGCCATTATTGTTTATGTATACATGTGGATGCTTGGACATATGTATGTACAGGACAATCTTTCTCGATATGAAAGTATGCTATCTGGTTTGTCTTTATCTTAATATATACATATGTTTTACTTGTTATTACGTATCATCAATACATGTTGATAAAGCCTGTAGGATCATTGCTTGACTACCTGCGTTGTGATGGCGATCATACTTGTGGTAGCATGGTAGTCGATAAGCACATTCTTAAAAGGTCCCTAGTCATGGGAGTATCAAGACTGGGCATCGATATTCTGGAGTAGACTAGTGTATACGTTTCTAGACCACGACGAGGGGCAATGGTTGGTCCTGCAGCCATTGGTCTTTTGCATCTAAGATTGTATACATGTGATCACTGGGGGTGAGTATACTGGACGGACTCGCCGAGAACTTCTAGATGGTACTATACCTATCGTAAAATAGAAATTCTCAGGTGACATGAGTACAGGTTAGTTTTCTGACCCGAGATCGTCATTTGTCTCGTGTGAGTTCCCATTGTACTTTGATCACTACCATACCACGGCTTTACTGAGTAGTGCAAACAGGTTTTGGTTGGGTACAGACCCGGGCCACATGGAGGCAGTGAGTGATTTTTGGGGATTCGTCTCTCCCGGTATAGGGAGTTGATATTGTACTATGTTCGATTGATCAAGACTATAAGACCTTGGCCAAGGCAGTTGGGATTTACTGATAGGTTGATCAGTACTTTCTTGGATTGGTCCTGAGCCGCATCAGCATGAATTATCGGGTTATTAGGTTCTGACGTTTACCAACCCCTAGACCAGGTATGCAATACTCTCAGACGAAGAGACCAGATTGTATGGAGATTGTCACAGATTGGCTCAGTAGGGATTCGGATGAGTTTGCTCGTCGGCCTTCCTTTTCGACTGGTATCCGGGTATCCGTTACGTACAGCTAGTGCCGCTGAAGTGCTTGTGGTTATAGATTTATCCAGTGACTCACTGCCGGCATACTGTCGAGTCTTTAGAGTCCCATACGGAGGGTTTCTCTGCTTTGGATGAAATGATGTAGAGGCCGTATGGTTTTACGGAAGGGTATCGATCACATCCGTATACTGGCTACACGGATGATGATCAGATGGATAATACTAATGGGCTTTGGTTTAAACCAGATCCTAGTATTAGATTATTGGATTATTTTCGTCTCTTTGTATTCGTATTTTTCGGAATACGGATACAGGTATGTATATACAGTGAGGGGTATTCTTGTAATTTATGGAAGAGTGCTTCTAGAAGAAGACACCCCATTTGTTGAATAACCATTTTGTTAAATGGTTAATGAGGTAGAGGTATGAGGTGTTGATTGGTAATAAATGAAGCATGGCTACTTGGTGACTCATGGGATGACTATTGAGGCATGGTTGCATTTTATTAATATTGTTGGAAAATAATTTGCTTCATAGTTATCGTCATTAGCCATTCATCATTCATTCCATCCTCAACACTCTCTCTCCTCCAAGCTCTCTTTTTCTTCCTCTAACCCTAATTATCTCATGAGTTGAGAAACCTAGGGTTCTTAAAACTAATCAATCCATAATCACTCTCTACATCTTCTAGGCTACTTAGATTAGCATACTAGGTACCCTAATTACCTTAGTTTAGTGGTAGGAGCTCAAAGTACACACTCTCGGGTAGATCATCTTTGATGAAGAGAGACCGATGATCAAGCGCGATCTAGGAGAACCGAAAGAGCAAGCAAAGAAGAACAAGCTCGTTCAAGGAGATCACATGGAGCGAACGAAGAGGAAAGATGATCGAAGGACACGGATCCTTAGGCGAGAATTCCTATCATAGTAGTCTGCTCCTCTTATCTTGCTAGTTTAGCTTTATGGTAGATCCGGTGAATGGGTTATTCTAGTGCCAGTTTCAAACCCTAGAAAAAAAATTTGTTCCGCAAACGGCCTCGGTAGATAGCCAAGGCGTTAGTGTAACCCAACAGTTTAATGCAATCAAGATAATGACGAGTTGAACTTGACTAGGACATTTTAGTTTGTTAACTGTGTCAAGATCACTTGGGTCCTAGGGTAAAAACCATATCGGGAGTTTTAAAAATAAAGGAAACTTGTCAGGAATGTGCATACTTTCTGGAGTGTGGTGACTTGAGTGGTTTCCGTCAAGTTATAATACGATGATAGTTGGGTCCCGATTCCCACTGATGATTAGGTGTTACTCTTCAGGTGATTTTCAGATGATCCCGACTAATTCTCCTTTTAGAGTTTGAAGGAGAATTCGAGGAAACGATGGGCGCCATCCTGATTAGATAAAGTGATTAACTAATCTAATCTAGGTTAGAGTGCATGCTGAGTGTTTCTTCTCTCTCTCTCTCTCTCTCTCTCTCTGGCACCGACCATGATATGACCTTAAACTAAAACTCATGAGCCAAGTTAACCGAACTTTCTTACACACTTTGGCTTTGGGTTGTCATGATTCATGAAAAAATCGCATATATCCCTTCCACTCCTACTTCTCCTTTGCATTTCTCCAGAACACACCATATCATTACGAAGATCCATATTGTTTGAGTATTCCATCGTATAGTTACAAACGAACTCGAAGAAATTTGTTTCAGTTCGAGGATGGATTCCTGTTCTGGGGAAATTGAATAGGATTATTCGGTTACCTTTTCTCTTTACCTTCTATCAGGTTGCATGGGCTCCTAGTATTAGGAGAGTACACCTATTACACTTATTGGATAGTCTTCTTCCAAACCTTAGGCAGGTGTCGAAAAGTAGGGAAGAAGAAAACCAATTAGCCTAAATATGGTGTACGGAAGATAAGAAGTACAGACATATAAAGGGATTGGAGTGAGGGCAAGGAAAATTGCGACTACTGTCATGAATCTGGATAGTGGAAGAGGTATTACTTGGAATACCCAGACACCCCTCGAAACATTTTCATGTTTCGGTGTTAATTTAAAACTGCTTTCCCAATTAGATTCTGACTCTAGGGTATGTATCTACCAGACTTGATTCTCACATCTGTATGGCGTTACAGATACTGAGTGGGAGTAGAACATTGGGAATTAGTTGATTAGATTTCTTTGAAATTGGTGATATTTGAGGAAATCACCTTGGTTTTGCCTAATGGAAAAAATTTGGTTTTGCTTAACGGCAAATTTTTGGTTTTGAATATCCTTTGTTATGCACCAATTTTAAACTGATATATATGTACGTTTATTTTATAAAATGAGATATAAATTTTTGAAATTTTTTTAAATGACATTTATCTATATCAGGTGATGATTAGGTAAGGTGCATTCAACAACGGTGTAATTTTTCTTAACTATAGCACAGTTTTTAACTTACGACGCACAGGGTTTGAGTTATTAAACTCGGAGAACTTATACAAAGTATTGTATGTTGTCCGATGTCCATTAAGACAATGGGTTGGTACACATACTATATTCCGTTTATTTATGACTTCTCTGATTTTAGACATGCATTTCGTTAAAATACAAGGTCCAAATTTTGAGAAGTTATAGGTATAAGAATAAAGTAGAAAACCATACGTTGCAAATATCAGGATTCCTTGAGGTGATGGAATGTGTAGATACTTATGCTAGGTATTTCGTCGTAAATAATATATTTGAGAACTTTCTTCCCTCTCAGGTTACTCATCCGTGGGTGCGCTCTTGATGAGTAATACCGCATGGCCTTCTTCCATTTAGTCGATATGCACTGGAAACAGCTGTATGTATTTTGAATCTAGTTACAATTAAATTTGTGCCTTTATTTCTATATTGGATATAGAATGGATTCATATCTTAACTATGTTAAGGTATATAGAGAAGTCCGGCTTATGCTTAAAACTAGAATCAGGATAAACTCAAGGCACGTTTCAGTAATGGTAGTTTGTGGGTTATCCTGGGCTTTGACGAGGGTTAACATTCTACCATTCGGAAGATCAATAGTTATATTGTTCTTGACTCTCCACCTGTTTTAGTAAAATGAATTCTTTTCAGAAAACATTAGTGGGAGTATGGTAGAACTGAAAGTGTTTCCAGAACCTTAAACGATTACTGAAAATTTAGTAGAAGCTAAGGATTCAATTGGATTCGGCAATCCATCGGCTACTCCGCAGATATGATGGGTAATCTCAGCCACCCGAGAGGTACTTTGGTCTCCTTAAAGACAGTGACAGGGAGTTTTTGATGACCCAAGCTTGCCACTACTACTGTCCTAGGCTATGAGATCTGGCAGGTGGATGAATATAGTGTCGTTCTAAATTAACTTTAGAAGTGCACGTGTATATGACTCTGCCAGAGGTTGTTGTAATTAGTGAGAACAGCGGAAGCGTGGTGGACCAGTAGTTTATGTCTATTTATAGACTAAAGTAAGTATAGCGGAGATAAATCATCTATTTTTGATGTAACAGTCATAGAGTTTGACTTTATCAGAACAACAGACGAACCTGGTAAGAAGGTAGTAGGGAGTAATGTCCTGGTATTTGGATGACGTACTCCTTATAGGAAGTGATGTTCTTACACTATGATCGGTTATTCTATGGTTGTCACAAGGTGTTTTCTCCACATAGGATCTGGACAAAATATCAGGGATTCTGGTGACTAGATCTAGATTTCGGAGTCCCCCAATTCCGGTACTTTGACACTATTCTAAAATGTTTTAGAATGGACGACTCCTGGCGTAGTGGTATACTCGCAGGTGATGGAGTCACCCTTTCTAAAGAGATGTCTTCTTGACTGATGAGGAGAGAGATTTGCATGATTGATATATCACTTGCTTAGGCAATTAAGTCAATCATAAGATATCAAGTACCACACTAGATATTGCTTTTGCACTGGCTGCATTAATCATATATTAATCCAATCTTGGAGAAACATTGGGAAGCAGTGATGAATATAAGAGGATGCTCTTGGTATATAGTAACGGCAGCCTCCTTCTAGAGGCAGTTATCATTTCAGGCTTCCAAGATGATCAGGATGACAGAGAGGCTGTCAGAGTTAATAGTTTGCCCTCTGATGAGGGGCAGTATATTGGACAAGGGGTCCAAGCGGATACCGAGAAAGGCATGGCACATGATACAGATTAAATTCAGTGGAAGATACGGTCTAAGAAGTTTGTTGGATTTGGAGTTCATTTATGAACTTGGTCCCATCAGATATCTAGACAAATTCTAAAACAGGTATCGCTTATTTCACGAGATAGTCTCTCTCCGTGAAGTTGAGATATAAAGATAGAAATATTGGGAAGGATCCACTCACTGAGGCTATTTCTCGAACGCGATAGTTTCGCATATGTGCTTTGCGAAATTGACTAGCAGAGAAGTTGGGTGATCGGTAGCACATGGGCTATGAGTATGCGACACCGCAATAATTAGCCTTAAGTGCAAGTGGAAGATTGTTGGATATAGTGCCATCAAGGCAATTATTGTAATCGTAGGGAGACAATTATGATGATTCAGGGAGGACCTATACGAGTAGAACAGTCGTACTCGAGATGATTGTATGTTATCTGGTTCATCTCTATCATCATGTACATATATTATGCGGTATTACAGATCACTATTATATGTTGATAGAGCCCATAGAATTCTTTCTTGAATACCAGTATTATGTTGGTGATCATATACATGGGAGCTGGATGGTCTATAAGCACATCCTTAAATGTCCCTAGTCGAGTGAGTATCAAGACTGGGTATCGATACTCCGGAGTAGACTAGTGTATACTTTTCAAGACCCCAACGAGGGACAGTGGCTGGCCTCACAAGACATTGGTGTCAGTTAGTCACCTAAGATAGTATACAGGTGCTCATTGGGTTATAAGTTACACTGGACAAACTCGCTTGGAACAAGCTAGATAGTATTATACCTATTGTCAGATAACAGTTCTCAAGTGACATGAGTACATGTTAGTCTGTTGATCTAAGATCGTCATATGTCTTGTGTGAGTTCTCACTATGCTTTGATTACTATCCTACCACGGCTCAAAAGAGTCGTGCAAACAGGTTTTAGTTGGGTACAGTCCTGAGCTATATAGAGGCAGTGAGCGGATCGTCGGGGATTCGTCTCTCCCGATATTGGGGGTAGATGTCGCGCCATACATGGGTGACCATCAATAGAAATTCTTATCCAAGGTGAACGAGATTTACTGATTTAGATTAGTAGTTTCTCAGTGGGTGATGAGCTTCACACCGACACGAAATATCGTGTTATAGGGGTCTGATTTTATCCACCCCCTAGACCCGATATGCATTACTCTTAAGACGAATAGACCAGACTGTATGGAAATTATCACAGACAGACTCAATAGGGGTACAGATGAGTTTTCTCTTCGTCCTTCCTTTCGCTCAATACCTGGGTAGCCGTTACGTACAGATAGTTCCGCTGACGTGCTTGTGGTTAAACCCACTGTCGGCATTTTGACGAGTCTTTAGAGTCCCACACAGAGGGTTTTTACGGTTCAGGTGATATGATATAGATGACATATATTGGTACATACAGGTATCTGATTTTATATGTGTACATGCTACACGGACTTTAATCGAACGGTTGATAATACCAGCGGCTTGAGATTAAGCCGGATTATTAAATCAAGTTTTGATTTAATAATATATATATATATATATTCTAGTATTATTGTTCACTGTTCATTTTCTTTCTTGGCTATTCGTATGTTTATACGGATACGTGTATATGTATTTCGATACGTATACCGGGTTGTATTCCGTATTTCTACAGAATATCTTCTAGAAGATGGACACCTTATTATATGATTTTATTTTTAGAAAATCATTTGTATATGAGGTGGAGGGTAAGGTGGCTTTAAGCATGATTGAAGACATGTAAAGAGGGATGGGCTTCATTAGGATATTATATATTGTTGTGAGATATTGCTTTGCATGGTTGCAAAATAATGTGATGCCATTCTATTCTTAACTACTCTTCATTCATTCATGCTCTGTAGTTCTTCAAGAGTTGCTCATGGCTATTTTCCTTACCTCCCCCCTTCTTCTTTAGTTGCTTACTTGAGCTTTAGAATTGAGAGAAAAAGATAGTGGAAAATTCTTACATTCCCACTCTCCATTCCAAGCGAGCTTGGAGCGTCGGTTGCTTCGCTAAGCGAATCTAGATCTTGGATCGGTTCTCTCGGGTGGATCATCTTCGGCGAAGGAAGACCGGATTGCAAGCGCGATATGACGCTCTTGAAGAAAGATTGAGAATGTGAGTATTGCTAATATAGTAGATTAGCATAGCTCACTATTTTTTGTTAGCAAGTTCTAGCTCTTTAGTTCGATTCATGGTTTTGGAACTTTAGAAAACTAGAAATTTTTGAAATCCATGTTGCTATCTTCCAAAATTAGCTTGCTATTGTGCCTAAGTTCCCAGCAGTGGCATCAGAGCCAGGTTAAAGGCTAGACTTGTTTGCACAAATTCAGAGTTTCAATCGACAAAATTTTCCAATTCACATTTTCAAAATTCTTTCTTGCTGTTTTCAAAGTTGTTCAAAAAACTTTTTAGGCTGCATTTAAATTATGTGCAGGCAAAATTTGAGCTAGGAAAAAGATTTAGGCTCCTAAGCCTAAATTTCGACCGCTGATTAGCAGCTAAATGCGCCAATTGGCCGCTGATCCGCGGTCAAATTTTGGCTACAGCACCCCAAATTTTTTCTGGCGCTCAAATACATGGAAATATGATTTTTAGAATATTTGGTTTTAGTCCAAATTTGTTTGTTTACTGGTTTATATTTGAGGCCAATGCAGAAAATTTTAATCGATCAAAATTTTAAATTCGTGTTTTTCTGTGCATTTGTTTCTACGACCGTGAATATCATAGCGCGGTATAATCTGACTGGTTGCTATATGTACAATCAGATGGGTTTACGAACATGATATCCGCGTTGATATTCTGTGTTGCTCTGTTGATTATGGTTATGTTGGATTTGTCGCGATGGATAGCTCGGTGTATGTAGTATTTAATGTAGTTCTCTGTGATGTAATGTATATTCATATTGCATAGAGAGCGTCCGACATGTGGACTACCATCATCGCGGCTTGTATTATTCTCTGGGCACGTCCAAATTGCGGACGTAGCCACCATTTTATATTCAGGTTTTCATTACATGCACTAGGATTACCCCACAGCGAAGTGCTCGAGTAGCCGGGTTCTAGAGGGCAACTGGCCCCCATCTCATGACATTTAGACCGGGGTGCCTTACTTTAGAATTGGCATGCTATTTGCCGCACTCGTAGGGGGTATAGGATTGACCCATGGAAGGGTGCCTAAGTCACCGGATTCTGGAAGTGTTGGGTGGCACACTCACTTTATTGATTGGGGTTGCCTCGCTTCTGGGAGTGGCGGATGGCTTGCCGCACTCGTAGGGGTCTAGGATATGATATTACGGGCTATCCACATGACCGGGAAAATTGCATTTCATATTTGGCTCCATTGAAATATATTTTTCCTACTTTATCTGCATTTTCATATTGTGTTTGCTTCCGCTGTGATTCTACTGTGATGTTACTTGATATCATGCGTGAGATGAATGTTTATATTATATATATATATATATATATATATATATATGTTTTGAATCCATGCTAGTCCTGTCCTCACCCTGCCGCAAGTTAAGTAATCTTACGGTGAAGACCCGGGACCCTGTGGCGAATGCAGATGGCATATATATGCATGCCTATTTTCGTTTCTTTTCTGGCATGATATGATTAATTGATGGGACTGCATTAATTCTGATTAATGTAAGGAAAACAAACCTATATGATGTTGTTGGAACCGATTTTTGAAGTGGTCAGTCATATTCTCGTCATCTCTCTCTTTTGAGATTGTTACCATGTAGCAAGTACAATTCCGCTTTCGTTTCTTTGGTTGAGAGGGTCCCAGTCTGATGGCATAAGATTTCTTTAGCACATGCTTTTGTGGCGGGCTTATCTTCCAGCTATCAGACTGCATGAACCTGCCTTGTTGATAGTGGTCTTCCACCCAGTTCTTGAACGTGAAACGGTTTTCAATATGAGCAATAATTCGAATGATGGACTTCATTTATCTGTTCAAGGTGCCGAGACTCCTGAAGCATAATCATCTGGTGCTTCATGACAAGGCTGAATATCTTCCCTATCTTGTCTCGAGAGAACGAATACTTACGACCCATTTTCTTTATGAAGGAAGGGTTCCAACTGAACTTTTCTCGAGAGTGTCTTGGACTTGCTTTGCTATCCTTGCACTTCATTCGCGGTCCTCGCCATATTCTTGTTTCCGCTTCAATATTTTCCTTCTTCGCGAGAGTATACAGGGAGTTGTGGATGAAGTCCATTGTGACCCACTTCTTCCCCAAATTGCTCACTGAGCCGCTGCCTTCTGGCTTTTTCATATATGGTTATTTCATGATTGTGGTTATCTCGGCTCGCTTGACAAACATCCTTTATTATCTTGTCAATTTGTTCTTCAAGCGACGGACTTGAGATTCTTTGAGCGAGACTTTTCTCTCGTTCGATGACATAGCTACTTAGAGAAACATTTTCTTCTCCATTCGAGCTATTTATGGTATGGCAGCTGTAGATTTGCTCCCGTTTCTTGGACTGAACATATTCCAGACTAATTGTTTCCATCTTCCCTTTGGGCTTCTTTCATTGAGTTCCAGGAATATCTCAAATCCTTTTATAGAATTGGACTTGCCAAACAATTTGTTCGAAAGGCACACCTTGACACTTCAACAGCTCCCTTAATCCTTTCGCATAATATCTTGGCATACGGATGGACTGGAAATTGTCATGATTTGGATCTTCTTTATGCCAGATTTTCTTTTCTATTTTGGTCTTCTTAGATTTATAAAAGAGGATCGCCTTTTCACCTCTTCGTCTTAAAGGCACATAGAAAGTTTCCAACTCTTGTACGCTATATGTATTGAGCGCAAAAAATTCCTTATAATGTCGAGTTGGAGCCATCATAATATGTACACTCTGATCTACTTCGGCAAGAGTCTATGTCGATAGGCGAATGGAGAACACAACATTAGTCCCGTCTTCGGAGTCACTACCAAAGACCAAGATAGGGGTCAAGGGCCCGGTTTTATTGCTCTCCCTCTAGGGCTATCGCGAATAAATGATCTGTTTGTCTTCTTCAGTATCACATCCGAAGACTGGGATGGTGGCTATAGATTTTTGCTTATTTTTCGGCTTGTGGCACCTTTTAGTATCCTCGAAATCCGGCTGAAAGTATTTTGCATCTTCATACATTCGCACCTCATTCATGGAGAAAGGATTGAGTTCTCCCATGACGGTAGTCAGGACCCGTTTCACACTCATAGAACAAATTGCCACGCCAATTGTCATGCCAAGGGGGCGGGGGACATCTCTTGAATCCATAGGGCCACCTCTTGAGTCCGTGGGACCCACTGTAGAACAATGGGGAATTTTCGGAACACATTCCGAAAGAGGACCGAACTGCTTTATAAATGTAATGGTACCGCCCTCAATTACAAAGACGCCTTTTAAGTGAATCGGCACTACAGGAGCTTGAGAACTCCGTAGTTAAGCGTGCTCGGGCCAGGGAAGTCTTAGGATGGGTGACCTCCTGGGAAGTAGCCCCTGGTCGGGTCCGGCTTGCTCTAAAGGGCAAAGCCGTGAGATTTTGGCCGGAGCAGACAACACCATCTGTACTGGGGCATGGGGTGTTACATTTATGGTTGCACATGCAGGTCCCTCAATAGTAGGTCTGTGGTTCGAGGACGAACCATTGTTCAAAGGTAGGGAGAATGTCGGGACCCGGTTCTTGCTCACGGAATATAGTACCACACGGAATAATGTGCCATGCCAATTGTCATACCAAGGGGGCAGGGGCCACCTCTTGAATCCGTGGGGGCCACCTCTTGAGTCTGTTGGACCCACTGTTGAACAATGAGGAATTTTCGGAACACATTCCGAAAGAGGACTGAACTTCATTATAAATGTAATAATGCCACCCTCAATTACTAATGCTCCTTTTAAGTAGATCGGCACTACAAGAGCTTGAGAACTCCGTAGTTATGCGTGCTCAGGCCAGGGAAGTCTTAGGATGGGTGACCTTCTGGGAAGTGGCCCATGTCGGGTCCGGCTCGCTCTAAAGGGGTAAAACCATGCGGTTTGGCCAGAGCGGACAATACCATCTGTACTGGGGCTTAGGGCGTTACAATGGTGTACCCCAAGCCATATTTGAAATACTTCATACACTGATGTTGTGTAAAAAAGATGACGTTGTACTCATGTAGCCAAGGCCTATCGAGTAGAGCATTATTATAGGTTTTTGCGTCAATGACATGGAATTTGATGTCAGTGACGAGCTGCCCGAAGCGGAGCGTCAATATTAGGGACCCAACCATCCGTTACGATTATGAGTCAAACCCCAAGATAGTAATCTTGTCTCGGGAAAGGTGCTGACCATTCATACATATATCCTTCAGTACTCTCATATTTAGGAGGTTGACGGAGGATCCGTTATTGATAAGGATTTTCCTTATATTTGATATCATGGCAATACCCGGTAACATATAACAGTCGATTATGCTAGCATGTACCAAAGAGCAGATCTTCCTCTTTGAAGATAATATCAGCCGTGTGGACCTCTACAAGTTCATCCTTCATTTTTTCTTCCACGAGGATGGCTTGAAACTGATCAGTTTTTTTTAAGTCTTTGATCAAGGAGTCTCATGCCTCTTTGGATAAGAGAAGGACATTCAATATGCAGAACTGCGAGGGTATCTTCCTCAAATACGCAAGGATGTTATAGTCCACCTTGGTTTTCTTAGGTAGGTCCTTCTCGCCGAGCTCTTTGTTCACCTCTTCATCAAAGGCGGTCTCTTCAGGTATTTCCCCTTCCTTTTATCTTTTTTATTTGAACCCTTGTTTGCGGGTTCAAGATTCTTTTCAGGCAGAGTGCGGTTACACAACTGGATGTTCTCGCAATTCTTTTCCTCCTCTTCTTTCTCCAAGACGAAGCTTTCAAAGAGAGGATTGAAGGGCATTTCATCCTCAGAATCACTCTTGAATGTGAGAACCAAAGATTTTTTCCCTTTTGAACCGGTACGAACCATATGACAACTGCAAGTTGCTTCTTTATGCACTACCATCTTGCGGTTCTCATATTGACGAACGCGAGCCTCACACTTCTCCTTTTTGAAGTGTTTTCTATGGGCAACATATCCTTACCACCACTTCTTGAAGGTGTTGCATTCCTTGATAGGATGAGTGATCTTTCGGTGATACAAGCGATATTTTGGGTGTCCCTATCCACTGTCAAAGAACGGAACCCCAGGAGTGTACATAATGAGGGGCGGCAGCTTCATCCCTATGGATAAGGCCTTGGCAAACCTTTTCTCAGCTTTGTTCCTACTTTTATTCTCTGCAGGAAAGCTTTGGTTTGGTCAGAGAGTTTCATAACTCGTCCTTGCCGCGGCTTCTTTTTTCAAACGCTGTTGTTTGGCCATTTCATATATGGTTGTATTGCATTCCCGATCGTTTTTGCTCTTTTGAAAGGCTTCTTTCAGCGGCTTTTCAACTGAGTCTTCCTTTGCAAGTTTCGGGATTCTTTTTGCCAATTCTGCCCCTAGCTCTATATCACTTTCCGACGCTGGCGGGGCTTCATCATAATATAGGGATGAATGGGAGACCATATGGCAGCTTGTCACACGTTCTTCTGTTTCCTCCAATGAGTCATTTTCCTCATCATCGTCGCTGTCTTTGTCCTAAAGCAGAATTCTTCGAGCATGACCGGGGTTTGCACTTTCTTGTTGTATTCTTCCAGCGCATGTATATACTTCTGGAGGTCTATGCATCTGTCGACATTTTCAGCTGGCTGCACAGGCTTCTTAGTCTTATTCTTTTTCTTGGAAGACTTTGAAGGCTTGACTTGGGAGCTTTTCCCGTTATCAACGATTTTTGGTGTGGGACGCGGTTTCAACATCCTTTCTATAATCTTAAGCTCAAGCGGGATTTTCCACTTAATCGCCGAGCATATCAGTAGATCTTTAGCATTCTTTTGGTTTTTGCTGAAAGGAATACTTCCTATGGAGCTTCTTCCACGAGTGAGCAGGATGCACCTGCGTATCCACTTTCTTGGGAGCATGCTTTTGGGGTGGGTCTACCCTCTAATTGTCTGATAGTGCAAATTTTCCCTGCTCGCTTTGGTGCTCTACCCAGTTTTTGAAGACGTAGCAGTTTTCAATTTGGTGGCTTACTACCCGGTGATAGGGGCAGTAGTTAGGGTTATTGACATTACCAGCTTGTGCGGGTCGACGTGGTTTTGACATTATAATCAGATTGTTTTGCATAGCCACCTCAAACAATCTCCTTGTCTTATCACGAGAGAATGAGTATGCACGTCCCATCCTTTCTTCTAAGGTCGGGCATGTACGACTATTGTTTTGGTGAGCAGCTGCTTTCAGACTGCTCGGCTGTTGCTTTGTATTGGCAACAAAGGATGTTTTCCCTTTCCCTTATTATTTCGGGGATCCTTTCCTGAAGTGGAAAGACCATGGCCCATCTGATCCATCTGGGCCAGTTTATCAATCAACCCCTAAAATGTGGTGGGCTTGAAGAAGGTCATAAATTGGGATACGGTCGACTGAAGATCGATAGTCCTAATGAACATCCCAACAGAGGATTCCTCAATGCGCTGTTCGCATTTGGACCATAAGTTCCACCATCGGATCATATATTAGACCCATATTTCTCCTGGCTTGACCGTTGAATTGATCAGCGCAGTGATTGGAATGCACACACTTACGCTGGTAAACCATTAAGTGAATAGCAGCTCTATCTCAGAGAAGGTCTTTACGGAGTCATTTGGGAGCTTCGAGTACCATTCGAAATCCGTCTCTGAAAAGCTTCCGATGAATTGGCGAAGCAGCAATTTATCATTGCCTCCAGTATTGCCACACAGAGTTTTGAACTGCTCGACATGTTGATGGGGTTACCCGTCCCTTTACATATATGGAACTTCGGGATCGTATATCCCGAGAGGTATTTCATCTAGTCATACTAGGCCGGATATGGTCGACCAGTTTTAACGAGCTAATTTGTAGCTTCATTGGATTGATAAGCTCTAATTTGTTTGGCGATATACTCGTCCAATGCTGCCTTCAAGATTGTTTCCTCCTTGGCCTTTGATAGGGCCTGAGGAGGATTTGACATTTCCCCTTTGTCGCCATCGATAACCATCGATGGTTCTTCGGCCGGTGGTTCAGCTTGAATCATCATTCCAACCATGTCTTGAAACAGAATAGCCATCTGCTTTATATTAGCAGCCTGCTCTGCTGCTTCCCTGTCCGTATTTTCAAGTACCCATCTTAAGAACTCGGTATCGGTTTCCTGTCCATGGCACTCTTCCATTTCCGCTTCCGTCTTGGCAAGTATATCTTGGAGCTTCTCTTGTTACTCCTAAGTTTTCGTCAGTGACCGAGTTTTCGGTCTATAACTAACGGAAGCATGGCTCTCCTCCTTACTACCAGTCATATAGACTGTGTTTATGGTTATGCCCTCCGACTTGGGGCGTTAGGAGTTTTCGCCTTTGGATTTTGCCTTCGGTGCTAGAACTTTCTCTAGCCCCATTCTTTTGTGAGAGGCCGTAGTAAGAGGAGTCGTTATGATAGGCACCACTTTTCAAGAAGTCTCCCACTGTATGGCAGAGGAATGATTGTTCTCCTGTCGAACCTTGGACTTATTCAATCGACGAGAATAATTTTCATTAAGAATGGAGTCCTGGACTTTTCTCTAGACTCTGTGAATCTGTGAAAAAAGCTACTGGTAAGAACGCTCCGGCTCCGGCTGTATTGGAGCTTCTGCGGGGGCGGCGTTTTCTTTAATATAGCTATGGGCGAGTTTTTGCGAACCCTTCTTAGCGGTTCAAATCTGTTCCCGGTTGGAACAGCAGTATCAACAACTACCACAGGAGCTGGTGGAGTCAGCCTAGAAGGGGAACTGTCCCCAATTTGCCTTACTCGGTGCCAATAGCGACGTCGAGCGTGTCTTACAGTGGGAGCCTCTTTAGTGTCAAAGACTTCCTTGACATGCCCCATGCGTTGTTCGAGAGTTTCGTCCAGTGTCAGCGTGTGAAATACTGACGTCCTTGGTTGAGCTGGAGCAGGATTCGTCAGTCTGTTGAAGACCGACTGCCATGGTGGTGAAGCACTCTTGTTTGCTTCATGCAGGGCAGGAGTGGGAATGATCGGTTGCTTCGGGACAGCCCCCTTAGGGATAATGGGCTTCTTTGTAAGGCCTGTTAAGCTTCTTTTCAGCCTGTCGAAGATTGAAGCTTTAGCATTGGCATGCTTGTTAGCGGGGCTCGTCGTGGTGTTTAGTCGATCGAAGACCGACTTCCATAGAATTTCTTCTTTGGGTGTTGAGATGCTGAAGTTTGCGAATGGATTTAGGGTCCCAAAGAACAACCCAGTGGTCGCTTGGGCGACCTGCTCTACCGGCAAGCAGAATATTGAGGCTGCATTCGACCCATAGACCACTCCTCCAGATGGGGCAGAGTTAGCCTGAGAGTTGTTGCTGTTGCAGGCGGTGCAGTTGGAAGCTATTGAATCTGCACCGAAGTGAAGCACCAAATTTTAGTATCTCAAACTCTAAAGGCAACCATAAAAATAGCGAACCACGATTTTGTTCGCGAAACACGACACACGAAGTATGGAATGGAAAGAGAAAGAGGTTCCACCGGGCATGCCAGAATCTGTTTACCGCCAAAGACTGTACTGAGATGCAGAAACTTCTACATTGAATTTGGGGGCAGATGCTATATAGAACATATTCATCCACCTCTCCGAAGATACCAAGTTGATTTATGGCACCGTATATCGAAGGTTTGGACAGATGTGACCGATATAGCGTGACTTATCAAATTCCCCCTCTTTGAGAAGTTTTTTATTGTGAGGACGCCCTTCCCTACAGGCACAAGCCTCTGCAGTTAATTACGCTATTGCATTGCGGTAACAACATTCACCTGCTACAGGCAGATCACTTCGTGTCGTGTTATATTGTTTATTTTAGGTTTGTCGTGGATTGTATATGGAGACTAGTTTATATTGTTGACAGTAGGGCACAAATTAGTCCAAATCCGTATATATATTATAAATTTGGGGTCGAACTTAGGACGTAGATTTCGTGTAAACGAGGTACGTCAGTTCGAAATATATCATATGAGAATCGTTAGTCATTTTGAAACTGAGATCAACTTAGAAATATGGTTAAGGCTCGTTAACCCTATTTTTGGATTAAAATCAACTTAACAAGTATGGATTAAGGACCATTAGTCATCTTTGAAACTAAGAACACTTAGGTTTATTAATATTTTGACCAATATATTGCATATAAGAAACCAAAGGCTTCATTACTTAATCCAATTTTGATTAAGTGATCAAATAATGATTTATTATACAAGTGCGGAAGTATATATGATGCACATGCCCGTTTATTTCATTTGAAAAGGGTGCGCACATGCATCGCATGTGGTTACGCACTGGTTTATTTCGAAAATGTTATGCGCATGTGTATCACGTGACGCATCTGTTATGGGTTCAAAGTTATGTATGTGTACATGTGTGTATGTATTTAATAAGTCAACATGCATTGCACATGACGCTCGCACATTCATAGACCATTTTCAACAAGTGCGCACACGTGCATATCACGTGACGTGCATGCCTTTATGGAAAATATCCAACAAGTACACATACGTGGGAAGCATATGAGGGGCACATCTCCGGGGGATTGTTATTTTTTCGTGGGCAACAATTTTTAAACTAAGTGTGCACTATTTGGGTGCGCACTTGTTTCGATCAGAAAGTAGCAGTTTTTACAGAGAAGTAATGGCTTCTGTTTCTTTTATTCTATGTTCTTTTCTTTCTTCTTTTATTTTCAAAAAAGTAAAAAACCGGGATCTTTATCTTTTCCAAGTCATTTATATGTGTTTTATGGTACACATCTTATTTTCTTGGATTTTAGGATCAATCCCTCGCAAAAACATATAGTTTATGAACAAGGGATAAACCTTAAGATGATCTGATCCTTTATGGTGAATCCATGGATTCAGAAAGAAGCAAACGCTTTTGTATAAAAGCAAAAACTTTTTTAATGGAGGAATAGAGAAATTTTTCTCTTTATTCTACCTTGCCCACTTGTTCGTGTAGGAGGAAGAAGACTCAGAATTTTTCTCAAGCTTATGGGGGGTTTCCAGTCTCTGATTTCTTCATACAAGGTTTCTATTTATAGGAGAAAAGAAATTAAGATTTGTTTGATTTGTTTTGATTTTATTTCGATTTCAATCTGATTTTAGATTGACTTAAAAGATTTAATTGATTCTTATTAATCGAAGGTGACATGCACACCGTTAAATCTTTGATCCACAGATCTTTTTGTTAAGGTATTTAACCAACAGAATATTTTCCTGTTAATTAAGAATTTGATTGCTTATTAATCAAAGATTTATTCTCTTTTTTTAATAAGCGTCTTTTTCAGGAATTGTGCATGTGCAATTATCGAATTGGTTTAAAATGCATTTGCACCGTTGGATCTTTGTTCCCAAGTTTATTTAACTTGTTATTATTGGGACGGTTTTTTGATTAAGTGCTCAATGCGCACGTGCGTTACACATGCATATGGAAAACATACACGCACTTGTCATAAGCGCACTCGCTGTGCACATGCATGTGGCTAGCATGTGCGTACGTGCTTTGCACGTGCAAATCACACTTATTGACTTCTGTTAAGTGCGAGTGGCAATGATGCGCACATGTGCTACCCACGTGTTATTCATTAACCTTCATATGTGCATATATACAAGTGCGCATTCCTTCATCGTTATCTCTCCATCAAGTGTGCATCTCTCTACTTCGCCCTTAATCTCCTATGCCTTTTTGCTTCATTTACCAAGTGCGAACAAATGTTTTTTTGCCATGTGCGCACTCTGTTAATTGTGGACAAATGCTTTTTGCCATGTGCGCACTCTGTTTACAATATATATTTATGTGTGTGTGTGTTTGTGTGTATTAATATTATTTTCTGTAAAAAGAATGCTTGAGACTTTGCGAACTGGAATCTGAGCGGCATTTATGGTCGTAAGTGCCGGCACACGCGACTCGCTCGGCTCGGCACGGTGGCGGCGCATGCGTGTGGTTTCACCATATCCTCTTTCATTGAACTTAATACAATAAAAGATAGAAATGTTATATAAACACTTCTTAATTCTTTGGTGTGGCCAATGTGGAACTAAAATACATCCCCTCTTATGGACAAGCTTTGCTTAAAGTTATACTTGCATCGAAAGTTTGCTCATAACTTTTGATCCGGAAGAGTTATGAGGCCCATAATATATCAAATCGAAGTTCTTTACAAAAAGCTTTCGATACCATCATAATCCACTTGATTCTCATTTGGAAATATGGCAAAACATAGTCTAGAAAAAAACTTCTTTACATCCCCTTGAACATATTGAGGCCACTCGATACTTCGGGGCTCTTTAGTACTCTTTTGCTTGTATGTTGCGCTTGCACTTGACAGGAAAGCCCAAATTTTAGGTAGGAACAGTAATCATCCATCGCCTTGGAGATCGATTTTTTTTAGCCGTTGATATGGCTTAAGGAAGGTTTGAAGTTTCCTTCTTATTATCATCAATAATCACCAATGGTTCTTCGGCTGGCGGCTCTGGCTGGACCAACATTCCAACCATGTCCTAAAATAGGTGAGCCGTCTGCTTCATATAAGCAGCTCGCTCCGCCGCATCCTTATTTTTCTTTTCTAACACTCGCCATAGGAAATCGGTATCAGTCTCCTGATCTTGCCGTTCTTCTAGCTCCTTGTCTGGACTTTCTTTAGATGAAGAGCCAGTGAGCACTGCCACGTCAGCAAGCATCTCCTGGAGATTTTCTTATTGCTCCTGGGGCTTTGCCAATGATCGAGTATGTGGTCTATTATTAACGGAAGCATGAATCTCGTTTTTGGTGTCAGCCATATAGATTGTGTGGACCATCATGCTCCTTGGCTTAGGGCGCTTGGAACTTTGGCCTTCGGATTTTGCTTCGGGCGCTCGAACTTTTTCTGGCATCTCTCTTTTGTGGGAATCCGTTGTAGGAGGAACCGTCATGATAGGAACCTCCTTGTGAGAAGTCCCCCGCTGTGTGGCAAAGGAGTTGTCATTATCTTGTCGACCCTTGAACTTCTTCGGTCGATGAAAATAATTTCCATCAATCATAGAGCCTTGGACTTCTTTCCAGACTCTATGAATTGTAGAAGAGAGCCGCTTAGATGAACGCTCTGGCTTTGGCTCACTCGGTGCCATTGTAGGAGGCAGCGATTTCTTCAACATCGCTGTAGGAGAGTTACGACGGACTTTTATGAGCAGTTTAAAACTATTCCCAGTTAGAACATCAGTATTGATAGTCACTACAGGAGTTGGCGGAGTCAGTCCAGAAAGATAACTGCCCCCAGCTTGCCTTACTCGACGCCAATGGTAACATCGAATGCCTATTGTAGAGGAACCGTCTTAGTATCAAAGGCGTCTGCGTTGTTTGGGGATTTCTCCAAGTGACAGCCTGTGGAAGACCGGCACCTTCGGTTGAGCAGGAGCAGAAGAGATTATTCTGTTGAAGAATGACTTCCTTAGGGGTGAAGCACTCTTAATTGCTTCAAGTGCAGCAGGAGCTGGGATAGACAATTCTTCTTAAGGATCATGGGCATCTTAGTGGGGCCCACTGAGCTTCTCTTCAGCCTATTGAAGACTAAAACTTTGGAGATGGTAGGTTTATCAGCAAGGCATGCAGAGGTGGTCAACCGATCAAAGAACGACTTCCTTCGAACTTCTTCTCTTGGCATTAGGGCACCAAAGTTTGGAGATGGGAGTATGGTCCCGAAGAACAATCCGATGGTTGCTTTGGTGACCTGCTCAGCCGGAATGCAGAAGATTGATGCCACATTTGGCCCGTACATGACCCCTCCCGATTAGGTGGAGTTGGAATGAGACTTTTTGTTGCAGTTGGTGCAACTGAAAGCCATTGATCTATACGGAGGCGAAACACGAATTTTTAGAATCCCAAACTCCAAGAGCAACCATAAATATAGTGAACCGCGATTTCATTCGCGAAACACGACACACTAAGTGTGGAGTGGAAAAAGAAAAAAGTCTCACCGGGCGTGCCAAAATCTGTTTACCGCTGGAAATCGGTCTGAGGTGCGGGGAGCGCGTCCAACCTGAATACAGGAGCAGATGCTATATGGAACATATCCATTCACTTCTCCGAAGATACCAAGTTGATTTATGGCAGCGTATATCAGAGATTTGGATGGATGCGACTGATGTAGCTGAACTTTTCAGATTCCCTCTCAATGATGAGGGGTTTTTGATTGTGGGGACGTATTTTCCTGCAGGCGCAAGCCCTTGCAGTTAATTACGTTATCGCAATGTGATAACAACTTACTCTTTTCCATGTCTATCACTTCTGTCGTGTTATATTTTGTTTATTTTGGATTGTCCTTAGATTGTATACATATACTAATTTATGTCGTCACCCGTAGGGTGCGGATTAGTCGAAATCCGTATTTTAGATTTGGATTGAACCTAGGTAGCATTTCTCATATAAATGAGGTTCATCAGTTCAAAATATGTCATCTAAGGATCGTTAGTCGCATCTGACTAAGATCAACTTAGGAATATGGTTAAGGATTGTTAATCTTATTTTAGATTAAGATCAACTTAACAAGTATGGACCAAGGATCATTAGTCATCTTTGAGACTAAGATCAACTTAGGTTTATTGATAATTTGATCAATGGATCTTATATTATAGTACCTGTGCACTGTTGGATCGATTTATGAAACATGCGCACCGTTAGATCTTTGATCCCCGAATTTATTTAATTTGATTTGTTATTTTTTATTTAATAGAAGATTTTCTTCTATAATAAGACCAGCTATGGCCAGGGTGCGCATGCGCTTGTACTTTTCACATGTCGCATGTCCCGGAAATGGCATTTTTCCACTTGCGAAGATGATGCATGAACATCTAAGATATCTGACATATGAGCATGTGCTTTGCACGTGGCGCATGGCACTCAATGTATTTTTATTTGCCAAGTGCACATCTGGAGAGGTGCACACAATTTGGGTGGGAACAATAATGATAAAACCCATAGAATGTTTGCTTGACTATCAGGATTAATGATAGGGATCATATTAGTAGGGCTTGAGTAGTCCATAAGCACATCCTTAAATGCTCTTAGTCACAGCAATATTGAGACTGGGCATCGGTACTCCAGTTTAGACTAGTGTTGGAGGGCAATAGCTGATCTCACGGCTATTGGTATTTGATATCGAGAATTGTATACATGTACTCATTAGGTTATGAGTTACACTGGATAGACTTACTGAGAACTTCTAGATGGTATTATACTTATTGTCAGATAGCAGTTCTCTGATGACATGGTACAGGGTAGTTCATAGACCTGAGATCATCATACTGGCTTGTTTAATTCTGACTGTGCTTTGATTACTACCCTACCACAGCTTCAAAGAGTTGTGCAAACGAGTTTTAGTTGGGTACATTCCCGAGCCATATAGAGGCAATGAGCGATCAGAAAGGAGCCATCTCTCCCGACATAAGGAATTGATGCCGCGTTGTGCTCGATTGGCTATAACCATAAGTCCTTGGCCAGGGAAGATGATATTTACTGATAAGTGTTATCGGTATTTTCTCGGTTAGTTATGAGCTTGTCATTGGCACGACTTATCGAGTTATTGGGAGTCTGATGGTTTCTATAGGGTTCCTAGGCACACTATAGAGGTCTCACAAGGCATCAACCATGCCAATTTCAAATTTTATGGGTGCCGAGAAACCCTAATACGGATCGTTGACTAGAAGTTTAGGCGATATATGAATCTAGTTAACAACTTAACTAAAGATAAGAAGCTACAACCTTTGTAGATCCGGATATCCACTTCCTTGGCTCCACGTAGGCGTCCTCTCACTGTCCATCTCGAATCCCGGACTCAATCGTCAGCTTGATCGGAGAAATGGGCGGACTAGGTCGTCGGCTTCGTGCCGAAGATGATCTACGTCGAGGCATCACAAGTTCAAGCTCTGACTTCACAAAGTTGTGAAACTTGTGAAGAAAACAACCAAAACAACTTGGCAAGAGGTAGAGGGTGAAGAAATAGGAGGTGGGTTCAATTTAGAATTGGATTTCTCTCACTTTAGCTCAAGTTGCCATTGATGGACTTAAGCTTTTCTTGAAGAAGAAGATGATGAAGAAGAAGAAAGAATATGATAAGTGTTGAATTAAAATGAAAATAAATCAATACTTATCATAAGCTAACTACGGTTAAGTGTAGAGAATAGACCATGGTAAGTGGGAATGGTTTAGGTTAAGCAAGAAGACAAATGGTCTCTTTAGTCAAAGCTTCATGAAGCTTCAACAAGCTTCATGATAAAAAGAAACCATTTTCTTTTCTATTATCTATTTAAATAAATAAAGAATGGATAAATAAATAGATGAATAACATAAAACCCTAACCATTATTATAACCATGGTTTAATTCTTTGCACAAACCCAAGTAAGTATGTATCATCAAACATGATACAATCAAGTGCACACAAAAGCATATCATATATACAATGTGCACTTCAAGTGAGAAAATCCTTTTAAAATGAACCAATACTAGTTAATGCAAATTAATATATCAAATATACAATTATACATTAAATCATTAAATCAACACTTGATTCAATGATCCGGTCATGTCGCACATAACCGACTAGTATACAATGTATCGATTTATCGAATCAATGATTCGATAACTAGGTTATATCGCATACAACCAATCGAAACATTCATCGCGAGAATGAAATACGGTATCACATACACGCATTATTCTTGGTCCCGCACATATCTCATATGCGCTCCTATTTCGTTTCGCTTGAGCCAGGAAACCTCTGTGTAGGACTCTAAAGACTCGTCAATATGCCGGTAGCAGATGATGATCATATCAAGCACCCACAAGCCGCAAGCGGTCTGCTAAACGTAACGGCCATACGGGTATTGAGCGATCAGATGATCGACGAGCTAGCCCGCTCACACTCCTGTGAATCCAACCAGTAACACTTACCGTACAGTCCGGTCTGTTCGTATGATATGTCGCATATCAAGTCTAGGGGTGGTAAACGTCAGACCCCAATAACCGATAAGTCGTGCCGATGTGAGGCTCATAACGGGTCGAGAAACTACTGGTAACACTTACCAGTAAATCTCTGATCAGCCCTGGCCAGGGACTTTCCTGTTACGGCCAATCGAGCACAGCGCAACATCAACCCCCAATACCGGGAGAGACGAAACCCCTCCTATCGCTCATTGTCTCCATGTGACTCGGGACTGTATCCAAAGACCACCGTTTTGCATGCCCTCATGGACGTGGTAAGGTGGAGATCAAAGCACAGTGGGAATCACACAAGACTCAATGACGATCTCGGGTCTACAGACTAACCTGTACAAGTGTCACCTGAGAACTGCCATCTGACGTGAGGTATAATACCATCTTGGAGTTCTCCGTGAGTCCGTCCAGTGTACCCAGTCTCCACTGAGCACCCGCATACCATCTCTGATGTCAAACACCAATGGATATGGGATCATCCATCGCCCATCTCATGGGTCGAGAAGCGTATACGCTAGTCTACACTGGTATATCGATTCCCTGTCTCGATACACCCACGACTAGGAACCTTGAAGGATGTACTTATGGACTACCATGTCCCCACTAGTATGATCTGCATCATAGTCCAGGTAGTCAAGTACACATCCTAAGGGCTTTATCAACATGTAACTATAAGACAGTTTAAAGAGACAAGTATACATGTTAAGATAAAGAGTAACCAGATAGCATACTATCATATCGAGCAAGAAAGTCATCTCTATATATGTCCAAGCATCCAATATAATATACATCATCTGTACAATACTGGCCTCTAGGGCATACATACAACTAACAATCTCCCACTTGCACTAGGGCCAGCTGCTGTAGTATCGCATACCGAGCATCCCGAAGAGTCTCTCAAACTGTATCTGGGGAATGGCCTTCGTGAGTGGATCCGCCGTGTTGTTCTTCGTGTCAACTCTCCTGACCTCGATCTCCCGGCGATCAACTATCTCCCGAATCAGGTGATACCGCCTAAGAATATGCCTGGATCACTGATGGGACCTGGGTTCCTTGGCCAAAGCCACCGCTCTATTGTTATCGCAATACAAAGGTATTGGATGCTCAATGGATGGAACCACTCCAAGTTCAGTAATGAACTTCTTGATCCAGACAGCCTCTTTGGCAGCATCGTTGGCAGCGATGTATTCAGCCTCCATCGTCGAGTCTGCCACGGTTTCCTGCTTGGAACTCTTCCAGCTAACCGCCCCTCCGTAAAGGGTAAAGACAAATCTCAACTGCGACTTAGAGTCGTCCTTATCACTCTGGAAGCTCGAATCAGTAAAGGACTCCACTTGGAGTTCTCCATTACCATACACCAAGAGCATCTCTTTAGTCCTTCGTAAGTACTTGAGAATGCTCTTCACAGCTGTCCAGTGACTCTCTCCAGGATCAGCTTGATACCTGCTCACTATACTTAGTGAGTATGCTACATCGGGTCTGGTACATAGCATCGCATACATGATAGAGCCTACAGCCGAAGCATAGGGTATCCCTTGCATGCGAGCTCTCTCCAAATCAGTCTTGGGAGACATCTCTTTGGAGAGAGTGACTCCAGAGATCGTGGGCAAGTTCCCACGCTTGGAATCTTCCATACTAAACCTTTTTAGTATGGTGTCAATGTACCTGGATTGGGACAATCCCAATATCCGTTTGGATCTATCTCTATAGATCCTAATTCCCAATATGCAGGAGGCATCACCAAGATCTTTCATTGAGAATCTTTGTGATAAGAAGAGCTTGACCGATTGCAGCATAGAAATATCATTTCCTATCAAGAGTATGTCGTCCACGTACAATATGAGGAAGACAACCTTACTCTCTGCCACCTTCTTGTAAATACAAGGTTCATCTGGGTTTTTGACGAAATCAAACTCTTTGATAACGACGTCAAAGCAGATGTTCCAACTCCGCGATGCTTGCTTTAATCCATAAATGGATTTAAGCAGCTTGCACACCTTCCCGCTGCTCCCACTGTCTACGAAGCCCTCTGGCTGAGTCATGTACACGCACTCTTCTAAATCACCATTTAGAAAGGCGGTCTTAAATCCATTTGCCAGATTTCGTAATCATGATATGCAGCGATGGCAAGCATGATCCGGATGGATTTAAGCATAGCCACTGGAGAAAAGGTTTCGTCATAGTCCACACCTGGTCTTTGACGAAAACCTTTTGCAACAAGTCTAGCTTTGAAAGTCTCCACTTTCCCATCTACACCAAGTTTCTTCTTGAAGATCCACTTGCTCCCAATGGGCTTTACCCCTTCAGGAGCAACTTCCAAAGTCCATACTTTGTTGGTGTACATGGATTCCATCTCGGACCGCATAGCATCCAGCCATTTCACTGAGTCCCTACTCGTGATGGCCTGCTCGAAGCTAGTTGGGTCATCATCCTCCATGATGCAATCCTCGCTCCTTCCATCCATGAGAAAACCGTAGTATCTCTCAGGCTGGCAAGGAACCCTACTAGATCGGCGGAGAGGTTAGGGTTCGTCGGGTACTACTGAATCCTCTGGTTCCACTAAATCTTCTGTTGTGTTTTGTTCAGCTGGAACCTCTTCCAGTTCTACCTCAGAGCCACTAATCTCTTTTGCAAGAAATTCCTTTTCTAAAAAGGTGTCATGTTGAGCAACAAATACTCTTTGTTCCTCACTGTGGTAGAAGATATACCCTCACGAATGTTTGGGATATCCAATAAATTTACACAATACAGACCTTGCCTCGAGTTTGTCCGGTTTTTGTCTTTTGACATAGGCCGGGCAACCCCATATCTTTATAAAATTAAGATATGGTCTCTTCCCTTCCCATATCTCATATGGTGTGGTAGGCACAGATTTGGTGGGAACCCTATTCAGTAGGTATGCTGCTGTTTCCAGTGCATATCCCCAGAAGGAAACAGGTAACTCAGCTACACTCATCATAGAGCGCACCATATCTAATAGGGTGCGGTTCTTCCGTTCAGATACACCGTTGTGCTGTGGTGTATATGGAGGAGTTAGCTGAGAGAGAATCCCATTCTCTTTTAGGAAGTCCAGGAATTCAATGCTCAAGTATTCACCTCCTCGATCAGATCGTAGGATTTTAATACTTTTTCCGGTTTGGTTCTCAACTTCTTGTTTATATTCTCTAAATTTCTCAAAAGCTTCTGATTTGTGTTTCATCGAGAACACATACCCGAATCTAGAGAGATCGTCAGTGAATGTAATGAAGTATGAAGAACCATCCCTGGCATGTGTAGACATGGGACCGCATACATCACTATGTATCAGTCCCAAGAGTTCTGTAACTCTTCCTTCGTGTCCCGTAAACGGAGTTTTGGTCATCTTGCCTTTGAGACATGACTGGCAAGTGTCATAAGATGAAAATTCAAACGGATTTAAATATCCATCTTTATGCAACTTAGCTAGTCGTGTCGTATTGATGTGACCCAGTCTACAATGCCACAAGAAGGATTCGTTCAGTTCTGAACTCTTCCTCTTGTGTGTGTTTGTTATGCTCAGAACTGTTGATTGGTTTAGAACATAAATGCCATTGCACAACGTGCCTGATCCAACCAACTTTTGGTTACGAAAAATGTTCATAACATTGTCCTGTAATACAAAATTATATCCCTCTTTGCTCAACAAAGAAACCGATATAATGTTGCATATCAGGTTCGGCATGTAATAGCATTCGTTCAGAACCAATGTATTACCAGTTGGTAATACAAGGTGATATTCCCCGACATTCTTAGCTGCAACAATTGCACCATTTCCAACTCTAATGTCTTTATCACCTTCTCCAAGTTCTCTACCTTTCCTAAGCCCATGTAACTGATTACATATATGGGATCCTGACCCGGTATCTAATACCCAGGACGTAAAGCAAATGGAGAAACGGTTCTCTGTAACGAACACACCCGAAGAAAATGCATCATCATGTACTTTCTTCATTCGGGTGGCATGGGAATCCTGGTATTCCCCTATATCCTGTTCAGTCCTATAACTCTTATAGGTAAGAACGGAACCAACGTTCCCCAGCACAGTATAACATGCGGGTTCGGTCAATACATCCATATTATTATCTTTATTAGGGCATGAAATGGTCGCTACCTGGAGAGAGAGAGAAGAAAACACTTTAGCGTAAGCTCGTGCAAGATCAGATTGGTTATTATCTTATCTAATCAGGATGGCTCCCACTGGTTTTTATCAAATCTTCCTTCAAACCCTAAAAGGAAAGACTAGCCGGGATTAATTACACACTACAAGTTCGCCAATCTTTCAGCCAGGCTAGTGTCGGTACTTTGAGGGAAGTTCCCCGTGCTTTCGCACGAACCTAATTAATGTAAACCTCGTTTTCCCAGAGGCGTAACCCCGTTGACACCTTTCTGGACACCTACTTGATCAGCTAATTGCAATGTGTAAAACTCTCCCAGGAGTAACTCTTACTCGCAGTGGGTATCGGGATCCAACTATCTCATAGAAGGTATGCAATCTCATTGCAAATTTCAACACTTGAAATTCCCGATAATATTTTGCCCCAAGCATCCTATGACCTTGACGGAGGTCAACAAACCACAGGGTGCAAGTCAAGTTCAACCCGTCATTTCTTGATTGAATCAAACCCACCCGCACGACCCTTGACAGAGGTCAACAAGGTCGTACGACTACCCTAATCCAATCTGCATCATATGCATAAGCAGATAAATACTAGTTAGCTACCGCACACTACGCCTTGACGGAGGTCAACAAACGTAGCACGAATACTAAGTAGGATTTATCTGAAATGACGGAGGGCTACGACAGGTTTTTCTGAAAACCTATTGCGTAATGAACTTGATATCGTTGTAGAATCAAATGAAGTTTTGAAATGGAATGATTTTGAGGCTTTTCTAGTTTTGCTAAAGGGGTCACACCCGGTGAAGGGATCGTCGGCCCTTTCCTCGTCGAATGAGGTGCGGGATATATCATATATATCACTGTGCAAAGCAGAAACTATAGAAGCAATCAAAAGACAAACCGAGTGTGTAGCATCTGCCAGTTATTGCTAAAGGGGTCACTCCCGGTGTAGGGATCGTCGGCCCTTTCCTCATCGAATAAGGTGCAGGATATATCATATATACCGCTGTGCAAAGCAAGAACTGTAGCTACCTGTTTTATTTAAAATTTGATTCTACAACATCTTAGGTTTCTTTTCTTTCATTAATCACATTAATGAAGTCCCATCATTTAAATACCTAAACATCACAGATAAATACGACGTACACTTATGCCATCCGCATTCGCCTCGATGTCCCCTCGTGCACCGTTAGGTTAGGTAACTAACGGCAGAGCGGGGCAGGGCTAGCGCGGGTGCAAAACATAAGTAACGTCTATATAATATATCATATATACTATATACTGTATCTATCACAGAACATCACATGATCACATCACAGATATCGCAGCAGAAGAAACATATGAAATATTGGATATACTAGGACGTCCGTGTTTTCAATACGAGCCAGTATAAAACACGGATTCCACGGTCGTGATGAAGAGCCAATCCCACACCCCTAGACCCCTACGAGAGCGGCAAGCAACCCTACCAATTCTAGGGTTAGGAGACCCGGACTCGACTTCTCGAGATGGTCTCCCACTGAACCCTAGAACCCGGTTACTTGTGCTCCCCTCCTTGGGTCTATCCTAATGCGAAAAAGTAAATAATATACAAGAGGTGACATCTTCCGCAACCTGGAAGTGCCCCAAATAAAAGAATATTACATACAAGTTTTTACATGAATGAAAATGAAAAACACTCATCTCACATAAAAACCCCCGGCTATTCAAACACGACAATCCAATATAACATATCCAGCATCACATAACATCACATGTCATCAACGTAAGTAAATATGCGCATCCCAATTGTCGTTGACATATAGCAACGAAACCGGCGATATCACATATTACACTTACGGTCACAGAAAAGAAAGTGTAAAACTACAACAATTGGAATCCGCAACCTCTTTAAACATCGCATGCCTAACACTTATAAACCCCGCATTTTAGTCCCATTATCGAAAACTCTTTTCAATATGAAGTGAGACTAAACCGCTAGATTTATAACGTTCATACAGTTATCTCATAACTGTTTGTGAATTCCAATTATTGTATCCCATTCCGGATAAATAGAAAATATTAAACTTTCCGATCGAACATTCGAACACCCAAGTTTTCCCGAAACCGATCAACACATGAAATAAGTTCAAAGACATTCACTTCATGCCTCAGTACCAACGGTCCAGCCGTAGAAGGGTCAAGCCAACGCCTCACATGTGGCACGCCGTACTGCCCCAAACCCGAAGGTTCAAAGGGCAGTTCAAGACGGTCACATAATCGAGTTAAGGTTTGTTATCTTCTAGAGGGACCAGCGCATTACTTGCACTACTCAGAACGTCCTTAAACCAGAGAAAAATCCAACACTTGGATATTTTCCGGCAGGGGAAAGATTGGATATTTACATCCGGTCGAACTTTTTAACATATTCCAAAATATCCGGAAAGCCACATTGACAAAGTCTGATAATCCGATCGAAATACCGAGTCCCTAATACAATCCAGAAAACTCAACTCTTGAGTGATATTTAAAAATTCCCAGAAAATCCAGCATCAGAAAATAGGAATTACTGTGCAAAAATTATAGGGTATTGTGACCATACGGCCGCGGAACCGCCGCATAAGCCATGCTTCTGCCGCGGTTCCGCGGTGGGTTGATGGAATTGGGTTGTCGAATTTCACAGTAACTCTTAGAAAGTCCTGCTGAATTTTCTGCATATTTTTAATTTAGAAAAAACCCAGTTTTTAAAAAATGTACAGAGAGCAACTTTGATATTAGGGTTTCGGTTCGATCGGACTTCAAACTCCGTCTACACTTCGCCTAAGGCTCTAGCTAGGCTTTGATACCACTGTAGGGTTCCTAGGCACACTATAGAAGTCTCACAAGGCATCAACCATGCCAATTTCAAATTTTATGGGTGCCGAGAAACCCTAATACGGATCGTTGACTAGAAGTTTAGGCGATATATGAATCTAGTTAACAACTTAACTAAAGATAAGAAGCTACAACCTTTGTAGATCCAGATATTCACTTCCTTGGCTCTACGGAGGCGTCCTCTCGCTGTCCATCTCGAATCCCGGACTCAATCGTCAGCTTGATCGAAGAAATGGGCGGACTAGGTCGTCGGCTTCGTGCCGAAGATGATCTACGTCGAGGCATCACAAGTTCAAGCTCCGACTTCACAAAGTTGTGAAACTTGTGAAGAAAACACCCAAAACAACTTGGCAAGAGGTAGAGGGTGAAGAAATAGGAGGTGGGTTCACTTTAGAATTGGATTTCTCTCACTTTAGCTCAAGTTGCCATTGATGGACTTAAGCTTTTCTTGAAGAAGAAGATGATGAAGAAGAAGAAAGAATATGATAAGTGTTGAATTAAAATGAAAATAAATCAATACTTATCATAAGCTAACTAAGGTTAAGTGTAGAGAATAGACCATGGTAAGTGGGAATGGTTAGGGTAAGCAAGAAGACAAATGGTTTCTTTAGTCAAATCTTCATGAAGCTTCAACAAGCTTCATGATAAAAAGAAACCATTTTCTTTTCTATTATCTATTTAAATAAATAAAGAATGGATAAATAAATAGATGAATAACACAAAACCCTAACCATTATCATAACCATGGTTTAATTCTTTGCACAAACCCAAGTAAGTATGTATCATCAAACATGATACAATCAAGTGCACACAAAAGCATATCATATATACAATGTGCACTTCAAGTGAAAAAATCCTTTTAAAATGAACCAATACTAGTTAATGCAAATTAATATATCAAATATACAATTATACATTAAATCATTAAATCAACACTTGATTCAATGATCCGGTCATGTCGCACATAACCGACTAGTATACAATGTATCGATTTATCGAATCAATGATTCGATAACTAGGTTATATCGCATACAACCAATCGAAACATTCATCGCGAGAATGAAATACGGTATCACATACACGCATTATTCTCGGTCCCGCACATATCTCATATGCGCTCCTATTTCGTTTCGCTTGAGCCAGGAAACCTCTGTGTAGGACTCTAAAGACTCGTCAATACGCCGGTAGCAGATGATGATCATATCAAGCACCCACAAGCCGCAAGCGGTCTGCTAAACGTAACGGCCATCCGGGTATTGAGCGATCAGAAGATCGACGAGCTAGCCCGCTCACACTCCTGTGAATCCAACCAGTAACACTTACCGTACAGTCCGGTCTGTTCGTATGATATGTCGCATATCAAGTCTAGGGGTGGTAAACGTCAGACCCCAATAACCGATAAGTCGTGCCGATGTGAGGCTCATAACGGGTCGAGAAACTACTGGTAACACTTACCAGCAAATCTCTGATCAGCCCTGGCCAGGGACTTCCCTGTTACGGCCAATCGAGCACAGCGCAACATCAACCCCCAATACCGGGAGAGACGAAACCCCTCCTATCGCTCATTGTCTCCATGTGACTCGGGACTGTACCCAAAGACCACCGTTTTGCACGCCCTCATGGACGTGGTAAGGTGGAGATCAAAGCACAGTGGGAATCACACAAGACTCTATGACGATATCGGGTCTACAGACTAACCTGTACAAGTGTCACCTGAGAACTGCCATCTGACGTGAGGTATAATACCATCTGGGAGTTCTCGGCGAGTCCGTCCAGTGTACCCAGTCTCCACTGAGCACCCGCATACCATCTCTGATGTCAAACACCAATGGATATGGGATCATCCATCGCCCATCTCATGGGTCGAGAAGCGTATACGCTAGTCTACACTGGTATATCGATGCCCTGTCTCGATACACCCACGACTAGGGACCTTGAAGGATGTACTTATGGACTACCATGTCCCCACTAGTATGATCTGCATCATAGTCCAGGTAGTCAAGTACACATCCTAAGGGCTTTATCAACATGTAACTATAAGACAGTTTAAAGAGACAAGTGTACATGTTAAGATAAAGAGTAACCAGATAGCATACTATCATATCGAGCAAGAAAGTCATCTCTATATATGTCCAAGCATCCAATATAATATACATCATCTGTACAATACTGGCCTCTAGGGCATACATACAACTAACAGTTTCCACCTCACAGACCCGGTATGCGATACTCTAAGACGAAGAGACCGAACTGTACGGTGACTATCATTGATAGGCTTTGCAAGGTACGGATGAGGTTGCTTATCGACCAACCTTTCATTCAATACCTAGGTAGCCGTTACGTGCAGCTAGTACCGCTAAAGTGCTTGTAGGTTAACCCGGTGGGGGATTGATATGAAAGTGTTTCAGATCAATTTGATATGATCATAACCTACTGTCAGCATATTGTCGAGTCTTTAGAGTCCCACACAGAGGTTTTTCCGGCTCAGGAAAAATGATGTAGATGCCGTATGATGATACGAGCAGGAGTTCGATTAAATATGTGTATTGGATACACGAATTTTAATCGGACTTATGATAATACTAGCCGGCCTTTTAAAAAGACGGATACTAAATCAAGTATTGATTTACTATATATAAAGTATTATGTTCATCTCAGAAAACTGCATTTTTATGCCACTCATTCATTATCTATTTTTTGTATATATCGGTACTATTAACAGTGTCTACTCAGTAATTACAGATTATATGTATCCGTGACAAAATACTGGAAATACACTCAAAATTACGGATATAACGTTTGTGAGCCGACACTGCAACCAGAACTGGAAACCGATCGATATTTTCAAGAGTTTCTTTTTGCAATATGCATGAGTACACACTTTTTATCTAAATGGTCTAACACATACAAGTATGTACACTAGCTTGTTGGTATATGGACCTAGAGGGGGGCTGCCATGATCAAAGAGGAGCAAGTGGGCACACAAGAAGTGATGTGTATTTAATGCAAAAAGATGTGATGTGATTTAAAAGCATCAAGTTTCCCTCCAAATCCCTGAGTGCAGACCAAGTTCATGTAAACAAATCAAGCAGCACCAAAGTGATATTGGAGAGCACACAAGACCACCACATCAACACGAGCCAAGATGCTCAGATTTGGGCCGGCCACATGCCCAATATATCCGAGCTCGCCGGCCCCCCTAGCCCTACCGAGTCCCATCTTTCTTCTGTCCCTCCTTTGCAGTCACATCATCTCATTTTTATTGTTAGTTTAATTTTCTTTTGAGCCTATAAATACAGATCAGTGAGCAAGGGAGAGGGGGTCTCACATTGTCACACTTTTGATTCACAACTCTTTTTCTCTTTTTATTTTGTTCTTGTACATAGTTAGTCCCCTTTAAGTTCTTACCTTCTCTTGATCTTGCAACCTCTTCATTGAGCTTGCAAGTTTAAGTTTTGGTTATTGAACTCAAGGGTTTGTATCATTATTTGGAATCAATAAATCTTTCTTTTTTCCTTCATTTTGCCTTGATTTCTTAGCCTTCTCTTGATCTTGCAATCTCTTCATTGAGCTTGCAAGTTTAAGTTTAGGGTATTGAACCCATGGTTTGTAATGTGTTCTTGGGTTCATAGTATTTCTTCTCTTTTACTTACTAGCTTTATTTATTTCCATGCCATTTACTTACTTGCCTTTTAATTCCATGCACTTTACTTACTTCTATTGCTTTTCTTTTCTTTTCTTTTCTTTTCTCTTTTCATATGTTCTTTCTTTATGTGGTTTTGATGTTTGTGGATAATGGTGGTTGTTAGGAAATAGAACGGTATTGTAAGTTATGGTTTTCGTTTCTCATTTCATTTTCCCGATATTTTCCTTTGAACTCCGTCCAAACCTTACACAAGCGCTCCGTTAGGCACCCTACCCTACCAAGGTATAGGTGATTCCTAACCGCGACCGGTTGTGTTCGGTTTCGCCGGAGGCGAAAGCCAAGCGACAAGAACGGACGGATAAGGGTCAATAAGCCGGATTTCATAAATACCGTGCTTAAGCACCCTAATCCACGTTGTTGCCGATTGCTCTAGCTTCAATCGTCAAGCTCGTCACAAAGGATTGAGTACGGATCTACTAGCTTACACTAACCTATCTTTTCCTAACAAGATTATAATTGTGCATATATACACATAGGTTAGATACGAACAATTCCGTCATGCGCATTAACTCGTCATAACAAGAACTTAAAATGCTCCGTCTTCCTGTGGACGACCTGTGCTCACCGCGGCTAGCTGCAAAGCGATACCGTCCTGATTGCGGTTAACTTTAGAACTTTAATACTCGAAATGCCAAAAGCATGCCGATCAAAGTATGCTCGATAAGCTTTCTACCTTCGCATTCATATGTATATTTTGCAGTTGCATACCTTATTTAAAACCCACAAAAAATATAAAAACTTTGTCGTCAAGTTAGCTAATAGGGTAACTTAGATTTTTATTCCGAATGTTTCGTTGATACGTTAGAAATAACTAAATTCTAAGCTTAGGAATTGAAAACCCTAAAAATAACCCTCATTCTGTTTAACATTGGTAATTATACGCCCAAACCTTACGCAAGCGCTCCGTTAGTCACCCTACCCTACCAAGGTATCGGTGATTCTTAACCGCGACCAGTTGCGTTCGGTTTGGCCGGAGGCGAAAGCAAGTGACGAGAACGGACGAACAAAGGTCAATAAGCCGGATTTCACTAATACCGTGCTTAAGTACCCTAATCCACATTGTTGCCGATTGATCTAGCTTCAATGGTTAAGTTCGGCACAAAGGACTGAATACGGATTTCCTTAACTTACACTAACCTATCTAATCATAACAACTTCTACTTGTGCATATAAACACATAGGGTAGATACGAACAATTCCGCGCCGCGCATTAACTCCTGAAAACAAGAACTTAAAACGCTCCGTCTCCCTACGGACAACCCGTACTCATCGCAGTTAGCTGCAAAGCGATACCGTCCTGATTGCGGTTAACTTTAGAACTTTAAAAATCGACACGCCAAAAGCGTGCAATCATATTATTTCTCTTTACTTTTTGCATTTAGGATGCAAATGGATAAATAATATGTTTGCATATTCTTTTTCCATTTTTCTTTTTCCTTTCATTTATAGCCATGTGATGGTATGTGGGGGGAGGGGGTATACCCACCCAAAGTGTATTGACAAATAAAGGAGAGAGAAGAAGAAGGGATATAAGAGTTGTCTCACTCTCATTTCATTTAGTTACTGAATTCATTTTCTTCTTCTCATTCTCTCTCCTCTCATTTGTGCTCTCCACCAAAAAGAAAAGGGCAAGAGAGAAAAATAGAGAGAAACTTCTCTACATCTTTAGTTTCTAAGTTGTGGGAAGATTTAGTAGCTAGTTACTTTACCAAGTTTACACTTGAAATGGAGTTGGAGCTTGGGCATGGGTTTCCTCAAGTGGATCATCTTCGGTAAGGTCGATAGTTGAGTAAGCTCGTTCCCGGAGGACTTGGAGCCTAGGAGGAGTCTTCCGTAATTGGGCAGACATGCTATAAAGGTTGTAGCAAGCTAAAACCCTCTCTTGTTTCATGTTTGCTCTCTTGTTGTTGAAAGTATTCCTTGAGAGGGTGAATAGGAATAAGCTACCGATATACCCAAATTAAAAAATCTAAACTATCAATACCTGCTAAACAAACCACAATTGCAAACTTGGTCAAAAGATACGTAAATATAAATACGAGCTAGCACAAGTAGCAATTATGAAATTATAGCATATAACAAGTGATAAATTGTAATCAAGTAAGAGTAATGAGCATATATAGATAGCATGCAATTTCTAAGTTAATGAACAAATGAGAGATAAGAAATTGCAAACGCAAACACGAGTCGATTTTAGAGTGGTTCGGGAGATCCCCTAGTCCATTTTCTTTAGGCGTACGATCCCATTCCACTAAACACGTCTTTTTTAGAGATAAACATATTGCCTGCAAGCAACCCACAACCCTGCTTCCGGTGGAGACCTTATCAACACGTCTCCTCAAGAGACTACATGTTGTTTGCCACTACGAACAACACTTCCTTTACAAGCTCATCGCTTTTCTCTCTACAAAGATTTTCTCCTCTCTTATAGTGACAATTTTGCACTCAAGATTTCAAGCACAAAGAAGGAAGAGGGTTTACAATGAAGTACAATACTCTCAATGGAGTTTCTCTCAAGCTCACTCTTTAATACTCTTTCAAATATGGAAAATCAATTGAAGCTTTTGATCTTGTACACGTGTGTGTGAGAAAGATGATAGAAATGCAAATGAAAACTCTTTTTCTCTCACAAGATGTGGGATTTTTCTTTTAAAGATCACTTAGATATTTGCAATAGAAAATCTTAAGAAATTGAGTAAGTGATACTAAGAAAAATCCAACCCAAAAGCCTTTTATAGCCCAAGAAAAAACAACTCAAAAACAAGTGGGACAAGTAGTTTAAACACATGTTAGATGTCTGAAGACAAGATAGACAGACGTTTGTCCTTAAATAAAAAAATCCCCAACGGTTATAAACAGATACTTTTTCAAACATTTAACACTGCACACGTTTGTCGAATATAGGTTTAGACATCTGCCTTTTTTTCAAAGATGGCCAAAGAAAGTACAGAGAACAAATTGACATCTGAGGAACAAGTTACAAACGTCTGAAGAAGAAAAGATTTTCAAAGATTTTGAACTGTAGACGCTTTTTGCCTATATCTTCAGACGTTTGTTTCTTAAAAAATTCATTCAAATGAAAGAACAGAGAACAACCAGACGTTTGTTCTGGTAAGCTTCAAATGTTTGTTCTTTAAAAAGTTTCATCCCAATGAAAACAAAGAGAACATAAAGGCGTCTGAATAAGCACGTGTAACGACTCAGAATTTACTGTACTGAATTTTCCATTTTAATGTACAAAAATGAGTTCACAGCCTGAGTTTGAGTTAAAAGTCAATTTTGTTGAATAACAGCAAAAAACTACTTTTAGCTCACTGGTAAAGCATTACACTGCTGTGACGTAGCCCCTGCGTTCGAGTCCCATCAGACACAATTATTTTTTCTGATTTTTTTTAACTTTTTGGAAGTCCAAAAGATTGCACGTGCAATACACGAGTAAATGAAAAGTTCAAAAAAATCAAACATGTAGAAAATAGTTTAAACACTGCATTGATCAGGTAGCACGAATCTCGAGGCCAGACATCACAAATCGACCGGTAGAAATGCCAATTCGGCCGACATCGACGGCTAGGATGAGCCCATTTGGCTCTGTATTTTGCACACAAACATTTTCAGCTACTCCTAACCCTTCCGCACTGTTTGATTTCCCTGCAATCAAACAGAGACCCTTCATTTCACAATTAAACCACATTTGAATACTTTTTAATCCACAATTTTAATTCCAAAACCCTAATTCTATATTATAAATACCATCCCCTACCTTAGCTCAGCACCATTCTGAAAATTATAGCAAAATTCTCTCAAAAAGTTCCTAAGTACAAGTGGATTAAAGAGGAGTTAGCGAGCAAGCAACATCCGGCGAAGACCGAAGCCTATTCTGGAGCTCCCGCGACACCACAAAGCTCATCCCCTCTTCTTCAACCTCTCTTTGAGTTTTTTAAATATTAAGTCTCTCCCAAACTCGTTTGCTCTTCATTGAAATTCTTTTTTAATCAAAATCGGTAAAAGTGGAGTTATTACCGATACCACCTTGTCTAAAGCCTATAACTTTATTTTCTTTTACCTTTTGATCAAATCAATTTTACCATTTCACTTGTAATCTTAATACTAATGTTTAGAATAAATTTTATCCAAGAATCTCATGTAAAACAATCATAATTTAAATTTTACATTAAACTACCTTGAACTTTTTTATCACATCTTTTCGACAAAACATGATTAACGATACCTTTAAGAAAATTCACGGGGTAACGACCTACCCCACATACACACTTGGTTCCATAGCACGATACCACTTTTGTATGAATATATGTTACGAAGAAAACTTTACAATAAAATACCAACTACTTTAAAAACCGTATTTCTTTTAAAGCGTTATTTCATATCCTTTGTGATTAAGCATCTATAACACTCTTTAGAGGACCCGCTAATGGGTCGCACATTCTTGCGGTAGTAGAGCGAGATGCAGACCTCTTCACGGTGCATTCGATCTCGAAAGGATTCAAATACGGTTTTTAAGAAATACGAATTTTCTAAATAAAATAAAATTATTTTTAAAATTAAAATTATATAAAATTATAAATTCATATTTTCAAAATATAATAAATCTATGTTTTTTCAAAAATGAAAAGATTAACAAATGTCAAAAAAATACCATCAAGATACTAAAAAGGAAAGTTTTATAATAAAATACCATGAACTTTCCAAGCTAAGTAATTATCACTAAAATACCCAATACTTAAAATCCATACTCATGAAAACCCTAAATAATATAAATTACCCCTCGAGGTTTATTTTGAAACTATATTAAAATACTTTTCATGAAACCCTCTCGAGTTATATAAAACAATATTGTAAGGAATTTAGTAAATATAAGTTTAAGCAGGATCAGTTCTCTTGAGTCCGAGAGAGCTGCAGAAAGTGAGTGCTTGACTATTTAAGATAGAAAACTTAACGGAGTTATCAATGGTAATTGTCTTTGTCACGCCCCGCTTCCCAGTAGACGGAAACGGTGACGTGGCAGGCCGCAACGTATTTACTAAGAAATAAATACGTTAAACGTAATTAAACAATATATATAAAATGCACAAGAATGAAAAAAAATTTAAAATAAACAGCAACCTTTATTTACATTCATCTTTACATACAACTGTTTTGAAAAGTAAAGATATAATGAATAAAGCAGTGCCTAAACATTGGCATACAAAATAAAAGTAAGTACAAGAAGAGCTAGATGTCTAGCTGTACCGCAATCTGATCCAAAACCTCCTGGCTGGGCTTGATCTCCTGAGAGTCCTTTCCTCCTGACGAACATTCCAAACAAAGAAATAGAAAGGAATGTTGTTAGCGAACTAGCGTTCGGTAAGTCCCAAAAGAAGAATAAGAATACATTATATGAAATTAATTGTGTATGATTGGTTACTGGTATATGATGGTTATTATAACGTGGTTGTTTGTAGCTTGATACAGAAGGTATTCGTGTATACGAGAGGAGACCGTCTTACCCCGTGGACTATGGTAACATATAGCATAAGGCCCCGTCATAACCCAAGGGACAACGACACGAGAATTCATGTAGGTGTCTTTTAAGTGACCTCTCGTGCCACGATATACGTTCCGTACCAATCTACCCCTTTATACCCATATAATGTATTGTATAGATTATAATTATCAGACTTGCCGAAACCATGGATACAAGTTGTTCAAGTATTCATGTTCAGGATGTAATCAAGTAGTCAAGTCAAGTTATAACCATGGTTCGGTCAAGTCAAGTCAAGTATTCATGTTTGATTTTGATATGTGAATTCAAGTATTCATATTCATGATCAAGTATTCGTGTTTGAATTTAGATTTGTATTTGATTTGGACTTTGACTAAGTCAGACACTTGTAAACTGATTTAGATCTTGAATTAGGTACCGGAGTTATCGGTAACTGCTGCACATAGACGGCAGGATTTCTGTATTTTTCCAAGACAATTACCATTGATAACTCCATTAAGTTTTCTACCTTAAATAGACAAGCACTTACTTTCTCCAGCTCCATGGGGCTCAAGAGAATTGATCCCGCTTAAACCTATATTTACTAAGCTCCTTAAATATTGTTTTATATAACTCGAAGGGGTTTTTATGAGAAATAATATAATATAATTAAAATTAAACCTCGAAGGGTTATTCATATTATTAGGGTTTTCATGAGCATGAGTTTTAAGGATTTAAGGTATTTTAGTGATAAACAATTAACTTTGGAAGTTCATGGTATTTTATTGAAAAGAGTTGTCTTTTGGATACTTGATGGAATTTTATTGAAACTTGTTAATCTTTCATCTTTTAGAAAATAAGTTTATTATATTTTTAAAATAAGGATTTGTAATTTTTATATAATTATTAAAAAATTAAAATTTATTTAATTATTTAGAAAATTCGTTTTTCTTAAAAACCGTATTTAAAACCTTTCGAGACCGAATGCTCCGTGAGGAGATCAGCATCTCGCTCAACTAACCCAAGAATTTGCGATAATCCGCACCATCCATTAGCGGATCCCCTAAAAAGAGTTGTATAGGCATAATCGCAAAGGAATCGAAATATTGTTTTAAAAGAAAACCGGTTTTTAAAGTAAGTGGTATTTTAATATAATATTTTCTTCATACAAAAATTCATACAAAAAGGTATCGTGATATGAAATAAGAGTGTACATGAGGGGTAGGTCGTTACACCGTGAAGTTTTTCCTAAAGGTATGGTTTTAACAAAACTAAAAGAGATGATATTAAAGTTCATGGTATTTTAATGAAAAAGTTAAATTAAAGTAATTTTACATGGTATTCTTGATTAAAATTTATTCTAAACATTGGTATTATGATTACAAATATTGTGTAAGAATATGGATGAACAATATATAAGAAAAGGTGGAGTTTCTAGAGTTTAGAAAAAAGATATCGGTATTAAATCCACTTTTACCGATTTTGATTAAAAAGAAATTAAAAGAATAGAAAGGGAGTCTGGGAGGGACTTAATATTTGGTTATGCTAAGAAAAGGTAGAAGAATAGGAGAGTGTTGTCGTGGTGTCGTGGGAGCTTCGGATGTTGCTTCGATTTTTCGCCGGAAGTTGACCGCTTATTAACTCCTCTTTACTCCACTTGTACTTAGAAAATTTTTGAATGTTTTGGCTAGAAATTTTAGAATGATACTAAGCCAAAGCGTAGGGTGGTTTTTATAGTGGAGAATTAGGGTTTGGGAATTAAAATGGCGGATTCAAAAGTATTAAAATTTGCTTTAATTGTGAAATGAAGGGTCTTTGTTTGATTGCAGGGAAATCAAACAGTGCAGGGGAGTTAGGGATAGGTGAAAAGACAAGTGTGCAGAGCCCGGAGCAATTTAGTTCCATCACACCCATCCCTGCCGGTCTAAATGGACTTTTGGCCAGTCGATCTCGAGGCTTTTGCCTCGAGATTCGTGCTACTTGATCAAATTTGGGTTTACTCCATTTTGTGCCTGTTTTATTTTTTCTGACTTTTCATATTTCTGTGTATTGCACGTGTAATCTTTTGGGCATCCAAAAAGTTAAAAAGAAAAATCAGAAAAAATATTGTGTCTGATGGGAATCGAACACACCGGCTACGTCACAGCAATATAGAGGCTTTACCCGTGAGCTACAAATTGCTTCTTGCTGTTATTTAACAAAATTAACTTATAACTCAAACTCAGGCTGTAAACTCATTTCTGTACATTAAATTGGAAAATTCAGTACAGTAAACTCAGAGTCGTTACATTCTACCCTCCTTATAAAAATTTCTTCCTCAAAATTTACAATTACATATGGACTAATTTTCAAATAAGTAAGGGTATCTTGCACGCATGTCTTCTTCTCGTCCCATGTTGATTCTCCTGGCGAATCTTTTCTCCACGTCACTCGGACCAAGTTTACTTCCTTGTTCCGTAGTGTCTTTACCTTTCGGTCCAGGATCTCAACGGGTTGTTGCTCACAAGTTAGGTTTGTCTGTACTGTAAGCTCAGAGTAATCAAGGATGTGGATGGGGTCGCTCACATATCGTCGTAGTTGGGATATGTGGAACACATTGTGCACTCCTTCCAATGAGGGTGGTAGTGCTAAACGGTATGCCACTTCTCCAACTCATTAGAGTATGTCGAACGGTCCTATGTATCTTGGACTTAGCTTACCCCTTTTGCCAAAGCGGATCACTCCTCTGTTTGGAGAGATCTTTAAGAAAATATAGTCTCCAGGTTGGAACTACAGATGTCTCCGCTTTGCATCTACCCAATCCTTCTGTCCGTCTTGGGCTATGCGCTCTCTATCCCTGATCGTGCGAATTACGTCCACAGTTGCCATGATCATCTCTGGTCCAAGGAGTTCACGATCTCCGACGTCATCCCAACTTAGCGGTGAACGACACTTCCGTCTATAGAGTGCTATGAACGGTGCCATTCCAATACTTGCCTGATAGCTGTTATTGTATGAAAACTCCACAAGGTGTAGGTGATCTTTCCATGAACCTCCAAAGTCTAACATACAATTTCTTAGCATATCTTCTAGAATTTGAATTGTTCACTCGGACTGTCCGTCTTTTTTTGGGTGATAAGCTGTACTGAAATTCAGACTCGTTCCCGGGCTAGTTTGTAGACTCTGCCATAATTGTGATCGGAATCTGGTATCACTAATGGAGACAATGCAAACCGGTACTTCATGTAATCTCACGATCTCCTGCATGAGTTCATGGGTATCAAATATAGTGCATCTTGAAGGTTTAAATCATACTTTAGATTTATGCTTACCTCCATGTACTTCTTTGCAAACGTCTCGGAAGATTGGCCAAATCGAATTAGAATAAAGTGAGCCAACTTGGTGAGTCGATCCACAATAACCCATACTGTGTCGTTAGCCTTCATGCTGCGAGAAAGGGCAGTCACGAAATCCATGATAATGTACTGCCATTTTCATTCTGGGATTGGTAACGGTTGAAGTAGACCAGCCGTTCTGTGATGTTCAGCCTTCACTTGCTAACACACCAAACACTTGGCTACGCTTCTCGCTACTTCGTGCTTAATTCCATGCCACAATTAGTGTTGCCGTAGATCCTTGTATATTTTTGTACCAGCGGGATGTACAGAATAAGGAGAGCTATGAGCTTCTTTCATCAACTCTTCTTGAACTGGGTCGTTTGGTACACACAATCAACTTCCATATCTCAAGGATCTGTCTTCGCGGATGATGAAGTCAGTTCGAAGTCCACTTTTTACTTGTTCTCGGATCTTTTGTAACTTGGCATCATTTGCTTGAGCTGCCCTGATCTGATTGACAATAGTGGACTGGACTTGTAAGATCATCAAATATGAAGCATTACCTGGCATAACTACTTCGATCACAATCCGTGCAATTCCTGCTGTAGCTTCCACTGAGCGATGAGATTCATTGCTAATGGCTGGAAGCTAAGTGCATCAGGAACTACGTTCATCGTCCTAGGATGATCTGTAGGTTGATGTCGAAGTTCGCCATGAGTTCTAGCCATCTTCTCTGCCATGTGTTTAATTCCTTCTGAGTAAATACATACTTCAAACTCTTTCGGTCGGTGCTCGTTCTCCCATAAGATAGTGGAGCCAAATCTTAAGTGCGACGATAACGGCTTCCAACTCCAGATCATGTGTAGGATAGTTGCGCTCATGAACTTTTAGCTGTCTTGATGCAAAAGCTACAACCTTTCCATGCTGGTATAGAACACATCCCAATCCCTTACCAGAAACATCACAATGTACAACGAAATCTCCAGATTGATCCGGTATCACAAGGATAAGAGCAGAAGTTAATCTTGATTTCAGTTCTACAAAAGTTTTTTCACATGTTTCTGACCACACGAATGCTTCATTTTTATGTGTAAGCTTAGTCAGGGGTGCTGCAATCTTCGAAAAACCTTCAATGAATTTTCGGTAGTAACCTGCTAATCCCAAGAAACTTTATATATCTTTCACCGTCTTTGTTGTTGGCCATTCACTGACAGCTGACAACTTAGCTGGATCTACTGAGATTCCTTCGCCTTAAACAATATGTCCGAGAAATCCAACTTGATCTAGCCAAAATTCACACTTGCTGTACTTAGCGTAGAGTTAATGTTTTCACAATTTCTCGAGAACAATCCATAACTGCTCGGCGTGTTCTTTCCGATTCTTTGAATACACCAGGATGTCGTCGATGAAGATGATAACGAACCTTTCTAAATACTCTCGGAAAACATGGTTCATCAGGTTCATGAATATAGCAGGTGCATTGGTCACTCCAAATGGCATTACGAGATATTCATAATGACGATAGCGAGTCCTAAACGCCGTCTTTGGAACTTCGGACTCCTAGACCTTCACCTGATGATAACCCGAACGAAGATCTAGCTTCGAAAATACACAAGACCCACTTAGCTGATCGAAAAGATCATCAATGCACGGTAGTAGATACTTGTTCTTAATCGTCACTTCGTTCAGAGCTCGGTAATCCACACACATCCTGTATGAACCTTCTTTCTTCTTAACGAGCAAAACTGGAGATCCCCAACTTGAAGTACTGGGATGAATCTAACCTTTCTTCAGGAGTTCGTCCAACTGAATGCGGATCTCGTTCAATCTTGCTGGACTTAGCCGGTACGGAGATTTGATTACAGGTTGCGCACCAGGTAGTAAATTAATGCTGAATTCAAGAGCTCGATCGGGAAGCAAACCTGATATACCTTCCGGGAATACATTCTCGAACTCTCGAACTACATCTAGTTTCGATTCTTCCGCTTGTAATGCTTCAACTACTGCCATCTTTGGTTTTGCTTTATAGACGCTAGGTTCCAGGGTACGGTCTCCACTGTTGAAATATAACACTGGATGATCTTGTATTTCGAACACTACCCTCCTTTGGCGATAGTCGATGGTAGCGAAGAAAGTTCCCAGCTAGTCCATTCCCAAGACTACGTTGAAATTCGGTATGTCCAGCACCTTGAAGTCCGCATAAAATTCTCTACTGCAAATGACCACTGGACATAGATTGCATCCCATAGTTGCTTTTAGAACGTCGTTCCCTGAACTGACATTCTAGATGGATAAGAGCGGTTTAACTAGAATCGCATGAGTTCGGACGAACCGTTGCGACATAAAGCAATGTGATGCTCCAGTGTTGAAGAGTGCTAGAGCGGGTAGGGAGGCTACTAAGATTGTACCTAATTTGTGTGAGGTTAGGTTTAGATATAGGAAAAGTTATAAAGATATACAAGGAATTGAAAAGGTGAAAGGATTGGGAATTACCGGTGATGACTTAGCCTGTGGCTTCAACCTCCTCGACCGTCATTATAAATGCTTGACGTCAGGGTACATTCCTCCTTACTGGAGGCACATTCCTCTGTCCTTGGTGCATGGTTCTCTGCCCTTGAGGCACGTTTCTCTATGCCTGATGGAACTGACGTTGAGGCTGTGCAGGAGGTCCACGTGGAGGTGGTGCAGGTAGGGCTAATCGTGGTGCAGGAGCCTGAATGGCTGGCCGCTGCGGAATGGTGATTGATGGTCGGGGTGCGGGAGCTGTGTTGAAATGGTATGGACATGCTCCAATAGAGTGAGAAGATGCGCCATAAACTAAACACAGGCCATTGCATGCCTGCAATCCTTCTCCAGGTGTCCCGTCCTTTTGCAGTAAAAACAAAAGTCTGGACTGGGCCGGTTAAATATTCCTTCCGGTCTCCTAGGTGCAAAAGTTGGCCTAGAAGAAGCTCCTCCTGTCATCTGGGTGGCAGGGAATTTTACACCGGCAGTTTGAGATCTACCCTTCTTCTTTACCACTGCCTCATAGCGTTGGGCAGCATTTAGAGCAAGCTCATAGGTTAGGAAGTCCCCTGTAGCGAGTGCAGCTTGGATTTCCGGGTCCAACCCTTACTGAAATCGTCGTGCCCGGATCTCAGCAGTAGGAATGAGGTATGCAGCGAACCTGTTACGACCTTGTGTTAGCAGTGTGATGAGTGAAATTAGGAATTTGAATTTGAGACAATATCTTACCTGCTAAGCATGGTAAACTCAGTATCGTATTCATCCACAGATTTGACTCATATCGAGCCTTGTTGTAGATGAATGAACTGCTGCTCCATATCAAAATGGGCAGTCTTAGGGAAGTATTTCACATCAAACAGATCGCGAAATGTCTTCCACTCGATCAGTTGGGCGAGACGGCTTTCTTCAGCCTTCCATTAGACTCTGGCATTGTCTGTTAGTTGTAGTTTCTCAACTCTCACCCAAGTAATATCTGGCTCTTGAGTTGGTGCCAGATCATTTTCGATAGACTGAGCCCATTCATCTGCCTCCAGTGGGCTCTCTTTTCCTGAGAAATGTTTCGGGTGCAATGCCCAAAATTGCTTGACTCCGGGTGCTTCGACTTCTGGGCGTTGCATGAGGATAGCAGCCTGTGGCTGCTGACCCTCCAGAAGGCTTTTGATAGCCTCAAGCAGTACCGTTTGCTCGTTGATAGGAGTTGCAACAGTAGGTGGTTGTGGTGGAGTAGGCGGTGGGATGTTGCCAATGACGCTCGTGCTGGTGTTGTTGGGAGAATCCATGACCTTGATAGAAAAAGAATAGTTATGGTAGATTCAAGAAATTTAAAATGTAAAGAATGTATAATTGTTGATTCTTATAATTCTTGTAATATATTGCTTAAGAATTCATGCAAAACTGACCTGCCTGGGCCACCAACAAAACATGTCACGCCCCGCTTCCCGGTAGAAGGAAACAGTGACGTAGCAAGCTGCAACGTATTTACTAAGAAATAAATATGTTAAACGTAATTAAGCAATATATATAAAATTCACAAGAATGACAAAATATTTAAAATAAACAGCAACCTTTATTTACATTCAGTTTTACATACAACTGTTTTGAAAAGTAAAGATACAATGAATAAAGCAGTGCCTAAACATTGGCATACAAAATAAAAGTAAGTACAAGAAGAGCTAGGTGTCTGGCTATGCCGCAATCTGATCCAAAACCTCCTTGCTGGGCTTGATCTCCTGAGAGTCCTTTCCTCCTGACAAACATTTTAAAGAAAGAAATAGAGAGGAATGTCGTCAGCGAACTAGCGCTCGGTAAGTCCCAAAAGAAGAATGAGAAGACATTATATGAAATTAATTGTGTATGATTGGTTACTGGTATATGATGGTTATTATAACGTGATTTTTTATAGCTTAATACAGAAGATATTCATGTATACAAGAGGAGTCTGTCTTACCCCGTGGACTATGGTAACATGTAGCACAAGGCCCCGTCATAACCCAGGGGACAACGGCACAACAATTCATGTAGATGTCTTTTAAGTGACCTCTCGTGCCACGATATACGTTCCGTAACAATCTATCCCTTTATCCCCGCGTAATGTATTGTATAGATTATAATTATCAGACTTGCCAAAACCATGGATACAAGTTGTTCAAGTATTCATGTTCAGGATGTAATCAAGTAGTCAAGTCAAGTTATAATCATGGTTCGGTCAAGTCAAGTCAAGTATTCATGTTTAATTTTGATATGTGAATTCAAGTATTCATGTTCATGATCAAGTATTCATGTTTGACTTTAGATTCGTGTTTGAGTTGGGCTCTGACTATGTCAGACACTTGTAAACTGATTTAGATCTTGAATTAGGTTCGGGAGTTATCGATAACTGCTGCACATGTACGACAGGATTTGTGCCTTTTTCTAAGACAATTACCATTGATAACTCCGTTAAGTTTTCTACCTTAAATAGGCAAGCACTCACTTTCTCCAGCTCTCCGGGGCTCAAGAGAATTGATCCCGCTTAAATCTATATTTACTAAGGTCCTTAAATATTGTTTTATATAATTTGAGGGGGTTTTATGAAAAATATTATAATATAATTAAAAGTAAACCTCTAAGGGTTATTTATATTATTAGGGTTATCATGAGCATGAGTTTTAAGGATTTGAGGTATCTTAATGATAAACAATTAACTTTGGAAGTTCATGGTATTTTATTGAAAAGAGTTGTCTTTTGATAACTTGATGGTATTTTATTGAAACTTGTTAATCTTTCATTTTTTAGAAATTAAGTTTATTATATTTTGAAAATAAGGATTTGTAAATTTTATATAATTATTAAAAAATTAAAAGTTCTTTAATTATTTAGAAAATTCGTTTTTCTTAAAAAACGTATTTAAAACCTTTCGAGACCGAATGCTCCATAAAGAGGTCTGCATCTCGCTCTACTAGCTCAAGGATGTGCGATAATCCGCACCATCTATTAGCGGGTCCTCTAAAGATAGTTGTAGAGGCATAATCGCAAAGAAATCAAAATACTGTTTTAAAAGAAAACCGGTTTTTAAAGTAAGTGGCATTTTAATGTAATATTTTCTTCGTATAAAAATTCATACAAAAAGGTATCATGCTATGAAATAAGAGTATACGTGAGGGGTAGGTCATTAACCCATGAAGTTTTTCCTAAAAGTATAGTTTTAACAAAACTAAAAGAGATGATATTAAAGTTCATGGTATTTTATTAAAAAAGTTAAATTAAACTTATTTTAAATAATATTCTTGATTAAAATTTATTCTAAACATTAGTATTATAATTAAAAGTATTGTGTAAGAATATGGATGAACAATATATAAGAAAAAGTGGAGTTTCTAGAGTTTAGAAAAAAGATATTTGTATTAACTCCACTTTTACCGATTTTGATTATAAAGAAATTCAAAGAATAGAAAGGGAGTTTGGGAGGGACTTACTATTTGATTATGTTAAGAAAAGTTAGAAGAATAGGAGAGTGTTGACATGGTGTCGCGGGAGTTCCGGATGTTGCTTCGATTCTGCGTCGGAAGTTGACCGCTTGTTAAATCCTCTTTACTCCACTTATACTTTGACATTTTTTTGAGAGTTTTGGCTAGAAATTTCAGAATGATACTGAGCCAAAGTGTAGGGTGGTATTTATAGTGGAGAATTAGGGTTTGGGAATTAAAATGGTGGATTAAAAAGAATTGAATTTTGGTTTAATTGTGAAATGAAAGGTCTTTGTTTGATTGCAAGGAAATCAAACAGTGCAAGGCAATTAGGGGTAGGTGAAAAGACAAGTATGCAGAGTCCGGAGCAATTTGGTTCCATCACACCTGTCCCCGCCGGTCTAAATGGACTTTTGGCCGGTCGATCTTGAGGCTTTTGTCTCGAGATTCGTGCCACTTGATCTAATTAGGGTTTACTCCATTTTGTGCCTGTTTGATTTTTTCTGACTTTTTATTTTTCTTTGTATTGCACGTGCAATCTTTTGGGCTTCCAAAAAGTTAAAAAAAATCAGAAAAAATACTGTGTCTGATTGGAATCGAACACACAGGCTACGCCACAACTGTGTAGAGGTTTTACCTGTGAGCTACAAGTTGCTTCTTGCTATTATTTAACAAAATTAACTTATAACTCAAACTCAGGCTGTAAACTCATTTCTATATATTAAAATGGAAAATTCAGTACAGTAAACTCAGAGTCGTTGCTGTCTTGGAAAAAGACACAAATCCTGTCGTCCATGTGCAGCAGTTACCGATGACTTCCGAACCTAATTCAAGATCTAAATCTGTTTACAGGTGTCTGACTCAATTTGAGTCTAATTCAAACCTGAATCCAAAGTCAAACACGAATACTTGATCATGAACATGAATACTTGAATTCAAACAACAATATCAAAAATGTATACTTGACTTGACTTGACCGAACTATGGTTATAACTTGACATGACTACTTGAATACATGATTACATCCTGAACAAGATTACTTGAACATTTTGTATCCATGGTCTCAGCAAGACTTGCAAACATAACCTATACAATACATTACGTGGGGATAACGGGGTAGATTGGTATGGAACGTGTATCGTGACACGAGAGGTCACTTTAAAAGACACCTACATGGATTCACGTGCCGTTGTCCCGTCGGTTATGACGGGACCTTGTACTACATGTTACCATAGTCCACGGGGTAAGATAGACTCCTCTCGTATACATGAATACCTTCTGTATCAAACTACAAACAACCATGATAGAATAACTAACATATACCAGTAATTGATCATATACACTTATCTGTTCATTTCATATTACTTGTTACATCCTTTTTCTTCTTTTAGGACTTACAGAGCATTAGTTGCTAACGACATTACATCTATTTCTTTGTTTGGAATGTTCGTCAGGAGGACCGGACTCTCAGGAGATCGAGCCTAGCGAGGAGGACTTGGACCAGCTCACCGCTCAGTCTGACTACTAGTTCACTTGTAATTTCTTTTTGTATGCCACTGTTTAGACACTGCTTTACATCATTGTATCTTTTATTTCAAACAGTGGTATGTAAAGATGAATATAAATAAAGTTGCTGTTTTATTTTATTTCTCTTGTCATTCTTGTACAATTTTATATATTGCTTAATTACGCTTAACGTATTTATTTCTTAGTAAATACATTGCAGCCTGCCACGTCATTGTTTCCGTATACTGGGAAGCGGGGCGTGACAGGTTTTGTTGGTGGCCCATGCAGGTTAGTTCTGCATGAAGTCCTAAGCAATATATATCACGAGAATTATAAGAATCAGCTGCAGGGTTCCTAGGCACACTAGTGAGGTCTCCCAAGCCATCAACCATGGCATTTTCAAAAATTATGGTGCCTACAAACCCTAAAGTACGGATCGTTTGCTAGATATCTAGGCGAACAAGAACTAGTTAACAGTTAACTAAATAAAATACGGAAATACAACCTTTGTAGATCCGGTGCTCCACCTCCATAGCTCCGCAACGAGGTCCTCTCCGCTGTCCAAATCAAATCCGGGCTCTAGGATCGGCTTCGTCGGAGAATGGGCAAGCTAGGTCGTCGATGTCCATGCCGAAGATGATCTACGTCGAGGCATCGATGAATCAAGCTCCACCTTCACCAAACCCTAAAATCTTGTGAAGGAAACACACTCTACTACTTGGCAAGAGGTAGAGGATGAAGAAATAGGAAGTGGGTTAACTTTAGAATTGGATTTCTCACTCATATCCAACAATCACCATTGATGGACTTTGCTTTTCTTCACTTGAAGAAGAAGAAGAAGATGAAGATGATAAGCATAGAATTATGATAAGTATATCTTTTATCAAAAAGAAAATCCAATACTTATCATAACTAACTAGGGTTAGGTGTAGAGAATTAACCATGGTGATTAGAGTGGGTTAGGGTTAAGCAAAATGACAAGAATGGTGGCATATAGTCAAATGTTCATGAAGCATCCAATAAGAAACAAAAATAGCCTCCATTCTTATCATAACTCATAACCTTTTTCATTTAAATAAATAAATGAATAAATGAAATGATAAAGCAAACCCTAATCAACTCTTAACCATTGTTTAATTCTTCACACTTAACCTCAAGAGCAAACATCATCAAACATGATACAAAGATGTGTACTAAAGTATATCACATATACTTTGTGCACAATCCAAGTGATAAAATCCGTTTAAAGTGAACCAATACTAGTTAGTGCAAAGTAATATATCAAATATATAATTATGCATTAAATCATTAAATCAACACTTGATTCAATGACCAGGTTATGTCGCACACAACCGACTAGTATACAATATATCGGCTTATCGAATCATCGCTTGAATCGATAACTAGGTTATATCGCATACAACCATTCGATATATTTATCGCGAGAATAGAATACGGTATCACATACACGCATTATTCTCGGTCCCGCACATATCTCATATGCGCTCCTATTTCGTTTCGCTTGAGCCAGGAAACCTCTGTGTAGGACTCTAAAGACTCGTCAATACGCCGGCAGCAGGCGATGATCATATCAAACACCCACAAGCCGCAAGCGGTCTGCTAAACGTAACGGCCACCCGGGTATTGAGCGATCTGAAGATCGACGAGCAAGCCCGCTCACACTCCAGTGAATCCGACCAGTAACACTACCGTACAGTCCGGTCTGATCGTCTGATATGTCACATATCTCGCCTAGGGGTGGTAAACGTCAGACCCCAATAGCTCAATAAGTCGTGTCGATATGAGGTCTATAACTGTTCGAGAAACTACTGGTAACACTTACCAGTAAATCTCAGCAACCCTGGCCAGGGATTTCCTGTTATAGCCAATCGAACACAGCGCAACATCAACCCCCATATACCGGGAGAGACGAATCCCCTCCTATCGCTCATTGCCTCCATGTGACTCGGGACTGTACCCAAAAACCACCGTTTTGCACGCCCTCTTGGACGTGGTAAGATGGAAATCAAAGCACAGTGGGAACCACACGAGACTCTATGACGATCTCGGGTCAACAGACTACTCTGTACCAGTGTCACCAGAGAACTGCCATCTGACGTGAGGTATAATACCATCTGGGAGTTCTCGGCGAGTCCGTCCAGTGTACCCAGTCTCTACTGAGCACCCGTACATCATCTCTGATGTCAAACACCAATGGATATGGGATCATCCATCGCCCATCTGTATGGGTCGAGAAGGTATACGCTAGTCTACTCTGGTATATCGATGCCCCGTCTCGATACACCCACGACTAGGGACTTTGAAGGATGTACTTATAGACTACCATGTCCCCACTAGTATGATCCTCATCATAGTCCAGGTAGTCAAGTACAGATCCTAAGGGCTTTACCAACATGTAACAGAGAGACAATCAGCATACACGTTAAGGTAAAGAGTAACCAGATAGCATACTATCATGTCGAGCAAGAAAGTCCTCCCTATATATGTCCCAGCATCCACTACAATATACATCCTATGTACAGTAATGGCCTCTAGGGCATACATATAACTAACATCAGCAACTATACATTCCTTAAATTTCAAATTTCTTGAATCTATCCTAACCATTTCTTTTCTATCAAAGGTCATATATTCTCCCAACAACACAAGCACGAATGTCGATGGCAACACTCCACCGCCTACCTTACCACCACCACCTACTATTGCAGCTCCCATCAATGAGCAAACGGTACTACTTGAGGCTATTAAGAGCCTCTTGGAGAGTCAGCAGCAGCAGACTGCCATCCTAATACACCGCCCCAAAGCCGAGGCACCCAGAGTCAAGCAATTCCGGGCATTGCACCCAAAACACTTTTCGGGAAAAGAGAGCCCATTGGAGGCAAAAGAATGGCCTTAATCGATTAAAGATGATCTGGCAGCAGCTCAAGTTCCAGATATTGTATGGGTGAGAGTTTCTAAGTTGCAACTGACAGACAACGCCAGAATCTGATGGAAGGCTGAGAAAAGCCGTCTCACCCAACCTATTGAGTGGAAGACATTTCGCGATATGTTCGATGCAAAGTACTTCTCTGAGAATTCCCGTTTTGACATGAAACAATAGTTCATCCACTTACAACAAGGTTCGATGTGGAGCAAGTCTGTGGATGAATACGATACTGAGCTTACTATGCTCAGCATGTAAGATATTGTCTCAAATTCAATTTCTTAATCTCACTTATTACACTGCTAACACAAAGTCATAACAGGTTCACTGCACACCTGATTCCTACTGCTAAGATCTGGGCATGACGATTTCAACAAGGGTTGGACCCGAAAATCCAAGCTGCACTCACTACAGGGGATTTCCTAACCCATGAACTTGCTTTGAAGGTTGTCCGACGCTATAAGCCAGTTGTGAAGAAGAAAGGAGACCGCAAACTGCCGGTATGAAATGCCCTGCCGCACAGATGTCAGGAGGAGCCTCTTTCAGGCCAACTGTTGCACCCAGGAAACCGGGAAGATCATTTAATCGGTCCAGAGCAGATTTTTGTTTCTACTGCAAGAGGACGGGACACTTGACGAAAGACTGCAGGTGTGCAAATGGCATGTGTTTGATTTGTGGCGTATCAACCAGGAGCATGCCCATATCGTATTAACACAGCCCAGACCCGCAATCACATTCCCGCAGCGGCCAGCCATTCAGGCTCCTGCACCTCGTTTAGCTCTCTGTGCACCAGCTCCACGTGGACCTCCTGCAAAGCCTCCTTGTCAATTCCATCAAGCATAGAAAAACGTGCCTCAAAGGTAGAGAAACATGCCCCAAGGATAGAGTAATGTGCCTCCTGTAAGGAGGAATGTACCAAGACATCAGGCTTTCACAATGACGGTTGAGAAAGCCGAATCCATAGGCCAAGTCATCACTGGTAATTCCCAATCCTTTCATATCTTTTCAATCCTTGTATATCCCTGATTGGTCGTTTGCTTTATGCGTGCGCGTTTTGAAATCAAAGAATTAACCGCAATCAAGATGGTGTCACTTGGTAGCTAGCCAGTTGAGTACGGGTCGGTCCACAGGGAAAACGTGTCTTTTCTTATTGTTCTAACGAGTCAATTCCTATTTGTGGTAGGTTTTGATTTCTATAAAAACTGAAATTGAATTTGATTTGGATTAAAACCTTGCTAGGGTTAGGATTAGGTTAGTTTGGAAAGTTAATTCTAGTCACCGCTTTCTTTGCCCTGATTAAGAACATAGGTGTTAGGGTAATAATTAACAAAAGGGATTACCACGACTAGGAAGAAATATAGTTTCTTCCCTTTGGTCCTTATCCGTCCTTTCTTAATTCTTAGCCCTAACCTTTATGTTAATCAACCACAACCGATCTAACTAGGGAATCACCGCTATCTCGTGGGATAGGGTGCCGTAGTGAGCGGTGTGTGTTTGACTAACATAGAGCACTAATTTATAGAATTATACGGGCAAGAAAGGAGTGAGAGATTTTCATCTCTCAAACCTTCCCCAAACCTAACCCTAGCAAGTGAGGAACTACTCACTCATTAGGGAATTAATAATGGAATTCATTTTTTATTTTTTTATTTTTTAATTATCTAATTAACATGCAGATAATAAAAGACAGATATGAAAAATTGCAGAAATATAAATTGCAAATAAGGAAAATTCAAAATAAAAACTTACTTTTATTGGTGCACTCTTTGACCATTACAATGGAATGAAAATTTTAAACTAGAAAATAAAAAGAGACATGCTCAAAAAAGAGCTATAGGCTTCCTATTTATAGATAGGAGAAACCCTAGGATTTACATCTGATCCACATCTAAAATTACAAGACTACCCTAAGAAAACCGGGTCAATGCACCGACTCCCACCGACACGCACCGACAGGTCCTTTGCACGGCCGCGGAACCGCGGCCATAAGCCTTGTTTGGCCGCGGATCCGCGGCCATATGGCGGGGTCTCTATCTTAAATCTTTAGGGCTGCTTCATGTTGCATTTTACTTCTGGTTTCTTCACTTGGTTTCTCAGAATATCTTCTATTTTCTTCCAGATTTCCACAGTGCAGAATGTTGTGGAATTTTAACGTTCGCTTCGTGTTGAAGTCTTGAATCTTGTGCTGCCCTCATACGTTGTGCAATCGAACTGTTCATTGATTTTCATTTGTTCCTTAAACTGTAGGCGGTATCATAAAAATTCTTCTATTTGTTGGTCGTGGTCTCACTTTGTAGCGTTTTTTTTACTATTTTCACTGTATTGTTCCGAGAACCTGTAACCTGCAACTATTAAGCAGACATGAACCAAAAGCACCTATTTATTTGCAATATGATTAAGAATGGGGAATATAATAATGCAAAAATCTGTTATGAACAAATACCCCCAAACTTATCTTTTGCTCATCCCGAGCAAAACCAATTTATTCTCGAAAAAATCCTAACCTCACTTTCGCAGGAAACGCGATTGCACTGAGCTCGTGCAACAAGCCGTTAAACCTCTAGGTGTCCCTAGTAGGAGGAGTGTTGTCCCCTGAGGGTTTTCAGCGGATACTACCCACAAAATACGATCAATTTGGCCTATTGACTTTCATTCTTCAATTCGGTGTTTTAACAAGAAATTCTATTATGTTCAACTCAGAAACCATCAACCCGTAAGTTTCAAACTCACTTATCATTTTACTTAAAATTGTATATGTTCTGTAAATTTATTTAGCTTTCAGCATCTTTTGAATTTTCCTTCTAAGGTTCCATCTCAACTTAGGAATTTTTATCATCTCCACTGAAGATATAAGTCTTATTTTTCATTCCTTATCTCTCATCCAAACCCCAATCATATACCCCTACGTGTGTGTATGTATCACCCCTATACTTGGAAATTCAATTCAAGCTATCATACTCTTGTCCATTGTCCAAAGTACTTTTAGTTGTTGAATTTTAGATGAAATTGCTCACACATCCTTCATGCGACCGTTAATACTTCTTGAAGTACTAACGACCGATTACAAAATGTGTTTGCGTATTAAGGCGTAATTCCTCGTCTTGTAATACCTAAGGCTTTAGCAGTGACTCCCAAACCAGTTGGTCTAAGGCACTAGGTGATAAAATACCCTCGCTATATATATTTTTATTTTACGCAGTCTTAAGTGATTACAAAACTAGTGTTCATTTTTTTTATCTCTTTATACACACTTATACTTTTATCTAATTTTTTTCTCATATCAAGGATTTTAGACAAGAGCAATTCAAGGTATCCTCTACTATCCTAAATTTCAAGGTGCGTGTATGTGCGAGTTGTAGGGTATATATTTTCAGAATTTACCCTTAAGGTTCGGAATTATTTTTCAGCCTTACACTTCAATAAAAATTTCAATACTCTTCCCTTATTTTGACTTGGCCCAAGAAGTGAACTCAAAATTTACCTATTTCTAAGTAAAGTATAAGAACATATATTTTCTACCGTTAAATTTTAAGAAAGGTTATTTTTAGGATTTTTAATTTACTAAGTTTTGGGATCCAATTTTTCTTAGCTAGTTAACCGTCTTGTCAAACTTAAGTCAATTATGGCCAAAATTGAATTTTTCAATTTTTATAATTTTTAAAATTTTTCAATTTTTTTTATTTGATTTTATTTTTATATATATTTTTTATTTTCATTTTTTAATTTTTTTATAATTTTTTTTATAAAGATGCAATGCAGAATTAAACATGCAAAAGAAAAAGAAAAAATATGTACAAAAATTAAAAATATACAATGCAATGCAATGATAACTATTTACAACCACCTCCTCCCTCAAACTTACCAAAAGCAGTGCCCTCACTGCTCAGGCCCTCGCCGTCCCCTTGAGCGTGAATGGGAACGCTCCTCTCACGCTAGCAGCGTAGATACGCCATGTTCTATCTCAGTCACCCGGTGATCCAAGTTGGTCACCATCCCCACCAAATTATCAATCCCCCTAATGGGACTTCTAAGAAGACGTGCATGTTCTATGGGGGTATGCTCTTTCTAGCTCGCGATCGAGCTGGAGCTGGGTGTTCTGGCTAGTACATGTTCGGCCGGTTCCCTTCGCGACCATACATCAGTCAAGCGGGTATAGGACGTGGATATGCCCTCAATGAGAGGCCTAGTCGGTATACCTCCATACATGTAGAATTCAAATTCCTCCACAGGGAGGAAATAGCGACACAGTTGTGTCACTAACATGGGGCATGGGTAATTTGCGGCCCTTTTGCCAGCACCAATTGAATTAAGTAAAACCGTGCACATGTAAAATCTAGGGTCCTAGTCATTAGAGTGTGCACGATATGAAGTGACGGGGTGAAAATGTGGTATTATGTGAACTCCCAAAAATATTATTTTTTGCCCACCGGCACACGGTTAAAACAATAGCGAAAAGGGTTCTAGCCTGTATTCGCTTCCTCGGTTCCCTCGAACAGTCGTTACCCATTAAGGGTAAGTAATCTTCAAATTGAAGGGGCTGGACGTGAACAGGTAATCTAGGAGTTAAAGTGACTTCATGGATGAAGTCTCTTTCAATAATTATCTCCCTATCGCCCCAAAATAGTTTGATAAAACCGTATTGTGTAAGGCAGCCATCTTCCATGCACTCGTAAAAACGAGTGACTAGATCTGAAAGAGCGTAAGCATTGGGATGATTATATATTAAAAAATTCCACCCCCTCTATGTGATTTCATCAGCAAAATAACTCCCATAAGTTGTGTATGAAAAGATTTGTGAGAAATCACGTTCTGATTGCATGTTTGGTGCCACCACAGAAAGTTCACAGATTTAAAAAAAAATTAACAGAGAGGATCTAAGGAATGCAAACCTCCTCTGAAAGATTCAGAGGGAGACGACACAGAATCACGGTGGAAGCGCGGCGGAAGTGCGGTGGGAAGAGGGTTTCGGCGGCGGTTGCGCAGCGCGGTGGAGCGATCTCCTTACTCTGGCTGCGGCGGCGGCTAGGGTTTTCTGAGGGGATTTTTTTTTAGGGTTATGAAAACAGAGAGGAGTCGGGTGTTATTTATAGGGGGAGTGTGTTGGTTATTTGTAAAAAGACCCTCTTAAAGAGAGGAAATTATTTGCAAATAAAATTTTTATTTTTATTTTATTAAATCTGGAAATTTACAAAAATACCCCAAATTTTTTTTATTTTCAAATTTTCATTTTTTATGTTATTTTGTTTTTATATAATTACAAATGATACATACCCCCAAACTTGTTTGAAACGGTGTTTCAGCTAGATAATCGAAAATTTAGGGGTAGATGGAGGAAGATCAGTCAATATAAATCGGCTCCTGCAAAAACAGGAGCTCCTCCGAATGGTCCGCGGTGAGGAACGGTTTAAGTCGATGTCCATTCACTTTAAACAGTGAACCATCCTCCTGGTTTTCTAGATCGATCGCACCGTGCGGATATACGGTGCGTATCATAAATGGCCCTTTCCATTGAGATCTGAGCTTGCCGGGATGGAAATGTAACCGAGTGTCGTAAAGAAAAACCTGTTGACCAGGTTTGAAAGTCTTGCGCATAAGGTGTTTATCGTAGAACACCTTCGTTCGGTTTTTAACAACTACTGCGTTCTCATAGGCTTCATCCCGCAGCTTGTCTAATTCGTTCAACTACAGCTTTCTATTGCTGCCCACATCTCCCAAAGATAGATTCAATACTTTAATTGCCCAAAATGCCTTATACTCTATTTCAACTAGAAGGTGGCAAGCCTTTCCATAAACAAGCCTATATGGAGACATGCCAAGATCGGTCTTATAGGCGGTACGGAATGCCCAAAGGGCATCAATCAGTTTTGATGACCAATCTTTACGGTTTTTGGAAACCGTTTTCTCCAATATCTATTTAATCTGCCGATTCGAAATCTCGTCTTGCCCACAAGTTTGGGGATGATAGGGCATTGACAGCTTGTGAGTAATGGAGTATTTCCGCATTAAGGACTCGAAAGTCCTATTACAAAAGTGAGATCCATTATCATTGATAATCGCGCGAGGATGCCCAAACCGAGAAAAAATGTTTTCTTTGAGAAATCTAACGACAACCTTGTAATCGTTAGTTCGGCTGGGCACAGCCTCGACCCATTTTGAAACATAGTCAACAACAAGTAGAATATACATGTTCCCAAAAGAGTTGGGAAATGGTCCCATAAACTCTATCACCCAAACATCAAATATTTCAACAACCAAAATTGGTTGGAGCGGCATTTCATTTCTCCGAGATATTCAGCCCAAGTGTTCGTTAGTGTATATGCCCTAGAGGCCATTACTGTATCATACTAGCTTGTATATTACTTGATGGAAGCTTGGGATATTCACAGTTGTATATACAATCTTGCTCGAAATGGTAGTATGCTACTTGGTTTGTCTCTGCTTTAATATGTGCATGTGTTTCTTTTAGCATATCCCTGATATACATATTAGTAGAGCCCTTAGGATCTTTGCTTGATTACCAGCGTTGTGATGGCGCTCACACTCGTGGGAGCTGGGTGATCTATAAGCACATCCTCATACAGGTCCCTAATCGTTGGACTATCGAGACAGGGCATCGATACTCCGGAGTAGACTAGCGTATGCGCTTCTCATCCCAGCGTGGGAGACGGTCTGTCCCACAGCCGTCAGTACGTCGTACTTGAGATAGTATGCGGGTGCTCGTTAGGTTACGAGTACACTGGACAGGACTCGTCGGGAACTGTTGGTTGGTATTATACCTATCGTCAGTTATCAGTTCCCAGGTGATATAAGTACAGCTTAGTCCGCTGACTTGACACTGTCACTTCGCCTCGAGTCTGTTCCCACTGTACTTTGATTACTACCCTACCACGGCTCAAAGGAGTCGTGCAAATAGGTAGTAGTTGGGTGCAGTCCCGAAGCACTTGGAGGCAGTGACGGTTAGACAGGATTCGTCTCTCCCGGTATTGGGGGTTGACATCGCGCTGTGTCTAGGAGAGCCATTACACGAGTAGTCCCTGGCCAGGGCAAGCGAGATATACTGGTAGGTTTCCAGTGTTATTTCAGGGTGTTCTGGGCTACACTCCGACACGACTTGTACCGCTATTAGGAGACTGACGTTCACCGCTCCCTAGGCCCGCCATGCAATGTATCAGACGAACAGACTGGACTGTACAGAGATTGTCACATACAGGCTCAGTAGGAGTTCAGATGGGGTTCACCTCGTCAGTCTTCTTATCGACATCTACCTGGGGACCGTTACGTACAGCTAGTGCCACTTGCGGTCTGTGGTTAAACCCACTGCCAGCGTAGTGTCGAGTCTTTAGAGTCCCACACAGAGAGCTATTCGCCTTTAGGCAAAATGAGTAGAGGTCGCATGGTTTTGCGACAGGGTTCGTTCACATCCGTGCACTTGTGCACGTTTGCTGTCCGGACAGCTTATACTAGCGGGCTTTGGTTTAAGCCGGATCCTAGTATATGATTTGGGATTGGTTTTTCTCATTGTATTCGTGTTCCTCGGATCACGAATACGGGTGCGTATACACAGTTGCTTGAGACAGAGGGAGAGGACTTTGATTAGGGTTAATGACTATTGTCATTTTATTAACCCTAATGCTTATGTGTGTATTATTGTTAATTGATATTAGTTTAATAATTGTGCATGGCTATGGTTGTTGACCATTTGACCTTCTTGACTTGTTAACCTTGGTTGACACTTTAACCATCATCATTTCATTTGGAAGATGCTCTTTGATCCTTGCAATTTGCATTAAAAATGAAATGATGATGGTCATGTCTTGATTAAGCCATGACAATTATCTCACTAATTATCTAATAACAATAATTCACATATATGAGAGAATGCTTCATATTATTCTCTCATTCTATTATTCACATTCTCTCTCTTGTTCTTCCTCTCCCTCAAGCTCTCCCCTCTCATGTGTTGAGAAACACTTGAGCTTGAGAAAAACCCTCTCTTGATAATCTCTACTCTCATCTAGGGTTCAAGGATTAGCACTTCTTGCACCCTAGTTACTTCTAGCTTGGAGTTGAAGCCAAAGGTCGAGGCTTTCGGGCGGATCTTTCTTCGACGTGAGAAGACGACAAAGGTGACCTCTTTCCACTACTCCAAGGAGAAAGGAGAGAAGGACATAAAGCTCAAGGTATAACCTTTCTAGCACTAGCTAGTTTCTAGTTAGCTTTAGCTTGTTTTTGTTTAGCAAAGATCCTTCATGGTCTAGTCCATGTTGCCTAAGTTGATAAAAATTCGATTTTTATTCCGTTTTCCGCCTCCCCGCAAGCACCGGGGTGGGCAACGTGGACTTACAGTGGTATCAGAGCCTAACTAAACATAAACTAGCTAGGTAGTAAAGTGTATGGAAGTTCGATCGGAAAAATCGCAAAAACCTAAACATCAAAACCCTAACTTTCTGTTGAAATTTTTTGTGCTCAAAAAATAAAAAGTTTTACTCCAAAAATCGGCTCAGGGTTTTATGAAGACAGCCACCAAAAACGGTTGCCTGAATCCTTCAAACCGCCGCGGTTCCGCGGCAATAGGCATACATTTGCCACGGAACCGCCGCCGTTTAAGCTCTTCTCGTGACCGGGTTTGGTGCAGTGTTCATCTGGTAGGGTTTTGGGATTTTTAAGATGGTTTATATGTGCCCAGGTTTTCCAGAATAGAAATTTGTTTTTGGGGGCCTATAAATCCGTATTTTTTTTATCGAACTTCAATACACTTTGACTAAAAGGTTATATCTGTGATGTTTATATGTATTGAACGTCGGCTAATCGCTATATGTCGATTAGTCGGGGTTATACATATCTGTGATCTGTGATTGATGATGGTATGTGTATATGAATGGGTTGGATTGTCGCGGATGAATAGCCGGGGTGGATGTGAGATGAGTGTTGCTTTTTCTTTCATTCATTGTAATATGTAAATTGATGTAATATTATTATTTGTTTGGCCGCACAACTGGGTCGGGGTTGTAGCCGTCATTGTATAATTCTTTTTACTGTTTTTGCTCCTAGGATAGACCCATGGAGGGGGTGCACAAACTACCGGGTGTTTCAAAGTGCCGAGTGGCCTACTCACGGTGGTGAGGGAGGTTGCTTCGCTTCGGGTACTTGGCGGGTAGTTTGCCGCACCCGTAGGGGTCTTGGGTGGGGTATTGGCTATTCACAGCGACCGTGTAATCCGCTATTCATTGCAGGCTCGAACGGATTGCGGATTCCTAGTATATCCAATGTATTCATCTGTGATCTGTAATGTCCATCATTGCTATATATTTATATATGATAACTATTTAGGCGTTGCTTATGTTTTACAGCCGCGCTAGCCCAGCCCCCGCTCTGTCGTTAGTTAAGTAACCTAACGGATGATGACGGGGCCCCGTGGCGAATGCGAATGGCATAAGCGTACGTCATATTTTGGTTGTTTTCTGCAATGGTAGGATTAAATGATGGGACGCATTAAAAGAACTAATGCAAGAAAATAAACCAAGTAAAAGTCGATTGGAACACTTTGAAAACCACTCGGTTCTTTTCAAAACTAAACTTTTAAACGCGGAGCATGAACCACTCCTTTTAAAAGCTATCTCGTTCCATCGATTATATCAAGTTCACTACGTTCACGGTTTCGCCAAAACCATTCGTAGCCCTCCGTCATTCCACATGAATGGTCAAAAAGTATTCAAGCTATGTATTTTGGCCAAAGTCAAGGCATAGTGATTGGTAGCTATTGGGTATTCATGTGCAGCATAGATAGATGCGTTGGTTTGGGACAGTCGTGCTGCCATTTTGGCCAAAGTCAAGGGTAGGTACGGGTTGGTCCAAATTAACCAGGAGAATGATGGGTAGAACTTGACATGTGACTTATGATATTTTGGCCAAAGTCAAGGTCATAAGAGCATGGGGCAAAAATCCACATCGGGAGTTTCATAAGTACTGAAACTTGCTAGCGCTGCATACCATTTGGAGTGTGATAATTCTGGTAGGATTCCTTCGGTTTTATCACGCGATGATATTTGGATCCCGATCCTACTGTGAGTATATGCTACTCCTCGGGAAAACTCTCACTTAACGATCAATGCTATAAACTTAGTAGGTGTCTAGAAAGGTGTTAGCGGGGCTACGCCCACAGGGAAAAGAGGTTACTTAATTAAGGAACTTCGCGAAAGCGTTGGAAAACCTCCCTCGAAGTACCGACACTGGCCTGGCTGAACGGTTAAGCAAGTATTGTACGGTGAGATTGATCCTGACTAATCCTTTCTTTACGGTTTGAGAAGGGATTCGAGAGACAGTGGGAGCCATCCAGTTTAGACAAATTAAAATAACTCTAAACTTGCAAGAGCATCATGCTAAAGTGTTTCTTTTCTCTCTCCTAATTGCAGCGACCATTCAACATGACCGGACTTAAGTTATTACTTGATAAAAACATATTGACAGGGCCAAACTACAAAGATTGGCTCAGGAATGTCAAGATGGCAATCACTTACGACAAGTTGGGGTATGTCCTTACCACCAAAGCTCTCCCTGTCCCAGGTCCCAAAACCAGTGTCGTAGATAGGGAAATCTACAAGACCTGGGAAATAGATTGCGCGGAGGCCAGATGCCTCGTACTAGCCTCGATGGACAACGAACATCAGAGGAGGCACGAGAATATGGACCTAGAGTTCATATTTCTTCATACAAAAGAACTGTATGGAGAGCAGTCTCGTATCGCAAGATACGAAGTGTCGAAGAAGTTGTTTTCGGCAAGGTTGGCCGTCGGATCATTGGTAGCGGAACACGTGCTTAAGATGATTGGCTACATTGAGGAGCTCGCGGACCTTGGGACCACGTTGGAGAATGAACTCTATACTGATTTGATTCTCCAGTCCCTTCCTTCCACTTACGTCCAGTTTATTCTTAACTTCAACATGCAAGGAAAGGAGGTTGAACTTTCCGAGCTTCTGAACATGTTGAGGAGTGCTGAGGGCACCCTACAGAAGGGTAGGGAGACATCCACTTTGTTTGTAGGAGGATCTTCCTCTTCTAGAACCAGGGCGAAAGCTAAGGGTAAGAAGAAGAAAGCCCCCGCCAAACCAAGAGGCGGTGTCGGTAAAGTGGATCCAAAGGGAAAAGGAAAAGCAACAAAGATAGCGAGAAAGCTGGTGGGGAAGTAAGAATGCTTCTATTGTCACAAAAGTGGTCACTGGAAACAGGATTGCAAGGCTTGGAAGGCCAGAACACAGGATTTGAAGCGAGTTGCGGCTTCAGCTTCAGGTGTGTATGTTATTGAAAACTGTCTATCAATAAACTCTACATCCTGGGTATTGGATACCGGATCAGGATCTCATATCTGTAATTCTTTGCAGGCGTTGAGAAAGCGTAGAGTTTTGAAGGCAGGTGACATGACCCTCAGAGTTGCAAACGGTGCTATCATGGATGCTGAGGCCGTGGGGGACTATCACCTGGGATTGTCGGATGGACACTTTTTAGTTTTGCGTAGTTGTTATTATGTACCAAATGCAACCTGTAATATCATTTCTGTATCTTTATTATCTAAAGAAGGTTATGAATTTGCATTTGTAAGTAATGTAGTGAACATTCACCTTAATCAAGTTTTGATTGGGTCAGGTACATTGAACAACGGTATATACGTATTAAACCAACCACAGATTTTCAATGTCCAGAATACACACAAAAGAAAGTCTCCAGAAATCAATAAAACTTTCTTATGGCATTGTAGACTGGGTCACATCAATGAGAGAAGGTTGACTAAGTTACATGCAGAAGGATATTTGGATCCGTTCGAATATCAATCGTATGCAACTTGTCAATCCTGTCTCAAGGGAAAGATGACAAAGACTCCGTTCACTGGACACGGAGTAAGAGAGAGCGAGCTCTTGGGACTCGTACACAGCGACGTGTGCGGTCCAATGTCTATACATGCACGAAGCGGTTATTCTTACTTCATTACTTTTACGGATGACTTTTCAAGGTACGGTTATGTCTTCTTAATGAAACATAAATCCGAGGCTTTTGAAAAATTCCAGGAATATAAGAATGAAGTAGAAAAACAAACAGGCAAAAGTATCAAGGCACTAAGATCTGATCGAGGTGGTGAATACTTGAGTGCCGAGTTCCTGCGTTACTTAAAAGAGAATGGAATTCTCTCTCAGCTTACTCCTCCATACACTCCGCAACATAACGGTGTATCGGAGAAACGGAACCGAACCCTATTGGATATGGTATGGTCCATGATGAGTAACGCTGAGTTGCCGCGATCGTTTTGGGGATATGCGCTAGAATCAGCTGCATACCTTTTGAACCGGGTTCCAACTAAGACTGTGCCTACTACACCATATCAGATGTGGTATGGGAAGAGACCCTATCTTAATCACATTAAGACATGGGGATGTCCAGCTTTTGTAAAAAAGCAGCATGCGGACAAGCTCGAGGCACGCTCAGTACAGTGCAAGTTTGTGGGATATCCAAAGAACTCCAAGGGATATTTCTTCTATTGCGAAGAGGAACAAAAGGTGTTTGTTTCTCGCCATGCCCACTTTCTAGAACATCAGTTCTTAGAAAAAGAAATAAGTGGGAGCGCAATAGAACTGGAAGAAATTCCAGAACCACAAGCTATTACTGAAAGCTTAGTAGAACCAGAGGGTTCGAAAGATCAGGACATTCCCACGCCACTCCGCAGAAGTAGTAGGCAGTCTCATCCGCCTGAGAGATACTACGGTTTTCTCATTGACGGGGATAGAGAGGGTTGCATCATAGATTTTGATGAGCCTACTAGCTTCCAGCAAGCCATTCAGAGCATCGACTAGGTAAAATGGCTGGATGCAATACGGACCGAAATGGAGTCCATGTACACCAACAAAGTATGGACGTTGGACATTGCTCCAGATGGGGTAAAACCCGTAGGATGCAAGTGGATCTTCAAAAGGAAGATTGGTGTAAATGGACAGGTTGAGACCTATAAAGCTAGACTGGTAGCAAAGGGTTTTCGTCAGCGACCTGGTTTGGACTATGACGAAACCTTTTCTCCAGTAACTATGCTGAAATCCATTCGGATCCTTCTTGCCATTGCTGCCTTCCACGATTATGAAATTTGGCAGATGGACGTAAAGACAGCTTTTCTAAATGGACATTTAGAGGAGTGTGTCTATATGGAACAGCCAGAGGGTTTCATTCAGAGTGGGAGCAGTGGAAATGTGTGCAAGTTGCTTAAGTCCATTTATGGACTGAAGCAGGCATCGCGGAGTTGGAACATCTGTTTTGATGAGACGGTCAAGGAATTTGGCTTTATCAAAAATCCAGATGAACCATGAATCTATTGTAGATTTGTAGCGAGAACTGTAGTATTCCTCGTTTTATACGTGGATGACATTCTCTTAATAGGAAATGACATTCCTATGCTACAATCTGTCAAGGGGTTCTTGTCACACAGGTTCTCCATGAAAGACCTGGGTGATGCCTCATACATTCTGGGTATCCGGATCTACCGTGACAGATCCAAGAGGATATTAGGACTTTCACAGTCCAGGTACATCGACACCATACTGAAGAGATTCAGTATGGAAGATTCCAAGCGCGGTAATCCACCGGCTTGTCACGGGATCACCCTCTCCAAAGAGATGTCTCCCAAGACTGATTTGGAGAGGGATCGCATGTCTATTATACCCTACGCTTCTGCGGTAGGCTCTATAATGTATGCGATATTGTGTACCAGACCGGATATGGCTTATGCACTGAGTGTGGTAAGCAGGTATCAGTCAAACCCTGGGGAGAAACATTGGATAGCAGTAAAGAACATTCTTAAGTACCTGAGAAGGACTAAGGAGATGTTCTTGGTGTATGGCGGAAAAGACCTCCAGATTGAGGCCTTTGCTGACTCCAGCTTCCAGAGTGACAAGGATGATTCCAAGTCCATGTCGGGTTTTGTCTTTACCCTCAATGGAAGGGCGGTGTGTTGGAAGAGCTCCAAACAGGAAACCATTGCTGACTCGACTATGGAAGCGGAATACATCGCTGCATCTGATGCCGCAAAAGAAGCTGTCTGGATGAGGAAGTTCTTGAGAGAACTTCAGGTGGTTCCGTCCATTGTTGACCCAATACCTCTGTATTGCGACAACAACGGGGCTATAGCTTTAGCGAAGGAACCCAGGTCCCATCAGAAATCCAGACACATCTTGAGGCGGTATCACCTGATCAGGGAGATCGTGAATCGCCAGGAGATCGAGGTTCGGAGGGTTGCTTCAGAAGATAACACAGCAGATCCATTCACCAAGGCCTTGCCCCAGACTCAGTTCGAGCGGCTGATCGAGATGATAGGTCTTCGATACGCCAGTACATGGCCTTAGTGCAAGTGGGAGATTGTTAGTGTATATGCCCTAGAGGCCATTACTGTATCATACTAGCTTGTATATTACTTGATGGAAGCTTGGGATATTCACAGTTGTATATACAATCTTGCTCGAAATGGTAGTATGCTACTTGGTTTGTCTCTGCTTTAATATGTGCATGTGTTTCTTTTAGCATATCGCTGATATACATATTAGTAGAGCCCTTAGGATCTTTGCTTGATTACCAGCGTTGTGATGGCGCTCACACTCGTGGGAGCTGGGTGATCTATAAGCACATCCTCATATAGGTCCCTAGTCGTTGGACTATCGAGACAGGGCATCGATACTCCGGAGTAGACTAGCGTATGCGCTTCTCATCCCAGCGTGGGAGACGGTCTGTCCCACAGCCGTCAGTACGTCGTACTTGAGATAGTATGCGGGTGCTCGTTAGGTTACGAGTACACTGGACAGGACTCGTCGGGAACTGTTGGTTGGTATTATACCTATCGTCAGTTATCAGTTCCCAGGTGACATGAGTACAGCTTAGTCCGCTGACTTGACACTGTCACTTCGCCTCGAGTGTGTTCCCACTGTACTTTGATTACTACCCTACCACGGCTCAAAGGAGTCGTGCAAACAGGTAGTAGTTGGGTGCAGTCCCGAAGCACTTGGAGGCAGTGACGGTTAGACAGGATTCGTCTCTCCCGGTATTGGGGGTTGACATCGCGCTGTGTCTAGGAGAGCCATTACACGAGTAGTCCCTAGCCAGGGCAAGCGAGATATACTGGTAGGTTTCCAGTGTTATCTCAGGGTGTTCTGGGCTACACTCCGACACGACTTGTACCGCTATTAGGGGACTGACGTTCACCGCCCCTAGGCCCGCCATGTGATGTATCAGACGAACAGACCGGACTGTACGGAGATTGTCACATACAGGCTCAGTAGGAGTTCAGATAGGGTTCACCTCGGCAGTCTTCTTATCGACATCTACCTGGGGACCGTTACGTACAGCTAGTGCCGCTTGCGGTCTGTGGTTAAACCCACTGCCAGCGTAGTGTCGAGTCTTTAGAGTCCCACACAGAGAGCTATTCGCCTTTAGACAAAATGAGTAAAGGTCGCATGGTTTTGCGACAGGGTTCGTTCACATCCGTGCACTTGTGCACGTTTGCTGTCCGGACAGCTTATACTAGCGGGCTTTGGTTTAAGCTGGATCCTAGTATATGATTTGGGATTGGTTTTTCTCATTGTATTCGTGTTCCTCGGATCACGAATACGGGTGCGTATACACAGTTGCTTGAGACAGAGGGAGAGGACTTTGATTAGGGTTAATGACTATTGTCATTTTATTAACCCTAATGCTTATGTGTGTATTATTGTTAATTGATATTAGTTTAATAATTGTGCATGGTTATGGTTGTTGACCATTTGACCTTCTTGACTTGTTGACCTTGGTTGACACTTTGACCATCATCATTTCATTTGGAAGATGCTCTTTGATCCTTGCAATTTGCATTAAAAATGAAATGATAATGGTCATGTCTTGATTAAGCCATGACAATTATCTCACTAATTATCTAATTACAATAATTCACATATATGAGAGAATACTTCATATTATTCTCTCATTCTATTATTCACATTCTCTCTCTTGTTCTTCCTCTCCCTCAAGCTCTCCCCTCTCATGTGTTGAGAAACACTTGAGCTTGAGAAAAACCCTCTCTTGATAATCTCTACTCTCATCTAGGGTTCAAGGATTAGCACTTCTTGCACCCTAGTTACTTCTAGCTTGGAGTTGAAGCCAAAAGTCGAGGCTTTCGGGTGGATCTTTCTTCGACGTGAGAAGACGACAAAGGTGACCTCTTTCCACTACTCCAAGGAGCAAGGAGAGAAGGACATAAAGCCCAAGATATAACCTTTCTAGCACTTAGCTAGTTTGTAGTTAGCTTTAGCTTGTTTTTGTTTAGCAAAGATCCTTCATAGTCTAGTCCATGTTGCCTAAGTTGATAAAAATTCGATTTTTATTCCGTTTTCCGCCTCCCCGCAAGCACCGGGGTGGGCAACGTAGACTCACAGTGTTGGCACCGGGAGCATGTCTTGCAGTATTCGTATGCGTCTTTAAAAAGTCGTGGCCAGTAGAAGCCACACTGCAAGATTTTTTCTGCTGTCTTTTTGGGGCCAAAATGCCCGCCACATGCTTGATCGTGGCAGAATGACAGCACGCTTTTAAACTCGTTGTCGGGGACACACCGACGAATGATTTGGTCGGAACAGTATTTGAAGAGATACGTTTCATCCCAGTAAAAATGTTTTACTTGGGACAGAAATCGGAGTCTGTCCTGATTCGACCAATCGTTTGGTATCAGTCCGGTGGCCAAATAATTTACGATATCTGCGAACCAAGCTTCGCATGACACAGTTAAAAGCTGCTCATCTGGAAAAACATCTTTAATAGGAATTTGAAGTGTAGGCGAAGAAGGAAGTCGTGAAAGGTGGTCGGCGACTACGTTTCCGCATCCTCTCTTGTCTCTTATGATAAAATCAAACTCTTGTAGTAAGAGGATCCAACGTATTAGCCGAGATTTAGCATCCTTCTTCGCAAAAAGATGGCGATGAGCTGAGTAGTCCGTGTAAACGATGACTGGAGAGCCGATTAAATAGGGCCTGAACTTTTCTAGTGCAAACACAACAGCTAAGAACTCTTTTTCAGTTGTTGTGTAATTCAATTGGGCCTCATTTAAGGTCCGGCTAGCGTAATAAATTACATGCGGCATCTTATTTATGTGCTGTCCAAGGACAGCACCAATAGCGAAATCAGATGCATCGCACATAATTTCAAATGTATGCGTCCAGTCGGGAGATGAAAGAATGGGAGCGGAAATGAGTGAGTTTTTCAACGACTCGAACGCCTTCATACAGCTTGAGTCGAAATCAAAAGTGGTGTCCTTGGCCAACAAAAGAGTCAAGGGTCTATCTATCTTGCTAAAATTCTTGATGAACCGTCTATAGAAACCGGCATGGGCAAGGAAGGCTCGGATGTCTTTGACGCACTTGGGAGGAGGAAGATTGGAAATGACTTCAATCTTAGCTTTATCAACCTCAATGCCATTTTGCGAGATGATATGTTCTAAGACAATACCCTCTCGTACCATAAAGTAGCATTTCTTCCAATTTAATGTGAGGTTCTTATCCCTACACCGGGTAAGAACTGCGTCTAAATGTAGCAAACACTCATAAAGTAGTCGCCGAAAATGGAGAAATCATCCATAAAAATCTCCAAATTTTTTTCCACCATGTTTGAAAAGATGCCCATCATACAGAAAGTAGCGGGTGCATTGCATAATCCAAAGGGCATGCGACGGTTAGAGAATGTACCGAAAGGATAAGTAAATGTGGTCTTGTCTTGGTCCTTTTCGGTGATGGGAACTAGATTATAGCCGGAGCAGCCATCCAAAAAGCAGTAAAATTCATGCCCAGCCAATCGTTCTATCATTTGGTCAATGAAAGGTAATGAAAAGTGGTCTTTCCGTGTCGCGGCGATGAGTTTTCTATAATCAATGCAAACTCGCCACCCAGTTTGGGTGCGAGTAGCTATTAACTCATTCACCTCATTAGTTATGACCGTTATGCCCGATTTCTTTGGGACAACGTGAATGGGGCTAACCCACTGACTATCAGAGATAGGGTAAATGATACAACTATCAAGACATTTTACAATCTCCTTTTTAACAGCCTCCTTCATGATAGGGTTGAGGCGTCTCTGTGGATCCCTTACTGGCTTGGCATCATACATCATATGTATATGATGTTCAACTATGAGGGGACTAATCCCCTTGATGTCCGCCATAGTCCAGCTAAAAGCTTGCCGATTATTTCGTAAGACCATTAAAAGGGCTTTCTCTTGCTTGAGGGCTAGAGAGGCCGATATGATAACAGGAAGGGTTTCATTCTCACCTGAGTAAGCGTATTTAAGGTGAGATGGCAATAGCTTGAGTTCGAGTTTTGGAGGTGAAACAATTGAAGGTAAAATTGGTGAAACTGTCTCGAACTCGAAAGATTCCAACAATGGTTCGAAGCGAGTGTAAGCAACCGAGTCGGATGGTTCAGTTAACTCATCCGAAAATTCAAAGGACTCAAACTCGGGTGGTGATTCTTCAAAATCGTTCGAAAAAGTGAAACACTCGTAATCGTTATCGGGTGTGAAAATTATGTCAGATTCAAGGAGGAACACACTAGTGGCGTCAAAACTGCTGTGATCGAACAGAAATTTTTCGAGCTCACAGTCCTCCTGAGTGATCTTTTGGATCGAGCAAACATCAAGTATATTAGCATTAGGATCGGAGGGCTAATTTCCCAACTTAAAAATGTTGAGTTCAATTGTCATGTTTCCAAAAGATAAGTTCATCGAACCATTACGACAATTAATCACCGCATTAGAAATCGCAAGGAAGGGTCGACCGAGTATCACCGAAATTTGACTCCGGGGGTTAGCTACATGCTGTGTGTCCATAACAATGAAATCAACGGGGAAAATGAAGTTCCCTACTTTAATCAACACATCCTCTAACTCACCCCTACGATGGGTGATGGATCGGTCGGCCATTTGGAGAGTACAATGTGTGGGTTTCAGCTCTCCAATGCCTAATTGTTCATATACTGAATTGGGAAGCAAATTAACACTGGCACCAAGATCTAAAAGTGCACGATTGATGTTCTTATCCCCAATTGTTATTGAAATTGTAGGACAGCCAGTGTCCTTACGTTTTTGGGGTAAAGGTTGGGTAAGAGCATCACTTACTGCACTAGCCAAGAAAACTTTCTTAGGTACCCGCGATTTCCTCTTTTTGGTGCATTAGTCCTTCAAGATTTGAGCGCAAGAAGGGACTTGTTGGATTGCATCCAAGAGAGGTATGTTAATGCTAACCTATTTGAATAACTCCACAATCTTCTCCATTTGGGGAGTTTGTTTATTAGGTCTCAACCTGTTTGAAAATGGAATATTTTGAAAATTTGTTGAGTCCAATGTTTGTGGAGTAGATTGCGGAGTTGGAACAGATCCCAGTGTTGGTGTTTTCGTGGAGTGAGATGTGGGTCCATTCGAATTAGAAGAAGTATAGCCTTATGAAGAATGAAGAACAGGCTCTGAAGAAGACGAAGAAGATGAAGGAGATGATGAAGAAGAAGAAGCGGCGGCCGGGGTGTCGTCGTTATTGCCAACGTTGTTGTGCAATACCTTTCCAGATCTCAATGTAGTCACGGCACTCACATTATGATTTTGTTGTTCATGAGCAACATATGTATTTTGTGTGTGACCGGGATTTGGCAGTGCTTGATATGGAAGTTTTCCCTTCTCTCACTAGCTTAACGCAGCATTCAGTTGTGCAATTTGGGCTTCAAATGTTTTGATGCTCTAATCATGTGAAGTACTGTGTTGCACCAAAGACTGAATGGACGATTGGATGCTGGCTGAGGATTGCGTAGATTGTTTTAAAAATACATCCAGACTTTGTTCTAGCAAGGTAACATTATCGTTATTTGGCTGAACAAAATTGTTTTGAGGATAAGAGTTGTTTGGTATAAAGTTGTTCATTGGGTTTTGGTAAGGTTGGGGTTGGAAAAGTTGCTGATATTGAATTTGTTGAGGGGCTTGTTGTTGTAGAAGAGGCCTCTGAAAATTGTTATTGCCTTGGAATTGTTGATTTTGATTCCAAGCAAAATTTGGGTGGCTCCTCCAACCAGGATTATAAGTTGAAGAGTATGGATCATTTCTTTGTCTTTGCTGAAAGGCAGCATTGACTTGATCTTGTCCTTGAACATGCGGGTTGTAAGGACACTCTTCGGTTAGATGGGACGGATCCGAACAACAAGCGCAAATAGTGCGTGGGGGTAAAGCTGGGGCAGGAGAAGGCGATGAGAATTTGCTCTCAATTGCTTCTAGTTTTTTCGTGAGTGCAGCAATTTCGGCCTTCATTGCAATCGACATATCAAGTTGATGTATGCCTGCCCTAGACTGACCAGATGAAGTAGATGAAGTGGTCTTAGTGCTTTCCCACTGAAGAGTTTGTTCAGCAAGATCGTCGAGAAATTACCAAGCTTTCTCGCTAGATTTTGTAAGAAAGTGATCTTGACAAATGGTTTCCAACAACTGCTTAGTTGCTGGGTTCAGTCCTTCGTATAAAGTTTGGTAAAGTTGCCATTTCTCGATACAGTGGTAAGGGCACTGAACAAGAAGGTCCTTAAATCTTTCGAAACACTTCCAAAAAGGTTCGGAAGGAAGCTGGGAAAATTGATTAATTTCGTTGCGAATTCTCGCGGTCTTGTGGTGTGGGTAAAACGTTTTTAGAAAAGCCTTAACAAACTTTTCCCAATTTTTTATGGAGTGCGATGCTGTGCTATATAACCATTTTTCAGCTAGGTCACATAAAATGAATGGAATGACACGTAGCCTTATAGCATCATCAGAAAGTTGGGTGGTCTTCATCATTGCGCAAACATTCTGGAATTTGTTAATGAAGATGTAGGCATCTTCGAATTTCAGCCCGTGAAATTTGGGCAACATATTGATGAAGTGGGGTTTAATTTTGAAGTTATCCCCACTCGCCGGTGGATGTGAAAGACAAGTGGGAAGTGCGGTGCGGGTGGGATAGAAAAGATTCTGGAGCGCGATTCGTTGGGGCGCTTCAACAGGAGGGTGTGGTGGGTTATTCGCACCCAGTTGAGGTGGAATCAGTCCCGTAGGTAAGGGGTTATTAGGATTGAATCCCGACATCTCCTTAGAAGATGATGAATTTGAAGATGAAGCTAAAGAGGTGGAAGGAGTTTCGACTTCGGAGTCGAACGGGTCGTCAGTAGGCACTAACAAGACACGGACTAAACGGACGCTAGTGTCCCTAGTCCAACTGGACATACTGTAACGAGGTGTAGTGTAATCAAAAAGTAAAAATAAAAGGTGGGGGTAAGAAAACGTCAATGAGAGAATGTGGGTGCAAGTGGGGTGCAATGGATTTCTGGCGACAAAATGGTAAGTTTTTTTTTCTTTTTTTGTAAAAATTTTGTTTTGTGGTTTTTTTTTATAAAGAGTTTTGCAAAAGATTTTTTCATATGGAACTAGAGACACTTTCAAGCAATCACAATATGCACAATCAAGCCTAGAGCTAGGGTCTCCTAAGTCAACTAGACTGCTCCTAACTGTTCCAAAAGGCAAGTTGTGAGATATCCTCGAATCGCCTCTTCACCGTCAATTGTGACCAGGTAAGCACAAGTAAAGAAAGGAGGGATCCGCTCACGAATCACCATGAGACGGGCCTTTTAAAAGTACATTTCCCACTTGTCTAGCCTAGGCACCACAAAGTCAAGTTTTGATAAACGACTGATGCCTACAACTTTTCCTTTGTCCTAATGAGCACGACAGTCCTTATTGGCTGAGTCTAATATTTTTTTAATTAACTCAAGAGTTGATGCAAATGCTTTTTGTGATTTTTGGGGTCCTAGGAAGGGTAATGAAATCCCCACCCAATCTGGATTGGTGTTATAGCCCCTTAAAAGTCCGTTTTAAAAAAATGCAAAGCAGTAAACACACAAAAATCCAAAACACTTGTAAATTTTTTTTTTATTTGCGGCGCAAAGAATCCTACACAAGATTGATTTATTGGAAATGGGGAAGAAATTTTGCGTAAAGAACCCTGCAGGAAAATTTTTCAGAGGACTACAGAGGGCAGAAGAGAGGAGAAGAATGCTTACAGAGAAGTTTCCAGTTGCTGACGTCAGCAAAGTGCGGCGGTTCCACGGCAGAATGCTCCCTTTAGCCGCGGTTCCACGATTGTTTAGTTGGATCTGACCTCCAAAATCTTTCTGTTATCTGTTGTGGTTCACCTCTGTATGTTCAGATCTGCTGTGTGCTGTTTTGTTCACGGGATTTTTCCAGATCTGAATCTGTTAGTCTTTCCGTTCCTGCACAATTCGCACGAAAACCCTTCAAAAAATAACAAGATGATAATTTTTTTGTTTTTTTATATTTTTCAGTCTTTATGATTTTTTTTAATTTTTAATTAAACCGAAATTACAAAAAGAAAATAACTACCGTTATCCCCGGTAACGACGCCATTTGATTGGTCGTTTGCTTTATGCGTGCCCGTTTTGAAATCAAAGAATTAACCGCAATCAAGACGGTGTCGCTTGGTAGCTATCCGGTTGAGTACGGGTAGGTCCACAGGGAAAAACGTGTCTTTTCTTATTATTCTAACGAGTCAATTCCTATTTGTGGTAGGTTTTAATTTCTATAAAAACTGAAATTGAATTTGATTTGGATTAAAACCTTGCTAGGGTCAGGATTAGGTTAGTTTGGAAAGTTAATTCTACTCACCGCTTTCTTTTCCCTGATTAAGAACATAGGTGTTAGGCTAATAATTAACAAAGGGGAATAGCACGACTAGGAAGAAACATAGTTTCTTCCCTTTGGTCCTTGTCCGTCCTTTCTTAATTCTTAGCCCTAACCTTTATGTTAATCAACCACAACCAGTCTAACTAGGGAATCACCGCTATCTCGTGAGATAGGGTGCCGTAGTGAGCGGTGTGTGTTTGACTAACATAGAGCCCTAATTTATGGAATTATACGAGCAGGAAAGGAGTGAGAGATTTTCATCTCTCAAACCTTCCCCAAACCTAACCCTAACAAGTGAGGAACTACTCACTCATTAGGGAATTAACAATGGAATTCATTTTTTCTTTTTTTTCTTTTTTAGTTATCTAATTAACGTGCAGATAATAAAAGACAGATATGAAAAATTGCAGAAATATAAATTGCAAATAAGGAAAATTCAAAATAAAAACTTACTTTTATTGATGCACTCTTTGACGATTACAATGGAATGAAAATTTTAAACTAGAAAATAAAAAGAGGCATGCTCCAAAAAGAGTGTAGGCTTCCTATTTATAGATAGGAGAAACCCTAGAGTTTACATCTGATCCACATCTAAAATTACAAGACTACCCTAAGAAAACCGGGTCAATGCACCGACTCCCACCGACACGCACCGACACGTGCTTTGCACGGCCGCGGAACCGCGGCCATAAGTCTTGTTTGGCCGCGGATCCGCGGCCATATGGTGGGGTCTCTGTGTCAAATCTTTAGGGCTGCTTCATGTTGCATTTTACTTCTGATTTCTTCACTTGGTTTCTCAGAATATCTTCTATTTTCTTCCAGATTTCCACAGTGCAGAATGTTGTGGACTTTTACCGTTTGCTTCGTGTTGAAGTCTTGAATTTTGTGCTGCCCTCATACGTTGTGCAATCGAACTGTTCATTGATCTTCATTTGTTCCTTAAACTGTAGGCGGCATCATAATGATTCTTCTATTTGTTGGTCATAGTCTCACTTTTGCAGCATTTTTTTTACCATTTTCACTGTATTGTTCCGAGAACCTGTAACCTGCATTTATTTAGCAAACATGGATCAAAAGCACCTATTTATTTGCAATATGATTAAGAATGGGGAATATAATAATGCAAAAATCTGATATGAACAATCACTATATTTTTCCTGTATCTAAAACCAGCCTCACACAACTTAGGTACTATACTAGTAGCTACCCTTCCTGCACTCGTACTTTTCGACACTGGAGAATCATATTGCTTTATGTCGCAACGGTTCATCCGAAATCATGCGATTCTAGTTAAACCGTTCGTATCTGTTAGTTATATGTATGCCCTAGAGGCCATTACTATACATAGGATGTATATTGTAGTGGGTGCTTGGACATATATAGGGAGGACTTTCTTGCTCGACATGATAGTATGCTATCTGGTTGCTCTTTACCTTAACGTGTACGCTGATTGTCTCTCTGATACATGTTGGTAAAGCCCTTAGGATGTGTACTTGACTACCTGGACTATGATGCGGATCATACTAGTAGGAACATGGTAGTCCATAAGTACATCCTTCAAGATCCCTAGTCGTGGGTATATCGAGACAGGGCATCGATATACCAGAGCAGACTAGCGTATACCTTCTCGACCCATACAGATGGACGATGGATGATCCCATATCCATTGGTGTTTGACATCAGAGATGATATGCGGGTGCTCAGTGAAGACTGGGTACACTGGACGGACTCGCCGAGAACTCCCAGATGGTATTATACCTTACGTCAGATGGCAGTTCTCTGGTGACACTGGTACAGAGTATTCTGTTGACCCGAGATCATCATAGAGTCTTGTGTGGTTCCCACTGTGCTTTGATTTCTACCTTACCACGTCCAAGAGGGCGTGCAAAACGGTGGTTTTTGGGTACAGTCCCGAGTCACATGGAGGCAATGAGCGATAGGAGGGGATTCGTCTCTCCCGATATAGGGGGTTGATGTTGCGCTGTGTTCGATTGGATATAACCGAAAATCCCTGCCAGGGTTGCTGAGATTTACTGGTAAGTGTTACCTGTAGTTTCTCGAACTGTTATAGACCTCATATCGACACAACTTATCGAGCTACTGGGGTCTGACGTTTACCATCCCTAGGCAAGATATGCGACATATCAGACGAACAGACCGGACTGTACGGTAAGTGTTACTGGTTGGATTCACAGGAGTATGAGCGGGCTTGCTCGTCGATCTTCTGATCGCTCAATACCCGGGTGGCCGTTACGTTTAGCAGACCGCTTGCGGCTTGTGGGTGTTTGATATGATCATCACCTGCTGCCGGCGTATTGACGAGTCTTTAGAGTCCTACACAGAGGTCTCCTGGCTCAAGCGAAACGAAATAGGAGCGCATATGAGATATGTGCGGGACCGAGAATAATGCGTGTATGTGATACCGTATTTCATTCTCGTGATGAATGTATCGAATGGTTGTATGCGATATAACCTAGTTATCGAATCAAGGATTGATTCGATAAGCCGATACATTGGATATTAGTCGGTTATATGTGATATGACCGGATCGTTAAATCAAGTGTTGATTTAATGATTTAATGCATAATTATATATTTGATATATTACTTTGCATTAACTAGTATTGGTTCACTTTAAATGGATTTTCTCACTTGATGTGCACATTGTATATGTGATATACTTTTGTGCACATGATTGTATCATGTTTGATGATACATGCTTATTTGGTTAAGTGTAAAGAATTAAACCATGGTTAAGTTGATGATTAGGGTTTTTCTTATGCATTTATTTATTTGTTTATTCATTTTGGAAAAGATAAGAAAAGAATGGTGGCTTTATTTGTAGTTTTGTTGAAGCTTCATGAAGCTTTGACCTAGTCCACCATTCTTGTCTCTTGCTTAACCCTAACCATCATAACTAACCATGGTCTATTCTCTACACTTAACTAAGGTTAGAATATGATAAGAATCAATTCTTTTTCAATTATTCAAAAACACATTTATCATATTCTTTCTTCTTCTTCTTCTTTTTCACAAGAAAGAAAAGCTTGCCTCATCAATGGCAAGTGATGGAATCAAGTGAGAAATACAATTCTAAAGTGAACCCACTTCCTATTTCTTCATCCTCTACCTCTTGCCAAGTAGTATAGGGTGTTTTCTTCACAAGTTTCATGACTTGGTGAAGTGGGAGCTTGATCTTGTGATGCCTCGACGTAGATCATCTTCGGCATCGTAGTCAATGACTTAGCCCGCCTATTTCTCCGATGAAGCCGACGCTAGAGTCCGGGATCCGATATGGACAGCAAGGGAACTTCATCATGGAGCAATGGAGGTGGAGAACTAGATCTACAAAGGTTGTATTTCCGTTCTTTTAGTTTAGTTGTTAACTAATTTCCTTTTTCGCCTAAAATTCTAGTTAACGATCCGTATTAGGGTTTCTCGGCACTTATAAATTTTGAAATTGGCATGGTTGATGCCTTGTGAGACCTCATTAGCGTGCCTAGGAACCCTACAGTATCTAGCTGGAATGTCAGTTCAAGGAATGGAGTTCTTAAAGCAACTATAGGGTTCAATCAGTGTCCAATTATAGTTTGCGGACGAGAATTCTACATGAATTTCAAAGTACTGGACATCCCAAATTTCGATGTTGTGTTGGGAATGGATTGGCTAGGAGTATTCTATGCTACTATTGACTGCCGTCAAAGGAGGGTAGTATTTGAGAAACCAGATCACCCAGTTTTCTATTTCAAGAGTGGAGATAGAACTTTGGAGCCAGGAAGATACCGTGCTAAACCGAAGGATGCAGAAGTGTTTTCTCTCCCGGCAGAAGAAGAAAAGCACGAAGTAGTTCGAGAGTTCGAGGATGTGTTCCTTGAAGACATATCAGCTTTTCCTCCAAATTAATCTCTTGAGTTTAGTATCGATTTACAACATGGCATACAACCTATTATCAAAGCTCCATATCGATTAAGTCCGGAAGGATTGAAGGAGATCCGCATTCAATTGGACGAATTGCTGAAAAAAGGTTGGATCCGACCCAGTACTTCAGGTTGGGGATCTCTGGTACTATTGGTAAAGAAGAAAGAAGGTTCCTACAGGATGTGTGTAGATTATCGAGCTCTGAACGAAATGACGATCAAGAATAAGTATCCACTACCACGCATCGATGATCTTTTCGATCAGCTATATAGGTCTTGTGTATTCTCAAGACTAGATCTTCGTTCGGTTTATCATCAGGTGAAGGTCAAAGAGTCCGACATTCCGAAGACGGCGTTTAGGACTCGCTATGGTCATTATGAATATCTCGTAATGACATTTGGAGTGACCAATGCACCTGCCATCTTTATGAACCCGATGAACTAAGTTTTCCAACAGTACTTAGACAGGTTCGTTGTCATCTTCATCGACGACATCCTGGTGTATTTAAAGAATCAGAAAGAACACGACGAGAACAATCCGAATTGTCCTAGAGACATTGCAACAACATCAGTATGCCAAGTACAGTAAGTGTGAATTTTGGCTAGATCAAGTTGGATTTCTCTGACACATTGTTTCAGGCGAAAGAATCTTAGTAGGTCCAGCTAAGGTGTCAGATGTCAGTGAGTGGCTGACACCAAAGACGATGAAAGATATACGAAGTTTCTTGGGATTAGCAGGATACTACCGACGATTCATTGAAGGCTTTTCAAAGATTGTTGCACCTCTGACCAAGCTCATATGGAAAGATGAAGCATTCGTGTGGTCAGAAACATGTGAAAAAGTTTTTGTAGAACTCAAATCAAGATTAACTTTTGCTCCTATTCTTGTAATACCGGATCAATCTGGAAGATTTGTTGTGCATTGCGATGTGTCCGGTAAAGGATTAGGATGTGTTCTACACCAGCATGGAAAAGTTGTGGCTTTTGCATCAAGACAGTTAAAGGTTCATGAGCGCAACTATCTAACACATGATCTGGAGTTGGCAGCCGTTATCTTTTCACTTATAGTTTGGCACCACTATCTTCTAGGAGAACGAGTGGATAATATACTGACCACAAGAGTCTGAAGTACGTATTTACATAGAAGAAATTAAACATGCGGCAGAGAAGATGGCTAGAACTCATGGCGGACTTCGACATCAACCTACAGTATCATCCTGGAAAGGTGAACATAGTTCTTGATGTATTTAGCCGCCAGCCATTAGCAATGAACCTCACCGCTCAGTAGAAGCTATAGCAAGAATTGCACGGATTAGCGATTGAAGTAGTTATGTCAGGTAACTCTTCATATTTGATGAACTTACAAGTCCAGCCCACTCTTGTCAAACAGATCAAAGCAGCTCAAGCAAATGATACCAAGTTACAAAAGATCCGAGAACAAGTAGAAAGTGGTCTTAGAACTGACTTCATCATTCACGAAGATGGATCCTTGCGATATGGAAGTCGATTATGCGTACCACACAGTCCTGTTCGAGAAGAGCTGATGAAAGAATCTCACCGCTCTCCGTACTAAGCACACCCCGGTGGTACAAAAATGTACAAGGATTTACGGAAACATTACCAGTGGCATGGAATTAAGCGCGAAGTAGCTAGAAGCGTAGCAAGATGTTTGGTGTGTTAGTAAGTGAAGGATGAAGATCACAGGACTACTGGTCTACTTTAGTTTTAATAATCCCAGAATGGAAATGGAAGCACATTACCATGGACTTCGTGACTGCCCTTCCTCACAGTACGAGGGTAACGACGCGGTATGGGTTATTGTGGATCGACTCACCAAGTCGGCTCACTTTATTCAATTTCGAGTTGGGCAATCAACCGAGACTTTAGCAAAGAAGTACATGGAGGTAAGCATAAGTCTAAAGTAAGATTTAAACCTTCAAGATGTACTATATTTGATACCCATGAACTCATGCAGGAGATTGTGAGATTACATGGAGTACCAGTTTGCATTGTCTCCGATCGTGATGTAAGATTTTGATCACAGTTTTGGCAGAGTCTGCAAGCTAACCTGGGAACGAGTCAGAATTTCAGCATGGCTTATCAGCCACAACCGATGGACAGTCCGAGCGAACAATTCAGATTCTAGAAGACATGCTAAGAGCTTGTATGTTAGACTTCGGAGGTTTTTGGGAAAATCACCTACACTTTACAGAGTTTTCATACAACAACAGCTATCAGGCAAGTATTGGAATGACACCATTCGCCGCACTCTATGGACGAAAGTGTCGATCACCACTAAGTTGGGATGATGTTGGAGGTCCTGAACTCCTTGGACCAGAGATGATCGTGGCAACTATGGACGTAGTTCGTACGATCAGGGAAAGAATGTGCATAGCCTAAGACCGACAGAAGCATTAGGCAGATGTAAAGCGACGACATCTGGAGTTCCAACCTGAAGACCATGTTTTTCTGAAGATCTCTCCAAACCGAGGAGTGATCCGCTTTGGCAAGAGGGGTAAGCTAAGTCCAAGATACATAGGACCATTCGACACACTCGAACAAGTTGGACAAATGGCATACTGTTTAACACTTCCAGAGTGCACAACGTGTTCCACATATCCCAGCTATAACGATATGTGAGCGACCCCAGCCACATACTTGATCACTCAGAGCTCACTGTACAAACAGACCTAACTTGCGGGAAACAACCCGTTGAGATCCTGGACCGAAAGGTAAAAACATTACGGAACAAGGAAGTAAACTTATTCCGAGTGATGTGGAGAAAAGATTCGCCGGGAGAATCAACATGAGAACGAGAAGAAGACAAGCGTGCTGTTAGGAATATGTATGCCCTAGAGGCCATTATTGTATGATATAGTGGATACTTGGACATATATATAGAGGACTTTCTTGCTCGACATGATAGTATGCTATCTGGTTGCTCTTTTCTTAACATGTACACTTGTATTATTATACTGTCTCTCTGATACATGTTGATAAAGCCCTTAGGATGTTTGCTGACTACCAGGACTATGATGCGGATCATACTACTAGGACTTGTGTAGTCCACAAGCACATCTTTTAACTGTTCCTAGTCGAGGGAGTATCAAGACAGGGCATCGATATTCCAAAGTAGACTAGTGTGTACGTTTCTTGACCCTATAGGGGCGATGGTTGATCCCATAACCATTAGTGTTTGACATCAAAGATTGTACATAGGTGCTCATTAGAGAATGGGTACACCGAACAACACTCACCGAGAACTCCTAGATGGTACCATACCTATCGTCAAATAGCAGTTCTCTGGTGACACTGGTGTAGGTTAGTTTGTAGAACCGAGATCGTCATAGTGTCTTGTGTGGCTCCCATTGTACTTTGATTTCCTCCCTACCATGGCTCAAAGGAGTGGTGCAAACAGGTGGATTTTGGGTACAGTCCCGAGTCACATGGAGGCAATGAGCGATAGGAGGGTTTCGTCTCTCCCGGTATTGGGAGTTGAGGTTGCGCTATACTCTATTTGTTAGTTATATGTATGCCTTAGAGGCTATTATTGTACATGTTATGTATATTATAGTGGATGCTTGGATATATAGAGAGAGGAGTTTCTTGCTCGACATGATAGTATGCTATCTGGTTGCTCTTTGTCTTAACATGTTGACTTGTATTGTGATAATGTCTTGCTCTCACATGTTGATTAAGCCCTTAGGATGTGTACTTGACTACTAGGACTATGATAGAGATCATACTAGTGGGGCCAAGGTAGTCCACAAGTACATCCTATAATTGTTCCTAATCGAGGGTGTATCAAGACAGGGTATCGTACTCCAGAGTAGATTAGCGTATACGCTTCTTGACCCATATGATAGGCGATGGATGATCCCACATCCATTGGTGTTTCACATCAAAGATGGTACACAGGTGCTCAGTGGAGACTGGGTACACTGAACGGACTCGCCGAGAACTCCCAGTTGGTATTTGATGAAAGGCGGGCGCATTCCGGCCCAAAAAGCTTCCAGGTACAAGGCAATCTCTTTACCCCGTACCTGATCTGCCCTCTCTCCTTCCTCGGCCAAGCGTAGCGTATAGCCGGGAGGAATATAGAAACGAGCCCGAGCGGTGGCAAGCTCATCCTCATACCTCACCGAGGATGACACACCAGGGGCGTCCTTGACCTCCGCACTGGGAACCTCCCCCGTCGCGCGACCCTGGGAAGAGGATCTGACCCTAACTTTCTGGGAAGACTCCAACTCAGTGGACGAAGAAGAATCCCTAGAATCTACCCTGACGACGTCTACAGAATCCTCAGAAGAAGGCATCTAACATGATGGAGAGAAGTCCTCTGGAAAGAAAACGTAGAGATCCGACCTAAAAAGGAGAGTGCCGAGCTAACGAGACTCAGGACAAGGAAAATTTGTAGAGGTATGGGCCTTGATGGGGACCCCACCTCTATTTATAGCTGTCGGTGTATACATCCTACGGCGACAGTCATCTCCCGCTGAAATGGCTCAGTGCATTCGATGGCCACGATCGCTCCACCTGTCGCACACGCATTGGCCGTATCCCATCAGACGTAAGAAGTCTGCGGCCTGTCGCATCAGCCAACCAGCGCCCGACACGTGGGCTATCGCTTCGGTGAACGTACCCACGATCCGGCGCATCCCCTTTAATGCAAGATCTGGCTACTGATCCGCTGACATCACCAAGAAGATACAGTTGATTTCCCGGGAACACACGCTCACGATATCTACGACGAGGAGCTCACCTCGGGTGACCCGGCAGACCACCCTCGACCCGACTCGTGAACAGGTCGGGATGAGAGTGGGGGGCTAATGATGATGCTCGATAACGGTGATCTCCCAGATCGTAACACGTGGCTGATGACGTGTCCCGAAGCACGCAAGGAAGGACCAAGGACAGCACGTCGGAGGAACTCCCGGGTCTGTGACCCATGGACATGGCCGACCTTCTAGGCCGTCCACACCACTTTTATACCCTCCTTGCAAACAACCATTGGCTCGCCTCCGAACCTCCTGCACATTTGGCCTCCTCGGCCCTCTCAGCTCGCTTCCGGGCTACCACAGAACCAAGATAGCTTGGCCTCCCACTCGGTCCCGAGCCCCCGCCGAGCTCATCTTTCTCGGTCTCTTCGACCGACCAACGGCATCATTCGCAGGTGCTTCCGCCTCGCCTCCGCGAATCTCGCCATGCGCGAGATATCCGCTGCCCACGATCCCGCGTTCCACGCCATCACGATCCCCATTAACGGGCATGTCTCGCCATTAATGGGAGATCCCGCCCATCATGCGGGCGTGACGTCGAGGGAGTAACGGCCGGCGTGATTCTCGCACCTGCCTTCCTGCTTCCACCGCTATATAAACCCCTCCTTCAGACGGTTCAAGTAAGTCATTTTTCCACTCACTAGGCCGTTACTCTACTCGGATTTCCTGTCTAACTTGATTGTCGAGGGTCCTCGGTGGTATAACCACCCCGGGACTTCCTTGCAGGTAGCTCGGCCCCAACAACCTCAAACCCATTGAGACCCACACACTTCAGGAGCTATCCTCCAACTCAAATCTCGGTCGTCCATCATCGCCAACAGTAGATCAACGGAAGGTAACATCTTGACGCGATACGGCACGCGTTAGCTGGCGCCGTCTGTGGGAAGGCTCTTGATTCCACTAAGACAAAAGTTCATCTTCCGGTCCCAACCCAATGGTGAGCGACCATAACGACGATCCAAGCATTGGCCGTCGCCTCCCCCATAACGGAGACGCGGACGAATCTACTCCTTCGAACTCCATCAACGCCCTTGCTATCCGGATAGATAGACTCGCATCCGTCGTGGATGCACTCATTCGTGTCCAAACGGTGGCACAAGCTCCATAGGTCACCGCTCTCCCACCTTGGGACCGAGACCCCTACAGAGGGAGAGAAGACTCTGGTCGTGTCGGTACTGCCAACCACACTCGCTGCCTCTTACGGCCGCAGATCTCCCAGGACAACATATTCTATAACCCACTGGGCGCCGCACAGTGCAACCCCGAGGTCCGTCGCCAGAGAGCCTCACCCCGAGCCCCTGCGCAGCCCTATCCCTCCCGAGGAGATGTCGATCAGCTCGCCTGCTCCCAGGCATGACCGGCACCCCCTCCCTCGACAGGGCTGCATGGACGGGACTAGTCACGGCAGCTCAAACACTACCTCGCCGGGCAACCTAAGGAACCTCATTGAAATGATCCAAGGCCGTGGCCAAACGCAAGTCTCCAACGGCAGGGGCCAAAGTTCGGAATGTGCTGAATCGTCGGAGTACCATGGCCGGCTCGACGCCCTCGAAAAGAAGATCGAAGGCATGCATTGAGAAGGTCATCACTCGAGCGATAGGGCTAAATATGCCGCCGACTCGCTCACAAAGCCCTTCACCGAGGGGCTTCTCACCGTCCATGTCTCCTCCCGGAACAAGCCCCCTAAGGTCTCGCTCTTCGACGGGAAGTCAGACCTGAAGGACCATCTGGACACGTTCACGGCCGGAATGAGCTTCCAAGATAACTCTGAAGCCGCCCAATGCTGAGCTTTCCCGGCCACTCTCATCCGCTTCGGACGAGACTGGTTCCGAGGACTCATGCCACGCTCGATCTCAACCTTCGACGAGCTGACCACCCAATTCCTCGGCCATTTCGTCAGGAACAGACGGCAAAAACGGACCGTCAACCTCTTCACAATCAAGAGCGAAGAGAAAGAAACATTCAAAGGGTAAGTCACCAGCTTCAACAACGCCCTTCTTGAAGTCCCAGAACATCGGGACGAGACGGTCATTACAGCACTTAGGTCTGGTCTTAGGCACAAGGAGTGGTTACGCTCCTTTGCAATAGCGCAACCTAAGACCATGGCCGAGGTAAAGGCCTAGACCAAGCGCGAGATCCAGCTCGAGTACGAGGTGAACGAGAATCTCCCCGGGGCTAAAGAAACTGACTCAAAGAAAATGGCGAGGGAAGAGAGAAGGAGACTTGAGCGATCAAAGCCCTACTCCCCAAAGTTTCAGGAGTACACCCCGCTCAACGTCTCCCAGACGATACTGCTAGAGGAGGTTAAGGGCGAGGGTTTATTCAAGCTCCCCACGATCTCACGCATGGCGGCAAAGCGCACCCGGGGTCCTTACTGCGGTTTCCACAGGTCGCAAGGCCACTCCATAGAAAGATGTAAGTAGTTCCGAGACTACATCAAGGAGCTCATCCGTTCGGGACTCCTGGCAGCGTACTTACGAGACAAGAGGCAAGATGACCGCGAGCAAGAGCAACGTCCCCCTCCCGGCGAGTTAACAATCGGCCAGATCATAGTCATGTCGGCGAGGGGCACGTCAGATACCTACAAGGCTCAGCACCCTACGCCGTACGTGGAGGCCAACAGACATCCAAGGAGCTCAAACCGTGCCAATAAAAAGAAAATATACTAGTTTGTACTTCTTTTACTAAGGCAATGTAAACTTTTCTCAAGATATTTCTGTTTATATAATAAAGAGGGATCAATAAAACATTGCAAAAAAGAAGAGTTTGTTTATTCAAAGGGTACTATAGGCTCCTCAGCCATACACCGAAAAAGAAAAATTACAATAGCGGGGGAAGGGGGTACAGGAAAAACTGCTTGTGGTACTCCGAGCATATTTCCGCCAGTCGAGCCCTCGCCGCTTCAGCCCTCTGCCTTTGATGCCACCCACGAATGCCGGTGTGGTACCTCAATTGATAGCACTCAAGGATGAGCGCCACTGAGCGATCCCGCCGACCCGTAGAGATCAGGCCGAAGAGCCACGAGGACCTTAGCTTACCAACCGTCTCATCCTTCAGCTGTCGGACAAGGGGTTGTAGAGCCCCGGTGACGCCCTCTAGATGGAGTACATCAGCAGCTGGAGCAGGGCGAGCGTCAGGAGAGCAGTCGGCCGAAATGATCCTCAATGCGGCCAACCACTAGCTGCACCGTGTTCTCGATGCAGTACTGGTCACAGAGATACACGTCCTCAAAATTCATGATGTCGGGGATCGTAAAAGGGAAGTCCTCCATTCTTACATTTTGGGTGTGAAGAAAGGAGTGATCAACACTCCCTCCGCTTTATAGCCCGCTACGCCCTCGAAAATCCATCAGTTGCCCATTTCACCCACAACCGTGCCACCACGCGGCAGACCTCGAGCCTTTCTTGGCGAAATCGAAATGACGTGGCTCCGGCACTTCACCTCCCCTCACGCGTTCGATACACGTGTTACCCGCGACTGTCCCTATTCCCCATACTTACACCGGGAATGTCGGACAAAACCTCCCGAATCGACCGGATGGCTTCACTGCTCGGTCCATCCTTAGCAGGCCTCTTCCAGCCCTTCCAGCGCTAAGGATCGAAGCCTTCACCAAGAGGCGGCCGAGCGGCTACCCTGCTCGGTTATCCCTAGCTGGTAACTCCTTACCCACAGCGCCAGAGATCGAAGCCCTCGCTAAGAGGCGGTCGAGCATCTATCCTGCTCGGCTATCCCTGGCTGGTAGTTCCCTACCCCACGACGCTAGGGATCAAATCCCTCACCAAGAGGCGACAGAGCAGCTACCCCACTCAGTTATCCCTGGCTGGTTACTCCTTACCCACAGCGCCAGAGATTGAAGCCCTCGCCAAGAGGCGGCCGAACGGCTACCCTGCTCGGCTATCCCTGGCTGGTAGTTCCCTACCCCACGACGCCAGGGATCAAAGCCCTCACCAAGGGGTGACCGAGCAGCTACCCTGCTTGGTTATCCCTAGCTGGTAACTCCTTACCCACAATGCCAGAGATCAAAGCCCTCACCAAGAGACAGCCGAGTAGCTACCCTGCTCGGCTATCCCTGACTGGTAGTTCCCTACCCCACAACGCCAGGGATCAAAGCCCTCACCAAGAGAAACCGGGCAGCAACCCTGCTCGGCCCTTCCTTAAGGATCAAAGCCCTCATCAAGAGGCACCGAGCAGTGACCCTGCTCGGCCCGTCCTTAGTAGGCCTCTTGCGTCCCCTCCCGCGCTAAAGATCAAAGCCCTCACCAAGAGGCAACCGGGCTCGCCCTTGCTCAGTTATCCCTGGATGGTAGTTTCCTACCGTACAACGCCAGGGATCAAAGCCCTCACCAAGAAGCAACCAAGCCCGCCCTTGCTCGGTTATCCTTGGCTGGTAGTTCCCTACTGCACAACGCCAGGGATCAAAGCCCTCGCCAAGAGGCACCGGGCAGTAACCCTGCTCGGCCCATCCTTAAGGATCAAAGCCCTCGCCAAGAGGCACCGGGCAGTAACCCTGCTCGGCCCGTCCTTAGTAGGCCTCTTACGACCCCTCCCATGCTAAGGACCCAAATCCCTCATGAAGAGGCAACCGGGCCCGCCCTTGCTCCGTTATCCCTGGCTAGTAGTTCCCTACCCCACAATGCCAGAGATCGAAGCCCTCATCAAGAGGCAACCGAGCCCGTCCTTGCTCGGTTATCCCTGGCTGGTAGCTCCCTACCCCCACAACGCCGGGGATCAAAGCCATCGCTAAGAGGCCACTGAGCAGCTTCACTGCTCGGTCCATCCTTAGCCACCTCTTACGACCCATCCAGCGCTAAGAATTGAAGCCCTCACCAAGAGGCAACCGAGCCTCTACCATGCTCGGTCATCCGTAGCTGGTGTTACTAACCGCCGACGCCACGGTCCAAGCCCTCGCCATGAAGCCATCCACGTCTAAGCGATCCCAACCTAGACTTCGGGGCCATGGAGATACCGACTCTTCACCGATCTCTGCACACTTAGAAAATGGTCGAATTCAACTCGACGTGTGATCGCCAGACGAAGAACAGACCTGACATGAAGGCTAAACCGTGCAAATACGAATGTTCCCCACAAACAAAAGGATAATGTACACACAAAGAAACTGCAAAGTAAGATTTTTATTCACAAGAATCAAAAGTCTCTACAAAGGTATTATGGGCTCCCCAGCCTAACAAAAGTGCCCGGAGGCTTACAAGATTCCCAAAACAACAAAAATATATATAAAGAAGACGAGGGGTTTTAGGCCTCAGGGCCGGGGGCAACCCCAAGGAGCACCGCATCCACCACGATCGGGGCTGCGTCTGGAAGGTCGGCACCCATCGTAGGAGCCTCGGCGCCACCCTCGCCGGGGACCTCCTCCCCGATGGCGCATCCAGGGGCATCGGCTTGCGTGTCATTCCCGTGAAGATACTCATTCTGGAGCTCCTCATCCGGGAACTCCGGCATCCGAGCCTTAACGGCGTCGAGGGCATCAGGCCAAACGAGGGTAGAGGCTGCGGCTAGGTCGGTGTAGAAGTGGTCCGACTTCTTGTAGTTCTCCACCGCCTTAGACGCTCTGAGCTCGGCTTGCTTTGTTCCCTGTACCGCCGCCTCCAGCTCCTTCCGGAGGGAGCTCACTGACTTCTTCAGGGTACCGACGAGCACCTTGGAGTCCTGGAGCTTCGTCTCGGCGGCCCGGGCAGCCTCACGGTGCTTGGCAACCTCCTGCTTCCTGGACACCACCTCCTGTTTCCAGGCCGGAACCTCCTCCTCAAGGACAGCAACCCTCGCCATCACCACCTCCAACTCCAACTTGTAGCTCTCCTCCAGCGAGGAGAACTCGCCCGCGGATCACATCGCAGGGGCAATCTCCTCGTCCTCTATTTGGATGACAAGGGCGACGTGCTGGAGGACCTGAAGAAACCAAAGAAGCATCAGAAGGAAGAGGGAGGCACCAAACCTCATGAATAATGGGACGCTGCGTGGAAAACCAAGGGATGGGCGGGTACTAACCTTCACGGCCTCTTAGGCGATGGCCGCCATTTGCGCCTTGAGAGTACCCCGAGGGAATTTGCCCCCGGCCGACCTCTCCATCTCTACCAACAGGCTGTCGGCAATGGAGAGCCACCAGGGCACCTCGAAGCAGAGATCCCCCTCATCCACCAGGATCGGGGAGGCCGTGGTGCGCGGGACCGTCCGGTGAAACCTCTTGAGAGACGGGGCCGGGGAGCCCGTCTCTACCTCCGCGGCCTGGGCTTCCTGTTCCCAAACCCGTTTCTGGCTTGGCGCCTGGCTGGGCTCTGGGGCATGGGCTGCACTCAAACGCCTAGGTGGAGCAGCCGCCGGGGGAACGGGGGCCGACGTCGGACGAGAGGAGCTGGCACCTCCAGCCCTCAATCCCTTCTTCTGGTCGAGCAGGTCTGCTCGGAATTTTCCTGCGTCTATGGCTTCTGCACAAGAAAAGGTATAATGGAGTCAGCAACGCAAGTAAAAGTAAAATAAGCACAAGTCTAACAGATCGCCCATGAACGCAAGTCCTAACTTACCCGCGAATTAGGCGGGACTGAGCCCAGCCTAACTAAGGGCCTGCTCAGAAAGTAGCACGTCGGCTCGAGGAATAGGCTCCCACTTCGCCACTTTCAGCACGTCGGGATCGCTCGACTGACTCTCTCGCCGACACCTATCCCTAGACCACTGGGTGGGCACGGGCCAGTCCTCACCCTCGGGCGGCCCAACAAAGAAAAACTTCTTCTTCCAGTCATGGATGGAAGAAGGCACGACGACGAACCCTGATCTGGGAGCACTTCCCCGCTGCTTCCTAAAAAAGAGGTATACCCACCTCGGCTCGCCCGCGCGAGTGCAAGGGTGGCTTTTGTAAATGAGAGAAGAGGCAAGGGTGGACAGTCTGAAAGGGATCGACTGCAACTTCAGGCAGACCAAGAACCCAAGGAGAATCCTCCAGGAGTTCGGCACTAGCTGGTCCGGGGCTATCCCAAAATGATTCAGCGCTCTAACAACCTCAGGAGAGAAAGGAAGGCGCATTCCGGCCCAAAAGGCTTCCAGGTACAAGGCAGTCTCTTTACCCCGTACCTGATCTGCCCTCTGTCCTTCCTCGGCCAAGCATAGCGTATAGCCGGAAGGAATATAGAAATGAGCCCGAGCGTTAGCAAGATCGTCCTCATACCTCATCGAGGATGACACACCAGAGGCGTCTACGACCTCCTCTTTGGGAACCGCCCCCGTCGCGCGACCCCGGAAAGAGGATCTGACCCTAACTTCCTGGGAAAACTCCGACTCAGTGGAAGAAGAAGAATCCCTAGAATCTACCCCGACGACATCTACAGACTCCTCAGAAGAAGACATCTAACCTGATGGAGAGAAGTCCGCCGGAGAGAAAACGCAGAGATCCGACCTAAAAAGGAGAGCGCCGAGCTAACGAGACTCAGGATGAGGAAAATTTGTAGAGGTATGGGCCTTGATGGGGACCCCACCTCTATTTATAGCTGCCGACGTACACATCCTACGGCGATAGTCACCTCCTACTGAAACGGCTCAGTGCATTCGACGTCCACGATCGCTCCACCTATCGCATATGCATTGGCCGTATCCCATCAGACACCAGAAGTTTGCGGCCCGTCGCGTCAGCCAACCAGCGCCCGACACGTGGGCTGTCGCTTTGGTGAACATACCCACGATCCGGCGCATCCTCTTTAATGCGAGATCTGGCCCCTGATCCGCTGACATCACCAAGAAGATACATTTGATTGCCCAGGAACACACGCTCACGATATCTATGACGAGGAGCTCACCTCGGGTGACCAGGCAGACCACCCTCGACCCGACCCGTGAATAGGTTGGGACGAGAGTGGGGGCTAATGATGATGCTCGATATCGGTGATCTCCCAGATCATGACACATGGCTGATGACGTGTCCCGAATCCCGCAAGGAAGGACCAAGGACAGCACGTCGGAGGAACTCCCAGGTCTGCAACCCATGGATGTGGCCGACCTTCTGGGCCATCCACACCACTCTTATACCCGCCTTGCAAACAACCGTTGGCTCACCTCTGAGCCTCCTGCACATTTGGCCTCCTCGGCCCTCTCATCTCGCCTCCAGGCTACCACAGAACCAAGATAGCTCGGCCTCCCACTCGGTCCCGAGCCCCCGCCGAGTTCATCTTCCTCTGTCCCTTCGACCGACCAACGTAATCATTCGCAGGTGCTTCCACCTCGCCTCCGCGAATCTCGCCATGCGCGAGATATCCGCTGCCCATGATCCCGCATTCCACTCTATCACGATCCCCATTAATGGGCCTGTCTCGCCATTAATGGGAGATCCTGCCCATCACGCGGGCGTGACGTCGGGGGCGTAACGGCCGGCGTGATTCTCGCACCTCCCTTTCTGTTGCCACCGCTATATAAACCCCTCCTTTAAATGGTTCAAGTAAGTCATTTTTCCACTCATTATGCCGTTACTCTGCTCGGATTTCCTGTCTAACTTGATCGTCGGAGGTTCTTCGGTAGTACAACCACCCCGAGACTTCCTTGCAGGTAGCTCGGCCCCAACAACCTCAAACCTATTGAGACCCACACACTTCAGAAGCTATCCTCCAACTCAAATCTCGGTCGTCCATCATCGCCAACAGCAGATCAACGGAAGGTAACATCTTGACGCGATTCCACATGCGTCAGTATTATACCTATCGCCAGATAGCAGTTCTCTGGTGACACTGGTACAGGTTAGTCTGTAGACCCGAGATCGTCATAGAGTCTTGTGTGATTCCCACTGTGCTTTGATTTCCACCTTACCATATTTAAGAGAACGTGCAAAACGGTAGCTTTTGGATGCAGTCCCAAATCACATGGAGACAATAAGCGATTGGAGGGGTTTCGTCTCTCCCGGTATTGGGGGTTGATGTTGCGCTGTGCTTGATTGGCTATAACAGGAAGTCCCTGGCCAGCGCTGATATGGAGATCTACTGGTAAGTGTTATCGGTAATTTCTCGACCCGTTATGAGACTCACATTGACACGACTTATCGGTTACTGGGGTCTGACGTTTACCAGCCCTAGACTTGATATGTGACATATCAGACGAAAGGACCGGAATGTACGGTAGTGTTACTGACAGGCTTTATAAGAGTTAGAGTAGGCTTGCTTGTTGATCTTCTGATCGCTTAATACCCGGGTAGCCGTTACGTCCAGCTAGTACCGTTGATAACTTGTGGGTGATTGATATGATCATCACCTACTGTCGGCGCATTGACGAGTCTTTAGAGTCATACACAGAGGTTTACTGGCTCAGGCAAAACGAAGTAGGAGAACATATGTGATATGTGCGGGACCGAGATTAATACGTGTATGTGATACCGTATTCTATTCTCGCGATATGTGATATCGGCCGGTTATATATGATATAGCCGGGTTATCGGATCAAGTGTTGATTCGATGAAATGATACATATTATATTAGTCAGTTATATATGATATAGCCGGATTATTAAATCAAGTGTTGATTTAATAATTTAATGTTTAATTATATATTTGATATATTAAATTACATTAACTAATATATACTCATTTAAGTATTTCTTTTTCTCACTTTTGATACATTTAACATATATGTGATATATGTTTATCGTATTGTTTTCTTTTGTTCACAAATTATATATGTGTGATATATATTATTGTGACATGCTAGGTTATACATGCAACATGGGTGTATGAGACTTACACCGTATATGAGATAATATTAAGGTTTTTATTTATTTAAGTAATTTAAAATTGAGTGGAATTTGTCATGGTTGGAAGCTTGGAAAAGCTTGTTGATAGAGTTAGTCCACCATTTTTGTTTTGACTTAGATATTTATAAAGCTAACCATTATTTTTAACTAGGGTTATGTCTCTATAAGGGTTATATGAGATATTTCTCACCAATGGTTGTCATCAACTCTCTCATTTTTCATTTGCTTCATCTTCTTCAAGCTCAAGAGAGAGCTCTCTAGGTTTTAAGCAAGTGAGAAAAAATAGTGAGAAAAAGAATTCTAAAGTGAGCAAAATTCCTACTTCATCATCCTCTACTAGATTAGCCATTTTGTTTAGGGTGTTAGGTTTACTAATCCCTAATTAGTGAAGAAGTAGCTTGAGTTGTTGTTTCCTCGACGTAGATCATCTTCGGCTCTGAAGACTTCAAGCAAGTTTGCATCTTTCATCTTGTAGAGCCTCTCAAGAGTTCGGGAGATCATTACTCGTAGCGAAGGGACTTCTACACGGAGCATTTGAAGTGAAGGGCCAGTCTACAAAGGTTGTATCCCGCATTCACTTAGTTGTAAAGTTGTTTACATATCGTATCGTCTAAATCTCTAGTTAAAGATTCTAGGTTAGGGTTCTTTTAGCATGGCAAAAATTTAAATTGGCATAGATGATGCTACCCGAAACCTTGTTGTCGTGCTAAGTAACCCTACACTATTGACTATAGCAGCAAGTCCCTGGCCAGAGCTGATGAGATTTACTGGTAAGTGTTATTAGTAGTTTCTCGAACTGTTATAATCCATACATCGGCATGACTTATCAAGTTACCGGGGTTTGACGATTCCACCCGTAGACTCAATATGTGACATATCAGACGAAAAGACCGGACTGTATGGTAAGTGTTACTTATAGGCTTCAAGGGAGTTTGGACAAGCTTGCTTGTTGATCTTTTAATCGCTCAATACCTGGGTAGCCGTTATGTCTAGCTAGTACCGTTGACGACTTATGGGTAACTGATATGATTATTACCTACTGCTGGCGTATTGACGAGTCTTTAAAGTCCCATACAGAGATTTTCTAGTTCAAGCGAAACGAAGTAGGGCACATATGCTGATATGTGCGGGAGCCTGATTAAATACGAGTATGTGATACCGTATTCTAATCAGGCGATATTTGATATCGGTTAGGTTATATGTGATATAACCGGATTATTGAATCAAGTGTTGATTTGATAATGTGATATACAGATAAATGAAATTAGTCGGTTATATATGATATATCCTGATTATTAAATCAAGTGTTGATTTAATAATTTGATATATATTTATATTTGATATAATTATATATTAACTAATATTAAGCTCACTAATTATTTTCTTCTCTTAATATATATATATATGTGTGTGTGTATGTGTGTGTGTGTGTGTTATGAAGCATGGTTGGATTTTCTATTTTGAGAAAATAGAAAAAGAGGTGGGAAATAGGGAGATACTTTAAGCATGGAGTGAAACATGGCTCTTATTATTTCTTTATTGATTTGTGATCACTATTGAATCATAGTTCTAATTTTCTGTATGAAAATAATCCATGCTTCAATAAGTGAGTGAGAGATGAGCCATTCTCTTCACTTGCTTGATTTTCATGCTAGCTCATTTTTTCCTCTCTAGCTCTCTCATTTTCTTCTTCTTCCAGCACCAAGCTCTACTCTTTTCCATGAGTTGGAAAATAAAGAGTTAGAGAATTCTAAGTGAGCTTATAAACCTACTTCATCAATCAACTCAAGATTAGCACATAAGATTAGGTTGTTTCCTTCACTAATAAAAGATTAGCGAAGAGGTAGCTTGATCTAGAGGAACTTCAGGTGGATCATCTTCGGCGTGGAAGATCAAGGAGCAAGCTCGATCCTTCTTCAAGTGGAGCTACGAGGAGTCGTAGAGACTACTACCCGGAGCTTTAGAATAGAAGGACTTGGTCTACAAAGGTTGTAGTCTCCATCTCTTAGTATAGAATTTGCTATATGTTCATATATACCCCAATACTCTATTTAGATTCTAGGTTAGTATAGCTTAGCACCAAGAAATTTTTTAAATTTCATGCTTGATGCCGGTTAAAACCTTGGGGTGGTGCTAGGAAACACTTTCATGGTATCAAAGCCAAGCTAAAACATCAGGAGAAGTCTATACGATGTTAAAGTGTTCGATCGAGTTTCAAAACTTTTACAAGTTTCTGTCCATTTTTTCAAAAGTTGAAATTTTCTAGATTAAAAATAGTCAAAAAATCGTGCAAGGTATTTTATGGATCCTCAAGAAAAACGAGGATCCAATTCTTTTAAACCGCCGCGAAACCACGGCCTAAACCATAGTTTAGCCGAGTTTCCGCCGCAAGTTTGAGTGATTGTGGTATCGTGCTTCTTGTGCTGCTCCATTTTGATATTTGGCACTTTTTGGGTATTTTTAGTGACACTCAAGTTGTTGAGGTCTCTGTGATTTGTGGGTGTTTAATGAATCGATCGAAATGTTTAAAACCATCTAGTTTATTATGATATGTGATGCTATATTTGGAATCCACAATAATTAATTTTGTGAAAACTAATTAGTGTTTGGTAAATCTAGCGTTTTAGTCTCGGTTCATCGATTTCCACGGAGTTTTGATTCGGATCAAAACCCTGTCGCAACCGCGTATAGTACGCGAACACCCGCCGGGTAACACTACTAGATAGCCACGTCCCATGGCCCCGACCAAGTGACTGTAGGAGAGCCACGTTGCCAAAAGCATCCAATCGGGCGCTTGAGGCCACGGTGTTCCGCCTAAGTGCACTTCGTCGATGGCATCAGGGGTGCAGCCATCTACTAAAGTTCCCGACGAGCATTCGATCAGGTAGTCGGAAATCTTGTTAAATTACCCGACCAAGTTATTGAAATGTGTTTTCAATTTGAGACTAAAATGCAAGGTTTATAGGGTTAGGAATGAAATTCGGAATATGAGATATTCTGGGTTTATGATATCTAAGGTATTTGCGGATTCTAAATATTGTAGTTTTTCATTTTATTTTTTGCGACCGTAAGTGTAATATGTGGGGTATCCCCGATCTCCTTGCTATATGTCAACGGAATTCGGGAAACGCATATTTACTTACGTTGATGACATGTGATGTTATGTGTTGCTGTGATATGTTATATTGGATCGTCGTGATTGAATAGCCGGGGGTTTTTATGTGAGATAGAAGTTTTTCTTTTTTCATTCATGTAAAAATTGTATGTAATATTCTTTTATTGGGACACTTCCGGGTTGAGGATGTTGTCACCATTGATGTATATTATTTACTTTTGCGCATTAGGATAAACCCAAGATGGGGAACACATGTAACCGGGTTTTAGAGTCCAGTGGGAGACCATCTCAAGGAGTCGAGACCAGATCTCCTAACTTTAGAATTAGTAGGGTTGCTTGCCGCTCTCGTAAGGGTCTAGGGATGTGGGTTTGGCTATTCATCACAACCGTGGAATCCGTATTTTTCATTACTGGCTAAATTTAAAACACGAACCTCCTAATTTATCCAATATTTCATATGTTGACTTATGCTGCTTGAGTTCTGTGATGTGATCATATAACCGCGTAAGACGAATGCTATATATATGATATATATAATAAATGTTTCTTATGTTTTGCACCCGCGCTAGTCCAGCCCCCGCTCTGCCGTTTGTTAAGTAACCTAACGGTGCATGACGGAGCCGCGTGGCGAATGCGGAGGGCATAAGCGTACATTCTATTTTCTTTTATTTTCTGTGATATTTAGGGAAACATAAATGATGAGACTTCATTAATGAGATTAATGGAAAGAAAAGGAATCTAAAGATATTGTAGAATCAAAATTTTCAAAAAGGTAGCTCTAGTTCTTTCTTTGCATAGTGGTATTCCTTGATGAATATCCAACACCACATTCGATGAGGAAAGAGCCGAGATCCCTTCACTGGGAGTGATCTCTTTAGCAAAACTAGCAAATGCTACAACCTACTCAGTTTTATTTTGTTAGCTTCTTTAATTCTTGCTTTGCATAGTAGTATTCCTTGATGAATATCCAGCACCTCATTCGAAGAGGAAAGAGCCGATATCCCTTCACCGGGAGTGACCTCTTTAACAAAACTAGCAAAAGCTACAAAAAACACTCCATTTCAAATCACTAGATTCTACAATTATATCAAATTCATTATGTTAAAGGTTTTCTACAAAACCAGTCGTAGCCCTCCGTCATTTCAGATAAGGACTATTTAGTATTCGTGCGGCGTTTGTTGACCATAGTCAAGGCGTAGTGTGTGGTGGCTGATTTGTGCTTATCTGCCGCATATGATGTGATTGGATTAGGGTAGTCGTATGGCTTTTTTGACCATAGTTAAGGGTCGTGTGGGTGGGTTTAATTCAATCACGAAATGATGGGTTGAACTTGGCTAGCGCTTATGATTTGTTGACCATAGTCAAGGTCATAAGTTGCTAGTAGTAAAAACAGATATTGGGAATTTCAAGTGTTGAAATGTGCAATGAGATTGCATGCCTTCTATGAGATAGTAGGATCATGATACCCACTCTGAGTAAGAGTTCCTCCTGGGAGAGTTTTCCACTTTACAAGTAGCTAATCCAGTAGGTATCTAAGAAATGTGTTAACGGGATTATGCCCCTGCGGAAACGAGGTTATTTAATTAGTTCCATGTGAAAGCATGGGGAGACTCTCTCGGAGTACCAATACCTGCATGGCTGATCGATTGGCGAACTTGTAGGGTGTAATTAATCCCGGCTAATCTTACCTTTTATGGTTTGAAGGAAGATTTGATCAAAACAGTAGGAGCCATCCTAATTAGATAAGATAAAAACTAATCTAATCTTGCAAAGAGCGCACGCTAAAGCGTTTCCTTCTCTCTCTCTCCAGTTAGTGACCATGACACGCCTTAATCAAGATAATAATATGGATGTATTGACCGAACCAACTTATTATACTGAGCTGGGAAATGTTGGTTCCGATTTTTCTTATGATTGTCATAATTCTGAGCAAGGAATAGGGGAATATCAGGATTCCCATGCAACCCGAACAAAGAAAGACTATGATGATGCATCTTCTTCGGGTGTGTTCGTTACCGAGAAATGTTTCTCAGTATGCTCTACGTCCTGGGTATTGGATACCGGATCAGGATCCTACGTATGTAATTTGTTACATGGGTTAAGGAGAGGTAGAGAACCGAGAAAGGGTGATATGTCCCTCAAAGTAGGTAATGGAGCAATTGTTGCAGCAAAAACAGTTGGCGAATATAACATAGTATTACCAAATGGTAACGCAATGATTCTGAACGACTGTTATTACATACCAAATATGATGTGCAATATTATATCGGTTTCTTTATTGCATAAAGAAGGATATAACTTTGCATTAGAGGATAATGTTATGAACATTTTCCTAAATCAAGTGTTGATTGGGTTTGGTACGTTATGTAACGGTATATATATTCTAAATCAAACTACAGTTCTGAATATCCAGAACACACACAAGAGGAAAAGTTCAGAAATGAACGAAGTCTTCTTGTGGCATTGCTAAGGGGTTGGGGGTAGACCCTTTCGTCTTTCACGTAGACTAGGTCATATCAATGCGACAAGACTAGCTAAGTTACATAAAGATGGATATTTGAATCAGTTCGAATTTACATCTTATGAAACTTGCGAGTCATGTCTCAAAGGCAAGATGACCAAAACCCCGTTTACAGGACACGGAGAAAGAGCTACTGAACTCTTGGGACTGATACATAATGATTTATGCAGTCCTATGTCTACACATACCAGGAATGGTTCCTTATACTTCATTACATTCACCAATGATCTCTTAAAATTCAGACATGCGTTTCTGTTGAAACACAAATCTGAAGCTTTTGAGAAATTCAAGAAATATAAGAACGAAGTAGAGAACCAAACGGGTAAAACTATTAAAATCCTTCGATCTGATCGAGGAGGAGAATACTTGAGCACGGAATTCCGAGACTATTTAAAAGAGAATGTGATTCTCTCTCAGCTTACTCCTCCGTATACACCACAGCACAATGGAATTTCGGAGCGGAGAAATCGTACCCTATTAGATATGGTGCGCTCTATGATGAGTATTGCCGAGTTACCTATTTCCTTTTGGGGTTATGCACTTAAGACAGCTGCATACCTATTGAATAGGGTTCCAACCAAATCCGTGTCTACCAATCCATATGAGATATGGAATAGGAAGAGACCATCTCTTAAACGAGTTAAGATATAGGGTTGTCCGGCCTATGTTAAAAAGCAAAATCCGGACAAGCTCGAGGCAAGGTCTGTTTTATGCAAGTTTGTAGGATATCCAAAGGATTCAAATGGATATATCTTCTACCACACTGAGGAACAAAAGGTATTTGTTTCTCAATATGCCACCTTTTTAGAAAAGAAATTTCTTGTGAAAGAAATTAGTGGTAATGACGTAAAATTGGAAGAAGTTCCAGCAACACAAACTATAATTGACAATTTGGTAGAACCGGGGGATTCAATAGTCCCCGACGAACCTCAGTCACTCCGCAGATCTAGTATGGTTCCTCATCTACCTGAGAGATACTACGGTTTTCTCATAGTTGGTGGGAGCGAGGATTGCATCATGGAAGATGATGACCCAACTAGTTTTGAGCAGGCCATCACAAGTGGGGACTCTGTGAAATGGCTGGATGCTATGCGATCTGAGATGGAATCCATGTACACCAACAAAGTATGGACTTTGGAACATGCTCCTGAAGGGGTAAAACCCATAGAGAGCAAGTGGATCTTTAAGAAGAAGATTGGTATAGATGGAAAGGTTGAGACTTACAAAGCTAGACTTGTTGCTAAAGGTTTTCGTCAACGACCAGGTGTCGACCATGATTAAACCTTTTCACTTGTCGCTATGCCTAAGTCCATCAGGATCCTACTTGCCATTGCTGCATACCATGACTACGAAATCTGCCAGATGGACGTCAAGACAGCTTTTCTAAATGGTGATTTAGAAGAGAGCGTGTATATGACACAGCCAGAGGGCTTCGTAAACAGTGGGAGTAGCGGAAAGGTGTGCAAGCTGCTTAAATCCATCTACGGATTAAAGCAGGTATCGTGGAACTGGAACATCTGTTTTGATGAAGCAATTAAAGAGTTTGACTTTATAAAAAACGTAGATGAACCATGTATATACAAGAAGGTTGTAGAGAGTAATCTTGTTTTCCTCGTATTGTACGTGGATGGCATACTCTTGATAGGAAACGATGTTCTTATGCTATACTCGGTCAAGCTCTTCTTATCACAAAAGTTCTCTATGAAAAATCTGGGTGATGCCTCCTACATCCCGGGGATAAAGATCGATAGGGATAGATCTAAACGGATATTGGGATTGTCCCAATCAAGGTACATTAACACCATACGAAAAAGGTTAGTATGGAAGATTCTAAGCGTGGTAATTTACCCGCTTGTTCAGGAATCACTCTCTCCAAAGAGATGCCTTCCAAGACTGATTTGGAGAGGGCTCACATGCAAGGTATACCCTACGCTTCGGCAGTCTGGTCTATCATGTATATGATGTTATATACCAGACCGGATGTAGCTTACTCATTAAGTGTAGTGAGCAGGTATCAATCAGATCCTAGAGAAAAGCACTGGACAGCTGTGAAGAACATTCTTAAGTACTTGAGAAGGACTAAAGAAATGTTCTTGGTGTATGGTACGGTCAACTCCCAGTGGTGTCCTTTACCAATTCGAGCTTCTAGAGTGATAAGGACGAAAGTAAGTGGGTCTCAGGTTTTGTCTTCAACCTCAATGGAGGGGCGGTATGTTGGAAGAGTTCCATACAAGATACCGTAACAGACTCGATGATGGAGACTGAATACATCGCTGCCAACGATACTGCCAAAGAAGCTGTCTGGATGAAGAAGTTCATTACTGAACTTGGTGTGGTTCCATCTATTGAGCATCCAATACCTTTGTATTGTGATAACAATAAAGTAGTGGATTTGACAAGGAACCCAAGTCCCATCAGAGATCCAGACATATTCTGTCACGACCCGAAAGTACGGAACATGACCGGCACTTAAACTACGAACGTCTCGAGGCGTACGTAATCTAAGTAAACCGACAACCCAGAAATCCAAACCAAGAAGAGTAGTAGAGAATAGGAAAAACCAACTTAAAGCAAGTAATTTCAATAGCATAAGCCGAATTATGCGGTTTTTAAAACATCGAAAATTTACTGAAAATTTCGGCAGAGTCTCCTTTGTAAATACTGGCCCCCAAACGGGATACAACATGAATAGTATACGAAATCAAGAAAAAGGCATCCCCAAGCGGGAGCTAGCTCTTCGTCAATCGACGGTCACAACCACACAAACAATAAAATATACAACGCCAACGGCGAGGATCAAAACTCAAAAGGAAACTCAAAACCACCAGAAATATAACGAGCGACTCTAAGGTCGAAAGAATAACCAACACTGGTCTCTATCTCAATAAATACATGTTTGGTTGATGGAACTTCTAGATACAACAGAATAATGATATACAAGATATATAATGGGGGTATGATACAAATAAACCCACCTACTAGCAAATCACCCGAATGAAACTGAGCCCGCAAGCCGTAAAGAAACCTGTACGGCAAATCTGCAAGAAACTGGGGCACAACGGGGGTGAGTTGCCAACTCGTGAATAGAAAAACATCTACGCACAGAAATCGCATAAATAACGCAATCCTAGGTCAATGATCATAATATATCCTCAAAATAAGTATATAACATGCAGCCTATAACAAGGCTAGGTTAAATATCTAACCCGAGTGTAAACTCATGTGCCCGTGTCAGTGCCTCAAGTAGCAATATATCCTACGAATGAGGTATGAATGCATGAAACAGAATACATGTAAATGAAGAAACTGTTTTCATAAATTAGTGAGATTTCCTTCGTATTTTTAAACTGAGGTATCATAAATGAAATCAGCATCAACAGTGTCTAGCATCGACACAAAACATAAATCTCACTGTCTCGAAAAATCAATGTCTCAATCTCAATATCTAGGGCGCCGTCAGTCCAGACCGGCCCCTACCATAAATCTCAAGACCACGACGGTATCCTCCGGATATCCGACGCGTCGGGTAAAATCACCGGTAGGTAGTACTCCCCTGCCAGGCTCAACGTCATCACCACATTCCTCTTGCCCCGGGGTACCGCACCGGGTCCACCATGTACCCGAAACGGTTCATCCGTCTCCTCGAATCGGGTTTCCAAATCCATCAGCAAACTCATGGTGGACGACTCATACATCATGGGAAAACCGCACTTTTTATTTTAAAAGAGAGAATATGTTTATTTGTGTTTTTGCGGTTTTCCTCCAAATCCAGAAAATCTCATAGAAATCCAAATCCAAACCTTAATAGCATGCAAAATAGTGAATATATGCATGAGAATCCATGAATGCGGCATAACAATGAATAACAGTATGCATGAAGTAGCAGGTAATAACTACAATGTCTAAACTATTCGCTAATAGGCTATGTCAAGCAATAATATATTTTCTAAGGTGTACGTGACATGGCAATTACCGATGAAGATGTGTGTGAGCCGGCAAGTAAGTGTACGTGGTACATACGCATCATCGGTAATGGTGCTGGTGTCCTATCAGCATGATATTAAAATGGAGTATGAAACATAATATAAGAATGCGATGCAAAGCGAACCACAAAAAAGTAGGAGCTGAAACTAGACGTAACCAAAACTAATCTGCATTAATCTAATATAAGTCCTACGAATGGTGCCTTTTGAAATAACACGAATCATGGGGTTTTGAAAATAGGGCTACGGTGTTTTTATGAAAAGATACGTCGTTTTTGAAATGTCCGTAGATTCCCTTGAGCTGTCTTTAAAAATGCCCACGATTCGTTAGTTTTTGAAATAGGTAAGAAGTCTAATCTACTCTAACAACTACACTAAACTATACGGCCGAACTAACAAGCTGAACTACAGGTAAGGAAACCGCCTAACATCTGAGTCGATATAAAAATATATATAAGTCGGTGATCCCGCCTCAATAGTATCGCGTACGATACAGTATATCATCTGACATCCTCGAGTCATGAGCGCGGATCTATCATCAATATAGGCTCGTACGGTAAATCGTCGTACGGCATCCCAAAAGCTGGGTACGGTTCAATATCACACTATCTCATCACATTTCAGATATCACTTATCATATCATATAATCTGGGGTACTGATCTAAGTCTAGTACAACTGATATCATCTTCAAAGTATGAATGCGGGGGTAAACACACATCCCGAACCCGCAAGAATCACATTTCGTATCCCAAATACGAATCATATCAAATCACCGATCTCGCGGCACAAAGCCCACATCATCGACTCAACTCCAAAGTCATCCCATATCATCAAACACCGTGCAAGTATAAGAAACATACAAGTGTATGCGTGTGGGTGCAATTCTATCCTATGGTTCGCAACTAGGAACTACGCTAGTTATTTCTACCCCTAACTAACCATAACACACTAACTATCACACATAAAAATATACTACATAGTACTAATTACGGACTGCGGGGGTGCTATACGCCATCCACCCGACTTCTCCCCGTAGATATAAATCTACTCACCTGAACCTCGCTCGCCAGTGCCGACGTCGCCACGCACTTGCTTGTCGTCTCGAAGTCCACCTGGGGTACCTACATATCATAACGCACCGTATCGCATAAAAATCCGACTCATGACCAAAACGACGCACGAACCCTACATAGGTCAATACCTATGGTTGCTCTCACAAACCAACCCAAAAAACCCTCGACGTCGGCGTGCAAACGCCCGACCATCGAGAAAAACCCAAGTACACTCATTTGCACATTCACGAACACTAATTTTAATATAAAATAGGTTAAAACTCACAAAAACCCTAAATTCACCTTAAAAGCCGTTTTTCCGAAAAACTAGCAAGCAAAATTACTCGTTTTAGTACAAAACTTGACGTTTAAACAATTCTAGCGGCCATAATACTTATTAAATAACTTAAATAAGTCATAAAAATAATTTCCATAATTTAATCCCATTAAATTTTCATTAACCCCAAAATCCTAGTTTGTCAAAATATCCAATTTTAACAATTTTCAAAATAACAATTCACAAATCATCAACTTGACTAGGTTTTGCATGAACTAAGTTGGTAAACTACAACTTATAAATTTAATGATGTCATGAAGAACCTAACTAGATTTTTAATCTTACAATTTGATTTAATTTTAAAACCTAGTTCGCAAGATAGCTTAATTATTACAATTTTAAGTTAACAATTTGCAACTAGCAACTAGATTAGGTTTTAACATGTCTTAAGTGGTTAAATACATCACACAACCATAATCCCATTACTCAAAACCCTAACTTGAAATCAACCTCATTCTTGAACTTTTTAAACATGCAATTAGAACCAATCTAAAACCTAATTAAACACTTAATAAGCTAACATAAAGCAATTAAACAACAAATTCACTAAAGGGTTAAAATTTATACCTCCCAATTGAGTTCTAGCATGAAATCTAAGCTTCCCAAATTGCTATCTTTTCACCAAAATCCATGCTTGAAAGGCTAAGGAAAAATGGGTAGGGCTTGAATTTGGAGTTTTGGGATTTTTTTTGATGGATTTGAGGCAATTTTGATCAATTTTTCTCAAGAGAAGAGAGGTGAAATGGGGAGGGGGCTGTTTGCTGAAATTTTAGGAAGGGGTCGGCTGATTTGGGAGGGGGATTGGAGAGAGAGTGGGGTGTTGAAAGTGGTGGCCAAGTCAAAGGAAACCATGCCTCATTTGACTTTAACCCTTCTTTCTTTATTCCTTCACTTTATTTGATTTTTGATGAGGTAAAGAAAAGAATTGGAGGGAGAGGGGGCTGTTGTGGTTTCGGCCAGCACATGATGGGGTGTGTGTGTGGGGGGGGTGGATGAGGAATGAAATGATAAATACAATACCCCAAACATCCATTTACGCTAAAAAAAAGCCTTTTTTCTTCAAAAATTTCTAAACCGTTTTGGCAAATGATTTCGTTCCAAAAACCACATGATAAATTTTTATTTAATGTTTTATGATGCACAAAATTTATTTCAACTCATTCCAATTTGTAATTTTCCCTAATTAAATGTATTAGTGACGGCTTAAAATAATAATAAAATAATATTTTTTTCAGAAAATTTGAAATTTCACCAGCGGCTCAATAAACACCAAATAATAGCAATTACATAGCTAGAATATGTATATTTAATTTTTATAATAAGATATTTGTATTTTGACTTTTTACAGAAACCCCCCTTATTTTACCGATTTTTCGAAATTTCACCGAAACGATTTTCAAAGCGTTACAATCTTCCCCCCTTAAAGAAATTCGGTCCCCGAATTTAAATTAAAACTTCCCCCAAATACTAAAATATTTCAGCCAAAACCATCAAATCGCCGGGGCTCCGAAATCTTAAATACATAAACACATCATAGCGCAATGCATGCGCATAAGTAATGAGCAGATAACTCGAAATCAAAACTCCGTCATGCCTCCCGCAATCATCGGAGTCAAGGTGAAAACACGAATGCCAAATCTCAAGCAAGCCCGATATGCTATAAATCGGAACTATACATGCAAATATCAGGAGGAAATGCATGCCATATCCTTAAGTTGCTGTGCAATGCACATAACACTGCACAGTGGTGGACGTCTATCATAAGAAAATAGCTATATACATATATACCTTTGTTTGAAATTTACGTTCCGCCGTTTTGGGAAACAATTTAGAAGGGTTTTCCTTGTTTTAAACGTTTCGCGTCATATCAAACACGTAGGTAAATACTGAGACTATAGCTCGCTTTTTTTGGAATTCCCTTCAATAGCTACCAATGCATGCAAAATACATTCAGGTACTGTCCTCTGACTAGTCCTGCTTAGTACGAGAACACATCGCAATTATAAAAAAAAACGTACTGCTCTATAAGAGATCAATCCCAAAATACGCGTATGAATACTACGTGTGCCTGGTGCGCACGGAAATCAAAATCCATGAATGTGCCATACATGCGCACAGAAACAACATCTAAGTGCATCGGGTGTGCACGAAATATCTGTCGTAGGCAACATGTGTGCCTGACCGCAAAATCAGGTGCATCTGACATGCACGAAAAATCTCGAATTAGTGCATCTGGTGTGCACCAAATCGCATCTCGTAACAGGCGCCCAACAGGTGCTAAAAATCCAAATCAGGTGCATCCATCATGCACGAAATCATGAAATCCAATATCAAGCGCCGAACGTGCGCAAAATCAATCAGGTGCACAAGGTGCACAAAACAAATATCGAGTATCACCATCGAAATCGAAGTCCAGTGCATCTAAGTGCACGAGAGGCGTATCCCTGCACTGCAAGCATATATCAACTATACAGAGTGCAGGAACCAAATCGTGTGCATGCATACGCACAAAACCAACTCAACTGTTTAAAATCGTAAAATCACAAACATGTGAAACTGAAGCACGAAAATTATATCAAGTGCAACACTGTGCAAAATCGTAAATACTCAGTAGGTGCAACCATGGTCCATGAAAACAAATATCATGAAACTCAATCATCAAAATCAATCCTGCGAATAGATCGCCCAAAATACCCAAAATCAAGTATGGCGGAATAGTACTGCTCAAGCGTATCCTCTAAGAATCTCGGCCAACTGTCGCGGTCACTAGTGGGACGTCTCGCCGATGATCATGAACTCTGTCCTGCTGGTGTGCGCAACCATGACCACTCCTGGGTCAAGGTCTTCACTGTGAATTACCAATCTTTCGGTCCATCGGCTTATCGGCCCTGTCGGGTGTGCTAACGGGGATGATCCAGTTCTGGCACGTCTCTTGTCATCTCCCGGTCAATCATCACGACCACTCGTAAGACAGCATATCACTGGCGTCGGCCTCTGGCTCTCTGAATGTACGTGACACATCTGATCCTGGGTGCAAGTATCATTGCAGCAGTGTCCTGGAAGGAATCCTGCTCACGGTCTCTTCCATGTCTCGTCTCTGCCAACTGTCCGGAAGTCATTGTCCTTTCCTATATCTGCATCTTGCTCTGGAATGACTGCATACTCATCGCGACTCCTTCTGGAAGGTAAGTCCAAGTACCATGCCTCGGCATGCGCATCGCCTCTCTGATGTCGGCAGAGTGGAACGTCATCTCATCTAGATCTGGTGCGAACCTCTTATTCCACTTTTCTCTAATGTCGTCTGCCTTGGACTCGTCTAGTCGCGGCTGCATGGACTAAGCTCCAACGGCTATCCTCATATCTGGAGTCTCCCAAGAAATGCATCTCACCACCTAGCATCTGAATTAAGTCGAGCCATCTGATCGAGTCGTCAAAACCTCATAATCCCCCAAGAGCTCAACATCTTGTGCACAGTTTAATAGTATTGAGTACATACCACAGCATCGGTGGTCCAGCCGTAGAAGGGCAAACCCAAGCCTCACTAATGGCGCCGCAGAACTGCCGCAAACCCGAAGGTTCAAAGGCTTTCACACGGTCATTAAGTCGAGTTAGGGTTTCATTCTTCTAGAGGGACCATAGAATTGCCTGCATGTCTTTCCGACTACTTTAAACTTGGAATAATAGGTTTCTGACATTCGATCGTCTCTGTCGACTCCCAACGTCTCCGCGTGAAGTCGTCTCTAGCTGGAATCAATCTATCTGATGACCTCGCATCGGGGTAGGCGAACGATCTACATGTCCTAGTCATTCATCCTCGATGACTAGCGACCTTCTATCATCTCTTAGTACAACTTATACTGCAATAGCTCCAACATCTGGGGCGATATCTCGTCGTTCGCAGCAATAACTGGCTCACTCGTCTGCATGCTGAACCGTGCCTCAATCATCAGGAGTAAGCAACATACCAACGGTCATCAAAATCTGGCTGGCCTCTATCATTGGCTCAATTCTCTAGTGTCGATCAGCACCTCCGAGTAACCTCATAAAGGCGATCCGCCAAACGCTCGTGGCGCGGAAACACAGTAAAATGACACATCTCTGCAATCGTGTGTCGCCGGAATTTCGCCCTGGTCAGTCCTCGTTCGTGACGAGCTTGTGCTGACCGTAACTCTAGCCGTAGCTCTCCCTGCCGTAACCGTAGCAGCAAGGCCAAACTAGTACCGATGAGGCTAGATCAGGAAGGAATATAATACTGAACAAGGAAATGTACATCCTAAGGCTTCATAAGTGGAGTGCCGTGCCGTAAATATGCCGCGGAACATACCAACGGTACGTCACTCTACTTTAGTCACCTATTCCATCAACCAAGGGTCATCCTACGCTCCGAAGGTTAAAACCTAACGCTCTGATACCAACTTTGTCACGACCCGAAAGTACGGAACATGACCGGCACTTAAACTACGAACGTCTCGAGGCGTACGTAATCTAAGTAAACCGACAACCCAGAAATCCAAACCAAGAAGAGTAGTAGAGAATAGGAAAAACCAACTTAAAGCAAGTAATTTCAATAGCATAAGCCGAATTATGCGGTTTTTAAAACATCGAAAATTTACTGAAAATTTCGGCAGAGTCTCCTTTGTAAATACTGGCCCCCAAACGGGATACAACATGAATAGTATACGAAATCAAGAAAAAGGCATCCCCAAGCGGGAGCTAGCTCTTCGTCAATCGACGGTCACAACCACACAAACAATAAAATATACAACGCCAACGGCGAGGATCAAAACTCAAAAGGAAACTCAAAACCACCAGAAATATAACGAGCGACTCTAAGGTCGAAAGAATAACCAACACTGGTCTCTATCTCAATAAATACATGTTTGGTTGATGGAACTTCTAGATACAACAGAATAATGATATACAAGATATATAATGGGGGTATGATACAAATAAACCCACCTACTAGCAAATCACCCGAATGAAACTGAGCCCGCAAGCCGTAAAGAAACCTGTACGGCAAATCTGCAAGAAACTGGGGCACAACGGGGGTGAGTTGCCAACTCGTGAATAGAAAAACATCTACGCACAGAAATCGCATAAATAACGCAATCCTAGGTCAATAATCATAATATATCCTCAAAATAAGTATATAACATGCAGCCTATAACAATGCTAGGTTAAATATCTAACCCGAGTGTAAACTCATGTGCCCGTGTCAGTGCCTCAAGTAGCAATATATCCTACGAATGAGGTATGAATGCATGAAACAGAATACATGTAAATGAAGAAACTGTTTTCATAAATTAGTGAGATTTCCTTCGTATTTTTAAACTGAGGTATCATAAATGAAATCAGCATCAACAGTGTCTAGCATCGACACAAAACATAAATCTCACTGTCTCGAAAAATCAATGTCTCAATCTCAATATCTAGGGCGCCGTCAGTCCAGACCGGCCCCTACCATAAATCTCAAGACCACGACGGTATCCTCCGGATATCCGACGCGTCGGGTAAAATCACCGGTAGGTAGTACTCCCCTGCCAGGCTCAACGTCATCACCACATTCCTCTTGCCCCGGGGTACCGCACCGGGTCCACCATGTACCCGAAACGGTTCATCCGTCTCCTCGAATCGGGTTTCCAAATCCATCAGCAAACTCATGGTGGACGACTCATACATCATGGGAAAACCGCACTTTTTATTTTAAAAGAGAGAATATGTTTATTTGTGTTTTTGCGGTTTTCCTCCAAATCCAGAAAATCTCATAGAAATCCAAATCCAAACCTTAATAGCATGCAAAATAGTGAATATATGCATGAGAATCCATGAATGCGGCATAACAATGAATAACAGTATGCATGAAGTAGCAGGTAATAACTACAATGTCTAAACTATTCGCTAATAGGCTATGTCAAGCAATAATATATTTTCTAAGGTGTACGTGACATGGCAATTACCGATGAAGATGTGTGTGAGCCGGCAAGTAAGTGTACGTGGTACATACGCATCATCGGTAATGGTGCTGGTGTCCTATCAGCATGATATTAAAATGGAGTATGAAACATAATATAAGAATGCGATGCAAAGCGAACCACAAAAAAGTGGGAGCTGAAACTAGACGTAACCAAAACTAATCTGCATTAATCTAATATAAGTCCTACGAATGGTGCCTTTTGAAATAACACGAATCATGGGGTTTTGAAAATAGGGCTACGGTGTTTTTATGAAAAGATACGTCGTTTTTGAAATGTCCGTAGATTCCCTTGAGCTGTCTTTAAAAATGCCCACGATTCGTTAGTTTTTGAAATAGGTAAGAAGTCTAATCTACTCTAACAACTACACTAAACTATACGGCCGAACTAACAAGCTGAACTACAGGTAAGGAAACCGCCTAACATCTGAGTCGATATAAAAATATATATAAGTCGGTGATCCCGCCTCAATAGTATCGCGTACGATACAGTATATCATCTGACATCCTCGAGTCATGAGCGCGGATCTATCATCAATATAGGCTCGTACGGTAAATCGTCGTACGGCATCCCAAAAGCTGGGTACGGTTCAATATCACACTATCTCATCACATTTCAGATATCACTTATCATATCATATAATCTGGGGTACTGATCTAAGTCTAGTACAACTGATATCATCTTCAAAGTATGAATGCGGGGGTAAACACACATCCCGAACCCGCAAGAATCACATTTCGTATCCCAAATACGAATCATATCAAATCACCGATCTCGCGGCACAAAGCCCACATCATCGACTCAACTCCAAAGTCATCCCATATCATCAAACACCGTGCAAGTATAAGAAACATACAAGTGTATGCGTGTGGGTGCAATTCTATCCTATGGTTCGCAACTAGGAACTACGCTAGTTATTTCTACCCCTAACTAACCATAACACACTAACTATCACACATAAAAATATACTACATAGTACTAATTACGGACTGCCGGGGTGTTATAAGCCATCCACCCGACTTCTCCCCGTAGATATAAATCTACTCACCTGAACCTCGCTCGCCAGTGCCGACGTCGCCACGCACTTGCTTGTCGTCTCGAAGTCCACCTGGGGTACCTACATATCATAACGCACCGTATCGCATAAAAATCCGACTCATGACCAAAACGACGCACGAACCCTACATAGGTCAATACCTATGGTTGCTCTCACAAACCAACCCAAAAAACCCTCGACGTCGGCGTGCAAACGCCTGACCATCGAGAAAAACCCAAGTACACTCATTTGCACATTCACGAACACTAATTTTAATATAAAATAGGTTAAAACTCACAAAAACCCTAAATTCACCTTAAAAGCCGTTTTTCCGAAAAACTAGCAAGCAAAATTACTCGTTTTAGTACAAAACTTGACGTTTAAACAATTCTAGCGGCCATAATACTTATTAAATAACTTAAATAAGTCATAAAAATAATTTCCATAATTTAATCCCATTAAATTTTCATTAACCCCAAAATCCTAGTTTGTCAAAATATCCAATTTTAACAATTTTCAAAATAACAATTCACAAATCATCAACTTGACTAGGTTTTGCATGAACTAAGTTGGTAAACTACAACTTATAAATTTAATGATGTCATGAAGAACCTAACTAGATTTTTAATCTTACAATTTGATTTAATTTTAAAACCTAGTTCGCAAGATAGCTTAATTATTACAATTTTAAGTTAACAATTTGCAACTAGCAACTAGATTAGGTTTTAACATGTCTTAAGTGGTTAAATACATCACACAACCATAATCCCATTACTCAAAACCCTAACTTGAAATCAACCTCATTCTTGAACTTTTTAAACATGCAATTAGAACCAATCTAAAACCTAATTAAACACTTAATAAGCTAACATAAAGCAATTAAACAACAAATTCACTAAAGGGTTAAAATTTATACCTCCCAATTGAGTTCTAGCATGAAATCTAAGCTTCCCAAATTGCTATCTTTTCACCAAAATCCATGCTTGAAAGGCTAAGGAAAAATGGGTAGGGCTTGAATTTGGAGTTTTGGGATTTTTTTTGATGGATTTGAGGCAATTTTGATCAATTTTTCTCAAGAGAAGAGAGGTGAAATGGGGAGGGGGCTGTTTGCTGAAATTTTAGGAAGGGGTCGGCTGATTTGGGAGGGGGATTGGAGAGAGAGTGGGGTGTTGAAAGTGGTGGCCAAGTCAAAGGAAACCATGCCTCATTTGACTTTAACCCTTCTTTCTTTATTCCTTCACTTTATTTGATTTTTGATGAGGTAAAGAAAAGAATTGGAGGGAGAGGGGGCTGTTGTGGTTTCGGCCAGCACATGATGGGGTGTGTGTGTGGGGGGGGTGGATGAGGAATGAAATGATAAATACAATACCCCAAACATCCATTTACGCTAAAAAAAAGCCTTTTTTCTTCAAAAATTTCTAAACCGTTTTGGCAAATGATTTCGTTCCAAAAACCACATGATAAATTTTTATTTAATGTTTTATGATGCACAAAATTTATTTCAACTCATTCCAATTTGTAATTTTCCCTAATTAAATGTATTAGTGACGGCTTAAAATAATAATAAAATAATATTTTTTTCAGAAAATTTGAAATTTCACCAGCGGCTCAATAAACACCAAATAATAGCAATTACATAGCTAGAATATGTATATTTAATTTTTATAATAAGATATTTGTATTTTGACTTTTTACAGAAAACCCCCTTATTTTACCGATTTTTCGAAATTTCACCGAAACGATTTTCAAAGCGTTACATATTCTTAGGCGGTATCACCTGATCCGGGAGATAGTAGATTGCCGGCTGATCGAGCTCAGAAGAGTTGACACGAAGGACAATGTAGCAGATCCACTCACGAAGGCCCTCCCCCAGACGCAGGTTGAAAGACTTTTTGGGATGTTGGGTATGAGATACTACAACAACTGGCTTTAGTGTAAATGGGAAATTGTTAGGAATATGTATGCCCTAGAGGGCATTATTGTATTATATAGCGGATGCTTGGACATATATATAGAGGACTTTCTTACTCGACATAATAGTATGCTATTTGGTTGCTCTTTATCTTAATAAATACACTTTTATTATTATACTTGTTTACCCCAATCAGAGCAAAGCTCTGTTCAAATTCCAAGGAGGGAAATGAAGCAACGCTTCTGATTCTCCCAATCAAAGCAAAGCTCTGTTTGAGTTTCAAAAATTCAAAAATTGAAGCAACGTTTCAAATTCCTTGCGCTGCGCGCAGGGCGCCACGTATCAAAAGTTGACACGCCAGCGCAGAGAGCGCAGCACCCAAGGCAGCGCGCCCAATCAGAGCAAGGCTCTATTTAAAAAAAATTAAAAGAAGCAACGCTTCAGATGACTTGCGCTCTGCGCTGCGCGACACGTGGCAGCGCAGTTGCGTTAGCGCAGTTGCGCTGCGCGACACGTGGCAGCGCAGTTGCGTTGCGCTCTGCGCTGCGTGTCACGTGTCACGCGCTGGGGCGTTTGCGCCAAACAGAATTAAAATTCTAGTAAGATCCTTCTGTTCTTTTTAAAACAATAAGATTGTCTTCTGTAAAACAGAAGCCCTTGGATCAAAGATCCAACGGTGGGGAAAATTCCCCAAAATCACTCAGAGAATGATCTCTTTAACAAACTTAACAAATCTATGAGCACTATATAAAGACCCCCAGACCCCAACTCAAATCAACATCAACAACATCGACATTAAGAACTTCAAAACAGAGAGAACTCTGAAGAATTTTGAAAAGAACTCAAGAAAAAGGTAAAAACCTTTATGAAATAGAAGAATTTCTTCTGAATAGATCATTGATCTAAGAACAAGATCAATGATCTTCAATAAAAAATAAATGAGAACAGTGCCTTGCACTTTTTTTATGAACCATTGGTTCTAGAATCTTAAAGATTCTTTTCTTGAATCCAAAATTGGATCAAGTTATTGAAACAGTGCCTTACACTTGCAAAAACTGCACTGTTGCGCTCCTGGGTTGGGGCAAGCCACCAGAGAGCGCCATGTGTCAGCAGCGCAACAGCGCAGCGCACTGACACAGCGTACTGCGCTGTTGCGCTTGCGCTCATCAGAGCTTGACACGTGTCACCTCCACATGCGCTTGCGCTCAATAATTGGCGCAAAATGCCTGACAAGTCACTGTCAGATAATTAATGCACTGCATTATTTACAGAAGGGCCAAGCCCAATTAAAAGAGCCTAACAGGCCAAATTAAATGCTATGCATTATTTTAAAGAAGGGCAGAGCCCAAATAAGAACAGATGCTCTGCATCATTTATAAAGGGACTGAGCCCAAATTAAAGGGCCTAGCAGGCCAGAATAAAATGCAGTGCATTATCAAACATGGGCAAAGCCCTAGCACAGGCCTAATAGGCCAAAAATCAAGAAAAACATCGAATATTCTCAACTGGACTTAGCCCAATCATGGACGTAAGTCCTCAAATTAAATTGACTGAGCACGGCTGCTCTCCTAAATCAATTTACGTCCGGTTCAAGGGTACATCTCTGAACTCCTCTGACCCCTATCATTGTAATCCTTCAACGACGTCAAAGAGGTGACGGGTCCCAACAACCACACATCAATATGGACTGCGGGGTCCTTAAACTCGTGGACCGAAACGTCCCTAAACTAATATTCGTCCCAAAATGGGAATGATGGACCACCATGTCTCTAAACTAATGTTCGTCCCCAAATGGGAATGATGGACTACCATGTCCCTAAACTGGAAATTGACCGCAACGTCATTAAAACTAAACAGTAGAGCCAATTGCTCTTCTGTTGGATCTAAACGTTCCCATTAAGTTGATCTTAGTCTGGAGATTAGGCTAACGTATCCTTAACAAAAGATTAAGTTGATCTTAGCCTCAATATGGATAACGTATTCTTAAACTAAAACACCAAACCCAAATCTAAGTAAATACGGATTTGGACTAATCCACGTCCTACGGGCGACGGTATAACTTAGTCTCTGTATACAATCCACGGGCAACCACAAACAAAACAAACACCCACGACACGAAGTGAAATTTCTAGAGAAGGAGAAAGTTGTTACCGCGATGCGGTAACGTAATTAACTGCAGGGGCTTGCGCCTGCAGGGAAGAGCGTCCCCACAATCAAAAACCCCTCAAGCGAGGGGGAATCTGACGAAGTCTGCTACATCGGCCGCATCCGTCTAAACCTCCGATACACGGTGCCATAAATCAACTTGGCATTTTCGGAGAGGTGGACGGATAAAACCAAATAGCATCTGTGCCGAATCTCAGCACCAGGACTTCGCAGTCTTGTACGCCGCCTTTCGGAGGGGAACAGATTCTGGCACGCCCGGTGGGACCTTTTCCTCTTTCCACTCCACACTTCGTGTGTCGTCTTCGCGAACGAATCGCGGTTTGTTAATGGTTGCCTTTGGATTTCAAGTTACTAAGATTTGGTCTTTTGCCTGGCGCAGAAATTAAGCATCAATGGTCTCTAACTGCTCGAGCTGCTCATAGTGCAAGTTCAATCAACGCTCTGCCTCACCTGGAGGCATAGCCTATGGGCCTCAAGCGGCCTCCATCCTTGCCATGCCGGTAGAACAGGTGACCCAAGCCATCACCGGCCTGTTTTTCGGGACCATGATCCTGCCTGCAAGCTTCACAATGCCAGTGCTCGCACCAGAAGCGAACAAGAAGTCGGTTTTCGATCGGCTCACTGCCACAACGGCCCCTTTCAACGGGTCGTCCAACATCAAACCGGCAGCCTCTGTCTTTACCAGGCTGAACCAGAACCCAGATGGGCCCGCCAGGAAGCCCACGAACCCTGAAGTGGCCGTCCTGAGGAAGATAGCCACATCAGTTCCTGAAGTCGTCAAGGCGGCTTCTCCTATTAAAGAGTCAGTCTTTTCAAGGCTGACTATTCCGGCTTTTGCTCCTACTCGAGGATCTGTCTTTGACAGATTGAACATCGCCACTCAAAGGACAACATCAGTCTTTAAAAGGCTGACACCAGAAGCACCTCATTCGGACAGGAGGCAAGAAGAAGTTGTTTCTATCGCCGAGCCAATCCCAACGGCTCGTCACGCTCGACGTCGCCACTGGCGCCGAGTAAGGAAGGCCGGGGGAAACTCCCCCTCAGGGCTAACTCCACCTGCTCCAGCTGTGGAAGTTAATGCTGCTGTTCCAACTGGGAACAGCTTTGAACCACTTAGGAGGGTACGTAAGAACTCTCCAACTGCTACGCTGAAAAGATCTCCTCCACCCGCGGAGAGAGTTACAGAAACTAAACTGGAGCAGCCACCTCAACGGCTGTCCTCCAAAATTTATAAAGTTTGGCGGAGGGTTCAAGACTCGGTAATCGACCCAGATTACTCTCGTCGACAGAAGAGGGCAAAAGTGATGGAAGAAATGAACCGTCCTATCAAACAGCAAAGGACGACAACCGCCAGGGTGCCCGCTGCAACGGCCCATTCAACTTCAATGGCCCACAAAAGAAGGAGGCCGGAGAAGATCCCCACGCCTGCGGCAAATGCCAAAGACGATAAGCCTAAACGCCCTGAGTCCGGGGGCATTGTAGTCCATACTGTATACATGGCGTCGGAGAAGGAAGACAGCCATGCATCTACAGGTCATAGACCGCTTACACGGTCAGTGACCAAAGCTCAGGAGCAAAAGAAAAAGCTCCAGGAAATGACGAACGCGATGGCTGCACTCACTGGGACAAAAGAAAGTCCCGAAGCGTCCTCGGATGAACGCCAGGAGCAAGAAACTGACGCTGAATTCCTTCGTCGGATATTGGAGAAGAAGGATAAAGAGGCTGCTGAACAAGCAGCCAACATAAAGCGAATGGCCCTCCTGTTCCAGGAAATGGTGGGAATGATGATCCAACAAGATCCTCCTGCTGAAGATCCCCCAATCGTCCTTGAAGACGATAGGGGAGAAACGTCAAATCCTCCACCGGCTCTGTCAACAGCCAAGGAGGAGACAATCTCCAAAGCTGACTTGGACGAATATATAGCTTAGCAGATCCGGGTTCATCAGGAGACTGAGCAGCCGGCTAAGTTGTCAAGACGGGGCGACCGTATCCTAATTACTGCCCCTACCATCGAGCAGTAAGTCATCCGCTCGAAAATTGCTTCGTCTTCAACAACTGGGTTGAAGACCAGTACCAACAAAGCGAACTCGCGCTGTCTGAAAACTGGAAGGTGAGTCCGCCACAACCACATGCTCCGAAAAAGATGGATATGTCGGGGGCATCATGCTCATTCATAGAGAAAGCCCCACGGACCGAAACGTCCTTAAACTAATGGCGGGCCACTACGTCCTAAAACTGGATAACGGACCGAAACGTCCTTAAACTAATGGCGGACTGAAACATCCTTAAACTAATGGCGGACCACTACGTCCTAAAACTGGATAACGGACCGAAACGTCCTTACACTAATAGCGGAACGAAACGTCCTTAAACTAATGGCGGACCACTACGTCCTAAAACTGGATAACGGACCGAAACGTCCTTAAACTAATGGCGGACCACTACGTCCTAAAACTGAATAACGGACCAAAACATCCTTAAACTAACGACGGACCGAAATGTCCTTAAACTAATGACGGACCACTACGTCCTAAAACTAGCTGTTGACCGAGATGTCGATAAACTACGATGGATTGAAACATCACAAAGCCGTTAAAAAAATAATAAAAAAAGAGAATAAAAAGAATATAAAAAAAACGGTATGTCCATAAGCAAAATGGGCACGGATGAAAACCCGAAATGGGTCCATGAGTAAAAACAGCAGGGCTACCGGCGAGTGTGCGTGAAAACCCGAAAGGGCGCAACCTCGTAAAAAAAAGAGAATAAAAAGAATATAAAAAAAACAAAAAAAAAACGGTACGTCCATAAGCAAAATGGGCACGGATGAAAACCCGAAAGGGCTCCGTGAGTAAAAACAGCAGGACTACTGGCGAATGTTTGTGAAAACCCGAAAGGGCGCAAGCTCGTTAAAGGACACTTACAGGGTCCTCTCGACCATGTATAGAGAAACCACCCGCGTGAGATCCTTACGACTCACAAGGGAGCAACACACTTATGGATCCCCACGATTCCTAAGGAGAAAATACACTTGCGAGATCCTCACGACTCGTAAGGAGAACTCTCTTATAGGACCCTCACGGCTCATAAGATTTGAAAGTCTTAAGTTACAGAGACCTAAACCTGTGCTTAAGCAACCTCCACAACCTTCGATATTGCCCTATAAGTGGTTCAATACTGACCCTTGTATACAATCCACGGGCGCGAATAAACATTTCCCTAACCAAGTCCCATCCGTGACTGGGGATATGTACGCATGATGAACAACCCTTATAAGTCCTCTCGATTTACAAAGAGAAAACCCTCTTGTAAGATCCTTACGACTTACAAAGGAACATGCACTTAGGAATCCTCACGATTGCTAAGGAGAAAATACACCTACAAGATCCTCACGACTTGTAGGGAGAAATACCTTTGAGAGACCCTTACGGCTCATGAAGTCAAAAACCTTAGTCGACAGGACCTTAACCCTGTTTGCTAAGCCACCTTTGTTCGATATCGACAGAGGCAAATGATGATTCGCTCCTGGCAATATCCCAGTTGTAGCGGTGCTGATACCGAAATCGGTGTCTAATTTCAAGTTTACGGCGAAAAGCCAGTAGGTCGCACATGCATATGAAATAGCCGAAATGGTGGGGCAACTTGCAATAAAAAGCAGCAAGTAAAAACGTATGCACACAAAATAGCCGAAATGATTGGGCAACTTGCAATAAAAAGCAGCGAGTAAAAATAAAATAAACAGCCGAAATGATTGGGCACCGCGAAAAATAGCCGAAATGATTGGGCAATCGCGACCTTCGCGATATAAAAGCTGAAATGATAGAGCATCGCGGAAATAAAACAGTAAAAATGAATGAAACTTTTGCCCTACAGTTGAGATCACATCGATCCATGTATACAATCCAAGGGCACAAACAAAGACGGAACTATACCTTCCCAACAGGCTCCGCCAGAAAGCTAAGCCAAATCTCGACGGTTCACCAACAGCCCAGAGACAACCGCGACATTCGTCTCAATACAGCAGACGCAGTGCCAGCAAACGAAGCGAAGATCAAATTCCTAGCTTCACGGTTTTGACGGTAACTTATATAAAACCTGAAAGACCACCACAGATCATTTCAACCCCATGGAAACAAGTGTCCTTGGCAAACTCCTCAACTCAGAGAAACTAGCGTCCTTGATGAGAGCCTCCTGATTCGCGTCGGCTCACAGAGAAACCAGTGTCTCCGTGAGAAATTCCCGATTCGTTTCAACCCCGAAGAAACCAGTGTCTTCGGCAAAATCCTTCAACTCAGGGAAACCAGTGTCCTTGACGAGAAAATCCTGATTCGTGTCGGCTCGCAGAGAAACCAGTGTCTCCACGAGAAATTCCTGATTCGTTTCAACCCCAAAGAAACCAGTGTCTCCGGCAAAATCCTTCAACTCAGGGATACCAGTGTCCTTGTCGAGAAAATCCTGATTCGCGTCGACCCGCAGAGAAACTAGCGTCTCCGCAGGAATACATCGATTCGTTTCAACCCCAGGGAAACAAGTTTCCTTGGCAACTCCTCAACTCAGGGAAACTAGCATCCTTGATGAGAGCCTCCTGATTCGCGTCTGCTCGCTGAGAAACCAGTGTCTCCGTGAGAAATTCCCGATTCGTTTCAACCCCAGGGAAATAAGTGTCCTTGGCAAACTCCTCAACTCAGGGAAACTAGCGTCCTTGATGAGAGCCTCCTGATTCGTGTCGGCTCGCAGAGAAACCAGTGTCTCCACGAGAAATTCCTGATTCGTTTCAACCCCGAAGAAACCAGTGTCTTCGGCAAAATCCTTCGACTCAGGGAAACCAGTGTCCTTGACGAGAAAATCCTGATTCGCGTCGGCTCGCAGAGAAACCAGTGTCTCCGCGAGAAATTCCCGATTCGTTTCAACCCCGAAGAAACTAGTGTCTTCGGCAAAATCCTTCAACTCAGGGAAACCAGTGTCCTTGACGAGAAAATCCTGATTCGCGTCGACCCGCAGAGAAACTAGCGTCTCCGCAGGAATACATCGATTCGTTTCAACCCCAGGGAAACAAGTGTCCTTGGCAAACTCCTCAACTCAGGGAAACTAGCGTCCTTGATGAGAGCCTCCTGATTCGCGTCGGCTCGCAGAGAAACCAGTGTCTCCGTGAGAAATTCCCGATTCGTTTCAATCCCAGGGAAACAAGTGTCCTTGGCAAACTCCTCAACTCAAGGAAACTAGCGTCCTTGATGAGAGCCTTCTGATTCGCGTCGGCCCGCAGAGAAACCAGTGTCTCCGCGAGAAATTCCCGATTCATTTCAACCCCAAAGAAACCAGTGTCTTCGGCAAAATCCTTCGACTCAGGGAAACCAGTGTCCTTGACGAGAAAATCCTGGTTCACGTCGACCCGCAGAGAAACTAACGTCTCCGCGAGAAATTCTCGATTCGTTTCAACCCCTAGGAAAACAAGTGTCCTTGGAAAACTCCTCAACTCAGGGAAACTAGCGTCCTTGATGAGAGCCTCCTGATTCGTGTCGGCTCGTAGAGAAACCAGTGTCTCCGCGAGAAATTCCCGATTCGTCTCAACCCCGAAGAAACTAGTGTCTTCGGCAAAATCCTCCGACTCAGGGAAACCAGTGTCCTTGATGAGAAAATCCTAATTCGCATCGGCCGCAGAGAAACCAGTGTCTCCGCGAGAAATTCCCGACTCGTCTCAACTTGCAAGATAAAGACTTAGGCAGCAGGGATTAAAAAACTTGTTTTCTGAGCACTGGGACCCTGCAAGTCGGTCTAAAACGGTTTCTTGCATACTATTCACGGGTCTCACTCTCCAAAGTCAAATCTCGACAAAGAGGGAAACAACCACTTACGGGTCCTCTCGACTCGTAAGAGGGAAAATTCTCTTATAAGATCCTTACGACTTATAAGAGAAAACGCACTTACGAATCCTCACGATTCCTAAGGAGAAAATACACCTACGAGATCCTCTCGATCCGTAGGGAGAAAAATCTCTATGAGACCCTCACGGCTCATAGAGTTGAAAAGTCTTAGACAGCAGATCTGAACCTGCGGCCTAAGCCATCGCTATTGCTTGAAGAAACTAAGACGCTTACTCTATTATCTGTCAACCATGTTCACTAAGATAACATGCGGATAATAAAAGAAAGAAGAAAGCGACAGAAAAAACATCTGATTGGCGTTAGATTAAGCATTCAAGACACACTCATTCATGCATGTGCAAAAGACTCAGAACAAGAAATGAGACAAGCTGAAATAAAAAATTTCCATTCATATGGCAAAAGGGTTCTTACAATCATAAAGAAATAAATAACAACATTATTGAAATGTTTACAATGGTATAACCTCGGACCCAGGACATGGATCGAGGAACTCGAAAGTAACCCTATCTAAGACTTTCCAAGCCTGGCGAACCATCCTAGTGTGCTTTCTTTCGCGAGCACAAGCGTCGGGGTCCCCCCTGATGTCCTCCTCCCTCCAATAAGCAGCGAGTATGGCGGACTGTTGGAAAGCCTGGTGCAGGAGATCGACAAGATTGTCTCGCCGTCTCTTCGAGATTAGGTGCATCAGATACACCGAGTGCACCTTATCCTCAGCAGCATCCAACGCCCCAAGCGGCACACCGGAGCAGAATAAGGGAAGTGCTTCCCAAATGGCTCCCACGATAAGCTTCAGGAGAGAGGAGCGTCGAGGAAGCAGTTAACCATTGTACGCGTCGAAGCGATTCATGATCTCGGCACACTCGGCGTTGGTAAATTCTCGATTTTGAGAGCGGCCGAGTCGGAGGATGTCCCCGTAAGAGATGATCTCGTCGAGGTCGTACATATGGGCGTCCATTGCTCCTGTAAAAGAAGACTAACAGGATTAGCAGACAGGCTGATTAAGCGAATTCTTATTAAAAACAGGCACAGGGAGTTAAACTCCTCGAGAGCAATGCTCTGCAAACAGGAGTGACACCTATCAAATTCGGTAATGAGGTGAATCTGAAGAAAATCCCCCAAGAACATTGAGATTTTTGCTCTGAGAAGACAATAATAATAATAATAATAATAATATAAAATGCCATCTTTAACTTCCAAGATCCACGAAGAACTCTTAAGAGTTCTTCTGTACGATTTGGAAGGAGCAAAGCTCCATTAACGCATTAAGAAAATACAAGGAAAATCTTTTAGAGAGCAGAGCTCCATTAATGGAACCTTAACAGGATTCCCTTTAGTTCTCTTTAGATCCTTTTAAACCTATAGAGCAAAGCTCTGCTAAGTGAAACCCTAAATGGGTCTTCTTTAGATCGGGGATCTATTGAGAGCAAGGCACTTAAAATTAATTTAACTTAATCCAAATTAATTTTTACCTAAAAATTTTCTAGAGTTTAACTCTTAAAAACGCTTGAACAAAAAAGAGCAGGGCTCTGGACGAAATTCTTATGAAGAGATGAAAATCATCTAAGGGACCAAAAGTCCTATTTATAGGCAATAAGTGCCGTTTCAATTTCCCAACGGTTGGGATTCTGACCACCGCTGCGCTCACGTTTGGGGCCGCGTAAGCGCAACGGTGGGGGGCATTTGTTTACTCCAATCAGAGCAAAGCTCTGTTCAAATTCCAAGGAGGGAAATGATGCAACGCTTCTGATTCCCCCAATCAGAGCAAAACTCTGTTTGAGTTTCAAAAATTCAAAAATTGAAGCAATGCTTCAAATTCCTTGCGCTGAGCGCAGGGCACCACGTATCAAAAGCTGACATGCCAGCGCAAAGAGCGCAGCGCCCAAGGCAGCGTGCCCAATCAGAGTAAGGCTCTATTTAAAACAAAATTAAAAGAAGCAACGCTTCAGATGACCTGTGCTCTGCGCTGCGCGCCACGTGGCAGCGTAGTTGCGCTGCGCTCTGCGCTGCGCGACACGTGGCAGCGCAGTTGCGCTGCGCTCTGCGCTGCGTGTCACATGTCACGCGCTGGGGCGTTTACGCCAAACAGAATTAAAATTCTAGTAAGATCCTTCTGTTCTTGTTAAAAAAAGAAGATTGTTTTCTGTAAAACAGAAGCCCTTGGATAAAAGATCCAACGGTGGGGGAAATTCCCTAAAATCACTCAGAGAATGATCTCTTTAACAAACTTAACAAATCTATCGGCACTATATAAAGACCCCTAGACCCCAACTCAAATCAACATCAACAACATCGACATCAAGAACTTCAAAACAGAGAGAACTCTGAAGAATTTTGAAAAGAACTCAAGAAAAAGGTAAAAACCTTTATGAAATAGAAGAATTTCTTCTGAATAGATCATTGATCTAAGAACAAGATCAATGATCTTCAATAAAAAAAAATAAATGAGAACAGTGCCTTGCACTTTTTTTATGAACCATTGGTTCTAAAATTTTAAAGATTCTTTTCTTGAATCCAAAATTGGATCAAGTTATTGAAACAGTGTCTTGCACTTGCAAAAACTGCACTGTTGCGCTCCTGGGTTGGCGCAAGCCACCAGAAAGCGCCACGTGTCAGCAGCGCAACAGCGCAGCGCACTGACACAGCGCACTGTGCTGTTGCGCTTGCGCTCATCAGAGCGTGACACGTGTCACCTCCACATGCGCTTGCGCTCAATAATTGGCGCAAAACGCCTGACAAGTCACTGTCAGATAATTAATCCACTGCATTATTTACAGAAGGGCCAAGCCCAATTAAAAGAGCTTAACAGGCCAAATAAAATGCTATGCATTATTTTAAAGAAGGGCAGAGCCCAAATAAGAACAGATGCTCTGCATCATTTATAAAGGGACTGAGCCCAAATTAAAGGGCCTAGCAGGCCAGAATAAAATGCAGTGCATTATCAAACATGGGCAAAGCCCTAGCACAGGCCTAATAGGCCAAAAATCAAGAAAAACATCGAATATTCTCAACTGGACTTAGCCCAATCATGGCCGTAAGTCCTCAAATTAAATTGACTGAGCACGGCTGCTCTCCTAAATCAATTTACGTCCGGTTCAAGGGTACATCTCTGAACTCCTCTAACCCCTATCGTTGTAATCCTTCAACGACGTCAGAGAGGTAACGGGTCCCAACAACCACACATCAATATGGACTGCGGGTCCTTAAACTCGTAGACCGAAACGTCCCTAAACTAATATTCTTCCCAAAATGGGAATGATGGACCACCATGTCCCTAAACTAATGTTCGTCCCCAAATGGGAATGATGGACCACCATGTCCCTAAACTGGAAATTGACCGCAACGTCATTAAAACTAAACAGTAGAGCCAATTGCTCTTCTGTTGGATCTAAACGATCCCGTTAAGTTGATCTTAGTCTGGAGATTAGGCTAACGTATCCTTAACAAAAGTTTAAGTTGATCTTAGCCTCAATATGGCTAACGTATCCTTAAACTAAAACACCAAACCCAAATCTAAGTAAATACGGATTTGGACTAATCCACGTCCTACGGGCGACGGTATAACTTAGTCTCCGTATACAATCCACGGGCAACCACAAACAAAACAAACACCCACGACACGAAGTGAAATTTCTGGAGAAGGAGAAAGTTGTTACCGCGATGCAGTAACGTAATTAACTGCAGGGGCTTCCGAGGGAAGAGCGTCCCCACAATCAAAAACCTCTCAAGCGAGGGGGAATCTGACGAAGTCTGCTACATCGGCCGCATTCGTCTAAACCTCCGATACACGGTGTCATAAATCAACTTGGCATCTTCGGAGAGGTGGACGGATAAAAGCAAATAGCATCTGCCCCGAATCTCAGCGCCAGGACTTCGCAGTCTTGTACGCCGCCTTTCGGAGGGGAACAATACTGTCTCTCTGATACATGTTGATAAAACCCTTACGATGTTTGCTTGACTACCAGGTCTATGATGTGGATCATACTACTGGGACTTGTGTAGTCCACAAGCACATCTTTTAACTGTTCCTAGGCGAGAGAGTATCGAGACAGGGCATCGATATTCCAGAATAGACTAGTGTGTACGTTTCTTGACCCTGTAGGGGAGATGGTTGATTCCATAACCATAAGTGTTTGACATCAAAAATTGTACACAGATGCTTATTAAAGAATGGGTACACCGAATAGGACTCGCCGAGAACTCCTAGATGGAACCATACCAATCGTCAGATAGCGGTTCTCTGGTGACACTGGTGCAGGTTAGTCTGTAGACCGGAGATCATCATAGTGTCTTGTGTGGCTCCCACTGTGCTTTGATTTCCTCCTTACCACGGCTCAAAGGAGTCGCGCAAACAGGTGGATTTTGGGTACAATCCCGAGTCACATAGAGGCAGTGAGTGATAGGAGGGGTTTCGTCTCTCTCGGTATTGGGAGTTGATGTTGCGCTATACTCGATTAGCTATAACAGCTAGTCCTTAGTAAGGACTGATGAGATTTACTGGCAAGTGTTATCAGTAGTTTCTCGAACCGTTATGAGCCATATATCGACATGACTTATCAAGTTACTGTGATCTAACGATTCCACCCCTAGACTTGATATGCGACATATCAGACGAAGAGACCGGACTGTACGGTAAGTGTTACTTATAGGCTTCAAGGGAGTTTGGACAAGCTTGCTTGTTGATCTTCTAATCGCTTAATATCTGGGTAGCCATTACGTCCAGCTAGTACCACTGACGGTTTATGGGTAACCGATGTGATCATTACCTACTGCTGACATATTGACAAGTCTTCAGGGTCCCACAGAGAGGTTTCCTAGTTTAAGCAAAACGAAGTAGGGCACATATGCTGATATGTGCGGGAGCCTGATTAAATACGAGTATGTGATACTGTATTCTAATCTGACGACATTTGATATCGGTTAGGTTATATGTTATATAACCGGATTATTGAATCAAATGTTGATTTGATAATGTGATATACAGATAAATGATATTAGTCGGTTATATATGATATAACCGGATTATTAAATCAAGTATTGATTTAATAATTTGATATATATTTATATTTGATATAATTATATATTAACTAATATTAAGCTCACTAATTATTTTCCTCTCTTAATATATATATATATATATATATATATATATATGATATATGTATGTGTATATATGATATATGTATGTGTATATATGATATATGTATGTGTGTGTGTGTGTATTATGTAGCATGGTTGGATTTTCTATTTTGAGAAAATAGAAAAAGAAGTGGAAAATTAGGAGATATTTTAAGCATGGGGTGAAGCATGGCTCTTATTATTTCATTATTGATTTGTGGTCACTATTGAAGCAAGGTTCCAATTTTCTATATGAAAATAATCCATGCTTTAATAAGTGAGTGAGAGATGAGCCATTCTCTTCACTTGCTTGATTTTCGTGCCAGCTCATTTTTTCCTCTCTAACTCTCTCCTTTTCTTCTTCTTCCTCCACCAAGATCTACTCTTTTCCATGAGTTGGAAAATAAAGAGTTAGAGAATTCTAAGTGAGCTTATAAACCTACTTCATCAGTCTACTTAAGATTAGCACTCAAGATTAGGTTGTTTTCTTCATTAATGAAAGATTAGGGAAGAGGTAGCTTAACCTAGAGGAATTTCGGGTGGATCATCTTTGGCGTGGAAGATCAAGGAGCAAGCTCGATCATTCTTCAAGTGAAGCTATGAGGAGTCGTAGGGACTACTACCCGGAGCTTTAGAAGAGAAGGATTTGGTCTATAAAAGTTGCAGTCTCCATCTCTTAGTATAGAATTTACTATATGTTCATATAAATCCTAATACTCTAGTTAGATTCTAGATTAGTGTTGCTTAGCACCAAAAAATTTTAAAATTGCATGCTTGATGCCGGTTAAAAGCTTGTGGTGGTGTTAGGAAACACTTTCACGTGCAAGATACCCTTACCTATTTAAAAATTAGTCCGTATGTAAATGTAAATTTCGAGAACGAAATTTTTATAAGGAAGGTAGAATGTATCGACTCTGATTTTATTGTACTGAATTTTCCATTTTAATCTACAGAAATGAGTTTACAACCTGAGTTTGAGTTATAAATCAATTTTTTGAATAACAGCAAGAAACAACTTTTTGCTCACTGGTAAAGCATTTCACTGCTATGACGTAGCCCTTGTGTTCGATTCCCATCAGACACAATTATTTTTTCTAAATTTTTTTAACTTTTTGGAAACCTAAAAGATTGCACGTTCAATACACAGGTAACTGAAAAGTTCAAAAAAATCAAACATGTGCAAAATAATTTAAATACTGCATTGATCAGGTGGCACAAATCTCAAGGCCAGACATCACAAATCGACCGGCGGAAATTCCAATTTGGCCGACACCGACGGCTAGGATGAGCCCATTTGGATCCGTGTTTTGCACACAAACCCTTTCAGCTACCCCTAACCCCTCTGCACTGTTTGATTTCCCTGCAATCAAACAAATACCCTTCATTTCGTAATTAAACCATATTTTAATGTTTTTTGATTCACAATTTTAATTCCAAAACCCTAATTCTCCACTATAAATACTATCCCCTATCTTGGCTTAGCACCATTCTGAAAATTATAGCAAAATTCTCTCAAAAAGTTCTTAACTACAAGTGGACTAAAGAGGAGTTAGCGAGAGAGCAATTTCCGGCGAAGACCGAAGCCTATTCCAAAGCTCCCGCGACGCCACAAAGCTCATCTCCTCTTCTTCAACCTCTCTTTGAGTTTTCTAAACAGTAAGTCCCTCCTAAACTCCCTTGCTCTTCATTGAAATTCTTTTTTAATCAAAATCGGTAAAAGTGGAGTTAGTACCAATATCACCTTGTCTAAACCCTATAACTCAATTTTCCTTTACCTTTTGATCAAATCAATTTTACCATTTCACTTGTAATTTTAATACCAATGTTTCGAATAAATTTTATCCAAGAATCTCGTGTAAAACAATCATAATTTAACTTTTGCATTAAAATACCTTGAACTTTGTTACCACATCTTTTCGACAAAACATGCTTAATAATACCTTTAGGAAAATTCATCGGGTAACGACCTACCCCACATGCACACTTGATTCCATAGCACAATACTTCTTTTGTATGAATATATGTTATGAAGAAAACTTTATAATAAAATACCAACTACTTTAAAAACCGGATTTCTTTTAAAGCGTTATTTCATATCCTTTGCGATTAAGCATCTACAACCCTCTTTAGGAAAGCCGCTAAGGGATGGTGCGGATTATCGCATATACTTGGGCTAGTAGAGCGAGATGCAGAGCTCCTCACGTAGTATTCGATCTCGAAAGGATTCAAATACAGGTTTTAAGAAATACGAATTTTCTAAATAAAATAAAATTATTTTTAAAATTAAAATTATATAAAATTATAAATTCATATTTTCAAAATATAATAAAACTATGTTTTTTCAAAAATGAAAAGATTAACAAATGTCAATAAAATACCATCAAGATACCAAAATGACAAGTTTTACAATAAAATACCTTGAACTTTCCAAGCGAAGTAATTATCACTAAAATACCCAATACATAAATCCATACTCATGAAAATCCAAAATAATATAAATCACCCCTCGAGCTTTATTTGGAAACAATATTAAAATACTTTTCATAACACCCCCCTCCCCCCAAGTTATATAAAAACAATATTTTAAGGAATTTAGTAATATAAGTTTAAGCGGGATCAATTCTCTTGAGCTTCAGGGAGCCGGAGAAAGTGAGTGCTTGCGTATTTAAGGTAGACAATATAGCGGTGTTATCAATGGTTATTGTCTTCGAAAATACAAAAATCCTGCCGTCCATGTGCAGCAGTTACCGATGACTCTCGAACCTCATTCAAGATATAAATCAGTTTAAAAGTGTCTGACTCAATTTGAGTCTAATTCAAAGCTGAATCCAAAGTCAAAAATGAATACTTGATCATGAACATGAATACTTGAATTCAAACAACAATATCAAACATGTATACTTGACTTGACTTGACCAAACCATGGTTATAACTTGACATGACTACTTGAATTCATGAGTACATCCTGAACATGATTACTTGAACATTTTGTATCCATGGTCTCCGCAAGACTTGCAAACATAACCTATACAATACATTACACGGGGATAACAGGGTAGAATTGTACGGAACGTATATCGTAACACGAAAGGTCACTTTAAAAGACACCTACATGAATTCACGTGTCGTTGTCCCGTCGGTTATGACGGGGCCTTATACTATATGTTACCATAGTCCACGGGGTAAGATGGACTCCTCTCATATACATGAATACCTTCTGTATCAAACTATAAACAACCACGATAGAATAACTAACATATACCAGTAATTGATCATATACACTTACCTGTTCAATTCACATTACTTGTTACATCCTTTTTTTTCTTTTGGGACTTACCAAGCATTAGTTCGCTGACGACATTCTTTCTATTTCTCTCTTTGGAATTTTCGTCAAGAGGACCGGACTCTCAGGAGATCGAGCCTAGCCAGGAGAACTTGGACCAGTTTACCGCTCAGTCTGACTACTAGTTCACTTGTACTTTGTTTTGTATGCCACTATTTAGGCACTGCTTTATATCATTGTATCTTTTATTTCAAACAGTGGTATGTAAAGATGAATATAAATAAAGTTGTTTTATTCTATTTCTCTTGTCATTCTTATACAATTTTATATATTGCTTAATTACGCTTAACGTATTTATTTTTTAGTAAATACGTTGCGGCCTGCCACGTCACTATTTCCGTATACTGGGAAGCGGGACGTGACAGCACGAGACAGACGTCTAAAGCATAAATAGCATGAAAAATGATATTTCAGACATTTAAGGGTTTTATAAATACACAAAAAATCAACAGACGTCTGAAGCACATGGGAACAGACGTCTGAACTGTAAAAACTCATAAACTTGTGTTTTATGATGAAAATCAATTTAAATTGAAAACCCCGATGTTCATGCAATGTAAAACGTTTGTGCAAATGTGTATATGTGCTCAAGAGCTCTAATTGATATAAAACATATTCTATAGAGTACTTACAAGGATTCCTATGTCGGTTTCGCAAATCTTCGAATTCTCGAACCCTTTTTATCTCTAGCGCTCGAACTTATGACACACACTTAAACTTGGCTTCATACTTTAAAACTTGGACACATCACTCACAAGCATTGGTCGATGAATTTTCAATTTGACTTCGACTCATAGTGCTTCAAATTAAGACTTGGCTTCTTGGTCCAACGCTCATTTGATATACGCGATTTCGGGGTCCTAAACGTTGGTATATCCATTGACCAAGATGATTTTGCGAGACCTTCGATTTGGCTGGTGGAACGCGCGAATCGGACAAGATTTGACAGTTCGGGTTGAATAACTTCTTAGCTACTCGTAGCTTGATCTTGACAAATTGAGAAGCACTTGTCCGTATCCTCCAACCTCCATTAGATAAATCTGTTTACGCTTAATAATCTCCATCCTCTTTTATACGTTTGTGTCGTGAGATATCTTGAATATCCTGAAAAGCAATCTCAAAACGACCAAGCACATCATATACAATGTTATGAAATATAAGTTAATAAATACAAATATATGACCATTCATTGTTTCGATATCACAACTATGAATAGTATATCAATATCAAGATAAAAATAAAGGCAAAGCATGAGATATTGAAATACCAAACATATATACATGTTATATGAAGAGCAAGATATTAAATCACATGCATATACAAATTCATATTATAAATTACCAAAACAATGAATGAGAGTAATATATCGATACTAAGAATATAATATAAGTATAGTATGAGATATTGATATATTACTCGGTATACACAAAATATAAGATAAGCAAACTAAGTATCGAGTGTATACGAGTTTAGTATCGATATGATAAGCAAGATAAGTAAGTGACACTAAACGAACTATTCATATTTAAGCAATCATCAAAACAAAATAAATGGATTATCGAAATCCATAAGCTATCAAAGTTTTTGTGTTTGGATGAATTCTTGATTTATGGTTGTTGGTGCTTGCTTGAATCTTTTCCGTTATGCATTCCGCCTTGGACGCAAGTGTAGCGGCACGAGCACGAGCATCTTAACATGGTATCAGAGCCGGCCCAAACACTAGAAATTGCTTTAGATGATGCATTAGTTTCGAATCGAAAATTTAACCAAATTAAATTTCCAATTTAAAGTCTTTGTTTGATTTTAAAATCGGCCTTTGAAATTTTTTGAGACATGTTTTTACACTGTGCCTTTAAGAAAATTGATGTGTCGAGAAAACGAGACCTCACTGTTGTGGTATGGCCGCCTGGGTCGGCCAGACTAAAACAGTGTGTCTTGTGTTTCTTGCAAGGACTTTATATTCAGGAAATTTAATTTTTGGGATATCCCAATTTTTTGCAAGTTCTTGTTTATGTTTCAGTGTTTTCGGACAACTCAGAAAATATTTTGATCAAAACTATTGCATCGTTTATGTTCTACATATGTTGATATGTATTGGTCAACATCGACGAATTGATGTTTGATCAATTCGACGGGGTTGCACATAGTGAGTCTGCTATATTGGTGTGTATGGTTTGGTCGGATTTTCGCGAACGAATAGCCCCGTGTGTGAATATTTATAATGCTTGTGTTGTATTTCATTTTCTGTATAAACCGGATTTATATTATTTTGCGGGACGAGTGGTCGAATTGTGGCCTTCATTGCCCGTGTATGTATTATTTTTTTCGGGACGCAACCGAGTTGAGACCGCCGTTGCAGGGACTTTATAATGCATAGGTTTTACCCCATGGAGAAGCACTCGAGCTTTCGGGTTCTAGAATACGGTAGGTGGTCATCTTAAGGAGTTGAGACCGGGCCAACTCATTCTAGAATTGACGGGTTTCTCTTCACGCTTGCAAGGGGTATAGGATAGACCCGCGGAGGAGTGTTCGAGCCGCCAGATTCTAGAAAGCGACGGGTGGCCCCCTCATGGCGTTGAAGCTGAATTGTCTAGTTTCTGGGATTGGCGAGTAGCTCGTCGCGCTCATAGGGGTCTTGGTTTGGCAGTGTACAGTCTTTCTTTAAAGCAATTCATGCCACCATGGTGGAAAGTTTGTGGTTCTCCACCGATACAGCGGGTCTCGACACGTTGCCTCTCTCTACCCGTTATATCAAATCAATTATATAAGAAATTGTTGTGTATTTACAACAAAAATTGACATGTGTTTCTCTCTCTATATAGAGAGAGACACACTCTCTCTCTCTCTCTCTCTCTCTATATATATATATATATATATATATATATATACACACACGCGCGCGCGCGCGCATAGAATTTTAATATAACTTTAAGATTTAATTGTTAAATAAAATCAATTAATTGCATGATTTCATTGTATAAATTAACCAAATACATGCATGCTCAAGTTAATGGGCATAAAGTAAATAATCACCGTATGCTAATGTATTAAACCCAAATGAGAGTTCTCGTTAGTGGCCGTAAACATAATTAATGGTCAATAAATATTCAAGTTCTTTGACCAAATAATTATAGCCTTAACATCCATCTTAATGAAATTAAAAGGCTTTGACCCAACAGCCAAATGAGAGTAATTCTCAAAAATTATTGCATGCAAAACTATTTATTCTCCTTTAAAAAAAATAAAATAATTATGATTGAGTATATATATTATTAAAATATCCAACAGTGCATGCTATGGTTCAGTAAAAGCCCCCCTGAGACTGATCCAGGTGTTGCACAAATGAAGCATAACACGAGTTTATCTTCGTACTCATGCATAAGCTTATGGAATTAAGATCCGATGCTTTAATTTTGAGGAAGATCATTAAGGAGCCTCCGGACATAAGTTTCCATTCATATATCTCTATTAGACATGTTGTGTATTCTTCTCATTCCAATCATTATTTGATTTCCTTGTTGATTCGGCGTTCTCTCATAATTGTTCAAGAGGACAGACGACAGGACAGACGACAGAAGCTACTGCTTCAGACGTCTGCCGTTGCTCTGTATGTTCACATACTTTAGGTGTATGTATGTATGTGTGTATATATATATATATATATATATATATATATATATATATATATTGTAGTATTGTGTAACCCTAGGAATTGATGCCTTTGAGATAGCTTTTGTGTCTTTGAGAGACCATTTTGTAATTTGTGAGAGTTAGGGTTTTGAGAGATTTGTGATTCAACCACTATTTGTACTCCTCTATATTTGGTGATTGATAAGAGAACCATTTTGTAATTTGTGAGAGCTAGGATTTTGAGAGATTTGTGATTCATTCACCGTTTGTACTCCTCCATATTTGTTGACTAATAAAAACTTCACGTTCGCCATTTTGTTAGTACTTTTATTTCTTATTTGCCCGTAATTATTTTTTGCTTTCTTCTCTATCGTTTGCATATCTTTGTGATCGTCTTGCCGCAACAGACTGGCATCAGAGTCACGTCGTGTTGTTTGGGGATATTTTGGTTGAACCGTTGGGTCTTCAATATTGTGATCTAGGATAACGGTTGGTAATGATTGTAAGTAAATGCTCATGCTCGTTCCGGTAATCTACGGCCAAGGCAGAATACAATACAAAAATTTCTTAAATAAGAGCACAAACATCTATGACCTAGAATCGATTCCAAATACTAAACTAGTAAGGTAGAAGAAGTTTAACTACTCAGATAGACGTTAACTACCTTTATAGTCGTGTCCTTCATCTTCTATCCACCTTCTTAAGCTCTTAGAAACACCGAGAACGAGCTTGGGAGTCTATCTTCCTTGTCGAAGATAATCTACCCAAGAGAACCCTAACTAAGGCTTAAGCTTCATAATAAAAAGCTAAATGAAGCAGTGGTTAACTCTAAGTTATTTTCTCCTTTTCTTTTCCTTTCTCAGTTCTCAAAACTCAAGAGAGAGGAAGAAGAAGAAATGGTGATGGTGATGGAAAAATCAAGCATGGCTTAAAAAATGAAAATCTCAAACTCTTTTCTTTTTCATCTTTTCATTTATGTGAGAATGGATGGACTTGTGACTCACCATGGTCAGTCATAAGTCTACACCATTCTCAACATAATAAGAAGAGATAAGAAGAAAAGAGAAGGCACTTCATTGTACACATATACATATGTATATGTATATATATAAATATATATACAAAAACATTAATACAAGTATATGCTATAAATATATACACTAGTATTCGTATCAAAATATACACCCGTATTCGTATAAAATAGGAATACCCTTATTTTTATTAAGATATAAATACATGTATTTATATCAAGGCACAAATACCCGTATTTATACAAATACTCGTATTCATATGAATATCGTATTCGTGTTAAAATACAAATACCGTAAAAGAGAAATACTAAAAGAGAGATATAATACTAACATTTCATCCAAATGTGATAATCTGGATATCTTTCAAACCGGCTAGTATCAACAAAATATTCGATTAAAAACACGTGTACAAAAACACGTATTTAATCGAACCTAAGTACATATCAAAACACATACACTACGTCGTTTCGCCTGAGCTTGAAAACCCTCTATGTGGGACTCTAAAGACTCGACAATATGCTGGCAGTGAGTTTAACCACAAGCACGTTAGCGGCACTAACTGTACGGAACGGCTACCCAGATATTGAACGAAAGGAAAGTCGACAAGCAAACTTTTCCGTATCCCTACTGAGCCTGAAAATAACAATATCCGTACAGTCCGGTCTTTTCGTTTGAGAGTGTCGCATACTGGGTCTAGGGGTAGAAAACGTCAGACCCCTAATAACCTGATAATTCGTGTCGATGTGGTTCAATACCATCCCGAGAAACTACTAATCTCATAATCAGTATATCTCAACTAACTTGGCCAAGGTCTTATGGTGATGACTAATAGAACACAGCGCGACACTGACTCCCTATACCAGGACAGACAAATCCCTTATATCGCTCACTGCCCCCAAGTGCTTCGGGACACCCAACTAAAACCTGTTTGCATGACTCTTTAAAGCCATGGTAGGGTAGTAATCTAAGTACAGTGGGAACACACTCGAGACGAATGATGATGCCAGGTCTAAAGACTAACCTGTACCTATATCACCAAAGAACTGTTATCTTACGATAGGTATATTACCATCTAAAAGTCCTCGGCGGGTCCGTCCAGTGTAACTCATAACCTAATGAGCATCTGTATACAATCTTTGGTACTTAACACCAATGGCTATGGGACAGGCCACCATTCCTCAAGGGAATAAGAAATATATACACTAGTCTACTCCGAAGTATCAATGCTCTGTCTCGAAACTCCAACGACTAGGGACAATTTAAGGATGTGCTTATAGACTACCTAAACCACACGGGTATGATCGCCATCACAACTCTAGTAGTCAAACAAAGATCTTACGGGCTTTACCAACATGTATTCGAGATACATAATATAAAATAGAACATATATTCATGTTGAGGCAAAGACAAACCAGATAGCATACTATCATATTGAGTAAGACTGTCTTGTACATATATATCTCAATCATCGATATGTAATATACAATTTTGTGCTATACAATAATGACCTCTAAGGCATATACATCCAATAATCTCTCACTTGCACTAAGGCCGTGTATTGGCATATCGAAGACCAACCATCTCCAATAGCCGCTTGAGCTGAGCCCGAGAAAGTGCCTTTACGAGTGGGTCCGCCCTGTTGTCTTTTGTGTCTACTCTCCTGACCTCGATCTCCCAGCAATCAATGATCTTCCTGATCAGGTGATACCGCCTTAAGATGTGTCTGGATTTCTGATGGGACCGTGGTTCATTCGCTAATGTTATAGCCCTATTGTTGTCACAATACAAAGGCATTAGATCGATAATAGATAAAACCACCTCAAGTTCATGAATGAACTTCCTCATCCAGACAGTCTCTTTTGTGGCATCGTTGGCAACAATGTAATCAGCTTATATCATCGAGTCTGCTATGGTGTCCTGTTTGGAACGGTTCCAACAGACCGCCACTCTATTGAGGGTAAACACATAACCCGAGATAAACTTGTTGTCGTCCTTATCACTTTGGAAGCTTGAATCGGTAAAGGACTCCATCTAGAGGTCTCCATTACCGCACACTGAGAACATATTCTTAGTCCTTCTCAGATACTTCAGAATGTTCTTCATAGCTGTCCAATGTTTCACCCCTGGGTTTGACTAATACCAGCTTACTATGCTAAGTGCGTAAGCTACATCTGGTCCAGTACATAACATCCCATACATTATAGATCCTACCGCCGAAGCGTAGGGTATAATTCTCATGCGAGCCCTCACCACATCATTCTTGGGAGACATCTCTTTCGAGAGGGTGATTCCATGATAAGCCAGTAAATTATTGCACTTGGAATCTACCATATTGAACCTCTTAGTACAGTGTCAATGTACCTAAACTGTGAAAGTCCTAATATTCTCTTAGATCTATCATGATATGTCTTGATCCCCAGAATGTAGGAGGCATCACCCAGGTCTTTCATGGAGAACTTCTGAGACAAGAACAGCTTGACCGACTGCAATATAAGAATGTCATTTCTTATCAGGAGAATGTCATCGACGTATAAAACGAGAAACACGACTATTCTCCCTACAATCTTCTTATATATATAAGACTCATCAATATTTTTAATGAAGTCAAATTCCTTGACAGTCTCATCAAAACAGATGTTCCAGCTCCGCGATTCCTGTTTTAATTCATAAATGGATTTAAGTAACTTGCACACCTTACCGCTGCTCCCACTGTCTACGAAGCCTTCTGGCTGATCCATATAGACACACTCTTTTAAAGTGTCGTTTAGAAAAGCGGTCTTTACGACCATCTGCTAGATCTCATAATCATGGAAGGCAGCAATGGCAAGTAGGATCCAAATGGATTTGAGCATAACCACAGGGGAAAAAGTTTCGTTTAAACTTGGACAAAAACTTGAATTTTTGTGTTTCGAAATATGGAAAATTTTCTATCTAGAAATGTAAGCATCGTCTACTACTAATTTAAGTGCTTGGGTGGCTCTGATACCATATAAGGAGATGCTCGTGTTCATACCGCTAATTTGCGGCCAAGACGGAATACAAAACAAAAATTTCTTAAACAAAGAGCATGAACTTCTACAACCTAGAATCAATTCCATACACTAAACTAGTAACCTAAAAGGAGTTTAACTACTCGGATAGATATTGGCTACCTTTTTAGTCATGCCCTTCTTCTTCTATCCACCTTCTTAAGCTCCTAGGAACTCCGGGAATAAGCTTGGGAGTCAGTCTTCCTTGTTGAAGATGATCCACCCGAGAGAACCCTAATTAAGGCTTAAGCTTCACACTAAAAGGTTAAATAAAGCAGCTAGTGAACAAGACTTGCTAGGAATTGGTCACTAGAAAATATAGTGGTGGTTAACTCTAAGTTATTCTCACTTTTCTATTTCCGTTCTCACTTCTCAAAACTCAAGAGAGATGAAGAAGAAGATAATGGTGACGGTGATGGAAAAATCAAGCATGGCTCAAAAAATGAAAATCTCAAACTCTTTTCTTTTTCATCTTTTCTTTTAATGTGAGAATGGATGGACTTGTGACTCACCATGGTGAGTCACAAGTCTACACCATTCTCAACATAACAAGAAGAGATGAGAAGAAAAAAGAAGCCACCACATTGTACACATATACATATGTATATGTATATATATATAAATATATATATACAAGTATATGCTACAAATACATACACCAGTATTCGTATCAAAATATATACACCCGTATTCGTATAAAATATGAATACCCGTATTTGTATTAAGACATAAATATCCGTACTTATATCAAGACACAAATACTCGTATTTATACAAATACCCATATTCGTATAAATACCATATTTTTGTTAAAATACAAATACCGTAAAAGATAGATACTAAAAGAGAAATATAATACTAGCTCACATTTCATCCAAATGCGATAATCTCACTATCTTTCAAGCCGGCTAGTATCAACAAAATGTTCGATTAAAAACACATGTACAAAAACACATATTTAATCGAACCTAAATACGTATATTATATCGTTTCGCTAGAGCTGGGAAACCCTCTGTGTGAGACACTAAAGACTCGACAATACGCTGACAGTGGGTTTAACCACAAGCACGTCAGCTGCACTAGTTGTACGTAACGGCTACTCAGGTATTGAACGAAAGGAAGGTCGACAAGAAAACTTGTCTGTATCCTTACTGAGCCTGAAAGTGAAAATCTCCATATAGTCCAGTCTCTTCGTTTGAAAGTGTCGCATACTGGGTCTAGAGGGTGGAAAACGTCAGACCACTAATAACCTAATAATTCGTGTCAATGTGGCTCAATACTGTCCCGAGAAACTACTAATCTCGCAATCAGTAAATCTCAACTTCCTTGGCCAAGGCCTTATGGTGATGACCAATCAAACACAGCGCTACATCGACTCTCTATATCTGGAGAGACGAATCCATTCTATCGCTCACTACTCTTAAATGCTTCGAGACTGGACCTAACTAAAACCTGTTTGCATGACTCTTTAAAGCAGTGGTAGAGTAGCAATCTAAGTATAGTGGGAACACACTTGAAACGAATGATAATATTAGGTCTAAAGACTAACCTGTACCTATGTCACCAGAGAACTGCTATATTACCATCTAGAAGTTCACGATGAGTTTATCTAGTGTAACTCATAAACTAATCAGCACGTGTATACAATCTTTGGTATCAGACACCAATGACTGTAGGACATGCCGCCTTCCCTCATGGGAATAAGAAACGTATACACTAGTATACTCCGGAGTATCGATACTCTGTCTCGAAACTCCAACAACTATGGACAATTTAAGGATGTGCTTATAGACTACCTAGACCCCACGAGTATGATTCCATCACAACTCTGGTAGTCAAGCAAAGATCCTACGAGCTTTACCAACATATATTTGAGATACATAATATAAAATAGAACATATACACATGTTGAGGTAAAAATAAACCAGACAGTATACTATCATATCAAGCAAGACTCTACTATATATATATATATATATATATATATATATATATATATATATATCCAAAGCATCCATATGTAATATACAATCATGTACAATACAATAATGGCCTCTAAGGCATATAAATCCAACAATGACGCTTACGTCCTCTTCAACATCTTCTTAGATTATGATTTTGAAGTTTTAGGGTTTGGAAATGAAAGTCTGTCTTAGCACCTCTACTAGTATTCAAGCATCAAGTATGCAATTTTAAAAAATCTAGAGTGCTAAGTCATACTAACTTAGAATCGAACTAGAGAATTAGAGTTTAGAAGCAAGTAAACAAGTTCTAAACTAAGTGATGGAGGTTTACAACCTTTATAGACCGGTCCTTCGCTTCTAAAGCTTCAAGTAGTAGTCCCTAGAACTCTTCTTTGACTCCACTTGAAGAAAGGATCGAGCTTGCTAGAAGTCTCCGAAGCCGAAAATGATCCACCTTAAAGTCTCTCTAATTTAAACTCACTCTTCACTAATCAAAGTATTTGTGAAGCAAACAACCTATACTAAAGTACTAGGATAGTGTAGGTTGATGAAGCAGGAATTTTGCTCACTTGAAATAATTTTCTCTTTTTCTTTTTCAACTCAAGAAAAAAAACTGGAGATGAAAAGAGGAAGAAGATGAACTTAGATGTGTGAGTATATCAATGAGAGAATGAACCATGAGCTCAAGATAAGATTGGAATGAATAAATGTTTAAAAGTAAAACAAAAATGAGGGGATGATTCATGGCTTCTCAATATTTCTCCAAGTATCCAAAGCCATGACACAATTCCACACATTTTCTATTTTTCTCAAAAAATAAATCAACTCAATAATCTTTAGCTCATGTGTAATTCTGATACACCCATGTTCAATGTATCATCAACCATGATACAAACCAATTTATATATATAAATATGTATATCACACATATATAATTATATATATAAAGAGAATAAAATCTTTAGTGAGCTAATATTAGTTAATATATATAAATATATCAAATATGAATATATATCAAATTATTAAATCAACACTTGATTCAATAATCCGGTTATATCATATATAACCGACTAATATCATATATATATATATATATATATATATATATCACATCATTAAAACAACACTTGATTCAATAATCAGGTCATATCATATATAGCCGACTAATATTCAATATTTAGATATTAAATCAACATTTTATTCAATAATCCGGTCATATCATGTATAACCGGCCAATATCAAATATATATACATAAAACAAATCATTGAATCAATACTTGATTCAATAATCCGGTTATATCACATATAACCTAACCGATATCAAATATCGCGAGATTAGAATAAGGAATCACATACTCGTATTTAATCAAGCTCCCGCACATATCTCTATATGTGCCCTACTTCGTTTCGCTTAAGCTAGGAAATCTCTATGTGGGACTCTAAACACTCGTCAATACGCTAGCAGTATGTAATGATCACCTCAGACACCCACAAGCCATCAGCGGTACTAGCTAGACGTAACGGCTATCCAGGTATTGGACGAATAAAAGATCAACAAGCAAAATTGTCCAAACCCTCGTAGAGCCTATAAGCAACACTTACCGTACAGTCTGGTCTCTTCGTCTGATATGTCGCATATCGAGTCTGGGGGTGGAATCGTCAGACCCCAGTAAATTGATAAGTCATGCCGATGTGTGGCTTATAACCTTTCGAGAAACTACTGATAACACTTACCAGTAAATCTCATCAGCCCTGGCCAGGGACTTGTTGTTATAGCCAATCTATTATAGCACAATATCAACTCCCAATACCGGGAGAGACGAAAGCCCTCCTATCGCTCACTACCTCCACGTGACTCGGGACTGTACCCAAAATCCACCTGTTTGCATGACTCCTTTGAGCTGTGGTAGGGAGAAAATCAAAGCATAGTGGGAACCACACAAGACACTATGACGATCTCGGATATACAGACTAACATGTACAAGTGTCACCAGAGAACCGCTATCTGACGATAGGTATAGTACCATCTAAGAGTTTTCGGTAAGTTCTGTTCGATGTACCCATTCTCTAATGAGCACTGTAGGGTTACGCAGCACCGCCACTGGGTTTCGGGAGGCATCGACCATGCCGTTTAAAAAAAAATTGACGCACTAAAGAACCCTAACCTAGAATCTTAACTAGAGAATTTGACGAAACAGTGAATGTAAACATCTTTACATCTAAGTGAACAAGGAATACAACCATTGTAGACCGGTCCTTCACTTCAATAGCTCCGTGTACCCTTCGCTCCAAGTAGTGAACTCCCGGACTCTAGAAAGGCTCTACAAGATGAAAGGAACAAACTTGCTTGAAGTCTTCGAGGTCGAAGATGATCTATGTCGAGGAGACACTAACTCAAGGTACCTCTTCACTAATTGTGAAGCAAACAACCTAAACTAAATGGCTAATCTAGTGTAGGTTAATAAAGTAGGAATTTTGCTCACTTTAGAAATATTTTTCTCACTCATTTTCTTCACTTTCCAAAACCTAGAGAGCTTGGGGAAGGAGATGAAGAAAAGCAACCATGGAAAAAGTCAAGTGTAAAATGGCAACCATGGGTGAGTTAATAAAATATACTAACTCATATAGAGACATAACCATGGTTTAAGATAATAGTTGGGTTAATAAATATCTAATGTAAAATAAAATTAGTGGACTAAGTCAATGGTCACTACAAGCTTCTCCAAGCTTCTAACCATGTGACTGATTTCCAACTAATTTTAACTTAATTTAAATAAATAAAACCCATCATTATTGTAACAACTCCAATTTTTTATACCAAAAATTTGCTTTAAATATAGTGTATACTTGGAGTATTGATGTTGCTGGAAACAATTTAAGTATCTAATTCCTTACAATAATTACAAGAAGGAGCTTGTAGCTCATTGGTAATACCTTGCACCAAGCCACCCGAGTTCGAATCTCATGCCCCACATATTTTTTATATCATTTTGTTTTAATTTTTTTGGGAAGTCAAACGGTCAAACAGCCATAACTCACAAATTAATGCAATTTATAAAAAATAAAGTATACCAAAGTTCCCCCCTGAAGATTCCCCGTCCAACGAGACCCGACTCGGCCCTGACTCGGCCGAGTCGGCCGGCGCCGCCGGCCAGACTCGGCCGGTCGGCCGAGTCGTCAACACGAAAAATCTTCGTGTTGACTTGGTCTACATCCCTGCATACTCCATTTTCTCTGTACTGTTACGAAATTCTCATTAAACCTCTTTTAATCCCAAAATTAATGAATTTTTAATGAATTTTACATTTTTTTTAAATATTTTTTAATCCAAACCCTAACCCTAGCCTAGCCCTATATAAAGACCCCTATCCTCTACCTTTTCACCTCACCACTCTAAGTCCACTCTCCCAAATTCTCGAGAACTCGGTACGAAGAGCGAGAAGCGAAGCGCTGCCGAAACCGATGACGGATTCTGGCGACCGGATCAGAACCTTCGCGACGTTTTCGACGCATCAACAATCACCACCTTCTTTATCCCCCTTAGCTTGTCCAAACCCGTAAGTCCCATCTCTTCTATCTCTCTTTTCCTTAATATAAAAATACGACTTTTTGGAACCCGACGAAAATCGGAACAAACCGGTTTCCGATTCGGTTTTTCTACAAATTTCCACTTGTCACTTAATCCACAATACCTAAACATATCCATGATGACTATTAATCACATAGAAACCAATTTAAATAAATTTTCTCACATGAAATGATAGTTTTCTTGTAAAACCGTATTCTTTTCATAAAAATACCATAAAGTTTATTTTTATTGTTCTAAATAAATCCCTCAGTCCTAAATATGTTTATCTTGATCACTAAACTTGTAGAAATCAATTTGAATGAAATTTCACACATAAAATGATAACGTTTTCAAATACCGTATTCTTGCGCTTTAATACCTTCAAGTTTAATATGTCATATTTAACCTCTAAAACTTCATTAAATCTTAAAATAAGTCACGAGGTAATGACCTACCTCTACACACACACAAATATAACCCTAATTGATAAACGTCAAAATATAGAATACGAAAATACAGGACTTTTCACTAAAATACCATATTCTTTATAAACCTTTTCTAAAAGCTTTAAGTTTTACACAATTCTAAATAAAATCTTTTAAAATGAAAGCACGATATGTCATGGACATCGATCGTTTATCTAAACTGTCTTGTGGTGTCTAGACAAGTGTGTCTAAGGCTAGTGGTTTTTAATTAGGCCCACGACTGTGGTTCCTTCCCACTTACCTGGCACTTACTTGGCCGCAATTGACGTTGAAGAGGCGATTTGAAGCTTCTAATGACTTATCGTTTAGACCTTAGAAATAGGCTAGTTGGCTTAGGAAACCCTAACAACTAAAATACGGAAAACTATACTCTTTTGCAAATAAATACCCTATATTTATAAAACCATTTTCCTAAATGAAAAGTATTTATAAAACCTAAGCAAAGTGCCGCTACAACCCATCTTTAGGGAACCTGTTAGGGATAGTACGGTTCATCGTGCACCCGCAGGCTAGTAGTGCGAGATTCAAACCTCCGCAAGGAGCATTCGGTCTCGAAAGGTTTAAAATACGATATTTAAGGAAAATGAGATTTTTGAAAATAAAATATTCATTTAAAAATTATTCATGTGTTAATATATATAATTATCATTTAAACACCTATTTTATTATAATATGAAGTTTCCATTTTTTCCTAAAATTCCAAGATTAAAAGTTATATTAAAATACAATGAATTTCAGATAAAACAATTAATATTTTTATTAGGATATATTCATTAGAATACCACAAATAAAATTCACATTCATTATAACAATAAAGACGATTATTAAATACTTGAGGTGTATTTTGAAAACTATACAAAAGTACTTTTTACATAAAAAAACCCCTCAAGTTTTACAAATTACAATAAGGCCCCTAACTAATTTTGAACTTCAAATTATCTTTCTTTTAGTCTGACTCGGGTTAGAGTCTGACTATTTCTGACTCGAATATAATTCAAGTCAATTTATATTCTTTTATATTCCAACACAATTTGAATACATGAATCCCTGAATCCAGTTAACAATATATTCATTTTGACTGAATCAAACCATGGATATTCATCCATTATCCGGACATTCCATTTACCTGATTATACAGTTACAATATGTTTACTGATATCATGGTTTTGGTCAGTCACTCAATTTACATATTCCAATACAACAATACTGTTAAAACACATCGGGGTTTAAGGGGTAGATTGGTACGGAAGGTGTTAAAGGTGGCACGAGGTGGTCAGATTAAGACACCTAACCTGAATCCTATTGCTGTTGTACCGTGGCATAACGGTTCCTTATACTTTCCTTTTGCCCTGATCTCTAGCATATAGAGACTCCCTCGTATATACTGGCATCCTTCTGTATCAAGCTACAAACAACAGTGTTAAACAATGTTCTATAATATTCAACAATATAATACTTTAGAAAATTCTGTTACTCTGTCATTCTCATTCTTCTTATTCTTTGGGACTTACCGAGCTACCTGTTCGCTGACGACATTCTATTTCTTTCTTCTTTGAATGTCGTCAGGTGCATTGGACCAAGCTGAGATCGAGCCCGGTGAAGATTTGGAACAGTTCCACGAAGACCCAGAGCTCTAGATATTGTACCTTGTTCTTTCCAGTATTTCCATTTATTGTTATGCCACTGTTTAGGCATCGCTTTTCATTTCATTTGTATTTTCTTTTCATGCATTGTACAAAGAATGTTATTAATAAAAGTTGTTATTATTTCTACATCATTTGTCTCTTGTGATTTATTTTATATTGCTTAGTTACGCTTAGCGTATGTACTTCTGAGTATATACGTAGCGAGCCTTGTCGCGTCCACTTCGCCGTACAATGGGAAGCGGGGCGTGACAGGTTTTGTTGGTGGCCCATGCAGGTCAGAGCTGTATGAATCCCTGTCATGCAGTTCTGGTCTGCGTGAACAAGCTAAGCAATATAACACAAGACACAGCAACTAAGACATTCTTTACAATTCATTTTCTTTGAAACTTGCAAATCTCTATTCCTTGAATCTTATCATTTCATGTATTTGAATCTGTCCTAATCCAATTTTTTCTTCAGGGTTATGGATTCCCCGAACAACACCAGCACCAACGTCAACAACACCCCTCCAGCACTACCTCTCACACCAGTTGTTCCCGCACCACCCACTGAGCAAACGATGTTATTCGAGGCGATCCGCAGTCTTCTCAAGGGACAACAACAACTTTTGAACCGTCCTGAAGCCGATGCACCGGGAGTAAAGCAATTCAGGGCTTTGCACCCAAAGCAGTTCTCTAGTAAAGGAAGCCCTCTCGAAGCAGAAGAATGGGCACAAAGAATCGAGGACGATCTGGCAGCAGCTCAAGTGCCAGACCATGCTTGGGTCCGTGTAGTGAAGCTACAGCTCACGGATAACGCTCGCAATTGGTGGAAGGCGGAAGAAACCCGTCTGGCACAGCCGATTGAATGGAAGACATTTCGCGAGAAGTTTGACGCGAAATATTTTCCTGTGACTGCCAGGTTCGCTATGGAGCAGCAGTTTATTCATCTACAGCAAGGATCAATGTGGGAGAAATCGGTAGATAAATACGATACTGAGTTTACTATGTTGAGCCGGTAAGATATGTCACAATAGTTCAATTTTTAAATATCACATATTACACAGCTAACACAATCTTTAAACAGATTCGCGGCACACCTGATACCGACGGACGAGATCAGAGCCCGTCGTTTTCAGCAAGGTTTGGACACAGAGATTAAGGCTGCTCTAGCCACAGGAAAGTTTTTGACTCATGAGGAAGCCCTAGAAGCTGCCCGCAGTTATGAGGCAGTGATAAAAGAGAGGGGCAGACCTCAGTCTGCAGGAGTTAAGCGCCCTGCCAACCAGATGGCAGGTGGAGCCACGTCCAGACCACATTTCGTGCCGAGGCGACCCGGAGTACCAACACATCGTCCTAGCCCAGCCTTTTGCACTTACTGCAAGAGAACTGGACATATGATGAAGGACTGCTGTCAAGCCAACCGCTTCTGCTTAGTCTGCGGTTCAGCCACTCACGATATTGGATCTTGTCCTCAAAGGCAGAACTCAGTTGCTGCACCCAGGCCAGCAAATACTTATCAGCAACGACCAGCTCTCCAGGCACCTGCTACCAGACTTGCACTGCCTGCACCACCTAGGGGACCACAAGCTGCACCACCTCCTCGACAGTTCCATCAAGCTCAAAGGAACGTTCCGAGGAATGCTTCTCAAGCCAGGAGGAGTGTGCCGAAGCGCCAAGCTTTCATGATGTCTGTGGAAGAAGCTGAGGCCACTGGCCAGGTTATTACTGATAAACTTCCTTCTCAAACTCATCTTTTAGTTTTGTTTACCTACACACTTTCCCTATACCTAAAACCTATCCCTAATACCTTAGGTACAATCCTAGTAGCTTCACTACCTGCACTTGCACTGTTTGATACTGGAGCATCCCACTGCTTTATGTCGCAACGGTTTGTCCGAACCCATGCGATTCCAGTCTCACCGCTTGTATCCAGCTGGAACGTCAGTTCTGGAAATGGTGTTCTAAAGGCAACTATGGGATACAGCATGTGTCCAGTCGTCGTCTGCAGTCGAGAATTTTATGCTGACTTCAAGGTACTGGATATACCAAATTTCGATGTGGTTCTAAGAATGGACTGGCTTGGAGCTTTTTTTGCTACCATCGACTGTCGTCAAAGGAGGGTAGTATTTGAGACTCCCGAACATCCGGTCTTCTATTTCAAGAGTGGAGATCGTACACTGGAGCCAAGTACTTACAAAGCAAAGCCAAGGGAAGCAGTAGTTGCAGCAGCTCAGGCAGAGGAAGAATCAAGACCGGAGGTAGTTCGAGAGTTCGACGATGTATTCCCTGAAGATATATCAGGTTTGCCTCCCGATCGAGCTCTTGAATTCAGTATTGACTTAGTACTAGGAGCACAACCAGTGATTAAAGCACCTTATAGACTAAGTCCGGAAGGTTTGAAGGAAGTTCGAACACAGTTTGACGAATTACTGGCGAAAGGATGAATTCGTCCCAGCACTTCAAGTTGGGAAGCACCTGTACTATTGGTGAAAAAGAAGGAAGGTTCATACAGAATGTGCATTGATTATAGGTCCTTGAACGAAGTTACTATAAAGAATAAGTATCCACTTCCGCGCATCGATGATTTATTCGATCAACTAAGTGGATCTTGCGTCTTCTCTAAACTAGATCTTCGTTCAGGTTATCATCAAGTGAAGGTCAAGGAAGCTGATATTCACAAAACAGCTTTCAGAACTCGCTATGGACATTACGAATTTCTAGTAATGCCATTTGGAGTGACCAATGCACCAGCAATCTTCATGAACCTTATGAACCAAGTTTTCCAGGAGTATTTAGACAGGTTCGTTGTCATCTTCATCGACGACATCCTGGTATATTCAAAGAACCGGAATGAGCATGCGGAGCACTTACGAATTGTCCTGGAAACTCTTCGACAACATAAGCTTTATGCCAAATATAGTAAGTGCGAGTTTTGGCTAAAACAGGTTGGTTTCCTTGGACACATCGTATCAGGAGAAGGGATTTCTGTGGATCCAGCAAAAGTCTCAGCAGTCAACGAATGGCCTACACCAAAATCAGTGAAGGATATTCGGAGTTTCTTGGGTTTAGCTGGATATTACAGAAGATTCATTGAAGGCTTTTCAAAGATAGCAACACCCCTGACCAAGCTCATACGAAAAGATGAAGAATTTGAGTGGTCAGAAGCATGCGAGCAAGTTTTCGTAGAACTCAAGTCAAGACTGACATATGCACATATTCTCGTCATACCGGATCAATCTGGAGGATTCGAAGTGCATTGCGATGCATCCGGTAAGGGATTAGGATGTGTTCTACATCAGCACGGTAAGGTTGTGGCTTATGCTTCAAGACAACTGAAGACTCATGAGCGCAATTATCCGACGCATGATCTTGAGTTGGCAGCTGTTATTTTTGCTCTCAAGATTTGGCGCCACTACTTACTTGGTGAACGAGTGAACATCTACACAGATCATAAAAGTCTGAAATATGTGTTTACTCAGAAGGAGTTGAATATGCGGCAGAGAAGATGGTTAGAACTTATGGCGGACTTTGACATCAATTTGCAATATCATCCAGGAAAGGTAAACGTAGTACCTGATGCTCTTAGTCGCCAACCATTAGCAATGAATCTCACCGCCCAGTGGAAGCTGCAGCAAGACTTACATCAGATGGAGATTGAACTAGTCATGCCAGGTGATGTTTCAAGTTTGATGAATTTATAAGTTCAATCAACCATTGTCAATCAGATCAAAGCAGCTCAAGCCAGCGATGCTAAGTTGCAAAAGATCAGAGAACAAGTGGAAAATAGACTCCGAATAGATTTCATCATCCATGAAGACGGATCTTTGAGATACGGCAGCAGATTGTGTGTACCAAAGGGTCCTGTTCGGGAAGAGTTAATGAAAGAAGCTCACAGCTCTCCCTATTCAGTACATCCTGGAGGTACCAAAATGTACAAGGATCTACGTCAGAATTATTGGTGGCATGGAATGAAGCGTGAAGTAGCCAGAAGTGTCGCAAAATGTTTGGTGTGTCAGCAGGTAAAGGCTGAACATCACAGGACAGCTGGACTACTTCAACCGTTACCAATCCCAGAATGGAAGTAGCAGCACATCACGATGGACTTTGTAACTGCTCTTCCTCGCAGCACAAAGGGTAACGATGCGATTTGGGTCATTGTGGATCGACTCACAAAGTCGGCTCACTTCATCCCATTTCGAGTTGGCCAATCAACTGAGACACTAGCGAAGAAGTACATGGAAGTAATAATCTAATTTAAGATTTTAACTCTTCATAATGTACTATCTCTGATACCCATGAACTCATACAGGAAATTGTGAGACTTCATGGAGTACCGGTCTGCATTGTCTCCGATCGTGACACCAGGTTCCGATCGCAATTTTGGCAGAGTCTGCAAGCTAGCTTGGGAACAAGTCTGAACTTCAGCACGGCTTATCATCCACAAACAGATGGTCAATCGGAACGAACTATTCAGATCTTGGAGGATATGCTCAGAGCATGTATGCTCGACTTCAAAGGATCGTGGGAGGATAACCTGTATCTTGTGGAGTTCGCGTATAACAACAGCTACCAAGCAAGCATAGGAATGGCACCTTTTGCAATATTGTATGGAAGGAAGTGTCGATCGCCGTTAAGTTAGGACGACATCGGAGATAGGGAATTTCTGGGAACAGAGATGATAGTAGCGACCGTTGATGTGGTTCGTACTATCAGGGAAAGAATGCGCATAACCCAAGATAGACAGAAACACTGGGCTGATGCAAAGAGACGACACTTGGAGTTTCAGCCAGGAGACCGTGTATTCTTGAAGATCTCTCCAAACCGCGGAGTGATCAGATTTGGAAGACGGGGGAAGTTGAGTCCGAGATACATTAGACTGTTCGATATACTCGAACGAGTCGGTGAAGTGGCATATCGTTTAGCACTCCCACCCTCATTGGAAGGAGTGCATAACGTGTTCCACATATCCCAACTCAGAAGGTATGTGAGTGACCCCAGCCATGTACTTGATCATTCCGAGCTCACGATACAGCCCGATTTGTCTTGTGAGCAACAACCTGTGGAGATCCTGGACAGGAAAGTGAAGACACTTCGGAACAAAGAAGTTAATTTGGTCCGGGTAATGTGGAGAAAAGACACTCCAGGAGAATCCACGTCGGAAAGGGAGGATGAGATGCGTGCAAGATATCCGCACCTTTTTGTAAACTAGTCCTTAAATAAAAGTTGTAAATTTCGAGGACGAAATTTTTGTAAGGAGGGTAGATTGTAACAACTCCAATTTTGTATACCAAAAATTTTCTTTAAATATAGTGTATACTTGGAGTATTGATGTTGCTGGAAACAATTTAAGTATCTAATTCCTTACAATAATTACAAGAAGGAGCTTGTAGCTCATTGGTAATACCTTGCACTGCTGAACCAAGCCACCAGAGTTCGAATCCCATGCCCCACATATTTTTTATATCATTTTGTTTTAATTTTTTTGGGAAGTCAAACGATCAAACAGCCATAACTCACAAATTAATGCAATTTATAAAAAATAAAGTATACCAAAGTTCCCCCCTGAAGATTCCCCGTCCAACGAGACCCGACTTGGCCCTGACTCGGCCGAGTCGGCCGGCGACCCGGCCGGACTCGGCCGGTCGGCCAAGTCGTCAACACGAAAAATCTTCGTGTTGGCTTGGTCTACATCCCTGCATACTCCATTTTCTCTGTACTGTTACGAAATTCTCATTAAACCTCTTTTAATCCCAAAATTAATGAATTTTTAATGAATTTTACATTTTTTAAAAATATTTTTTAATCCAAACCCTAACCCTAGCCTAGCCCTATATAAAGACCCCTATCCTCTACCTTTTCACCTCACCATTCTAAGTCCACTCTCCCAAATTCTCGAGAACTCGGTACGAAGAGCGAGAAGCGAAGCGCTGCCGAAACCGACGACGGATTCCGGCGACCGGATCAGAACCTTCGCGACGTTTTCGACGTATCGACAATCACCACCTTCTTTATCCCCCTTAGCTTGTCCAAACCCGTAAGTCCCATCTTTTCTATCTCTCTTTTTCTTAATATAAAAATACGACTTTTTGGAACCCGACGAAAATCGGAACAAACCGGTTTCCGATTCGGTTTTTCTACAAATTTCCACTTGTCACTTAATCCACAATACCTAAACATATCCATGATGACTATTAATCACATAGAAACCAATTTAAATAAAGTTTCTCACATGAAATGATAGCTTTCTTATAAAACCGTATTTTTTTCATAAAAATACCATAAAGTTTATTTTTATTGTTCTAAATAAATCCCTTACTCCTAAATATGTTTATCTTGATCACTAAACTTGTAGAAATCAATTTGAATGAAATTTCACACATAAAATGATAACGTTTTCAAATACCGTATTCTTGCGCTTTAATACCTTCAAGTTTAATATGTCATATTTAACCTCTAAAATTTCATTAAACCTTAAAATAAGTCACGAGGTAATGACCTACCTCTACATACACACAAATATAACCCTAATTGATAAACGTCAAAATATAGAATACGAAAATACAGGACTTTTCACTAAAATACCATATTCTTTATAAACCTTTTCTAAAAGCTTTAAGTTTTACACAATTCTAAATAAAATCTTTTAAAATGAAAGCACGATATGTCATGGACATCGATCGTTTATCTAAACTATCTTGTGGTGTCTAGGCAAGTGTGTCTAAGGCTAGTGGTTTTTAATTAGGCCCACGACTGTGGTTCCTTCCCACTTACCTGGCACTTACTTGGCCGCAATTGACGGTGTAGAGGCGATTTGAGGCTTCTAATGACTTATCGTTTAGACCTTAGAAATAGGCTAGTTGGCTTAGGAAACCCTAACAACTAAAATACGGAAAACTATACTCTTTTGCAAATAAATACCCTATATTTATAAAACCGTTTTCGTAAATGAAAAGTATTTATAAAACCTAAGCAAAGTGCCGCTACAACCCATCTTTGGGGAACCTATTAGGGATAGTACGGTTCATCGTGCACCCGCAGGCTAGTAGTGCGAGATTCAGACCTCCGCAAGGAGCATTCGGTCTCGAAAGGTTTAAAATACGATATTTAAGGAAAATGAGATTTTTGAAAATAAAATATTCATTTAAAAATTATTCATGTGTTAATATATATATAATTATCATTTAAACACCTATTTTATTATAATATGAAGTTTCCACTTTTTCCTAAAATTTCAAGATTAAAAGTTACATTAAAATACCATGAATTTCAGATAAAACAATTAATACTTTTATTAGGATATATTCATTAGAATAACACAAATAAAATTCACATTCATTATAACAATAAAGACGATTATTAAATACTTAAGGTGTATTTTGAAAACTATACAAAAGTACTTTTTACATAAAACCCCCTCAAGTTTTACAAATTACTATAAGGCCCCTAACTAATTTTGAACTTCAAATTATCTTTCTTTTAGTCTGACTCGGGTTAGAGTCTGACTATTTCTGACTCGAATATGATTCAAGTCAATCTATATTCTTTTATATTCTAACACAATTTGAATACATGAATCCCTGAATCCAGTTAACAATATATTCATTTTGACTGAATCAAACCATGGATATTCATCCATTATCCTGATATTCCATTTACCTGATTATACGGTTACAACATGTTTACTGATATCATGGTTTTCGTCAGTCACTCAATTTACATATTCCAATACAACAATACTGTTAAAACACATCGGGGTTTAAGGGGTAGATTGGTACGGAAGGTGTTAAAGGTGGCACGAGGTGGTCAGATTAAGACACCTAACGTGAATCCTATTGCTGTTGTACCGTGGCATAACGGTTCCTTGTATTTTCCTTTTGTCCTGATCTCTAGCATATAGAGATCCCCCTCGTATACACTGGCATCCTTCTGTACCAAGCTATAAATAACAGCGTTAAACAATGTTCTATAATATTCAACAATATAATACTATAGAAAATACTGTTACTATGTCATTCTCATTCTTCTTATTCTTTGGGACTTACCGAGCGACCTGTTCGCTGACGACATTCTATTTCTTTCTTCTTTGAATGTCGTCAGGTGCGTTGGACCAAGCTGAGATCGAGCCCGGTGAAGATTTGGAACAGTTCCACGAAGACCCAGAGCTCTAAATATTGTACCTTGTTCTTTCCAGTATTTCCATTTATTGTTATGCCACTGTTTAGGCATCGCTTTTCATTTCAGTTGCATTTTCTTTTAATGTATTGTACAAAGAATATTATTAATAAAAGTTGCTGTTATTTCTACATCATTTGTCTCTTGTGATTTACTTTATATTGCTTAGTTACGCTTAGCGTATATACTTCTGAGTATATACGTAGCGGGCCTCGTCGCGTCCACTTCGCCGTACAATGGGAAGCGGGGCGTGACAATTATGATAAACATGGTGTGAGTCTCACACACCCATGTCATATGTATCATCTAGCATGACACAAAAAAATGTATATTAATATATATCACATATATACTAAATGCACAAGTGAGAAAAAGAATTTTTAAGTGAGCTAATATTAGTTAATGTAAGTTAATATATCAAATATATAATTATACATTAAATTATTAAATCAACACTTGATTTAATAATCTGGCTATATCACATATAACCGACTAATATCATATGTTTCAACTTATCTAATCAACACTTGATTCGATAACCCGGCTATATCACATATAACCGACCGATATCACATATCGTAAGAATAGAATACGGTATCACATACTCGTACTTATCTCGGTCCCGCACATATCAAATATGTGCTCCTACTTCGTTTCGCCTGAGCCAGGAAACCTCTGTGTAGGATTCTAAAGACTCGTCAATACGCCGGCAGTAGGTGATGATCATATCAAACACCCACAAGCCGTCAGCGGTACTAGCTGGACGTAACGGCTACCCGGGTATTGAGCAATCAGAAGATAAACAAGCAATCTTGCTCATACTCCTGTGAATCCAATAAGTAACACTATTGTACAGTCCGCTCTCTTCGTCTGATATGTCGCATATCTCAGCCTGGGGGTGGTAAACGTCAGACCCCAATAGCCTGATAAGTAATGCCGATATGAGGCTCATAACGGTTCGAGAAACTACTAAAAGCACTTACCAGCAGATCTCAGCAACCCTGGCCAGGATTTCCTGTAATGGCCAATCAAGCAAAGCGCAACATCAACCCCCAATATTGGGAGAGACGAAATCCCCTCCTATCGCTCATTGCCACCATGTGACTCGGGACTATACCCAAAAACCACCATTTTGCACGATCTCTTGAATGTGGTAAGGTGGAAATCAAAGCACAGTGGGAATCACACAAGACTCTATGACGATCTCGGGTCGATAGACTAACATGTACCAGTGTCACCAGAGAACTGCTATCTGACGTGGGGTATGTTCCCGCCAAAAATTTCTGCGCAGAAGAGTCCAAGGTATCAAATGGCAGCGATACGCTTAAGGAAATGCGAACCAGTATCTTCCGGCCTGTATTTTGATAAACTCCCAAAGGAGGAACTACTAAATTCTGATGGTATTGGAAGCATCTCGAAAAACCCTTCGATTTGATATATTATGGGCTTCATAATTCATCCGGGATCAAAAGTTATGAGCAAATATGCTATGCACTGTTCCCTGATTAAAAAAATCAGGAATTACCTCAATGAGGTGTCACGTGCTCACACGTGACCAATGGTCACGTGTTGACACGTGATAGTTAAAACAGAAATAAAAAAACAAACCGCTGAAGAAAGACCCAATTGGGGGTCACGTGCTCACACGTGACCAATGGTCACGTGTTGACACGTGATAGTTAAAACAGAAATAAAAACAAATAGCTAAAGGAAATACCTCAATGAGGTATCACGTGCTCACACGTGACCAATGGTCACGTGATGGTTAAAACTGAAGCGTAAATAAACGCTGAGAAAAGGACTCAATTGGGGGTCACGTGCTCACACGTCACCAAGGGTCACGTGTCAGCACGTGACTGGCTCCGAAAGCCTCATAGTTAATAGAATTAAAATTCTAAAATCTTCTAAATCTTTCCAAATGGAAAAAGATTATGGGGACCGTTGGATTAAAGATCCAAGGGTGATTAAAAATCACCAATTTATGAAAAGATTTTAGACAAGGAAAGAATTCCCTGAAAATCTCACAAGAAATAACAAACAGAATATCTTTGGATTTAAAATCCAACGGTGAATAAAAATTCACTGAATGATCTAAAGGATCATATTAATCATGAAATCAATTAAAATCTTTCAATGAAAAATTCATTGAAGAAATTGATTCTTTTCTTTCTCCTATAAATAGGAGCCAAGAAGAGAAAAGAGGGAGGGAACTTTTTGAGAGAAAAACAGAGAGAGGAGAATTTAATTCTCAAGAGAGAAGAAAAGAAAGGATAATTTAATTCTCAACAAAGAAAATCCTAGGTGAGAAATTAAAGGGGATCAAAACTTCAAACAGAGAATTTAATTCTCAAAATCTAAGAGTTTAACTATTCTATAAAAGAACTTAGTTCTTCCTCTAGTTGAAGATCTGCAGAAGCACATCTCCCCATAGGTTGAGAATTTAATTCTCATCGGGTTGAGATCCTGCCATGCAGATCCAAAACTTGGGGGGGGGAATTGAGTTTAGAGAATTTAATTCTCTCAAAACAAATTAGGGTTTAACCCTATATGAGAATTTAATTCTCCCAAACTCACAGGAATTTAATTCCTCCAAGACAAGGGTTTAACCCTACTCAGAATTTAATTCTTTTACATATATGGGAATTTAATTCCTCTAAAAAGAAATTGGGGTTTAACCCTACTTAAGAATTTAATTCTTGCACAATAGGAATTTAATTTCTCCAAAACAAAATTAGGGTTTAACCCTACAGAGAATTTAATTCTTAAAAAAGAGACTTGAAAGATCTCCATGCATGCAAAAGAATTAAGGTCACGTACCCCCACGTGACCCCTGAAAAGATCCCAGAAATGAGAAGGAAAGAGCTCAGAGGCAACGCCTCACGTGCTCCACGTGACCCCTGAATCACAGAAAGAAAAAGTAAAAGAAATAAAGGCCTTGGACGCTCTCATGTGCTCCCACGTGACCCTTTGGCGGGCGCTTTAATGATCAGTGCATGAATCCTCCTCACGTGCCAGCACGTGATGCTCCAAAGTAAAATACAAAAGAAGTGTTTAACACTTAATTGCAGAATAAAGAAAAGGGATCTGGTCCCACCTTTGGGCACTCTCACGTGTCCACACGTGACCCCTCTTTCTTTAGTGCTTAACACTAATTTGGGGATTATATTTCCAGTGTTTAACACTGATTGTTTCTAGTGTTTAACACTAAATTGAAGATTACATTTCCAGTGTTTAACACTGATTGTCTTCTAGTGTTTAACACTAATTTGAGAGTTCTATCTTCAGTGTTTAATACTGTTGTTCTCTAGTGTTTAACACTACTTTTAGCCAAATTGGCTAATTTTCCAGAGGCAAAAGTCCCTCCTCCAAATGAATCTCAAAATTGAGGAAATCAAAGACAAAATGTTGTCAGAGCCCCCAAACCTCTGTTTAGCACTGCTGAATGATGAGGGGCTGAACCCAGACAAATGTCTAATGGCCCAAAGGGCCAATATTTCAAACATAATTGGACTTAGCCCAAACTGGCCATAAGTCCTCAAATCATCTTGAACTGAGCACATCTGCTCTTTCAACCAACTCATTGGTTCAAGGGTACATCTCTGAACTCCTCTGATATTTGTCGTTGTAATCTTTCAACGTCATCAGAAAGGTGATGGGTCCCAACAGCCATACATTTTTTGGACCACCATGTCCTTAAACTGGTATTGGACCACCATGTCCCTAAACTGGCAATGGACCACTATGTCCCTAAACTGGAACAATAGAGCCTAAATACTCTTTTGTCGGATCTAAACGATCCTGTTAAGCCGATCTTAGTCTTAAATTAGACTAACGTATCCTTAACAAACGTTTAAGTTAATCTTAGCCTCAAATATGGCTAACGTATCCTTAAACCAAAACCCCAAACCCAAATCTAAGAAAGTACGGATTTGGACTAATCCACGTCCTACGGGCGACGACATAAATTAGTCTCCGTATACAATCCAAGGGAAACCACAAATAAAACAAACACCCACGACACGAAGTGAAATTCTGGAGAAGGAGAAAGTTGTTACCGCGATGCGGTAGCGTAATTAACTGCAGGGGCTTGCGCCTGCAGGGAAGAGCATCCCCACAATCAAAAACCCCTCAAGCGAGGGGGAATCTGACGAAGTCTGCTACATCGGCCGCATCCGTCTAAACCTCCGATGCACGGTGCCATAAATCAATTTGGCATCTTCGGAGAGGTGGACGGATAGCACCAATTATCATCTGCCCCGAATCTCAGGCATGACGCCCCTGTCTTGGCCGCCATTCGGAGGGGAACAGGGTATAATATCATCTAGGAGTTCTTGAGTCCGTTCAGTGTACCATGTCTCCACTGAGCACCCGTATACCTTCTCTGATGTCAAACACCAATGGATGTGGAATCATTCATCGCTCATCATATGAGTCAAGAAGCGTATACGCTAGTCTACTCTGGAATATCGATGCCCCGTCTCGATACTCCCACGACTAAGAGCATTTGAAGGATGTACTTACCGACTACCCTTGCCCCACTAGTATGATCTGCATCAGAATCCTAGTAGTCAAGTACTCATCCTAACGGCTTTATCAACATGTAATAGAGAGACAATAAGTATACATGTTAAGATAAAGTGCAACCAGATAGCCTACTATCATGTCGAGCAAGAAAGTCCTCCCTATATATGTCCAAGCATCCACTATAATATACATCACATGTATAATAATGGCCTCTAGGGCATATATATAACTAACAATCACCCACTTGCACCAAAGCCATTTGTTGTAGTATCTCATACCCAACGCCCCCTAAAAGTCTCTCGCGGGAAAGGCCTCTATGAGTGGATCCTCCGTGTTATCCTTCGCGTCGACTCTCCTTACCTTGATCCCTTGGAGATCAACCATCTCCCTGATCAGGTGATACTTTCCTTATAATATGTCTAGATCGCTGATGGGACCGGTGTTCCTAGGCCAAAACCACAACTCCATTGTTGTCACAATAATAGTTATTGGACGCTCAATGGTAGGAACCATGTTCATCTCATGAACAAGAAATATCCAGACATCCACTTTGGTAGCATCGTTGGTAGCGATGTATTCAGCCTTTATCGTCTAGTTTGCCACGGTATCTAGCTTTGAACACTTCCAACATACCGTCCCTCCATTGAGGGTAAAGACAAATCCCGAGACCGACTTTCAATTGTTCTTATCACTCTGGGAGCTGGAATTGGTAAAGGACTCCCACTGGAGTTCACCATTACCAAACTCCAAGAACATTTTTTTAGTGCTTCTCAAGTACTTAAGAATGTCCTACACAGCTATCCAGTGATTTTCCTAAGATCCGATTGATTCCTAATCACTACATCTAGTGAGTTAGCTACATCTGGTCTGCTACATAACATCGCATACATGATAGAGCCTACTGCCGAAGCATAGGGTATCCCTTGCATGCGAGCTCTCTCCAAATCAGTCTTGGAAAACATCTTTTTGCAGAGAGTGATTCCTAAGTAAGTGGGCGAACCACCACGCTTAGAATCTTCTATACTAAACACTTTTAGTATGGCGTTAATGTACCTGGATTTAGGAAACTTCCAACATTCACTTAGATCTATCACCATAGATCATAATCCACAAGATGTAGTAGGTATCATCCAGATCTTCCTTGGAGAATCCTCGTGATAAGAGGAGCTTGACCGAGTGGAGTATCGGAAACAATTTCCTATCAAGAGTATGTCATCTACGTACAATACGTGGAAAACAACCTTACTCTCTACAACCTTCTTGTATATACAAGGTTCATCTACCTTTTTGATGAAGTCAAACACTTTGACTGTCATATCAAAACAGATGTTTCAACTCCGCGATACATGCTTTAATCCTGATGGACTTAAGCATAGCTACTGGAGAAAAGGTTTCATATTAATCTACACTTGGTTACATGACGAGAACCTTTTACTACAAGTCCAGCTTTGAAAGTCTCAACTTTTCCATTTACACCAAGAATCTTCTTAAGATCCACTTGCTCCCGATAAGTTTTACCCCTTCAGGTGCAACATTCAAAGTCATACTTTGTTGGTGTACATGAATTCCATCTCTGATTGCATAGCATCCAGCCATTTCACAGAGTTCCCACTCGTGATGGCCTGCCTGAACCTAGTTGGGTCATCATCTTCCATTATGCAATCCTCGCTCCCACCGTCACCGAGAAAACCGTAGTATCACTTAGGTGGATAAGGAACCCTACCAGATTCACGGAGAGACTGAGCTTTGTCGAAGACTATTGAATCCTTTGGTTTCACCAAATCATCAGCTGTTAGTTTGTCCAGCTGGAACTCCTTCCAATTCTACCTCATGACCACTAATTTCTTCCATAAGAAATTCCTTTTCTAAAAAGGTGGAATGCTGAGAAACAAAACACCTTTTGCTCCTCGGTGTGGTATGATTTGAAGAGATTTTATAGATCAAAAATAATTTACCGCAATCAAGAACGGCGTCGCTTTGCAGCTAGCCGGTGAGTACGGGTCGGTCCACAGGGATTTTGTGTTTTCCTAATCGCTCTAACGAGTTAATTCCGATGGGTGTGGGATTGATTTATTAAATCTAAAAAAACTACCAAATTAAATTGTACTAAGATTATCTAGATCTAAGTCTTGCTAGGGTTAGGTTTAAGGGAAGTTGAGAGATTAAAGGTTTCCTCACCGCTTTCAATACCCTATTTTAGATCTATTAGATGTTATGATAATTATCAATAAAATGGATTAGAATCTTTTAGGAAGATGTTTCTTCCTCTAGGTTCTTGTCCTTCTTTTATCGATCCTTACCCTAACCTCCATGAAAAATACGTGCAACCGGTCCTTTATATTACGGTGTCACCGTTACCTCGAGGGGTAAGGTGCCGCAGGGAGCGGTGTGTGCGTGTATGCATGGAGTTCTAATTCTTATGTGTAAAGGGGCAAGAAAGGGGTGAGAAATCTCATCTCTCAAACCTTTTCCTAAAGCTAACCCTAACAAGCGAGGAGACTACTAGCTCATTAGGGGATTAAAAGACATTCTAAATTAAAAGAGAACTAAAGCAAAGAAATAAAAGGAACTTACTAATTTTTATTGATGGCTCTCTCCAAATATCAACGCAGTACAGATCTGAATTTATGAAATAAAAAAAGGCATGCCTCATACAGAATTTAGAGTTCCTATTTATAGAGGATAGGAACCCCAGGGTTACAATTGACTTGCATATCTGTTTTTACGAAAATACCCCTAAGAAAAGACCTAGTCAACGATACGCGCACGGCCACAATTTTCCGCGCCGACACGGGCTCTACCTGGCCGCGGTTCCGCGGCCAAAGGCATGCTTTGGCCGCGGTTCCGCGGCCAAAGTGTGGTCTTGCTGCTTAAATTTTTCAGTACTGCTCCTTGTGGGCTTTGTTTTCTTGTTTCTATGGTTCTTTTCTCAGTTTGGCTTCTAGGTTTCTTCCAGATTTTTCCAGTGAACACTGTAGTGGACTTTTGCCGTTGCTTCATGACGAAGTCTTGAACCATGCAATGCCTTGTGCTTGTGAGCTGATCTTTATGTAGGCTTGATCAAGATCCTTCTGTTTGTTGGTCAAAGTCTCACTTTTGCATCGTCTTTTATCTTTTTCACTGTTTTTATTCCAAGAACCTGTAGCCTGTAATATGTAGCAGACATGTGTCAAAAGCACCTGTTCATTTATAAAATGAATAAGAATGGGGAATATAATAATGCAATATTATGGTATGAACAAATACCCCCAAACTTATCTTTTGCTCGTCCTCGAGCAAACTTATATTTTTATTCTCTATAAAAACCTAACCGCACTTTCGCAGGGAAACGCGATTGCACTGAGCACGTGCAACAAGCCGTTAAACCTCTAGGTGTCCCTAATAGGAGGAGTGTTGTCTCCTGAGGGTTTTCAGCGGATACTACCCACAAAATCCTATCAATTTGGCTTTTCGACTTTTGTTCTCCAATTAGGTTTTCTAACAAGGAATTCTAATATCGTCGACTTGCAAATTATCCACCCATATTCTTCACATTTCCTATCATCTAACTTAAGATTATATATGTTCTATAGACTTACTTAGCTTTCGGCATTTCCTAAGTTTTCCTTCTAGGGTTCCATCTCCACTTAGGAATTTTTATCAACTCTATTAAAGGTACAAGTTCTATTCTTCACTCCTATCTCTTATCTAAATTCCAATCATATATCCCCACGTGTGTGTATATATCACCCGTACACTTGGAAATTCAAATCAAGCAATCATACTCTTGTCCGTTGTCCAAAGTACTTATTAATTGGTGAATTTTTAATTGAATTTTGCTTACACATCCTTCATGCGACCGTTAATACTTCTTGAGGTACCAACGACCGATTACAAAATGCATTTGCACTTTAAAGCGTAATTCCTAGTCTTGCAACACCCAAGGCCTTTTAGCAGTGACTCCCAAACCAGTTGGTCAAGGCATTAGGTGATGAAGCACCCCCGCTAAATATTTTTCTATTTTTACAGCCTTAAGTAATCACAAAAACCAGTGTTCATTTTTTTTTCTTTATTCACACTTATATTATTTTTTCTTTTATTTTCTTCGTACTAAGGACTTTAGACAAAAGCATTTCAAGGTCTCTTCTACTATTCCAAGTTTCAAGATGCGTGATTGTGCAAATTGTAGGGTATACATTTTCAGAATCTAGACTTAAGGTAGGAACTATTTTTCAAACTTATACTCTAATAAGAACATCAATACTTTTCCTTTGTTTCAACTTAGCCCAAGAACTGAACTCAAAATTTTCCTATTTCTAAATAAACTACAAAGATATATACTCTCTACCGTTAAACTTTAAGAAAGGTTATTTTTAGGGTTTTTAATTTACTAAGTCTAAGATCTAGTTGTTCCTAGCCAGTTAACCTATTTGTCAAACTCAAGTTAAATAAGGCCAAAATTGAATACATTAATTTTTATAATTTTTAAAATTTTTCAATTTTTATGGGTTTTTTAAATAAGTATGCAAATGCAAAAATATGTACAAATGAGTGCGAAGGAAAGAAGGCTTACCAAGCATACCCCCAAACTTAATTTTGATAGTGTCCTCACTGTCATGCTATACCAAGAGGGTTGAGAATGTCGGCACTCTCCTGTTTATTTATTTATAAATTGTTTTTATAATAATTTTTTTTATTGGTAAAAGAAAAACAAAAATATATATACAGAAAGGCCCCCCAAACTTCATTGAAACAATGTTAAACGTCATTGCCAAACTTTGTAAAGACCAAACGTCAACACCAACCAGTCGAAAAATTTATCTGTAAAGAGTATCGGTTGGTGGAAGAACATGTTGTACCGATCCAAAAAGAATTAGGGAAGATAGAAGTGGTGGTATGGAAAATGTGGAAGTGAATAGATAGGAGGTGGTGATGAATCAAAACGAGAATGTTAATGATCAGCAATCAGTAGAATATTGGCATTCTCGTAGCTTATTAAATGAAATGGGGGTGGTTCAACTTCTAAAGGAGGAGATTGACCAACCACACTATCACCAAGATATTTCTGTGGATCTTTTATTGACTTGGCATCATCCATCATATGCATATGATATTCAATTATGAAGGAACTAATCTCCTCGATGTCCGACATAGTCCAGCCAAAAGCTTGCCGCCTATCTTGTAAGACCATTAAAAGGGCGTTCTCTTGCTCGAGGGCTAGAGAGGCCAATATGATCATGGGGAAGGTATCATTTTCACCTATGTAAGCGTATTTAAGGTGAGATGGCAAGGGCGTGAGTTCGAGTTTCGGAGGCGAAACAATCATAGGTAAAATTGGGGAATCTACCTCGAACTCAAAGGACTCCAACACAGGTTCAAAATCACTGCAAACAACCGATTCGGATGGTTCAACTAACTCATCCAAAAATTTAAAAGACTCATATTCGGGCTGTGAATCGTCAAAATCATCCGAAAAAGTGAAACTTTCATAATCAATATCGGTTGTGTCAACTGTGGTGGATTCAAGGAGGGATGCACTAGTGGCGTCAAAACTGTTTTCATCAAATAGAAATCTTTCAAGCTCGCGGTCCTCCTGTGTGATTTCGTGAATAGAGCAAAATTCTCGTGTACTAGTTTTAGGCACGGGGGGCAGACTTCCTAACTTGTAAATATTGAACTCACTAGACATCTTCCCAAAGGATAGAGTCATGGAGCCATTGCGACAATTTATTACAGCATTGGAAGTGGCCAAAAATGGTCGACCGAGAATCACCGGAATTTGGTTCCGTGGGTTAGCAACAGGTTGTGTGTCCATAACAATAAAATCAACGGGGAATATGAAGTCCCCAACTGTCACGACCCGAAAGTTTCGACTCGTGACCGGCACTTAACCACGCTACGTCTACAGGCGTAACGCGGCTAAGTAAGCCGACCCCGGAAATCAAAACCATTTAAAAGTAGAGTGATTAAAACATTCTTTGTAAAAGCAGTTATACATGCCTAGGAAACTTTAATTAATTTAGTTGAAATCCTTTTTAAGTTCAAGAGTTATATTTTTATAATTTTTGCAACATTTCCCTTATAAACATTTGTCCCGCAAGTCGGGAAAAGCAAGGTGTCGTAGAAATAACATGTGAAATGAATTGAGCATCACAATATGATATATGACGCCGTAGCGAAGAATAAGCAGTAAGGCAAAGACAAATATCATAAAAGGTAAGACTGCATAAAATAAGTCGGCTCACATACGAGCTCGACACCAGAGTACAAAAACATATACATCGTCCTCACAACTGTCTCTAAGTCAATACAGGAAGGTAGATGGAGAATACTAGATACATCAATATACAACTGAAGGATGACAGATACCGTACAAAACCCACCTAATAGAAAAATGGCTAACACGCCTCAGAAATGGTATCTGTGCCAAAAGGTGCGGTAAACAGCCAGCCGCGACTACTCCCAAGGGCAACCTGCAAATACTGTGGCACAACGGGGGTGAGTTGCCAACTCGTGAATAGTAGATAACATATAAAGATAATCGCGAGAATGCACGTACAGCGCTACTCTATCAAATGCCAGCAAGTAAGATCTATATGCGACAAGCACAAGGTGCAATAATCATGCAAATGCTCTGTCAGGTAAAATAACTATAGGATGAGATATATGATAAGCAATACTGAGCATGCGATAAACAACATCTACATGGAAATATCAACATGGAAATATAGTCGGTGCCTCAAGCTGCACCCAAATCCCAAATAAACTCAGGCGCCGGCACTCCCATTGGCCCTCAAATCCTGCAAATCTTTAAGAATCACGAGTGCCCAACATCGGCAACCAAATAACATGAATACTCGTGTCTAGTATCGACACGCAAATCCTCCTCTATCGGGCATCCGTCAGTCCGGGTCAGCCCTCTCTCAACATATCGGGCATCCGTCAGTCCGGGTCAGCCCTCTCTCAATATATCGGGCATCCGTCAGTCCGGGTCAGCCCTCTCTCAATATATCGGGCATCCGTCAGTCCGGGTCAGCCCTCTCTCAATACAAGCCACTCTAGCACCGAGAAAACACAGGGTGGGCGTCCCGAAATAGCATATCAAGGGAATCGGGTTTTTAAATGATTACATATTTGAAATGGCCACGGTTCCCAAATCCAAAAATCACATGAAATCCCCAACCAATATGCAAGTAAATGTGATGTAATAGGTGCATCAAGTCATAATGTAGGTACAAGGGAGAACCGCCTTTTAAAACAGTTTCGGTTTTCAAAGACATCTCGCGGTTCCCAATTCTATGAAAATCATAACGAATCATATATGAGATGAACTACAGCAATATAATCATGGCAGTTCTACAGTGAGTGTGTCATGGCAATTAGTGCTCATGCAACATGAACCGTTAGTAATTGTGCGGTGTTCTATCAATTCTTAGTATACATACAACAGGGAATGCAATATACAATGACAGTCCATGCGGTAAATGCAACATATAATAATAAGGTCCTATCAGCCCTGACGCATAACGCCATGCGGGCGATATCCCCGTAGATATTAAATCTACTCACCGAAGTCTCGCGCTAAGTGTAGCCGACGACTTGCTTGCCCTTCTTCGCAGCGTCCGTCCCACTCGCCTGCGAACCTAGAATCACATAACATATATCACACATAAGCTCAAATTCATAAAAACCTGATATTACGGTCAAACTAGAAACCCGTGTCGCAAACCAATCGCGCGTGTGCGCGATACGCAGAAACGTGTGCTCACGCGCCTGAAACTACCCTGACGCGTCGCGATACGCAGAAACCCTAATCCCACACACGTATCAAGCGTGTCGCGAAGGTTTAGAAATACGGAAAAACAGGTATTTAGTCCCAGATTTTTCTACAGTAAGAACCAAACAAAATTGCACATGCCATGAATCTAAGGATTGCAACAGACACCTAATGGACCAAACCCCAACCCAAACCCTACCCATCTGGCCGCAAATTGCGGCCAGATCGAATATTTCGGCGGCCAGAACAAGAGATATGGGGGTCGGGTTCTACCTGGGGTATCAGCACCTAACAACTATACTGCAGTCTCCTCAAAATTATTCTGAACTCACCGGGTCGATAGCAGTTTTCAGAAACTCAAAATTTGCCTTAAAACGACGAATTTGCTTCAAAAGAAATCTGGTGGTATTTTTGTGCAATTGGGGGTTAAGCTGGGTTAATATGGCCTTAACAATACTCTATCAACCTACTAAAACCAAATCATACATCACTTGCTCAAGGTTCCCACTAAACACCACATATCGCACTAAATCGCACCAATAACCACTAACCGAAGCAAAACTACACTAAACAGGTAAACTAGGGAGTATGTTTAGGAAATATACCCCACACTCGACCCTAGGGAGCTGGAGGAAGAAGAAGAAGTGAAGGGAAGGAGCTGCAGCTGGAGTTGTGGCTGTTGCTGCTGCTAACTGCTGCTACTGAAATGCTTGCTGCTGCTGCTGTGAAGCCTGCTGCTGCTGCTATGGATGCTTGCTGCTGCTGCTGAAGAGGTAAGTGTGTGTGTGTGTGAGAGTGAGGTCAAGAGAAGGAACAAAAAAAATATGAGAGTAAATCATAACCCCAAAGTCAACCCCTCCTCTCTCTCTCCTCATTAATTGCAAGCATGGCTTAAGCCATGATGCACTCTCTCTCTCACCAAGTCAACACCCAAAGGAAATTCAAATTAAAGCAACCATTAAATAACTAAGTAGACTTAATTAAAACCCAAAAGACTTAATCCCTATGATTAACCCACCATGGTTACTAATCATGGTATTACCTCATTTAAAAACCCTAGTTTACATGCACATGTGTGTGTAAGCCTAGGAAAATTCTAGAAAAATATTTATTAAATTAGGAAAAATATTTAAAATACAATTTGGTAAACTTTTTATTAAAAACCCAATATTTAAATATAATTAGTCACTAAACACATCCTAAGGTGTTACAATCTCTCCCCCTTAAAGAAATTCGTCCCCGAATTTCAAAATCTGACTACACGTACCTTCGAAAAGACGGGGATACTTCTTCCTCATCTCGCATTCGGTCTCCCAAGTGATCTCCTCACGGCCCTGACCACGCCAAAGTATCTTGACTGATGGGATGTCCTTCGATCTCAATTTCTTTACTTGTCGATTCAAGATCATCACCGGCTGTTCCGCATAGGAAAGGTCGCGCTCAAGCTGGATCGTCGGGTGCTGAATCTCATGCAAAGGATCATGAAGATATCTACGGAGCATCGAAACATGAAATACGGGGTGCACATCTGGAAAACTGGGAGGAAGGGCTAATCGGTATGCAACTGCACCAATACGCTCGAGGATCTCGAAGGGGCCCACATATCTGGGACTGAGCTTCCCTTTCTTCCCAAACCTCATCACACCTTTCGTTGGAGAGACGCTCAAGAAAACATGATCACCAACAGAAAACTCAAGTCTGCGTCGCCGACGGTCCGCATAAGATCTCTGCCTACTCTGGGCTGCTCTCATCCTATCGCGAATAAACTGGATCTTCGCGGTCGTCTCCTCATCAATCTGTGGCCCTAAGATACTGCTCTCACTGAGCTCTATCCAACAGGTGGGCGATCTGCATCTCCTCCCATAAAGAGCCTCAAATGGTGCCATCTGGATGGTCTTCAGGTAGCTGTTATTGTAGAAGAACTCTACTAAGGGCAAGTGATGATCCCAGCTACCTCCGAAATCTAATACACATGCTCTGAGCATGTCCTCGAGAGTCTGAATAGTCCGCTCTGACTGTCCGTCGGTCTGCGGATGAAATACTGTGCTGAAACTCAAGCGAGTGCCCAAAGCCTCCTGAAGCCTCTGCCAAAATCGGCTGGTAAACTGGGTGCCTCTGTCGGACACAATACACGTCGGGACTCCGTGCAGTCATACAATCTCGTCGATGTAGATCTGGGCATACTGAGTAAATCCGAAAGTCGTCTTCACTGGTAAGAAGTGAGCCGCTTTCGTCAAACGATCCACGATCACCCAGATGGAGTCATACCCTCGACTAGTCCTGGGTAGACCCGCAATGAAGTCCATAGAGATCTGCTCCTATTTCCAGTCCAGAATGGGTAACGGCTGTAGCTCTCCCGCGGGCCTCTGGTGCTCAGCCTTGACTTGCTGACAAGTCAGGCATCTCGATACAAAATCTGCGATGTCTCTTTTCATTCCGTCCCACCAGTAAACACTTCTCATGTCATGGTACATCTTGGTGGAACCAGGATGAACACTATATACCGATCGATGTGCCTCCTCAAGAATCTCATGCCTCAGTCCCTCAGCATCTGGTACGCACAGTCTAGTCCCAAATCGTAGTATCCCCTGATCATCGATCATGAACTCGGAAAATCTGCCCTGTCCAATCTGTGCCATGATCTATGAACATCGGCCATCACTGTGCTGTGCCTCATGTATACGGTCGATCAACTGTGGGCGTGCACGGACATGCGCTATCTGTCCTCCAATTGGCGTGGCTGTCACATAATATCTGCCAATCTGCTGACGACTGCCCCTGTACTGCGCTCAAACAAGATAGACTACTCCCGGGCCTCCTGCTCAACGCATCCGCCACTACATTCGCCTTGCCCGGGTGATACAAGATCTCGCAGTCGTAATCCTTCACTAACTCTATCCATCGGCGCTGTCGAAGGTTCAGGTCTCGCTGCTGAAATATATACTTTAGACTCTTGTGATCCGTGAATATCTGGCACGACTCGCCGTATAGGTAATGTCGCCAGATTTTAAGTGCAAAGACCACTGCAGCCATCTCCAAATCGTGAGTAGGGTAGTTCTATTCATGTTTCTTCAATTGTCGCGAGGCATACGCGATCACCCTATCATGCTGCATCAATACGCACCCTAGCCCCACTCGAAAAGCATCATAATAGACCACAAATCTGCCTGATCCGGAAGGTAAAGATAACACCGGTGCTGTAGTCAGCCGAGTCCGTAGCTGCTGAAAACTGTGCTCGCACTCCTCCTTCCAATCGAAAGGAATTCCCTTCCGGGTCAACCCGGTCAACGGTGTAGCAATACGGGAGAAGTCCTGCACGAATCGCCTGTAGTAACCGGCCAACCCCAAAAAGCTGCGAATCTCCGTAACCGATGTGGGTCTGGGCCAACGCTGAACGGCCTCGTTCTTTCTCGGGTCCACACATATACCGTCTCGTGAAATCACATGCCCCAAGAAGTCTATGCTGTCCATCCAGAAAGCACACTTGGAGAATTTCGCATATAGCTGGTGCTCCCTCAAAGTCTGCAGTGTAATCCGCAGGTGCTGCTCGTGCTCCTCACTACTCCGGGAATACACCAAGATATCGTCAATGAAGACTATGATGAACATATCCAAATATGGCCGGAAAATACGGTTCATCAGGTCCATGAATGCTGCTGGCGCGTTGGTGAGTCCGAACGACATCACCAAAAACTCATAGTGGTCGTAGCGCGTACGGAAAGCTGTCCTGGGAATGTCCTCCTGTCGAACCCGCAGCTGATGATAGCCCGATCGTAAATCGATCCTCGAAAAGTACCCTTCCCCCGGAAGCTGGTCAAACAAATCGTCGATGCGCGGTAAGGGATACCTGTTCCGCACTGTCACCCTGTTCAGCTGGCGGTAGTCGATACACAGACGCAAGCTGCCGTCCTTCTTCTTGACGAACGGGACTGGAGCACCCCAAGGAGAAACACTGGGTCGAATAAGTCCCTTATCCAGCAAATCTTGCGACTGACCCTTCAATTCTCGAAGTTCCACCGGGGCCATCCGATAAGGCGGTATGGAAATAGGCCCCGAGCCAGGAACCAAATCAATACATAAAGAAATGTCGCACTCGGGCGGTAACCCAGGAAGCTCGTCAGGGAACACATCAGGAAACTCGCTAACAACCGGAACCTGATCCAAGGGAACCTCCGTAGCGCGAGCGTCGCAAACATAGGCGAGAAATCCCTAACATCTCTTCCTTAAAAGCTGCCCAGCGCGGAAAGAAGAAATCACACTGTGAGGGGCGGCACCACAGTCTCCCAACACAACAAAAACCGACTCGCCGGGAAAACAGAATCTAACTGTCTTCTCGCGGCAGTCCACAGAAGCATAGCACGTGGCTAACCAATCCATGCCCAAAAGAATGTCGAAGTCCAACATCTCCAGAAGGATCAAGTCGACAGGAAACTCTCTCTCGCCAATACAGACGGTACAGGATCGGAACACGTGCCTAGCAACAAACGATTCTCCCACAGGAGTGGTCACCACAAGCGGCTGATCAAGCAAACCGGACTCTCTACCCAAACTCGGCACGAAGTGTGTGGATACGTACGAGTGCGTAGATCCGGGATCGAACAATACGTGTGCATCAACTGTACATACAAGAAGAATACCTGAAACCACCGCATTGGACGCCTGCACGTCCTGATGCGTCAAAGCAAAAACTCACGCCTGTCCTCCCCCCGCGACTGACTGTCCCCTGCCGGCCGCTAGCTGCCCTCTGCCTCGGTCACCACGTCCCCTATGAACAAATCCTCCGCGGCCACGACCTCTCTGTGCATGCGTCTGACGCGGGGTAACAGTAGGTACTATCGGCAATGTCGTCTGGGGTGGTGAAGGTAGCAATGTAACATGCGATGCTGCTGCCTCCATCCGGGGTAACTCAGGACAATCTCGTACACGATGATAAGAACTCCCGCAGCGAAAACATCCCGACGATGACCGCTGACCATCCTGGGGATAGGAACTGAATAACCGGCCCCTCCCTGAATCTCTGTTGCCTGCAATACGTCTATCGCGGCGCCGAAAAGGTTGTCTCTGCGCTGATGTATCCACACGAACTCTCTTCGGCTCTGGAACTACAGAAGTCTCAGCAAGGCGCTCCTCAACTAATAATGCTGCATCTACTGCTGCTGCGTATGTCTCGTAATGCTGCGCGCTGATAGCAAGGAATAGCGGGGTAAGCAAGCCCCGGACAAATCTCTTGAATCGCATCTTCTCGGTAGCCACTAAGTACGGGGCATAGATAGCTAGCTCTGTGAACAGCACGTCATACTCTGCCACTGACATCTCTGGCGTCTGGCGCAAGGACTCAAATCTGCGTGCTCGGGCATCCCTAACACTCTGGGGAAGGAAACGGGCTAGAAATACTGTCACGAACTCCGTCCAGGTCATAGGAGGAAGACCTGCTGCTCTACCCTTCTCGAATGATTCGCACCATTTCTGCGCGAGACCTTCCAGGCGAAAACTCGCGAACTCAACCTACCTCGCATCTGCGCATCTGAGGGAACGGCATATCCGAGCCATCCTATCGATGAAGGACTGTGGGTCCTCGGCCACCTCAGTGCCTGTGAAAACTGGAGGCTTCAGCCTCATAAAATCTGACAGCGATACTGTAATAACCTCTATAGTCGCAGGTGTAGCTTCCTGCACTGTGGGTACCACCGCGGTCTCTGCAACGGGTGGAACTATCTCTGGTCGCTGCGCTCGAAGTGTCTCAACTAGAGATCCCATCATCTGGCGCATCTCCTGCATACTGGATCCCATCGTCTGGCGCATCTCCTACACACCTGCCCCTATCATAGCAATCTGATCTGTCACGGCAGGAACAGCCTGCTCAGGCACAGCCGGTGTACTACCCGGATCAGTCCTCATCTCGGACGAGTCAACTCGAATCTCGGACCTCGCGGCCGCTCTCTGCGCCCTCGTAGTCTTTGGCGGCATAATGGCTGAAAGGAACAATAGAATTCGATAAGAATACGGAAATCGAATCGCAAGGATGTATGTATTCAAGAAAGAATTTAAATCGATAAACGCTAAGGTCGCGTAGGCGGAGTACCGTGTCGTGAGTATGCCGCGGAACATACGCACGCTACGCTACCCTGCCGCAGCTACCTACTCCATCATACCAGGGTCATCCTACACACCGAAGGTAAAACCTACGCTCTGATACCAACTTTGTCACGACCCGAAAGTTTCGACTCGTGACCGGCACTTAACCACGCTACGTCTACAGGCGTAACGCGGCTAAGTAAGCCGACCCCATAAATCAAAACCATTTAAAAGTAGAGTGATTAAAACATTCTTTGTAAAACCAGTTATACATGTCTAGGAAACTTTAATTAATTTAGTAGAAATCCTTTTTAAGTTCAAGAGTTATATTTTTATAATTTTTGCAACATTTCCCTTATAAACATTTGTCCCGGAAGTCGGGAAAGGCAAAGTGTCGTAGAAATAACATGTGAAATGAATTGAGCATCACAATATGATATATGACGCCGTAGCGAAGAATAAGCAGTAAGGCAAAGACAAATATCATAAAAGGTAAGACTGCATAAAATAAGTCGGCTCACATGCGAGCTCGACACCAGAGTACAAAAACATATACATCGTCCTCACAACTGTCTCTAAGTCAATACAGGAAGGTAGATAGAGAATACTAGATACATCAATATACAACTGAAGGATGACAGATACCGTACAAAACCCACCTAATAGCAAAATGGCTAACACGCCTCAGAAATGGTATATGTGCCAAAAGGTGCGGTAAAAAGCCAGCCGCGACTACTCCCAAGGGCAACCTGCAAATACTGTGGCACAACGGGGGTGGGTTGCCAACTCGTGAATAGTAGATAACATATAAAGGTAATCGCGAGAATGCACGTACAGCGCTACTCTATCAAATGTCAGCAAGTAAGATCTATATGCGACAAGTACAAGGTGAAATAATCATGCAAATGCTTGTCAGGTAAAATAACTACAGGATGAGATATATGATAAGCAATACTGAGCATAGGATAAACAACATCTAAATGGAAATATCAACATGGAAAAATAGTCGGTGCCTCAAGCTGCACCCAAATCCCAAATAAACTCAGGCGCCGGCACTCCCATCGGCCCTCAAATCCTGCAAATCTCTAAGAATCACGAGTGCCCAACATCGGCACCCAAATAACATAAATACTCATGTCTAGCATCGACACGCAAATCCTCCTCTATCGGGCATCCGTCAGTCCGGGTCAGCCCTCTCTCAACATATCGGGCATCCGTCAGTCCAGGTCAGCCCTCTCTCAATATATCGGGCATCCGTCAGTCCGGGTCAGCCCTCTCTCAATATATCGGGCGTCCGTCAGTCTGGGTCAGCCCTCTCTCAATATATCGGGCATCCGTCAGTCCGGGTCAGCCCTCTCTCAATATAAGCCACTCTAGCACCGAGAAAACACAGGGTGGGCGCCCCGAAATAGCATATCAAGGGAACCGGGTTTTTAAATGATTACATATTTGAAATGGCCACGGTTCCCAAATCCAGAAATCACATGAAATCCCCAACCAATATGCAAGTAAATGTGATGTAATAGGTGCATCAAGTCATAATGTAGGTACAAGGGAGAACCTCCTTTTAAAACAGTTTCGGTTTTCAAAGACATCTCGCGATTCCCAATTCTATGAAAATCATAACGAATCATATATGAGATGAACTACAGCAATATAATCATGGCAGTTCTACAGTGAGTGTGTCATGGCAATTAGTGCTCGTGCAACATGAACCGTTAGTAATTGTGCGGTGTTCTATCAATTCTAAGTATACATACAACAGGGAATGCAATATGCAATGATAGTCCATGGGGTAAATGCAACATATAATAATAAGGTCCTATCAGCCCTGACGCATAACGCCATGCGGGCGATATCCCCGTAGATGTTAAATCTACTCACCGAAGTCTCGCGCTAAGTGTAGCCGACGACTTGCTTGCCCTTCTTCGCAGCGTCCGTCCCACTCGCCTGCGAACCTAGAATCACATAACATATATCACACATAAGCTCAAATTCACAAAAACGTGATATTACGGTCAAACTAGAAACCCGTGTCCCAAACCAATCGCGCGTGTGCGCGATACGCAGAAACGTGTGCTCACGCGCCTGAAACTACCCTGACGCGTCGCGATACGCAGAAACCCCAAACCCACACACGTATCACGCGTGTCGCGAAGGTTTAGAAATACGGAAAAACAAGTATTTAGTCCCAGATTTTTCTACAGTAAGAACCAAACAAAATTGCACATGCCATGAATCTAAGGATTGCAACAGACACCTAATGGACCAAACCCCAACCCAAACCCTACCCATCTGGCCGCAAATTGCGGCCAGATCAAATATTTCGGCGGCCAGAACAAGAGATATGGGGGTCGGGTTCTACCTGGGGTATCAGCACCTAACAACTATACTGCAGTCTCCTCAAAATTATTCTGAACTCACCGGGTCGATAGCAGTTTTCAGAAACTCAAAATTTGCCTTAAAACGACGAATTTGCTTCAAAAGAAATCTGGTGGTATTTTAGTGCAATTGGGGTTAAGCTGGGTTAATATGGCCTTAACAACACTCTATCAACCTACTAAAACCAAATCATACATCACTTGCTCAAGGTTCCCACTAAACACCACATATCGCACTAAATCTCACCAATAACCACTAACCGAAGTAAAACTACACTAAACAGGTAAACTAGGGAGTATGTTTAGGAAATATAACCCACACTCGACCCTAGGGAGCTGGAGGAAGAAGAAGAAGTGAAGGGAAGGAGCTGCAGCTGGAGTTGTGGCTGTTGCTGCTGTTAACTGCTGCTACGGGTGTTGTTGCTGCTGCTGAAATGCTTGCTGCTACTGCTGTGAAGCCTGCTGCTGCTGCTGTTGATGCTTGCTGCTGCTGCTGCTGAAGAGGTAAGTGTGTGTGTGTGTGTGTGTGTGAGTGAGGTCAAGAGAAGGAACAAAAAAAATATGAGAGTAAATCATAACCCCAAAGTCAACCCCTCCTCTCTCTCTCCTCATTAATTACAAGCATGGCTTAAGCCATGATGCACTCTCTCTCTCTCACCAAGTCAACACCCAAAGGAAATTCAAATTAAAGAAACCATTAAATAACTAATTAGACTTAATTAAAACCCAAAAGACTTAATCCCCATGATTAACCCACCATGGTTACTAATCATGGTATTACCTCATTTAAAAACCCTAGTTTACATGCACATGTGTGTGCAAGCCTAGGAAAATTCTAGGAAAATATTTATTACATTAGGAAAAATATTTAAAATACAATTTGGTAAACTTTTTATTAAAAACCCAATATTTAAATATAATTAGTCACTAAACACATCCTAAGGTGTTACACCAACTTTGATCAACACATCCTCTAGCTCACCCTTAGGATGGGTGATCGATCGATCAGCCATTTGGAGAGTACAACAAGTGGGTTTCAACTCTCCAACCCCTAATTGCTCGTACACGGAGTAGGAAAGCAGGTTAACACTAGACCCAAGATCTAAAAGTGCTCGATTGATTTTCTTATCCCCAATTGTTATTGAAATCGTAGGACAGCCGGGATCCTTTCGCTTTTGGGGTAAGGGTTGAGGTTGTTTAATAGTATTGCTCACTGCACTAGCCACTAGCACTTTCTTGGGTATTTGAGATTTTCTCTTGGAGGAGCATAAGCCCTTTAAGATTTTAGCGTATGAAGGGACTTGTTGGATTGCATCCAAGAGAGGTATATTTATGCTAACCTGTTTAAATAACTCCACAATCTTCTCCATTTGTGGAGTTTGTTTATTGGAATTCAACCTGTTTGGAAATGGAGTATTTTGAAAATCTGTTGAGTCCAATGTCTGTGGAGTAGAATGTGGAGTTGGAACGGATCCCAGTGTGGGTGTGTTCGTGAAGTGAGAAGTGGGTCCGTTCGGATTAGAAGAAGAAGAGCCTTTTGAAGAATGGAGAATAGGCTCTAGCGGAGAAGATGAAGGTGAAGAAGGAGAAGAAGGAGAACCACTGGCGGGGATGTTATCACTAATACCCATATTATTTTGTAACACTTTTCCAGATCTCAACGTGGTCACCGCATTTACATTGTGATATTCATGTGCGTTGTGTGTGTGACCGGGATTTGGCAATGGTTGAGATGGAAGCTTTCCCTTTTCTCTCTCGCTCAACGCAGCAGTTAATTGTGCAATTTGTACCTCAATAGATTTGATGCTTTGATCGTGTGAAGTATTGTTGTGCACCAAAGACTGGACGGAATTTTCCAATCTTGCTGCGGATTCTGTAGATTGCTTGAGAAACGCATCTAGACATTTTTCTAGCGAGATAACCTTATCATCATTTGGTTGAACCAAATTGTTCATTTGATTTGGATAAGGTTGTGGTTGGAAAGGTTGCTGGTATTGAGTTTGTTGGGGTGGTTATTGTTGTGGAGGAGGAGACCTTTGAAAGTTGTTGTTTCCTTGGAATTGTTGATTTTTATTCCAAGCAAAATTTGGATGATTCCTCCAACCCGGATTATAGGTCGAAGAGTAAGGATCATTTCTTTTTCGTTGCTGAAAGGCAGCATTAACTTGATCTTGTCCTTGAATAGGTGGATTGTAAGGACACTCTTCGGTAAGATGTGATGGATCCGAACAACAAGCACAAACAGTTCGTGGGGGGAAAGCAAGGGCAGGAGAAGACGATGAGATTTTGGTCTCAATGGCTTCTAGCTTTTTCATAAGTGCGGCCATCTCGGCCTTCATAGCAATCGACATATCTAATTGATATATGTCTGCCCTAGATTGACCAATAAAAGAAAATGAGGTGGTCTTTGTGCTCTCCCACTGAATTGTTTGTTCACTAAGATCCTCGAGAAACTGCCATGCTTCCTCACTAGATTTGGTTAGAAAGTGACATTGACAAATGGTTTCTAGCAACTGCTTCGTTGCCGGGTTCAATCCCTCGTATAATGTTTGGCAAAGTTGCCAATTTTCGATCCCATGGTGAGGGCATTGAACAAGTAGGTCCTTGAATCTTTCAAAACACTTCCAAAATAGTTCGGAAGGAAGCTGGGAAAATTGTATTATCTCATTGCGAATTCTTGCGGTCTTGTGATGAGGATAAAACTTTTTAAGAAAAGCTTTAACAAACTCGTCCCAATTTCTAATTGAATGTGATGTTGTGCTGTATAGCCACTTCTCGGCTAAGTCACATAAAGTGAAAGGAATGACCCTTAGCCTTATAGCATCATCACTTAATTGGGTTGTTTTCATCATGGCGTAAACGTTTTGGAATTTATTGATAAAGATATAGGCATCTTCGGATTCCAATCCATGAAATTTAGGCAGAATATTGATGAAGTGGGGTTTTATTTCAAAAATTTTCCCATTTGCCGGTGAGGGTGAAAGACAAGTAGGTAAAGAGGTGCGGACAAGGTAGAAGAGATCCTGGAGCGCGATTCGTTGAGGCGCTACAACAGGCGGAAGATTCGGGTTATTCGCACCTAACGGAGGCGGAATCAGTCCCGTGGGTAAGGTGTTGTTGGGATTATATCTTGACATACTTTCGGAAGAAGAATTTGAAGGTGGAGGTAAGGAAATAGAGGGAATTTCGACTTCGGTGTTGAAAGGTTCGTCGGTCGGTACCAACGAAACACGGACTAATCGGGCGCTAGTGTACCTAGTCCAAAGTGACATACACTAAAGGGGTAGTGTAGTCAGAAAAATGAAAGACAGAATGTGGAGGTAAGATAACGTCAATGAGAAGAAAGTGAGTGGTGGTGGGGTGCAAAGATTTTATGCGACAAGTTGCAAGTTTTTATAAAAGATTTTTTTCTTTTTCCCCCTTTTTATTTAGAATCGTTTGCAAAAAAGATTTTTGATAAAGGGCTAAGACACACTATCGATCAACCAAAAATGCACAATCAGGCCTAACTCTAGGGTCACCTAGGTTAGCTAGACAGCTCCTAACTGTTCCAAAGGACTAGAGATAGGACCTCAAACCGCCTCTTCACCGCCAATTGCGGCCAGGTAAGTGCCAGGTAAGTGGGAGGCTCCCCGCTATAAGTAGCGGTCCTAATTAAGTAACCACTTGCCTTGACACACTTGCCTAGACACCGCAAAGTCAGGTTAGGATAAACGGCTGATGCCTATAACTAGTCCTCTGTCCTATTGAGCTCGAAGTCCTTAGGGCTGAGTCTAGTATTTATTAATTAAAGATTGGTCAATGCAAATGCCTTATGTGATTTCTGGGGTCCTGGGAAGGGTGATGAAATCCCCACCCAATCTGAATTGGTCAAAATCCCCTTAAAGTCCGATTAAAGATATGCAAAACAGTAAATCACTTGCAATCAAAGATTTCTATTTTATGCGGCGCAAAGAATCCTGCAGAAAATCAATTATTGGAATGGGGAAGAAGATTTTTAGCGCAAAGAATCCTGCAGAAGATTTGGCAAAAGATATATAGGGATTTGCAGAAGGGAGAATGAGAAACAAACCGAGAAGATTTCGCACAACTAGGCCACGTGGCGGCCGCGGTTCCACGGTCCTAGGCGCAGTTAAGCCGCGGTTCCGCGGTTCTGGTGGGGGTTCAGGGCTCCAAAAAAATTTGTACTGATCTGTACTTGCAATCCCTCTCTGTTTTTATGTATCTTTTTCTGTTTCGCACTCTGGATTTTTCCAGATCCGTCGATCCTGCAAAGATTCACAAAAAATACCCTTCAAACAATAAATGATAAAAAATTTATAATTTTTTTTCTTTTTCTGTTTTTATGATTTTTTAATTTAGATTAACCAGAAATTGCAAAAAGGAAATACTACGCCATCCCCGGCAACGGCACCATTTGATTTGAAGAGATTTTATAGATCAAAAATAATTTACCACAATCAAGAACGGTGTCGCTTTGCAGCTAGCCGGTGAGTATGGGTTGGTCCACAGGGATTTTGTGTTTTCTTAATCGCTCTAACGAGTTAATTCCGATGGGTGTCGGATTGATTTATTAAATCTAAAAAAACTACCAAATTAATTTGTACTAAGATTATCTAGATCTAAGTCTTGCTAGGGTTAGGTTTAGGGGAAGTTGAGAGATTAAAGGTTTCCTCACCGCTTTCAATACCCTATTTTAGATCTATTAGATGTTATGATAATTATCAATAAAGTGGATTAGAATCTTTTGGAAAGATGTTTCTTCCTCTAGGTTCTTGCCCTTCCTTTATCGATCCTTATCCTAACCTCCATGGAAAACACGCGCAACCGGTCCTTTATACTACGGTGTCACCGTTACCTCGAGGGGTAAGGTGCCGCAGGGAGCGGTGTGTGCGTGTATGCATGGAGTTCTAATTCTTATGTGTAAAAGGGCAAGAAAGGGGTGAGAGATCTCATCTCTCAAAGCTTTCCCTAAAGCTAACCCTAACAAGCGAGGAGACTACTCGCTCATTAGGGGATTAAAAGACATTCTAAATTAAAAGAGAATTGAAGCAAAGAAATAAAAGAAACTTACTAATTTTTATTGATGGCTCTCTCCAAACATCAAAGCGGTACAGATCTGAATTTATGAAATGAAAAGAGGCATGCCTCATACAGAATTTAGAGTTCCTATTTATAGAGGATAGGAACCCTAGGGTTACAATTGACTCGCATATCTGCTTTTACGAAAATACCCCTAAGAAAAGACCTAGTCAACGATACGCGCACTGCCACAATTTTCCGCGCCGACACGGGCTCTACCCGGCCGCGGTTCCGCGTCCAAAGGCATGTTTTGGCCATGGTTCCGCGGCCAAAGTGTGGCCTTGCTGCTTAAATTTTTCTGTACTGCTCCTTGTGGGCTTTGTCTTCTTGTTTCTATGGTTCTTTTCTCAGTTTGGCTTCTAGGTTTCTTCCAGATCTTTCCAGTGAACACTGTAGTGGACTTTTGCCGTAGGTTCGTGACGAAGTCTTGAACCATGCAATGCCTTGTGCTTGTGAACTGATCTTTATGTAGGCTTGATCAAGATCCTTCTGTTTATTGGTCAAAGTCTCACTTTTGCATCGTCTTTTATCTTTTTCACTGTTTTTATTCCAAGAACCTGTAGCCTGTAATATGTAGCAGACATGCGTCAAAAGCACCTGTTTATTTATAAAATGAATAAGAATGGGGAATATAATAATGCAATATTATGGTATGAACATGGTAGAAGATATACCCTTGCAAATGTTCGGGTTATCCAACAAACTTATACAGAACTGACCTTACCTCGAGCTTGTCCGGATTTTGCTTTTCAACATAGGCCGGACAACCTCATATCTTAACTCGTTTAAGACATGGTCTCTTCCCATACCATATCTCATATGGAATGGTAGGCACTGATTTGGTTGGAACCCTATTCAATAGGTATGCAGCTTCTCAAGTGCATAGCACCAAAAGTAAAAAGGTAACTCAGCAGTACTCATCATAGAGCGCACCATATCTCATAGGATGCGATACCTCCGCTCCGATACACCGTTGTGCTGTGATGTACACGAAGGAGTAAGCTGAGAGAGAATCCCATTCTCTTTTTAGAAAATCCAGGAACTCCGTGCCCAAGTATTCTCCTTCTCGATCACATCGAAGGACTTTAATACTTCTACCCCTCTGGTTTTTAACTTCAAGCTTATATTTCTTGAATTTCTCAAAAGTTTCAGACTTATGTTTCAACAGGAACATATGTCCGAATCTTGAGAGATGATCAGCGAATATAATGAAGTATGAAGAACCAAGCCTGACATTTGTAGACATAGGACCGAATACATCATCATGTATCTGTCCCAAGAGTTCAGTAACTCTTTCTCCATTACCAGTAAACGGTGTATTGGTCATTTTACCTTTGAGACAAGACTGGAAAGTATCATAAGATAAAAATTCGAACAGATTCAAATATTCAACTATAGCACTTTAGATTTGCGATTAGTGTTAATTAAGCAATAATGCGGGTTTTTAGTAAAAAGTTTACCAAAATAGTTTTCAAATATTTTATAAAAAATAATTAATATTTTATTAATATTTATTTCGGACTTGCACACACATGTGCATGTTAACCTAGGGTTAATTAGGGGTTAACCATGCTTAAATAGCCATGGCACCCTAACCTAATGTCATGCCATTTGTTATATGTAATTAATTAAATTAGTTGGTTTTAAAATAAAAAGGGTTTTTAAATTAGGTTGACTTGAGGGAGAAAGAGGGTTGCATGGCATCACGAGGCATGGGCAAGCATGCCATGCATTAAATGAAGAGAGAGAAGGGCATGGCTCTCTCTAAACTCACCCCTCATTCCCTCATCCCTCACTCACACATAGACTCTCATTTCCCTCATTCTCTCATTCACTTATCATTTTCTCCTCCTCATTTTCCTTCATCCTCACCACCTTCAACTGAAACCCTCACCCAATCCTCACAAACCCAAGCAAATTCTTAACAAAACTCACTAAACCCTTCATTAAACTTGATCTAAAGCCTATGGAGATGACTTGGAGTATGGAAAGCTAGGATTTTGAGCAAGTTTGGAAAGGTAGTGCTCTCTACTGTTAACTAGGATTGTATAATGTTGTGTTGCTAATTAGTTTCAGTTTAGAACACTAAAAGATATAGTTTTGTGCACGTATCGTGTTTTAGTGTCATTTTAGGATGTCTGTAACCTGCTATCACTATGAGTGTTTACTGGGAAAACTAGCAGTGTAGTAGTGTTGTACTCGAAACCCTGATTGTTCACCTGATGCACGAACCCCACCTGACCGGTTTTGGCCGGCGAAGAGAGAGGGAAATCCGGCGAGCTCGGCCTTTTGGGGGACTGGGGAGTTGAGTTTTTGTGGGTAACTGTCTGCAGTTGTTTTAGGTTGTTTGGTAGTGCTAGATTTTTAGGTAGTGACAGTATGTAAAATCTGGGAACAATTAGCTAGTTTTTAGTGTTTCAACGACGCGCGTTACGATCAATCCGACGTAGTTTTAGTGTTTCGGGTAGCTTGCTATCGTGGGTCTGTTTTGGTGATGTCGACACACACGTTAGACGCTAAGCGAACCCTTTTGTAGCTTGAGGGGACCGATTCGTTAAATTGGTGTTGTGTTCGTTATTATTACGTAGTTTGCTAAATCAACACGTTATTGTGTTTTGTGTTAATAGGATCGCAGGAGGGGACTTCGGATGCTGCGAAGAAAGGGAAGCAGGTGGTCGGATTTACTTAGCTCGAGATCACTGGTGAGTAGATTTAACGTCTACGGGGAAATCGTCCGTATGGCGTTATGCGTCAGGGCTTGACATTATATTATAGCCGCATGTTTATATTCATATAGGTTGATTGTGCATGAGCATCATTACATACCATTACTTGTTGTGCCTTGAATTAGTATCTAGTAGACACTGCACCATTACTGACGATTCATATTGCACGGCACTAAACTATATGCTACACGCACACCGTCAGTAATTGCCATGACACGCACAATCAATATACATATGCAGTATTGTATTGTTATTGATATTGACACATTGATTCTTGTTCTATTGCGCATATGAAATACATCGTGCATACATACTTATATGTATACACCCATACTTGCTATAGCCGCATGTACACCTTTATATGATGTTGGATTTGAGTTTGGAGAAATAGGGAACCACATGATATATTTAAAAACGCGATTCATTTAAAAGAGCGGTTTTCCCTTGATATGCTCATATTACCGTTTTATGTTGTATATATCATATTTCATGGATTTACGCATTGAGATGAGGATTTCATGTGATTTATGGATTTGAGAACCGTGGCATTATTTCAAGAAAGTATGCATTGTTTTGAAAACTCTATTTCTCTTGATATGATATTTCAGTGCGTCCACCATGAGTTTTCTCGGTTCTGAGACTTGTGTTAGATACCCGATTCGAGGAGCGGTAGGCACCGTCTGTTGGTACATGGTGGACCCGGTAAGGTATCCCGGGGCAAGAAGACTCGTATAGAAAGGCGGTGAGCCCGGCGGAGGGACTACTACCTACCGGTGATTGGTTTAACCTGGCGGTTATTCGGAGGATACCGATCGGAGTCGAGAGATGGATATGGGTCGATCCGGATTGACAGAGCCCGTGGGCCGATCCGGACTAACGGAGCCCGATATATGTGGATTTGCGTTTCGATGTTGGACACGAGATTTCATGATGTTTTCGAGTGCAATGTTGGGCACTCAGGTTCCATGAGATTTACAAGATATAAGGGCCGATCAGAATGACGGCATCTGAGATATTGGGATTTTGGGTGTCGTTGATGGATACCGGGTTTTTCCATGATGATGATTCATTGATGATGATATGTTTTATCCCATACTCAGCATTCATTTGATATGCATTGCTTCATTTATTTATAGTACCTGATAGAGTACCTTTCATGATTATTGCATATCCATATTACCATATTGGTACTATCAGATAGCTTGTGATAGAGTATCGCAGTACGTGCATACGTGCGATTATCTATACGATGTTACTTACTACTCACGAGTTGGCAACTCACCCCCGTTGTGCCACAGTGTTTTGCAGGTTGACCCTCAGGGTAGTCACGATAGGGCTTCTTATTGTATCTTTTTGCAGCAGATACCGCTACGGTTGGCTGTGAACCGTTTTGCTATAGGTGGGTTTTGCAGTTATCCGTTTAAATTCATTGTATATCTCTCATTGTATCTAGTACTCTCTATCTACCACTTCATGTATTGACTTAGAGACGAGATGTGAGGACGATATTGTATATTATTTTGTGACTCTGGGGGTCGAGCTCGTGTGAGCCGACTTTTATTATGCAGTTTAATCTTTTATACCGTTTTTCACTTATATTGTCCATTTCTTCGCTACGGCGTCGTATATATACTTGTGGTGGTTGTTTCCACCTTTGGGCGTGATTTTCTCCCGTTTGGGGATGCTTTATTTATATCATATGTTGCTTTACTTATATCTTATGTTTATACACGTTTCGGGGCTAGTTTTTACAAAGGAGGTGCTGCTAAAATTTTTAAGAAAATGAACTTAAGTTTAAAGATTTTTACTTGAGATTTTCAAATGTTTTCAACAATGTTTTTATCACTTACTACTTTTGATGGTTTAGATTTCTGGGTTTTCGGCTTACTTAAATTGTGTTACGCCTGTAGACGTCACGTGGTTTAAGTGTCGGTCACGTGCAAAATTTTGGGTCATGACATCATCCTTATGTAACTTAGCTAGTTGTATTGCATTGATATAACGTAGTCTACAATACCACAAGAAGGATTCGTTCATTTCTGAACTATTTCTCTTATGTGTGTTCTACATACTTTGAACTGTGGTTTGATTTAGAACGTATACGTCATTTCATAACGTGCATGATCCAATCAACTCGTGATTATGGTAAATGTTCACAAAATTATCCTCCAATACAGAATTATATTCTTCTTTAACTCAATAAATAATTTGATGTAATGTTGTATATCAGGTTTGGTATCTAATAACATTTATTCAGAATCAATGTATTCACTATTTGGTAATACAGGGTGATATTTGCCAACTTATTTGGCTGCAATAATTGCACCATTCTCTACACTTAGAGACATATCACCCAATCCCAGTTCTCTATCTTTCTGTAGCCTATATAACAGATTACCTATATGGGATCCTGATCCTTTATCTCATACCTTGGACGTAGAAGATATTGAGAAATAGTTTTCGGTAACGAACACACCCGAAGAATATGCATCAACATGCATATTACTCGATCGGGTCGTGTAGGAATCCGGATATTCCCCTATTTCCTGCTCGTACTTATAACAATTATAAGATAGAGCGAAACCAATGTTTCCTAGCTCAGTATAATAAGCAGGTTCGGTCAATACATCGATATTATTATCTTGATTAACGTGTGACATAGTCGCTACCAGGAGAGAGAGAAGAAAACACTCTGCGTATGCTCTTGCAAGATCAGATTGGTTATTATTTTATCTAATCAGGATGGCTCCTACTGTTTTTATCAAATCTTCTTTCAAACCCTAAAAGGTAAGACTAACCGGGATTAATTACACCCTACAAATTCGCCAATTTTTCGGCCAGGCCAGTGTCGGTACTTTGAGGGAGGTTCCCCGTGCTTTCGCACGGACCTAATTAAAATATACCCCATTTTCCCAGGGGTGTAACCCCGTTAACACCTTTCTAGACACTTACTTGATCGGCTAATTGTAATGTATAAAACTCTTCCAGGAGTAACTCTTACTCGCAGTGGGTATCGGGATCCAACTATCTCATAGAAGGTATGCAATCTCATTGCAAATTTCAACACTTGGAATTCCCGATAATATTTTGCCCTTAGAAACTTATGACCTTAATAAGGTCAACAAATCATAAGCGCTAGCCAAGTTCAACCCGTACATTTCATGATTGAATTAAACCCACCCGTACAACCCTTAACATAGTCAACAAAGTCGTACGACTACCCTAATCTAATCGCATCACATGCTTAAGCAGATAAGCACTAATCAGCTACCACACACTACGTCTTAACATAGTCAACAAACGTAACACGAATACTGAGTAGCACTTATTTGAAATGACGGAGGGCTATGACAGGTTTTTAAGAAAACCTTTTGCGTAATGAACTTGATATCGTTGTAGAATCGAGTGATTTTGAAAAGGGGTGTTCTTGAGGCTTTTGCTAGTTTTGCTAAAGAGATCACTCCGGTGAAGGGATCTCGGCTCTTTCCTCATCGAATGAGGTGCTGGATATTTCACAAATACCACTATGCAAAGCATGATCTAAAAAAGCAATCAAAAACAAAACCGAGTGGGTTGCAGCATCTGCCAGTTTCGCTAAAGAGATCACTCCTGGTGAAGGGATTTCGGCTCTTTCCTTATCGAATAAGGTGCTGGATATTCTACAAGGAATACCGCTATGCAAAGCAAGAACTAGAGCTACCAGTTTTTAAAACAAGATTCTACAACATCTTTAGGTTTCTTTTATTTCATTAATCTCATTAATGAAGTCCCATCATTTATGCTTCTTAAGAATTACAGATGAAACGAAAATATAACGTATGCTTATGCTATCCGCATTCGCCACAGTATCCCGTTATGCACCGTTAAGTTACGTAACTAACAGCATAGCGGGGCGGGACTAGCGCGGGTGTAAAACATAAGCAACGTTTATTATATATCATATATATAATAACAACATTCATCTCATCATATAAAGTGATCACATCACAGAATATCAGCAGCAGCAGATCACATATGAAATATTGGATATACTAGGAATTTCGTGTTTTAAATTAAGCCAGTAAAAAACACGGATTCCATGGTCACAATGAATAGCCAAACCTATATCTCTAGACCCCTATAAGAGCGGCAAGCAACCCTCCCAATTCTAGAGTTAGGAGACCCGGTCTCGACTCCTCGAGATGGTCTCCCACTGGACTCCAGAACCCGGTTACTTATGCTCCCCTTCTTAGGTCTATCCTAATGCGGAAAAGTAAATAATATAGATCAATGGTGACATCATCCTTAACTCGGAAGTTCCCCTATAAAAGAATATTACATACAAGTTTTTACATGAATGAAAATGAAAAACATTCATCTCACATTAAAAAACCCAGCTATTCAAAATACGACGATCCAATATAACATATCACAGCAACACAAAACATCACAAGTCATCAACGTAAGTAAATATGCGTATTCCAATTGTCGTTGACATATAGAAACAAAACCGGCGATACACCATATATTACACTTACGGTCGCAGAAAAAAAAGTGAAAACTACAGCAATTAGAATCCGCAACCACCTTAGACATCATAAACCCAATGTATCACATACTTAGATTTCATGCCTAACCAAATGAGTTCCTTAGACATCACATGCCTAACAATTATAAACCACGCATTTTAGTCTCGATATTGAAAACACTTTTCAATAACCAGTCGGGTAATTCAACAAGATTCCCGACAACCTGATCGAATGCTCGTCGGAAACTTTAATAGACGGCCGCACCCCTGATGCCGTTGACGAAGTGCACTTTGGAGGAACACCGCGGCCGCAAGCACCCGGACGGATGCTTTTGGCGACGGGGTTCTCCTACAGTCACTTGGTCGGGGCTATGTGGCGTGGATATCTAGTAACGTTACCCGGCGAGTATCCGCGTACGCTACGTGATTGCGACGGACTTTTGATTCACATCAAAATCCCGTGGCAACCGATCAAATGAGACTGAATTGCTAGATTTATATAATTCAAATTAGTTTTCATAAAACTAAATATTATGGATTCCAAGTATTGTATCACAATTCACAGATAGCTAAACGATGTTAAACAAAATTAGTGGACTAAGTCAATGGTCACTACAAGCTTCTCCAAGCTTCTAACCATGTGACTGATTTCCAACTGATTTTGAATTACTTTAAATAAATAAAACTCATCATTATGATAAGAATGGTGTGAGTCTTATACACCCATGTCATATGTATTATCTAGCATGACACAAAAAATGTATATTAATATATATCACATATATACTAAATGCACAATTGAGAAAAAAAATTCTTAAGTGATCTAATATTAGTTAATGTATGTTAATATATCAAATATATAATTGTACATTAAATTATTAAATCAACACTTGATTTAATAATCCGGCTATATCACATATAACCGACTAATATCATATGTTTCAACTTATCGAATGAACACTTGATTCGATAACCCGGCTATATCACATATAACCGACCGATATCACATATCGCGAGAATAGAATACGATATCACATACTCGTATTAATCTCGGTCCCACACATATCACATATGTGCTCCTACTTCATTTCTCCTGAGCCAGGAAACCTCTATGTAGGACTCTAAAGACTCGTCAATACGCCGGCAGTAGGTGATGATCATATCAAACACCCACTAGCTATCAGCGGTACTAGCTGGACGTAACGGCTACCCGGGTATTGAGCGATCAGAAGATAAACAAGCAAGCCTGCTCATACTCATGCGAATCCAATAAATAACACTAATGTACAGTCCGCTCTCTTCGTCTGATATGCCGCATATCTCAGCCTTGGGGTGGTAAACATCAGACCCCAATAGACTGATAAGCAATGTCGATATGAGACTTATAACGGTTCGAGAAACTATTGATAACACTTACCTGTAGATCTCAGCAACCCTGACCAAGGATTTCCTGTTATGGCCAATCAAGCATAGCGCAACATCAACCCCCAATATTGGGAGAGACGAAATCCCCTCCTATCGTTCATTTTATCCATGTGACTCGGGACTGTACCTAAAAACCACCGTTTTGCATGATCTCTTGAACATGGTAAAGTGGAAATCAAAGCACAGTGGGAATCACACAAGACTCTATGACGATCTCGGGTCGACAGACTAATATGTACCAGTGTCACCAGAGAACTGCTATCTGACGTGAGGTATAATACCATCTAGTAGTTCTCGGTGAGTTCGTTCAGTGTACCCAGTCTCCACTGAGCACCCGTATATCTTCTCTGATGTCAAACATCAATGGATGTGGGATCATCCATCGCCCATCATATAGGTCAAGAAGCGTATACGCTAGTCTACACTGGGATATCGATGCCCCGTCTCGATACTCCTACGACTAGGAACATTTGAAGGATGTACTTACCGACTACCCTTGCCCCACTAGTATGATCTGCATCATAATCCTGGTAGTCAAGTACTCATCCTAAGGGCTTTATCAACATGTAATAGAGAGACAATAAATGTACATGTTAAGATAAAGAGCAACCAGATAACATACAATCATGTCGAGTGATTGATCGTTCGATTCGATTGAAAAAGTGTTATCACAATCAAAGAATTTATAACTGCAATCAATAACGGTGTCGATGTAGTTCGTTAATGAGTACGGATCGTCCACTGAGATTCGTGTATTTATTCGTTCTTGCTTTAGTTGAGTCGAAAGAAAATAGTAAAGAAAATTCAAGAAAAATGAGATTTCAAGATTTATTAGATGATATGTTTTCAAGAAAAATCAAGAAAGAATTTAAAATTTAGTTATCAAGAAAGTCTCCAATATCAATTTTAGTTATCAAGAAAATTGAAGAATAGCTTGTAGGATTCGATAGGAATTAGTAGCAATGATGAATACTAATAATGACTTATCTTATCTATTGATAAATTATAGCTAGAATGATAATGATGAATGAAGATTAGGGATCTATTGAAGAAACTAGGGTTTCTCCTTCACTATCCCTTGTCTTTTCATTGATCATCATTCAAATCAAGCTTTTAACAAAGAGAATCATCAATCATTCAATCCCAAATTGCAACGAAATAACCAAGAACGGTGATCTCATTCCAAATTTGGTCATTGACGATTTTTTTTCCTAAAGTTCATAATTCCCATAAGAGTTAAGATTAGTTTAGGATTTTATCACCATTTGATCTACCGAATTCCTTCGAATCCTAAACAAGCGGAGATTTCACTCACGCATTATGAAAATAGAAGAATCAAGAATTATAAATTTCATAATGCAATAATTTAAAGAAAGCAAGAATTACAATTGATCGCCTTTATTAATCAACTTCAAATTACACGATCCTTCAATTTGAGGTTACAAGAAGTGCTCTCGGTCGCTTCCTTGAAGAGATAATTTCTCCGTCGACTTTCGCTTGGCTCTATCTCCGTGAGACTTGGATCTATCGAGGATCTCATACTCGTAGATAAAGATTGGCTTCGCGTAAAGGATCTTTGCGTTAAATGCTTGATAAACTCTCGATGCTTCTTGATTTGATTTGGAATTGAATTGGATTTGGTTTTAGTTTGTGTGCTAGAAATCGACAATCATCAACAACCCTTCAACCCCCCCGCCCCTTTAATATAGTCTTAGGTTCCTTTTTATAGTCTTTCCTCAAGCTTCCCCTAGAAGCTAGGTCAATCTTCCACTAGAAGCTAGGTAGTTGTAGGGAAACTTCTAGAATAAGATAGTTATCAAGCTTCCTCAAGAAGCTAGGCTGTTGTAGGGAAATTTCGAGAACAAGTTTGTTACAATGGATCGTCTTCAACAAGCTAAGAGGTTGTAGGGAAGCTTCTGGAAATGTTTCATCACCGGAGCCCCCAACTCGGCGGCAGATCCACGGCGGATCGGCCTGACTCCGCCACGGATCCGCGGCCGTTTGGTGAGATCAATACATCATTTCTATGTGGTTGTTTGGTGTTGATCTTTGGGTTTATATTTGATATCTGGAATCTTTTTATCTCTTCTGAATCTTTGCCAGAATTTAACTCTTTGATTTGCTGCATCTTGTCGGCAAATTTGCGATTCCGATATCTGTCCTGAAATAATTTCTGTGCATAAAATCTCACTGAAGATTGTTGAGATAGACAATATCATGCGTGAAATAATAAACACACAATTTCCTTCCAAAATATTGATTATAATGTATAACACGTGGTATTTGGTATTTTCCAGACGAACTTGTAATACGTGTTATATTTATAACAAATATCATTAGATGATTAAAAAAGTGAGGAAATTGTTATGTTAAAGATTGCAATATTTTCAACTGAAAAAATTCCCCCAAACTTGATTTTGATCGTCTCGTACAAACTTCTTTTATTCAAGAGAAGGAGAAAATATAAAGAAAAAGAAAAACTAACTAGCACACTTTCGTAGGCAACACGATTGCACTGAGCACGTGCAACAAGCCTTTAAACCTCTAGGTGTCCCTAGTAGGAGGAGTGTTATCTCCTGAGGGTTTTCAGCGGATTACACCTAAAAATCCTATAATAAAAGGAAGATTTTGAAAGTTACATATAAAGATAAGAATTATAAAAGAAAGACTTTGAAAATCAGAGTTTCCAACTACACTAGCTTTTCGGTTGTCATGAACCCTACCTTAATAGTCATGAAAAGATGTTAGAAATCACATCAACCCTCAATAAAACATCGCCTTTATTCTTCATCCTACCTTTCTTCCAAACACCGATCGTATACCCCTATCTATATGTAAAAGACATCCCTACACTCGGAGAATTCAATTCAAGCTATCATACTCTTGTCCATCTACCTCGGTACTTTTTAGTCGGTGAATATTTTAGACGTAATTGCTCACACATTCTTCATGCGACCGTTAATATTTCTTGAGGTACTAACCGACCGATTACTAAATGTGCTCACATATTAGGCGTAATTAGCAATTTTCTCGTCTTGCAACACCTAAGGCTTAGTAGTGACTCTCAAACTAGTTGGTCTAAGGCACTAGGTGATGAAGCACCCTCGCTATATTTTTTTTATGCTGCCTTGGTGATTACAAAACCAGTGTTCATTTTTCTTCACCATTTATACTTTTATTTTTCATTTATTATTATTTTCTTCGTACTTTGGATTTTAGACAAGAGCATTTCAAGATATACTCTACTATTCCAAGTTTCAAGATGTAAGTGCGTATAGTAGGGTATCAACGTTCAAATATTTGGCTTCCAGAATAGGAACTATTTTTCAGACTTATTTTTATCCTCAGATTAGTGACTTCCTTCATCTTACTAACCCTTGGGACAACGGCTCAAAACTACTTATTACTAGGTTCGTTTAAGAAAACATCTAACTTTCTTGGTTTTCTTAAATCCTTCCAATCTTTTAAATGTAATTTTTCACTTTCTAATCTTTTATTATAAAAGAAAATTTTTATGTTTTGTGCTTATGCAATGTAATATGCAAAGTGATGCGTGAATAAGCACAAACCTTCCCCAAACCTGTTTACAGTAGTGTCCTCATTGTTGTCTCTTTTAAATCTTAAAAACCTGTAGGCTTGAGTGGAAAAGTTATTAACGGGGATAAGAATACATGAATGTGAAAATCCTCCCCCAAACTTATTTTTGGCTCACAATTTTGAGGACAACTTTTATTTTCAAGAGCCAAAAATATACCCTCCCCCCTCCAAACTTGAGTTAAACAATATTAAGCATTTTAAGAGAGGGTAAAGTTATTTGGTCAATATAAGACTTTACAAAGACCAAAAGTTAACACCAACCATTCAATGAATTTATCGATGTAATGTATAGATTGGTGAAAGAACATGTTATATAAAGCCAAGAAGAAGTGGGGAAGAGATAAGTAGTAGTATGGAAAGAGTTTGAGTCTTAAATTATAGAAATGAAAGAATGAGGATGAATGAAAACGAGAATGTGAATGATCAGAAATGAGTGGAATATTGGTATTCTCGTAATTTATAAGAAAAAAGGGTGGTGGTTCAACTTCTATAGGTGGAGATTGATTAATCACAAAATCCGTGTTGTTTTGGAACGCAAGTTCGTCAGCAAAAAGTTCTTTAAAACTTTCATCGATGGTGTGATTGAACATTTTGCTGTCAATAAGTTCTGTGCCAGAATTTATCACATTTGATTTGTCAAAAATTATGGAGGTAGGAGACTCGAAAAACCCATCTACCTCATTTTCAAAAGTATTTAAATCAAGTTGGCTTTCTGGAATTATCGAACTTGAATTATCGGATTGTGATTCATCAACACCTACTAAAATTATAGAAAGAATAAAGGAAGAATAGAAGAAGAACCTGAAAATGTAAAAGGTGAAATGGGTAAACAAATTGGTGTATCGAGTATCGCTGAACCAGATGTGGGAGATGAAGGCTGAATTTCGGTCTGCTGTTCGGTTATACAATTATCATCAACTTCAAGACGCATTTGGAGTTCAGGAAGAATAATTAAAGGCTCGAGGTGATGACCACAAGGAAGTGAAATGACCTGATGAATTGGTGGGACAAACTCATCCAAAATTTTGGGTTCATCATTCAATATATCCCCAACGTCAATCTCCTCATTCAAGTGAAGGTTAGAATTCTCAGACACCTCATCAAAAGTATGGCTTTCAATCAATTTTGGTTCAAAAGTGGAGGTGTAGAGATCACAAGGGTTAGGTATAGTTTCACTTGAAATGGACCCTTCACAGTCGGGTAAATTAAACACTGCAAAGTCACACAACTTCTCATACATTCTATCTTCAATTGATGAAACATTTGGTGTACTCGATAAATCAGTGAAACTAGAGTTGTGGATCTCACTTTGGAAAGGGGAGGTTTGATTAGGAAAGGTGTACAGTTCTCTCTCACTACCCAAATTCTTACTTTGTTCTATGGCCATATTAGACATTGAAAAATTTTTGGCTGGTTCGAAACTAGTTTCTCTTTCATATTTAGCCATGCTTTCCTTCAATTCCTCTCTGATGCGGTTTATCATCACATTACCTTCTTCTAATTTCTGCTCAAGACTAGACTTGGGTTAAGGGGTTTCAGGATAAGATTGAAATTTTTGTGGATAAGTAAAACTCCCAAACGATTAATTAGAATGAATGTCTAGGGAAGGTGTAAAAATCGGATAGGATTGATAGGAATTAAATGGTTGTGAAAATTGGGCAGGAGTAGGATCAACATTATAATAAGAAGAATATTGATATTGGTTGGTGGGTTGGCTATTTTCAATAGATATTATATATGCCACAAACCGATTATGAAATTCTTCTTCAGAAAGTGGTGGTGATGATTGATATTGGTCCGGATTGAAACATTGGCCATTATCCCTCGCTATATGCTCAGCAATGGACATGCGTCTAGGGGTATCCTCACTCGGAGTATCAACTGAAACAGATATACAATTAGGATACGGTTGATAAGACCTGGACTGAGGTGGCCAACTATTTCTATCCGTTTGTTCTATCCAATCTCTTAAAGACATGGGAGAGTCGGATGGTATACCGAAGCGATTACGAAGACAAGAAATATCTGGTTGTGGAGAGCAAAACTCGGCAAGAGTTCGTCTGTTTAGATTACCCATTATAAGAAGGGAAGAGGAGGGAAGGGTAAAAAGAAAAAAAAATAATTGGTTTGTTTTGAAAAAGACGGATTTAGAAAAAATCACAAAACAAAATGCATAACCAACCCTAGATCTATGGTCACCTAGGTCAAGTCACTAGACCGCTCCTAGACTTCCAGAAAACAAATCGCAGGATAAATCCTCTACTACCTATTTATCCCTTCTGTGACCAGGTAAGTGGGAGGTATCCGCTATGTAAATAGCGGGCCTAATTAAGTAACCGCTTGCCTTAGACACACTTGCCTTAGACACCACAAAAGAAATACGGATAAGCAATAGATTACCCACGACCTTCTTCTGTCCCAATTGAGCGCGACGGTCCTTAGAGTCTTGTCTAGATATTTTTTTAGTTAATGAAGGGTGATGCGGATGCTAGTTTTGTGATTTGCGGGGCTTAGGAAGGGTAATGAAATCCCCACCTAATCTGAATTTGGTCTTTACCCCTTAATTTCCGTATTAAAATATGCAAAACAACCAATATCAAAACACGCAACAAATTTTTATTTTTGATCGGCGAATTTTTGCAAAGAATCCTGCAGAAAAATTGTTATTGGATAAGATCAGAGAAGAGATAAGAAAGTATAGAATATACTAGAGAAAATTGAAGCAGTGAATCACCAAAACAACGGCGGATCCACCGCAAAAACCCTGAATCCGCCGCGGTTCCGCGGTTCCGCGGCCGAATAGAAGAGTTAGGTGATTTACTTTTTACTATAGCTTCCTTTGCTACTCTGGAGTCTTTAGGATGTCTCTGAATCTTGATCTCTCTGCTACAGTGATGCCAGATTCCCTCGCAAAAATTCAAACACTAATCATTAAGCACACGATGCGATTTTGAATCAAATTTTGATGGAATAATAATATTTCAACTCAAATAGCAAGAACGAACAAATTACATACGCATCCCCGGCAACGACGCCATTTGATTGATTGTTCGATTCAATTGAAAAAATATTATCACAATCAAAGAATTTATAACCGCAATCAATAACGGTGTCGATCTAGTTCGTTAATGAGTACGGGTCGTCCACTGAGATTCGTGTATTTATTCGTTCTTGCTTTAGTTGAGTCGAAAGAAAATAGTAAAGAAAATTCAAGAAAAATGAGATTTGAAGATTTATTAGATGATATATTTTCAAGAAAAATCAAGAAAGAATTTAAGATTTAGTAGTCAAGAAAGTGTCCAATATCAATTTTAGTTATCAGGAAAATTAAAGAATAGCTTGTAGGATTCGATAGGAATTAGTAGTAATGATGAATACTAATAATGACTTATCTTATCTATTGATGAATTATAGCTAGAATGATAATGATGAATGAAGATTAGGGATCTATTGAAGAAACTAGGGTTTCTCCTTCACTATCCCTTGTCTTTTCATTGATCATCATTCAAATCAAGGCTTTAGCAAAGAGAATCATCAATCATTTAATCCCAAATTGTAACGAAATAATCAAAAACGGTGATCTCGTTCCAAATTTGGTCATTGACTATTCTTGTTCCAAAAGTTCATAATCCTCTTAAGACTTAAGATTAGTTTAGGATTTCATCACCATTTGATCTACTGAATTCCTTCGAATCCTAAACAAGCGGAGATTTCACTCACGCATCATAAAAATAGAAGAATCAAGAATTAGAAATTTTATAATGCAAGAATTTAAAGAAAGCGAGAATTACAATTGATCACCTTTATTAATCAACTTCAAATTACACGATCCTTCAATTTGAGGCTATAAGAAGTGCTCTCGATCGCTCCCTTGAAGAGGTAATTTCTCCGTCGACTTTCGCTTGGCTCTATCTCCGGTAAACTTGAATCTATCAAGGATCTCGCACTCGTAGATAAAGATTGGCTTCGCGTAAAGGATCTTTGCTTTGAATGCTTGATAAACTCTCGATGATTCTTGATTTGATTTGGAATTGAATTGGATTTGGTTTTAGTTTGTGTGCTAGAAATCGACAATCATCAACAACCCCTCAACCCCCCTTTAATGTAGACTTAGGTCCCTTTTTTTAGTCTTTCCTCAAGCTTCCCCTAGAAGCTAGGTCAATCTTCCATTAGAAGCTAGGTAGTTGTAGGGAAACTTCTAGAATAAGGTAGTTATCAAGCTTCCTCAAGAAGGTAGGCTGTTGTAGGGAAGTTTCCAGAACATGTTTGTTACAATGGAGCGTCTTCAACAAGCTAAGAGGTTGTAGGGAAGCTTCTGGAAAAGTTTCATCACCGGAGCCCCCAACTCGGCCGTGGATCCGCGGCGGATCGGCCTGACTCGGCCGCGGATCCGCGGCCGTTTGGTGAGATCAATACATCATTTCTCTGTGGTTGTTTGGTGTTGATCTTTGGGTTTATATTTGATATCTGGAATGTTTTTATCTCTTCTGAATCTCTTCCAGACTTGAACTCTTTTATTTGCTGCATCTTGGCGGCAAATTTGCGATTCCGATATCTGTCCTGAAATAATTTTCTGCACAAATTCTCACTGAACATTGTTGAGATAGACAATATCATGCGTGAAATAATAAACACACAATTTCCTTCCAAAATGTTGATTATAATGTATACAACGTGGTATTTGGTATTTTCCAGACGAACTTGTAATACATGTTATATTTATAACAAACATCATTAGATGATTAGAAAAGTGAGGAAATTGTTATGTTAAAGATTGCAATATTTTCGACTGAATATCAAGCAAGAAAGTCCTCCCTATATATGTCCAAGCATCCACTATAATATACATCACATGTATAATAATGGCCTCTATGGCATATATATAACTAACAAGCACTTGTGTACAATCTTTGATGTCAAACACCAATGGTTGTGAGATCAACTATCACCCCATACAGGGTCAAGAAACATACACACAAATCTACTCTGGAATATCGATGCCCTGTCTCGATATTCCCTTGACCAAGAACAGTTAAAGGATGTGCTTTTGAACTACACAAGCCCCACTAGTATGATCTGCATTATAATCCTGGTAGACAGGCCTACATTCTAAGGGCTTTATCAACATGTATCAGAGTAACAGTATATAAATACAAGTGTACATGTTAAGATAAAGAACAACCAGATAGCATACTATCATGTCGAGCAAGAATGTCCTCTATATATATGTCCAAGCATCCACTATGTTCCCTGATTAAAAATCAGGAGTTACTTCAATGAGGTATCACGTGTGGACACGTGACCGAAGGTCACGTGTGGACACGTGATGTCTTTACAGAATTAAATTCTGTCAAGCAAAAGTATAAACAAATAGCTAAGAAAAGACTCCAATGGAGCGTCACGTGATCACACGTGACCAAGGGTCACGTGCTGACACGTGATGGTGTTTAGCCCAATTAAAAGACAGAATTAAAGTTCTGAAGGAGGAGGGATCACGTGCCAACACGTGATAAGCTTTGAAAGCCTTATAAATTGATAGAATTAAATTCTAATTAAGGGAAATCAAAAACCCTAACTGGGAAAGTATTTCTCTAAATCTTTCCAAACGAAAAAGGATTATGGGGAACCGTCGGATTAAAAATCCAAGGGTGATTAAAAATCACCAATTTATGGAAAGATTTTAAGCAAGGAAAGATTTCCCTAAATATCACCAGAAATAACAAACAGAATATCTTTTGGATTAAAAATCCAATGGTGAATAAAATTCACTGTGTGATCTAAAGGATCATATTAGTTATGAAAACAAACAAAATCTTTCAAGGAGAGATTTACTAAACAAATTGATTCTTTTCCTTCTCCTATAAATAGGAGCTAAGAAGAGAAGAGAGAAAGAATTTTATTGGAGATATAGAATTTTGGATCTTGAAACTTTCTAAAGGCAAATAGTAGAGAGAAAAGAAAAGAGAATCTAATTCTCAACAAAGAAAACCCTAGGTGAGAAAAGAAAGGGGATCAAAACTTCAAAAAGAGAATTTAACTCTCAAATCTAAGAATTTAACTCATCTACAAAAAGAACTTAGTTCTTCCTCTGGTTGAAGATCTGCAGAAGCAAATCACCCCATAGGTTGAGAATTTAATTCTCATCGGATTGAGATTCTGCCATGCAGATCCAAAACTTAGAGAGAGAATTGAGTTTAGAGAATTTAATTCTCCCAAATTCACAGGACTTTAATTCCTCCAAGATATGAAATTAGGGTTTAACCCTATATGAGATTTTAATTCTCTCAAAACTCACAGGAATTTAATTCCTTCATGATAAAACTAGGGTTTAACCCTATATGAGAATTTAATTCTCCTAAAATTATAGGAATTTAATTCCTTCAAGATGGACAAAACTAGGGTTTAACCCTAATTGAGAATTTAATTCTCTCAAATTTACAGGAATTTAATTCCTCCTAAATGAAATTAGGGTTTCACCCTATATAAGAATTTAATTCTTTTACATATATGGGAATTTAATTCTTTTAAAAAAGAAATTATGGTTTAACCCTACATAAGAATTTAATTCTTTCACAATAGGAATTTAATTCCTCCAAAATCATAATTAGGGTTTAACCCTACAGAGAATTTAATTCTTAAAAATAAAGAGACTTGAAAGATCTCCATGTATGTAAAGAATTGGAGTCACGTGTCCCCACGTGACCCCTGAAAAGATCCCCTAAAAATGAGAACGAATTAGCCCTGAGGCAATGCCTCACATGCTCCCACGTGACCCTCATTATATCAGAACAAAAGCAAAGGCAAAATATAACTGGGGCGCTCTCACGTGTTACCACGTGACCCCAAATGAATGTTCTAATAAATCAGGGCACGAGTACCCATCACGTGCCCACATGTGATGGCTATGAGAACTAAAAGTGTTAAACACTTATCTGCAGAATAAAGTAAAGGGGATCTGGTCCCACCTTTGGGTATCCTCACGTGTTTCCACGTGACCCCTTTCCTCTCTATTGTTTAACACTAATTTGACAACTTCATTTCCAGTGTTTAACACTGTCATTTTCTAGTGTTTAACACTGAATTGAAAATTGTATTTCCAGTGTTTAACACTGTTGTCTTTTAATGTTTAACACTAATTCGAGAGTTTTATTTCCAGTGTTTAACACTGTTGTTCTCTAGTCTTTAACACTATTTTTAGCCAAATTGGCTAATTTTCCGGAGGCAAATTTCCCCTTCAACTGAATCTCAAAATTGAGTAAAATGCAGAGCTACAATTTTTAATGCTCAGTCAAAGATAGAAATATTATCAGAGCCCTCAAACTCTTGTTTAGTATTGCTAAATAATGTGGGCTTGAACCCAGACAAATGTCTAATGGTCCAACAAAGGGACAACATTTTAAATCTAATTGGACTTAGCCCAAACTGGCCATAAGTCCTCAATTCAGACTTAACTGAACCATTGTGCTCATAATATAGTTAATTGATCTTAGTTCCAAATTGGACTACAGATCACTTAATTCACCTTGGTTCAAGGCTACATCTCTTCACTCCTTTGATATTTGTCGTTGTAATTCCTCAACGTCTTCAAAGAGATGACGGGTCCCGACAACCACACATTTCATAGACTATGACGTCTCTAAACTACGGACTGTAGGGTCCTTAAACTCACGGACTATGATGTCCTTAATCTCGACCGTGACGTCTTTAAACTAACATTGGACTGTGGGGTCCTTAAACTCATGGACTATGATGTCCTTAACCTCGACCGCGATGTCTTTAAACTAACAATGGACCGAGATGTTCTTAAACTAACGATGGACCGTAATGTCCTTAAACTAATTATAGACCGCAATTTCATTAAACTAAACAATAGAGCCCAATTGCTCTCTTGTTGGATCTAAACGATTCTGTTAAGTTGATCTTAGTCTAAAATTAGACTAACGTATTCTTAACAAACGTTTAAGTTGATCTTAATCTCAAATGAGGCTAACGTATCCTTAAACCGAAACCCCAAACCCAAATCTAAGAAAGATACGGATTTGGACTAGTCCACGCCCTACGGGCGACAACATAAATTAGTCTCCATATACAATCCACGGGCAACCAAACACAAAACAAACACCCACGACACGAAGTGACCATCTGGAGAAGAAGAAAGTTGTTACCGCGATGCGGTAGCGTAATTAACTGCAGGGGCTTGCACCTGCAGAGAAGAACGTCCACACAATCAAAAACCCCTCAAACGAGGGGGAATCTGACGAAGTCTGCTATATCGGTCGCATCCGTTTAAACCTTCGATATATGGTGTCATAAATAAACTTGGCATCTTCGGAGAGGTGGCCGGATAGCACCAATTAGCATCTGCCCCCGAATTTCAGGCAAGACGAACCTGCGCGGTCGCATCTCCGTGTTCGGAGGGGAACAGATTCTGGCACGTCCGGTGGGATCTTTTCCTCTTTCCACTCCACACTTCGTGCGTCGTGTTCGCGAACGAATCGCGGTTTGCCAATGGTTGCCCTTAGGTTCGAGGTACTAAGATTTGGCATTTTGCTTGGTGCAGAAAGCGAAGGATCAATGGCATCCACTTGCGTGAAGTGTTTCAGCTGCGACTGCAACTCACGTTCCGCCTCATCTAGAGGCATAGCTTACGGGCCCCAAGCGGCTTCCTTGTTCACAATGCCGGTGGACCAGGTGACTCAGGCCACCACTGGTTTGTTCTTTGGGACCATGCTCCCACCAATGAGTTTCAGCACCCCTGTGCCAGCACCGGAAGCTCCAAAGAAGTCGGTCTTTGATCGGCTTGCTACTGCCGCGGCCCCTCTCAACGGGTCATCCAGCTCCGGTGCCTCGGTCTTCGCCAGATTGGGCCAAAGTTCCTGTGGGCCCATGATGAAGCCTGCAATTCAAGAAAAGGTTATCCGAAAAGAGTAACCAACCCTGCTCCCGAAGTCGTCAAGGCGGCTTCTCCTGCTAAAGGATCGGTCTTCACGAGATTGACTATTCCGACTCCCACTCCGGCTCCCGTTCCTGCTCAAAAGTCTGTCTTTGATAGATTGGATACCGCTACTCAACGAACGTCGGTCTTCAAGAGGCTGGTACTGGCAGCGCCTCACCTGAACAAGGGGCAAGTCAAAGCCATCCCCATCACCGAACCAACACCATCGGCTCGACATGCTCGACGTCGCCACTGGCGCCAAGTAAGGAAGGTTGGGGGCAACTCCCCCTCTGGGTTAACTCCACCAACCCCAACGGTGGAAGTCAATGCTACTGTTCCAATTGGAAACAGCTTTGAGTTGCTGAACAAGGTGCGCAGGAATTCTCCTACCGCCGTACTAAAAAGATCTCCTCCACCGGTGGAGACTGTCACAAAAATGAAGCCGGAGCAGTCCCCTCAACGGCCGTCCTCCAAAGTTTACAAAGTCTGGCGACGGGTCCAGGAGTCGGTGATTGATCAAGACTATCCCCGCCGATAGAAGAAGCTGAAGGTCCAGTAGGAAGAGAACCGTCCTGGTAAGCCGCAAAAGACGACAACCACTCGGATGCCCGCTGCAATGGCCCCCTCAATGTCGACTACTCAAAAGAAAAGGAGGCCAGAGAAAGCCCCTATGACCAGGGCAGAACGCAAAGACACTGAGCCCAGACGTCCCAAGTCTGGGGGCATAGCGGTACATACGGTTTACATGGCTTCCGGAAAAGAGGAAAGCCGCACTTCGACGGGCCACCAGCCGCTCACCCGATCAATAACAAGGGCTCAGGAACAACAACAGCAGAAGCTTTAGGAGATACTGACTGCAATGGCTGCACTTACCGGGCCAAAAGAAAGCCCGGAGGCATCATCAGAACAGCGTCACGAGCAAGAAACCGATGCTGACTTCCTACGCAGAGTTCTCGAAAAGAAGGACAGAGAAGCCGCAGAACAAGCCGCCAACATAAAACAAATGGCGCTTCTCTTCCAGAACATGGTCGGGATGATGTTACAGCCGGATCCTCCAGCTGAAAACCCTCCGATCATTATTGAAGATGACAGAGGAGAGACGTCGAATCCACCTCCGGCCCTTTCAGCAGCCAAGCAGGAAACTATTTCCAAGGCCGCCCTAGATGACTATATTGCTCAGCAAATACGAGTTCACCAGGCAAATGAAGCGGCCGGCCATGTCGTCAAAACTGGGCGACCGTATCCAGGCTGGTATGATCAGATAAAGTACCCGCCGGGCTACACGATCCCTAAATTCCATGTGTACAAGGGGACAGGCAATCCCCATCAACATGTCGCTCAGTTCAGGGCTCTTTGTAGCAACACCGGTGGCGATGATAAGCTCTTGCTCCATCAATTCGTCGGCAGCTTGTCGAAAACGGCATTTGAGTGATACTCCAAACTTCCAAACGACTCCGTCGAGACTTTCGCAGAAATGGAGTTGTTGTTCACCCAGTGATTCACAAGTGCTAGTGAACGTACCCCAATAACGGCATTAATCAATGCCAGGGTGAGGCCAGGCGAGACTTGGGTTCAATACGCGATCCGATGGCGGAATCTGTGGTCGAAATGCGAACAGCGCATCGAAGAAGCACCAGCGGTGGGCATGTTCGTGGGCACTCTAGACCCTCATGCAACTATTTCACAGTTCATGATGTTCTTCAAACCGACCACGTTCCAGGCTTTAATCGACAAGCTAGCCCAGATGGACCAAATGGGTCATAAACCGTCTCCTCCGATGCCGGAGCCGCGGAACGAAAAGGGTAAAGGGAAGGCGACCTTCGTTGCGAATACCCAACAGCAATCCAGTGCCCCAAAACTAACGGATCAACTAGAAGAGAGACGGCGCTATTATAATGAGAAAATGAAGCGTCCTTACTCGTTCCCGTGGGACAAAATGAAGAGACTATTCGAGCTGGCGATGTGCAACAGACTTATCAATCTGCCGAATCCAAAGCGACCATTGCAACCCAGCGAAGCGAATAATCCCAATTATTGTCCTTACCACCAAACGGTAAGCCATCCAATCGAAAATTGCTTCGTCTTTAAGGGATGGATCGAGGATCAGTACCAACAAGGCAAATTTGCGCTGTCTGAGAAGTGGAAAGTAAGCCCACCACAACCGCACACTCCTAAAAAGACGGACACACCGGGGGCATCGTGCTCTTTTGTTGAAGAAGCTCCATGGGAGGTCGTTCTTTCAACCAGAACCAAAAGAATTCTGAATGATCTCCAGACATACCCGGCGATCAGATGGAAGAATCTGTTGGAACCTGAGATCATCGAAGGGATGTTGAAGCCGAGCTCGACTCCAAAAATCGGTGGTGATAGCCAAAGTGTTCACACCCAGCCATCAAAATCTTCGAAAAAGAAGAAGAAATCCAAGAAGCCCGTGAAGTCTGACGACAAGCGCACAGACCTGCAAAAGCAGATTGACGCGCTGGAAGAATATAATCAGAAGGCGCGGACTCCAATCACGCTCCAAGAGTTCCTCGGCCACATCCTTGAAGACGGAGATGATGGAGAAGACTCGTCGGATGGATCGGAGGATTACGTAGCAAATTGCCATGTGATCTCTCACTCGTCGATAGACGATGAAGAAGCTCCTTGCACCGAGAGACTGGGGGCAGGTCCTGAACCGGAACTTCCAGGGTCATCAGACGAAATGATCGACGCATTCCTAAACGAAGCTCTTCTGAAAATTAAAGCTGTTCGGGAGCGTGAGATGGCCATATTTGAAAAGGCCAAACGCCAGTTACTGGACGAAAGAGTCGAGACACTCCCGCCGAATCAAAGGGCATCCGTCGCGAATAAAAACAAGTTCAAGACGAGGAAAAGGTTTGCTAAAGCCATATCAATTGGAATGAAGCTACCACCCTCCGAAGGAAACATTCTTGGTGAAGCAGAAATGCATCCTAGCTACTGCTTATATCATCGAAAGATTGCGCACCCTACTGAAGAGTGCAACGCTTTTAAAAGATGGTGGCAGGGATATGTTGCTCACCGGCAACATTTTAAGCGAATGAAACGCAAAACTCGTCGGGAGCGAAGAAGTGCGACCGAGGAGCTTAGAAAGACCGCCGGCAACTGTCGCATGGTTAATGCCGGGGGATTGCAAGTTCTCACCTTCGGGAGCGACTCCGATGAAGAGATGACTCTTGGCCCTCTCTTCAAAGAATCCACCTCGGGAAAAGAGGAAGAGCCGAAGACCTGTGAAAATATCCAGCTGTGCAATCATACGCTGCCCGAAAAGAATCTCGGACCCACAAATAGAAAAGATAAGGGAAAAGAAAAGGTCCCTGAGGATATCGCCCTAGATGACCAAGTCATGAAAGAGCTGACCGCCAAGGACCCGCCAAAAAAAAGTAAGGTGGACTACAACGTTTTGGCACACTTGAGGAAGCTACCCTCACAGCTCAGCATTCTCGACGCCCTGGTGCTATCCAAAGAGACGAGAGATTCATTGATCAAGGGCTACAAGAGCCAGAGCAATTCCAAGCTTTCCTCGCCGAAGAAAGGATGAAAGACGAGCTGGAAGAAGTACGTACAGCCGATATCACCTTCGGCGATGAAGATCTCCTCCTTGGGATGTGCGAACACAATCATCCCCTTTATGTCTTCGGATACTGTCACGATATTAAGATAGGCAAAATGCTGGTCGACAATGGGTCCTCCGTCAATCTTCTCAACGTGCGATTGTTGAAGGAAATCTGCATGAGCGTTCAGCACCTCGCTCGTGATAAAATCACCATCTCCGGTTTTGAATCCCAGTCATCACGGACTCTCGGGTCTGTGATATTGACGTTGCGCTTCGGGCTACTTGTCACGGATATTAAATTTCACGTCATTGACGCCAAGACATGCTACAATGCTTTGCTCGGCCGGCCTTGGTTACACGAGTACAATATCATCCCTTGTACACAACATCAGCATATGAAATACTTCAAGGATGGTCTTGAGTACACTATGACGGGGGAGTTGAATCCATTCTCCGTAAACGAAGTCCGAAAATACGAAGATGCAAAATACTTCTTACCAGATTTCGAGGACACGGAGAGGTGTCACAAACCAAAGGACAAAGCTATCACCACTATTCCAGTCTTCGGGAGTGATACCGAAGAGGAAGAAGAGATAATTTATTCAGGGCCGCCTCAACGCAACAACCCGGGACCGTCTGCCCCCATGTTGATCTTCGGCAGCGACTCGGAAGACGAGGTTAATGCTATATTTTCCGCTCGGCCATCAATACAAGCCTTCGTTGGCGATAATCAGAGTCTGCAAATTATCATGGTTCTACAAGAACATTACAAAGATCTCGATGCATTTAAAACTTATAGCGTGCAGGAACTGCAGACATTTTACGTCCCTCCCAGACGAAAAGGTGAAAAAGCGATCCTATTCTACCGATCCGAGGAAACCAAAGTGGAGAAGGAAATCTGGCACGGCACCGATTCTACGCTCGACAGGCTCCAGCCCATTCGTCTGCCTAGTTATTACACGGAAGGCTTGAAAAGGCTATTGAAGCGCCAAGGGGTACCTTTCAAACAGACCACTGGACAAGCTCGGTTCTACAACAGGATTTGGGATGTCCCTGGAACTCGGCGCAAGTTGCCCAACGGGAGAATGGAAACGATCGGGCTTGGATATATGAAATCCAGAAAACGAGAGCGAGTCCATGGCAGCTACGTCATACATGACTTCGATGAAGAAGGAGACATTCAGTTAAGAGAGACCAATCCTGAACCAAACAAGGTCCGGTCATCAAAGCGCCGAGTCCGTCATTTGAAGAACGAATGGACAGGCTAGTAAGGGAAGCGGGTCAAAAGATCCGGGACGACCATAACTGTGAGATGGCCATTTTCGAGAAATCTAGGACGCAGCGCCTCCTTCAACAGGCCGCGGAGAATGACAATGCTCTTCCTTATGAACCCGTCATACAAAAGGCCCGACGCAGAGGAAAAAATAAATCAAAGAGCGGGAATGGCGTTCGAGAGCGACAAAGCGGGACCAAGAAGCCACGCGATCGGGAATTGAGCAAGCCGGATTCGTCTCTTATTAAGAAGATGGGTCGAGCATACTCTTTTCCTCAGAACAAAACACGGAAGATACTTGATCTCGCCATAAGACATCGAATGATCACCCTCCCAGAGTCCAAGCACTCCGAGCAAGACAACGAGATCTCTCACCCAGACTATTGCTCTTATCACCGAGCAATAGGGCATCCTCTCGAAGACTGCTTCACCTTCAAGAACTGGGTCGAAGACCAATACCAACTCGGCAAGTTCGCTCTATCCAGTAGTTGGAGGATAACTCCGCCGCAGAAGCACGAACCAAAAGCCGTACATACAGCAAGAGTAGAACCAGATCAACATCAGTCTTGGAAGCGAGCTCGTACCTGTCATGTGATTACGCTATCAAAAGAAGAGCCCGAGAATACGGATGACCTCCCCTGGTGCTTCGAAAACAACAATGACGAGGTAATCTCAGAGTTTCTACTGGTGGCGAAAGAGCTGGAAGATGGAATACATACCACTGCAGATGATCTCAAGAAAATTGATTTGGGGACGACAAGTGATCCGCGACCGACATTCGTCAGTGAGCTACTGTCTGAAGAAAGGGTGGCTATGCTAAAAGACGTGCTCATGTAGCATAAAGATTGTTTCGCATGGAACTATTCCGAGATGCCAGGACTAGATCCAGACATTGCTGTCCACAAATTGGCAATATCCCCAGATGCCAAGCCAATCAAACAAGCACCGAGAAGAATGTGGCTCGAGCTTGAGATGAGCATTAACACCGAGGTCAAGAAGCTGATCGACTCTGGCTTCATCCAAGAGGTTCAGTATCCTGACTGGATCGCCAACATCATCCCGGTGATGAAGAAAAATGGGATAGTGCACATATGTGTGGACTTTCGGGATCTCAATAAAGCCTGCCCGAAAGACGACTTCCCAGTACCGGTCACTGAGCTAATGATAGACAATACGTCCACTCACGAAGTTTTCTCCTTCATGGACGGCTCGTCAGGATACAATCAGATTAAGATGCATCCCGAGGACCAGAAGCATACCGCTTTCCGGACCCCTTTGGGTTTATTCTGCTATAAAGTGATGCCCTTCGGTCTAAAGAACGCTCGTGCCACCTATCAGAGGGCCATGACGAAGATCTTCGATGATCTCATACATGAAATCGTCGAATGCTATATCGACGACCTTGTGGTGAAAAAAAAATCATACGAGGAACATCTAGAGCATCTGAAGATCGTATTTCAACGCCTCCGGTAATACAACTTGAAGATGAACCCTCTCAAATGCGCGTTCGGAGTTTCCTCGGGCAAATTTTTAGTATTCATCGTCCGACACCGAGGTATCGAGATAGATCCGTCAAAGATTAAGGCGATTATGGAAATGCCCCCGCCAAGGACTCTCAAGCAATTGCGATCTCTCCAAGGGAAGCTCGCGTATATTCGGCGATTTATAGCCAATCTCTCAGGCAAGTGCCGTCCTTACAGCCACCTAATGAATAAAGGAACCCCTTTCGTCTGGGACCGCAAATGCCAAAGCGCGCTGGACGAAATCAAGCAATACCTGCAGAACCCGCCAGTGCTGGCTACTCCGGTCAAGGGAAAGCCTCTCATTCTGTATACAACCTCCCTTGAAAGTTCCTTAGGCGCATTATGGGCACAAGAGAACGACCAAGGGAAGGAGAGAGCCCTCTAGTATTTGAGTCGAGTTCTACTGGGGGCAGAAAGCAACTACTCCCCCATCAAAAAACACTGCTTGGCATTGATCTTCGCGATAACAAAGCTCAGGCATTATGCATTGGCACATGAAGTCCGTCTCATATCGAAGGTGGATCCTCTCAAGTATTTGATGTCAAAGGCCATATTGACGGGGCGGCTCACTAAGTGGGCCTTGCTCTTGATGGAGTTCTCAATAACTTATCATCCTCTTAAGGCAGTGAAGGGCCAGGCCATCACCGACTTCCTTGCTGAGCATCCGATACCTGCCGATTCTCCTTTGAATTGCGAACTGCCAGACGAACATGCGTTTGACACGATCGACGGAAGTGATACCCGGTGGGAACTTTACTTCGATGGAGCATCCTCCATGAAGAAGCGCAAACAAAACACCCCCATAATCAAATCAGGGGTAGGCCTCATCTTCGTAACTCCACAAGGAGGGATAATGCGCTTTGCCTTCTCCTTAACAGAGCCGAGGATAAACAATAAAGCCGAGTATGAAGCCTTGATAGTAGGTCTCGAGATCGCCATCGATATGGGGATTGAAGACCTCCTCATATACGGAGACTCTCAACTAGTCATTAGTCAAGTAAACGGCGACTACCAAACGTGCAAGCCAGAGTTGGTGGAGTACGGCGAGAGAGTACAGCAACTGCTGACTCAAATTCCTTCCTGCACCATAGAAAGCATATCGCGTGCGGAAAATAGTAAAGCGGATGCATTAGCCAAGCTCGCTAAAGAACTGGCTGATGAAAACCTCGATGACGTAAGAATCGTGGTACAAAGCCGTCGGGTTCTTGCACCGACAGAAATATCTCCGGAGTCGTCCGAGGAAAAGGGAGTGACCGAGCAAATGGCTCTACAAGTAAAAGACCAAGAAAAGGTTGAATATTGGAGAGAAGTCTTTATAGACTACTTCAAATCCCGTCGAACGCCTGAAGATGCGTCCTCAAAACATCAGCTCATGAAGCAAGCCCTATCTTTCGCCTTCGTCAACGATACTCTGTATAAGAGGTCATTTGATTCTTTGTGGCTAAGATGCCTGGGACCTGAAGAAGCAAAAAGAGTCGTCCAAGAAACTCACGATGGACTCTGCGGTTCTCACCAAGCCGGGCCGAAGATGAAGCTGAAGATCTAACGGATGGGTTATTATTGGCCCACGATGATCCAGGACTGTCTCGAGTATGCGAAGCAATGCCACTCGTGCCAGATCCATGGGGACTTTATCCATCAACATCCAAATCCACTACATCCAACTGTGGCTAGCTGGCCGTTCGAAATATGGGGAACTGACATAATCGGCCCCATCGAACCAGCATTGTCCAGAGGACATCGATTCATTTTGGCGACAACTGATTACTTCTCCAAATGGGCAGAAGCAGCACCGCTGAGGGAGGTAAAGACGGAGAATATCCTCCATTTCTTCAAGATACACGTCATTTATCGGTTCGGTACTCCGCGATGGATTATCTCCGATAATGGGCCAGCCTACAGAAGCCACAAGATCAGCCGCTTCGCACAACAGCACAACATAGACTGGAGATACTCCTCAGTTTATAATCCCCGAGCTAACGGTCTAGCTGAGGCTTTCAACAAGACCTTCATGAAGATCGTGAAGAAGACGGTGTCACGAAATAAGAAAGACTGGCACGAGAGACTGCTTGAAGCTCTCTGGGCGTATTGAACTACGTTCAAAATAGCCATGAACACAACGCCGTATGCATTGGTATTCGATACAGAAGCGGTACTCCCCCTCGAGATAGAGTTACCCTCTCTATGAGTGGCAGTTCATTACGAGCTAACGGACGAAGAGAATGCTTACCTTCGGCTTGAGGAACTTGACGCCCTCGATGAAACCCGGCTCATGGTGCAACAAAATCTTGAGGCTTATAAAGCAAAGATGACGCGCTCCTATGAAAGATTGACTAGGCCAAGGACATTCCGCCAAGGCGAACTCGTGCTAGTGGTCAAAAGACCTATGATCCCCAATCATGCCAAATGGGGGAAATTCGAACCGAACTATGAAGGCCCGTATATCATAGACAAGATCTACCAGGGTGGAGCCTACCTACTCATGGACATGCATGGTGAAAGACCTTTCCGGCCAATAAACGGTCGATTCCTGAAAAAATACTACGCCTGACGAGTCACGGCCTAGGTCAACGATAGATGACGACGCCTATGTCCGCTCGCTATCTTCCTAAGCCCAAACTCTATAAGTAGTGGCCAGCTAACGGACCGAAACGTCCTTAAACTAACGACGGACCGAAACTTCCTTAAACTAACGATGGACCGAAACGTTCTTAAACTAACAGCGGACCGAAGCGTCCTTAAACTAATGACGGACCGAAGCGTCCTTAAACTAACAATGGACCGAAACGTCCTTAAACTAATGACGGACCGAAACGTCCCTAAACTAACAACGGACCACTATATCCTGAAACTAGCCGTTGACCGAGATGTCGATAAACCATGGTGGATTGCAGCATCCCAAAGCTGATACAAAAAAAAGAATAAAAAAAAGAGAAAGAAAGAAAAACGGTATGTCCATAAGCAGAATGGGCACGGATGAAAACCCGAAAGGGCTCCGTGAGTAAAAACAGCAGGGCTACCGGCGAGTCTTGTGAAAACCTGAAAGGGCACAACCTCGTTAGAATAAAAACAAAAAAAAAGGAAAACGGTATGTCCATAAGCAAAATGGGCACGGATGAAAACCCGAAAGGGCTCCGTGAGTAAAAACAGCAGGGCTGCCGGCGAGTTTTGTGAAAACCCGAAAGGCCGCAATCTCGTTGAAAAACACTTGCAAGGTCCTCTCGACTTTGCAAGGAGAAAACACCTGAGTGAGATCCTTACGACTCACAAGGGAGCAACACACTTAGGGATCCCCACGATTCCTAAGGAGAAATTACACTTGCGAGATCCTCACGACTCGTAAGGAGAACCCTCTTATAGGACCCTCACGGCTCATAAGATTCAAAAGTCTTAAGCTACAGAGATCTGAACCTGTTCTTTAGCAGCCCTCACAACCTCCTATACTGCCCTACAAGTGGCTCAATGCTGACCCTTGTATACAATCCACGGGCGCGAATAAACATTTCCCTAACGAAGTCCCATCCGTGACTAGGGATATGCCTATACGGTGAACAGTCCTTGTAAGTCCTCTCGACTTATAAGGAGAAAACACTCTTGTAAGATCCTTACGACTTATAGGAGAACATGCACTTAGGGATACTCACGACTCCTAAGGAGAAAACGCACCTACGAGATCCTCACGACTTGTAGGGAGAAATACCTTTATGAGACCCTTATGGCTCATAAAGTCAAAAGCCTTAGTCGACAGGATCTTAACCCTGTTTGCTAAGCCACCTTTGTTCGACATCGACAGAGGCAAATGATGATTCGCTCCTGGCGATATCCCAGTTGTAGCGGTGCTGATGCCGAAATCGGTGTCTAAATCCACGCTTGCAGCAAAAAGCCAGCAAGCCACACATGTATACGAAATAGCCGAAATGATAGGGCAACTTGCAACAAAATCAGCAAGTAAAAATGTATGCATGCAAAATAACCGAAATGATTGGGCAACTCGCAATAAAAAAGCAACGAGTAAAAAAAAATAAAACAAATAGCCGAAATGATTGAGCACCGCGAAAAATAGCCGAAATGATTGGGCAATCGCGACCTTCACGATATAAAAGCTGAAATGATAGAGCATCGCGGAAAGAAATAAAAAAAATATATATGAGAAATTTATGCCCTACAGGTGATATCACATCAATCCCTGTATACAATCCAGGGACGCAAACAAAGAGGGAATCACACCTTTCCTCCCCAGGTCTTCATCAGAAGAAGAAGCCAAATCTCAACGGTTCACAGATAGCCCGGAGATCATCTCAACATTCGTCTCATTACAACAGACACAACATCAAGCAAAGCGGAAGTGGCAACTCCCAGTTCCATGACTTGGCGGTGCACAGATGACCGAGAGTCAAACCCCGACTCCGTGAAATGCAGATAAAAGTCAACCCTTCCTGGCTACGTGGAACGCGGCTTATATCAGTCCTGACCCAGTGGGAAACGTCCAGAGTGGGGCCTGGTCCTCGCAGAACACGGCAGTGAACCCGTGGGAAGCATCCAGAGCAAAATTCTTGGTTACGTGGAACACGGCTTACGTCAATCCTGACCCCGTGGGAAACGTCCAGAGCGGATCCTGGTCCTCGCAGAGCAAGGCAATGACCCCGTGTGAAGCATCCAGAGCGGAGCCTGGTCCTCGCCGAACACGGCAGTGAACCCGTGGAAAGCATCCAGAGAAAAATTCCTGGTCACGTGGAACGCGGATAATGTCAATCTTGACCCCGTGGTAAACATCCAGAGTGGATCATGGTCCTCGCAAAACACGACAATGACCCCGTGTGAAGCATCCAGAGCGGAGCCTGGTCCTCGCCGAACACGGCAGTGAACCCGTGGGAAGCATCCAGAGAAAAATTCCTGGCTACGTGGAATGCGGCTTATGTCAATCCTGACCCCATGGGAAACGTCTAGAGCGGATCCTGGTCCTCGCAGAGCACGGCAATGACCCCGTGTGAAGCATCCAGAGCGGAGCCTGGTCCTCGCCGAACACGGCAGTGAACCCGTGGGAAGCATCCAAAGCAAAATTTCTGGTTACGTGGAATGCGGCTTATGTCAATCCTGACCCCGTGGGAAACATCCAAAGCGGATCCTGGTCCTTGCAGAACACGGCAATGATCCCGTGTGAAGCATCCAAAGCGGAGCCTGGTCCTCGCCGAACATGGCAGTGAACCCGTGGAAAGCATCCAGAGCAAAATTCCTGGCTATGTAGAACGCGGCTTATGTCAATCCTGACCCTGTGGGAGACGTCCAGAGCGGATCCTGGTCCTCGCAGAACACGGCAATGACCCCGTGTGAAGCATCCAGAGCGGAGCCTGGTCCTCGCCAAACACGGCAGTGAACCCATGGGAAGCATCCAGAGCAAAATTCCGGGTCACGTGGAACGCGGATAATGTCAACTCTGACTCCGTGTGAAGCATCCAGAGCGGAGCCTGGTCCTCGCCGAACACGGCAGTGAACCCGTGGGAAGCATCCGGAGCAAAATTCCTGGTCACATGGAACGCAGATAATGTCAACTCTGACCCCATGGGAAACGTCCAGAGCATAGCCTGGTCCTCGCAGAACACGGCAGTGAACCCGTGGGAAGCATCCAGAGCAACTCCCGACTCCATGAAATGCGGATAAGGGTAACTTCACCCATCACTTGCGGGTCCTCACGACTCGTAAGGGAGCAAATTCTCTTGTGAGATTCTTACGACTTTCAAGAGAAAACACACTTAGGAATCCTCACGGTTCTTAAGGAGAAATTACACCTGCGGGATCTTCTCGACCGGTAGGGAGAAAATTCTTTATGAGACCCTCACGGCTCATAAAGTTGAAAAGTCTTAGGAGGCAGATCTTAACCCTGAATCCTAAGCCATCGTTGTCCTGCAAAGAGATCGAGATAGACTATCCATAGAATACATTCAATAAAAAGGGACACACCATTGTGAAGAAAAATATGTCTTTTATTCATGAATCAAAATGAATACAAAGTACAATTCGTGAAAGAACAAAAAAATATACACTTATTCAGGAGTATGTACAAAGGAAGAATGAAAAAATATATCTACAATTCTTCAAGTCGGCGGGCGATTCAGCAGATTTGCCAGTTCATCCCTTTTTCGCTGAGCCTCGCCTTCGTGATTTAGTATCGCCAAAAGATGGGTCTCCGCCTGAGCTTGCTGGGCCTGGTATGAGGCGAGCGGGCCTTCAAGCTCTTTCTCAGTAGCCTTATGAGCCTCAACCCTTTCACGAGTGAACACGGCGGCTTTGCCGATGGCTACCACCTCCTTGATGGCCTCTTGAAGCACTCGCCAAAGTTCATACGCTTTATTGGCTTTGGCCATAAGATTGGCTTGAATCTCCATCAGCGCCTTAGAAGCCAGCTTCCTCTCTGAGAATTTACGGCCGAGCCTCTTCTCGCATGACACCATATTCGCCGCACACCGCTCAATTTGGCCTCGTAAGCTTGCCTTTGCAGCCACAGCCTCCGAAGAAAGGCGGGTACACTCAAGCACATGCAAGCAAGCCTCCACCTGCCGACAAAACTCAACCCAGACTTGCACCACTGCTTCACTATGATAGGTGGCAAGAAAGGGAAGAGAGCCGTTAGCTTCAGCAACAAACGCTTCGGCCGTGATTACACTGCCAGCACGAAGTTCCTCGATCAGTGATGACAGAGAGGCGAGGCTTAATTTTGCCATACGGTCTGAGGCACGTAGAGCATAGGGGCCGGGTGGCATAGCGATGCGTGACTCCAGCGCGGTAAGGACCGGCAAAGCTGTTCAGATTTAGAAACAGTCAGCTGAATGTGTAAGCAAAAGAACAAATGGAACAACGTTGGGACTTTACTTACCCACAGTCATGCAAGAAGGAGCTGAAGGCTCCCCTGGCCCTTCAAGAATCTCAACCTCGTCGTCGGCCTCCGGAACTGTAAAAGACATCAATGGCATTTTATGGAATAGTAACAATGCTGTGAAAAGGGGGTAAACAATACTAACCTTGCCTGGAAGAGAGGATGATGCGCTGAGGAGATATCGCTTGCTGAGCAGCCATCTCCAACAGGCGCTGAAAAGACTGCCTGGGAGACAAGTCGGCAATAGAAGCCGCCAATCCGCGCAATTCTGAAAAGACAGAAGAGTTCAGCTAATGGAAAGATTACTAATTTAAAATATAGAAGGTTACCTTCGACGCTCCTCCCATTCTGAGCTGGAGGGATAGTAGCTTCAACGGCCTCCGCCGTGACCTCGGGCACAATATCGAAGACGTGGTCTGGTGCAGCGGCTTCGGATTGAGGAGCAGCGGCTGCCGCTGCGGGCTCCAACGAAAGGAGGGTAGCCTCGGCTACCTGCACCCTAGCCTCCGGGTCGCCCTCAGGTAGATCCATTGGAACGACGACTGCCAAAGGTCCCTCCCCCGAGGGAGCAAGTGATTCGGAAGCAGGAACCACCGTAGGAGACTCTATCGCAAGAGCAACAGTTTCATTAACCCCCTCCACACTGATGGGTGCTTCACTAGGGATATCAGCGGACTCTATGGCCAAAACACGACTCAGAGCCTCTGCCGCCGCCGAAATCCCTGCAAAGTTTATAGAAGGATAAGGATACATATATGTGCATACAAGTAATATGAAATATTACAAAGAAATACAGAAACATACCGATGCGCAAGGGAGCTTCCAGTACGGCTTGTTCAAGCCAACGCTCCTTCATAAGGAGATGTGCTCGCCAACGTCCGAGGGTGGACTCGTGGCCGCCGGTCCACAAAGAAAGCGCGTCCTCGGCGTCGGCCGAAACAGCCTGTTTAAGGGCCTTTTCGCCCCATTCTTCCAAAGGGCCGATGAATCGTCGCCGGATCCACGGAGGGTCTTCGTAAAAGATTACAGCGGGATAGGGCTTCTTCGGAATCTTTATGTTCTCCGACTCGTCTTGTAAACGTCTTATAGCCTCAGCCAATTGTGCGGCTTCCTCAGCAGTTGAACTCGGAAAAAGTAAGCCAGCATCCGATTCTTGCAGAGCCAATGGTTCGTCCTTAAGAATGGGCTCAGACTCTACTAAAGAGTCGAGCAAATTGGTAGCCTTCCTCCTCCGTCGCTTGGATCCAGAACCGACCGCTGAAGACGATCGTTTCCTCCCTCGTGGAACTTTGGCACTGCGCCGACCCACCTCACCTTCAACACCCTCGCTTCCAGCGCCCTCGCTTGGCGGTGCTACTGAGGACGACACGGCCATTGTCGACGCCACGGGCGATGGTACTGCTACCGGAGCCCGATTAGCCCGCGATCAGATACCCAATGGCATACCAACTGTAGGAGTGAGGTCCACCTCCGACGCCCCCGGAATAAGTGCAACACTGGTGTCCCTCAGGGGAAAGCGGACCGGTGCGCGCGGTCACGGCGGAACTCCCGTGGCCTGAACCGAAATAGGAGCACCGTATCCAAGAAACACCCTCTTCTCCTCAGCAATAATTGGGCTGGCCCGATGAAGGTACCAGCCCGTGAAGGACCCCACACATCGGGGAATATGGTCGTCTTCAGGAATCATGAAGCGAGAACCAGTGTTCAGCCTCACGAAGTGATGAGCAGCATCACGAACATCTTCAGGTGAAGGCACGGGCGCAACTATAAATGCCTCGAAGGGGACACCCTGGTCATACCCAAGTTGCCGGGCAAAGCGGTGTGGGTTATACCGCATGAAAAGGGCCGCACTGTTCTGACGAAAGACCAGATACCCTGGTCTGATCGCGTACAGGTGCATAGCTTCCCTAGGCTTCAAAGAAGGCACCTCATCTTTCGACAGGTCGCAGAGTTGTTGAATTGGACCCGAAGGAGAAGATAGGGCCCGGTCAATGAACACCAGTCCTCCCGTGCTAGCGTAAGGAGCAATCAATATGCGAATGGCCCCAAATTGAGTCAGGTCATGGGCAGAAGCATCCACTAGCCACATGAATCGCAGAAAAGTGTAAGCATCATATAAATTGGGTCACTGGTGCGCAGCAAAGGCCCCAACACATGCATTTCAATCCAAGATGTGAAGTAATGGAGAGAAAAGTTTACTATGTCCACACTGGGAGTTGAGGTATTAGCCGCGGCGCCTAACCCATGATAAAGATGCGCTAGCGCTAGGATGCCGACGGGCAACCGTGTTCCCTCGGCAATGCAATGAGCAGGGTAGATGACCGAGGCTCTCATAAAACGGCGATGCATGGGGATGACGAACCAGCTGAGCCAGACGCTAATGAATCCTACAAAGAAAGTCTCATCATCCATGCCGGGAGCTGCAATCGATTCGAAAGATACCGCCGACATGATAAGAATGCAATACTGTGGCAAATCCTCTTCCTTAGTCGGCCGCCTGTTCAAACCAAACCCAAAGGGGTCATTGATGTTCGCAAACTTCGGAGCCGTCTTCGATAGGACACCCTCACGAAGGAAGAAAGTGATGAAGCTCTTAAAAGTGACGCCCTGCTCCTCAGATTCTGTGAACAGTTTGTCAAAGATGCCCAGGGCCTTGATCAAACTCGGGCGTTTGTGTCGGATGGCGTTCTCGGTAGACAGGCCGTCAAGCATTGCGGGCTCGGTCTTAAAGACATACTCGTCGGGAGGCAGCAATTCCTCATAAAGGGTTCCCCTGATTGGCAGCCCCGAGATCTCGCGAAATTCTTCCAAGGAAATCGAAACTTCGTGGTCCCCTAGGAGGAAAGTGTTAGTGGAGAGATTCCACTGGTTCAAGAAAGCCTTGACCCACCAGACGTGAGGAGATTGGTAGTGGAAGAGAGATGCATATATTGCCTGATAAAGTCCAACCCTCTGCAGTCGCGCGCGATGGGCGGACAGGATGTAGCGAGCCTAAAGAAGGTAGCCTGTGGGGTGTCGAGGGGTGAGCCTTATTTTGTAGATCTGCCCCCATGGTTGGGCCTCGTCCTGGCAAATGCGGCATCCCAGAATATCTATGGCTGGGATAGAATGATTTGGGATGCCAGTCGTTGAAGGCTCAAGTCGCCCCATAGGAGTCCAATTCGGCATCTCCACGGCAAAGACTGTCCTTGGAGGATCCATCGGCAGGAACAGATAGGTAGGCTCCGTCGGTACTTCCCAAAGGAAACTCCTGCGACCACGGATGATGTGACCATACCAGGTCCCCCACAAAAGAAAGTTGGTGCAGTTCGAGTCATGAGCCCTGATCATTGCCATCACTTCCTCGTCAGATGGCGACTGAGGAAAAGCGGCTTCCGAGCGAGTGAAAGGGAAATACGGAACAGAAGTTATTGTACCTGAAATAAAATAAGGGGAAACTGTTAAAGCGAAGCCAACAATGTATATATATATATGATTATAAATATATATATATATATAAAAAGACAGCGACAGAGGACTCACTTTATGGGACCATTGGTTACAAAACACATGGGTCCCACAAAATACAGATGACGGCTTGCTAATGATGAGGCAAAACAATTACAATGAGACAAAAGGAAGATTCTCATTAAATAAGCAGTGGATTTCAAATGACCCGACACATTCCCCTAAGAGAAATCTATCTTGGACTCTGTAACAAATCAAACAGAATCAAAGAAATTAAATTCTCAGAAAGCACCACTGCAAACTTCTTCTTCTTGGTTGCAAAGAGACAACTCAGGGCAAGAAAACCCCAAGAAGCTCTCTGGGAAGAACTAAGTTCTTCATAGGAATTAAATTCCTTTTGGAAAAGGGGAATTAAATTCCCAGAGACATTTTTTTGAGATGGAATTAAATTCCATAGAAAAAGGCAAACACCACCATTGACTCCTGAAGACCAGAGAAATCCTAGCAAGGTCTGTTGTTTAAGAATTGAAGGGTTTTCTTTTTAAAGAACTTTAAAAAAAATGTGTGTTCTTGTTAAAGGGAAAAACCCCTGGCCTGGATTTAAAATTCAATAGAGATTTCAGTAAAGGTTCTTCGTTCGTTCAAGATTATTACCTGAGCAAAGAGAATCTTTCAACAGAGTTAAACTCTGGAAAATTTTCGAGGCAGAGAACTAAGATCTGGAAAGGAGAATTAAATTCTCAAAAGAAAAAAGTTTGCAAGGAAGAAGATGAGCAAAGTGGAAGCGCTTCTGAAGGGACACTGGCATTTATAGGATGTGATGGAAAACGTTTCATCTCTCCTATTCCCTAGATAGATCCAACGGTCACAAAAGTGACAGCATTGCACTCACGTGCAGACACATGAGAGCAACGTTGTGGGGGCATTTGTTCCCTGATTAAAAATCTGGAGTTACCTCAATGAGGTATCACGTGTGCACACGTGACCAAAGGTCACGTGTAGACACGTGATGTCTTTACAGAATTAAATTCTGTCAAGCAAAAGTATAAACAAATGGCTAAGAAAAGACTCCAATGGAGCGTCACGTGACCAAGGGTCACGTGCTGACACGTGATGGTCTTTAGCTCAATTAAAAGACAGAATTAAAGTTTTGAAGGAGGAGGGGTCACGTGCCAACACGTGATAGGCTTTGAAAGCCTTATAAATTGATAGAATTAAATTCTAATTAAGGGAAATCAAAAACCCTAACTGGGAAAGTATTTCTCTAAATCTTTCCAAACGAAAAAGGATTATGGGGAACCGTCGGATTAAAAATCCAAGGGTGATTAAAAATCACCAATTTATGGAAAGATTTTAGGCAAGGAAAGATTTCCCTAAATTCCACCAGAAATAACAAACAGAATATCTTTTGGATTGAAAATCCAATGGTGAATAAAATTCACTGTGTGATATAAAGGATCATATTAGTTATGAAAACAAACAAAATCTTTCAAGGAGAGATTTACTAAACAAATTGATTCTTTTCCTTCTCCTATAAATAGGAGCCAAGAAGAGAAGAGAGGAAGAATTTTTTTGGAGATATAGAATTTTGGATCTTGAAACTTTCTAAAGGCAAATAGCAGAGAGAAAAGAAAGGAGAATCTAATTCTCAACAAAGAAAACCTTAGGTGAGAAAAGAAAGGGAGATCAAAACTTCAAAAAGAGAATTTAATTCTCAAATCTAAGAGTTTAACTCTTCTGCAAAAAGAACTTAATTCTTCCTCTGGTTGAAGATCTGCAGAAGCAAATCTCCCCATAGGTTGAGAATTTAATTCTCATCAGGTTGAGATTCTGCCATGCAGGTCCAAAACTTAGAGAGAGAATTGAGTTTAGAGAATTTAATTCTCCTAAATTCACAGGAATTTAATTCCTCCAAGATATGAAATTAGGGTTTAACCCTATATGAGATTTTAGTTCTCTCAAAACTCACAGGAATTCAATTCCTTCATGATAAAACTAGGGTTTAACACTATATAAGAATTTAATTCTCCTAAAATTATAGGAATTTAATTTCTTCAAGATGGACAAAACTAGGGTTTAACCCTAATTGAGAATTTAATTCTCTCAAATTTACAGGAATTTAATTCCTCCTAAATGAAATTAGGGTTTCACCCTATATAAGAATTTAATTCTTTTACATATATGGGAATTTAATTCCTCTAAAAAAGAAATTAGGGTTTAACCCTACATAAGAATTTAATTCTTTCACAATAGGAATTTAATTCCTCCAAAATCATAATTAGGGTTTAACCCTACAGAGAATTTAATTCTTAAAAATAAAGAGACTTAAAAGATCTCCATGTATGTAAAGAATTAGAGTCGCGTGTCCCCACGTGACCCCTAAAAAGATCCCCCAAAAATGAGAAGGAATTAGCCCTGAGGCAATGCCTCACGTGCTCCCACGTGACCCTCATTATATCAGAACAAAAGCAAAGGCAAAATATAACTGGAGCGCTCTCACGTGTTACCACGTGACCCCTAATGAATGTTCTAATAAATCAAGGCACGAGTACCCATCACGTGCCCACATGTGATGGCTATGAGAACTAAAAGTGGTAAACACTTATCTGCAGAATAAAGTAAAGGGGATCTGGTCCCACCTTTGGGTATCCTCACGTGTTCCCACGTGACCCCTTTCCTCTCTATTGTTTAACACTAATTTGACAACTTCATTTCCAGTGTTTAACACTGTCATTTTCTAGTGTTTAACACTAAATTGAGAATTGTATTTTCAGTGTTTAACACTGTTTTCTTTTAGTGTTTAACATTAATTCGAGAGTTTTATTTCCAGTATTTAACACTGTTGTTCTCTAGTCTTTAACACTATTTTTAGCCAAATTGGCTAATTTTCCAGAGGCAAATTTCCCCTTCAACTGATCTCAAAATTGAGTAAAATTCAGAGCTACAATGTTTAATGCTCAGTCAAAGATAGAAATATTATCAGAGCCCTCAAACTCTTGTTTAGTATTGCTAAATAATGTGGGCTTGAACCCAGACAAATGTCTAATGGTCCAACAAAGGGCCAACATTTTAAATCTAATTGGACTTAGCCCAAACTGGCCATAAGTCCTCAATTCAGACTTAACTGAACCATTGTGCTCATAATATAATTAATTAATCTTAGTTCTAAATTGGACTACAGATCACTTAATTCACCTTGGTTCAAGGGTACATCTCTTCACTCCTTTGATATTTGTCGTTGTAATTCCTCAACGTCTTCAAAGAGGTGACGGGTCCCGACAACCACACATTTTATAGACTATGACGTCTCTAAACTACGGACTGTGGGATCCTTAAACTCACGGACTATGATGTCCTTAACCTCGACTGTGATGTCTTTAAACTAACATTGGACTGTGAGGTCCTTAAACTCATGGACTATGATGTCCTTAACCTCGACCGCGATGTCTTTAAACTAACAATGGACCGAGATGTTCTTAAACTAACGATGGACCGTAATGTCCTTAAACTAATTATCGACCGCAATGTCATTAAACTAAACAATAGAGCCAAATTGCTCTCTTGTTGGATCTAAACGATCCCGTTAAGAAGATCTTAGTCTAAAATTAGACTAACGTATCCTTAACAAACGTTTAAGTTGATCTTAGTCTCAAATGAGGCTAACGTATCCTTAAACCCAAACCCCCAAACCCAAATCTAAGAAAGATACGGATTTGGACTAGTCCACGCCCTACGGGCGACAACATAAATTAGTCTCCATATACAATCCATGGGCAACCAAACACAAAACAAACACCCACGACATGAAGTGACCATCTGGAGAAGGAGAAAGTTGTTACTGCGATGCGGTCGCGTAATTAACTGCAGGGGCTTGCGCCTGCAGGGAAGAGCGTTCACACAATCAAAAACCGCTCAAACGAGGGGGAATCTGACAAAATCTGCTACATCGGCCGCATCCGTTTAAACCTTCGATATATGGTGTCATAAATAAACTTGGCATCTTCGGAGAGATGGACGGATAGCACCAATTAGCATCTGCCCCCGAATTTCAGGCAAGACGAACCTGCGCGGTCGTGTCTCCGTGTTCGGAGGGGAACACATTATAATATACAATAATGGCCTCCAGGGTATACATATTCCTAACAATCTCATACTTGCACTAAGACCAGTTGTTGAAGTATGGCATACCCAACATCCCAAAAAGTCTCTCAAACTGCGTCTGGGGGAGGGCCTTAGTGAGTGGATCCGCTGTGTTGTCCTTCATATCTATTCTCCTGACCTCGATCTCTCGGCAATCACTATCTCCCGGATCAGGTGATACCGCCTCAGAATATGTCTGGATCGCTGATGGGACCGGGGTTCCTTGGCCAAAGCCACAGCTCCATTGTTATCACAATACAAGGGTATTTGATCCTCAATAGATGGAACCACACCAAGTTCAGTAATGAACTTCTTCATCCAGACAGCCTTTTTGGCAGTATCGTTGGCAGCAATGTATTCAGCCTCCATCGTCGAGTCTGCTATGGTATCTTGCTTGGAACTCTTCCAACATACAGCCCCTCCATTAAGAGTAAAGACAAAACCCGAGACTAACTAGTTATCATCCTTATCACTCTAGAAGCTCGAATCGATAAAGGACTCCACCTGGAGTTCTCCGTTACCATACACCAAGAACATTTCTTTAGTCCTTCTCAAGTACTTAAGAATGTTCTTCACAGCTGTCCAGTGTTTCTCCCCTGGGTCTGATTTATACCTACTTACCACACTAAGTGCGTAAGCTACATCTGATCTGGTGCATAACATCGCGTACATGATAGACCCAACTAAAGAAGCATAGGGTATCATGTGCGAGCCCTCTCCAAATCAGTCTTAGGAGACATCTCTTTGGAGAGAGTGATTCCAAAACAAGCAGGTAAATTACCATACTTGGAATCTTCCATACTAAACCTCTTTAGTATGTTGTCTATGTACCTGTATTAGGACAATCCCAACGTCCTTTTAGATCTATCTCTATAGATCTTTATCCTCAGGATGTAGGAAGCATCACCCTGATCTTTCATGGAGAACTTATGTGATAGAAAGAGTTTGACCGAGTGCAGTATAAGAACATCATTTTCTATCAAGAGTATGTCATCCACGTACAGTACGAGGAAGATAACCTTACTCTCTACAACCTTTTTATATATACATGGTTCATCTACGTTTTTGATGAAGTCAAACTCTTTGACTGCTACATCAAAACAGATGTTCCAGCTTCGTGATACTTGTTTTAATCCGTAAATTGACTTAAGCAGCTTGCATACCTTTTCGCTACTCCCACTGTCTATGAAGCTCTCTGGCTGTGTCATGTACACGCTCTCTTCTAAATCACCATTTAGAAAAGCGGTCTTGACGTCCATATGCCAGATTTCATAGTCATGGTATACAGCAATGGCAAGTAAGATCCTGATGGTATTAAGAATAGCCAATGGAGAAAAGGTTTCATCATAATCGACACCTGGTCATTGACGAAAACCTTTTGCTACAAATCTAGCTTTGAAGGTCTCAACCTTTCCATCTACACCAAGTTTCTTTTTGAAGATCCACTTGCTCCCAATGGTTTTTACCCCTTCAGGAGCAACTTCCAAAGTCCATACTTTGTTGGTGTACATGGATTCCATCTCAGATCGCATAGCATACAGCCATTTCATAGAGTCCCTACTTATGATGACCTGCTCGAAACTAGTTGGGTCATCATCTTCCATGATGCAATCCTCGCTCCCACCGTCTACGAGAAAACCGTAGTATCTCTCAGGTGGATGAAGAACCCTCATAGATCTGCGGAGTGGCTAAGGTTCGTTTAGGACTACTGAATCCTCTGGTTCTACCAAATCATCAGTTGTAGTTTGTGTAGCTGGAGTTTCTTCCAGCTCTACCTCATTACCACTAATTTCTTTCATAAGAAATTCCTTTTCTAAAAAGGTGGCATGTTGAGTAATAAACACCTTTTGTTCCTCAGTGTGGTAGAATATATACCCTCGCCAATGTTTGGGATATCCAACAAATTTACATAGAACAGACATTGCCTTGAGTTTGTCCGGATTTTTCTTTTTAACATAAGCCGGACAACCCATATCTTAACAAAATTAAGACATAGTCTCTTCCTCTCCCATATCTCATATGGAGTGGTAGGCCGGATTTGGTAGAAACCCTATTCAATAGGTATGCAGCTGTCTCAAGTGCATAAATCCAAAAGGAAATAGGTAACTTAGCAATACTCATCATAGAGCGCACCATATCTTATAGGGTGCGATTCCTCCGTTCCGATACTCCATTGTGTTGTGGTGTATACGGAGGAGTAAGTTGAGAGAGAATCCCATTCTCTTTTAGATAACCATGAAATTTCGTGCTTAAGTATTCACCTCCTCGATCAGATCGAAGGATTTTAATACTTTTACCCGTCTGGTTCTCTACTTCATTTTTCTATTCCTTGAATTTCTCAAAACTTTCAGATTTGTGTTTCAATAGGAACACATGTCCGAATCTTGAGAGATCATCGGTGAATGTAATGAAGTATGAGAAACCATTTCTGGCATGTATAGACATAGGACCGCATACATCACTATGTATCAGTCCTAAGAGTTCAGTAGCTCTTTCTTCGTGTCCTGTAGACGGAGTTTTGGTCATCTTGCTTTTAAGACATGACTGGCAAGTTTTATAAGATGTAAATTCGAATGGATTCAAATATCCATCTTTATGCAGCTTGGCTAGTCTTGTCGCATTGATATGACCAAAGCCTACAATGTCACAAGAAGGTTTCGTTCATTTCTAAACTTTTTCTTTTGTGTGTGTTCTGTATATTTAGAACTGTATTTTGATTTAGAACGTATATACCGTTACATAACGTACCAAACCCAATCAACACTTGATTTAGGAAAATGTTCATAATATTTTTCTCTAATGCAAAGTTATATCCTTCTTTATCTAATAAAGAGACGTATATGATATTGCACATCATCGACGGTACGTAATAACAGTCGTTCAAAATCAATGTATTACCATTTGGTAATACAAGGTGATATTCGCTGATAGCTTCGGCAGCAACAATTGCTCCGTTCCCTAGTTTCAGAAACATATCACCCTTTCCCATTTCTCTACTCCTCTTTAACCCTTATAACATATTCCAAATGTGGGTTCCTGATCCGATATCTAATACCCAGGACGTAGAGCAGACTGAGAAACAGTTCTCAATAACGAACACACCCGAAGAAGATGCATCAAATGCTCTTTCTTCATTCGGGTTGCATGGGAATCCTTGCATTCCCCTATCTCTTACTCAAACTTATGACAGTCATAAGATAGAGCGGAACCAACGTTCCCCAACCCAGTGTAATAAATGGGTTCAGTCAATACATCCATATTATTATCTTGATTAAGGCGTGACACGGTCGCTACCTAAAGAGAGAGAGAGAAGAAAACACTTTAGCGTGCGCTCTTGCAAGATTAGACTGGTTATTATCTTATCTAATCAGGACGGCTCCCACTATTTTTATCAAATCTTCCTTCAAAACCTAAAAGGTAAGATTAGCCGGGATTAATTACACCCTACAAGTTCGCTAATCGGTGAGCCAGGAAGGTATTGGTACTCTGAGGGGGTCTCCCCGTGGTTTCACATGGAACTAATTAAATAACCTCATTTCTGAAGGGGCATAACCTCATTAGCACCTTTCTTAGACACCTACTTGATTAGCTAATTGTAAAGTGGAAAACTCTCCCAGGAGTAACACTTGCTCGCAGTGGATATCGGGATCCAACTATCATATAGAAGGTATGCAATCTCATTTGCAAACTTCAACACTCGAGAGAAAAATTCTCCAAATTAGATCATAGAATAAAATTCTATTTTTGGGATATATTCCTTCAATCTTTCGAATTAAGAAAGATTGCCCTCTGTAAAGCAGAGAACCCTTGGATTAAAAATCCAATGGTGATTAAAAATCACCATTTCATAAAATAAAACTCTGCATATGGAAAATATTTCCCCGATTTTGTTAAAAATAAGAAAATATGTTCTGTAAAACAAAAACCCTTAGGTCAAAGATCCAGTGGTGGGTAAAATTCCTCATATTTTTTGATTGGGATCTCTTAATGAGAGATTTCTTTAAATCTAATTAACAAACTTGCCTCCACTATATAAAAGACCGAAGACTTTAAGTCTAAAAAAGGAGGAGCCCCCCTAGGCTTCTAAAAACAAAAACAGAACGCTTCAAAAAGGAATAGAGAATTAAATTCTCAAGGAAGAAGATCTCCCTTAAAGACTCCAAGTAAAGAAAAAAAACAGAGATAAAACATCTCATTTCCATATCTAAGGGTCTAACCCTTCTCGAAGAACTTAGTTCTTTCTCTGGATCTGAGATCCACAAGACAAGTCTCCCACAAGTTGAGAATTTAATTCTCATCGGGAGGAACTTGTTCTTGAGAATCAAAGACTCGGAAAGGAACTAGGAATTTAATCCCTCAAAACAAAGCATATAAGAGAAACCCAGTTCTCATAAAAGAACATGGTTCTTAAAATAAAAGCTTGATCCCAGATCTGCAAAACAAAGATCCTATCGATCATTAATGGGCAAAAATGCTATCAGCAGAAGAGAAAAGCGCCCAGCGCCGCACGTGTCCCTCACGTGGGCGCCACAGAAGAGTGCTTAGCACTCACTAGGCAGCGCCCAGCGCCGCACGTGTTCCTCACGTGGGCGCCACAGAGAGGAGTGCTTAGCACTCATTAGGAAACACCCAACGCCGTACGTGTCCCTCACGTGGGTACCAAGAAGAGTGCTCTGCACTCACTGGGCAACGCCCAGCACCGCACGTGCTCCCCACATGGGCGCCACAAAAGGGAAGTGTGCTTAGCACTCACTAGGTAGTGCCTAACGCCCAGCACCTCACGTGCTCCCCACGTGGGCATCGCAAAAGAGAAGAAAAGAATGCTTAACACTCTACAGTCAGCCCAAAACGGCTGAGTGTTCAACACTCATTGGGCAGCGCCCAGTGCCTCACGTGTTCCCCACGTAGACACCATAAAGAGTGCCTAGCACTCCATATAAAGACAAAAGGAGTAGAGTGTTCAACACTTGTTGGGCAATCCCTATGACTGAAAGCTCCACAGGATTATATGTGGGTGTCAGAACTCATATAAGTGCCCAGCACATAAAAAGGGGACTGATTAAACAAAGCCTAAACAAGTATTTAGCAATTTTTTTCAAAAAAAAGATGGGAAACTAAGCAGACTAAAACCTAAATTGGCTAAAATTGCTAAAGTTTTGCAACTGAGTCTAAATGCTCTGTTGCTGGTCTTAAATAAGGAAGATCCTGAAATGTTGCTAAGTGGATCTTATTCTCAAATTGGACTAACGTATTCTTAACAAAAATTATTAAGGTCACCATAACCCTTCTCCCTAAAATATTGATTCAAGGGTACATCTCTTCACACCTCTGATATATGTCGTTATAATTCTTCAACGTCTTAAGAGAGGTGGTGGGTCCCGACGACCAACAACTCCTTTCATCTCATATTGATGCACTTCCAAATTGACGTGCACAGCTCAAATCGGATCGTACCACAAATTGGGCACATTCCATATCAACAGCGTTCACTTCGTCACGTAACAAATACACGTGCACACAAGTTGAATGTTGGACCGAAATGTCTTTAAACTAATATTCGCCTCCAAAATGGCGAAAAAAGACCGAAATTTCATTAATCTAATATTCGCCCCCAAATACTACGATGATGGACTGAAACGTCCCTAAACTAAAACTTCGCCTCAAACATGACGATAATAGACCGGGATGTCCTTAAACTAAAATAATCGAGCCCAAATGCTCGTATGTTTAAGTCGAACTTAATCTCAAACCAGATTAACGATTCTTAAATCAATCCAAACCCAAATGTAAAAATATACAGATTTGGACTTATCCACGCCCTACGGGCGACGACATAAATTAGTCTCCGTATACAATCCACGAGCAACCAAAATAAAACAAAAATACACACGACACGAAGTGAACTTCCGGAGAAGGAGAAAGTGGTTATTGCGATGCGGTAACGTAATTAACTACAGTGGCTTGCGCCTGTAGGGAAGAGCATCCCCAAAATCAAAACCCTCGCAAACGAGGGAGAATCTGATAAAGTCCGCTACAATCGCCGTGTCTGTCCAAACCTCCGATACACGGTGTCATAAATCAACTTGGCATCTTCGGAGAGGTGGACAGATAAATCCAAATAGCATCTGTGTAGGGTTCCCTAGGACGGAAGCAAGGTTTCGGGAGGCATCGTCCATGCCAATTTCAAAATTTTCCGTTCTAGTTAACTCTAACCATAGAATCGTTACTAGAAAATCTGACGAATAAACATGTAAACTACTTTACATCTAAATGAATGAGAAATACAACCTTAGTAGACCGGTCCTTCACTTCTAATGCTCCGTGTAATAGTCCTTTCGCTGCAAGTCATGAACATCCGAACTCTGGAAAGGGTTCTCCCGGAGAAATGAACAAGCTTGCTCGAATTCTTCAAGGCCGAAGATGATCTACGTCGAGGAGAATCAAGCTCATGCTACCTCTTCACTAATTGTGAAATTAGTGAAGCATACACCATAAACTAAATGGCAAGTAGTAGAGGATGATGAAGTAGGAAATGGGCTCACTTTAGATTTATTTTTCTCACAATATTTTCTCACTTTTCCAAAAGCTAGAAAACTTTTTCTTATGGATAAAGAAGATGAAGAGAAGATATGAGAATAAACTAATGAGGTGAGAATAACAACCATGGGTGAGTTAGTGTCATACACTAACCCATGTAGAGATTAAACCATGGCTAACAATAAAGGTTAGGTAAATAAATATCTACAAGTAAAACAAAAGGTGTGGACTTAGTCAAAGATGCTACAAGCTTCTCCAAGCATGTGACTAATTAACACTAATTTTGATTTACTTAAATAAATATAAACCCTCACATTATTATTAGTATGGTGTGAGTCTCATACACCCATGTAGCATGTGGCATTAAGCATGACACAATAAAATGTACACTAATATATATCACATATATACTAAGTATACATAAGTGAGAAAAAGAAATGTTTAAGTGAGCTAATATTAGTTAATGTAAATTAATATATCACATATATAATTATACATTAAATTATTAAATCAACACTTGATTTAATAATCCGGTTATATCACATAAAACTGATTAATATCAAATGTAACAATCCATTGAATCAACACTTGATCCGATAGCCCGGCTATATCGCATATAACCGATCGATGTCATCGCGAGAATAGAATGTGGTATCACATACGCACATTAATCTCGGTCCCGCATATATCATATATGTGCTCCTACTTCATTTCGCATAAACTAGGAAACCTCTGTGTAAGACTATAAAGACTCGTCAATACGCCGACAGTAGGTGATGATCATATCAAACACCCACAAGCCACAAGCGGTCTGCTAAACGTAACGGTCACCCGGGTATTGAGCGATTAGAAGATCAGCAAGCAAGCCTACACATACTCCTGCGAATCCAATCAGTAACACTACCGTACAGTCCGGTCTCTTCGTCTGATATGTCGCATATCTTGCCTGGGGTGGTAAACGTCAGACCCTAATAGCTTGATAAGTCGTGCCAATGTGAGGCTCATAACTGGTCGAGAAAATACTGATAACACTTACCAGTAAATCTCATAAACAGCCATGGCCAGGGACTTCCTGTTATAGCCAATCGAGCACAGCGCAATATCAACCCCCAATACCGGGAGAGACGAAATCCCCTCTTATCGCTCATTGCCTCCATATGACTCGGGACTGTACCCAAAAACCACCGTTTTGCATGTCCTCTTGAACGTCGTAAGGTGGAAATCAAAGCACAGTGGGAATCGCACAAGACTCTATGACGATCTCGGGTCGACAGACTAACCTGTACCAGTGTCACCATAGAACTGCCATCTGACGTGAGGTATAATACCATCTAGGAGTTCTCGGCGAGTGCATCCAGTGTACCCATTCTCCACTGAGCACCCGTATATCATCTCTGATGTCAAACACCAATGGATATGGGATCATCCATCGCCCATCTACATGGGCCATGAAGGTATACGCTAGTCTACTCTGGTATATCGATGCCCCGTCTCGATACACCCATGACTAGGGACATTAAAGGATGTACTTACCGACTACCTTTGTCCCACTAGTATAATCCGCATCATAATCCAGGTAGTCAAATACACATCCTAAGGGCTTTACCAACATGTAACAGAGAGACAATCGGTGTACATGTTAAGATAAAGAGTAACCAAATAGCATACTATCATGTCGAGCAAGAAAGTCCTCCCTATATATGTCCAAGCATCCACTACAATATACATCTCATGTACAGTAATGGCCTCTAGAGCATACATATAACTAACAATCTCCCACTTGCACTAGGGCCATCATATAGCAGTGGTTGTAGTATCGCATACTCAACCATCCCATAAAAGTCTCTCTCTGGGAAAAGGCCTTTGTGAGTGGATCTGCCGTGTTGTCCTCTGAGTCTACTCTCCTAATCTCGATCTCCCTGGAGATCAACCATCTCCATAATCAGGTGATACTGCCTAAGAATATGTCTGGATCACTGATGGGATGGGGGTTCCTAAGCATAAGCCACAAATCCATTGTCACACAATGGTAGGAACGAAGTTCATCTCATAAACTAATATACACCCAGACTGTCTCTTTGGAAGCATCGTTGGTAGCGATGTATCGATCCTTTATCGTCTAGTTTGTCACGGTATGTAGCTTGGAACTCTTCCAACATACCGTCTCTCCACTGAGGGTAAAGACAATGCATGTGACTGACATTCAGTCGATCTTACTATCCTGGAAGCTATCCAGTGATTCTCCCCAGGATTTATTAATACCGTCTCACTACACTTAGTGAGAATCCTAACATCCAATTAGATCTATCTCATAGATCCAAAACCCAGGATTTAGGAGGTATCACCTTGATCCTATATGGAGAATCCTTGTGATAAGAGGAGATTGACCGAGCGTAGCATAGGAAACTCCTTTCCTATCAAGAGTATGTCATCCACGTACAATACGAGGAATACCAATATACTCTCTACTACCTTTTTGTATATATAAGGTTCATCTACCATTTTGATGAAGTCAAACTCTTTGACTACCATATCAAAAAAAAATGTTCCAACTCCGCGATGTCTGCTTTAACCCGTAAAGCAACTTGCACACGTTTCCACTGCTCCCACTGTCTACAAAGCCCTCTGACTGTGTACTTATAGACGATCTCTTCTAAATCAGTATTTAAAAAAACAGTCATGACATCCAACCGCCAGATATCGTAGTCATGGTATGTAGCAATAGCAAGTAGGATCTGGATGGACTTAAGCATAAGCACTAGAAAAGGTTTCATCATTATCCACACCTGGTCGATGATGAGAACCTTTTGCAAAAAGTCTAACTTCGAAAGTCTCAACTTTTCCATCTATACCAAGTAATCTTCTCAAGATATACTTGCTCCTGATGGGGGGTTTAACCCTTCAGATATAGCAACCAAAGTCCATACTTTGTTGGTGTATATGGATTCTATCTCATATCGCATAGCATCCAGCCATTCTTACAGAGTCCCCACTCTTGATGGCCTGCTCGAAACTAGTTGGGTCATCATCTCATGATGCAATCCTCGCTCCCACTGTCATAGAGAAAACCGAAGTATCTCTCGGTAGATGAGGAACCCTATCAGATCGGCGGAGAGTCTGAGGTTCGTCGGGAGCTATTGAATCCTCCAGTACTACTAAATCATCAGCTATAGTTTGTATAGCTGGAACTCCTTCCAGTTCTACCTCATGACCACTAATTTCTTCACAAGAAATTCCTTTTCAAAAAAAAAGTGCCATGTCAAGAAACAAAACACCTTTTATTCCTCGGTGCGGTAGAAGATATTCTCTTGCGAATGCTTGGGCTATCCAACAAACTTCCACAGAACTGACCTTGCCTCGAGCTTGTCCGGATTTTGCTTTTAGACATAGGCCGGACAACCCCAAATCTTAACTTACTTAAGACATGGGCTCTTTCTATACCATATCTCATATGGAGTGGTAGGCACCTGATTTGGTTGGAACCCTGTTCAATAAGTATGCAACTTCTCAAGAGCATAATTCCCAAAAAGGAAATAGGCAACTCAGTAGTACTCATCATAGAGAGCACCATATCTAACAGGGTGCGATTGCTCTGCCCCGATACACGGTTGTGATGTGGTGTATACGGAGGAGTAATGCTAAGAGAGAATCTCATTCTCCTTTTGAATAGTCCAGGATCTCCATGCTCAAGTATTCTCCTCCCGGATCATATCGTAGAACATAATACTTATACCCGTTTGGTTCTCTACTTCTAACTTATATTCATTGAATTTCTCAAAAGGTTCAGACTTGTGTTCCAATAGGAATATATGTCCGAATCTTGAGAGATCATCAGTGAATGTAATGAAGTACAAAGAACCGGTCCTGGCATGTGTAGATAGAGGACCTACATACATCATCATGTATCAATCCGAAGAGTTCACTAACTCTTTCTCTATTTCCAGTAAACGGAGCTATGGTCATTTTACCTTTATGATATGACTGGCAAGTTTCACAAGATGTAAATTCAAACTGATTTAAATATACATCTTAATGTAACTTAGCTAGTCGGGTCGCATTGATATGACCTAGTCTACAACGCCTCAAGAAAGATTCGTTCATTTCTGAACTCTTCCTCTTGTGTATGTTTTGTACGTTAAGACTGTAGTTTGATTTAGAACGTATATGTCATTAAATAACGTACCTGAACCGATCAACTTTTGATATAGGAAATGTTCAAAACCTTATCAAACAATACAAAATTATATCCTTCTTTACTAAATAAAGAGACTGATATAATGTTGTATATCAGGTTCGTATCTAATAACATTCGTTCAGCATCAATGTATTTGGTAATACAGGGTGATAACCACCAACTGCTTTGGTTGCAACAATTGCACCGTTTCTAACTCTTAAAACTTATCACCCTTTCTCAGTTTTCTACCTATCCATAGCCTATGTAACAGATTACATATTGGGATCCTGATCCGGTATCTCATACCCAGGACGTAGAGGACACTAAGAAACAGTTCTCGGTAACGAACACACCCGAAGAAAATGCATCAACATGCGCTTTCTTCATTTAGGCGGCACGGGAATCCTGGTAATCCCCTATTTCCTGCTCGGTCTTATAACAATTATAAGTTGGAGCGGGACAAACGTTCCCCAGCTCAGTATAACAAGCGGGTTCGGTCAATATATCCATATTATTATCTTGATTAAGGCGTGACATGGGTGCTTCCAGGAGAGAGAGAGAGAAGAAAACACTCTACGTGTGCTCTTGCAAGATCAGATTGGTTATTATTTTATCTAATCAGAATGGCTCCCACTGTTTTTATCAAATCTTTCTTCAAACCCTAAAAGGAAAGACTAGCCAGGATTAATTACACTCTACAAGTTCGCCAATCTTTCAGCCAGGCCAGTGCCGGTACTTTGAGGGAGGTTCCCCGTGCTTTCGCACGGACCTAAGTAAAATAAACCTCATTTTCCTAGGGGCGTAACCCCGTTAACACCTTTCTAGACACCTACTTGATCGGTTAATTGTAATGTGTAAAACTCTCCCAGGAGTAACAATTACTCGCAGTGGGTATCGGGATCCAACTATATCATAAAAGGTATGCAATCTCATTGCAAATTTCAACACTTGAAATTCCCGATAATTTTGCCCCTAGCGTCCTATGACCTTGACAGAGGTCAACAAACTATAGGCTGCTAGTCAAGTTCAACCCGCCATTTCATGATTGAATTAAACCCACCCGCACGACCCTTGACAGAGGTCAACAAGGTCGCACGACTACCCTAACTCAATCGCATCATATGCTTTGCAGATAAGCACTAATCAGCTACCGCACACTACGCCTTGACAGAGATCACAAACGTAGCACGAATACTAACTATTACTTATCTGAAATGACGGAGGGCTACGACAGGTTTTTAAGAAAACATTTTGCGTAATGAACTTGATATCATTATAGAATCAAATGATTTAAAAATGGAGTGTTTTTTAGGCTTTTGCTAGTTTCGCTAAAGAGGTCACTCCCGGTGAAGGGATCTCGGCTCTTTCCTCATCAAATGAGATGCAGGATATTCACAATACCGCTATGCAAAGAAAGAACTAGAAAAGCAATCAAAAGACGAAACCGAGGGGTGTAGCATCTGCCAGTTATTGCTAAAGAGGTCACTCCCGGTGAAGGGATCTCGGCTCTTTCCTTATCAAATAAGGTACTGGATATTCTATAAGGAATACTGCTATGCAAAGCAACAACTAGAACTGCCTGTTTTTGAAAATTCGATTTCCACAACATATTTAGGTTTATTTTCTTTCATTAATCTCATTAATGAAGTCCCATCATTTAAATTACCTAAGCATCACAGATAAATACAATGTATGCTTATGCCATCCGCATTCGCCTCGAAGTCCCGTCATGCTCTGTTAGGTTATGTAACTAACGGCAGAGCAAGGCAGGGCTAGCGCGGGTGCAAAACATAAGCAACGTCTATATAATATATCACATATACTATATACAGTATCTATCTCATCATATAAAGTAATCACATCACAGAATATCGCAGCAAAAATCAACATATGAAATATTGGATATATTAGGATTTCCGGGTTTTATATTAAGCCTATATAAAACACGGATTCCATGGTCGCGATGAATAGCCAAACCCACATCCCTAGACCCTTACGAGAGCGGCAAGCAACCCTACCAATTCTAGAGTTAGGAGACCCGGTCTCGACGCCTCGAGATGGTCTCCCACTGGACTCCAGAACCCGGTTACTTGTGCTCCCCTCCTTGGGTCTATCCTAATGTGGAAAAATAAATAATATTCTTTTATTGTGGCACTTCCGGGTTGAGGAAGATGTGTATTGGGGGTTGATATTGCGCTGTGCTCGATTGGCTATAACAGGAAGTCCCTGGCCAGGGCTGTTTATGAGATTTACTGGTAAGTGTTATCAGTAGTTTCTCGACCCGTTATGAGCCTCACATCGGCACGACTTATCAAGCTATTGGGGTCTGACGTTTACCACCCCCAGGCGAGATATGCGACAAATCAGACGAAGAGACCGGACTGTACGGTAGTGTTACTGATTGGATTCGCAGGAGTATGAGCAGGCTTGCTTGTTGATCTTCTGATCGCTCAATACCCGGGTGGCCGTTACGTTTAGCAGACCGCTTGCGGCTTATGGGTGTTTGATAGGATCATCACCTACTGCCGGCGTATTGAAGAGTCTTTAGAGTCCTACATAGAGATTTCCTGGTTCATGCGAAACGAAATAGGAGCATATATGTGATATGTGCGAGACCAAGATTAATGTGCATATGTGATACCACATTCTATTCTCGCGATTTGTGATATCGGTAGGTTATATGCGATATAGCCGGGCTATCGGATCAAGTGTTGATTCAATGGATTATTACATTTGATATTAATCGGTTGTATGTGATATAGCCGGATTATTAAATCAAGTGTTGATTTAATAATTTAATGTATAATTATATATGTGATATATTAATTTACATTAACTAACATTAGCTCACTTAAACATTTCTTTTTCTCACTTATGTACACTTAGTATATATGTGATATATATTAGTGTACATTTTATTGTGTCATGCTTGATGCCACATGCTACATGGGTGTATGAGACTCACACCATACTAATAATAATGTGAGGGTTTATATTTATTTAAGTAAATCAAAATTAGTGTTAATTAGTCTATTGCTTGGAGAAGCTTGTAGCATCTTTGACTAAGTCCACTTCTTTTATTTTACTTGTAAATATTTATTAACCTAACCATTATTATTAGCCATGGTTGTTCCCCTCCGAATGGCGGCGCACAAGACTGCGATGTCTTGGCACTGAGACTCGGGGCAGATGCTAATTGGTGCTATCCGTCCACCTCTCCGAAGATGCCAAGTTGATTTATGGCACCATGTATCGAAGGTTTAGACGGATGCGTCCGATGTAGCAGACTTCGTCAGATTCCCCCTCGTTTGAGGGGTTTTTTGATTGTGGGGACGCTCTTCCCTGCAGGCGCAAGCCCCTGCAGTTAATTACGCTACCGCATTGCGGTAACAACTTTCTACTTCTCCAGATGGTCACTTCGTGTCGTGGGTGTTTGTTTTGTGTTTTGTTTCCCGTGGATTGTTTACGGAGACTGAGTTATGTCGTCGCCCGTAGGGCGTGGACTAGTCCAAATCCGTATTATCTTAGATTTGGGTTTGGGGGTTTGGTTTGAGGATACGTCAGCCATACTTGAGGCTAAGATCAACTCAAACGTTTGTTAAGGATACGTTAGTCTAACTTTGAGACTAAGATCAACTTAACGGGATCGTTTAGATCCGACAAAGGAGCGTTTTAGGCTCCATTGTTCCAGTTTAGGGACATAGTGGTCCATCGTATGTATGGCCGTCGGGACCCGTCACCTCTCTGACGACGTTGAGGGATTACAACGACGGATGTCAGAGGAGTTCAGAGATGTACCCTCGAGCCAGAGTTAATTGGGGGGATTCATAGTCCAGTCTGTTTGAAGGTTTAAGGATACGTTAGCCATCTTTAAGGCTAAGATCAACTTAAACGGGACCGTTTAGATCCGACAAAAGAGCATGCGGGACTCTATTGTTCTAGTTTAAGGACATTGCGGTCCATGGGTAGTTTAAGGACGTTGCGGTCCATAGGTAGTTTAAGGACATTGCGGTCCATGGGTAGTTTAAGGACATTGCGGTCCATTGTTAGTTTTAGGACATCTCGGTCGAGGTTAAGGACGTCGTAGTCCATGAGTTTAAGGACTCCATAGTCCGGTATGTGCTCTGGATGCTTCACACGGGTTCACTGCCGTGCTTGGCGAGGACCAGGCTCCGCTCTGGGCGTTTTCCGCGGGGTCAAAGAGTGACGTTATCCGCGTTCCACGTAACCAGGAATTTTGCATTAGACACGGGTTTAAGGACCCCACAGTCCTTATCCATGTGTGGTCGTCGGGACCCGTCACCTCTTTGAAGACATTGAGGGATTACAATGCCAAGTATCAAAGGAGTGAAGAGATGTACCCTAGAACCGGAATGGCTTAAATAGTCCTTGACCCAATTTGGGATCAAGACCGATTAATTATGTTATGAGCCCATTAGCCCAGTTAATTACGAATTGAAGACTCATGGCCTAGCTTGGGCTAAGTCCGATCATGTCTAGGATATTGGCTTCTTGTTGGTCCATTGAAGGAAAGGCTTTGCCTCTATCCATTTAGCCAATTGGGCCAAAGCCTAGTGTTAAACACTACAGAGCAATTAGTGTTGAACACTGGGAATGAGGTTGACAAGTTAGTGTTTAACACTAAAAGATAATTGGTGTTAAACACCAGCAACAAGGCTTTCAAATTATCATAAACACTAAAACAGATCAGTGTTGAACACTGGCAATGGAGATCTCAGATTAGTGTTAAATACTAAGGTAATCAGTGTTGAACACTGCGAATAAAGTTCTTTGATTAGTGTTGAACACTAGGGCCCAACAGTGTTTCAATACTGGATTCGAGAGTTCCAATTTAGTGTTGAACACTAAGGCAAGAGGGGTCACGTGGCAACACATGAGAGCGCCCTCCCTTCATTTATTCAGCTGAGATTATCGCATCTTTCAGAGCATCACGTGCCATCACGTGACGGGCATTCAAATGCTTGTGTGTTTAAAGCTTCTGTCAAGGGTCACGTGGGTCACGTGGGGTGCTGCCTCAAAGGGGTTTTCTGTAGATCTCTTGGGGGGTCACGTGGTGACACGTGACCCTGCCTCTATGTATGTTGTTTAGAGGATCTGTTAATCTTTTCCAGGAATTAAATTCCTCGTAGGGTTAAACCCTGACAGTAATTTCAGAGGAATTAAATTCCTACTTCCTTTTGAAGATTTATATTCTGAATAGAGTTGGACTCTGAATTTTCTGTAGGAATTAAATTCCTCATACATGTGAAGAACTAAATAGGGTTAAACCCTAATGAAAGCTTTTAAGGAATTAAATTCCCATTCTCTGTTAAATTACGATTAAGGGAATTAAATTCCCGCTGTTTCAACAGAACTAGGTTCTTAATTAGGGTTAAACCCTGTTTCTCTTTGTTCTGAAAGAATTAAATTCCCATGACACAGGGTCAAACCCTAATTTTATTTTAAAGGAATTAAATTCCTATAGTTCTGTGAGAATTAAATTCTCGTGCTTCCATTCCCTCTCTATGTTTTGGATCTACATGGCAGGATCTCAACCCATTGAGAATTAAATTCTCAGATTCAAGGGGAGATGTGCACTTTGCAGATCCTCTATCAAAGAGAGAGGAAATATATTCTTCCGTTTTATGTATCAGAGTTAAACTCTGTTGAAAATTAAATTCTCCTTTTTTTCAAGGAGCCTTCCCTTTCTTACCTAGGGTTTTCTTTTGCAGAAGATCCAAGTTCCTCGAAGTATCAAGGCTCTCTCTCCCTTTCTTCCCTCTGCGTATATATATTTTTTTGTGTCTCTTGGCTCCTATTTATAGGAGAAGCAGCCGAGTCAATTAGTTTTTTACGAATCTTCATTGAGAGATTTGATTTGCATCCATCATTCGTTCTGGACCTTTGGATTATTAGGTGAATTTTATTCACCATTGGATTTCAAGTCACGGGATTCTCCTTTGTTATTTCGGTTAGATTTAAAGGGGAAATCTTTCCAAATCCGAGATTTTCCCATAAATAGGTGATATTTAATCACCTCTGAACCTTTAATTTAATTGTTTCTAGATAGTCGCTTTCCTTTGGAAGGATTTGAATCTCCTTCAGAATTTAATTCTGTTAACAAAATGGGCTTTGAAAGCCGGTAACGTATGACCACGTGACCCATGGTCACGTGTGGGCACGTGACCCCCTTTGGAATGAGCCTTCTTCTTTCTTTCTGCGCTTTGCTTTCTGTTCTCTATTTAACTGTCACGTGCCACCACGTGACAACTGGTCACGTCTGAGCACGTGACCCTGGCATGGAGCCTTCTTCTCGATTTAACCGGAGAATGAGCCTGATGTTTTGAGTGTCACGTGCCAACACGTGACCCTGGTCACGTGGGAGCACGTGACCTCTTCTGAAGCCTTTTTCTTGATTCGATCAGGGAACCGTTATGTCTTTGCCGCTGCTTTTAAATGTCACGTGCCGACACGTGACCCAGGTCACGTGGGAGCACGTGACCCTTTCTGAAGCCCCTTTCTTTGACGTATTTGGGAAACTGAATTTGCCTTGTCGATACTTTTAGGTGTCGCGTGCCCACATGTGACTGCTGGTCACGTGTAAGCACGTGACCCTTTTCTGAAGCTTTTCCCATAAGATTTTCTGATTTTAAATCAGGAAACAAATGCCCCCACAGCGTTGTTCTCACGTGTCGGCACGTGAGTGCAACGCTGTCACCTTTTGTGACCGTTGGATTCCTTTAGGGATTTGGGGAGATGAAGCGTTTCTATCGCCTTCTATAAATACCACCGTCTCTTCCGAGGAGCCTTCACTTTGCTCATCTTCTTCTTCTGAGAACTTTTTCCTTGAGAATTTAATTCTCCCTTCCAGAGCTTAGTTCTCTGTCTTGAAACAATCTTCAGAGTTTAACTCTGTTCGAAAAGAATTCTTTTCCTCAGGTAATGTTCTTGGACAAACGATGAACCTTCACATTCCTCTGGATTTTAAATCCAAAACAAGGGTTTTTACCCTTTTTTCTTCATGTTTTTCCATAAGAACATGAAACCGCTTAACCTTCAAACTGTAGATCTTTTAGGTTTTAGATGATCTTTGGGGAGATGATGATGGCGTTTCAACTCCATAGAATTTAATTTCATCCAAAAATGTTTCTGGGAATTTAATTCCCTTTTCTTAGTAAGGAATTTTAATTCCAATAAAGAACTCAGTTTCTTCACACGGAGGCTTCCTGGGGTCTCTTGGCCCGAGGTTGTTCTTCTGCAATTAATGCAATGGGAGTTTTGTAATGATTCTCGTGACTTTTACTTCAGGTATCATGGATGCCATCTGTATAGTCTTGACGAGATCATTTTCTACGGGAATATTCGTGCGCTGGGCCGCAGTCAGAACCAGGAGTTCACCGATGCTCAGTGTGCCGAGATCATGAGCCGCTTTGACGAGTACAACCATCGTCTATTCCCCCGTCGCTCTTCTCTTCTGAGGCTGATCGTGCTGGCGATCCGGGAGGCACTTCCTCTCTTTTGCACCGGCATACCGCTCGGGGCCTTGGACACTGCCGAGGACAAGGTGCATTCGGTGTACCTTATGGGCTTGATCTCAAAGAGGAGGCGAGATCACCTCATCGATCTTTTGCACCAGGCGTTCCAGCAGTCGGCCATACTTGCCGCCTATCGGAGGGTGGAGGACATTCGTGAGGACCCCGACGCTTGCGACCGCGAGAGGAAGTATACTCGGGAGGTTCGAAGTGCTTGGAGAATTTTGGACAAAGTTAATCTCGAGTTTCTCAACCCATGCCCCGCGTCTGAAGCCTTGCCATTGTAAAAGTTTTCTTTTTATTTTGTATGACCTTCTTGAAGTCTGGATGATAAGTTCTATTGTGTTTTTGTATGTTTGCATGCTTTTTTGTGGGATTTTATCATTTCACTATTGTTGTTGCTGGTGCTTTTAATATGCATGGTGCTATTCTATTTTCTAGTGCACGTCAAATTTGGGCCTCACGTGTTCCGCACGTGGGATCATTTGATGGGATTGTTCACAAAATTTTCCATGCCGCATCTTTAGCGCGCAGTATCAGATGCAGAAAAGGAGCCTTGGAAATAGTTCCATCTTCTTGATTTTCGATGCCTTTCCTTTTTTGGGCCTTGGAAACAGCTTTCGCATGCAAGATTTTCCGCGCATAGCACTTAATGCACCTCTTTATATCTGAGGCAATGGCCTTCCTTTTCTCTTCACAGAGAACTTTTATTCCCATTTTGACGCGATTCAATCCGAGAATAACTAAGTGCCATGGCCTGCAATCGTTTACACGCCCGTCGACAGCCATGGGAAGTGCCTATCGAGGAGATAATTCCTCGCTTTGCTGCACGATTGGTGGACCCTCTCCTGACCGACGACGAATGTGACTCAGCGGCATACGAGCTCTCGACTCGCAGGGGGTCCCCTCTTCCAATAGGCTCTCTCTGGCTCCGAATGATTCTTGCTGTTGTGCTTGCCGACGTCCCTCCTCACCCGGCGGAGATGACCCTAGCGATGCTCGATGCGGCTGAAGAAAAGCTCGAGGGCTTTCATGAAGCGTGCCTGATTACTCAGGCTTTGAAAGATCGCTCAGTTCATCTTTTGAGCGAAATAAGAGCCCGACGGGCTGTTATGTCTGCTTTTGCAGATGGCCATGGTGCCAATCGATGGGGAGCGACTTCTCGCGAGAACCGTCGCTTTGATGTGTTGGAGAGAGCAGAGAGAGAGATGGAGAACCTTGTTCTTTGTTTTGTTAACCCTTGTATTTCTGATCCCTTGTTTGGTGATCTTTTCCCACCAATGTAGTGTATTTGAATCAATGTACTCCTTTAATCATTGGTGGTTTGTATGCTTTCTGTTGAATTTTCATGCTTGTCAGATAGTCGTACGTGTGTCTTGCTTGCGTAAATGAGCCATTTGTTTTTCTTTAATTACGAGCACCATCGTTACGTTGCATGCACATCAGTGCCTCAGGAAACATTTCCTTTTAAACATTCGTACAGTTGCAAATCGTGCCTGATAGGATACAGATCAGAAACTTGCCACGTTATCTCCCGTATCGGGTGGTTTGCGTTGGCTTTAGATCGAGTATTGTTTGTTGAAGGGAGGTTTATAAATGAAGACATATTCTTCTCTTCAATGGTGTGTCCCCTTTTTATTGAATGTATTCTGCGGATATTCTATCTTGATCTCCTTGCAGGACAGCGATGGTTCAGGGTTCAGGGTTAAGATCTGCTTTCTAAGGCTTTTGCATCTTTTGAGCCACGAGGGTCTCATAAAGAGTTTTTCTCCCTACAGGTCGAGAGGATCCCATAGGTGTAAGTTCTTCTTAGAGATCGTGAGGATTCTTAAGCGGGTTTTCCCTTGAGAGTTGTAAGGATCTCACAAGGGAGTTTTTTCTTCCTTACAGGTCGTGAGGACCTGCAAGTGCTGGATGTGGTCATCCCTATCCGCGTTTCACGGGGTCAGAGGCTGCTCCAGGTATCGTAGTTTAAAGACATCGCGGTCAAAGTTAAGGACCTCATAGTCCGTGGATTTAGGGACTCCACCGTCCGCTGTTAGTTTTAAGACATCACGGTCAAGGTTAAGGACCTCATAGTCCGTGGATTTAGGGACTCCACAGTCCGATGTTAGTTTTAAGACATCGCGGTCAAGGTTAAGGACCTCATAGTCCGTGGATTTAGGGACTCCACGGTCCGATGTAAGTTTTAAGATATCGCGGTCAAGGTTAAGGACCTCATAGTCCGTGGATCTAGGGACTCCACAGTCCGATGTTTGGTTGCAGGGACCCGTCACCTCTTTGAAGACGTTGAGGAATTACAACGCCAGGTATCAAAGGAGTGAAGAGATGTACCCTTAAACCAAGGCAGAATCCGTAGGGAATCGGGGTGGTTGATCGTTAGTTTTAAGACATCACGGTCGAGGTTAAGGACATCATAGTCCGTGGATTTTAAGGACTCCACAGTCCGATATTTGCTCTGGATGCTTCACACGGGTTCACTGCCGTGCTTGGCGAGGACCAGGCTCTGCTCTGGATGCTTCACACGGGTTCACTGCCGTGCTCTGCGAGGACCAGGATCCGCTCTGGACGTTTTCCACGGGGTCAAAGAGTGACATTATCCGCGTTCCACGTAACCAGGAATTTTGCACTAGATGCTTCACACGGGTTCACTGCCGTGCTCGGCGAGGACTAGGCTCCGCTCTGGACGTTTTCCACGGGGTCAAAGAGTGACATTATCCGCGTTCCACGTGACCAGGAATTTTGCACTAGATGCTTCACACGGGTTCACTGCCGCGCTCGGCGAGGACTAGGCTCCGCTCTGGACGTTTTCCACGGGCTCAAAGAGTGACATTATCCGCGTTCCACGTGACCAGGAATTTTGCACTAGATGCTTCACACGGGTTCACTGCCGTGCTCGGCGAGGACTAGGCTCCGCTCTGGACGTTTTCCACGGGGTCAAAGAGTGACATTGTCCGCGTTCCACGTGACCAGGAATTTTGCACTAGATGCTTCACACGGGTTCACTGCCGCGCTCGGAGAGGACTAGGCTCCGCTCTGGATGCTTCACACGGGTTCACTGCCGTGCTCTGCGAGGACCAGGATCCGCTCTGGACGTTTTCCACGGGGTCAAAGAGTGACATTATCCGCGTTCCACGTAACCAGGAATTTTGCTGATTGTATCCGCATTTCACGGGATGGAGGTTTGACTGTTGGCGATATGTATACCACCGAGCCATGGAACTGGGAGTTGCCGCTGTTCCGCTTAGCTTGAAGTTGTGTCCGTTGTTACGAGACGAGTGTTGGGATGATCTCTAGGTCGCTTGTGGCCCGTCGAGATTTAGCTTCTTTCTTTGGTGAAACCTGGGGGAGGGAGGTATGTTCCCTTTTTGTTTATGCCATTGGATTGTATACAGGGTGTGATGGAACATCACCTGTAAGGCATACATTTTATTTTTATTTCATTTCTTTTTCCGCGATGCTCTATCGTTTCAGCTTTTATATCGCGAAGGTCGCGATTGCCCCATCATTTCGGCTATTTTTCGCGGTGCCCAATCATTTCGGCTATTTATTTATTTTCTACTCGCAGCTTTTTATTGCGAGTTGCCCCATCGTTTCGGCTATTTTTTATGCATACATTTTTACTTGCTGCTTTTTATTGCAAGTTGCCCCATCATTTCGTCTATTTCGTAGGCATGTGTGGCTTGCTAGCTTTTTCGCCGCAAGCTTGGATTTTAGACACCGATTTCGGCATCAGCACCGCTGCAATTGGGATGTTGCCAGGAGCGAATCATCATTTGCCTCTGTCGATATTGAACAAAGGTGGCTTAGTAAACAGGGTTAAGGGTCCTGTCGACCAAGACTTTTGACTTCATGAGCCGTAAGGGTCTCACAAAGGTATTTCTCCCTACAAGTCGTAAGGATCTTGCAGGTGTATTTTCTCCTTAGGGATCGTGAGGATTCCTAAGTGTATGTTCCTCTGCAAGTCGTAAGGATCCTATAAGAGGGCTTTCTCCTTATGGGTCGAGAGGACCTACAAGGGTTGCTCATCATATGGGCATATCCCTAGTCACGGGTAGGACTTTGCTGGGGAAATGTTTTTTCGCGCCCGTGGATTGTATACAAGGGTCAGTATTGAGCCTCTTGTAGGGCAATATCGAAGGTTGTGGAGGATTTGCTTAAGAACAGGTTTAGGTTTCTGTAACTTAAGACTTTCAAATCTCATGAGCCGTGAGGGTCCCATAAGAGAATTCTCCTTACGAGTCGTGAGGATCTCGTAAGTGTATTTTCTCCTTAGGAATCGTGAGGATCCCTAAGTGTGTTGCTCCTTTGTGAGTCGTAAGGATCTCACGCAGGTGGTTTCTCCTTACAAGGTCGAGAGGACCCTACAAGTGTCTTTTAACGAGGTTGCGCCCTTTCGGGTTTTCACAAACACTCACCGGTAGTCCTGCTGTTTTTACTCACGGAGCCCTTTCGGGTTTTCATCCGTGCCCATTTTGCTTATGGACATACCGTTTTTTTATTCTTTTTTACTTTTTTTTTACAAGGTCACGCCCTTTCGGGTTTTCACGAACACTTGCCGGCAGCCCTGCTGTTTTTACTCACGGAGCCCTTTCGGGTTTTCATCCGTGCCCATTTTGCTTATGGACATACTGTTTTTTTTTTAATTCTTTTTCATATATATTTTTTTTTAATTTTTTCTTTCTCTCTCCTTTTTTTATCTCGTCAGCCTAAAGATACTGCGGTAGTAGTTTTAGGGATGTTTCGGTCCGTCGTTAGTTTAAGGACGTTTCGGTCCGTCGATAGTTTAAGGACGTTTCGGTCCGTCATTAGTTTAAGGACGTTTCGGTCCATCGTTAGTTTAAGGACGTTTCGGTCCGTCGCTATGGGAAGGCCGGCTGCTGCTTGTAAAGTCTGAGCCTAGGAAGATAGTGAGCGGACATAGTCGTCGTCATCTATCATTGACCCAGGCTGTGGCTTATTAAGCATAGTATTTCTTTAAGAAGCGGCCGTTTATTGGCCTGAAAGGCCTTTCACCGTGCATGTCCGTAAGTAGGTAGGCTCCACCCTGGTAGACCTTGTCTATGATATACGGGCCTTCATAGTTTGGCTCAAATTTTCCTCGCTTAGCACGATTGGGGATCATAGGTCTTTTGACCACTAGTACGAGTTCGCCTTGGCGGAATGTCCTCGGCCTGGTCAATCTTTCGTACGAGCGCGTCATCTTTGCTTTGTAGGCCTCTAGATGTTGTTGCGCTATGAGCCGGGTTTCGTCGAGGGCATCAAGCTCCTCAAGCCGAAGGTGAGCATTTTCTTCGTTCGTCAGCTCGTGGTGGACTGCTACTCGTAGAGAGGGTAACTCTATCTCGAGGGGGAGCACTGCTTCCGTCCCAAATACCAACACGTACGGCGTTGTGTTCGTGGCCGTCTTGAATGTAGTTCGATAAGCCCAAAGGGCTTCTTGCAGCCTTTCGTGCCAGTCTCTCTTATTCCTGGAAACGGTCTTTTTTATGATCTTCGTCAAGCTCTTATTGAAGGCCTCGGCCAGACCGTTAGCTCGTGGATTGTAAACCGAAGAATATCTCCAGTCTATATTGTGCTGCTGTGCGAAGCGGCTAATCTTATGGCTTCGGTAGGCCGGCCCATTATCGGAGATAATCCGCCGTGGAGTTCCGAACCGATAGATGACGTGCGTCTTGAAGAAATGGAGGATATTCTCCGTCTTCACTTCCCTCAGTGGTACTGCTTCTGCCCATTTGGAGAAGTAATCAGTTGTCGCCAGGATAAAACGGTGTCCCCGGGATGATGCTGGCTCAATGGGGCCGACTATGTCAGTCCCCCATATTTCGAACGGCCAGCTAGCCACCGTTGGGTGCAGTGGATTCGGATGTTGGTGGATGAAGTCTCCATGAATCTGGCATGAGTGGCATTGCTTCGCATACTTGAGGCAGTCCTGGATCATCGTGGGCCAGTAGTAACCCATCCGTTTAATTTTTAACTTCATCTTTGGGCCTGCTTGGTGAGAACCGCAAAGTCCGTCATGAACTTCCTGAATGACTCTTTCTGCTTCGTCAGGTCCTAAGCATCTCAGCCATAGAGAATCAAACGATCTCTTGTATAGAATATCGTTGACGAAAGCGAAAGATAGAGCTCGTTTCATGAGCTGGTTTCTTGAGGACGCTTCTTTGGGCATTCGGTGGGACTTAAAGTAGTCTATGAAGACTTCCCTCCAGTCTTCGGCCTTCTCATGGTCTTTTATTTGTAGGGTCGTCTGCTCAGTCGCTCCCTTCTCCTTATATAATTCCGGAGGAATTTCCGCCGGGGCGAGCACTCGACGGCTTTGTACCACGATTCTGACGTCATCGAGGTTCTCGTCAGCCAGTTCTTTAGCAAGTTTAGCCAACGCATCTGCTTTGCTATTTTCCGCGCGCGGTATGTTCTCCAAAGTATAGGAGGGAATTTGGGTCAATAGTTGTTGCACTTTTTCGCCGTACTTCACCAACTCCGGTTTGCACGTTTGGTAGTCACCTTTTACTTGACTAACGACCAGTTGAGAATCCCCGTATATAAGGAGGTCTTCAATTCCCAGGTCAATGGCGATTTCGAGGCCTGCTATCAGAGCTTCGTATTCAGCTTCATTGTTTGTCCTCGGCTCTGTTAAGGAGAAGGCGAAGCGCATTATCCCTCCTTGTGGAGTTGCAAAGACGAGGCCTATCTCCGATTTGGTCATTGGGATACCTTGTTTCTGTTTCTTTATGGAGGACGCTCCATCGAAATAGAGTTCCCATCGGGCGCTACCGCCGCCAATCGCATCAAATGCATGCTCGTCCGGCAAATCACAGTTCAGAGGAGAATCGGCCGGTATCGGGTGCTCAGCGAGGAAATCGGCAATAGCCTGGCCTTTCATTGCCTTAAGAGGTTGATACGTTATCGAGAACTCCATCAAGAGCAGGGCCCACTTAGCGAGTCGTCCCGTCAATATGGCTTTCGGCATCAAGTATTTAAGGGGATCCACCTTTGAAATGAGACGGACTTCATGCGCCAACGCATAGTGCCTGAGCTTTGTTATCGCGAAGATTAACGCCAAGCAATGTTTTTCAATGGGAGAGTAGTCGCTTTCTGCCCCCAACAGAACTCGACTTAAGTAGTAGAGTGCCCTCTCTTTCCCCTGATCGTTCTCTTGTGCCCATAATGCGCCCAAGGAACCTTCGAGGGCGGTCGTATAAAGAATGAGGGGTTTTCCCTTGACCGGCGCAGCCAACACCGGAGGGTTCTGCAGGTACTGCTTGATCTCGTCTAGTGCACCTTGACATTTGTGATCCCAAGCGAATGGAGTTCCCTTCTTCATCAGGTGGCTGTAAGGACGGCACTTTCCTGAGAGGTTGGCTATAAATCGCCGTATGTACGCGAGCTTCCCTTGGAGAGACCGCAGCTGTTTGAGAGTTCTCGGTGGAGGCATTTCCATGATCGCTTTAATCTTTGACGGATCTATTTCAATACCTCGGTGTCGAACGATGAATCCCAGAAATTTGCCCGAGGAGACTCCAAACGCGCATTTGAGGGGATTCATTTTCAAATTATATTGCCGAAGGCGTCGAAATACAGTCTCCAGATGCTTTAAATGATCTTCGTATGACATGCTCTTTACTACGAGGTCATCGATATAGCACTCGACGACGTCGTGTATGAGGTCATCAAAGATCTTTGTCATGGCCCTTTGATAGGTAGCGCCAGCGTTCTTTAGACCAAAGGGCATAACCCTGTAGCAGAATATACCCAAAGGGGTGCGGAAAGCGATGTGCTTCTGGTCTTCGGGATGCATCTTTATCTGATTGTATCCTGATGAACCATCCATAAAGGAGAAAACCTCGTGAGTGGACGTGTTATCTATCATTAGCTCGGTTACTGGTACTGGGAAATCATCCTTTGGACAGGCTTTATTGAGATCCCTGAAATCCACGCATATGTGTACCGTCCCATTCTTCTTCATTACCGGGACGATATTGGCGATCCAGTCGGGATATTGGACTTCTTGGATAAATCCAGAATCGATCAGCTTCTTGACTTCGGCGTTGATGCTCATCTCAAGCTCGAGTCGCATCCTCCTTGGCGCCTGCTTGACTGGTTTGATATCTGGGGATATTGCTAATTTATGCACAGCAATCTCCGGATCTAATCCTGGCATCTCGGAGTAGTTCCACGCGAAGTAGTCTTTATGCCGTAGAAGCACGTTCTTTAACGCAGCCACCCTTTCTTCGGATAGCAGCTCGCTGACAAATGTCGGTCGCGGGTCGTCTGCCGATCCCAACTCAATCTTCTTGAGGTTATCTGCAGTAGTATGTATACCATCTTCCAGTTCTTTCGGAGCGGGCGGAAATTTTGAGATCACCTCATCATCGCTGTTCTCAAAGCACCGGGGAAGGTCATCTACGTTCTCGGGCTCTTCTCTTAATATCGTAATCGTATAACAGGTGCGAACCCGCTCCCCGGACTAAGGTGGACCCGTTTCTGCTCTTGCGGCCTTGGGTTCATGCTTTTGTGGCGGCGTTACCCTCCAGCCGTCGGATAAAGCGAATCTGCCCTTTTGGTACTGGTCCTCGACCCAGTTCTTGAAGGTGAAGCAGTCTTCAGTAGGATGTCCTATGGCTCGGTGATAAGAGCAATAGCTCAGATGAGAAGCCTTGTTAGCTTGCTCAGGATGTCTAGACTCTGGAAGCGCGATCATTTGATGTTTTATAGCGAGCTTGAGTAACTTCTCCGTCTTGTCTCGGGGGAAGGAGTACGCTCGACTCATCTTCTTCATGAGGGACAAATCCGAGCCGTGCAACACCCGACCACGTAACCCTCTAATCCTGCGTCGTTGTCGTCGGCTCCTCTTTCCTCTTCTTGATTTATTTCCGTCTCTGCGTCGGGCCTTTCATACAACGGATTGACGAGGATGAGCATCTTTGTCTTTTGCAGCCTGTTGAAATAGACGTTGCGTCCTGGCCTTCTCGTAGATGGCCATTTCGCGGTTGTGGTCTTCCCGAGCTTTCTGACCCACTTTCCTGATAGGCTTGCCCATTCGTTCTTCAAACGACGGACTCGGCGCTTCAATCGCGGGGTCTAGTTTTGATGAGGGGTTGGCATCTCCCGACGAGGCGTCCTCTTCTTCATCAAAGGTATATATGGCGTAGCTACTGTGGGCCCGTTCCCGTTTTCCGGCTCTTGCGTATCCAACCCCGAGTGTTTCCATTTTCCCGTTGGGCAATTTGCGTTGAGTCCCGGGGACATCCTAAATCCTGTTGTAGAACCGAGCCTGCCGAACAGTCTGTTTTAAGGGTACTCCTTAGCGCTTCAATAGCTTCTTTAATCCATTTGTATAGTATCTGGGCAGACGGATGGGTTGGAGCCTGTCAAGTGTAGCATCCGCGCCATGCCAGATCTCTTTCTCTATTTTCGACTCTGAGGATCGGTAGAATAGGATCACCTTCTCACCCCTTTGCCTGGGAGGGACGTAAAATGTTTGCAGGTCCTGCACATTGTGAGCTTGAAGCGTGTCGAGATCCTTGTAGTGTTCTCGCGGTACCATGGTGATTTGCAAACTATGGTCATCGCCAGGGGGTGCTTGTATTGACAGCCGATTGGAGAACACAGCATTAACTTCATCTTCTGAATCACTTCCGAAGACTAACATGGGGGCGGGCGTCCCCAGGTTGTTGCGTTGAGATGGCCCTGCATAAACTATCTCTTCCTCTTCTTCGGTATCGCTCCCGAAAACAGGGATGGTGGCGGCGGTTTTGTTCTCCGGATTGCGACACCTTTCTGTATCCTCGAAATCTGGCAAAAGGTACTTCGCATCTTCGTATTTGCGGACTTCGTTCACGGAAAATGGGTTTAGCTCTCCTGTTACAGTATACTCGAAACCATCCTTAAAGTATTTCATACACTGATGTTGTGTAGAAGGGATGATGTTGTACTCGTGTAGCCAAGGACGACCGAGCAGGGCGTTATAGCAGGTCTTGGCGTCAATGACATGGAATTTGATGTCTGTGACGAGAAGTCCAAAGCGTAATGTTAGTATCACAGATCCGAGAGTCCGTGACGATTGTGAATCGAAACCGGAGATAGTAATTTTGTCACGAGCGAGGTGTTGCACACTCATGCAGATTTCCTTCAACACCCGAACATTAAGGAGGTTGACGGAGGATCCATTATCCACCAGGATCTTGCCTATCTTGATGTCATGGCAGTATCCGGAGACATATAGGGGACGGTTGTGGTCGCACGTCCCGAGAAGGAGGTCTTCATCACCGAAAGTGATGTCGGCCGTATGCACTTCCTCCAGTTCATCCTTCATCTTTTCAGTGGCGAGGAAGGCTTGGAATTGCTCAGGTTCTTGTAACGCCTTAATTAGTGAGTCTCGCGCTTCTTTTGATAATAGGAGGGCATCGAGAATGTTAAGCTTAGAAGGTAGCTTCCTTAGGTGCGCGGGGATGTTATAGTCCACCTTACCCTTCCTAGGAGGGTCTTTGGCAGCCAGCTCTCTCATGACTTGGTCATCTAAAGTGATATCTTCAGTGACCTTTTCCTTTCCCTTATCCTTTCTACTTACGGGCCCGAGATTCTTTTCTGGGAGTGTGCGATTGCGCAGCTGAATGTTCTCGCAGATCTCCGATTTCTCCTCTTTCCCTAAAGCGGATTCTTTAAAGGGAGGGCCCAGAGCCATTTCTTCATCAGAGTCGCTCCCAAAGGTGAGAACTTGTGACCCCCTGGCATTAACCATGTAATAGTTGCCAGTAGTTCTGTTGTGCCCATCGACGGTACTTCTTCGCTCCCGACGGATCTTGCGTTTCATGCGCTTAAAATGTTGCCGATGAGCAACATATCCTTGCCACCATATCTTAAAGGCGTCGTACTCCTCCGTGGGGTGTGATATTTTCCGGTGATATGCGCAATAATCAGGGTGCCTCTCCACCCCATCGTGTGTGTTTCCTTCCGAGGGCGGTAGCTTCATCCCCATTGACATGGCTTTGGCAAACCTTTTTCTCGTCTTGAATATCTTCTTGTCTACTTCGGATGCCTTTCGCTCTGGCAGGGGTAGGTCAACTCCTTCATTCAGTTGCCCGCATTTGGCTCCTTCCGATGTGGCCATCTCACGCTCCTGGTCCGCTTTACTTTTTAGACGAATCTCGTCTAGAAAGGCATTGATCATTTCATTTGTCGGCCACGCACGCTCTGGTACAGGCTCTGCCTCCAGCTTCTTAGTGCCAGGAGTTTTCCCATCATCGGTAAACGAGTGGGAGATTACGTTACAACTCGCCACATATCCTTCGGATTCATCCGACGAGCTCTCTCCATCATCTTCCTCTTGAAAGATGTGGTTGAGGAACTCTTGCAGTGTGACAGGAGTCCGCGCCTTTTGATTGTACTCTTTCAGTGCGTCGATTTGCTTCTGCAAGTTCGTGTGCTCGTCTCCAAGCTTCACGGTCTTCTTGGATTTCTTCTTCTTTTTCTTCGAAGATTTTGACGGTTGGGCGTGAGTATTTGGGTCCTCATCGCGAGTCTTCGTAGTTGGGCAGCGCCTTAGCATCCCTTCGATAATTTGAGGTTCAAGAGGGTCCTTCCATTCGATCGCCGGGCACGCATGAAGGTCTCTCAGCATTCTTTTGGTTTTAGTTGATAGCACGACCTCCCATGGAGCTTCTTCAATAAAGGAGCAGGTTGCCCCCGGTGTATCTGCTTTCTTAGGAGTATGCGGTTGTGGTGGGTTCACCTTCCACTTTTCGGACAGTACAAACTTCCCCTGGAGGTATTGATCTTCAATCCATCCTTTGAAGACGAAGCAATCTTCAATCGGATGGCTTACCGTTTGATGGTAAGGGCAATAGTTAGGGTTATTCACCTCGGTGGGTTGCGGCGGTCGCCTTGGATTTGGTAGGCTTATAAGTCTGTTGCGTATTGCCAGCTCGAATAACCGTTTCGTCTTGTCTCGTGGGAACGAGTAGGGACGCTTCATCTTCTCATTATAATACCGGCGTCTTTCCTCCAGTTGATCTGCCGGTTTCGGGGCGTTAGGTTGCTGTTGGGCATTCGCAACAAAGGTTGCCCTTCCTTTACCCTTATCATTCCGAGGTTCCGACTTCGGGGGAGGTGGTCTATGACCCATCTGGTCCATCTGAGCCAACTTGTCGATTAAAGCCTGGAATGTGGTTGGCTTAAAGAACATCATAAACTAGGGGATAGTTGCGTGGGGGTCTAGGGTTCCCACGAACATGCCCACTGCGGGTGCCTCCTCAATGCGTTGTTCATATCTCGACCACAAGTTCCGCCAGCGTATAGCATACTGGACCCAGGTTTCGCCTGGTTTTACCCTGGCGTTAATCAGTGCAGTTATTGGAGTGCGTTCGCTGGCACTTGCGAATCGCTGAGTGAATAACAACTCCATTTCAGCGAACGTTTTGATAGAATCGTTCGGGAGTTCCGAATACCATTCGAACGCAGTTTCTGATAAGCTGCCCACGAACTGGCGGAGCAACAGTTTATCATCACCGCCGGTGTTACCGCAGAGGGCCCGGAACTGGGCGACATGTTGATGGGGGTTGCCGGCCCCCTTGTACACGTGGAATTTTGGTATCGTATAGCCTTGCGGGTATTTGATTTGGTCGTACCAGCTTGGATACGGCCGCCCTGTTTTCACGACTTGACCAGCTGCCTCAGTCGCGTGATGAACCCGGATTTGCTGGGCTATGTAGTCAACCAAGTCAGCCTTAGAGATTGCCTCCTCCTTAGCCGTTGAGAGGGCTGGTGGTGGATTTGACGTTTCTCCTCGGTCGTCTTCGAGAACGATTGGGGGATCCTCGGCGGGTAAGTCCTGCTGGATCATCATTCCTATCATGTCTTGGAAGAGAAGGCCCATACGCTGTATGTTGGTTGCTTGTTCAGCAGCCTCTTTGTCCTTTTTCTCCAGTATCCGGTGAAAGAATTCAGCGTCGGTTTCTTCCTCCTGGCGCTCGTCTGAGGACGTTTCTAGGCTTTCTTTTGGCCCGGTAAGTGCGGCCATAGCATTCATCATTTTCTGAAGCTTTTGTTGCTGCTCCTGGGCTTTCGTCACGGATCGGGTTAGCGGTCGGTGGCCCGTAGAAGTGCGGATTTCCTCCTTTCCAGAGGCCATGTAAACAGTGTGCACCACCATACCCCCAGACTTAGGGCGTCTGGGCTCAGTGCTTTTAGTCGTCGTTGCATGCTGGGGGGTCTTCTCTGGCCTCCTCCTTTTATGAGCCATGGAGGTTGAGGGGGCCGTTGAGGTGGGCGTCCAGACAGCCTTTTGGGGTTTAGCCTGGTGACCAGCTTCCGGTTGGATTTTCAGCTTCTTGTGCTGGCGGGAGAAGTTTGGATCGATGATCGAGTCTCGGGCCTGCCGCCAAACCTTATAGATTTTGGAAGACAGCCGTTGAGGAGATCGGGGCTGTTCTGGTTTTATTTCCACAACCTTTTTTAATGGGGGAGGAGACCTCTTCAGCACTGCAGTAGGAGAATTCCTTCGCACCTTATTTAGCATTTCGAAGCTGTTCCCAGTTAGAACAGCAGCATTAACTTCTGCCATCGGGGCTGATGGTGTTAACCCAGAGGGGGAGTTGCCCCCAGCCTTCCTTACTCGGCGCCAATGGCGACGTCGAGCATGTCGAGCGGACGGCGTTGGTTCAGCGGCAAGAATGGTTTCGTCTTGCCCCCTGTGTAGGTGGGGGGTCGTTGCTGGTGTTAGTCTGTCAAAGACCGACGTCCTTTGGGTAGCAGGAGCGGGAGCTGAAGCCGTCAATCTTGTAAAGATCGACTTTTTGGCCGGAGAAGCCGCCTTGGCGATTTCGGGAGCAGGAGCGGCCACTTTCTTAGAAGCAGCCTTCTCTGAGATTGTAGGCCCCATGATGAGTTCGCAGGATTTCTGGCCCAATCTAGAGAAGACCGAGGCGTTGACGTTGGGCGACTCGTTGAGAGGAGCCGCGGCAGGGGTAAGACGATCAAAGACCGACTTCTTGAGAGCTTCCGTTGTCAGCACTGGAGCGGTGAAGCTTGTCGGCGGGAGCATGGTCCCAAAGAACAATCCTGTGGTGGCGCGAGTGACCTGTTCCACGGGCATTGTGAATAGCGAAGCAGCTTGGGGTCCGTAAGCTATACCTCCTGGCGAGGCAGAGCGTTGGTTGCAATTGCAGTCCAAGCAGTTAGAGAATTTCGCAGAAGTAGAAGCCATCGATCCTTTGCTTTCTGTAATAAGCAAGACGCCAAGTTTTAGTATCTTGAAACCCAAGGGCAACCATTAGCGAACCGCGATTGGTTCGCGAGTCACGACACACGAAGTGTGGAGTGGAAAGAGGAAGAGGTCCCACCGGGCGTGCCAGAATCTGTTCCCCTCCGAATGGCGGTGCACAAGACTGCGATGTCTTGGCACTGAGACTCGGGGCAGATGCTAATTGGTGCTATCCGTCCACATCTCCGAAGATGCCAAGTTGATTTATGGCACCATTTATCGAAGGTTTAGACGGATGCGTCCGATGTAGCAGACTTCGTCAGATTCCCCCTCGTTTGAGGGGTTTTTTGATTGTGGGGACGCTCTTCCCTGCAGGTGCAAGCCCCTGCAGTTAATTACACTACCGCATTGCGGTAACAACTTTCTCCTTCTCCAGATGGTCACTTCGTGTCGTGGGTGTTTGTTTTGTGTTTTGTTGCCCGTGGATTGTTTACGGAGACTGAGTTATGTCGTCGCCCGTAGGGCGTGGACTAGTCCAAATCCGTATTATCTTAGATTTGGGTTTGGGGGTTTGGTTTGAGGATACGTCAGCCATACTTGAGGCTAAGATCAACTCAAACGTTTGTTAAGGATACGTTAGTCTAACTTTGAGACTAAGATCAACTTAACGGGATCGTTTAGATCCGATAAAGGAGCGTTTTAGGCTCCATTGTTCCAGTTTAGGGACATAGTGGTCCATCGTATGTATGGCCGTCGGGACCCGTCACCTCTCTGACGACGTTGAGGGATTACAACGACGGATGTCAGAGGAGTTCAGAGATGTACCCTCGAGCCAGAGTTAATTGGGGGGATTCATAGTCCAGTCTGTTTGAAGGTTTAAGGATACGTTAGCCATCTTTAAGGCTAAGATCAACCTAAACGGGACCGTTTAGATCCGACAAAAGAGCATGCGGGACTCTATTGTTCTAGTTTAAGGACATTGCGGTCCATGGGTAGTTTAAGGACGTTGCGGTCCATGGGTAGTTTAAGGACATTGCGGTCCATGGGTAGTTTAAGGACATTGCGGTCCATTGTTAGTTTTAAGACATCTCGGTCGAGGTTAAGGACGTCGTAGTCCATGGGTTTAAGGACTCCATAGTCCGGTATGTGCTCTGGATGCTTCACACGGGTTCACTGCCATGCTTGGCGAGGACCAGGCTCCGCTCTGGGCGTTTTCCGCGGGGTCAAAAAGTGACGTTATCCGCGTTCCACGTAACCAGGAATTTTGCATTAGACACGGGTTTAAGGACCCCACAGTCCTTATCCATGTGTGGTCGTCGGGACCCGTCACCTCTTTGAAGACATTGAGGGATTACAATGCCAAGTATCAAAGGAGTGAAGAGATGTACTCTAGAACCGGAATGGCTTAAATAGTCCTTGACCCAATTTGGGATCAAGACCGATTAATTATGTTATGAGCCCATTAGCCCAGTTAATTACGAATTGAAGACTCATGGCCTAGCTTGGGCTAAGTCCGATCATGTCTGGGATATTGGCTTCTTGTTGGTCCATTGAAGGAGAAGCTTTGCCTCTATCCATTTAGCCAATTGGGCCAAAGCCTAATGTTAAACACTTCAGAGCAATCAGTGTTGAACACTGGGAATGAGGTTGACAAGTTAGTGTTTAACACTAAAAGATAATTGGTGTTAAGCACCAGCAACAAGGCTTTCAAATTATCATAAACACTAAAACAGATCAGTGAACACTGGCAGTGGAGATCTCAGATTAGTGTTAAATACTAAGGTAATCAGTGTTGAACACTGCGAATAAAGTTCTTTGATTAGTGTTGAACACTAGGGCCCAACAGTGTTTCAATACTGGATTCGAGAGTTCCAATTTAGTGTTGAACACTAAGGCAAGAGGGGTCACGTGGCAACACGTGAGAGCGCCCTCCCTTCATTTATTCAGCTGAGATTATCGCATCTTTCAGAGCATCACGTGCCATCACGTGACGGGCATTCAAATGCTTGTGTGTTTAAAGCTTCTGTCAAGGGTCACGTGGGTCACGTGGGGTGCTGCCTCAAAGGGGTTTTCTGTAGATCTCTTGGGGGGTCACGTGGTGACACGTGACCCTGCCTCTATGTATGTTGTTTAGAGGATCTGTTAATCTTTTCCAGGAATTAAATTCCTCGTAGGGTTAAACCCTGACAGTAATTTCAGAGGAATTAAATTCCTACTTCCTTTTGAAGATTTATATTCTGAATAGAGTTGGACTCTGAATTTTCTGTAGGAATTAAATTCCTCATACATGTGAAGAACTAAATAGGGTTAAACCCTAATGAAAGCTTTTAAGGAATTAAATTCCCATTCTCTGTTAAATTACGATTAAGAGAATTAAATTCCCGCTGTTTCAACAGAACTAGGTTCTTAATTAGGGTTAAACCCTGTTTCTCTTTGTTCTGAAGGAATTAAATTCCCATGACACAGGGTCAAACCCTAATTTTATTTTAAAGGAATTAAATTCCTATAGTTCTGTGAGAATTAAATTCTCGTGCTTCCATTCCCTCTCTATGTTTTGGATCTACATGGCAGGATCTCAACCCATTGAGAATTAAATTCTCAGATTCAAGGGGAGATGTGCACTTTGCAGATCCTCTATCAAAGAGAGAGGAAATATATTCTTCCGTTTTATGTATCAGAGTTAAACTCTGTTGAGAATTAAATTCTCCTTTCTTTCAAGGAGCCTTCCCTTTCTTACCTAGGGTTTTCTTTTGCAGAAGATCCAAGTTCCTCGAAGTATCAAGGCTCTCTCTCCCTTTCTTCCCTCTGCGTATATATATTTTTTTGTGTCTCTTGGCTCCTATTTATAGGAGAAGCAGCCGAGTCAATTAGTTTTTTACGAATCTTCATTGAGAGATTTGATTTGCATCCATCATTCGTTCTAGACCTTTGGATTATTAGGTGAATTTTATTCACCATTGGATTTCAAGTCCCGGGATTCTCCTTTGTTATTTCGGTTAGATTTAAAAGGGAAATCTTTCCAAACCCGAGATTTTCCCATAAATAGGTGATATTTAATCACCTCTGAACCTTTAATTTAATTGTTTCTAGATAGTCGCTTTCCTTTGGAAGGATTTGAATCTCCTTCAGAATTTAATTCTGTTAACAAAATGGGCTTTGAAAGCCGGTCACGTGTGATCACGTGACCCATGGTCACGTGTGGGCACGTGACCCCCTTTGGAATGAGCCTTCTTCTTTCTTTCTGCGCTTTGCTTTCTGTTCTCTGTTTAGCTGTCACGTGCCACCACGTGACAACTGGTCACGTGTGAGCACGTGACCCTGGCATGGAGCCTTCTTCTCGATTTAACCGGAGAATGAGCCTGATGTTTTGAGTGTCACGTGCCAACACGTGACCCTGGTCACGTGGGAGCACGTGACCTCTTCTGAAGCCTTTTTCTTGATTCGATCAGGAAACCGTTGTGTCTTTGCCGCTGCTTTTAAATGTCACGTGCCGACACGTGACCCAGGTCACGTGGGAGCACGTGACCCTTTCTGAAGCCCTTTTCTTTGACGTATTTGGGAAACTGAATTTGCCTTGTCGATACTTTTAGGTGTCGCGTGCCCACACGTGACTGCTGGTCACGTGTAAGCACGTGACCCTTTTCTGAAGTTTTTCCCATAAGCTTTTCTGATTTTAAATCAGGAAACAATGGTTTAATCTCTACATGGGTTAGTGTATGACACTAACTCACCCATGGTTGTTATTCTCACCTCATTAGTTCATTCTCATCTCTTCTCTTCATCTTCTTCATCCATGAGAAAAAGCTTTCTAGTTTTTAGAAATGTGAGAAAATATTGTGAGAAAAATAAATCTAAAATGGGCATGTTTCCTACTTCATCATTCTCTACTACTTACCATTTATTTTAGGGTATTTTCTTCACTAATTTCACAATTAGTGAAGAGATAGCATGAGCTTGAGTCTCCTCGGCGTAAATCATCTTCGGTCTCGAAGACTTCGAGCAAGCTTGTTCATTTCTCCGGGAGAACCCTTTCTAGAGTTCGGTGTTCATGACTTGCAGCGAAAGGACTACTACATGGAGCATTAGAAGTGAAGGACCGGTCTACAAAGGTTGTATTCTTCATTCACTTATATATAAAGTAGTTTATATGTTTATTCGTCGGATTTTCTAGTAACGATTCTATGGTTAGAGTTAACTAGAACGGCAAAATTTTGAAATTGGCATGGATGATACCTCCCGAAACCTTTCTGCCGTCCGAGCGAACCCTGCAGTGGTATCAGAACACAGTGAGAATCACACAAGACTCTATGACGATCTCGGGTCGACAGACTAACCTGTACCAGTGTCGCCAGAGAACTGCCATCTGATGTGAAGTATAATACCATCTAGGAGTTCTCGGCGAATCCGTCCAGTGTACCCAGTCTCCACTGAGCACCCGTATATCATCTCTGATGTCAAACACCAATGGATATGGGATTATCCATCGCCCATCTACATGGGTCGAGAAGGTATACGCTAGTCTACTCTGGTATATCGATGCCTCGTCTCGATACACCTACGACTAGGGACATTAAAGGATGTACTTACCGACTACTTTTGTCCCACTAGTATGATCCGCATCATAATCCAGGTAGTCAAGTACACATCCTACGGGCTTTACCAACGTGTAACAGAGAGACAATCGGTGTACATGTTAAGATAAAGAGTAACCAGATATCATACTTTCATGTCGAGCAAGAAAGTCCTCCCTATATATGTCCAAGCATCCACTACAATATACATCTCATGTACAGTAATGACCTCTTGGGCATACATATAACTAACAATCTGCCCCCAGGACTCAGGAAAGACGATCTATCCCGGTTCGTCTCTGTTTCCGGTGGTGAACACCTTTCCTCGTGAAAGAAGTGTTGCTAGGCGGGGCATACCGCTTGCAGGACGCCCGGGGCTATAATTTTCCCCGGCCTTACAACGCTGAAAAGCTCAAGTTGTACAAATAAAAAAATGTATCTTTATCCTCTTTCTGAAATTAATAAAGTTGTTCCTATTGGAATTTAGTTAAAGTTTAAAAATTGTACGAGAAGAGAAAAAAGAGACAATACACCTCCAAAAAGGAGACAACACCCTGCCGCCAAAAACAAACTTTATTGATTAAAGGGTATTATAGGCTCCCCAGCCTTACAATAATTACAATAGAGGGGGCGGGGATCAAGAAAGCACTATTGATGGTACTCCGAGTAGATCTCCTACAGCCGAACCTAAGCTTCCTCCGCCCGCTCCCTCTGACGGTGCCCGTGGACCCTAGATGCTACGGAAGCGCCGGGGGCCTGATCCGACAGGCAAGAAGCAACGATCTGCCTTTTCTAGAAATACTCCAAAAGAAGACCCACCGACCGCTCCCGCCTTCTCTGCAAGATTAGGGAGAGGTGGTAGAGTGAGTGCAACTTTTTGATCGCCTCGTCCCTCAGCTGCGGAGACAGGGCATTGTGCAGACCCGAGGACATCCTCCACATTGCATAAATGAGCAGTTGGAGGAGAGGAGATCGCCATGGAAGAAGGCGTCCAAAGTGGCCCTCCATGCGGTTTATCACCGCCTCGTACATCCGTTCGGAGCGATCGAGGCTATAAAGATACACATCGTCACGAGAAATGATCTTCCTGATGAGCACACACGAATGCCCGGCCATCTTTAGAAACACAAGGCTAGAAAGAAGCCAACATACTTTCGCTATTTATAGCCTCAACAAAATCTTCCAACGGATGAAAGTTTACTCGCGCAACAACATGAATCGCAGGACGTCTAAATTTCCTGATATGGAACGACCACGTGTCGGCCATGCATGTCTTCAAGGGCGGCCATGCGGCCCACAGAAGGTTGAATGACGCCCTCACTCCCGCCAATGCGGCCTGTGAAAGTTTGAACGACACCCCGCGAGGGCCCAGGGAAGACTCAAAAGCCCTCCTCATGAGGCCGCCGGGTAGCTTCCTGCTCGGCGCATCCGCAGAAAGTAACTTCCTGCCCAACAACGCTGTAGATCCAAATTCCTCGCCAAGAGGCCGCCGAGCAATTTCATGCTGGCCAATCCCTAACGGGTAGTTTTCAACCCCTCAACGCTAAGAATCTAAAGCCCTCATTGCGAGGCTACCGAGCAGCTTCCTGCCCGGTCCATCCCTAGCAGGTAGCTTCCTACCCATCTACGCTAAGGATCTGAAGCCTTCTTAACGAGGCCACCGAGCAGCTTCCCTACCCGGTCCATCCATAGCGGGTAATTTCCTACCCATCTACGCTAAGGATCTGAAGCTCTCATTGTGAGGCCGCCAAGCAGCTTCCTGCCCGGTCCGTCCCTAGCGGGTAGTTTCCTACCCAACAACACTAAGGACCTAAAACCCTCATAACGAGGCCACTGAACAGCTTCCCTGCCTGGTCCATCCCTAGAGGGTAGCTTTCTACCCATCTATGCTAAAGATCTGAAGCCCTCATTGCGAGGCCACCGAGCAACTTCCTGCCCGGTTCGTCCCTGGCGGGTAGTTTCCTACCCAACAACGCTAAGGACCTAAAGCCCTCATTACGAGGCCACTGAGCAGCTTTCTGCCCGGTCCATCCCTACGGGTAGCTTCCTACCCAACAACCCTAAGGATCTAAAGCCCTCATTGCGAGGCCACCGAGCAGCCTCCTGTCCGGTCCATCCCTAGCAGTTAGCTTCCTACCCAACAACACTAAGGATCTAAAGCCTTCATTGCGAGACCACCGAGTAACTTCCTGCCCGGTCCATTCCTAGCGGGTAGCTTCCTACCCAACAACGCTAAGGATCTAAAACCCTCATTACAAGGCCACCAAGCAGCTTCCTGCCCGGTTCATCCCTAGCGGGTAGGTTCCTACCCATCAACACTAAGGATCTAAAGACCTCACTAAGAGGTCACCGAACATACTCATGTTTGGCTTGTCTGTGTAGGGTAGGTTCCTACCCTAAGAAAAGATGGATCCAACGCCCTCGTCAAGGAAGAATCAGTCAACACCGACCTATTCTAACTTAGCCATTTTTCAATTCATGCTAAATGAACGATCGCCACCTCAATTCCGGGGAACGGGAAGGTATCGAACTTCTGTTACTCGACTTACACTCGACGCGCGATCGTCACCTAAAAAGGCCGGACTCCAACCCACGACCTAACACTCGCGGGATGAGGCTATTGACGAGCAAAATATACTTGCAGAATGAAGATACAAACAAAAATATGCGAGCTAAACATTTGGACAATGAAGAAGAAGGTGCACTTTATTTACGATCCGAAAATAAATACAAGATATTTTGGGCTCATCAGCCTTACAAAAATGCCCGGAGGCTTATAAAACTTTGAAAAAAAATCCCCTAGACAGGAAAGCTCAGGCCGTAGGCTCGGGAAGGATCTCGCCCTGCTCGACGCCGGCGTCGGGGACCAAAACGGCGACCTCTGGGTCGGCGCTTCCACCGACAGCCTCACCCCCGATGGCCTCCCCGGTGGCCTCACCCCCGGCGGCTTCCCCAGCAGCCTCTCCCCCGGCACATCCTCGGAGAGAGGGTACTGGACCCGTAGCTTGCTGTCGACGAACTCTGGCATCAACGCCTTAACGGCGTTGAGAGCCTAGTGCCAAACAATGGCCGAGGCTTTGGCGAGGTCGGCGTAGAACCGGTCCGACGCTTTATACCTTTCCACGGACTTCACCGCCCGGACCTCGGCAAGCTTCACAGCCTCGAGCGCCACCCGAGCGTCCTTCCTGCTGACGTCCCTTAACTTCTTCATTGCATTATAGAGGTTACAAACCTCCTCCAACTTGGTCTGGATATCCCGTTTAGATTCACTCAGAAGTCAGTGAGATTCTTTATACTTTGAGTTCGTCAACTCCTCGGCGACTACCCGAGTTTTGAGGGCGGCTATCTTCTCCTCCACTTGTTGCAGCCGAAGGCACAGATCCTACTCCCGTGAGGACGACTCGTCCGCCTTCTTCATGGCCGGGGCTATCTTCTCGGATTCCATATTTACAATGAGGGCGCAGTGGTGGAGGACCTGAGGAAAGCAGCAAAAGGAGTTAGAAACGTTCAAACTGAAAAAAAAATATGCTTAAGAAGATTCTTAAAAGAAAACGGATACCGACCTGAACTACCTCCTGAGCGATGGTGGCCACCTAGGCCTTCAGGGTCCCCAGGGAATCTTGCCCCCAGCTGCTTGCTCCATGTCAAAGAGCAAGCTGTCGGCGAAGGAGAGCCCCGAGGGCACCTCGAAGTAGAAGTCCCCCTCCTGCATTAGGATTCCGGTAGAAGGTGCCTGAGAAACCGTCCTTTCGTGCCTTTTTAGGGGCTGTCATTGGGCTCGGCATCCTCCTCCTCCTCCCTCACCCGGAGCGCCGGATCCCGCGCATGCTTCTACCCCACCCACCCCCTCGCGGTGCTCTTCAAGAACTCGGGGCGACACGGCTGAAGGCTTGCTCGGCGGGGCAGGCCTCGGAGCCGAGCTCAGACCCGGTCGGGACAAGCTTCCACCCCCGGTCTTCTTTTGGGCCTTCGTGGCCATGGCAGCTAAAAATTTGGATCGGTCCATTTTCTCTGCAAAAAAGGAGGAATACACAAAAAGAGTTAGTAATGCTGAAAAGGGCAAAGAAAATTCATCAAAGTCTAAATGGGCCGTCTACTGCCCTAACTTACCAGAAAGCGTGCGGGGCTGAGCCCAGCCCAGCGTAGAGCCTGCTCAGAAAGCAGGACGTCGGCCCGCTGGATCAGCTCCCACAAAGACACCACCCTTGCCTCGGGTGAAGATGATTGTTTCGCTCTCGGGCAGTCGGCCATGTGCCACTATATAGACACGGGCCAATCCTCACCTTCGGGTAGCCCGACGAAAATGAATTCTCCTTCTATTCGTGGATGGGAGAAGGGAGGGCTACCACACCCGACCCAGCCACCCCGCCCTTACACTTTTTGAAGGAAAAATACATTCAGCTCGGCTCATCCTTGCTGGTGCCAAGGTGATTCTTATAACAGATGAAGGAAACGAAGAGGGTCAAACTGAAGGAGATATTTTCAAGTTTCAACCAGAGTAGAAACCCGAGGAGGATTCTCCACGAGTTCGGCGCTAGCTGGCCCGAGACAAGATGGTAGCAGCGAAGCACCCCACATATCTCGGCTGAGAAGGGCAGACGCATTTCGGCCCGGAATGCTTCCAAATACAGGGCAATCTCTTTACCCTGCACCCGGTCCGCCCGCTCACCCTCTCTAGCTAAATGAAGCGAATAGTTGGAGGGAATATGGAATCGAGCCCGAATCACGGTAAGCCCGCCTATATTCTTCAAGACGGAGGACGCATCGCAGGCGTTCTCGATGCGCACCTTAGGGGCCCTTGTCGTCACCTGACGGCGAACGACACGGGCAACCCTGGCTCTAGGGGGCGAGCCCGACACAAATGACGCGGCAGAAGAACCTTCCCGGCTATCTGAAGCCAGGGGGAGGAAGACCCGCTGGACTCGGCTCCAACAACTGGAGCATTATCGTCCGACTCAAACCTAACTATCTCTATAGACTCCTCAGATGAAGACATCTAACCTGATTCAAGGGAATGGGCTCGCCAAGGAAAAATCAAGGGTGATCCGATCTAAAAGAAAGGAGCGCCGAGCAATCTTCGACAACGAAAGTAAATTATAGCGGAAGTGTTGGCCCTGGAGGGGTCCCCTCCTATTTATACACTCCAAAGAAAGCATCCGACCGTCCAGATCAAATCCCACCAAAACGAAACGTCGCGCCCGCCAGCCATTAGAGCTCCACGTGGCGATCGGCCATTGGGGACGTTCCTTCAGTTGCAGGTGACAGCGACAGCCTGTCGCGTCCACCAACCGACGCCCGACACGTAGCCTGTATCCCAACTAGCGACCGACTGAAACGGTGTCCCGTCTTTAAAGCGTGACCATTTCATTTGATCCGCTGACACTATCGGGGATATGCGTGAAGATTCAAGCGCATGACAAGGCGACACGCGGGCCCAAAAGATCGAAACGACGCGACCGCCAAACGTCGTGCCGTTCCCAGGCGATCCACGTTATGATTTCTTGGCGCCAAATTGAGCAGAAGAAAGACCGAGCAGACCACTCTCGGCCCGATCCTTGGACATATCGAAACGAGAGTGAGGGAGCTAATGATGATGCTCACAAGTGGTGTCTTCTCGGATTACAACACATGGTGGATAACGTGTCCCGAAGGCTACGGAGGTGGAATAAATGAGTTGCATTCTGAGGATTCCTCAGGACTTTGTCTCGAGGAACGTGTCCGACCTTCCAGGAGACTTCCCTGAATACATTCCACCTTCACTTGGGAATCTACCAACAGCTCGCCTCCGAACTATCTCAGTCTCCTTGCTCGTCTACGAGCATCCGACATGCTGAGCTTTCTCGGCTTCTAGGCTCATCTCCGAGCCTCCGATGTGCCGAGCTTTCTCGGCCTCCAGGATCGTCTCCGAGCCTCCGACATGCCGAGCTTCCTCGGCCTCCCCGATCTACCGGGAGCGCAGATCCCATGCACCGTGCAATGGCTCCACGTATACCGCCACGGCGAGATATCCGCCTCCCCACGATCCGTGTCCCGTGCTAGCGCATCCCTCCATTAATGGGCGCATCCCGCCATTCAAGAAGAGAATAACGCTGGGGGGTAACTGACGGCGGTGATCTCACACCCACTCTCTCCACGCGACCCCTATATAAACCCCTCTCTCAGACGACTCAGGTAACTCGAATTATCTCGATACGCCGCTACTCTGCTCCTATTCGTCGGCTCAAACTTGATCATCGGAGGGTCCTACGGTGGTCATTCACTCGAGGACTTCTTTGCAGGTAGCTCGGCGTCCAACACCAACCCATTGAGATCCACACTCAACAACTCCAAAGCCAAATCTCAGCCGTCCAAGACAGTCATCGAAGGATCGACGGAGGACAGTATCTGAAGGAGATCCGAAGCTCCACCATAACTTCTGAGAGCTAGGGTTTTGAGGGATTTGTGATTCATCCACCATTTGTACTCCTTCATACTTGGTGATTAATAAAAGCTTCACCTTCTTCTTTTTGTTAGTACTTTTATTTTCTATTTGCATATGATTGTTTTGTGCTTTTTTCTCTATCGTTTCCATTTCTTCATGATCGTCTTGCCGCAAAAAGACATTACTAAAAGATCGTCCATACTAAGTACATGAATACTAAATAATTTAAGTTATTTAATTTGGTTAATTATAACTGTGGAGGATTAATAAAATTATGATAAACATTCTTTTTGCTTACCAATACAATATATGGAGCTGGATCCTTTTAATTTGGGTGGTAACACAACTTTTATATCTTGTATGAGTGCTTAATTTGTGAGATTTGGACATTAAGCTATATCAGCCTAGTTCTTGTCACATATTTAGACCTCTCACAATTTTTCACATTGATTTTCTTTCCATTTTTTCATGGTTATGCAACTCAGAGGAAAATATTATAATGCTCAACAGAATAGATATTTGTTCGAGCGCTCCTAGCTAATTCAGATTCACCTGTATATGTTGAGTTCATAAAGAGAAGATTGTTAACGGACCTCATCTCCAATTTCTGAACATACCGGTATATATGTCGATTTGCGCCATTACACGAAAATTTAGCAGGATTTTCATGATTCAAGGTGCATATAAGAATCTCCATGCTTGCAAAGGTAGTTGCTCGTTAGCTAATTCGTTGTCTCAACTACCATTGTAGATCGCTTAGCAGTCTTTGTTCCGTCTATTTTATCGGTAATTACAACGAGGTCATGTTATATAGAATTACTTCCTTGAATAATTAATAATTTGATCAATTGTTCCTTATTTCATATGAAGTTTATCAAAGTACAATAACTGAAGAATAGAATTTATCGAAGTACAATAACTGAAGAACAGAATTTATCGAAGTACAATAACTGAATCACAACAGAAAAGTTTTCTATTTTCATTACATAGAAAAGAAATCTTATTTTTCCAAACATTATGCTCACTATTATTTCCGGTTTAAGGACACCATAAGGAACACAGTCTTTGGATACTCGCTCTTCGCCATCACCTCTTCAACTTTCTCAAACAATTTATCGATCACCGCTTCTCCAAAATGGCTCGTAAGCATAGATTCTGTGATTGCTCTCGAAACTTTTGCGGCGGTTTTGCAATCAACCTCGCTCATTTGATTGTTTCCTTGGCTTTCTCGTTCGTCTCGCTCCCTCGCTTTTAGTTGAACAATATCAAAGGACCCTTCGGCTTCGATTATTTCCTTCAATTCTCCAATATAAGGTGCATAAAATGGCATGTTGAAAGAATCAAGCTTCTCCTCTTCAATCACACCCTAATCCGAACATACTTATTATGCTTTAAAAATCAATATTATAAAATCACAGTGGAATATCCTTAACTATCGATGTTTTTCACTAGCTACCATTAAGTTTTTAGATTATAGGATCGCTATTAAGATGCTACATTTAAGGGTATTTCAGTTAGAGAAACCTCCCTTTGAATCCAAAAGTTTAAGGGAGTTTACTGCAGTGAGGAACTTTAAGGTAGTTTAGTGAAAACCATAGTGCGATTTAGCCTAGATTTAATGAAGTACCTCGGATACCAACTCCCTGAGAGCAAGTGCAAGATCACTCCAGTCCAGGTCACATTCTTGCCCAAAAGGATCAAGGGAAGGCCTGCCTAACAGAGAGAGAACCATGCATCCTCCAAAAACCATCTCCTTCGACCGAGCTTTTAGAAAAATTGTGAAGTCTCCTCGAAATTGGTTCAAATATTCATCGTGCACAATCGGAGGACTTGTCGGCCCGAGCGCTACGTTCCCTTTGTTAACATCATTAATTTTTCCGGCAAGCATTGGAGGGACCTTGAGGGGTTCTTGAGGGTATTAGTTTTAATCTTAAAACACTTGATCATGTGACAAGGACTACGGTAAAAATACAAATTAATTTTTAATTTTTTGCACAAGCAAGAAAGAATTCTGTGTGTTTCAAAGTTGTATTTTAATTTCAATTGTAGTTATATAATTTCGATTGTTAATTTTAGCAATTTGACATATTTAAATGAACATAAGAATTTTGTTAGATTGAAATAGTGTATGATCATGTCCAATAAAAACAGCACCATGGGCTTCTTAAAGATGCCCAAAAATGGCCATCTATTACTCTTCCCTTGCATTACGATATATTGAATAATTTCTTGTAATATGGAATTTTTAAGTATTGAGTAAATATAAGCCTAGACTTAGAGGCTGTTTGGTTGCAGGATTATGAAAATTGGATTCTCAAATAGTATAATTGAAAATTTTTAGATTAGCTAATTTTGTGTTAGGTTGGTATTGAATTCCTTGTATTGGATTTGTAGATCTTTATAATCCTTGTTTGGTTGGTAAAAAGAAGGTGTGATTATTTTTGTGGGCCCTCACTAGAAACAACCAAATCTAAACTAAGCTGATCCTACAACCAAACACAATATCCTATAATCCAAGGATACTAGAATCCAAATAGCGTAAAATCCACACACATTCTACAAGCTGCTTATAGGTAACCCAAGGAAGCAAGAAACAAGCACACAAAAGTGTTGGGTGATGCTGATAACTCAGAAAGCAAGAAAGAAGCACGCAAAAGTGCTAGCTAACCAATAAAGGAAGCACACGAAGTGATAGGTGATGGTGATGGCGATGGCGCACAGATTTTTATTGTGCTATGCCAAATGTGAGGATATCAAATGGAAATCCACCATATTAAATGGACAATGAAAATTTACGTAAATTAGATTTTGTTTGAATTTTCTTCGATATATAAATTTTGATCTTAAAAGGTTTTATATTAATTTGTATTTCAAGGTTTCATTAAAATAAAGGTCATCTTAGAGTTGATTAATACTTCTAGTTCTAGTTTTTATTCTTAAGCAAAGATAAGCGGTTAACAAAGTTTCGGTTTCAATAATCTATATTGTCAAAGGGTTCTAAGCCCCCAACAGGACCAGCTTTTGCATACTTACCATCATGGCATTGAGGGCTATTATAATCTAATACATCCCGCAGGTCGAAAGCCCTTTGAACCGAAACCTTGACTTTTGCACAACGGAATTTGCTTCCCGTTTTTAAATACGTGCCGACAAGGTTCAAACCTGGGTTACTTAAAACTTATTTTAATGTCTTTTTCACTTCATCATAAATCCTTCCACTTCATCATAACTCCAAAGTAATAATAAGGACGGCAAATATATGCGAGGGCAAGGTGGGGCTATGATCCCATCCTTTGTTTTTCGTTTGATGGGACATAAAGGCAGAGGAAGGTGACTGTGGGTACGGCATAAAGACAGGGACGTGTCTTGGGGAGTAAAGAATGACTCGTAAATTAATCACATCCATTTTGTTGTTCAAGGGTGTATTTTTTTTAGTGATTAACGAATCAATGATGAGTTAGTAGGTTTTACGAGGGTTTTGTAGGTTGTCCCAATAAATAGTGTCAAATCAAGAAAGAGAGAGAGGAGCAGAAAAGCTGTAAGCATGCTAGCACATCCCATCTTTCTTTTCATTTTTTCTCTCTCTATTAGATGTTTTGCTTGTCTGCTGGAAATCATTGGACTCGTGTAATAAACTTCAACACCCAAAAAGATACGAACAATAAGATTAGTCAACACATTGTTTATGCACCAAGCAGATGTGATCAATGATGCTAGGGTTTACTGTACTAGCTGCTTAACATATACATAACACCAAATAATTTGTCAAACCAGTTGGGAATATAGCATGAGTAATAATTTCCTCTTCAGAATGAAAGGTCGATTATGGATTGATTCTAACCGTAAGGAAGTCACATCCAATTAATTTACACTCTTGACCATCCAAGGATTTTCGAAGCATTGAATAACATGCCATATATTTTGCAATCCCTCACATGCAATTGGCTTTTAAATGATCAATTAGCTAATTAGCTAATTGTTTGAATTTATGGTTTTTATTAGAAAAAGATGAATCATGTAACTGAGATTTTTTTATAAGCAGTGTTAATATGTTTGGTTCTTTGAAAATTCCTGGATCCGCCGCTGCTTACAAATTAACCATTATTTCCATTGCAACTTAAACGATACCACGATTTGGGAAGTTACCGTGTTGCTTTAAATCTTACGATGGACAATGTAAATGGATGAGCTAAACCGTTCATTATGCTCTGCATGCAGTAAATTAATTGCGTATACATAAAATCATGTGATTATAAATCATTGGATCATCCTTTTAGATTGTCCATTATAAAATTCAAGATGACTCCATGGAGCTTAATTACTAGTGTTCTTGGCACGAGAGATTATAAATCATTGGATAGTTATTATTTGTAGGAAGTTGTTTTAGGAGAAGAATACTAGAGGCAAAGCCCAAGCGATGCGTGGGTTTTTACTTGATCATGTGCTAAATTTTACCAAGTCAAAAAACTTGAGAAAAGAGGTGACAATGTAAGTGAAATTTCATGGCATTTATCTGTAACAAACAAATTCCATGGTATTTTTCTGAAAAATGGTGAAATCATAGTTTTTATTTGTAACAAACAAAATTGATGGTATTTATCTGAAAACGGTGGAAGTTTATGGTGTTAATTTGTATAACAAAGCCTGTGGTATTTATCTGAAAATCGGTGACAGTTTAGTGTTTTTTTTATACAAACAAGATCCATAATATTTATCCGGAAAAAGGTGATAATTTAGTTAAAAACAAAGTCCATGGTAGTTATCTGAAAAAGGTGAAAGTTTAGTTACAAACAAAGTCTATGATAGTTATCTGGAAAAAGGTGAAAGTTTAGTTACAAACAAAGTCCATGATAGTTATCTTAAAAAAGGTCAACATTGAAGGTGTTTGTTTGTACCAACAAAGTCCAAAAGTAATTAACTGAAAAATTATAAAAATTCAGTGTTTATTTCTAATAGACAATGTCCATTGTATCTACATGAAAAATCGTGAAAATTCACGGTGTTTTTTCTAATAGACAAAGTTCATGGTATTTATATGAAAAACTGTGAAAGTTCGCGGTGTTTTTTCTAATATACAAAGTCCATGGTATTTATATGAAAAACTATGAAAGTTCACAGTGTTTTTTTAGTAGTTATTTATTTGAAAAATTGTGAATTTCACGGTATTTTTCTAACAGTCCATGATATTTATCACAGACAAAGCCTATGGTATTTATCTCAAAACTTGAAAGTTTATGGTATCTATTTATCACAGACAAAGCCTATGGTATTTATCTCAAAACTTGAAAGTTTATGGTATCTATTTGTAATGGATAAAGCCCATGGTGTATTAATCTGAAAAAAAGGGAAAGTTCGAGGTATCTATTTGCAACAGAGAAAGTCCATAGCATTTATTTGAAAAACGTCGAAAGAAAGTCCATGGAACTTTTTTGAAAAATGTTGAAATATAATGTTATTTATTTTTAACAGAAAAAATCCATTTTAATTATCTAAAAACGTTGAAATTAAAAATTTGCAATGGAGAAAGTCCATGGTATTTATTTGGAAAAACGTTGAAATTTAATGTTAATTTTTTGTAAAAGATAAAGTCCATGGTATTTATTTCAAAAAACATTTTGAAAGTTTATAAACATTTTGAAAGTTTATGATATTTTTTTGTAAAGGACAAAATCCATGGTATTTACTTAATAAACATTGAAAGGTTATGCTCAAAGTTCATGGTATTTAGTTGTAAAAAGGAAAAGTTCATTGTATTTTAATGAAAAACCAATGGTCTTTATCTGAAATGGTTGAAATTTAAAATTATTTATTTGCAACGGACAAAATTCATGGTATTTATCTGAAAAAGGTTGAAAGTTTATAGTACTTTTTTTATTACGGGCAAAGTTCATGGTATTTATCTGGAGAACATTGAAAGTTTATAGTACTTGTTTGTAACGGACAAAGTTCTTGGTATTTATTGAAAAAATGGAAAGTTCATCTTATTTGAATGAAATTCTAGTGCTATTTACCTATAAAACATTGAAAATTTCATGTTATCTATTTATAACAGAAAAGGTTCATGGTATTTATTTGAAATATTTGAAAAACGGTGAATGTTAACGATAATAAATTTGTAACTATTTGTAAAGGATAAAGTCCACGATATTTATTTGAAAAACTTTGAAAGTTAACGTTATTATTTTTAACGGACAAAATCTATGACATTTATTTGAAAAACGTTGAAAGCTTATGCTATTTTTTTTGTGATGGACAGAGTTCATAGTATTTATTTGAAAAAAACGAAAGTTCATAGTATTTTATGAAAATCCAGTGGTATTTATCTATAAAATATTGAAAGTTCATGATATTTTAAAAAAAACCTATTGGAATTTTAATTTTGAATAGACGGCATATTTGTTAACAGTGTGAGGTGAGATGTTGACAAATTTGTAATTATGAGAAGTGGCAGAATTTTCCACGAAATGCCTAAAATGCCCTCTTCAAAACATTGAAATTTACGGGGAAAAAAGAAATACCGGATTTTTTGCAAAGAAATCTAAGGGAACGTTAGGAAAATCTCTAAAGTTCCACTTTGATACCCATTTCCATTATTGTATAGATGGTTGGGATAAGTTGTATTAGCTTGTATTTTTTATTGACCAAAATTGATTTAATTTGGTGATGAGTATTTTTTTCTTCTTCTCCAATCTCATAATTATTTTTGTTGAAGGTCATGAAGGTAGTTTATTGATGTCGTAGAATACCCTAGAATAGAAATTTACCTTTGGTATGGATTTAAATTTTAAGAATTAGGTAGAAGGAGGGGACCTTATCTTTATTTTTCTCTTGTCTTATTATGGTAATTAACATGTCGACATTTCCTAATTTATTATAAATGACAATTCTATTTCTTTGTTTATCTATAAATGATAAACATGTGAGTGACTTACAAAACCAATTCGGTATCACTTGAGAGTTACCATTATTATATAATAGTTTACCCTAACTATCTTCATTTGTGCAATTCTCTACATTGATCAAGTTAGAGAAGATATTTTCAAAAGTATATATAGCTGACATGTACCTGAGAAAGCCAATGGAGGCTGGCGGAAGAGTAAATAAAATGCATGCTTTCACTCAGGAAAAGCCTTCCATAGAACGATCCAGGCGTTGCGGATATGCAGCACGGTATGAGTTCGTCTCCGACCCTATTCAGAAGCTTCTCTTTGAACGATGGAAAGGTTTTGAATACAGCATTGAAGTCATTTCCAGGTAAATCGTTAAGAAAGATTTGAATCTCAGGATATAGGTTTCCGTTAACGTGCGCATGCACGGCATCTAGGACCAGGGTGATGGCCGAAAGGGTGTTTGGGCCTGAGGAGCATCCTAAGTCTGCAATGCTGAACTTCTCAAGTTTGGTTTGAGAAAAGAGGTTTGCAATTGTTTCTTCAATGAGTGGTTTGGTCTTCAGTACAAATGATTTCTACATATTCAATCATAACCCAGTTAGTAATGCAAGTAATTAATAAAATAAGATGGCAAATAGCATTAATGTTGCTTTGTGATCTTTTGCATGAGATGTTTTTTTATACTCTTCCTAAGCCTTTGTAGTAATTCAAAATATCAAATATGATGCAGAAAACAACGAGAAAGTAAAAATAAGAAAGAAATGTGAGCCTTTTATGCTAGTTTCATTAAGTTTTCCACTTAATGAAACTCAATGTATTTAATTCCTATTTAGTCTCTGGTACAAAGATGGGTTGTCCCTACTAGTGAGAAAAACTGTACGGACAATTTTAGCTTGCCCTTACGGATCCCGCCGAAGGGGCACTGTTTGCCTTAACCATAGGAGGAAGTTTACAGAAAAAAATAACATCTGTAGTTGCCCCTACAGTGGTAACCGTAGGAGCAAGTTTACATAAAAAAAATTTATGTAGTTGTCTCTACGACGCCGGCAGATAAACCCCTATAGTGGGAACCGTAGGGACAATATCGAGATTTTTAAAAAAATAAATAAAACAGAAAATTTCCTCTCCCTCCTTCCCCACACTCTAATCCCCAAAATCGAATCTTCCTTCCAAGAAAATTTCCCCTCTTCTCTAACCCTAATCATCAACAGCATCCTCGTCGCCACCGTCTCTACCACCATCACCAGCACCTCTACCTCCACTGTTTCCACCAATCGCCTCCACCGTCGATTTCACCATCGCCATCACCGCCTCCATCATCCCGCACCTCTCCAAAATCCTAGAAGCCATCGTCATCGCCGTCCTCCACTGTCGCTACCACCATCGGCACTTCTCTCCACCTCTCTCACGGTTAGACCCCCTTTATCTCCCTCTCTTTCTCACTCACTGTCTTTCTCTCTCTCTCATGTAGCTAGTCGATCGCCTCACATCTCGAGCATCATCATCGCCGATATCCTCGAGCATCAAGCTCCATCGTCGATCGCCTCTTGCCTCGAGCTCCGCCATCACCGATCACCTCGAGCGTCAGTGATCGCCTCAAGTTTCGAGCTCCGCCACCGCTGATCGCCTCAATCCTCGAGCTTCGCCACCGCTGATCTCAGTGCCGAGTCTCCTCCTCCAGTACCGAGCTTTCTCCTCCTCCAGTGTCGAGACCCCATCGATCCTTCACCACAGGGGCGACATCCTCCTCCACAGCGAGTTCCACACCGCCGAGCCCCTGTCGACCATAATGAGTGATTTTTTTTTTGAAAAATTATTAGAAATTATTTTAAGGTTTTTAAATTAGTTAGTTTTGAATGTTAAGTTTAATTTGTTGGTGATGATGATGATGAGTTAATGAGTTTAATTTCTCGAATATGATGAGATCTTGAAGATGATCGTGATATGTTTTCAGTTAAGAGAGAAAAAGGAAAAATGAACGTCGAGTCTTTTGGTGAAGAGAGAAAAGGCCGTATGTTTTCAGTTCAAAGAGAAAATGAAAACCCTCACAAAGATTTCAATATGTGAAAACTTTTCTTTATAGTAGACAGAATATTAATTTCTTACTGGTAATAGTAGTTGGTCCTTCAATAAAATTTTATTTTGGCTTGATCCTTGCTCTTTTTTCCCCATTGTATTGCTATTTTAACATCATTTTTCTTACTAAATAATATGGGTTTTCCCTATTCTCATGACAAGGTACAATTATACATAACCTAATTTGCTATCACGTTTCCATATTGCTAACATCAATCACTGATCACTTGATGATGATCGTGATATCATGCAATTGTCGTGTTATTCTATATCTTTTCGGGTCCTCTTTTATCTCCAACAAAGAATGGAAGAACATATTTTATATTAATTGACATTAGTCGGGTATCGTGACATAACTAGCTACTAATGAGATCATTTGGTATAAAAGTCTATTAATTTCTTGATATTTGCATTGAGCTAGGTTTCCTTTTCATTTTCTGTGAAATCCTCAGGTGTTTGATCTAATGTTAGTTAGAAAGAGGAATTTACCATTTTTATTAACCACAGTCTGCTTGTGATGATAAAAATTAAGCTAATATATGTCTTTGTTGGATATGTTTACCCTAAAGGTCTTCATTGTATAGGATGTTGGGGATATGTATATACAGGACAATCTTGCTCGATATGATAGTACGCTATTTGGTTTGTCTTTATCTTAACATATGATGTGTTTTACTTTGTATTTCATATCTTGTATACATGTTGATAAAGCCCGTAGGATCTTTGCCTGACTACCAGTATTGTGATGGCAATCATACTTATGGGAGCTGGGTAGTCGATAGGCACATCCTTAAAATGTCCATAGTGGCAGGAGTATCGAGACTGGGCATCGATACTCCAAAGTAGACTAGTGTATACATATCTAGACCCTGATGAGGGGCGATGGATTGGTCCCGCAACCATTGGTGAAGTGCACCTAAGATTGTATACAGGTGCTCATAGGGTGTGAGTACACCGGACAAGACTCACTGAGGATTAGCTTGATGGTATTATACCTAGTGTCAGCTAGCAGTTCTCTGGTGAAATGAGTGCAGATAGTCTGTCGACCTCAGGTTGTCATTTGTCTCGTGTCAGTTCCCACTGTGCTTTGATTACTACCCTACCACAGCTCTACAGAGTCGTGCAAATAGGTTTTAGTTGGGTACAGACCCGAGCCACATAGAGGCAGTGAGTGACTGTTAGGGATTCGTCATTCCCGGTATAGAGAGTCGATGTCACGCTGTGATCGGTTGGTCAATATCATAAGTCCCTGGCCAGGGCGGATTGAGAATTACTGGTGGTTGGACCAGTAGATTTCCGGATAGTCTTGAGCCACACTGACACGACTTGTCTGGTTATTAGGGGTCTGACGTTTTCCACCCCCTAAGACCTTACATGCGATACTCTCAAACGAATAGACCGGACTGCATGGAGATTGTCACAGACAGGCTCAGTAGGGGTTCGGATGAGTTCGCTCGTCGGCCTTCTTTTTCGACAGATACTTGGGTAGCCGTTATGTGCAGCTAGTACCGTTGACGTGCTTGTAGTTAAACCCACAGTCAGCGTACCATTGAGTCTTTAGAGTCCCATACAGAGGGTTTCTCTGCTTTGGGCAAAACGATGTAGAGGCAGTATGATTTTACGGCAGGGTTTCGATCATATACGTGTACTGGCTACACGGATGATGAATGGACGGATTATACTAGTGGGCTTTGGTTTAAGCCATATCCTAGTATTAGATTATTAGATTATTTTTGTCTCTTTGTATTCGTATTTTTCGGAATACGGATACGGGTATGTATATACGGTGAGGGGTATTCTTGTAATTTATGCAAGAGTACTTTTAGAAGAAGACACATCATTTGTTGTATAACCATTTTTGTTAAATGGTTAATGAAGTGGACGTATGAGGTGTTGATTTGTAATAAATGAAGTATGGCTACTTGGTGACTCATATGATGACTATTGAGACATGGTTGCTTTTTTATTATTGTTGTTGGAAAATAATTTGCTTAATAGTTATCAACATTAGCCATTCATCATTCATTCTATTCTCAACACTCTTTCTCCTCCAAGCTCTCTTCTTCTTTCTATAACCCTAATTGTCTCATGAGTTGAGAAACCTAGGGTTCTTGAGACTAATCAATCCATAATCACTCTTTACATCTTCTAAGCTACTTAGATTAGTATACTAGGTACCCTAGTTACCTCAGTTTAGAAGTAGGAGATCAAAGTACACACTCTCGGGTGGATCATCTTTGATGCGAGGAGGCCGACGATCGAGTGTGATCCATTCACTCTTCGAGGAGCTCAAGAAGAGGAGGAGGAGAACAAGAACCGAAGGACTTGATACTTGGAGGTATAACTTTCTTCATGGTAGTTAGAACCTCATAGTTGTTTCGTTAGTTAAAGTTTAAGTATCGATCTTGAAGTTTAGACGGTGTTGCAAAGCCCGTAAAAATCGTTTTTTGTGTATTCCGCCGGTTTTCTCAACGGAAGCTAGGGAGGAAAGAACTATACATGACGAAAGTCAAGCCCGCGAACCCGCGGAGTGCGCGATATCGACTCACAGTAGTATCAGAGCCTACTAAACCTTAACTAACAGTTTAGACGATGTGTATAATTACGAAACCGAAATAACTCCGAAACATCGAAACGTAGATCCAAGTTTCTATCAAATTTTTCAGAGGCTCTAAAAATTTTTAAACAATTGCAGAGTGCTCTTTTACTTGTAGATTGAACACCATAGAAACACGAGGCCATGATTCAAAATTTTGGCCGGCCACAGTGGTAAAATCCCCGGCCTGGCCGGCCCCATGATGAAATTTTGTGTCGTGTTTCGTTTAGTGTTCTGGTCACTTGGATTTAGGGTTTGAGGTGGTGTTTGATTTTGCCAAGATTGCATATACTGTTATCTTTCTGTTGTAGCAATACGGAGTATTTCGAAATCGCAGTTTTAACGTTGTTTACTTGTTTCGGTTTATATATGTGTTTCGAAACGTCTGCTAATCGTTATACGTCGATTAGTGGGGGTTGCACATATCTGTGTTGTGGTTTATAGATATGAAGTATTGGATCGTTGTGATGCAATAGCCGGGGGATGTGAGAAGAGTGTTTGTCTTTCATTCATGTAAATATGTAAAGCGATGTAATATTATTTTGCGGGGCATATCCGAGTTGAGCTTGTAGCCACCGTTGTATTATTTCATTTACTGTTTTTTGCTCCTGAGATAGACCCAAGATGGGATGCACAAACTACCGGGTTCTTGAAGTGCCGAGTGGCCTACTCATTTTACTGAGGGAGGTTGCTTCACTTCGGGAATTTGGCAGGTAGTTTGCTGCACCCATGGGGGTCTAGGGTGGGGTTTGGCTATTCATCATGATCATGGAATCCGTATTTCGTTATAGGCTTAAACAAAACGCGGAATTCTTAGTATATCCAATATATTCATCTGTGATCTGGAATGCCCTGAGACGAATGTATATATATATATATATATATATATTAGACGTTGCTTATATTTTGCACCTGCGCTAGTCCAATCCCTGCTCTGTCGTTAGTTAAGTAACCTAACGGTGCATGACGGATCCCCGTGGCGAATGCGGATGGGATAAGTGTACGTTGTATTTTCGTTTCTTTCTGCAATAATAGGATTAAATGATGGGACATCATTAATTGATTAATGCAAAGAAAACAAACCAAAGTTGAATCGTTGGAACAGTTTCAAAACCACTCGGTTTTCTTCAAAAAGTAACTTTTAAATGCGAAACCTAAACCACTCCTTTAAAAGCTATCATGGTTTCTTCGATTATATCAAGTTCATTACATTCACGGTTTCACCAAAAACCAGCCATAGCCCTTCATCGTTTTAAATGAGCAGCACATCGTATTCATGCTATGTTTGTTAGTCTTCGTCAAGGTATAGTGAATGGTAGCGGTGTGTTGCTTGTTTGTAGTATAGATAGATGCATTAGTTTAGGATAGTCGTACAGCCTTGTTGGTCTTCGTCAAGGGCGAGTACGGATCGGTCTAAATTAATTAGGACAACAACGGGAAGAACTTGACATGCATCTTATGATTTGTTGGCATTTATCAAGGTCATAAGAGGTTGGGGCAAAAATCACATCGGGAGTTTCAAATACAAAGAAAACTTACAGATTTATCATATCTTCTGGAGTGTGATGATTAGAGTGGCTTTCATCTAGGTCATCACACAATGATAGTTAGATCCCGATCCCACTGATGAGTAGGATTACTTTTGGGAGATTTTTACTTAACAATCAATGCTATAAACCAAGCAGGTATCTAGAACGGTGTTAGCGGGTCTATGCCTCCACGGAAAAGAGCTTATCTAATTAAGGAATTTCGTGAAAGTGTTGGAAAACCTCCCTTGAAGTATCAACACTAGCCTGGCCGAAAGGTTAAACAAGGATTGTAACGTGCGATTAATCCTGACTAATTCTTGTTTTAGGTTTGAAGAAGAATTCGAGGAAATAGTGGGAGCCATCCTGTTTAGATAAACTAATAACCAATCTAAACTTACAAGAGCATACGCTGAGTGTTTCTTTTTTGTCTCTCTGGCAGCAACCATGACGGAACTTAAACTACTACTTGAAAAAAATACACTGACTGGACCAAACTATAAAGATTGGCTGAGGAACATCAACATTGCACTTATGACAAAGTGGTATACATCCTCACCAGTACTGCTCCCCCTGTCCCAGGACCAGATTCCTCAGTTGTGGACAAAGAGGTTCGCAAAACTTGGGATTTAGATTGTGAGAAAACTAAGTGCATCGTGCTGGCGTCCATGAATAATGAACTCCAGAATTAGCATGAGGATATGGACATCAAATCCATTTTTCTCCATTGCAAGAATTTGTATGGAGAGCACTCTCGTATCGCAAGGTACGAGACCTTAAGGAAATTATTCCAGATGAGGTAAGCTCCAGGATCACCTGTAGGAGAGCACATCCTAAAGATGATCAGTCCCATTGAGGAACTCGCAAACCTAGAATGCATGCTGGAAAACGAGTTATACATTGACTTGATTCGACAGTCCTTTCCTTACACCTTCTCTCAGTTCGTGCTAAATTTTAACATGCACGATATGGAAGCTGATCTTCCAAAGCTCCTCAACATGTTGAGGGTAGCAGAGACCTCCTTGAAAAAGGAGAAGACACATGTTCTTATTGTTGGTGAATCATCCTCTTCTAAATCCAAAGCAAAACCTATGGGGAATAAGAAGATCACCACTAAGCCGAAAGGAGGTGTCAAAAAGGTGGAGGGAACGAACAAATCGAGGAGAGTAAAAGCAGATAAGGATGAGTGCTATTACTGTTACAAGAAGGGGCACTAGAAGAAAGATTGCAAGGCTTTCAAAGCCAAGGGCAAGGACACAAAGCAAGTTGATGCTTCTTCTTCAGGTGTGTTCGTAATCGAAAACTGTTTTTCAGTGAACTCTATATCATGGGTACTAAATACCGGTTCCGGTTCTCACATCTGTAATTCTTTGTATGCTCTGAGAAACCATAGAGCACTGAAGACAGGTGATATGACCCTCAGGGTTGGCAACGGAACAAACGTTGATGTTGTTGCGGTAGGCGATTATCACCTGGGGTTGACAAGTGGGCACATTTTAGTGTTGTATAGCTGTTTTTGTATACCCAGTATGCTATGTAATATTATATCAGTGTCATTATTATCTAATGAATGATATAATTTTGCACTTGAAAGAAATTTCATGAACATTTACCTAAATCAAGAACTGATTGGGTCTGGCACACTGGAAAACGGTATATACGTACTCAATCAACATCAAGTTTTCAATATCCAAAATACACTCAAAAGAAAGGCTCTAGATTTAAACCAAGCCTTCTTATGGCATTATAGACTTGGTCATATAAATGAAACAAGCTTGACTAAGTTATATAAAGATGGATATTTAGATCCGTTTAAATATACATCATATGTAACTTGTCAATCATGTATCAAAGGAAACATGACCAAATCCCCGTTCACAGGATAAGAAGAAAGAGCCACTGAGCTCTTGGAACTCATACACAGCGATGTATGCGGTCCAATGTCTATACATGCACGAAACGGTTACTCCTACTTCATCACTTTTACTAATGATTTCTCAATGTATGGACATGTGTTCTTAATGAAGCAAAAATCTGAGGCCTTTGAGAAATTCAAGGAGTATAAAAATAAAGTAGAGAAACAATCTGGTAAAAATATCAAGACACTTCGATCTGATCGAGGTGGAGAATACTTAAGCACTAGTTTCCTTGAGTGTTTAAAAGAGAATGGAATTCTCTCTCAGCTAACTCCTTCATATACACCTCAGCATAACGGTGTATCAGAAAGAAGGAATCGTACGCTACTCGATATGGTGCGTTCCATGATGAGTAGTGCTGAGTTGCCACTTTCCTTCTGGGGTTTTGCGCTGGAATCGGCAGCATACCTATTGAATAGGGTTCCAACTAAGTCTGTGCCTACCACTCCATATGAAATATGGAGTGGGAAAAGACCATATCTCAAATATCTTAAGATATGGGGGTGTCCAGCTTTTGTCAAAAAGCAAAATCCGGACAAGCTCGAGGCACGATCGGTTTTGTGCAAGTTTGTGGGATACCCCAAGAATTCAAGGGGATATCTTGTCTACCACACTGAAGAACAAAAGGTGTTTGTCGCTCGCCACATAATCTTGTTAGAGAGCTAATTTCTTGCAAAAGAAATTAGTGGGAGCGCGGTAGAACTGGAAGAAATTCCAGAACCCCAAACCACTGCCGAGAACTTAGTAGAACCTCAGGTTTCAATAGAGCCCGACGAACCAATGTCGCTCCGCATATCTAGTAGGCTTTCTCGTCTGCCTGAGAGATACTATGGGTTTCTCATAGATGGGGATCGAGAGGATTGCATTATCAATGATGATGAGCCTACTAATTTTCAGCAGGCTATCACGAGTAAAGACTCGGTGAAGTGGCTGGATGCTATGATATCCGAAATGGAATCCATGTACACCCACAAAGTATGGACTTTGGAAGTTGCTCCTCTTAGGGTAAAATCAGTTGGATGCAAATGGATCTTCAAAAAGAAAATTGGTGCAGATGGACAATTGGAAATCTACAAAGCTAGACTTGTTGCAAAAGATTTTTGTCAAAGACCAGGATTGGACTATAATGAAACCTTTTCTCCGGTGGCTATACTTAAATCCATTCGGATCCTGCTTGCCATTGCCGCTTTCCATGACTATGACATCTGGCAGATGGACGTGAAAATAGCTTTTCTAAATTGAAATTTAGAAGAAAATGTTTACATGGATCAGCCAGAGGGTTGTTTAGACAGTGGGAGTAGTGGAAAGGTATGCAAGTGGCTTAAATCCATTATGGATTAAAGCAAGTATCGCGGAGTTGGAACATCTGCTTTGATGAGACGGTCAAAGAATTTGATTTTGTCAAAAATGTAGATGAACCATGCATTTATAGGAAGATTGTAAGAGAAGCAGTAGTCTTCCTCGTACTGTACGTTGACGACATACTCCTAATAAGGAATGACATCCCTATGCTACAATTAGTCAAGCTCTTCTTGTCACAGAAGTTCTCCATGAAAGACTTGGGTGATACCTCCTACATTCTGGGGATTAAGATCTATCGTAATAGGTCTAAAAGAATGTTGAGATTTTCGCAGTCCAGGTACATTGACACCATACTAAAGAGGTTTAGTATGGAAGATTCCAAGCATGGTAATTTACCCGCTTGTCACGGGATCACCCTCTCTAAAAAATGTCTTCAAAGACTGATGAAGAGAGGGCTCGCATGAGCATTATACCCTACGCTTCGGCAGTAGGATCTATAATGTATGCGATGTTATGTACCAGACCAGGCGTAGCTTACTCACTTAGTGTGGTAAGCAGGTATCAGTCAAACCCGGATGAGAAGTATTGGATAGCGGTAAAGAACATTCTCAAGTACCCGAGAAGGACTAAGGAGATGTTCTTGGTATACGGTAATGGGGACCTCCAGATCGAGGCTTTTACCGACTCCAACTTCCAAAGTGACAAGGATGACTCTAAATCCGCCTCGGGTTATGTGTTTACACTCAATGGAAGGACGGTATGTTGGAAGAGTTTCAAACAAGACACCGTCACAGACTCAACGATGGAAGCTGAGTATATAACTGCTAACGATGCCGCAAAAGAAGCAGTCTAGATGAGGAAGTTCATCTCTGAACTTTAGGTGGTTCCGTCCATTGCTAATCCAATACCCTTGTATTGTGATAACAATGGGGCTGTAGCCTTAGTGAAGGAACCAAGGTCCCATCAGAAATCCAGACATATCTTGAGGCGGTATCACCTGATCAGGAAGATCGTGGATTGCTAGGTGATCGAGGTGTGGAGAGTGGACACAAAAGACAACATGGCAGATCCATTCACCAAGCCATCCCTCAAGTCTAGTTCAAGAGACTGTTTGAGATGTTGGGCATACGGTACGCCAGCAACTGGCTCTGGTGAAGACAGTGGGTACTTGTTGCACCAATTACAGGCTTTAGTGCAAGTGGGAGATTGTTGAATATGTATGCCCTAAAGACCTTCATGGTATAGGATGCTGGGGATATGTATGTACAGGACAATCTTGCTCGATATAATAGTACGCTATTTGGTTTGTCTTTATCTTAACATATGATTTGTTTTACTTTGTATTTGTATACATGTTGATAAAGCCCGTAGGATCTTTGCCTGACTAACAGTATTGTGATGACAATCATACTTGTGGAGCTGGGTAGTCGATAGGCGCATCCTTAAAATGTCCCTAGTCGCAGGAGTATCAAGACTGGGCATCGATACTCCAGAGTAGACTAGTGTATACATATCTAACCCTGACGAGAGGCAATGGATTGGTCCCGCAACCTTTGGTGAGGTGCACCTAAGATTGTATACATGTGCTCACAGGGTGTGAGTACACCGGACAGGACTTACTGAGGATTGGCTAGATGGTATTATACCCAGTGTCAGATAGAAGTTCTCTGGTAAAATGGGTGCAAATAGTCTGTCGACCTGAGGTCTTCATTTATCTCGTGTGATTTCCCACTGTGCTTTGATTACTACCCTACCATGGCTCTACTGAGTCATGCAAACAGGTTTTAGTTGGGTACAGTACCGAGCCACATGAACCCAGTGAGCGACTGTTAGGGATTCGTCACTCTCAGTATAGGGAGTCGATGTTACGCTGTGATCGGTTGGTCAACACTATAAGTCTCTTGCTAGAGCGGATTGAGAAAAACTGATGGTTGGACCAGTAAATTCTCGGATGGTCTTGAGCCACACTGACATGACTTGTCTGGTTATTAAGGGTCTGACGTTTTCCACCCCCGTAGACCTTACATGCGATACTCTCGGACAAACAGACCGGACTGCACGGAGATTGTCACGGACATGCTCGGTAGGGGTTCAGATGAGTTCGCCCGTCGGCCTTCTTTTTCGACAGATACCTGGGTAGCTGTTACGTGCAGCTAGTACCGCTGACATGCTTGTGGTTAAACCCACTGCCAGCATACCGTCGAGTCTTTAGAGTCCCACACAGAGGGTTTCTTTGCTTTGGGAGAAACGATGTAGAGGCCGTATGGTTTTACGGCAGGGTTTCGATCACATACGTGTACTGGCTAAACGGATGATGATCGAGTGGATTATACTAGGGGGCTTCAGTTTAAGCCAGATCCTAGTATTAGATTATTTTCGTCTCTTTGTATTCATATTTTTCGGAATACGGATACGGGTATGTATATACGGTGAGGGGTATTCTTGTAATTTATGCAAGATTGCTTCTAGAAGAAGACACCTCATTTGTTGTATAACCATTTTTGTTAAATGGTTATTGACGTGGAGGTATGAGGTGTTGATTTGCAATAAATGAAGCATGGCTACTTGGTGACTCATGTGATGACTATTAAGGCATGGTTGCTTTTTTATTATTATTGTTGGAAAATAATTTGCTTAATAGTTATCAACATTAGCCATTCATCATTCATTCTATCCTCAACACTCTTTCTCCTCCAAGCTCTCTTCTTCTTTCTCTAACCCTAATTGTCTCATGAATTGAGAAACTTAGGGTTCTTGAGACTAATCAATCCATAATCACTCTCTATATCTTCTAGGCTACTTAGATTAGCATACTAGGTACCCTAGTTACCTCAGTTTAGAGGTAGGAGCTCAAAATACACACTCTCGGGTGGATCATCATTGACGCGAGGAGGCCAACAATCGAGCACGATCCGTTCACTCTTCGAGGAGCTCAAGAAGAGGAGGTAGAGAACAGGAACCGAAGGACTTGATACTTGGAGGTATAACTTTCTTCATAGTAGCTAGAACCTCATAGTTGTTTCGTTAGTTAAGGTTGAAGTATCGATCCTGAAGTTTAGTCGGTGTTGCGAAGCCCGTAAAAATCGGTTTTTGCGTATTCCGCCTACCCGCGAACCCGCGGGGTGCGCGACATCGACTCACATTTCACATGTTAATTAATCAATCAATTTCACTTGATTATATATTTGCAGTATCTTCTTATTTGATTCTCTAGGCTTTAAGATCCATCACCTTCCTCTTAATTTTACGCGCGGCGCCGCTTTTCATATTAATCAACTTTAATTATTTCATTATTATCGATAACAACTAAATATTACTTACATAACTTATGTAAGCTCTAGAAGATTACTTTGTCCAAGTGTTAAGTGTTACTAGCTTAGTGTTTTGTAACTCTATGTGGATTTGGCATCTTATTATTGGTTTTTCTTACTTAATTAAAGCTAAGAATCTGCAATTAATCATGGGTAAAAAGTAATTAAGCCCTTAATTAGAGAAGAAAGTTAGAGAATTGAAAGGAAAAACTATTGTTTTTTTTTCGTTTCATGAATTTAAGGGGATAATTATCAGCATTATTTTCCCTCAATCTAATTAAGTGGAAAATGATCTTATTATATATTATTACTGAGAAACTGACTATCATAAGGTAAAATACTAAAATAAAGGATCCATGACCACTAGTACAAAGATGACTTGCCCCTACGGGTGAGAAAAACCGTAGAGGAAATTTGAGATTGGGAGATATGTGGTAAGATTGATGTTTGTAAAGGGTGGAGATGATTAAGATGATTTACTTAATTTAGTTTAACATATATATTTGTTAGGGTGAAGTTTATAAAGCAATGAAATCTTGGATGTTGGTGGATTCTTCAATTCTTTAATATGTGGGCAACTCTTGATAGAGTTAACTACTCTTAAAGTAAATTATAAAGTTGATTAACTATAAGAAACTATCATGCATAATTGCAATTATAAGGAGATACTTATAATTTGAAAATCTTTTGAAAAGCCCTATGTTATACATGCAAACCCTATGAGTTGATTAAAATCTGAACTTCAAACCAAACCTAAAACCTAAATCCAATCTTAAACTTGATTAAGAAAACCCTTAAATTTAAAACACTTTACCCTAAACTAAAAACTTCAAAACTTGAAATTGAAACGTAAACGTAAAACTAATTCAAATTAAATATTAAACTAAGTGTATGATATATACTCGATGATAATATGAAATTTTAATATTCTCATCGATAATCATATGTGAAAATCAAAACGAGCCATAGTCTCTGTCTATCGGTTAACATACGTTTGATATTCGTTGTGACATAAAACTACACGAAACTTCAATCGTATGATATTCGTTGTAAAACTACACGAAATATTAAAAATCGGACTGTATCGTTCAGTACTAACAACCGTCGTATAGTCTATGTGACGAGAAAATTCAATCATATGATAACCAATAGATTTATCCAGTGTGGACAAGTTAGGTATGTATAAAGCAAACGCACGCATTCACTTGTATTTTCATTTGCATTCACTTGTATTTTCATTCATTTATTTCGTTGGTATCTAAGGGTGATGGCGACGTCCGGACCAGCGAGGGGTAGAGGCATAGGGGCAGCGCCAGAGACGGCTCCAGAGGCAGGGGTAGAGCAATTCTTCCCAGAGAGCTATGTAGGGAGCAACTCCTACAGTAGAGGGGCGGTGTTGCACCCCCGTCCGAACAAAGTCCAGATGACTCTTTCCATGTGCACTTTGCCACACCTGCAGGTATATTTATATATTATATATTTCAATGCATATTCATTTTGAACGATATATTATAGATATTCACGTATATTCATTTTGAAATTACTTATGTAGTCATTTTTTATTGTCTGGTTAGAAGGGGTGCCTCCACATCCGGGGCACAGACCGTTCCTATACCTGTAGGTATATTTATATATTTTATATTGCACGTATATTCATTTTGAACGATATATTATAGATATACACGCATATTCATTTTGAAGTTACTTATATAGTCATTTTTTATTGTCTAGTTGGAGGTGTGCCTCTACATCTGGAACAAAGGCCGTTCTCATACCTGCAGGTATATTTATATATTATATATTGCACGCATATTCATTTTGAACGATATATTATAGATATACATGCATATTTATTTTGAAGTTACTTATATAGTCATTTTTTATTGTCTAGTTGGAGGGGGCGCCTCCACATTCGGGACACAGGCCGTTCCGGCTCAATCCATATCCTCCGAGCATTCTACAGGTTAGTATTTTTTACTCTATAATACGTCAAATTAATTATGTATTATTTTATCCAGAAGTTACTTATATAGTCATTGTTTATTATCTAGTTGGAGGGGATGCATCCACGTCTGGGTCACTGCTGTTCCTCACCCGGGGAACCATCATGCCGCTCGTGCCGCTGCCCGGACGCAGGCTCGTGGTGATGTCACAGAAGGTATATACCGTACTCTAATTTTCATTAATTCTTGTATTCTAAATATTTTTTTGTCTTAATATCGCATGAATATCTATATTTTTTATGGATGCAAGACAGCCACGGCCCGTCCGGGGGACTCGAGGGTCGAATCAGTCTCACAAGCTAAGGCCTGATCTCGCTAGGGGCAGGGTGTTGGGTTGCTAGGCATCTCTAGTAAGATTTAAAGCGCGGAGGAAGCGATACTTTTAAAAATCTAGAGAGTTTTAGTAAATCCAAATCAAGAATCAAACCAAACTACTAAACCTGTCACTAAACTAGTATGGGTTTTCCTAATCCTGTGGCTATTTCTTGATTATTATTTGTTTTGGGTGCGGATAGTGCATTTGGTATCTGTGTTTAATATCCGACTCGACCCGCATGCTTGAAACCCCTTATGGATCTAGATTACATCATATCCTTGCTAATTCAGATGATCCGTGCACACATATATGTTCTAATTGCATGTATCATATATTTGGCATCTGCATATATTTTAAATAATACAAATATAACCAAATAAAATATTTTAAATACCTAGCATGACCTGCATCATACCCCATACCCTATGGCTACATCCTGAAATCGCGTTCTAGTCCCGTTTAGTGAAACGGACCCGTTCTTTATTAGTGTATATGCCCTAGAGGTCATTACTGTATCATACTAGTTTGTATATTACTTAATGGAAGCTTGGGATATTCACCTTGTATATACAATCTTGCTCAAAATAGTAGTATGCTACTTGGTTTGTTTCTACTTCAATGTGTACATGTGTTTATTTTAGTATATCACCTATACACATTAGTGGAGCCCTTAGGATCTTTGCTTGATTACCAGCGTTGTGATGGCAGTCACACTAGTGGGGGCTGGGTAATCTATAAGTACATCCTTATGCAGGTCCCTAGTCACAGGAATATCGAGACAGGGCATCGATACTCCGGAGTAGCCTAGCATATGCGCTTCTCATCCCAGTGTGGGAGATGGTCTGTCCCACAGCCATCAGTACGTTGTACTGGAGATAGTATGCGGGTGCTCGTTAGGTTACGAGTACACTGGACATGACTCGTTGGGAACTGACCGGTTGGTATTATACCTATCATCAGTTATCAGTTCCCAGGTGACATGAGTACAGCTTAGTCCGCTGACTTGACACTGTCACTTCGCCTCGAGTGTGTTCCCACTGCACTTTGATTACTACCCTACCACGGCTCAAAGAAGTCGTGCAAACAGGTAGTTTTTAGGTGCAGTCCCGAAGCACTTGGAGGCAGTGACGGTTAGACAGGATTCGTCTCTCCCGGTATTGGGGGTTGACATCGCGCTGTGTCTAGGAGAGCCATTACACGAGTAGTCCCTGGCCAGGGCAAGCGAGATATACTGGTAGGCTTCCAGTGTTATCTCAGGGTGTTTTAGGCTTCACTCCGACACGACTTGTACCGCTATTAGGGGACTGACGTTTACCGCCCCCCTAGGCCCGCCATGCGATGTATCAGACGAACAGACTGGACTGTACGGAGACTGTCACATTCAGGCTCAGTAGGAGTTCAGATGGGTTTCACCTCGTCAGTCTTCTTGTCGGCATCTACCTGGGGACCGTTACGCACAGCTAGTGCCGCTTGCGGTCTGTGGTTAAACCCACTGCCAGCGTAGTGTCGAGTCTTTAGAGTCCCACACAGAAAGCTATTCGCCTTTAGGCAAAAGAGTAGAGGTCGCATGGTTTTGCGACAGGGTTCGGTCACATCCGTGCACTTGTGAACGTTTAGTGTCCGGACAGTTAACACTAGCGGGCTTTGGTTTAAGCCAGATCCTAGTGTACGTTTTGGGATTGGTTTTATCCAGTATGTATTCGTGTTCCTCGGAACGCGGATGCGGGTGTGTATGCACAGTTGACGGAGAGACAGAGGCAGAGGATTCTCATTAGGGTTGTTGACCGTTGACTGTTGACTATTGACTTTTTGCTCAACCCTAATGAGAATATGATATGTAATTAACAATAATATTAATTAAGTATTATAGTGACATGGTTGTTGAGGGGTTGACTTTGTTGACTTGTTGACTTTGTTGACCGGTTGACTAGGTTGGACTAGTTGACCGTCATGATGACAATGGCTATCATTTCATGGCAAAGAGTTTTGCTTGCTTGTTCTCTTGTGCAAAATGAGTGCATGAAATGATATGGCTATTGTAACTTAAACCATCACTAATACTTGATTGCTATTATGGGTTATGATGGTTTTGGATTATGAGAGCCAAGAGAGAAAAGTCTTGCTCACTTTTTCATTTCCTTTCTTTCTCTTGTGTTCTTGAGCTCTCATCTTCTTCCTCTTGCTCTCCCTCTCTCTAGTCTATGGTTCACTTGTCTCATGTGTAAAGAACCAAGAACCATAGAGAAAATCCCAACACACTCTCCTCTACTCACTCTAGTTCACAAGGTTTAGCAAACCGAGTGAACTAGTTTCTTCAAAGTTCGAAGAAGAAGCCAAAGGTAGAAGCTTTCAGGTGGATCGATCTTCGGCGCAAGGAGACGACGGGGTGAAGCCGATCCGGACAACCATCGAGGTTTGAAGACGAAGGAGTTCAAGAAAGAAAGGTATAACCCCCTAACCGAGTAGTTAACAACTCCTAGTTAGGTTGTTAGTTAGATGTTTAACAAAGATCCGGTTTTGAGTCCATGTTACCGCCTCTAGAAAATTGTTTTTCATCAAATTCCGCATGCCCGAAAGTACCGGGAGAGGTAGCATGGACTTACAGTGGTATCAGAGCCTAGTTAAACTCTATCTAACAGGTTAGCAAAGTAACTAGAAGATCGATCAAAGAAAAAGTAACAAAACGAACCCAATATGTCAAGTTTCTGCCGATTTTTTTCTGTTCAAAAATTGATAAATTTCATCTTAAAAATCGGCTCAGACTTTTTATTAAATAACCACAAAATTTGGTCCCACGAACCGATCAAAGAGCCACGGAAACGCGGCGGGAGCACGCTCCCGCCGCGGAAACGCGGCCGAGTTGACTCGGCCGAGGTCCAAACTTTGTGCAGTGTATTTCTGGGGTTGTTTTGGGATTTTTGAAATATGTCTTTTCAGTCCAGATTTTCCAGAACGAAAATTTTGTGTTTGGGGCCTAAAAATCCATATTTTTGATCGAACTTCTAAAGACTTAAGCTGACGGGTTTTTATCTGTGATGTGATATTTGTATTGAACGTCTGCTAATCGCTATATGTCGATTAGTGGGGGTTATACAAATCTGTGGTCTGTAATGTCATTGGAATGTGTATATGAATTCATTGGATTATCACGGGTGAATAGCCGGGGGTTGTGAGACGAGAGTTTTCTTTTCTTTCAATTCATGTAAATTTGTAAATTGATGTAATAATTATTTGTATGGCCGCACAACCGGGTCGGGGTTGTAGCCGTCATTGTATAATTTCTTTTTACTGTTTTTGCTCCTATGATAGACCCATGGAGGGGTGCACAAACTACCGGGTATGCCGAAGTGCCGAATGGCCTACTCACGGAGTTGAGGGAGGTTGCTTCGCTTCGGGTACTTGGCGGGTAGTTTGCCGCACCCGAAGGGGTCTTGGGTGGGGTATTGGCTATTCACCACGACCGTGTAATCTGCTTTTCGTTACAGGCTCGTGCGAATTGCGGATTCCTAGTATATCCAATGTGTTCATCTGTGATCTGAAATGGCTATCATTGCAATATATCTATATATGATATTATTTAGGCGTTGCTTATGTTTTACAGCCGCGCTAGCCCAGCCCCCGCTCTGTCGTTAGTTAAGTAACCTAACGGGTAATGACGGGACCCCGTGGCGAATGTGAATGGCATAAGCGTACGTCATATTTTGGTTGTTTTCTGCAATGGTAGGATTAAATGATGGGATGCATTAAAAGAACTAATGCAAGAATATCACGCACTAAAAGAACTAATGCAAGAAAATAAACCAAGTAAAAGTCATTGGAACACTTTGAAAAACCACTCAGTTCTTTTCAAAACCAAACTTTTAAATGCGGAACATGAACCACTCCTTTTGAAAGCTATCTTGTTCCATCGATTATATCAAGTTCACTACGTTCACGGTTTCGCCAAAACCATTCGTAGCCCTCCGTCGTTTCACATGAATGGTCAATAGTATTCAAGCTATGTTTGTTGGCCAAAGTCAAGGCATAGTGATTGGTAGTTATTGGGTATTCATGTGCAGCATAGATAGATGTGTTGGTTTGGGGCAGTCGTTCTACCTTGTTGGCCAAAGTCAAGGGTATGTGCGGGTGGGCTCAAATTAACCTGGAGAATGACGGGTAGAACTTGACATGTGACTTATGACTTGTTGGCCAAAGTCAAGGTCATAAGAACATGGGGCAAAAATCCACATCGGGAGTTTCAAAAGAACTGAAACTTGCTAGTGTTGCATACCATTTGGAGTGTGATGATTCTGGTAGGATTCCTTCAGTTTCGTCACGCGATGATATTTGGATCCCGATCCTACTGTGAGTATATGCTACTCCTCGGGAAATTTCTCACTTAACGATCAATGCTATAAACCAAGTAGGTGTCTAGAAAGGTGTTAGCGGGGCTACGCCCACAGGGAAAAGAGGTTATTTAATTAAGGAACTTCGCGAAAGCGTTGGAAAACCTCCCTCGAAATACCGACACTAGCCTGGCTGAAAGGTTAAGCAAGTATTGTACGGTGAGATTGATCCTGACTAATTCTTCCTTTTTGGTTTGAGGAGGGATTCGAGAAACAGTGGGAGTCATCCTGTTTAGACAAACTAAAAACCATTCTAAACTTGCTAGAGCATCGTGCTGAGTGTTTCTTCTCTCTCTCCTAATTGCAGCGACCAATCGACATGACTGGACTTAAGTTACTTCTAGATAAAAACATACTGACAGGGCCAAACTACAAAGATTGGTTCAGGAATGTCAAGATGGCAATCACTTACGACAAGCTGGGATATCTTCTTACCACCAAAGCCCCCCTGTCCCAGGTCCCAAAACCAGCGTCGCGGATAAGGAAATCCGTAAGACCTGGGAAATCGATTGCGCGAAGGCCAAGTGCCTCGTGCTTGCCTCTATGGACAATGAACATCAGAGGAGGCACGAGAATATGGACCTCGAATCCATATTTCTCCATACAAAATAACTGTATGGAGAGCAGTCTCGTATCGTAAGATACGAAGTGTCGAAGAAGTTATTTTCGGCAAGGTTGGCCGTCGGATCATCGGTAGCGGAACACGTGCTTAAGATGATTGGCTATATAGAAGAGCTCGCGGACCTTGGGACCACGTTGGAGAATGAGCTCTATACGGACTTGATTCTCCAGTCCCTTCCTTCCACTTACACCCAGTTTATCCTGAACTTCAACTTATAAGAAAAGGAAGTTGAACTTTCAGAACTCCTCAACATGCTGAGGAGCGCAGAGGGCACCCTACAGAAAGGTAGGGAAACATCCACTTTGTTTGTAGGAGGATCTTCCTTTTCTAGGTCCAAGGCGAAAGCCAAGGGAAAGAAGAAGAAAGCCCCCGCCAAACCAAGGGGCGGTGTTAGTAAAGTGGATACGAAGGGAAAAGCAAAAGCAACAAAGAAAGCGGGGCAGCTTGTGGATAAAGAAGAATGCTTCTATTGTCATAAGAAGGGACACTGGAAGAATGATTGCAGGGCTTGGAAAGCCAGAACACAGGAACTGAAGTAAGTTGCGGCTTCAGCTTTAGGTGTGTATGTTATTGAAAACTGTCTTTCAATAAACTCTACTTCCTGGGTATTGGATACCGGATCAGGATCTCATATCTGTAATTCTTTGCAGGCGTTGAGAAACCGTAGGGTTTTGAAGGCAGGTGACATGACCCTCAAAGTTGCAAACGGAGCTAGCATGGATGCTGAGTCCGTGGGGGACTATCACCTGGGAATGTCAGATGGACATATTTTGGTTTTGCGTAATTGCTTTTTTGTACCCAACGCAACTTGTAATATCATTTCTGTATCTTTGGTTTCTAAAGAAGGTTATGAATTTGCGTTTGTAAGCAATGTTGTAAACATTCACCTTAATCAAGTTCTGATTGGGTCAGGTACATTGAGCAATGGTATATATGTATTAAACCAACCACAGATTTTCAATATCCAGAATACACACAAAAGAAAGTCTCCGGAAATAAATTAGACTTTCTTATGGAATTGTAGACTGGGTCACATCAATGAGAGAAGGTTGACGAAGTTACATACAGAAGGATATTTGAATCCGTTCGAATATCAATCGTATGCCACTTGTCAATCCTGTCTCAGAGGAAAGATGACGAAGACTCCGTTTACTGGACACGGAGTAAGGGCGAGCGAGCTCTTGGGACTCGTATACAGCGACGTGTGCGGTCCAATGTCTACACATGCGCAAAGCGGTTATTCTTACTTCATTACTTTTACGGATGATTTTTCAAGGTACGGTTATGTCTTCTTAATGAAACATAAGTCCGAAGCCTTTGGAAAATTCCAGGAATATAAGAATGAAGTAGAAAAACAAACCGGCAAAAGTATCAAGATTCTAAGATCGGATCGAGGTGGAGAATACTTGAGTACCGAGTTCCTGGACTATTTAAAAGAGAACGGAATTCTCTCTCAGCTTACTCCTCCATACACTCCGCAACATAACGGTGTATCGGAGAGACGGAACCGGACCCTATTGGATATGGTACGGTCCATGATGAGTAACGCTGAGTTGCCGCGATCATTCTGGGGATATGCACTAGAATCAGCTGCATACCTTTTGAACCGAGTTCCAACTAAGACTGTGCCTACTACACCATATGAGATGTGGTGTGGGAAGAGACCCTATCTTAATCACATTAAGACATGGGGATGTCCAGCTTTTGTCAAAAAGCAGCATGCGGACAAGCTCGAGGCACGCTCAGTACAGTGCAAGTTTGTGGGATATCCAAAGAACTCCAAGGGATATTTCTTCTATTGCGAAGAGGAACAAAAGATTTATGTTTCTCGTCATGCCCACTTCTTGGAAACTGAATTTTTGGAAAATCAGATAAGTGGGAACGCAATAGAACTGGAAGAAATTCCAGAACCACGAGCTATTACTGAAAGCTTAGTAGAATCAGAGGGTTCAAAAGAAAAGGACATTCCTACGCCGCTTCGCAGGAGTAGTAGGCAGTCTCATCCGCCCGAGAGATACTACGGTTTTCTCATAGACGGGGATAGAGAGGATTGCATCATAGATTATGATGAGCCTACTAGCTTCCAGCAGGCCGTTCAGAGCGTTGACTCGGTAAAATGGCCGGATGCAATGCGGACCGAAATGGAGTCCATGTACACCAACAAAGTATGGACGTTGGACATTGCTCCAGACGGGGTAAAACCCGTAGGATGCAAGTGGATCTTCAAAAGGAAGATTGGTGTAGATGGACAGGTTGAGACCTATAAAGCCAGACTTGTTGCAAAGGGTTTCCGTCAAAGACCTGGCTTGGACTATGACGAAACCTTTTCTCCAGTGGCTATGCTGAAATCCATTCCGATCCTTCTTGCCATTGCTGCCTTCCACGATTATGAGATCTGGCAAATGGACGTAAAGACCGCTTTTCTAAATGGAAATTTAGAGGAGTGTGTCTATATGGACCAACCAGAGGGTTTCATTCAGAGTGGGAGCAGCGGAAAGGTGTGCAAGTTGCTTAAGTCCATCTATGGACTAAAGCAGGCATCGCGGAGTTGGAACATCTGTTTTGATGAGACGGTCAAGGAATTTGGCTTTATCAAAAATCCAAATGAACCATGCATCTATAGTAGATTTGTAGCGAGAACTGTAGTATTCCTCGTTTTATACGTGGATGACATTCTCTTGATAGGAAATGACATTCCTATGCTACAATCTGTCAAGGGGTTCTTGTCACACAGGTTCTCCATGAAAGACCTGGGTGATGCCTCATACATCCTGGGGATCCGGATCCATCGTGATAGATCCAAGAGGATATTAGGACTTTCACAGTCCAGGTATATCGACACCATACTGAAAAGATTCAGTATGGAAGATTCCAAGCGCGGTAACCTACCGGCTTGTCACGGGATCATCCTCTCTAAAGAGATGTCTCCCAAGACTGATTTGGAGAGGGATCGCATGTCTATTATACCCTACGCTTCTGCGGTAGGCTCTATAATGTATGCGATGTTGTGTACCAGACCGGATGTAGCTTATGCACTGAGTATGGTAAGCCGGTATCAGTCAAACCCTGGGGAGAAACACTGGATAGTGGTAAAGAACATTCTCAAGTACCTGAGAAGGACTAAGGAGATGTTCTTGGTGTATGGCGGAAAAGACCTCCAGATCGAGGCCTTTGCTGACTCCAGCTTCCAGAGTGACAAGGATGATTCCAAGTCCATGTCGGGTTTTGTCCTTACCCTCAATGGAGGGGCGGTGTGTTGGAAGAGTTCCAAACAGGAAACCGTTGCAGACTCGACGATGGAAGCGGAATACATCGCTGCATCTGATGCCGCAAAAGAAGCTGTCTGGATGAGGAAGTTCTTGAAAGAACTTCAGGTGGTTCCGTCCATTATTGATCCAATACCTCTGTATTGCGACAACAACAGGGCTATAGCTTTAGCGAAGGAACCCAGGTCCCATCAGAGATCCAGACACATCTTGAGGCGGTATCACCTGATCAGGAGATCGTGGATCGCCAGGAGATCGAGGTTCGGAGGGTTGCTTCAGAAGATAACACTGCAAATCCATTCACCAAGGCCTTGCCTCAGACTTAGTTCGAGCGGCTGATCGAGATGATAGGTCTTCAATACGCCAGTACATGGCCTTAGTGCAAGTAGGAGATTGTTAGTGTATATGCCCTAGAGGCCATTACTGTATCATACTAGTTTGTATATTACTTAATGGAAGCTTGGGATATTCACCTTGTATATACAATCTTGCTCAAAATAGTAGTATGCTACTTGGTTTGTTTCTACTTCAATGTGTATATGTGTTTATTTTAGTATATCACCTATACACAATAGTGGAGCCCTTAGGATCTTTGCTTGATTACCAGCGTTGTGATGGCAGTCACACTAGTGGGGGCTGGGTAATCTATAAGCACATCCTTATGCAGGTCCCTAGTCGCAGAAATATCGAGACAGGGCATCGATACTCCGGAGTAGACTAGCGTATACGCTTCTCATCCCAGTGTGGGAGATGGTCTGTCCCACAGCCATCAGTACGTCGTACTGGAGATAGTATGCGGGTGCTCGTTAGGTTACGAGTACACTGGACAGGACTCGTTGGGAACTGACCGGTTGGTATTATACCTATCGTCAGTTATCAGTTCCCAGGTGACATGAGTACAGCTTAGTCCGCTGACTTGACACTGTCACTTCGCCTCGAGTGTGTTCCCACTGCACTTTGATTACTACCCTACCACGGCTCAAAGGAGTAGTGCAAACAGGTAGTTTTTGGGTGCAGTCCCGAAGCACTTGGAGGCAGTGACGGTTAGACAGGATTCGTCTCTCCCGGTATTGGGGGTTGACATCGCGCTGTGTCTAGGAGAGCCATTACACGAGTAGTCCCTGGCCAGGGCAAGCGAGATATACTGGTAGGCTTCCAGTGTTATCTCAGGGTGTTTTGGGCTTCACTCCGACACGACTTGTACCGCTATTAGGAGACTGACGTTTACCGCCCCCCTAGGCCCGCCATGCGATGTATCAGACGAACAGACCGGACTGTACGGAGACTGTCACATTCAGGCTCAGTAGGAGTTCAGATAGGTTTCACCTCGTCAGTCTTCTTGTCGGCATCTACCTGGGGACCGTTACGCACAGCTAGTGCCGCTTGCGGTCTGTGGTTAAACCCACTGCCAGCGTAGTGTCGAGTCTTTAGAGTCCTACACAGAAAGCTATTCGCCTTTAGGCAAAAGAGTAGAGGTCGCATGGTTTTGCGACAGGGTTCGGTCACATCCGTGCACTTGTGCACGTTTAGTGTCCGGACAGTTAACACTAGCGGGTTTTGGTTTAAGCCAGATCCTAGTGTACGTTTTGGGATTGGTTTTATCCAATATGTATTCGTGTTCCTTGGAACGCGGATGCGGGTGTGTATGCACAGTTGACGGAGAGACAGAGGCAGAGGATTCTTATTAGGGTTGTTGACCGTTGACTGTTGACTATTGACTTTTTGCTCAACCCTAATGAGAATATGATATGTAATTAACAATAATATTAATTAAGTATTATAGTGACATGGTTGTTGAGGGGTTGACTTTGTTGACTTGTTGACTTTGTTGACCGGTTGACTAGGTTGGACTAGTTGACCATCATGATGACAATGGCTATCATTTCATGGCAAAGAGTTTTGCTTGCTTGTTCTCTTGTGCAAAATGAGTGCATGAAATGATATGGCTATTGTAGCTTAAACCATCACTAATACTTGATTGCTATTATGGGTTATGATGGTTTTGGATTATGAGAGCCAAGAGAGAAAAGTCTTGCTCACTTTTTCATTTCCTTTCTCTCTCTTGTGTTCTTGAGCTCTCATCTTCTTCCTCTTGCTCTCTCTCTCTAGTCTATGGTTCACTTGTCTCATGTGTTGAGAACCAAGAACCATAGAGAAAATCCCAACACACTCTCCTCTACTCACTCTAGTTCACAAGGTTTAGCAAACCGAGTGAACTAGTTTCTTCAAAGTTCGAAGAAGAAGCCAAAGGTAGAAGCTTTCAGGTGGATCGATCTTCGGCGCAAGGAGACGACGGGGTGAAGCCGATCCGGACAACCATCGAGGTTTGAAGACGAAGGAGTTCAAGAAAGAAAGGTATAACCCCCTAACCGAGTAGTTAACAACTCCTAGTTAGGTTGTTAGTTAGATGTTTAACAAAGATCCGGTTTTGAGTCCATGTTACCGCCTCTAGAAAATTGTTTTTCATCAAATTCCGCATGCCCGAAAGTACCGAGAGAGGTAGCATGGACTTACATTCTTGTGGGTATGCATTTTCTCTAACTGGACATCGCATTATGGTTTTGGTTGATACGTATATTATTCGTATTTTAAAACTTGATTTTTAGACACAACCCGGGCATTTTTCGGAGTATTTTTGTATTAGCTATAAAACCCTAGATTTTATATTATAATATTTCATATATTAAACAGTTAATATATATTTATATAACTAAAATATTTTTCTAAAATCCTCAAATCCCCCCTCTCTCTCCATTATCTCTCTCTCTCTTCACGCCGTCTCTCTCTCTTTCTCTCTTCTCCTATATATATTTTTTAAACCAAAAATTTTACACACCTCTCTCTCCCTCTTCCTTACCTCTCTCGTTTCCTCATGACAGAAAACCCAACCCTAGCCACCTTTGCCTTCGTCGCCGATGACCTCCCTCACCTCTCCTCACCCTCATCGACCTCACCTCCACCTCCTCCACTCTTCTTCCTCTCTCCTCCTTCACCCCGTCGCAACCCAACCCAAGAACCCATGACGCCGCCTGCAATCCCTCATCGCCGTCTCCCTTGCCTTCACCGTCGACTTCGACCTCCTCACCCTCGTCCTCGCAACCACCACCTCCACTTCCTATCTTCAAACCCCGACACCATAACCACCACCACCATCACCTTCATCCCTGCACCTAAAAACCCTCAACCCTTACAGCCCAACCTCAACCCGACCTCTACCGCCAGAGATCACCCTAACACTGTCATCGCCTGCTCTGTCCTAAAACCCAGAGCCAAGCCAGAGCACCAAAACCCCAGACCGCACCTTCTTCTTCTTCTTTTTCTCTTTTCTTTTCTTGATTCTTGGTTTTTTCGGTAATCGCCGAAGTCGCGCACGTCACCGACAATCCGAGCGACCCAGTCGTCATCCTCATCTAGCATGGTCACGTCCATGAGTAGCCTAGTTCAGTTCTGTACGCACGTGGTTCGCATCGCGATGTTTACCCGACGTCGAACACGACGTACGCTCTCCGTCGTGAGATCCGATCAGGCAAGTTTATCTTGCTACATGCTATGTCAATATATTTATATCCATATGAATAAAAATATTACATGTATTTTAATTATGCATCCAATGTTATAGTTTTACCGTTTTTATGCCCGTACGTATCCGTACTGACAATTGCATATCAAATTACATGTCGGAACACCCTGATATCATTTCACTATTATATTATCATGACATGTTATCTATGTTGCATCATACGTAGTCATGGATACGTATACAGGTTATTATGGATAGACATATATGCATCCTGATATCCGTCGTGCTTACCGTGTTCAGATATTCATTACAGTTTTACATTGGGTATCCTTTTGATACATATAAACCACATGACATGTCCTGATACACTACTTGACTTGATACTTGATCTTGTTACTAATACCGACAATCCTGACTTGTTGTCCTGACGGACGTAACCTATTGTCTACATAGACAAAACATGTACCTGCTTGATCATGTGTTGCCATTAGTTCCATATTATAAATACCTGACTTGAACACATAACCTTAGGGGTAAGGAAAAATCAATAATGAAATCTGGCTTGTAACTCGACAGTTCGATGCTTATACTGATCAGTCTTTATGGGCTAGGTCAGCCCTGGGATGATGCTGCTGACATTATTCGTCTGTACATGTTACCTGTTTACTGTCTAGCGGCATGTCTCGGATTCAGCCCGAGAGTCTTGACCGTGGTCCCGGGCACGCACGGGATACTATTGAGTTATATCGACGATTCCATTAAATTGATTTCAAATACTTTAGAGTAGATAATGTTAGTTGTATGTATGCCCTATAGGCCATTATTGTATATGATTGTATATTATAGTGGATGCTTGGACATATATAGGGAGGAATTTCTTGCTCGACATGATAGTATGCTATCCGGTTACTCTTTATCTGAACATGTATACTTGTACTGTCTCTCTGATACATGTTGGTAAATCCCTTAGGATGTAGACTTGACTACCAGGATTATGATGCAGATCATACTAATGGGGCCAGGGTAGTCTACAAGTTCATCCATTAATTGTTCCTAGTCATGGGTGTATCAAGACGGGGCATCGATATTCCAGAGTAGACTAGCGTATATGTTTTTTGACCTATTTGATGGGCGATGGAAGATCCCACATCCATTGGTGTTTGACATCAAAGATAGTATACGGGTGCTCAGTGGAGACTGGGTACACTGAACAGGACTCGCCGAGAAATCCTAGATGGTATTATACCTATCGTTAAATAGCAGTTCTCTGGTGACACTAGTACAGGTTGGTCTGCAGACCCGAGATCATCATAGAGTCTTGTGTGTCTCCTACTGTGCTTTGATTTCCACCTTACAACGGCTCTACTGAGTCGTGCAAACAGATGGCTTTTGGGTACAGTCCCGAGACACATAGAGGCAATGAGAGATAGGAGGGGTTTTGTCTCTCCCGGTATTGGGGGTTGATATTGCGCTGTGCTGGATTGGCCATAACAGGAAGTCCCTGGCCAGGGCGGAAACCAAGATTTACTGGTAAGTGTTATCAGTAGTTTCTCGACCCGTTATGAGCCTCACATCGGCACGACTTATCAAGTTATTGGGGTCGAACGTTTACCACCCCCATACTCAATATGCGACATATCAAACGAAAAGACTGGACTATACAGTAGTGTTACTTATTGGATTCACGGGAGTATAAATAAGCTTGCTTGTTGATCTTTTGATCGCTCAATACCCGGGTAGCTGTTACGTCCAGCTAGTACCGCTGACGGCTTGTTGGTGACTGATATGATCATCACCTACTGCCGGCGTATTGACGGGTCTTTAAAGTCCTACACAGAGATTTCCTGGCTCAAGCAAAACGAAGTAGGCCATATATGTGATATGTGCGGGACCGAGATTGATACTTTTATGTGATACAGTATTCTAATCTCGCAATATAGCTTATATGTGATATAGCCGGATTATTGAATCAAGTGTTGATTCAATAATTTGATATTAGTCGGTTATATATAATACAGCCGGATTATTAAATCAAGTGTTAATTTAATAATTTAATATATAATTATATATTTGATATATTAATATATATTAACTAATAAAAGCTCACTTAAGAATTTCTTTTCTATAAATACATTTAAAATATATGTGATATATATAAATGTATTTATTTTATTTATATGTCATGCTACATGATACATACAACTTGGGTGTATGAGTGTATGAGACTCATACCGTATTAAAGATAATGTTGGGATTTATTTATTTAGGGAAAACCAAAATTAGGTGGAAATTAGCATGACTAATGAAGGCTTGAGAAGCTTGTAGAAGTCTTGACCTAATTCCATTAATTTTGTTTTTATCCTAGATATTTATTAACCTAACCATTATCCTTAGCCATGGTAAACTCTCTACAAAAGGATATGAGATATTCTTTCACCCATGGTTCACCATTAGTTCATCTTCTTCATCTTATTTTCCTCTCTTGGTTTTCTTGAGGTGAAGAAAGAAAAAGAGGAGAAATATTCTAAAGTGAGCAAAATTCCTACTTCATCAATCTATACCAAACTAGCCATTTAGTATAGGTTGTTTGCTTCCTTAATTCATCAATTAGTAAGAGGTAGCTTGAGTTAGAGTCTCCTCGACGTAAATCATCTTCGGCCTCGAAGATCTTTAAGCAAGCTCGTTCCTTTCGCCTAGTGGAGCCTAAGGAGAGTCCGGGACACCACTACTTGGATCGAAGGGACTAGTACACGGAGCTTTAAAAGTGAAGGACCGGTCTACAAAGGTTGTATTCCATATTCACTTAGAGTAATGTTAGATTACTTGCTGTAAAATCCTAATTCTCTAGTTCGATTCTTGGTTTGAGTTGATTAGCACACTAAAATTTTAAAATTGTATACTCGATGCATCTTTAAAACCTAGTAGTCGTGCTAAGGAACTCCAACATAGTATTAGTGCCAAGCTAGAGCATTAGGAGTCGTTTAGGCGAAGTTAAAGTGTTCGATCGTACTTCGAAACTCATTTTTAGCTCCCTCTCTGGAAATTTTTCAAAATGTTGGAATTTTTCATATTAAAAATATTCAGAAAATCATGCAGATTTTTCTATGGATCCACAAGAAGAACTAACTCCTAACTCGACTATATGACCACGGAACCACGGCCAAACCCTAGGATTTGCGGCGGTTCCGCGGCGCCGTTGGTGAGGCCAGGAACGACACTTCTTGTGTAGGTCCGTAGGTGCTTGTGGCATGTTCTGGGTATTTTTTTTCTGATGCTCAAGTGTTGAGCTCTCTGGGATTTGTTGGTATTTGTTGATTCGATCGAAATGTTTAACATCGTCTAGCTATCTGTGATTTGTGATACAATATTTGGAATCCACAATAATTATTTTTGTGAAAACTAGTTTATATCTTATAAATCTAGCAATTTAGTCTCAAATGATCGGTTGCCACGGGGTTTCGATTTGGATCAAAACTCCGTCGCAATCGCGTAGTGTACGCGGATACTCGCCGGGTAACATTACTAGATAGGCACGCCCCATAGCCCCGACCAAGTGACTGTAGGAGAACCCCGTTGCCAAAAGCATCCCCTCGGGTGCTCGCGGCCGCGGTGTTCCACCTAAGTGCACTTCGTCGACGGCATCGGGGGTGCGACTGTCTACTAAAGTTTCCGATGAGCATTCGATCAGGTTGTCGGGAATTTTGTTGAATTGCCCTACTGGTTATTGAAAAGTGTTTTCAATATCGAGACTAAAATGCGGGGTTTATAATGTTAGGCATGAAATTCGGAATATAAGATATTCCGGGTTTATGATGTCTAAGGAATTCACTTGGTTAGGCATGAAATCCGAAATATGTGATATTTCGGGTCTATAATGCCTAAGGATGTTGCGGATTCCAATTTTGTAGTTTTCACTTTCTTTTCTGCGATCGTAAGTGTAATATGTGGAGTATCACCGGTTTCGTTGCTATACGTCAACGACAATTGGGATACGCATATTTACTTACGTTGATGACATGTGATATTATGTGTTGCTGTGATATGTTATATTGGATTGTCGTGTTTGAATAGCTGGGGGTTTTTGCGTGAGATGAGAGTTTTTCATTTTCATTCATGTAAAAACTTGTATGTAATATTCTTTTATTAGGACACTTCCGGGTTGAGGATGATGTCACCATTGATGTATATTATTTATTTTTCCGCATTAGGATAGACCCAAGGCGGGAAGCATAAGTAACCGGGTTCTAGAGTCCAATGGGAGATCATGTCGAGGAGTCGAGTCCGGGTCTCCTAACTCTAGAATTGGTAGGGTTGCTTGCCGCTCTCGTAGGGGTCTAGGGATGTGGGCTTGGCTATTCATCATGACCGTGGAATCCGTATTTTTTACTGGCTTAATTTAAAACACGGACCTCCTAGTATATCCAATATTTCATATGTTGACTTCTGCTGCAATGTTCTGTGATGAGATTATATAACTGCGTGAGACGAATGCTTTATATTATATATATGATATATAATAAACGTTGCTTATGTTTTGCATCTACGCTAGTCCTTCCCCCGCTCTGCTGTTAGTTAACTAACTTAACGGTGAATGACGGGATCTCGTGGCGAATGCGGATGGCATAAGCGTACGTTGTATTTTCGTTTCTTTATCTGTGATATTTAGGAAGCATAAATGATGGGACTACATTAATGAGATTAATGAAAAGAAAAAGGAAACAAACCTACAAGATATTGTAGAATTGAATTTGAAACCAACTCGGCCTTTTTATGAAAAAGAAAGTTTCAAAATTGCGGAGCTTAAGCGACTCTTTTTAAAACTACTTGGTTCTACAACGAGATCAAGTTCAAAGCGTTAAAGGTTTTCTTAAAACCATCCGCAACCCTCCGTCATTTTAGGAAGTAGAGTACTTAGTATTCGTGCTACGTATGTTGAACATAGTCAAGGTGTAGTGTACGGTAGCTAAGTGATGTCTTCCTACACAGCATATGATGCGATTAATTAGGACATTCATGTGATTATATTGATCATAGGTCTAATTAATCACGAAATGACGGGTAGAACTTGAATAGTGCTTATGATATGTTGACCATAGCCAAGGTCATAAGTGCTAGGGGTAAAAACCAGATCGGGAATTTTAAGAGTTGAAATTTGCAATGAAATTGCATACCTTCTATATGATAGTTGGATCCCGATACCCACTGCGAGTAAAAGCTACTCCTGAGAGAGTTTTTGCACTTTACAATTAGCCGATCAAGTAGGTGACTAGAAAAGTGTCAACGGGGTTATGCCTCTGGAAAAACGAGGTTTATTTTAATTAGGTCCGTGCGAAAGCACGGGGAACCTCCCTCAAAGTACCGACACTGGCCTGGCCGAAAGATTGACGAACTTGTAGGGTATAATTAATCCCGGTTAGTCTTACTTTTTAGGGTTTGATGGAAGATTTGATAAAAAACAGTAGGAGCCATCCTGATTAGATAAAATAATAACCAATCTAATCTTGCAAGAGCATAGCAGGTGTTTTCTTCTCTCTCTCTCTAGGTAGAGACCGTGACATGCCTTAATCAAGATAATAATATAGATATATTGACCGAACCCGCTTATTATACTGAGCTGGGGAACGTTGGTTCCGCTCTATCTTATAATTGTTATAAGTCTGAGCAGGAAATAGTAGAATATCCGGATTCCTACGCCACCCAAACGAGGAATGGGCATGTTGATGCATCTTCTTCGGGTGTGTTTGTCATCGAGAACTATTTCTCAGTACACTCTACGTTCTGGGTATTAGATACTGGATCAGGATCCCACATATGTAATATGTTATATGGGCTAAAGAAAGGTAGGCAACTGAGAAAGGGTGAACATTCTCTAGAAGTAGGGAATGGTGCAAGTGTTGCAGCCAAAACAGTTGGCGAATATCACCTTGTATTACCAACTGGTAATACATTGATTCTGAACGAATGTTATTACATACCGAACCTGATATGCAATATTATATCAGTTTCTTTATTAAGTAAAGAAGGATATAATTTTTTATTGCAGGATAATATTATGAACATTTTCCTAAATCAAAAGTTGATTGGATCAGGCACGTTATGTAATGGCATATATGTTCTAAATCAAACTACAGTTCTTAACGTACAGAACACACACAAGAGAAAGAGTTCAGAAATGAACAAATTCTTCTTGTAGCATTGTAGACTAGGTCATATCAATGCGACACGGCTAACTAAGTTGTATAGAGATGGATATTTAAATCATTTTGAATTTACATCATATAAAACTTGCCAGTCATGTCTCAAAGGTAAAATGACCAAAACTCCATTTACTGGACACGGAGAAAGAGCTACCGAATTCTTGGGACTGATACATAGTGATGTATGTGGTCCCATGTTTACACATGCCAGGATTGGTTCCTCGTACTTTATTATATTCACTGACGATCTCTCAAGATTCGGACATGTGTTCCTGTTGAAACACAAGTCTGAAGTTTTTGAGAAATTCAAAGAATATAAGTATGAAGTTGAGAACCAGACGGGTAAAAGTATTAAAATCCTTCGATATGATCGGGAAGGAGAATACTTGAGCACGAAGTTTCTGGATTATTTAAAAGAGAATGGGATTCTCTCTCAGTTTACTCCTCCGTATACACCATAGCACAACGGTATATCGGAGCGGAGAAACCGCATCCTATTAGATATGGTACGCTCTATGATGAGTACCGCTGAGTTACATGTTTCCTTTTGGGGTTATACGCTTGAGACAGCCGCGTACCTATTGAATAGAGTTCCAACCAAATCAGTGCCTACCACTCCATATGAGATATAGAATGGAAAGAGACCATGTCTTAATGTGTTAAGATATGTGGTTGTCCGGCCTATGTTGAAAGGCAAAATCCGGACAAGCTCGAGGCAAGATCGGTTCTGTGTAAGTTTGTTGGATATCCCAAACATTCGTGAGGGTATATATTCTACCAAACCGAGGAAAAAAAGGTGTTTTGTTTCTCGGCATGCCACCTTTTTAGAAAAATGAATTTCTTGAAAAACAAATTAGTGGTCATGAGGTAGAACTGGAAGGAGTTCCAGCTATACAAACTACAGCTGATGATTTGGTAGAACTGGAGGATTCAATAGTTCCCAACGAACCTCAGCCACTCCGCTGATCTAGTAGGGTTTCTCATCCACCTGAGAGATACTACGGTTTTCTCAATGATAGTGAGAGCAAGGATTGCATCATGGAAGATGATGACCCAACTAGCTTCGAGCAGACCATCACGAGTGGGGACTCTGTGAAATGGCTGGATGCAATGTGATCTGAGATAGAATCCATGTACACCAACAAAGTATGGACTTTGGAAGCTGCACCTGAAGAGGTAAAACCCATCGGGAACAAGTGGATCTTGAGAAGATTCTTGGTGTAGATGGAAAAGTTGAGATTTTCAAAGCTAGACTTGTAGCAAAAGGTTTTCATCAATAACCAGGTATGGATTTTGATGAAACCTTTTTTCCAGTGGCAATGCTTAAGTCCATCCAGATCCTACTTGCCATTGCTGCATACCATGACTATGAAATCTGGTAGATGGACGTCAAGACCGCTTTTCTAAATGGTGATTTAGAAGATAGCATGTACATGATACTGCCAGGGGGCTTCGTAGACAGTGGAAGCAGCGGAAAGGTGTGCAAGTTGCTCAAATAAATTTACGGATTAAAGAAGGTATCACGGAGTTGGAACATCTGTTTTGATGTGGTAGTCAAAGAGTTTGACTTCATAAAAAACGTAGATGAACCTTGTATATACAAGAGTGTTGTAGAGAGTAAAGTTGTCTTCCTCGTATTGCATGTGGATGACATACTCTTGATAGGAAAAGGTGTTCCTATACTACACTCGGTCAAGCTCTTCTTATCACTAAGTTTCTCCATGAAGGATCTGGGTGATGCCTTCTACATCCAGTGATTAAGATCTATAGAGATAGATCTAAGAGGATGTATCATACTCACTAGGTGTAGTGAGTAGGTGTTAATCAGATCCTGAGGAGAAACACTGGATAGCTGTGAAGAACATTCTTAAGTACTTGAGAAGAACTAAAGAAATGTTCTTGGTAACGGTGAACTCCATGTAGAGTCCTTTACCGATTTAGGCTTTCAGAATGATAAGGTCGACTGTAAGACAGTCTCGAGTTTTGTTTTTACCCTCAGTGAAGGGATAGTATGTTGGAAGAGTTCCAAGCTAAATACCACGGAAGACTCAACGATAAAGGGTGAATATATCGCTGCCAACGATGCTACCAAAGAGGCTATCTGGATATAGATGTTCATGAGATGAACTTGGTTTCTACCATTGTGGTGACAATGGAGCTATGGCTTTAGCCTAGGAACCCCGGTCTCATCAGTGATCCAGACATATTCTTGGGCAGTATCACCTGATCAAGGAGATGGTTGATCTCCGGGCGATCGAGGTCAGGAGAGTTGAGACAAAGAATAACACGGCGGATTCACTCACGAAGGCCTTTCCCAAGAGAGACTTTAAGGGATGTTGGGTAAGAGATACTACAACAACTGGCCTTAGTGCAAGTGGGAGATTGTTAGTTGTATGTATGTCCTAGAGGCCATTATTGTACATGATTGTATATTATAGTGGATGCTTGGACATATTTAGGGAGGACTTTCTTGCTCGACATGATAGTATGCTATCTGATTGCTCTTTATCTTAACATGTATACGCGTACTGTCTCTCTGATACATGTTGGTAAAGCCCTTAGGATGTAGACTTGATTGCTAGGATTATGATGCAGATCATACTAGTGGGGCTAAGGTAGTCCATAAGTTTATCCTTTAATTGTTCCTATTTGTAGGTGTATCGAGACGGGGCATCGATATTCCAGAGTAGACTAGTGTATGCATTTCTTGACCCATTTGATGGGCGATGGATGATCCAATATCTATTGGTGTTTGACATCAAAGATAGTATAAGGGTGCTCAATGGAGACTGGGTACACTGCACAGGACTCGCCGAGAACTCCTAGATGGTATTATACCTATCGTCAGATAGCAGTTCTCTGGTGACACTGGTACAGGTTAGTCTGTAGGCCCGAGATCATCATAGAGTCTTGTATGTCTCCCACTGTGCTTTGATTTCTACCCTGCCACAGCTCTACTGAGTCGTGCAAACAGGTGGCTTTTGGGTATTGTCCCGAGACACTTGGAGGCAATGAGAGATAGGAGGGGTTTCGTCTCTCCCGGTATTGGGGGTTGATGTTGTGCTGTGCTCGATTGGCTATAACAGGAAGTCCCTGGACAGGGCGGAAACAGAGATTTACTGGTAAGTGTTATAAGTAGTTTCTCGACCCATTATGAGTCTCACATCGGCACGACTTATCAAGTTATTGGGGTCTGACATTTACCACCCCCAGACTCGATATGCGACATATCAGACGAAGAGACCGGACTGTACGGTAGTGTTACTTATTGGATTCACAGGAGTATGAACAAGCTTGCTTGTTGATCTTCTGATCGCTCAATACCCGGGTAGCCGTTACGTCCAGCTAGTACCGCTGACGGCTTGTGGGTGAGTGATATGATCATCACCTACTGCCGGCGTATTGACGGGTCTTTAGAGTCCTACACAAAGATTTCCTGGCTCAAGCGAAACGAAATAGGGCACATATGTGATATGTGCGGGACCGAGATTGATACTTGTATGTGATATGATATTCTAATCTCGCGATATAACTTATTTGTGATATAGCTAGATTATTGAATCAAGTGTTGATTCAATGATTTGATATTAGTCGGTTATATATGATATAGCCAGATTATTAAATCAAGTGTTGATTTAATATATAATTATATATTTGATATATTAATATATATTAACTAATATAAGCTCACTTAAGAATTTCTTTTCTACAAATACATTTAAAATATATGTGATATATATAAATGTATTTATTTTATTTATGTGTCATGCTAGATGATACATAGAACTTGGATGTATGAGACTCATACCATATTAAAGATAATGTTGGGATTTATTTATTTAGGGAAAACCAAAATTAGGTGGAAATTAGCATGGCTAATTAAGGCTTGATTAGCTTGTAGAAGTCTTGACCTAATTCCACTAATTTTGTTTTTATCCTAGATATTTATTAATATAACCATTATCTTTAGCCATGGTAAACTCTCTACAAAAAGATATGAGATATTCTTTCACCCATGGTTCACCATTAGTTCATTTTCTTCATCTCATTTTCCTCTCTTAGTTTTCTTGAGGTGAAGAAAGAAAAAGAGAAGAAATATTCTAAAGTGAGCAAAATTCCTACTTCATCAATCTATACGAAACAAGCCATTTAGTATAGATTGTTTGCTTCACTAATTCATCAATTAGTGAAGAGGTATCTTGAGTTAGAGTCTCGTCGACGTAGATCATGTTCGGCCTCGAAGATCTTTGAGTAAGTTCGTTCCTTTCGCCTAGTGGATCCTAAGGAGAGTCCGGGACTCCACTACTTGGATCGAAGGGACTACTACACGGAGCTTTAGAAGTGAAGAACCGGTCTACAAAGGTTGTATTCCTTGTTCACTTAGAGTAATGTTTGATTACTTGCTATAAAACCCTAATTCTCTAGTTCGATTCTTGGTTTGAGTTGATTAGCACACTAAAATTTTAAAATTGTATACTCGATGCATCTTTAAAACATAGTAGTCGTGCTAAAGAACTCCAACAGATAACCCAGTAGCACATTTAGATTACTCATCGCACTTCACATACACATACACACCTCACTATTATATTCATGTTGTTGATTTATATTCATGCCTGTATATCTAGTTACATCCTGGTTATTACTATTGTTTGATATTATGACGAACTGACGTCTGGGTTTTGCATGGTCTAGTTCCTCTATCTTTATTGGAGGCTGAACATGAGTACTTTAGCCGACAAGTCGAGCAGTAAGGATTGTGTTTAGTTTAGTTTTTTCCGCACTTTTATTTCTTGATGTGAGCTCATATTGGAACGTATTTTTTCAAATGTTGTTATTGAATATTATTATCATTTCCGCTTATATATATTTTCTTGACTCTTTATTCTGGTAAATGGACATGTATTAGATAGATTTTATATTTTACTATTCTTGATATCCTATAGGCAGCCATAATGTGACTGTGGAGGGATGTTTCCTAACCACAGGTAGCATGGTTCGCTCTGTCACGTGTCGTAGTTAGCGCACTCTGGGAAGCGGGACGTGATAGGGTTTGTTTGGTATCAGTGCATAGGTTTTAGGTTAGCTGGGTTTGGTTTCTTTTGTAGTTGGGTATTGGATCAAATACAATAATCAGGAAACCCAGAATTTTAGGAACATGTCATGCTACATTATTGTCTTGTGATTCGAATTCTTGAATCTTTTCCTTCTCTTAAACTCTTTTATCTCAACGATTTAGAAACGACTTTGCATCTCGGCTTGGAATCCTTTTGGTTCCTTATTGTTTCTCCCATCTTATTCTCTCGATTCTATTATAGAATTTAGGCGACTTGAATGGAGTTATGTAGTTCTAACTATGTACCGCGGCATGGTTACAATGCGGTACTCTATTTAGGTAAGCTGGAGTCCTATTTCGATTCATTTTCTTGACTTATGGTCGTTGTATTAGCTTGTTTTCTCTCGGCGTCATTACTTACAAGTTTATGTCTTATTGTGAGCTTGAATCCAGCAACTACGATATATTTTTCCTCTCGTCCCATAAGAACCAATCTGTTTGTGTTTCAAAGAATAAGGAGAAACACAGGAGAAGTTTTTGATGATTGCAGTAGTTCGAGATTAACCCCGGCAGGAGCTGGTACAGACCGCTTCAAAGACGATCAGATGTATGATATTTGATTGAAGAAGTTTTGACAGACCCGCCTCAAATTATCAGAGTAGCACAGTGTAAGAGTGGTGGGCTAATAACCCACAAGTTTTAGAACAAACTTGCAAATTCATAATGAAGGAAACTGTTTATTGAAGGGTGAAGTTCGTAAACAAGTTGCAAATGAAGTGCTGATAGCAGTTCAGGATTTCATGGATGTGTTCAAGGACATCTCGAGTTTACCGTCTAAACGAGATGTGGAGTTTGCGATTGATCTTATTCCTGTAGCAGTGCCAATTCGAAGGCTTATTATCCGATGGCACCGGTGGAACTGGAAGAGGTAAAAAGACAAGTATCCGAATTACTAAAGAAGAGTTGGATTCACAGCAATGGTTCACCGTGGAAAGCTCCAGTTCTTCTAGTCAAAAAGAAAGATGGCACATGGAGGATGTGCATCGACTATCGAGAGTAAAATCGGGTGACTATTAAGAACAAATACCCAATCTCTCGCATAGGCGAATTATTCGATCAACTCAATGGCGCGAGAGTAGTCTCGAAGTTGGATTTATGATCAGGGTATCATCAAGTTCGGGTGAAAGAAGAAGACATTTGCAAGACAGCGTTTTGAACTCGATATAGGCATTACGAGTATTTAGTGATGCCATTTGGAGTTACTAATGCACCAGCAATATTTATGGACTTAATGAACCGAATCTTTTCACCATATCTAGATCATTTCGTAGTAGTGTTTATTGACGATATTTTGGTTTATTCGAGAGCAAAGAAGAGCATGAAGAACACTTGAGAATCGCACTGCAAATGTTGAGACGAGAAAAGTTATTTACTAAAATGAGCAAGTGCGAGTTTTGGCTCGAAGAAGTGAAGTTCTTCGGTCATGTTGTATCCGGAGATGGAATTGTCGTTGACTTTGAAAAAATTGCAGTTGTTCATGATTGACCACTTCCAAAGAACGTAAAGGAGATCAGAAGTTTTTTTGGGCTCGCCGGATACTATAGAAGGTTCACGGAGAACTTCGCTTGAATAGCAGAACAATTGACCAAGCTAACATGAAAGGAGGTACCATTCACATGGACCGAGAAGTATGCGTCAGCTTTTGAAGTGTTGAAGCAAAGATTGACCACCGCTCCTATTCTGACCGTGCCAGACAGTTCCGGAGGGTTGGTTATTCACAGCGACGCATCTGGAAAAGGCTTGGGATGTGTTCTAATACAGCGTGGGAAGGTCATAGCTTATGCGTCAAGATAATTAAAGACTCATGAGAAGAACTACCCAACTCATGATCTGGAGTTAGCAGCAGTGATTTTTGCTCTAAAGATTTGGAGACACTACTTATTGGGTGAAAGGGTAGAAGTATTTACCGATCACAAAAGCCTAAAATATATGTTCACACAAAAAGAGCTCAACATGAGATAACGTAGATGGTTGGAGCTGATGGCTGACTATGATCTTGATCTAAAATACCATCTGGGAAAAGTTAATGTAGTGCCGGATAAGCTAAGTCGGCTGCCAGCGATACGGATGTTGACTGCACAAAAGGAGATTATAGATGATTTTCAGAGATTCGAATTGGAGATTGTACTACCGAATTCTTTGGAACAGTTGATGCAGTTGCAAGTACAGTCATCCTTGATCGATAACATTAAAGCAACGTGGTCGTACGATCCAAGATTGCAAAATTTTCGAGAACAAGTAAAAGCGGGACTTCGAACGGACTTGTTAATTCATGAAGATGGTTCATTACAATATGGTAGTCATTTATGTGTGCCTAAAGGAGATGTTTGAGAAGAAGTCATGAAGGAGGCTCATAGTTCCGCGTATTCAGTACACCCGGGAGGCACAAAGATATACAGAGATCTACGACAACATTTCTGGTGGGAAGGCATGAAAAGGGAGATTGCTCGCTATGTATCGAAGTGCTTGGTGTGTCAGCAAGTCAAGGCTGAACATCAAAAGGTAGCTGGTTTGTTGCAATCACTTCTGATTCCTCAATGGAAGTGGGAACATATAACCATGGATTTCGTGACAGCTTTACCACGGAGTCCAAGGGGCAATAATGCAGTTTGGGTGATTGGTGATCGATTGACCAAGGCAGCTCATTTTATGCCGTTTCGAATTGGTCAGTCGATGGAGGCTTTAGCAGAGCGGTACATGCAGGAGATTGTGAGATTGCATAGAGTACCTGTGAGCGTCGTTTCCGATCGTAATACTCGATTTCTATCACACTATTGGAGGAGTCTACAAGAAAGTTTAGGAACTCGCTTGAAATTTAGCACGGCCTATCATCCTTAAACAGATGGCTAGTCTGAAAGAACGATCAAAACTCTTGAAGATATGTTAATGGAATGCATGTTAGACTTCAAGGGTTCATGGGAGGATCATTTACATTTAGTGGAGTTTTCATACAACAACAGTTTTCAGGCAACTACAGATGGCTCCATTCGAAGAATTGTACGGTCGTAAGTGTCGCTCGCCTGTTTGTTGGGACTATGTTAGAGAAAGAAGATTTTTAGGACCGTAACTTATTGTGCAAACTGTGGAGAAAGTTAACTTGATCCGTAATCATATGAAGGCAGCGCAAGATCGGCAGAAAAGTTGGGCCGATACAGGACGAAGACCTCTGGAGTTCGCAGTTGGTGATCTTGTATTCTTGAAAATATCACCGACCAGAGGAGTGATTCGATTTGGTAGTTGAGGCAAGATTAGTCCTCGATTTGTGGGGCCTTTCAGTATTACCGAGCGTGTTGGAGAAGTAGCATATCGATTGGCGTTACCACTATCCTTGGCGAGTGTTCATGTCGTGTTTCATGTATCTCAACTCCATAAGTATGTTCGAGATGAGACATACGTACTAAATCATTCGGAACCGACAGTAAGGGAGGACTTGACATACGAAGAATGACCGATGGTGATTGTAGATCGAAAAGAAAAGGTCCTCAAGAACAAGTTTATCCCGCTAGTACTTGTTTTATGGGAGAATCTTTCGTAAGGAGAATCAACTTGGGAACGAGAAGACGAGATTCGACAGAATTTTCCACACTTATTTTCTTAGATTCATGTTTTTTTGTTCCGGTAATTTCGAGGACGAAATTATTTTGTAGTTGGGTATAATGTAACACCCTAGTTCATTTGTACCATAATTTATTTGGGTTTTCCTAATATTGTGGCTATTTCTTGATTATTATTTGTTTTGGGTGCGGATAGTGCATTTGGTATATGTGTTTAATATCCAATCAGACCCGCATGCTTGAAACCCCTTATGGATCTAGATTACGTCATATCCTTACTAGTAAAGAGGATCCGTGCACACATATATGTTCTATATGCATGTATCATATATTTAGCATCTACATACATTTTAAATAATACAAATATAACCAAATATAATATTTTAAATACCCAGCATGGCCTGCATCATACCCTATACCCTATGGCTACATCCTGACATCGTGTTCTTGTCCCGTTTAGTGAAACGGACTCGTTTGGATCGCTACGTGCATTTACATGTATCCGTTCTTGGGGTTATGCATTTTCTCTAACCGGACATCGCATTATGGTTTTGGTTGATACATATAGATTTTTAGACACAACCCGGATATTTTTCGTAGTATTTTTGTATTAGCTATAAAACCCTAGATTTTATATTATAATATTTCATATATTAAACAGTTAATATATATTTATATAACTAAAATATTTTTCTAAAATCCTCAAATCCATCTCTCTCTCTCCCCCCGGCCCCTCTCTCTCTCTCTTTCCACTATCTCTCTCTCTCTCTCTCTCTCTTCACGCAGTCTCTCTTTCTCTCCTCCTCTGTATATATATTTTTTAAACCAAAAATTTTACACACCTCTCTATCCCTCTTCCTCACCTCTCTTGTTTCCTCGCAACAGAAAACCCAACCCTAGCCACCTTCGCCTTCGTTGTCGATGACCTCCCTCACCATCTCCTCACCCTCATCGGCATCTTCTCCACTCTTCTTCCTCTCTCCTCCTTCACCCCATCGCAACCCAACCCAACCCAAGAACCCACGATGTTGTTTGCAATCCCTTATCGCTGTCGCCTTCACCGTCGACCTTGACCTCCTCACCCTCATCCTCGCAACCACCACCTCCACTTCCTTTCTACAAACCCCCGACACCACCACCATCACCTTCATCCCTGAACCCAAGAACCCGTAACCCCTACAGCCTGACCTCGACCCGAACTCCACCGCCAGAGATCACCCTGACACCGTCTTCACCTTCTCTGTCCTAAAACCCAGAGCCAAGCCAGAGCATCACAGCCCCAGACCACACCTTCTTCTTCTTCTTCTTCTTCTTCTTCTTCTTATTCTTCTTCTCTTTTCTTTTCTTGATTCTTGGTTTTTCTGGTGATCGCCGGAGCCGTGCATGTCGCCGATGATCCGGGCGACCCAGTCATCGTCCTCATCCAGCATGGTCACGTCCTTGAGTAGCCTGGTTCAGTTCTGTACGCATGTGGTTGGCATCGCGACATGTTATCTAGGTTGCATCATACATAGTCATGGATACGTATACAGGCTATTACGGATAGACATGCATCTTGATATCCTCTGTGCTTACCGTGTTCAGATATTCATAACAGTTTTACATTGGGTATCCTTCTGATAAATACACACCACATAACATGCCCTGATACACTACTTGACTTGATACTTGATCTTGTTACTAATGCCGACAATCCTGACTTGTTGTCCTGACGGACGTAACCTGTTGTCTACATAGACAATACTTGTACATGCTTGATCCTGTGTTGGCATTAGTTCCATATTATAAATACCTGACTTGAACACATAACCTTGCGGGTAAGGGGAAATCAATAATGAAACCAGACTTATAATTCGACAGTTCGATACTTATACTGATCAGTCTTTACGGGCTAGGCCAGCCCCGGGATGCTGCTGCTGACATCATTTATCTGTACATGTTACATGTTTACTGCCTAGCGGCACGTCTTGGATTCAGCCCGAGAGTCTTGACCGTGGTCCCGGGCACGCACGGGATACTATTGAGTTACATCGACGATTCCATTAAATTGATTTCAAATACTTTAGAGTAGTTAACCCAGTAGCACATTTAGATTACTCATTGCACTTCACATACACATACACACCTCACTGTTATATTCATGTTGTTGATTTATATTCATGCCTGTATATCTGGTTACATCCTAGTTATTACTATTGTTTGATATTATGACGCACTTGTAGGGTGTTTTTCGTCACCCTATTGAGATGGGAATGCGTGTGCACTTATTAGGCGCATTACAGATTCCCCCTGTCTAGGTTAGGCTGAGATTTAATGATTGTGGAGATCCAAATCTCCAGCAACCGCGGACTAAGCTGCCGTTAATTACCCCTCGTCTTTGGAGCGAGCGAACCTCCGATTAACGGGTTAAACTGGTCATGCGAACTCAATGTGCAGTGTTGTGTTTTGAAGGGGTTTTGGATATATCGGGGGCCCCGCAGAGTTTTTACGGGGGTCCCGCTACCCGGATAGCGGGCTAGGGGTCAAGGGAGCTAGCAGCACCCTTGCGAGGTGCGGGACAGCGCTCCGTTAGAAATTTTTTTCTAACAGGAACAATATCATAGAGTATGTGCGTGTGTGTATATGTGTGTGTGTGTGTGTGTAAAGGGAAAGGGTATCCAAAGGATGCGTGGGAGAAGGCGCTTTGGGCGCTAGCGCCCTAGCGCCCCACGTGCCAGGCACGTGGACGCTCGGGCGCTAACGCTTTGAGCGCCAGGGCGCTAGCGCCCCACGTGCCAGGCACGTGGGCGCTCGGGCGCTAGCGCTTTGAGCGCCAGGGCGCTAGCGCCCCACGTGCCAGGCATGTGGGCGCTCGGGCGCTAGCGCTTTGAGCGCCAGGGCGCTAGCCCCTCACGTGCCAGGCACGTGGGCGCTCGGGCACTAGCGCTTTGAGCGCAAGGGCGCTAGCGTCTCACGTGCCAGACATGTGGGCGCTCGGGAGGCAAAAGGGACTTGGTCCCTGCAATGGGAGTTGTACTCTCAGAAAGAAACACTTATTATTTTGTATATATATGAGGAGTTAAACTTCTAGGATATTTTGAAGCTGGTGAAGGGGGATTCTCCCCTTGAGCCCTAGATCTTCCCCAAAGTGGGGTTTCTAGAGATGGGTCTCCTCCTTCTTCCTGTCGTTTGGCCGGATCTTGGAGAAAGGGGGTGAGATTTAAAAATCTCCCCCTTTTGAGATCTAATGGAAGATCTGAGTTCCCCTTTGTGGGTTTTGTGGTGAAAAACTATTTAGTTTTATAAAAGGAAGAGTAAAACTCTTGATTTAATTCAAAAGAAAGAAGAAGGTTTTAGAATCTTGAGGAAGGAGAAGATCACAGATCTTGATGCTCTTTTTGGGAAAGAGAAAAAGTTGTCGAGATATTTCATTATCTTTGCCTTTATAGGCTATATATTCTACATATAGCCCCTTGGGATTCACAAAATGGCATTTTGCCCATCACATGGCTCATGTGCCATTTCTTTTTGCACATAAGCCATGGGCTTTACAAAAATTCGGTTTTATGCCCATTCATGCATAAAAATTCATATAAAAATTATTTATTACATGATTTCATCTTGGCATGGAGGGAGGCCGGCCGCTTCATGTTCGGACTTAACCTGGGTATGGACCCGCTTGATCTGGGCTTGGGCCCACTTGGTTTGGGGTTGACCTTGACTTTGACTTGGTCAACTGGGGTGCAATTTTCGACCCCAACAAAGTACCCCCATCAATAAATGCACACCACATATGTGGGTCGTGTGGATGAAATTGATGGATATTTTTTTGCGTGGAGGCGACTTGCTTTGGTTCCTACTTTTGGGATGCACTGCCCTTTTAACGACATGGACGGTCGACGCTTGACGCGTTTCTGAGATGGAGTGCCTGTGATAGATATTTCTCTGGCCCGGAGTGATTTGGTAGACGTGCCCCCGGCACGGAGTGTCGCTGGTCAACGTTTCCCCGAGGCGGAGTGTCTGTTGGTTGACGTGTCCCCGACACAGAGTGTCTTCTTGATGTTCCCCGAGGCGGAGTGTCGGATGGTTGACGTGTCTCCGGCACGGAGTGTCTACTGGCTGATGTGTCCCCGGCACGGAGTGTCTGCGTTGGACGTTTCCCCGAGACGGAGTGTCGCTGTTGGACGTTTCCCCGGTACGGAGTGTCTGTTTGTAACGTTTCCCTAGTACGGAGTGTCACTGGTCGATGTTTCCCCGAGACGGAGTGTCTGTAGTTGACGTGCCCCCGGCACGGAGTGTCTGCTTGACATTTCCCCGAAGCGGAGTGTTGGCTGGTTGACGTGTCCCCGGTACGGAGTGTCTGCTTGACGTGTCCCCGAGACGGAGTGTCGCTGTTGGACGTTTCCCCGGTACGGAGTGTCGCTGTTGGACGTTTCCCCAGTACGGAGTGTCGCTGGTCGACGTTTCCCCGAGGCGGAGTGTCGGCTGGTTAACGTGTCCCTAAGACGGAGTGTCTGCTTGACGTTTCCCCGTTACGGAGTGTCGTTGTTGGACGTTTCCCCAATACGGAGTATCGCTGTTGGATGTTTCCCTGGTACGGAGTGTCGCTGGTCAACGTTTCCCCGAGGCGGAGTGTCGGCTGGTTGACGTATCCCCGAGATGGAGTGTCTGCTTGACGTTTCTCTGAGGCGGGGTGTCGCTGTTGGACATTCCCCGGTATGGAGTGTCGCTGGTCGACGTTTCCCCGGGGCAGAGTGTCGGTAGTCGACGTGCCCCCGACACGGAGTGTCTGCTTGACATTTCCCCAAGGCGGAGTGTCGGCTGGTTGATGTATCCCCGAGACGGAGTGTCTGCTTGACGTTTCCTCGTTATGGAGTGTCGTTGTTGGACATTTCCCCGGTACGGAGTGTCGGTCGACGTTTCCTCGAGGCGGAGTGTCTGTTGTTTGACGCAGAGGTCGATGTTGGAATTGGTTGGTTTGATTTGTTCGATTTGAGTTGCCATCAGCATCGCTACACTGGAATATGGTACCGGGAGCGAATCATCATCTGTCATGAGAGGATTTGGGAATTGGTTTTCTGTCGGCATCTGCATTACTGCACTGGAATAATGCAAGGAGCAACTCATCATTTGCCCCGGGAGGATTTGGGAATTGGTTTTTGTTTGGCATCTGCATTGCTGCACTGGAATAATGCCAGGAGCAACTCATCATTTGCCCCGGAAGGATTTGGGAATTGGTAGCTTAGGAGACAGGTTTAGATCCCTATCACCTAAGGCTTTTCAATTTTATGGGCCGTAAGGGTCCCATAAAAGCATTTTCTCCCTACGAGTCGAAAGGATCTCGTAGGTGTTTTTTCTCGTTAGGAGTCGTGGGGACTCCTAAGTGTATTGCTCCTTTGTGAGTCGTAAGGATCTCACGCGGGAATTTTCTCCTCACAAAGTCGAGAGGACTTTGCGAGTGCATTTCATCTCTTTTTCACGAGTTTGCGCCCTTTCGGGTTTTCACAAACTCGCCGGCAGTCCTGCTGTTTTTACTCACGGAGCCCTTTCGGGTTTTCATCCGTGCCCATTTTGCTTGTGGACATACCTTCTTTTTTTCCTTTTTTTTTGAATCTTCACCGCCGGCGGGACTTTGAATGTGGTCTCGCCGGTAGGACTTGAGAGAGATTGGGATCGTTTTACGCCCGTGGATTGTATACGGTTTTGCAGGATGTATAATCCAGACCGTAGGGCCGGAAAAATTTCGGGACTTTGTTGGCATCTGCATCGCTGCACTGGAATATGGTACCAGGAGCGACTCATCATTCGCCATTAGGGTATGAGAGTTGGAATTTGGTTGGCGTCTGCATCGCTGCACTGGAATATGGTACCAGGAGCGACTCATCATTCGCCACTTGGGGATTGGGGAGCGATGGCTTAGGAGACAGGTTTAGATCCCTATCACCTAAAGCTTTTCAATTTTATGGGCCATTGTTCATATCATAATATTGCATTATTATATTCCCCATTCTTATGCATTTTACAAATAAACAGGTGCTTTTGACCCATGTCTGCTACATAGTACAGGTTACAGGTTCTCGGAACAAAAACAGTGAAAAAGATAAAAGACGATGCAAAAGTGAGACTACGACCAACAAATAGAAGGATCTTGATCAAGCCTACACGAAGATCAGTTCACAAAGTATAAGGCAGTGCAAGGTTAAAAACTTCTACACAAAGCGAACGGTTAAAGTCCACTACATTACTCACTGTGGAGATCTGGAAGAGACACAGAAGACATTCTAAAGAACCAACTGAAGAAACAGGAAGAGAAATACAGCCAAAAGTGTCACAGAAAAATTCAGCATTCAAGACCTCCAATTGGCCGCGGAATCGCGGCCAAACCTGGCCTGCGGCCGCGGTTCCGCGGCCGTGCTGAGCCCGTAGTGGCAAAATTTTTTACCAAAATGCTTGGCGGCGCTGACTAGTCTTCCTAGGGGTATTTTTGTAAAAGCATACATACGCGATTGTAAACCTAAGGTTTTCTATGTCCTATAAATAGAGACCCAAATGCTTGTATTAGGTCATGCCTCCTTTCATTAATAAAATTCAGATTTCTTTTGGAGAGCATCGATACCTCTTTTCATTTCAGCTATTCAGATCTGACAAGTCTTGTGTAAATGTTTGGAGAGAGCCATCAAGTAAGTAGTTTTATTTAATTGCCTTAGTATAGATCTTTAATTCCTTGCCCTAGATAGATATATAGCATGTTCTTCAATTCCCTAATGAGCGAGTAGTCTCCTCGCTTGTTAGGGTTAGCTTTGGGGAAGGCTTTTGAGAGATGAAGATCTCTCATCCCTTTCTTGCCCATCACATATAATCAATAGGACTCCATGCATACATGCACACACCGCTCCCTACGGTACCCTATCCCACGAGGTAGCGGTGATACCGTAGTATAAAGGCCCGGTTGAGCGTGTTTTCCATGGAGGTTAGGGTAAGGATTGATAAAGGAAGGACAAGAACCTAGAGGAAAAAATATCTTCCCGAATGGTTCTAATCCCCTTTATTAATAATTACCATAACACCTCATAGATCTTAATTTGGGTATAGAAAGCGGTGAGATTTATTTACATTTCCAAACCTACCCTAAACCTAACCCTAGCAAGATTTAGATCTAGATAGATTTAGTTTTTAGATTTAATCAATAAGATCCGACACCCATCGGAATTAACTCGTAAGAGCGATTAGGAAATTCACAAAATCCCTGTGGACCGACCCGTACTCACCGGCTAGCTACCAAGCGACGCCGTTCTTGATTGCGGTTATATAAATTCTTTGATTCATCTTTTAAAAGCGCATAAGCTAGTTAAAATCACTCAATCAGCTGTAAAGGTCCCATAAAAGCATTTTCTTCCTACGAGTCGTAAGGATCCCGTAGGTGCATTTTCTCCTTAGGAGTCATGAGGACCCCCAAGTGTGTTTTTCCTTTGTGAGTCGTGAGGATCCCATCAAGGTTTGTTCTCCTCATGTATCGTGAGGACACATAAGTGGGTCTTCCCAATGGAGCATAATTCCGAGGGCGGAGACCAGCCGCGTAACTAGTGATTGCGGTGGGGCATGGGCATGGTGAGAATTATTTGAGCCCGTGGATTGTATATGGTAGTCAATTTGGGGACTAACCGTAGGGCAGGAGAATTTTGGGAAATTGAATTTTGGTCGGCGTCTGCATCGCTGCATTGGAATATGGTACCAGGAGCGACTCATCATTCGCCACCTTTTTTTTACCGCGATTGCTCTATCATTTCAGCTTTTCATATCGCGACGGTCGCGATTGCCCTATCATTTCGGCTATTTATTCACAGTTGCCCCATCAATTCGGCTTTTATTTTATTTTATTATTATTTATTTATTTTTTATTTACACATTTTTTTACATTTCCAGTTTAACGACTTAGAGGTCGATTGTTCCCAGTTTAACGACGTGGTGATAGTTTGTTCCCAGTTTAAAGACTTGGTGGTCTGGGGTTTTCTTATCCCAGCTCCTCGAACTTTGATCTTGGCGGGGCTGTGTTGATGATCGTAGCTCTGTGGCTTGTCGGCTCATCTGACGACTGTGGGGCTTTCCCAAGTTTGTATTGATTCTCCACCCAATTTTTAAAAATATAGCAGTCTTCAATGGTATGACTCACCATTCTATGATATGGGCAGTATATGAGATTGCCGGTCATGTTCATCTCATGTGGCCTTTTTAGAATAGGCAGTTAAAGACCGTTGTTCAAGGCGTCCATGAATATTTCACGGACTTTATCCCTCCTGAAGGAGTATACTTTCTTCTTTTTCTCCATTAGAGTAGGTGCCCTTACTGATGCTGGACTCTGAGGACGATCAGTCTTTGGTTCGCCTACTGTCCGCTTACCACGTTCAGTGTACGTATCGGAGGGACTGGAGGCTGATCGCGTCCGTTTTTCACAAAGGTGTTCCGCTCTCGGGCTGGAGGGAGCATCGGTCGGTTGCTTTCCCAGCTCATGAACCAAAATTTGATTTTGCTGTAATTGCAATCGGGAGACTTAGGTCGTGAGATCCGCCACGACATTTGCCAGCTCATCGACTTTAGAATGGACCTTGGCCATCTTCTCATCCCTGTCCTGAAGTTGCTTTTGAAGCCATTAGAATAATGCTTGCTCTATAGTTCCGGGTATGACAACAGGGTCATCCCTACCGCCTGAACTTGATTCAGCATGAACCACGGGTTCCTTTGGCTCAATGGCCTGAGCGAGCTCTTCATTATTTGGATCGGGCCGATGTTAGATGGCAACAACCGCGTCATTGTCATGGTTATAAGGCGTAGGAGGACTTGTTCCTCTGAGCTCCATCATATAGACCGTATGGGTTGTGTACCCGTCTATTGCTTCTTCATTAGCAATGTTGCTCGCTTGGCTCTTAGCTTGTTGCCTTGGTCCGCTCTTTTTAGAGAAAGGCAGATGTCTGAGAGAATCAGGTCCCTGAAGGACTTCGGTCTCCGTTTGTACGAAATTAGCGGTCGCAGCTTGATTGTTTGTTAACACGCCAGGGGACAATGATATTTCTCCCGCCTTGTATTGTTTCTGGACCCAATCCTTGAAGATGCAACAGTCTTCAATAGTGTGTCCCAGCACTCGGTGATATGGGCAAAAGTTGGGATGATCAGTCATGTTCGCTTCACTTAGCCTTTTTGGTTCTGGTAGCCGCAGGCCATTCTTCATAGCATCTTTAAAAATTTTGTGGACCTTATCCCTTCGGAATGAGTAGACCTTATTTCTTCTTTCCTCGAAAGTTGGCTCTCGAGATTTGTTAGTTTTTGCTCCGTCCGCTCTCTGCTTATTTAAAGAATCGGTGCTGTTAGAACTTCCGCCTTTTCGGTTGTCGTCCCTCCAAGGTTTCGGTTTGTTTGTGAACTGAAGATCCAGAGCGGACTCGGGCTTTGAGCGTTCCAACGTTTGGACCTTTTTGGTCAGCTCTTGGAATGTTTTAAGGCCTGCGGTGCACAGGAAAGGTTTCATCCAGTCCTTCAGATTTTCTATAAGAAGACTGACGGATTGGTCTTGCTCCAACGGCAGTTCACATTTGACAGAGAGATTGCGCCATCGGACTATAAAATCCATGTTGCTTTCGTTGTTCTTTGGCTCTGTCCTTACGAGGTAGGCAATGGTGATTTTATCGCTGACACTCATGAACCTTTGCTTGAACATGGATTCTATTTGAGCGAACGTCGTGATCGAGTCATCTGGTATGCTTGCATACCAATCGAAAGCAACATCCGTCAAGCTATTAACAAACTGACGGAGAAGGAGCGCATCATTGCCCCCAGTATTTGCTCATGATACTTTAAATTGGGCAATGTGCCAGTTCCCATTTCCTGTCCCATCGAACCTTTCAAATTTGGGGACGACATAGCCAGTGGGAAACTCTACAAGATCGTACCAAGCAAAATATGGTCTCCCGCTACTGCTGGCATCTTTTTGCTCTCCGGCTTCGGCTACCAATGTTTTGACTTTGTTGGCAACCAAATCCATGATTTGATCTTGAGTTAGCGGGTTGCTGTCATCGGCCGCCAAGACATTTCCCGAGATAGGATGCGACTGGCCTTCACGCGGTCCGCCCACCTTTAGATTTGAGGGAATAGGCGTCGGCTGTCTCGGGACACCGTTTCCCGGTCCATGAGTAGAACCATGTGCTTGATTGGGCGGCTGAGAGGCAAGTTGGGCCGTGAGCTGTAAGACGACGTTTGTGAAGTCATTAATTTTTAAATAGAGCTTGGCCATCTCCTTGTCTTTGTTTCTGAGATGCTTTCGAAGCTCCTGGAGAAGTTGCTGCTCTGTGGTCTTAGGATAGAAAGTTGGCTCATCTTCGCTTTCCGAGCCCGACTCCTCATGAACTGAGGGATCTCTCTGCTTATCAGCTTCACTTGGAGCATTTTCATTACCTTCAGGAGGATGCTGGTCTTGGAAAGTGACAGCCACATTCAAACCAGATTGGATTTGAGATGTGGTGGCCCCATCCTTGCTGCAAAGGTTGTCACTGGGACACGTGCCTACCATGTAGACTGTGTGGATAACACATTCAGCCGTCCTTTCATCACTGGCAGTTGGTTTCGCGGAGCAGTCCGGGCTTTGGAAATTCATAAATTTTAACATGGCCGGAGCCCTAGCCCTTTTATTGGCTCTGTATCTGAGCCGCTTCTGCCTCAGCTTCTTTGCCTTGAGCGCCTGGCAGGCTTCCGCTCTTCGGGAAGTCGCCATAGGCCGAGTGATGGGGAGCTTAGAGAAAATACCAACCGAGCAGTTGTCAGGGGCGCCGCTGGAGCTTGCCCGAGATGCCTTGTTGCTTTGTTGGTGTTGATGGCCTTGCCTCCAGCTGGGGCCATGGAGAGTCGTTCGGAAGCAGACTTGCGCTTGGGCTGAGGTGTCTTCGCGACCATGACATTCGGCATTTTCCCCTTTGAGGCTAGTTTATCCATCACTGGGGCTTGAAGAGCAGGGACGGCGTTAGCTGGTACGAACAGAATAGAGCCAAATGATAGCGGCGGCTCCTCCTACTGTCGCCCGAGACTGGCCGGGAGGACTGTCCTGGCGTCCATCTTCATTGTGTAGGAGATGGGAGCTGTGCTGAGAGTCGAGATTATCTTTGGAGACATTGTTGAAAAGTGTTTGCTTGAAAACCTGCATGAAAAAGCATTATTTTAGTATAAATATAGATACGTATATTGATTGAGTTTGCATGTTTAACCCGAAATATGGGAGGAGAGATAGGTCCCACCGGGCGTGCCAGAATCTGTAGGGTGTTTTTCGTCACCCCATTAAGATGGGAATGCGCGCGTGCTTTTCAGGCGCATTACAGATTCCCCCTGCCTAGGGTAGACTGAGGTTTAATGATTGTGGGGATCCGAATCTCCGGCAACCGCGGACTAAGTTGCCGATAATTACCCCTCGCCTTTGGAGCGAGGGAACCTCCAATTAACGGGTTAAACTGGTCATGCGAACTCAATGTGCAGTGTTGTGTTTTGAAGGGGTTTTGGATATATCGGGGGACCCGCAGAGTTTTTACGGGGTTCCCGCTACCCGGATAGCGGGCTGGGGGTTAGCAGCCCCCTTGCGGGGTGCGGGGCAGCGCCCTGTTAGAAATTTTTTTCTAACAGGGACAGTGTCGTGGAGTATGTGCGTGTGTGTATATGTGTGTGTGTGTGTATAAAGGAAAAGGGCATCCAAAGGATGCGTGGGAGAAGGCGCTCGGGCGCTAGCGCTTTGAGTGCCAGGATGCTAGCCCGTCACGTGCCAGGCATGTGGGCGCTCGGGCGCTAGCGCTTTGAGCGCAAGAGCGCTTGCACTTTTGAGCGCAAGGACGCTAGCGCTTTGGGAGCTCGGGCGCTAGCACTTTGAGCGCAAGGGCGCTAGCGCCTCACGTGCCAGGCACGTGGGCGCTCCGGAGGCAAAAGGGACTTGGTCCCTGCAATGGAAGTTGTACTCCCAGAAAGAAACACTTATTATTTTGAATATATATATATATATGAGCAGTTAAACTCCTGGGATATTTTGAAGCTGATGAAGGGGGCTTCTCCCCTTGAGCCCTAGATCTTCCCCAAAGTGGGGTTTCTAGAGATGGGTCTCCTCCTTCTTCCTGTCGTTTGGTCGGATCTTGAAGAAAGGGGGTGAGATTTAAAGATCTCCCCTTTTTGAGATCTAATGGAAGATCTGAGTTCCCCTTTGTGGGTTTTGTGGTGAAAAATATTTAGTTTTATAAAAAGAAGAGTAAAACTCTTGATTTAATTCAAAAGAAAGAAGAAGGTTTAAAAACCTTGAGGAAGGAGAAGATCACAGATCTTGATGCTCTTTTTGGGAGAGAGAAAAAATTGTTGAGATATTTCATTATCTTTGCCTTTATAGGCTATACACTTTACATATAGCCCCTTGGACTTCACAAAATGGCATTTTGCCTATCCCATGGCTCATGTGCCATTTCTTTTTGCACATAAGCTATGGGCTTTACAAAAATTCGGCTTTATGCCCATTCATGCATAAAAATTCACATAAAAATTATTTATTACATGATTTCATCTTGGCATGGAGGGGGGCCGGCCGCTTCATGTTCGGACTCGACCTGGGCATGGACCCGCTTGATCTGGGCTTAGGCCCACTTGGCTTGGGGTTGACCTTGACTTTGACTTGGTCAACCGGGGTGCAATTTTCGACCCCAAAAGCACTGACGTCTGGGTTTTGCATGGCCCAGTTTCTCTATCTTTATCGCAGGCTGAACATGAGTAGTTTAGCCGACAAGCCAAGCAGTGAGGATTGTGTTTAGTTTAGTTTTTTCGCACTTTTATTACTTGATGTCAGCCCATATTGGGACGCATTTTTTCAGATGTTGTTATTGGAGATTATTATCGTTTCTGCTTATATATATTTTCTTGACTCTTTATTCTGGAAAATGGACATGTATTAGATAGATTTTATATTTTACTATTCTTGATATCCTATAGACGGCCGTAATATGACTGTGGAGGGATATTTTCTAACCACAGATAGCATGGTTGGTTTTGTCACGTGCCGTAGTTAGCCACTCTGGGAAGCGGGACGTGACAAAGAGTTTGGCATGTTACAATTTTTGTAGCGTGTTAGCCACTTCTCCTTGGAATTCGGCTAGTCTCCACGAAGCCCGAGACAAGATTTCTCGATTATCTCCTCGCCGAAGATGATCCACCTTAGGATAACTCCAACACAAGTCTTAGCTTCAAATTGATCCCATCAAAATGAAGCAACCCACTAATTAAACTTGCTAAGAATGATTAGTAGGAGATGTAGAATTATTAGCTCACTTAATTTTTCTCTTTTCTTTTCCATTCCTCACTTGAAGAAAAATTAAGAGGAGGAAGAAGAAGAATGAAGGAGATAAGAATGAGTAGGAGATAAGGTTCAAATATAATATTAACTAGAAATAAAAATGAGCCATTTACAAATAATGACTCACTAAAATTAGTCATAAAAAGAATCATCTCATGAATTCTACAACCATAGCTCATTCTCATTCTATGATATAAGTCTTATATGTATCAACATACTTGTCTCATTATTTATATCAAATATAAATATTAATTAAAGAGAAGAAAATAATTAAGTGAGTATGGTATTAATTAATATATAAATATACATTTAAATATTAAATCAACACTTGATTTAATAATCCAGCTATATCATATATATACCGGCTAATATCAATAAGCACCCGATTAAAATACGTGTATCAAATACATGTGTTTAATCGAATTCCTGCACGTACCCCTATACGTGCCCTATATCGTTTTGCATATGCTGGGAAACCTCTGTGTGGGACTCTAAAAACTCGACAATACGCTGGCAGTAGGTTAGGATCATATCCATAGCCCACAAGCACGTCAGCGGTACTGGCTGCACATAACGGCTACCGGGTATTGATCGAAAGAAGTTCAACAAGCAAGCTCGTCAGAACACTGCAAAGTCTATCAGTGACATTACCATATAGTCTGGTCTCTTCTTCTAAGAGTATCATATATCGGATCTAAGGTTTGGAATCTGTCAAACCCCAATAACTCGATAAGTCGTGCGACAGAGGACTCATAACCAACCGGAGATACAACTGATAACACTTATCAGTTTATCTTCTCTGTGATGACCATTGACTTGTGGTTGTAGTCATGTCCTGCACAGCGCGACATCTATTCCCTATACCGGGAGAGACGAATCCCCTCGAACGCTCACTTCCTCCACGTGCTTCGGGACTATACTTAACAAAAAGTTGTTTGCACGACTCCTTTGAGCCATGGTAGGATAGAAATCTTAGTATAGTGGAAACACACATGAGACGCTATGGTGATCTTAGGTCCTAGGGACTACCCTGTACATATGTCATAAGAGAACTGCTACCTGACATTGGTATATTACCAATTAGGAGTTCTCGGTGAGTCCGTCCAGTGTTACTCATCCAATAAGCACCTGTATACAATCCTCGATGTCAAAAACTAATAGATGTAAGATTAGCTATCGCCCTCCAACCGGGTCAGAAAACGTACACACTAGTCTAAACCGGAGTACTGATGCCCAATCACGATACTTCTATGAGTAGGGACATTTAAAGATGTGCTTATCGACTATTCTGGCCATACTAGTATGATCTCCATCATCGTCCTGGTAGTCAAGAAAAATCCTAGAGCTTTATCTCATATCTAAACGATACGTGATAGTAAATAAAACGCATCACATGAAAGATAAAGGCAAACCAGATAGCATACTATCATCTCGAGTAAGAATGTTCTCTCGTATAGGTTCTCCTTCAATTACAATAATTGCCTTGAGGGCACCTATATCCAACAATCTCCCACTTGCACTTAAGACCAATTATTGTGGTATCACATACCCAACTTCTATACTAACAGTTTCGCAAACTGTGTTCGAGAACTAGCCTCAATGAGTGGACCCGTCATAGCGTATCTCTATGTTTCTTCCTGAATCTCAACTTTGCGGAGATCAAATATCTCCCGAACTGAGCGATACCTACCTTAGTATTTGGCTGGATTGATGATGGGATCATATTCATAAATGAACAATTATATCCAGTGAATCCTTAGGCGGTATTCTTTGCTGACTCGCAATCAGCATCTAGCGCCACGACCATCTCAGTATCTCACTTGGAACTCTTTCCAATATACTGCTCCTCAAAAGAGGGTAAAGTTATAACTCGCGACAGGCACTCTGTCTTATATGGGAAGCTAGACTCGGTAATCACCTCCTTCAGGAGGTTGTCATTACCATACACTAAGAACATCAAATGCTCTTCACTGCTACCCTATGTTTTTCTAGGATCAGACTAATATTCATATCCTATATGGAGAAACACATGTGATCACCATTATTTTACTGATTTGCAGCATAGGAACATCACTTTTTATCATGAGTATGTCATCCTCATACCATAGGAGGAATCTGACAACACTCCCTACTACCTTCTTACAAATACCAGGTTCATCTCTTATTTTGATAACGTCAAAACTTTGACCATATCATCAAAACATATGATCCTTCTCCGCTATGCCTGCTTTAGTCTAAAGATAGACTTTAAGAAAGTTGCACACTTACCGCTGTTCCCACTGACTAAGATAATCCTCTGGCAGAGTTATATACAAGTACACTTCTAAATCCAATATAGAAAGATGTTATAGTCATCCATATGCCAGACATCATAGTCATGAAAGACAACATTGGCAAGTTTTATTCGTATGGACTTCAGCACAGACACTAAAGTAATAGTTTCATCATAATTTACAACGGGTATTTGATGAAATTTTTTTACTACAAGTCTAGCTTTATTAGGTCAATACCTTTTCATTTGCACCGATCTCGAAAGATCTACTTGCTCCTTATGGGTTTTACCCCTTCAGGAGCACCTAACAAAGCTAACACTTTATTGTAGTGCATGGAGTCCAACTAGGATAACTCGGCATCCAGTCATCAATCAGAAGTCACCACTTCCCATGGTTTGCTGATAACTAGTAGGATCATCATCACATGATACAAGTCTTCTTTTCACCGTTAGTGAGGAAATCGTAGCACCTCTCAGGTGGCTGAGGTCATCTACCAAATCTGCGAATTAGGCTAAGGTCTGTTAGGGTCAATTGAATATTCAGGTTCTACTAAATTTTTAGTAATCTTTTATGGTTCTGGAATCACTTCCAGTTCTACCATACTCCCACTAATTTCTTTTGCAAGAAATTCCTTTTCTAAAAAGGTGGCTGTTCACCACCGAAAACAGAGATAAACTGGGATGGATCGTCTTGTCTGAATTTAGGGGCAGATGCTATTTGGGTTTATCCATCCACCTCTCCGAAAATGCCAAGTTGATTTATGGCACCGTATATCGGAGGTTTGGACGGATGCGGCCGTTGTAACAGACTTCGTCAGATTCCCCCTCGTTTACGAGGGGTTTTTTAATTGTGGGGATGCTCTTCCCTGCAGGCGCAAGCTCCAGCAGTTAATTACGTTATCGCATCGCGATAACCAATTTCTCCTGCTCCTGAAGTTCACTTCGTATCGTGTGGTTTGTTTTATTTTGGGTTGCCCGTAGATTGTATACGGATACTAATTTATGTCGTCGCCCATAGGGCGTGGATTAGTCCAAATCCATATATTTTTAGATTTGGGTTTTGCTTATTTAAAGACCGTTAATCTGGTTTGAGATTAAGATCGACTTTAAAATATGTGAGCATTTGGGGCTCGATTTTTTTTGTTAAGAATACATTAGCCCAATTTGAGGCTAAGATCCATTTAACGATTTTTAGAATCATTTTTATTTCAGATCCAACAAAAGAGCATTTGGGCTCTATTGTTTTAGTTTAAGGACGTTTTGGTCCACTATCGCCATTTTGGAGGCGAATATTAGTTTAGGGACATTTCGGTCCGTAATCGCCATTTTGAAGGTGAATGTTAGTTTAGGGACATTTCGGTCCTTTGTTCATCTTGCACGCACGTGCATTTGTTAAGTGACGGAGTGAACAATGGTGATATGGAATATACCCAGTATGGGGTACGGTCTGATTTGAGATGTGCGCGTCGATTTGGAAGGTTTGGGAATGCACTGAAGAATCGTCGGTTTTCGGGACCTGCCACCTCTCTGAAAAAGTTGAAGAATTACAATGACGTATATCAGAGATGTGGAGAGATGTACCCTTAAACCAAATCCCGTATTTGAGGAAAAAAAAGGGGGCTGCTGTGGATCTAAGAGTCATTAGTGATTTTTGGGACTAATATTATCTTAGGAGATACATGATGAATATCATTTTGGATATCATCAGTTGAAAGATCATTAGTCGTGTTTGGGACTAAGATCAGTTTGGGGAATCATAAGCACAGGGGGCTCGGTTGATTGGAAATCGAAGAGGTTTTATCCTTGGGAAAACTTAGCCAATTTGGGCTAGGTCTAGGTCTCCATAGTTACTCAACAGAGCTAAGCACTGGTATATGCAGCACTCACGTGTATCCCACGTGAGACACTGGGTCAGTTTAAACACTGAACTCTGGAGGCGCTCACGTGTGAACACGTGAGACACTCCAAATATGGACACTGCTCTTTGGGTTTTATTCCCCCTTTTTATACAAGTGCTAACCACTTGGTTAGGGCTCTCGTGAAAAACACGTGACTGCCTTACGAAGTACCTCTTATTTTTTCTTTTAAGCACTCGTGTGGGAAACATGTGAGACAGTCCGGGCCGTTCTTGTTGTTCATTAGAGGCACCCACGTGGAAAACACGTGAGATCTCATTATAGTGTTAAACACTAACGAAACCCCAGGCATTCCTTTTATTTTCTTAGAGATCTTGATTTCTTATTAATGACATTTATAGTCATTAGGATTTGGGTTTGGAAGGTCTCAGATTATTATTATCGTCTGGACTGAGGAATCTCGTTTTTTGCAAGAATCAAATTCTTTATATAGGGTTAAACCCTAGTTTTCAGAGGAATTAAATTCCCATATGTTTTTGTAAGAATTAAATTCTTTGAACTCGGTTCTTTCCCCTAGATTTTAAATCTGCAGGACCGAATCTCCCCAATGAGAATTAAATTCACAACTTATGGGGAGATCTGCTTCTGCAAATTTCAACCAGAGGAAGAACTGGGTTCTTATATGAAAGGTTAAACCCTTAAAAAGGCAAAGAAGAGATAAAACAATCTCTGTGTTTTTTCTTTTTACCTAGTGTGTTATGACGAAACAAGTCTTCACCGAGAATTAAATTCTCTTTTTTCTGTCTCTTTTTATGTCTCGTCCCTTTTTCTCCCCTCCCCTTTGTTTTTCTCCTTGCTTCTATTTATAGGAGAGGGGAAAAGATCAATTTCGTTGGGCAAATCTCTGATTGAGAGATAAAAAATGATTTTTAGATCAATCGGTGAATTTTATTCACCATTGGATTTTAATCCAAAGGCTCCCTATCCAACAGAGAGGTTTTCTTGTTTGATTAACAAGATTGGGAAATATTTTTTCTACGATAGAATTTTATTCTATCAGATGGTCGGTTGGTGGTTTTATAATCACCGTTGGATCCTTGATCTAAGGGTCCTCTGTTTAACAGAGAAGTTCTTTATAATTTTAAGAAAGATTAAGGAAATATTTCCACATGGAATTTAATTCTATCAGATAGTTCATCCAAGATTCTCTGTTAAAGAAGGCTCTTCCATATTAGAAAGATTCAAGGAAACATTTACCCACATAGAATTTAATTCTATTGCATAGAATTTAATTCTATCAGCTGCGCAGATTTTAAAAGAACTCACGTGTGACACGTGATCCCTAATAGGGTTGAGCTTGTTTACTTTAGCGCTCATAAGCTTTTGCATATGAGCGCTCACGTGTTTAACATGTGAAGCCTGTTTGGCTTGCCAATTATTTGATTATAGCGCCTATATGCTTTGCATATAGGCACTCACGTGTTTAACACGTAAGGCTTATTTAGCCTATCGGTTGTTTTAACTGCAGCGCCTATATGCTTTGTATATAGGTGCTCACGTGTTTAATACGTGAGTCTTGTTTAGCCTATCAGTAGTTTAATTGCAACGCCTATACGCTTTGCATATAGGCGCTGACGTGTTTAATACGTGAGGCTCGAATATTGGAGAGTTTCCCCCTTTCTTACTCTTCATGTTTTTTTATGAGGGAACAATGGCGTGTCTAGAACAAAACAACTTTTTATCTCGAAAATGGTACAAAGTTAAACCCCTCGTCAATGCCTGAGATAACCCACAAACTGCCATTACTGAAACGTGCCTTGAGTTTATCCGTATTCTGGTTTTAAGCATAAGCTGGATAACTCAACATCTTTACAATCTTAAGATGATAACCTATTCTATATCATATATAGAATTTGAGGCACTGATTTAGGTGGAACCAGTATCAATTGATATGCATCTATTCCTAGTGCATCCCTTTATTGAAAAAGGCGATTCAACATTACTCGCACACCCATGGATGAGTAATCTGAGAGAATCAAATTCTCGATTTTCTTAGTACGGAATACCTAGAATAAGTATCCACATGTTCGAACACTTCGAAGAATCTTGATACTTGCAACGTTTGGTTCTTTACTTTATTCCTTTATCATTGAACTTGTCAAATTCTTTGAACTTTGCATTTCAATAAGAATGAATGTCTAAAACCGGAGAACTCATAGTAAAACAGAACGAAGTATGAGTACCAACCCCTTATCCGTGGGGACATTGGACAACATACATTATTATGTATAAGTTCTATGAGTTCACTAACTCATTCTCTATATGTTATAATTTGAAAACTGTATTTTGGTTAATAATGTATATCCCGTTATTCAATGTACCTTACCCAATCATCTAAAGATAAAGGCAAATGTTCATAACATAATTTTTGAAAATTTATATCCCACTTTATCATATAAAGAGATGAATTTATCAGTTTTTAAAAGTTAGTGCATAATAATAGTTATTCAAAACCAAAAATTTGCCGAAAGGCAAAATCAGGTGATTTTCTCAATAGCAACAATTGCTCCGATATCCGATATTGAGGATCAAATCACCTTTCTAATAATCTAATCCTTCTCAGTATCAGTAACAGCTTACAGATGTGGGATGTTAATCCGGTATCTATATACCCAAGAATTAGAATTAATTGGAAAACAGTTTTCGATTACAATCACATAAAAACCATGAAACATCAAAATGTTTCAAGGGATGGCGGGGTATTCCAAGTAATGTCTCTTTCATTATGTAAGGTCATAATAATAGTTGCATTTTCCTTTTCACTCATTTCGTCCCGATTGTTGTCTTTCTTTCTTACCTTGTGTATACCTGACTTATGCTAGTTGGTTTTCTTCTTACCCTTTCTTTCAGTTCCAGCATCGGAATTGAAAGAAGACTATCTAACAAGTGTAACCAGTATATTTTTCTTATTTAAGGAGCTCTCAAAATTGAGATAAGGTGGAGAGGAGAAACAAATGAATTGTATCATATACAATTCACTTTCTCCAGAACTTGCGGCCATCCTCGGCTGAAACAATTTCTTCGAGTTCATATCTAACTATATGATGGCCTTTCAAGCAATATGGATCTCTGTATTAGATACAGAGTGTTCTGGAGAAAGCAAAAAAGGAAAGTGTGAGGGGTAAGGACATATGCGACTATGTCGTGAAATAGGGCAATCATGCATTCCAAAGCCTTTTATTATAAAAAGGTTCAGTTCATTAAGTTTACGAGTTTTTAGTTTAGGTATAGTCTTAGGTCACTGCCAGAGAGAGGGAGAAAAGAAACACTCATCGTGCACTCTATCAAGATTAGATTGGTATATTTATCTAATCAGTATGGCTCCCACTGTTCCGTCAAATCCTCATTCAAACCCTAAAAGGAGAATTAGCCGGGATCATATCCCGAGAGTAACTATTACTCACGGTAGGAGTCGGGATCCAAACTATCATGGCGTGGTAACTTTGACAGAGGTCAACAAGTCATCCCACTCTATAGAAGGTATGCAATCTTATTGCAAGTTTCAACACTTGAAACTCCCGATATCGGATTTTACCCCTAGCGGCTTATGATCTTGGCAAAGGTCAACAAATCATAAGTCGCAAGTCAAGTTCGCCCCATCATTTCTTGATCAAATTAAATCCACTTGCATGACCCTTGGCAAAGATCAACAAAGTCGTACGACTGTCCTAACCGATCGCATCGTATGCATGCAGAAAGACATCACTTAGCTATCGTACACTACGCCTCGACAAAGGTCATAAATGCAGCACGAATACTAAATACTCTACTAATGACAGAGGGCTACGACTAGTTTTGAAGAAAACCTTTAATGTAATGAACTTGATCTCATCGTAGGAACCGAGTAGTTTTGCAAATTTATAGTTATGTAGACTATTGCTTAAGTGTGGATTTCCCATTAAGGGATCAGGGCTCTTACCTCATAGAATGAGGTGCAGGATATTCCTAACCGAATACCTCGATGCAAAACAAAAGACTACGGCTGTACAATAGGAAAATTTATAGTAACACAATGTTTTTCCAAAGAGGTCACTCCCTGTGAAGGGATCTAGGCTCTTTCCTCGTCGAATGAGGTGCAGAATATTTCTCACTGAATACCTCTGTGCAAAGCAAAAGATTCGACTGTAACACCACAATATCTGATATTTTGTTCATACAACGTGTTTTAGGTTTATTATCTTTGCATTAATCTGAATCAATGCAATCCCATCAAATAGATAATCACATTACCTAGTATCTTCTCATACAATCACAGAAAAGTATGAAAAGAAAATAGAATGCACATATACGCCATCCGCATTCGCCACGGGGCCCCAAGTCTTCACCGTAAGGTTACTTGACTTACAGCAGGGCGGGGGCAGGGTTAGCGCGGGTGCAAAACGTATATAGCATTTATTTATACATCACATATATATATATATCATATATATCATTATATATATCATCGCAGGCAGATAATCAACATTAGAGGCAAGCGATAAATATCATCACAGGCAGGTAATCACATCACAAGAAAGTAATGAACATAACAGAATATGAATGATTAGATTACCTAGGATTCCGCTTTTCGTTCAAGCCACAAACGAAATGAGACATTCTCCGGTCGCGTGAATAGCTCATGCAAAGCCAAAAGTAGACCCCTACGAATGCGGCAAGCTACCAGGCAACCCAAAAAACGAGGAAACCCCACATCATCATCATAAGGGGGCCACCTGACACTTTCTCGAATCTGGTGACTTGAGCACTCCTCCGCCGGTCAATCCTATACCTTCTACAAGCGCGGCAAGTAACCCGCCAATTCTAGACTCGAGTGACCCGATCTCAACTTCTTGAGATGACCAACCACTGCAATCTAGAATTCGGTTGCTCGTGCGCTTCTCCGCGGGATAATCCTAAACCTGTATTAATACAACGGCGACAACGATCGCAGCCTGACCGTGTCCCGACAAATAATAATACACCAAACGGTGACTACGACCACATGTGAACCGCTAAATCCTGAAACAAAGAATATACATATAGCGGAAATGGCGGCCACAAGTGGGAGCTCGTCCCGAATAAATGAATATACAAGATGGCTAAAAGTATGAATAGAAATAACACTTATCACATCATCATACTTCCGCACAGGGGTTATTCATTTCGCAACAATCTAACACATTCTAACAATGTTATATATCAACATATAAGAACAACAATCACAATAACAAATGCACAACCTCGTCTAATTGATCACATAGCAATTAGATGACGTTTACCAACGCATATTCTTATTTTATTCGTGTTCGAGCCGACTAAATCAAACACTTTGATTTAGTCGATTCGAACTATGACATTAGAATTCATAAACCTCGAGATCGCTAACTTGAAATTCCAAAAACTGAATTTCAAGTTCATCCCAGTAACGAAAATCCTCTCATTTTTGCATGAAATCGAACCCCGATAACCCCACACTATATGAGCTTTGATTCGGCGCCGAAACGGAGCCGAATCAGGGGCAGGATCAGCCCCGCATCAAGGCCGAATCAGCCCTGGAACAGCCCCAAATCGGGGCTGATCCAGTGGCTGATTTAGCCCCCGATGCAGGGCTGAATCGGCCTCGATTCGGCCCTGAATCGGGGCCGAATCGAGCTCAAATTGGGTGGGTTCGAGTTATCGTGAGCCTACTCTAAATTCTTGGTCCGAACCAAGAATCCGGTAGCTCCGGCACAAGCAAAAATGAGTGCTTTTCGTGCAAATATTTAAAACTAGTTTTGAAAAATTTAGGTTTCTTGAATTCCGATATCACCAAAACAAGTTGTAGTCTTTTGGTATAGCCCTGATACCACTGTTGGGTTGCTAGGAATCTCTAGTAGGGTTTAAAGTGTGGCAGAAACATTAATTTAAAAAATCTAGAGAGCTTTAGCAAACCCAAACTAAGAATCAAACCAAACTACTAAACTTGTCACTAAACTAGTATTGTAAAAGCAAGAGTTTAGCGGGCTACAACCTTTGTAGCGTGTTAGCCACCTCTCCTTGGACTCCTGCTAGCCTCCACGAAGCCCGGAACAAGCTTGCTCGATAATCTCCTCACCGAAGATGATCCACCTTGAGATAACTCCAACACAAGTTTTAGTTTCAAATTGATCTTATCAAAATGAAATAACCCACTAATTAAACTTTCTAAGAATGATTAGTAAAAGATGTAGTATAATTAGCTCACTTAATTTTTCTCTTTTCTTTTCCATTCCTCACTTGAAAAAAAATCAAGAAGAGGAAGAAGAAGCATGAAGGAGATAAGAATGAGTAGAAGATAGGGTTCAAACATAATATCAACTAGAAACAAAAATGAGTCATCTACAAATAATGACTCACTAAAATGAGTTATAAAAAGAATCATCTTATGAATTCTAGAACCATGACTCATTCTCATTTCTATGATATAAGTCTTATACTCCTATCACATATGGATCAACAAACATGTCTTATTATTTATATCAAATATAAATATTAATTAAAGAGAAGAAAATAATTAAGCGAGTATGATACTAGTTAATATATAAATATATCAATGTATAAATATATCAATATATAAATATACATTTATTTATTAAATCAACACTTTATTTAATGATCCAGCTATATCATATATATACCGGCTAATATCAATAAGCACCCGATTAAAATACGTGTATCAAATATTCGTGTTTAATCGAATTCCTACACGTATCCCTATACGTGCCCTATATCGTTTCGTATGTGCTGGGAAAGCTTTGTGTGGGACTTTAAAGACTCGACAATACGCTGGCAGTAGGTTAGAATCATATCCATAGCCCATAAGCACGTCAGCGGTACTGGTTGCACGTAACGACTACCTAAGTATTGATCGAAAGAAGCTCAACGAGCAAGCTCATCAGAACCCTGCAAAGTCTATCAGTGGCATTACCGTACATTCCGGTCTCTTCGTCTAAGAGTATAGCATATCGGGTCTAGGGTTTGGAATCTTTCAGACCCTAATAACTCGATAAGTCGTGTGACAGAGGACTCATAACCAACCGAAGATACAATTGATAACACTTATCAGTTTATCTCCACTGCGATGGCCATCGACTTGTGGTTGTAGTCATGTCCTGCATAGCGCGACATCTACTCCCTATACCGGGAAAGACGAATCCCTTCGAACGCTCACTGCCTCCACGTGCTTCGGGACTATACCCAACAAAAACCTATTTGCACGACTCCTTTGAGCCGTGGTAGAGTAGAAGTTTAAGTATAGTGGGAACACACATAAGACACTATGGCGATCTCAGGTCCTATAAACTACCCTGTACATATGTCACAAGAAAACTGCTACCTGACATTGGTATATTACCGACTAAGAGTTCTCAGTGAGTCCGTTCAGTGTAACTCATTCAATGAGCACCTGTATACAATCCTTGATGTCAAACACCAATAGCTGTAGGATCGGCTATTGCTCTTCAACCGGGTCAGGAAACGTACACACTAGTCTAAACTAGAGTACCGATACCCAGTCTCGATACTCCTACGACTAGGGACATTTAAGGATGTGCTTATCGACTATTCATGCTCTACTAGTATGATCTCCATCATCGTCCTGGTAGTCAAGCAAAATCTTAGGGTTTTATCTCATGTCTAAACGATACGTAATTGTAAATAAAACGCATCACATGAAAGATAAAAACAAACCAGATAGCATACTATCATCTCGAGTAAGATTGTTCTCTTGTATAGGTCATCCTTCAATTTCAATAATTGCCTTGAGGGCACCTATAGCCAACACATGGAGCATCACCCTCATCTTTACCTCCGATGACCGCTACACTGGCGATCATTCTAAAAGATTCGGCCGGGGGATGAGTGCCATCACCCCAAGAAATATCCTCTTCATGTTGATTAGGGCGCGCAGCACAACCGCTCCTTTGACGTCTGGGACCATGCTCAAGTATTATTATATATTTTTATTTGATTTATCAAATAAATTTACTATCATTTGGCACCTATAATTTAAAGACATTAATTTCTTGTATTTGCAGGTGGATTACGACTTTCTTACAGTCGATCCCGATGACCCTGATGATGAGGAGGATATAGAGCTCAATATTTGCGCTATTTACCGGGGCCACAAGGACAACATGCAGAGCAAGGTCCAGTGTAATAAGAATAAGCTTAAGACAAATTGCTACTCCTTATGGCTGGCGACCCCTGAGGAGGAGAGACCGGCTCTCCTACAGTCTCCGGCATTTAGCGGGTTCAATTTAGAGACATGGCCTCTCATGTGCCAGTATTGGGCGTTTGAGCGCAAACAAGTTTGTAATTTAAATGTTATTCAGTGCTTAATATATAATTTATTATTTTTTTTGCTGAATTAGAAAACTAAATCTGATTGTATTGTGCAGAAGCAGGCTCAATAGAACAAGGAGAATCGAAAGTCGATGAAGAAGGGTCCAGCTACCTACACGGGTGGCTCGAAGAACACAACTCGTGCCAGGGAGGTAGCGGTAAATTATAATATATTTCTTTAGATATAATGCAATATAAAAAGTTGTATATATATGTGTGTTTTTGGTGAATTGCGGAGAGCACGGATCGTGGCGGAGGGTGGTTCACCGATCTTGTTGCAGAGTATCTGTCTATCCACGCCACATCGATAGATCCGGCCACGGGCACGGTTAGATATTCCGACACTGCTACAGAGAATTATTGCATAAGTTTTAATATTTGTTCTAATTCAAATGAAATTTTATTTTGATAAGTTTAAATTTAAACGGTTTACTTACGTTTGAATACCTTACATAGGTGTAGGCGCAGGTGGTGGAACAGGGGAGCTTATCAGGTGTTGATTTCAGCCGAGAGACTAATCTGGCCATGTTGACCCCCTATCCTAGACGTCGTACACGGAGGGCACCACGGAGGCTACGAGAGAGGCCGGGGATTTCGTCCTAGCAGGGCCCAAATGAGATTGTCCTCCACTCCGGCGGTTAATTCTCCTACCCCCGCGAGCGACGTTTGGAGAAGGAGACAGCCACATTGAAGTCCAATTTCGAGGACTTGAAAAAGTTGGTACGTATGTTACTTCTATTTTTGTATTCGTATATCTTGATAGTTCTAATCTACGTAGTACGGATTCGAATACGGATACGAGTAGGATTCGCAGATTCGCAAGAATCCGATATTGATACGAATCCGACACGAATACTATAAATCAATAACACGTCATTTCAATTCGCAAGGCTTAATTTCCAGACTTAGAATTTCACAACAAGACATATAAACTAAATCTAGTACACCGTTCCTTATTCTTTTATTACACAAACTTAAAAACTTTACAGCTTCATTCTTCTATTCGTCCTGGTCCGGTTTCCGGGATACCGTCGATGGCTTCGCATGCCACTCTTTCGGCTGTGGCTTCGCAAGCCACTCCTTCTGCTACGGTTTAGCATGCCACTCCTTAAGGTCTTCAGCTCCAGTTCCAGCTGCTTTAGCTCCAGCTCCAGCTGCTTTAGCTCTAGGTATTACTGCAGCATCATTTCTTAAGCATTTGAGGCTCCAGGGCTACAGCAAGGACTGGTTTCTCCAGATGTGCCAGTTACTTAGAGATGGAGCACCTGGACTGAGCCAGCAGTGATTTTTTTTAAATATTTTATATATTTTTGTAGAATGTCTGTATTATATTTACGACATGTTATATATTTTAGATATCGGTTGTATACAATGATTATGATCCTGATTTTAGAGTGATTTCGTATTGTGTTTGTTTATTTCATTATATATTATGGATGGGATGTTATTGATATATATTTTTGTATTTGGGTATATAATATATTGTGTGATATATTTTTGTGCACATGGTGGACAAAAAATAGAGGCGGTGTTTTTTTTTTAATTTTTTTTAATGTATGCCTCTACGGTTAGCACCGTTAAGAAAAAAATTTGTCCCTATGGGTTATACCGCAGGGCAAAAATATCAGATATTTTTCCCATACATTTGATACCGTATGGACTGTAATTTGCCCCTACCATGCGCACCGTAGGAACAAGATATTATCATTTTAAAAAAATAAAAATAAACTGACACTTTGCCCCTACGGTTGAAACCGCAGGGGCTGTAATTTGCCCCTACGGCGTTCACTGTAAGGGCAAGATATTGTTATTATTTTCTTTAAAGTAAAAAAATTAATTTCCCCTAACCGTAAAGGTAGAGGCCTCTACGGGTTACGCCGTAGGGGAAAATTTATAACCGTAGGGGGCATATATCTGCCCCTACGGCTTCTATTTTTGGCTCTACGGTGGGAACCGTAGGGGCAGTGATTTACCCCCACGGTTACAATTGTAGAGGCAAGCCATATTCTTAGCAGTGAGGCCGAGAAAAAAAAAGATAGTTGAGAGGATTTTCAAATAAAACATGTTTGTTTGACTTAAAGTGTGTAGCATGTTCACGAGTGGATCTAAGGTGGGTTGAGATTAAGCAAGCGATTGACCCACCTGAATCCAATGCGTATCTAAGCTTATACATAGAAATTGGATATCGACAAAATAAAATCCGTGCTAAGAACATATTTGACAAAGAAAAATGCTTGCTCTCTCCACCCCATGTAGCTACCGGGTTTTTTCCATTGAAACCTGAAATCGGCCAAATGGACAATTGGTTTTATTCTTTTAGAATGGAGTTAAGACTTCAAAGGCTGGGAGTTCGATTCGGATAAGCAACACATGTCTTATTTCTTTATTGGGTTAATTGCAGAAAACCCATCCGTAGTATATTCCGAGTTTATACCCCCTCAAATGGTTTACACGTGTAATCAATTTTCCTATACCACCCTTGATAATTGTTATAAACCCTACAACCAACAAGGCAACAATGCATTTTTCCATTTTCATTTTGCACCGGTGAAATTTGAACCCTTCGAAAAGAGATTGTTGGATGAAAATATTTGGAGGTTTCTATAGAACTAATCAAGATCTTCATTGATATTATTACAATTCATCTTGGAACTTAAATGATGGTGAAATCTCTGCATAGAAGTCATGATTCTTGGGTCAAGACGATATACTTTTTTTTTGTTTTGAAGATTTCCGAAAATCTAAGTTATGTGAAAGCAAGATTTGACTGAAGATATTTTGATAAGGAGAAAAATAAAATTAGCTGTCTAAAATTGACTGAAGATTTGACTGAAAAGTATTCCTATTGCCCTTCATTTTAGTCATCATCTAAGCTGTTTACATTAAATGATTAGGCAGAAAGTTTGAAAAAGTTTTATGACTATTTATAGATCATGAACCATATTTCTCTGAACAGTGTCAAATTTTATATAAGAAATAAATATTTATCATTTTATAAAAAAGTATATATTAAAAAAAAAGATGATACATAAAATAAGATTTGAGTTTGGTCTAGAATTTGAGGCCCAAAATTAGAACTTATAATAACATTGGTAAGGATCATATTTAAATCTATTATGAAATTTTCAACTATTAAACTCTGCAAAATCATCTTAAACTTCCATTACTTTTATAAGTTCATGACATCATATAGTGCGCTACTATTATAGTGCAAAATCAAGGAGTCTTCTAATTTTGAAATTTATTACTGACATAACTTTTTCATTCTTCAAGAAACATCAATAAAATAAACATAAAAAATCCTACCAAGATTCATAACTGCAGTAACCCCATCATTATTTATTATCAAAAAAGTTAAACCCATTGTTTAAAACTATCTCCTCTATATTATAGTTCTTAATGAAAAATTAAAAGAAAACACAAATAAGTAATTAAAATTTGACATATACATGCAAATTATTAGTTTTAGTAAGTTGCCAATAGATACCTAAACTTTTTTCCAATTTCCAGCTTTACAATATGTTGTTTAAACAAAATCTTGCTTCGTGCATTTCTTCCTAATTTCACCCAAAAAAAAAAAAATAGAAGAAAAACCAAAGCAATCTATTGAATTGTAACAGCATAAACAAAATCAAGATATTTGGATCCATATACTAAATTTGGGAACTTTATTTGTGCCAAAATAGTTGAGGGGCTCTATCCAAAAAAACACTTTGATGTATTTTTTATGAGGTTTATTCGTTAACAATTTCTGCCCTTGCTACGTACGTACCTATCATGAAATCCTGGCTTTGCACTTTGATGTATTTTTTTTTAGGTTTATTCGTTATCCACCAAATAACACCCTACATGATTTTGGTGTCCAGGTACGTAAAAAAAGAAGATAAAAGATAAATAAACTATCACTACGCAAGAAAAATGAGAGAGAGACCTGAGGCGAAGAGTTATTTGCATAGCTGAGTTCAGCTCCCCCTCCTTTCATGTAAAGCACTTGTTCCACATCCATTGCTGATCAATGATATATAATCTTTAGTTATCCTTGATGAAATTGTGCTAAGCAGCCTCACAATCTTTATATATATTGATTGATTACCAGGTAATTAATTAATGGTTTCTCTCTCTCTCTATATATATATAGAGAGAGAGAGAGCAGCTGGCCTCTTTAGGGAAGGGGCTGTCCACGTGGAGGCTGTTAAGCCGTCTATACTTATTATTTTGCACAAAAAACCTAAGAACCACATATAAGTATAAGAAAGGAATGACTTGTTTTCAAAGAATTCATTATTTAATATTATTTTTAATTGAAGAACACCTCGTGGAGCCCGTTCATCCTGTTTATTATCACACAATGATTTAAAACCCTAAGAACCACACGCTGCTACAATAAGGGGGTTGCCCTTACGGATAAAGGCATCCGTAGGAGCAACTTTTTATTGCCCATACGGATTAATCCGTAGGTCCCCATGATTGTCCCTACGGTGCCCTACGTTTTAATTTAAAAATATTAAATCGAAATTTGTTGTTTGGCCCTACGGAGCCGCAAATAAATGCTATACGGTTCATTCCGTAGGGGCATATATATGGGTTATTAATAAAAAAAAGCACAGAAAAACCCTCGTCATTCCCAAAATTTCTCTCTCTCACTCTTCCGTGCGCGCCTTTCGTCGCCATCTCTTCCGCGTCTCGTCGCCACCGCCCTCCGCCCGCGGCCCGCCACCGATCGTTTCCAAAACTTCCTCGTCGACTTCCTCGTCACCACCGTCCGCGACTCGTCGCCAATTGCGTCGTCGACCACCGGTCTCCTCCACCCCCCGCTACAGGTTGGTAAATCTCAAATTTTTACTTCTAATAATTCTTTTATTTATAATTTTGATGATGTTAAGGCTAGGGTTCGGGTAGGGATGAGAGTTGGGGTTAGGCATCGGGGTTCAGTTTAGGGTAGGGTTGGGGTTGGGGTTAGGGTTAGGGTTCGGTTGGGGTTGGGGTTAGGATTACGGTTGGGGTTAGGGTTAGGGTTAATTAATTCGGGTTAGGGTAATTAGGGTTAGGGTGCAGTGTATGGTTGGGTTAGGGTTTAGGGTTAGGGTTTAGATTAAAGGCTAGGGTTAATTTGGGTTAATTAGAGGGTAAGGTTAATTTGCGTTAATTAGTGATAATTTGAAAGAGTTAGGATGTTGATTAGGGTTAATTTGGTTAATTTGGGTTAAATTTGGGTTGATTAGGATTAATTAGGTTAGTTTAAGTAAATTGGGTTAAGTTTGGGTTAGTTAGCGATAATTTAAAATGGTTAGGGTGTTGATTAGGGTTAATTAGGTTAATTTGAGTAAATTGGGTTAAGTTTGGGTTGATTAGGGTTAATTAGGTTGATTTGGGTAAATTGGGTTAAGTTTGGGTTAATTAGGGATAATTTGTGTCAGGGTAACGATTATGGTTAATTGTGGTTAATTTAGGTTATTTAGGGTTAGGGTTTAGGATGCACTAGTTCATTAAGTAGGATACTCGATAATAACGTAAATGTAAAATTTTACCGTAAACGCAAGAAAAATTTACCCTAAACTTGAAATTTCGAACCCTTAATAACAAAACGTAAATGTAAAACCTATTCATGTTAAATGTTCAAGTTAAAGCCAATATATGATACTCGATGATAATATGAAATTTTCATATTCTCATCGATACTCATATATGAAACTCAAAGCGCCACTTAGTCCCTGTCTATCGGTTAACATATGTTTGATATTTGTCGTGACATAGAACTATACGAAACTTGTTAAATATTGGACGGTATAGCTCGGTATTAACAACCGTCGTGTAGTCTATGTGATGAGAAAATTCAATCGTATGATAACCGATAGATTTGTCCCGTGTGGACAAATCAGGAATGTATAAAGCAAACACCTGCATTCACTTGTGTTTTCATCCGTTTCGAGTTATTTCGTCGGTACTTTTCCGCTGGTTCTCCATATACAAAGATGGATTAGATGTTCATTTCAACGTTATTTCACAGCTTTAAAATAATTATCTATTCTATTAAAGTGTACTCGGAGAACAGCGGGGAGGTGCTGCCGAAATTTACCCGAAACGGTTGAAAGCACAAGCGAATGGAGTCTGCTCTATACATTCTTAATGAGATAGAAGCCTTACACCGACAGCTGAAACACAAACATACAACACGAATACACAACATAGATAAGATTGGAGTTTAGATAACTATGTTTATTTCAACTCCAAAATGAATATCAAACATGAAAAAATTAGTATTTTGGAGTACTGTGCTAACACAAAGAAACTGCAGTGTGGAAAACTAAACACCATTTCCAAACTGGGCATAACTTTATTTGAACGACCCTACTGGAGGCTGACTTATCGGATCCTGCTTTATACACAACCCGGCCCATTTGAACCGTACCATAGCGTCACACTCTCCCGCACGATTCCTAATGGCCACGCGTCACATTTCCCCTCTCCCTCTCCCCTTCTTCAAAACCCTCGCTCGAACTCAATTTCCCAATTACTCCCGTCGACGTTTCTCAACAGTCTCCTCCTCGATGTCGAAAAAGGTTTCTCTCTCTCTCTCTCTGTCATCAATTTTCTCTCTCTCCTCGTCCAAAGGATTCATCTTTCGCAGGTCCTCGTCCCCATCGCCGATGGAACGGAGCCGATGGAGGCCGTCATCACCATCGACGTCCTCCGCCGCTCCGGTGCCTACGTTACCGTCGCGTCAGCGGAGAAGGGCCTCAGAGTCGACGCTTGTTGGGGGTTTCAAGCTCGTAGCGGACTCGCTCGTGTCGGACTGCGCCGATTCTTCCTTTGATCTCATCGCTCTTCCTGTTTGTTCTCATATCTCAGATCTGTATTAGTTTTTTTGGAGAGTGTTTTGGTTAATGTTAGGGTTCTTGTTCGTTTTAGGGAGGAATGCCGGGTCAGCTCGCTTGAGAGATTGTGCTGTTTTGGAGAAAATGGTGAAGAAACAGGCTGAAAATGGAGGGATTAACACCGCGATCTGCGCTGCACCGGCTGTGGCGTTGGGGTCTTGGGGTTTGCTTAAAGGATTGAAAGTGAGAGTTAGATTGTACTGCTATAAGTTTGAATTTTGAACTTAAGAGTTGTGTAGAGTAACTAATGATTTGTTTCATGTAGGCAACTTGTTATCCTTCGTTTATGGAGAAGCTTCCATCGGATGTCACGAAAGTGGAATCGAGGGTGCAAGTGGATGGGCAGGTCGTTACGAGCCGTGGAGCTGGGACCGCCATAGAGTTCTCATTGGCGTCGATCGAGTTGCTTTATGGGAGAGAGAAAGCTGAAGAAGTTGCCGGGCAGATGGTAATGGTCTTCAAAATGTTTTCTAGTTTTCTCCCTCTTTAACATGCGTATACTGTGGAAATTTTATGTTCATATTTTAAGGACCTTTAATACAGATTGGTGAGCTAAAAATGGTAACAACATTGAATAAGAATCAGCAAGTATACCTATTGTGAGTACTTTTGGATTTATATTCAATATTGTCCTTGCTTGAGATTAATGCCTTTATTTTAAAGACACAGAGCATATTGTAAGATATAGGGTAGGATCTGCGCACCAATTTAGATAATAATAACCTGTATCTAATTAGTTTGTCAGCAAGGTTCTTCTTTTCATAAGCAACTTCTTCAATTTATATATCATTTCTATCACTTTGGTTATTATATGGGTGAAATAGTGTAGATATGGGATGTTTGTACTTAGTGCATTGAATAGACTTTTGTTGATTTCAGGGATGCTTAGATCTTAAAGTCTAACCACTAACCATGATTTGATTTAAATATTGAATCAATTAAGAAGCAGCATGTGCTAAAAGTGATCGACTCCAAATATATCTAAAGGATGCCAATGCATGCTCAAGAAGACGTGTAAAAGAAAAAAATGGTTGGTGCAAGAGATCTTTCCTGTCATAAAGTCTACTATTTCTATCATTGCAATTCCTAGCACTCATCCACACTTCTCAAGCCCCTCAACTTTGTTGTAGTGAATGCTGCCTTTTCCTTTCCCTTGAGAACAACTATTATTTCTATTAAATTAAATCCACCAAACATAGGCACAACCCAATATACCAAGCAATTCATGTCTGCCTTATCAAATTGCATGTTCAGTGTTAAGTTGTGAGATATTTTGCAAGTATGTTTCAATATGGAAAGCAAGTATGTTTCAATATGGAAAGCCACAGGCAGAAGTTCCCACATAGCTATTCTTCTCTTGCACTTAAGAAAATCTAGTTAACAACCTAATCGGCTGGAAGTATCCATCACACACTGGGAAACTCTCATCTCTTAATGATAATTTCTACGATGAGCTAGTCAATTTCTCAACAAGCAATTAGGACCCTAGAATTATGTGTTGCCTTGATGGGAAGTGTCTGTCACGACCCGAAAGAGCACGTGACTGGCCCTTGAACCATATGAAGTCTATAGGACTCCATCTGATCCAAGTAAGCCAAAAGCCCAGAAATCTAAAACCATTTTTGAGAATAAGTAAAGAAAACTGGTTTAAAGAAGTGTAGAAAAACATGTTTGAAATCAAGGTTTTTAAATAACTAAGCCGAATGTGCATTTGAAAACCGTACAGTCTTTTCTAAAATTTTCGGCAGAGTTTCTCTTGTAAAACTGGCCCCGAATGGGGTACAACATGAATAACAATATATAAAATGATAAAGGCATCCCCAAGCGGGAGCTAGCTCTTCGTCAATCGACGGTCACAACCACACGATGATATGATAATATACAACGCCAAGTGGCGAGGATCAAAATCAAGGAAAGCTCAAAAAGCAGCAAGAAAACCGCAATACTACTAAGCGCGACTCTAAGGTCGAATAATACCACACTGTCTCTAAGTCTGAAAGAATATACAAGTTTTTGGTTGATGGACAATTTCTAGATACAATGAAATACATGAATAAAATGGTGATTCTTGATGCGAAAGAATCCACCTACCAAAGCAAATCACCCGCAAGAAGGTAGTGTGCCAGAAATGCCGCAATGAAACCTGTACGGCAGAACCTGCAAGGACTGTGGCACAACGGGGGTGAGTTGCCAACTCGTGAATAGAAATATCTACAAGCAGAAACCGAATGCAAGACATAAACCTAAGTCAACGATCAGTAATACAATCCACAAGAGTGCATCTGAGTGTAATAAGGTGGCAAGGTAACATCTAATCATGTATGTAGTGCCAGGTACTCAGGTAATAACATGTCATCAGTGTAAGGTATGCCTGCATGAGGTAAGTATGATGAAATATCAATGATATCAATACACATATATTAGCGTCCCATACCACTAATATTGGTGTAAGGGTATATATAACAGCGCCCTCATACCCTGTTATATATACAAATGAAGTATGACAAGTGTAAATCCAGTCTGTATATGATCCATGTCTGTATATATGTGGAACCCGTCCACCTGTCACCCACTGACAGTAAGCATCATGTATGCAAGTATGAGGATATAAACAATATCATGGAAAACATCATGAAACCCGTGCCAAGCATCGACACGTAAATCCTCATCCATATGGGGCTCCGTCTGCGGTATCGGCCCTCGGCCCCGGCAGCACGAGTCAACCCATGTCCATCTCTGGGCTCCGTCTGCGGTAGCGGCCCGTCGGCCCCCGGCAGCACGCCCATCTCTCGGCTCCAGGCGGTATCCCCCGGATATCCGCCGAGCTCAAATACAATCACCGGTAGGTACTCGCCCGCCTCCAGGCTCAATCGGCATAACCCATCGATCATCTCGCCGAGGGGAACCATACCGGGCCCACCACGAACCCGCAAACGGATCATCACTCCTCGAATCGGGTTTCAAGCACACGTCTCAGCACCGAGAAAACGCGTGGTGGACGCACCCAAATATCATATCACGAGGTACCGGGTTTTCATAAAAAAACATCTTTTCTTAAATAATCCCACGGTCCTCAAAATCAGAAATCACATGAAAATCCACATCAAGAAGTAAATCCAATGCAATGTGCTATGCAATCAATCCATGATGTATGCGACATGTAAAGAGAGATAATCATATCGGAAATCATGCAACATGGAATAGTAATGTACATATGTCGGGAGGAACCGCTCCTTTAGAATGAATCAGTTTAAAGAATATCTTGCGGTCCTCAATCTCAATCAAGTCAGAATCATCTATGTTTGTGTACAGGTACATGTGTACAATATGCCAAGCAGTAATCATATCATGAATGCAACAGTACTACAGTGTAGTGGCATGGCAATTATCGATGATGAAGTGTGTGAGCCGGCAAATAGTGTACGTGAAACATACGCATCATCGATAATGGTGCTGGTGTCCTAACAGCATGATAATAATATAACAATGAACATATGCCAGCAATGCGAATAGCAGGAAAATGCAGATATCTAGTAGTCAACACCACAGTGAAGTATCTACTATGCAAACTACATCTAAGTATCCGGTCAATCAGGAGGGGTAGGTGTGGAAACCACCTAAATCTGAGTCGATACATGTATAAAAGTATATAGTCGGTGATCTCGCCTCAATGTCATATCATAAGATATCCTCGAGTTATGAGTGCGGATCTATCATCAATATCGGCTCGTACGGTAAATCATCGTACGGCATCCCCATAGCTGGGTAGGGGTCAGTATCTCACTGTCTCATCACATAACAGATATCACCATCGTCAGATCATATAGTCTGGAGTACTACTCTATGTCTAGTACAAAACGGTAACCTCAGTAAGTATGCATGCGGGGGTAAACACATATCCCAAGCCCGCAAGAATCACAAGTCATATCCCACATATGAATCGTATAAAATCACCGATCCCAGGGCACCCAGCCCACATCATCGACTCATCTCCAAAGTCATCACATATCATCAATCACAGTGCAAGTACAAGTGATAAGCAAGGGTGTGTGTAGGTGTAATTCTACCCTAGGGTTCGCGACTATGAACTACACTAGTCACTTCTAACCCTACATTATCCACAATACACCTAATATCACAATAGACTACATAGTAATCTATCTACGGACTGCGGGGGTGCTATACGCCATCCACCCGACTTCCCCCTGTAGATATAATCTACTCACCTTGCATCACCAATTGCGGACGTCACCACGTATTTGCTTGTCGTCCCGAAGTCTTCATGGGTACCTACACATCAAAATATCGTATATGCGCATTAAAACCAAATCCAATCTAAAACGGCGCACGAAATCCAAAACGATACGATAAGGGGGCCTATAGGTGAGAACCTATGGCACGCCTTCAAAACCATCAATAAATCCTCTACATCGTCGTATAAACGACAATTAGTCGAGGCAAAACACATTCCACCATTTCAGAATCAAAAATACGGAATACGGAAACACGAATCCAAAATAGCAACTTAGGATATATGTCCCAGATTTCACCCTAGATAGAATCTGTCAAAACTAGAAGTACCCTGGGTCAACACTAGAGGAACAGGGGCTGTGCACAGAAAACGAGGAGAATGGCTAAGTATGCTAAGTCAAAGTCCACCTCTCTCTCACCTACCCTCATCATTATATTTTCCTTTCTTTTCCTTTTTTTTTTAAAATCCAAACCTTCTCACATCAATAGTAATCCCAAAAGAAAACCATGGCTAGAAAAATGCACAAGTGTAGAAAAAGTGATACGTGTAAGTTTTGCACAAAATTGCCAAAAAACCCGATTAGCGATTTTAATCGCGATTAGCACTAAATTATTGTCAAACTAATCACAAAAACTTAAAAATGCCATAATCCACTAATTTACCCTATTTTAGAATTTTCCATAATTTTTCATAATTTTTTCTAACATTTTTCCTATTTATTTGCATTTAATATTAAAATAATCAATAAAATAATATTAAATTATAAAAATTCCCAAAATTAATATTTTATATTTTTGAAAATGTTACAATCTACCCCCCTTAAAGAAATTCGGTCCCCGAATTTTAAATTTAAACCCCCAGATACAAAAACATCTCAGTAATAAACCAAAGTCGTCGGGGCTCCGAAATCATCAACACATAGAACGTCACAGCGCAATGCATGCGCAAGGGTACTGAGCAGATAACTCGAAAACAAAACTCCGTCAAGCATCCCGCAATCATCGGAGTCAATGTAAAAAAAACACAATGTCAAATCCAATACAAAACCGATATGATATGGATCGGAACTACACATGTAGACATCCAATCTAAACATAACACCATCCTGTGCGTCTGGTGCGCACTGAAATCAAAAAAAAATCCATATATGTGCTAAACAGGTGCACAAAACAACATCCAAGTGCAACGGGTGTGCACGAAGCATCTGTCATGGGCATCGTATGTGCCTGACAGCAAAATAAATCAGGTGCATGTGACATGCACGAAGAATCCCGATTTAGCGCATCTGGCGTGCACCAAAATCGTATCTAAAAACATGCGCCCAACATGCGCGAAAATCCAAACCGGTGCATCCATCGTGCACGAATGAAAATCTAAACCCTGCGCACTCAACATGCACGGAAATCACGAAATCCAATAGCAAACACCGAACAGGCGTAAAGCACATCGCCAGCACGGAGTGCAAAAATCAACCATCAAAATCCGGGTCAAAATCAACGATATAATGCGGCTCAAACCAAAATCAGGGTACCGCAAGGAAAATCTCACAACCGTGTGCATCAGCGTGCACGAATCAAAGCCTAACACTAAAATGCATGAAAACTCTGCGCAAAATATATAAATATCCAGTGGGTGCATGAAACCAATATCATGAAACTCAGTCACCAAAACTAGATCGTGCAAATAGAACGCCCAAAATACCGAAATCCAAAATGACGGATACGTGATAATCGAATCACAAAATCACAAATCATAAATACCGTCTTCGGTAGTTTCTCCTTCAAGGTCGAGAAGGAGTCAGTGTAATCCACTGCTAGCAGCGCAGGATATCTACCTACCTCTTGCTCACGGTCTGGCGTCTTCTGACTCTCTAGGTCCTTATCTTCTCTGCGGATTACCTATCACGCGGTCAATCGGCTCATCGGCTCTGTCAGGTGTGCTAACGGGGACGATTCCGTTCTGGCACTTTTCTGGTCACCTCTCGGTCAAACCTCACGACCACTCGTAAGGCAGCATATCACTGACGTCGGTCTCTGGCTATCTGAATGCACGTCACACATCTGATCCTGGGTGCAAACATCATTGCAGCAATGTCCTGGAAGGAATCCTGCTCAAGGTCTCTTCCAATCATGCCTATGCCGATCTGTACAGAGGCTGGCTCTCTTGTACTATCTCTTCTCGCTGGAAAGACATCTGTGTCCTCAGCACAACATTTCTCGGAAATTGGTCACATCCCAACGTTTCTGTAAGCATATCAGGTCTCTAGTTTCGACGGGAAGCAATGACAGCTCGTCAGTGTCTCACACGAACCTCTGGTTCCACTTGTCTCCATCGTCGTCCACTATGACGTCACGCCAAGCTACTATACACTGCACTGCTCTCGGCCACGGTCAATCTGAAGTCTCTCACACGGACTCGAAATCGCGTACTCTGTAGCTTCATCATTCTGTAGCAGATGTCAGGCCGAACTGGTCCTCGGGAACACGTCCCAACCATCGGAGGAATACTCATCACTCGTCCGTCCTTGATCCATTCGCAACGCATCTGGGTAAGTTCCTTTATCCGAACTTGGTCAACTACCTCGTCGACAATGCCGAACTCTGGCCTGCTGGGTGTGCGCAACACGACCACTCCTGGTCTAGGTCTTCTCGTATCGTACTCCAGAAAGGTCCTGCCGAGGTTCCTTTCTCAAATCTCAATCCTGCCGAAATGCCCGGAAGTCATCATCCAATGCTGAAGCTAAAGCTTATTCCGGAACGGCTGCATACCTATCGCGCTTCTTTCTGGAAGGTATATCCATATACCACGCCTCTGGGTGCGTATAACATCTCTGATGTCGGCGGAGTGGGACGTCATCTCGTCGAAATATCTTGCGAACTCTTTTCTTCACTCTGCATCAGTGTCGACTGATTCGGACTCGTCTCATCATGGCTGCACGAACTGCGCTCCGACGGCTATGCTCGCACCTGGAGTCTCCCAAGCAGTGTCCCATCACGATATCCGAAAGATGTCGAACCATCCGATCGACTCGTCAGATCCTCATAATCCCCCAAGAGCTCACATCTCGGGTACAGTTTAATAGTATCGAGTACATGCCACAGCGTCGGTGGTCCAGCCGTAGAAGGGCAAACCCAAGCCTCACTAATGGCGCCGCGGAACCGCCGTAAACCCTAAGGTTCCAAGGCTGTCACACGGTCATTAAGTCGAGTTAGGGTTTCATTCTTCTAGAGGGTCCATAGAATCACCTGCATGTCTTTCCGTATACTTTAAACTTGGAAAATAGGCTCCTGACATTCGATCGTCTCAATCGACTCTCAACGAATCTGCGTGAAGTCGTCTCTAGCTGGAATCAATCCACCTGATGACCTCGCATCGGGGTAAGCGAACTCACCACGCGTCCTAGTCATCCATCCTCGGTGACTAGCAACTCGCTATCATCTCTCTAAGAACATGCTCATGCTGCAGTAGCTCCAATCATCTGGGCGATATCTCATCATTTGCAGCAACAACTGGCTCATATGCCTGTACGCCGAACAACGCCTCAATCCTCCAGGAAAGGCAATACATAAGCGGTCATCTCTGAATCAGCCTGCTCTAGATCTGAGTAAGACTCTCCACACTGGAAATCTTCAACTCAACTGGGCCCGCTCTGGCGCAAAATCGGACGAATCACCTTCGTCTCTCAAATCGGGTAGACTAGCTATCATCTGTCGCATAACTGCCTGAAAGCTCCGGCAATCTCAGCTCGTAAGCTCCGAAAGCAACACCCTGTCAATCTCAGCGACAGCTGGTCCATCTGTCTGCACGGTAGGCGACATCACCATCTCTGAGGTATGCTGTACATCAACAGTCCTCTCTCAACTGGCAACTCTAACAAAGGCCCGATCATCCGGTGCAAGACCAAGCACTCGCCTCCACTAGAGGTCACAATCACCAACACTAACTCGAGACGTTCCCATGTCACCAGAAAACACAAAGGTCGGCCCTCGTACCAAACGAGCTCACACCGGCCGTAACCCTAGCAGCAGCCCAAACTGCGCTCAAACACGGTGACAGGAATCTCAATCGAGTATCAAAGAGAGCACATCAGTGGCAAGAAGGGAAACAACAGATCCAAAGTGGATACATGATCATAGGAAGGAACAGTATCAATGAAGGTATGATCATGAAACTAATAGAATCGGGGATCTCAAATGGATGAATAATCCTGGATATAAAGAGAATCACTGATCTCGAAAGTATGTACATCCTAAGGTTCCTTAAGCGGAGTGGCGTGTCGTAAGTATGCCGCGGAACATACCAACGGTACGTCACTCTACTTTAGTCACCAAATCCATCAACCAAGGGTCATCCTAAAACGACGAAAGTTCGGGTTTACACCCCCTCGACCAAGTCTAAGTTCCGTAAGGTCAAGCCTAAGTTCCGTATATAAACAACTCCCTAGGCTCCACATAGTCAAACTTAGACTCGAACCAAGGTCAACCTAGCGCTCTGATACCAACTTTGTCACGACCCGAAAGAGCACGTGACTGGCCCTTGAACCATATGAAGTCTATAGGACTCCATCTGATCCAAGTAAGCCAAAAGCCCAGAAATCTAAAACCATTTTTGAGAATAAGTAAAGAAAACTGGTTTAAAGAAGTGTAGAAAAACATGTTTGAAATCAAGGTTTTTAAATAACTAAGCCGAATGTGCATTTGAAAACCGTACAGTCTTTTCTAAAATTTTCGGCAGAGTTTCTCTTGTAAAACTGGCCCCGAATGGGGTACAACATGAATAACAATATATAAAATGATAAAGGCATCCCCAAGCGGGAGCTAGCTCTTCGTCAATCGACGGTCACAACCACACGATGATATGATAATATACAACGCCAAGTGGCGAGGATCAAAATCAAGGAAAGCTCAAAAAGCAGCAAGAAAACCGCAATACTACTAAGCGCGACTCTAAGGTCGAATAATACCACACTGTCTCTAAGTCTGAAAGAATATACAAGTTTTTGGTTGATGGACAATTTCTAGATACAATGAAATACATGAATAAAATGGTGATTCTTGATGCGAAAGAATCCACCTACCAAAGCAAATCACCCGCAAGAAGGTAGTGTGCCAGAAATGCCGCAATGAAACCTGTACGGCAGAACCTGCAAGGACTGTGGCACAACGGGGGTGAGTTGCCAACTCGTGAATAGAAATATCTACAAGCAGAAACCGAATGCAAGACATAAACCTAAGTCAACGATCAGTAATACAATCCACAAGAGTGCATCTGAGTGTAATAAGGTGGCAAGGTAACATCTAATCATGTATGTAGTGCCAGGTACTCAGGTAATAACATGTCATCAGTGTAAGGTATGCCTGCATGAGGTAAGTATGATGAAATATCAATGATATCAATACACATATATTAGCGTCCCATACCACTAATATTGGTGTAAGGGTATATATAACAGCGCCCTCATACCCTGTTATATATACAAATGAAGTATGACAAGTGTAAATCCAGTCTGTATATGATCCATGTCTGTATATATGTGGAACCCGTCCACCTGTCACCCACTGACAGTAAGCATCATGTATGCAAGTATGAGGATATAAACAATATCATGGAAAACATCATGAAACCCGTGCCAAGCATCGACACGTAAATCCTCATCCATATGGGGCTCCGTCTGCGGTATCGGCCCTCGGCCCCGGCAGCACGAGTCAACCCATGTCCATCTCTGGGCTCCGTCTGCGGTAGCGGCCCGTCGGCCCCCGGCAGCACGCCCATCTCTCGGCTCCAGGCGGTATCCCCCGGATATCCGCCGAGCTCAAATACAATCACCGGTAGGTACTCGCCCGCCTCCAGGCTCAATCGGCATAACCCATCGATCATCTCGCCGAGGGGAACCATACCGGGCCCACCACGAACCCGCAAACGGATCATCACTCCTCGAATCGGGTTTCAAGCACACGTCTCAGCACCGAGAAAACGCGTGGTGGACGCACCCAAATATCATATCACGAGGTACCGGGTTTTCATAAAAAAACATCTTTTCTTAAATAATCCCACGGTCCTCAAAATCAGAAATCACATGAAAATCCACATCAAGAAGTAAATCCAATGCAATGTGCTATGCAATCAATCCATGATGTATGCGACATGTAAAGAGAGATAATCATATCGGAAATCATGCAACATGGAATAGTAATGTACATATGTCGGGAGGAACCGCTCCTTTAGAATGAATCAGTTTAAAGAATATCTTGCGGTCCTCAATCTCAATCAAGTCAGAATCATCTATGTTTGTGTACAGGTACATGTGTACAATATGCCAAGCAGTAATCATATCATGAATGCAACAGTACTACAGTGTAGTGGCATGGCAATTATCGATGATGAAGTGTGTGAGCCGGCAAATAGTGTACGTGAAACATACGCATCATCGATAATGGTGCTGGTGTCCTAACAGCATGATAATAATATAACAATGAACATATGCCAGCAATGCGAATAGCAGGAAAATGCAGATATCTAGTAGTCAACACCACAGTGAAGTATCTACTATGCAAACTACATCTAAGTATCCGGTCAATCAGGAGGGGTAGGTGTGGAAACCACCTAAATCTGAGTCGATACATGTATAAAAGTATATAGTCGGTGATCTCGCCTCAATGTCATATCATAAGATATCCTCGAGTTATGAGTGCGGATCTATCATCAATATCGGCTCGTACGGTAAATCATCGTACGGCATCCCCATAGCTGGGTAGGGGTCAGTATCTCACTGTCTCATCACATAACAGATATCACCATCGTCAGATCATATAGTCTGGAGTACTACTCTATGTCTAGTACAAAACGGTAACCTCAGTAAGTATGCATGCGGGGGTAAACACATATCCCAAGCCCGCAAGAATCACAAGTCATATCCCACATATGAATCGTATAAAATCACCGATCCCAGGGCACCCAGCCCACATCATCGACTCATCTCCAAAGTCATCACATATCATCAATCACAGTGCAAGTACAAGTGATAAGCAAGGGTGTGTGTAGGTGTAATTCTACCCTAGGGTTCGCGACTATGAACTACACTAGTCACTTCTAACCCTACATTATCCACAATACACCTAATATCACAATAGACTACATAGTAATCTATCTACGGACTGCGGGGGTGCTATACGCCATCCACCCGACTTCCCCCTGTAGATATAATCTACTCACCTTGCATCACCAATTGCGGACGTCACCACGTATTTGCTTGTCGTCCCGAAGTCTTCATGGGTACCTACACATCAAAATATCGTATATGCGCATTAAAACCAAATCCAATCTAAAACGGCGCACGAAATCCAAAACGATACGATAAGGGGGCCTATAGGTGAGAACCTATGGCACGCCTTCAAAACCATCAATAAATCCTCTACATCGTCGTATAAACGACAATTAGTCGAGGCAAAACACATTCCACCATTTCAGAATCAAAAATACGGAATACGGAAACACGAATCCAAAATAGCAACTTAGGATATATGTCCCAGATTTCACCCTAGATAGAATCTGTCAAAACTAGAAGTACCCTGGGTCAACACTAGAGGAACAGGGGCTGTGCACAGAAAACGAGGAGAATGGCTAAGTATGCTAAGTCAAAGTCCACCTCTCTCTCACCTACCCTCATCATTATATTTTCCTTTCTTTTCCTTTTTTTTTTAAAATCCAAACCTTCTCACATCAATAGTAATCCCAAAAGAAAACCATGGTTAGAAAAATGCACAAGTGTAGAAAAAGTGATACGTGTAAGTTTTGCACAAAATTGCCAAAAAACCCGATTAGCGATTTTAATCGCGATTAGCACTAAATTATTGTCAAACTAATCACAAAAACTTAAAAATGCCATAATCCACTAATTTACCCTATTTTAGAATTTTCCATAATTTTTCATAATTTTTTCTAACATTTTTCCTATTTATTTGCATTTAATATTAAAATAATCAATAAAATAATATTAAATTATAAAAATTCCCAAAATTAATATTTTATATTTTTGAAAATGTTACAGTGTCACGCCCTGCCCCCAATACAGAGAGTATTGTCCGCTCTGGCCGAAACCGCACGATTTTTTCCTTGAGGGTGAACAGGACCCGGCCAGGGGCCACTTCCCAGGAGGTCACCCATCCCAGAACTTCCCTGGCTCGAGCACGCTTAACTACGGAGTTCTCAAGCTCCTATAGTGCCGGTTCACTTAAAATGCGTCTTTGTATTGAGAAGTGGTATCATTCCATTTATAGTACAGATCTGCCCTCTTTCGGAATGTTCCGAAGAGTCCCCATTGTTCTACAGTGGGTCCTACGGACTCAAGATGTGGCCCCCGCCCACTTAACATGACACTTGGCATGGCATTTTGTTCCGTGTGGCATTTGCTCCGTGAGCAAGAATCGGGTCCCGACATTCTCCCCACCTTTGATCAATGGTTCGTCCTCGAACCACAGAGCTACCATTGAGGGACCAGCTCTGATACCATTCTGTCACGTCCCATCCCCAATACAGAGAGTATTGTCCGCTTTGGCCGAAACCGCACGGTTTTATCCTTCGGGGTGAACCGGATCCGGCCAGGGGCCACTTCCCAGGAGGTCACCCATCCCAGAACTTCGCTGGCTCGAGCACGCTTAACTACGGAGTTCTCAAGCTCCTGTAGTACCGGTTCACTTAAAATGTGCCTCTGTATTGAGGAGTGGTATCATTCCATTTATAGTACAGATCTGCCCTCTTTCGGAATGTATTCCGAAGAGTCCCCGTTGTTCTACAGTGGGTCCCACGGACTCAAGAGGTGGCCCCTACGGATTCAAGAGGTGGCTCCCGTCCACTTAACATGACACTTGGGGTGTCACTTTATTCCGTGTGGCACTTTGCTCCGTGAGCAAGAACCGGGTCCCGACAGGATGTGTGCTCATAGAAGAATCTTAACAAACAATTACGTGCTTCAAAAATATTTTCACCGTCATTAAGGTTAAAATGACAAGCGACGGTTACGTTGAATGGTACCTTGAAAATAAACATACTTGTGTTCACGTTAGGATTTGTTTATTAATCATCGTTCATCTATCATCGTTCATCTAAGCATTCAATAATTCATTGTTACAACTATGAATTCCACCTTATAAAAAATAGTTCTTGATTGATTTCTCTCAAGTTAATAAGTACTAACCTAAGAACATGCTAGTCAATTTGGACTTTTAGATAAAAGTAGAGCATTACAACAAGAACATTTTCATAGAATTTTTATAGAACCGAGATTTTTTTATTAGATTCTAGAACTACTAAAACTAAACTATAAATGAAATTTAAACTATATTAGATTATTATGTTTATTTATATATTTAGTAGTGAAGTCCACATTTAAGCTCAATTAATATACTAGATACTGGTTTATTATGCAAAAATCGATGTCAATGAATAATAGCTAATTGTATCGCATGTGTGCATAATGCATATCATGGACAAAGATTTTTAGGATCTTTAAAGATTTGAAAAAATATGAATATTTTAAATTATATTTTAAATTATGAGCATTTTTATGCATATTTTAAATTATGAGCATTTTTTATGCCACTAGTTTTAGTGAGAATCAAATGACAATTTTGATATAGAGACCACCCATTTGCATTATATATAGGTTAGATTGTTAAAAAATCTCAAACAGGTTTTCCCGCCGACAAAAAACCTTTCGAAAAAGTTTTCAGTTGTCAAAAAAAACCATGTCTGCAGTATGCGTATAGTATGTTCTATTTAGATATAGCAAGCAACTATATAGATACTGCATGAAAATTTTCCAGGGTTTTTTGACCACCGCTTCGAGCCTAGTTGGTTTTTGTTAGCGGGAAAACCTGCTTGGTTTTTTTGACAATTTACCCATATATATATATATATATACGTGTGTGTGTATATGTATATGTAAGAGATGGAGATAATTATACATGTGAACAAATTAAAATTATTATTAGTACATAAAATAAGAAAAATAGTTGTAATTCTATATTTAAAATTTGTATTAAAAATTTGGACTAATCAACTCTTAAATATTTAATTGTTTCTACATGGTTTGCGAGATTAAAAAACATTTTACTGGTTTAATTATGCCAAATAAGATTTTTGTATACTGGTAAAACATAATTAAATCCGTCTTTCTTTTAGTTTCATGATTAAGTTATGGTTTAAAGACAACTTTAAATATTTTTAATTTTCTGATTAAATTAGGCTTTATCTTTATTTTTATGTGGTTGGATTTAAAGTACAACCAGAAACTTTGTGCTAAATTTTTTGGATTCGGTAGATAGATGAAAGGGACGAGATTTGGGAGGTTGTAGAAAGAAAATGGAGTGAAGAAGGGTTTTGTTGTTCGAATTATATTTTTTGTAACAACCAAATAGGCTTAATTCCAAAAAAACTATCAAATTCTTTGCTTAGTTATGAGAAACTACCAATTCTTTCAAAGTTACGAGAAATTACCATGCTTTACAAAAGTTTTATGGTAGTTTTTTGCAATTATTACTGATGTGTCATCTTACATGGTGGTTTTTCGTTGTTTTTGAAAGGGGTTGTAGTTTCATGTAGTTTTTGAAAGTTTTGTGGTAGTTTCTTATGTATTTAACAAGAATTCGGTAGTTTCTCGTAATTAGGGTAAAGTAGTTGGTAGTTTTTTTTTGGAATTAAGCCATCCAAATAAGAAGGGTAAGTTTCGAGGATGCAATCCTTTTTTATATACAAAAAGTTCTAGTTGGAATAATTTTTTTTTCCTTTTAGCTCCTGGTCACTTTCCATTCATGACTAACACTAAATTTTGAACTTCAAGTCCGAGTTCTGATTGACTAACATTAGCACATTTATTCTCCGAATGTGTTACAGTTCAAACTATTTGTTCCACCCCCCAAGCCTCTAATCTTCAGATTTGTATTCAAAATAATGGTTTAATTAATCTCTTTTTCGTTAGGGGCTCTAAGTGGATTTGCACTCTTGAGCGCTTTTGGATAATTTAAACAATCAATACCACATCTTGCGAGCTCAACTAAGGTTATGTGGTAAGATATGATCCTTCACCGGGAATAGTTACCTATAAGTTACTTTTAATGATGTCTTTTAGCAACAAGAAAATTCGGGCAATCCCCGGTCATCCCGAATGGATCAGATTGTATTTTGAGGAGGTAAGATGAAACCCTCCACTACTATGCTAGACTGGCGATCTGAGCAGAGGATCGTGATAAACCGACTAAATTTGCTTGGATTGACTGTTCTCCGATCAAATTGATCCACCTGACAAAATGTCTTTTGAAAAGGAAACAATGAATCCAATAATCATGCGAGATATTGTAAAACTTGTGGAAAAAATGTTAATACTATAAATTCATCCTAAACCAAAAACATATCCACGTATGGTTGGGGCTAAGGGTGTAGCCAAAACGAGCTGACCTTTGTCCAAGCTCGGCTCGGTTTATTTTAGGCCGGCTCAAGCTCGGCTCGAGTTCATCTCGAGCCGAGCAGGTCTGGCTCATGTTCAGCTCGTGATCTTATCGAGTCTTAAACGAGCCCAAGTCGAGCTCGGTTACATCTTTTATTAGGCGATCTCTGAAAGATAAACGATAAAGTGGCGTTTGTTTGGAGACTGAGAATGGGCCAATGACCATTACAGGGCTCGAGAAGAAAACATGAAAGTATTTTGTGAGGAGGTTGACGACTAATCTTTTTCGCGTGAAAGAGAAGGTAGGATGGGGATAGCAATCACAGAGCCAAGATCCGGGGCTTTGAGATATGGAAAGGTCGATAAAAAAGTTGACATCTAGAGCATGGAATGGGTCCAGGTACTGGGTTTTATTTTCACCTCTGTTGCCCTTGATATACTGTCCATTAATTGAATTAAGTGTTTTGAGAGTTGTATAGAAGCTGCTCTACATTACATATTATTGCTTTAATCTTTCTTTCAAAATGGTGTAACCAACCCGAACTCGAGCCAATGCCGAACGAGCCTGGCTGAGCTCGAGTTCGACTCGTTTAATAAATGAACCAGACTTTCTAGCTCATGTTCGACTCATTAATAAATGAACAAGCTTGAACAAGCTGATACCGAGCTGAATCCTAAACGAACTCGAGCTGGCTCGTTCAATTACCACCCCTAGTTGGGGCACCTGATCGGGTTGGGAAGGCTTATTAAAACTAAACTTATATATATATACACCGATATTATCAAACCTAAACAAGCTTGTAAATGTCTCATCAACCTCTCGAGAATCGACACATCTTCTTTCGAAAATTAAGGCACTCAAAAGTTTGAAAGTGTATTGAATATCTAATATAATACCATTGTTTATTTATATTGTTATATATTAGTATGTATACCTTAATATATATTCATATTTAGTTAATTTAAAATCGATATAAAATTGTATCCCGTATCTAACATATTACCATTTTTTCGGTTGGATTGATTTGATTGGTAAAGATCGCTAATCCTTTGCTTAGATCACTTGCTCCACGTTGTGGGGGGATTATGTCTTGCCTCTCTCAAAATTTGATTTGATCCATCCGAGATGGATATGGAATAGCTGATTTGCTTGCCTTAATTTTATGCTATATATAAAGTAGCAACTTGATCAACATAAATTTAAGCATTTTCAAGTCCTTGCACCATTCCATGAGTGGATGATCCGAATTTGTTTGTCCCGGACTAGGTTTGCACAAACATCCTTTAGGCTATCGTATCTGTGTCGGACACGGATTTGTGCCCGACACTTGCACGACACATGTTAGGCACAGAATTTCCGTGTCCCATTTTGAAATGAGGCGGTTTTGGATTTGGACTCGTGTTTGACACTTTTTAGTGGAGCCACGACACAATCTATTTTTAAATTATAGGCGAGAAAAACCCTTATCTTATTGAAACTCTTGATTTGTCGACTTTTTCTTGCTAATTTTCCCAATTTTAGTGCTTAATATAATATCTATGGTGAAATATCATTGATTAAAAAGCGGCAGAAAAAAATGGTGCAACCAAAGAGCCTGGCCGGCCGTCCATGCGCATCGACATTAGGTTAGGTGTATTTTGAGTTAATTTTGTTATTTCTTAAGCTTATTTGTGAAACATTGATTCTAATTTGATAACTATTTTGGTTTTATTCACACTTGTAGAAGCGGCCCAAATAATCATTCTCAAAAGTGTTAACAATTAACTGCAAGCTGACAATAAAGTAAATTTCGCCAATTTTTCAAAGATTCAAAAAATTTAATTAAATAAATAATTAATTGTTTTGGCTAAATCTCTCTAATTTTAAGTGCAAAATAAGAAGCAACAAAAAAAAACATTGTTGTCAAAGGCGTGAGAGCAGTCAAAATTCGAAGGCGGTGTTAGCGTGATTTTAGCTTTTAAGTCGAAAGTGAGTTCGAAGTTGAAAATCACGTGAAAGACAATATCAAAGTTTGAAGCGGAGATCAAAGTGGAGATCTTGGTTGGAGATCGACTTGGAGAACTTTGAAACCGACGACGGTCGCTAGACCTCATGGCCCTCCTAATCAACGGTGGCTTTCGAAATTGGTGGTAGAAGCCCTCATGGCGGCTCTCGGCGTTTAATAGTGCTAAAACAACTCCAATTTATTATATATTATATTCCAATTAACAAGCAAAAAGTATACCCACAAGAATACAATCGTAAGCATAATCCCCGATTAAGCGGTCTAATGCACCTAGACGGCCGCCTTTTAAAACGCTGTGAAATATATAAAAGTTTTGCTAAATTTATTAGGAAAATGCTAAAATTATATGCTTTTGCTGAAATTATGCTAAGTTACATTTAGAAAGCTACTGAAATTATGTCACGTACATTTAGAAAATGATGAAATCATTTGATTTTGCGGAAATTGCCCAAGTTGTGCCGAAATAACTTAGTTCATTTTTGCTAAATACAATAGAAAATTGTTGAGATGCTACCGTTTTTGCTAAATATGTTGTAATCGTATGATATTCTATTTCTTATAATTATATTATATATGTTTGTGAGTGTGTGTTCCCGTATCTTATATTTTGTATCCATATCCATGCAACCTTGGTCCTGGGGTTCAATATATTAAAAAATTTACACGTACTATGCAAGTGACAATTGTACATTGTTACAATCAACTGACACCGGAAGCTGTCCTTCCATTATAGAACAAAATTATCTCACTTCTAGTGATGTCATACGTGCATCCAATCACACCAACTGCAACGTAGACATAAAAAGGTTTTTTTACCTACATCGTAATAAGCTTTTCTATAAAAATGGTTGCCACCTTGCGGGCGATTTGTTTTTTGTGTCATACTAAGGCATTAAAGCTAGTTGTAAATATTGAATGTCATTCAGAACGTGTTGTGAAAACTTGGTCATATAATGCTTCATATGCATTGCCTGAGGCAGGGTGGACACAAAAATTGGTCAGAGGGGGCACTAGGGGCGGAGCAAAAATATTTATGTTGGATAGCAAAAATTCATTGCAAGAAATGTCCTAAAGAAATAGTATTTTACATGTCAGATCGAGTAGAAGTTGTAATAATATTTGAACCTTAATAGTTCAAAAAATGTTTGAGCACAAAATGTCTGAATAAAAATTGACATTCAGTTGCAGGTGTTCCATTTGCTAGAGTTTATGAGAGTTCAAAAAAAAAGGAAAATAAATTTTCATACATTCAATATGTTTCTAAATAATCAAAGTGTTATCAGTATTTTCATGTAATGAGTGGTGTTTTTAGATCAAAGAAAAATATCAACCTAATAGGATGAGAGTTATCCTCTTTTCTTAGCATTGTAGTTGGAATTTTATATAATTATATGCCTATGTATATTAGTTATGGAATAAATGATTTTAATATAAATTTAAAGTTTAAGAGTGGGTTTTTAGTCATTAGGAGTTAGAAACTGACTTTTGTTCAACTTGGGGCCTCTTAAGTCTTAACTTTACATATAAAAAGAAGGGAAAGGAATGAAAAAATAAATTGATGATTCGTGTTGCATGTAAATAAGAAATAAGAGAAAATAATGATTTGCTTAAAGCGTGAAAAAGGGACATCAGGAGGACGGTAACCTGCAAACCTCTATGGAATTGGAAAAGAGCTTGAATACTTACCAATAACCCACCTCAAATGTCTCTGTACTTAGTTATCCCCACCCACAGAGACTCCCCCCCACCCCCACCCCCACCCCCACCACACAAAAAAAACCCAAAACAAAAAAGAAAAAAAAAACCTCAATCCTTATGAATAGATTTTTTCTTCAGTACTAAAACTGTCTGCATGTATGGGCTTATTGCATCCATATCACTGATATAATTCCTTTTAGTTTTTCTTGCTATTTTTCTTTCAGCCTTTAGGTCTCAAACTCCAATTCTGCTAAATTTAAACATATGCTTACCTGCATCGGTGATGCGTCCTCATCATGGAGAGGATCATACTGTAACCGAGTTTAATTATGTGGAATGGAAGTATAACGACACACCTCAGGTAATTACTTGTGCGTATCTGATACGATGAAAATATTTTCCATAAATTTTGGAATTACCTTGCGCTCTAATTTATATGGCAGATACTTGTACCAATTTGTAATGGATCAAAAGAGATGGAAGCCGTAATGATCATTGACATCTTACGAAGAGCCAAAGCTAATGTTGTAGTGGCGTCGGTTGAAGATAATTTAGAAATTTTGGCATCCAGAAAAGTAAAAATAGTAGCAGATGTGCTTTTGGAAGAGGCCGTTAAATCTCAATATGACCTCATTGTTTTGCCGGTAAGTTAATGTGATGCATTTCTGAGCTCTTCACCATGAATGCATATGTCATTTTTTTTAATTTAATATTTGTTTGTAGGGAGGGCTTCTTGGTGCTCCAACATTCTCAAAATCGGAGACACTTGTAAATTTACTTAAAAGGCAGGCTGAATCAAACAAGCCCTATGGGGCTATTTGTGCTTCTCCAGCTTTGGTGCTCGAGCCACATGGCTTACTCAAAGTAAGAACTCCGCCCCCTCCCCCCAAACACACACAAAAAAACGCGCGTGCGCGTACACACAGATATGCCATGTGGGGTGTGCGTGCCTGCCTGCCTATGATTGTTCAATTATTTGGTTTACTGCAAGTGTTGCAAGAAAATGGTTCTCAGATAAATCATTTAGTTCTTGCAACTTGTGTTTGGTTGAACAAGAAGTGGCTAAAGTTTCACTAAGATATAGTTATCTTTCAGCATTTTTAGATAAACACCATGGGTATTGAAATTGCAAGTTAATACCACGAAATTAGTGATTTGCAACAAATACTCCTGTCTTTTCCAGTTTAATACCATACACAGTTAATGGTGAAATAATGAAGATGTATATAAAGGTAAAGGGGCTCTCGTCAAAAACAACATATGACTATAATATTGAAAAGCGCTAGATATACAATTGGCATATGTCTGCAAATCACTAAGTTCATGGTTTTTAACTTGCAATATTTGGTTTTTATCTGATAAATGCTGAAAGATCGTGGTATGTAGCTGAAGCTCGGCCCCAAAAAATAAGGAGAAGCTCATCGTTTGATGCAAATTTGTCGTGAAAGTAAACGAGGGGTCAATGTGATTCCGTTGATATACACATTTAACTTACAGTTACGGAAGTTATATTTGTCGTTTGTCAAAGATCTGCCATGAGTTGCATTTCACTTTATGGTTTCCATTTCCTGTGTCGTAGACCGACAACAAAAGTGGAAAGCGCAGCTCAGAGACATTTCCTTCAAGTGACCAATTTACCAATTGCTGATCTTCCAACACCCGCTTATTTGATGCAGGGAAAGAAGGCAACGTCATATCCAGCGTTGTGCAGCAAACTTTCAGATCAAAGCGAATGCGAGAACAGGGTCGTAGTTGATGGAAACTTGATCACAAGCAGAGGCCCAGGGACTTCAATGGAGTTTGCACTGGCCATAGTAGAGAAGTTTTTCGGTCGTGAAAAGGCCCTTGATCTTGCTAAAAGCCTGGTTTTTGTTTAAATTAGCCACATGAGACCTATGGTATCAATAATGTAATGGGTTTACTGTTTCATGGGAGAAAATATGAATCTAAAGTCTATAGAATCCGGTCATTGTGATCCCACCCCTTGCAGTTTTTTGAATGAGTATTCACCACTAAGCCAAGATGCATGTTGAAGTGAGGTATTGTACAGAGACTAGAACAAAAATGTCCTGCTGTATCATGCAATTTTGTATTTTGCATTGAATTGCCCTATTGTGTCATTTACATAGATATAATTTGTGTGTGTGTGTGTGTGGGGGGGGGGGGGGTATATTTAAAGTTTACTGTGATAGAACTATAAAGGACTGTACAACAAGTTCTGAGCATTGTTCTGTTGATTGTGATTCAAGTTAGGAGACCATCTATCAGCATAATGCTTTGGTTGAATTTCATATGATGAGTTCAATTGCATTAAAGGATGGTTCTCAAAGGAACGACAGGCAGTCATTTTGATTATACTCAGTTCAAATATTTGAGAGTTTTCATTTTGATTAAACTCAGTTCAAATATTTGTGTATTTTCATAATTGCTCCTCTTTGTCCCTGCCTATGTATCAGAGGGCATACCATTGGTTGTATTAGTCAAAGCCATTGATGGTATATGATAAGGAATCATTGGAAGATGAAATGTTTAAAGATATCCCTATGGTTACAAGTTGCAACTATAGAAAGAAAACAAAAAAATTGAATGTGGTTCTTTAAGTGACAACCACTCTCTTAAAGCTTAAAATTAAGGGAATGACCATTCTAATTTATGCGTCTCCTATTAACTCATATTGGCCCCTACATCGACCTAGTTAAATGAACTCTTAAAAAGATTTCCCTACAGAAAATATAAGCAATTATTGTCCTTGCCCAACTTTTAGCCCTTCACACTAACCCTCAACTGAATTAAAGAATGAGGGTGCTTGTGTAAGGCTGAGATCACATGAAAATTAATGGACTTGTCCTTTTATTTAGGGTGCTTTGATAACTTGTTTGTTGGTAGATAATTGCAAAGAGACAAGGATGGGCATATTAAGCTCTTTCTACCTTCTAAGGGATAAGTAAGCCTGGTTATTGTAATCACAATCATAGCTATTATCTAAGCCTTTTCATTTAATATTGAAATGGTCTCTCTTTTCTTTCTTGGTAGAAGGTAGGAAGACTCCATCTTGATTTCTTAATAAGATAATATGGAAATAAGTTCAAAGACATCTATTCTATCGTCGTTGTGTCGTATTTCCTGAGACATCTGTGTTGATGGAGAAATAGTTAAGAAAACTTTAAGAATCTTTTTTCCTTAAAATGTTTGCAAGAAGAAGAAGACGGAAAACTGAAAATTATAAGTTCAGAAGATTGATAATTTTTTTCCCCACATTCTAGCTCAGTCTCAACGAATAAAAGAGAGATAGGGTTTAACAGAAAAAAACGATATCAATCTTGTTTGTCAATAGTCTGTACGATGGGAAGGATAGGCATATATGTAGCCTTAATTAGCCAATTAAGCAAGCCTTGTTATTGTGAGCACAATCATAGCTATTATCTTAGGCCTTTTCATATTAAATTGCAATGGTCTCTCTTTTCTTTCTTGGTAGAAGGAAGAAAGGCTCCATCTTGATTTCTTAATAAGATAATATGGAAATAAGTTATAAGAAATCTATATAAAAAAAATTCATCGATCGGGTCTTTGGATATACATTTTCCTTAGCATTAATAGTCTAAGTACCATTTTCAATTCCGAGAAATGGACTGTTTGGAGGTCATTTTCAACTGTAAATCTCGTGGCAAAAGACCTTCCAAATAGGTTCGGAGCTAATTTTTAAGATCCCCGCCTAAATCAGAAGGTAAAAAACCTTCCAAACAGGCTCGGAGCTAATTTTTAAAATCCTCGCCTTCTTTTTTTCCCCTCTTCTTGGAAAGAGTGACTAATAATATCATCTCTCTCATTCTTTCTTTCATGTTTCTTTTTACCTTTTCATTCACCCAATTTATATATATCTCTCTACTTCCCTGTAAGAAAAAACCCATCGATGAACTCTGTCTCTTCTCCATTTCCCATCCTCTTCGACTGATCAAACAAGACGACTCAACCTCCAATATAAACGAGAGCTGAAATTGATTTTTCTGCTCGTGGGTTTAGATATTTGAGTTTGACCCATAAATATTTAGCAAAAAAAAGCGGGAAAAGATGAGAGAAGCTTGGAGAATCAAAGGAGACGAGATCAATATGGAAATTGAATTTTTTTTATTGATTTATATGAGCAATGGGTATCTGAGTTATGCTTAGAATTGGATTTGATGGTAGTTTAGTTAATGTTCAACTTATGCCTATTAATATGCCTTGCAAGTGTTTGATGAAATGCGCATATAAAGTTCTTGGATTTACATTTCTTAACTAGATCCTTATCCTTGAACTATCCAAACATACATATAGGCCTTAGGAATTTACTTTAGGAATCCATGTGCATTCCGACACATTTTAATTCCAAATTGAATTCTATAATTTTTAACCCTAACTATTCAAACATGTCCTAAGAAGTTTTGTAAGAGGCAGAAGAGTAAAAACTGAAAATTATAAGCACAGAAGATTGATAAATTTTTTCCCCATGTTTCCAGTTCACTCCTATTCAATGCATAAAAGATAGATAGGGTTTAATAGAAAAAAAATATCAATCTTGTTTAGCATGTCTTCTCGATCAATAGTATGGCCGTGCGAATCATCCAGTAGAGATGATTGCGATAGTCGTCTTCTGCTGGAGTAACGTCATAGTTTTCTATCCCATGAGCCGATCTAAATTTCCACCAAGATAGTGGGTCCTCTAGCACGCAACGATTGTAGCATGGTTTGTATATTTAATGGAAAGTGTTCATCGTTAACCAATTTGTATATCTTTTTAAGAAAAAATAAGAAGTAATGATTTCAAAACCAATGAACTCTCAAAACATAGATAAGTTTTACTGAGATAGAAATGCTTTTCTATGAATATTTACAAGACAGATTAACCATGAAGCTTGATTCCTTAGCCTGTAGCTATCAATGAAACCTAACCACACATGAGACAATAGTGAGGATTCCTTGCATATATAGTTTGCATCATCTACTTGGATCCTATGATTAGGTGATCCAATAAGCAGGATTGTGGACCTACTCCTGTACCAATATTGGTTTAAGCAAATTGTTTTCATGTTTAATTTATTTACATTGGTGATCATCACGACCAAGAAATGTGGACATTTAGAAGATTTATTTAATGCCATTTCCATCTTATCTTAAATGAAATGAATGCAAACAACAACTGTATATATATATTTATTGTTTTTATCAAAAGCCATATCTCATCTCCAAAGTTGGTGGACATTGTAAAATATGTCCAACTATTAAAGTCTACCGAAAAAATAATGATACTTGCACTACTTCCTGAATATGTTATTGGGAAGTCAATTGTTGAGATTTATAGAGGCGGGGGGGGGCAACCTCAATGTTCAAACTAAAACTATTAGAATAACCGATAAGCAGTTGATATGACATCTCTTTATGAGTAGAGTGCGGAGCTCGATCCCTAGGAGAGCTGACGGATGTCGGATCACGTCAAAGATGTTACCTTCCATAGATCTGCTGCGAGCGGCGATGGACGGCTGAGATTGAGTTGGAGGTTGCCTCCTGAAGTGTGTGGATCTCAACAGGTTTGAGATTGTTGTGGCCGAGCTACCTGCAAGGAAGTCCCGGGGTGGTTGTGCCACCGAGGATCCTCCGACGATCAAGTTAGACCAGATATTTGAGCAGAGTAACGGCCTAGTCAGGAATCAAAGACTTACATGAACCGTCTGAAAGAGGGGTTTATATAGTGGTGGAAACAGGCAGGCAGGCGCGAGAATCACGCCGGCCGTTACGCTCCCGGCGTCACGCCCGCGTGATAGGCGGGATCCCGCATTAATGACGAGGCAGGCTCGTTAATGGAGGATTGTGATGGCGCGGAACGCTGGACGTGGCCGGCGGATATCTCGTGCATGGCGAGATTCGCGGAGTGAGGCGGTTGCGCCTGCGATTGGTGCCGTTGGTCGGTCGATGAGACCGAGGAAGATGAGCTCGGCGGGAGGCCGAGATATCTTGGTTCTGCGGTAGCCCGGAGACGGGCTGAGAGGGCCGAGGAGGCCAATTGTGCAGGGGGTTCGGAGGTGAGCCAACGGTTGTTTGTAAGGCGGGCACATGAAAGGTGTGGCCGGTCGCAGAAGGTTGGCTACGTCCATGGGTTGCAGACCCGGGGTATTTTACCGACGTACGGTTCCTGGTCCTTTCTTGCTAGCTTCGGGACACGTCATCTGCCACGTGTCACGATCTGGGAGATCGCCGATATCGAGCATCATCATTAGCCCCCCACTCTCGTGCCAACCTGTTCACGGGTCGGGTTGAGAGTGGTCTGCCGGGTCACCCGAGGTGAGCTCCTTTTCGTAGATATCGTAAGCGTGCATTCCCGGGCAATCAGCTGTATTTTCTTGATGACGCCAGCAGATCAGGGGCCAGATCTTGCATTAAAGAGGATGTGCCGGATCGTGTGTACGTTCACCGCAGCGACAGCCCACGTGTCTGGCGCTGGTTAGCTGACGCGATGGGCCGCAGATTTCCGGCGTCCGATGAGGTACGACCAATGCGTGTGCGACAGGTGGAGCGATGGTGGCCGTCGAATGCAATGAGTCGTTTCGGCGGGAGATGACTGTCGCCGTTGGATGTATACGCCGGCAGCTATAAATAGAGGTGGGGTCCCCATCAGGGCCAATACATCTTCATAATTTCCTCGTCCAGAGTCTCGTTAGCTCGGCGCTCTCCTTTTTAGGTCGGATCTCTACGTTTTCTCTGCCGAGAAGTCATCCTCTCCATCAGGTTAGATGTATTCTTATGAAGAGTCTGTAGAAATAAATCAGGTAGAGTCTAGAGAGCCCCGTAGATTCTTCCTCTTCATCTTCTGCTTCTTCTTCTTCTGAGACGAGCCTGTTTCCCCCCTTGGCAGAACAAATGGACCGGTCTAGGATTTTTGCTGTCCTTGGTGCCCTGTCCTAGAAGAGAGCCGGGGGCGTGGCCGTGCCTCGGGCTGACCCAAGTTCCGCACCAAGGGTATCGCCAGCGACGAGGCCGTCCTCCTCGACCCGAGCCCCCGATGATTGCCGCGGCAGCGACTAGAGGCGTCCGCGGGTTCCCGAACCCCGGACGAGGGAAGCGGAAGAGGACGAAGACGAGGTTCCTCTTAAGAGGAAGAAGACGGTCTCTTGCGCCACCGACTGAGATTCCCGAGGGGATTCCTGTGCAGGAGGGGGACACCCGTTTCGTAGTCCCGTCCGGCTTTCCGTTGCCACCAGCCTGCTCGCTGATATGGAAGAGTCGGCCGGAGGCAAGATTCCGCAGGGGACCCTGAGGGCCCAAGTGACAGCTATAGCTCAGGAGACGGTGCATGTACGTACTCTCTTATGCGTTATTTTGAACGCCCTTTTCTCAGTTCGAGCGTCTCTAAGTTTCTCTGCTGTTTTTCATCAGGTCCTTCAGCACTGCGCCCTCGTTGCTCGCATGGAGGCCGAGGAGACTGCCCATGCTATGAGGTTGGCGGGGGAGTCTTCTTCGGAGGCCTAGGACCTGTGACTCGAGCTGCGTCTGGAGAGGGAGAGGATGGCCGTCCTCGAAGCCCAATTGGTCGCCGGGGAGCTCACCGTCTCAAAGTGCCGGGAGTCCTATCACCGGCTAAGTGAGTCCCACCGAGCTATCGAGGCTAAGTTGGCGGAGCTAGCCGATCGCTATGCAGCAGTGAAGAGGGAGAGGGATGCCAGCAGACGGGATGCCGAGGCCGCGCTTCAGGCGGCGAAGGTTGCTGAGGTTCGGGCTCGAAAGGCGGTGGCCGATTACAAGGGGTCGGACCAGTTTTACGCCGACCTCGACATAGCCTCTGCCATTGTATGGCACGAAGCTCTTGATGCCGTCAAGGCGCAGTTTTTGGAGTTTGCCGACGGCGAGCTCCGCGCTCGGGTCCCACTTTGGTGGTCATGCCTCCGGCAGATGGTGATGAGGGAGGGGCTGCTGCTGAAGCGGAAGCCCGGGCTCCTAGGGATGGTACCGAGGAAGGTGAGGTCTAGGCGGGGCTTGTGGCCTGAACTTTTTGGCTTTTCCTTTTTCTCTCTCTTTTTGTAAGCCCCCGGGCAATTTGGTAAGGCTGGGGAGCCCAGAGTACCTTGTAAAGATTTTGAAAGTTTGAATGAAACTTAGTCTTTTTCTTCTGTGCGTGACAATGCTTTTCCTGCGTGAGTACTTGAGCTTGTCAGTTCTGACCTCGATCAAGTGTTAGACCGCAGGTCGATGGCCCGTGTTTTAGATAACGATCATCCTTCGAGTGCTTGTCGGTTAACCGTTGTGAAAGAAGGTTGGTGTCCTCCAGCCCCGGGAGTCGATGTGGTGATCGTTTACTCGAACTGTTTGGAGGAACCTTTGTTGTAAGAAGGTTGGTGCTTTCCAAAGAATTGGCCAAGCGTTGTTGCTGCTCGGGGCTTCTTGGCGAGAGCTTTGATCCTCAGCGCGGGTTGGGCCGTAAGAGTCCTGCTAAGGGTGGACCTAGCAGGGTTGCTGCCCGGTTCCCTCTGTAACAACCCTAACTTTCTGTACAATTTTTTCAAAAATACAGAAAGGGGTATTTTTGCCTGAGCACAAGTTATAAGTTTGGTTTGCTTTTTAATAGCAAGAAGGAGCTTGTAGCTCATTGGTAATACCTTGCACTGCTGAACCAAAGCACCAGAGTTCAAATCCCATCCCCCACATTATTTTTAATATTGTTTTATTTTGAATTTTTAGAAGTCCAAGTGTCTACACGTGCATAACTCGTAAAAACCTCACTACACATGTAAAAAAAAACTGGACCAGGGGGAAGACCAAGCGACGACGGACCAACGGCGACCGATCCCGGCCGGACTCGGCCGACTCGGCCGCCGCGGCCGGCCGGACTCGGCCAGACTGTCGAGTCGTCAACACAAAAGTCATGCCTCTTGGCCTCCCCATCATTCCTGCATACTTAAATTCCTTGGATCGGTTTCAGAGCTCTTTAAAATCCCATTAAACCCTATTTTTATTACAAATTAATACAATTTTCAATACACCCCTTCACCTAACCCTAACCCTAGCTTTACCCTATAAATACCACCCCTAGACACACACACCCACTCACAATTCTGTCCAAACTCTCAAGAAATTCCTCTAGAACTTTGTGTGCATTTGGAGTTAGCAAAGGGCAAAAATCCGGCGATCTTCCGACGACGACCCTAGGAGCTCCCGGCGACGAAACGACGTACCGGCACCTCTTATCACTTCCTTTCCCTCTTCTATAACCTCTAAACCCGTAAGTCCCACCTCCCTCTTCTCTATTCTTTTCTAAAAACATGTATTTCTAAAACCCGACGAAATCGGAGTTAATCCGATGTCCGATTCGGTTCTTTCTAAAAATCTCACTTTTTTCTTAAATACAATCATAGTAAACCCTTACATGTTGACTATTAAACATTAACAAGTCATATTGAACAAGTTCCATTTCAAAAGGATTTCTATTTCAATTTTTATCGTACTTTCACTATAATACCATGTAGTTTAAATTCGACATTTAAAACATCACAATCTTGCTATACCTTTAAGTAGATCACGAGGTAATGACCTACCACCTCACAACACTCATACGCAACATAACACAATACCTTTCGGGAACATAGAAAACGGAAAAACAAGATTTTACATATAAATACCATTTACTAATAAAACCTTTTTCTACAAGAAATATGTATTTACACAAATCTTTGCAAAGCGCCGCTACAACCCATTTGGGAAAACCGTTCGGGATTGTGCGGATTATCGCACATTCTTAGGTGTAGTAGTGCGAGATGCAGACATCCGCAAGGAGCATTCGGTCTCGAGAGATTTAAAATACAAATATCTTAAGAAAATGAGATTTCTAGAAATATAATATATATTAAAATTATTTATATGTGTGTGTGTGTGTGTGTGTGTGTATCATTAAAATATCTATTTTGTGATAAAATAAATATTCCAACTTTTTCTAAAATCACAAGGATCACTTTACATTAAAATACCATGAATTCCATACAAGTTCAATATTACAATTAAATACCCTATATTATGGAATTAGGTTATTTTCACTAGAAATATCACAAATATAAAATCTACATATATGATAACTCTAAAGACGATAATTAAATACTTGAGTTGTATTTTGAAAAGTATACAAATTATTTTTACAAAAAAACCCCTCAAGTTCTATAAATTACAATAAGGACCTTAGTAAATACGGATTTAAGCGAGACCAGTTTCTTGAGCCTTAGGGAGCCGGAGATATGGGTGCTTGTCTATTTTAAGGTAGACAACTTAACAAATTGTGTTATCAACACGGTAATCGTTTTTGAAAAAGACACAAATCCTGCCGCCCATGTGCAGCGGTTACCGATAACATCAAAACCTAATTCAGGATTTCAATTTTCTTTTCTAATTGTTCTGACTCAGACTGAGTCTCATTATAAATAATCTGACTTGAATATGATTCAAGTACAATCTGCAATACTACAATTCAATATGAATACATGAATCCATATAATCAATCTGTTCAACTATTCGATCAATATTGACTAAACCGAACCATGAATATACTTCCATTTACATGAATCTCTAGTTACATCCATTTACTGATATCATGGTTTCGGCAAGTCATCAAATTATACAATCTATATTACAAGACAATACAAATTGCAATACAATACAAACAATACAATCAAGACATCGCGGGGTTTAAGGGGTGTTGGGGTCGAAAATTGCACCCCGGTTGACCAAGTCAAAGTCAAGGTCAACCCCAAGCCAGGTGGGCCCAAGCCCAGATCAAGTGGGCTCATGCCCGAGTCGAGCCCGAACATGAAGTGGCCGGCCTCCCCTATGCCAAAATGAAATCATGTAATAAATAATTTTTATATAATTTTTTATGCATGAATGTAAGCAAAATGGGCATAAATCCAAATTTTTGTAAAGCCCATGGCTTATGGGCAAAAAGAAATAGCACGTGAGGTATGGGATGGGCAAAATGCCATTTTGTAAAGCCCAAGGGGCTATGTGTAAATGTGTAAGCCTATATAAGGCAGCATGATGATGAATAAAAATATATAATTTTCATTCTCCCCAAAAACTAGGGTTTGTGCCTCCTTCCCTTTTCTGAAGGGTCTAAAACCCTCTTTCTCTTTTTGGAATTAAATCAAGAGTTTAACTCTTCCTTTCTTAAAAATAAATAGTTTTTCACCACAAAACCCACGAAGGGGAGTCGGATCTCCAATCAGATCTCGAAAAGGGGAGACTTTTAAGTCTTACCCCCTTTTCTCCAAGATCCCGCCGATCAAGAGAAGGAAGAAGGAGACCTATCTCCAAAAATCTAACTTTGGACAGATTCAAGGCCCAAAAGAAGAGCCAAAGATTCCTAGGAGTTTAACTCCTTTCTAAATCTGTTGGAGTTTAACTCCATAAATTATTTTTTGTTAAGAGTTCAACTCCAAAACCTCTTTGGAGTTCAACTCCAAAAACCTTTTGGAGTTCAACTCCCCAACCTAGGGGCCAGACCCCTTCCCGCGGGTGTTTCCCGTGGTCACGTGTGCGCCACGTGACCCTGGGGCGCTAAGGCACCCAATGGTCACGTGTGCGCCATATGACCCCAGGCGCTAAAGGCGCCCATCGGTCATGTATGCGCCACGTGACCCCGGGGCGCTGAGGCGCCCATCGGTCACGTATGCGCCACGTGACCCCGGGGCGCTGATGCGGCCATCGGTCACGTGTGCGCCACGTGACCCCGGGGCGCTCAGGCGCCCAATGGTCACGTGCGCGCACGTGAACCCGGGCGCTAAGCGCCCATGTGCGCGCACGTGATCCTGGGCACCATGTGCCTACGTGCCACGCACGTGTATTTAAAATGCTTCCCCCCTTTTTTATATGCACTCCACACTAAATATACCTCCCCCGTTAGAAAAAATTTCTAACGGGGCGCTGCCTCGCACCCCGTAAGGGGGCTGCTGACCCCCTTGACCCCCATCCTGCTATCCGGGTAGCGGGACCCCCGTAAAAACTCTGCGGGCCCCGATATATCCAAAACTCCCCTTTCAAAACACAACACACGCACACTGCACATTGAGTTCGCATGACCAGTTTGACCCGTCAATCGGAGATTCCCTCGCTCCAAAGGCGAGGGGTAATTAACGACAGCTTAGTCCGCAGCTGTCGGAGATTCGGATCCCCACAATCAATAAACCCCAGACTACCCTAGGCAGGTGGAATCTGTAATGTGCCTGACTAGCGCGCGCATATTCCCATCTCAATGAGGTGATGAAAAACACCCTACAGATTCTGGCATGCCCGGTGGGACTAATCTCTCCTCCCATATTTCGGGTTAAGCATTCATGCGAACTCAATCAATATACATATCGATATTTATACTAAAATAATGCTTTTTCATGCAGGACTTTAAGCAATCAAGCATCAACCATGTCTCCAAGGACTAGCTCAGCTCTCAACATGGCTCCCATCTCATACACGATAAAGATGGACTCCAGGACGGTCCTTCCAGCCAGTCTCGGGCGACAGTGGGAGAAGCCACTGCTACCATTTGGCTCTATTTGTTCGTTCCAGTTAACGCCGTCCCTGCTCTTCAAGCTCCGGTAACCGACAAACCGGCCTCGAAAGGCAAAAGGCAAAATGTAGTGACCTCGAGGGCGCCCCAACCTAAACGTGAGTCGGTGTTCAAACGGCTCCCCATGGCCCCTGCTGGGGGCAAAGCTGTCAGAACAAAAGAAGTTGCCAGACGTCATGGGCAAGCCCAAGCGATACCTTCGACGTACACGCAGGCGGATGTCTTCTCAAGCATCCCCATCACTCAGCCTATGGCGGCTTCCCGAAGAGCCGAAGCCTGCCAAGCGCTCAAGGTAGAGAAGCTGAGGCAGAAGCGGCTCAGATACAGAGCCAACAAATGGGCTAGGCATCTGGCCATGTTAAAATTTATGAATTTCCAAAGCCCGGATCGCTCCGCGAAACCAGCTGCCAGTGATGAAAGGATGGCTGAATATGTTATCCACACCGTCTACATGGTGGGCACGCGTCCCAGCGATAACCTTCACAGCAAAAGCAAGGATGGGGCCACCACATCTCAAATCCAATCTGGTGTGAATATAGCTGTCACTTCCCAAGACCAGCATCCTCCGGAGGGTGATGAAAATCCTCCCAGTGAGGCTGATAGGCAGAGAGATCCCTCGGTTCATGAGGAGTCAGGCTCAGAAAGCGAAGATGAGCCAATCTTCCGTCTCAAGAACGCGGAGCAGCAACTTCTACAAGAGCTCCGAAAACAGCTCAGAAGTAAAGACAAGGAGATGGCCAAGCTCTACTCAAAAATTGATGGCTTGACAAACTTCGTCTTACGGACCACGACCCAACTTGCCTCTCAGTCGCCCAATCTGGCGTAGGGCTCTGCTCATGAACCGGGAAACGGTGTCCCAAGACAGCCGACGCTTATTCCCCCAAATCCAAAGGTAGGCGGACCTCACGAAAGCCAGTCACATCCTATCTCGGCAAATGTCTTGGCTACCGATGACAGTAGCTCGCTAACTCAAGATCAAATCATGGATTTGGTTGCCAACAAAGTCAAAACATTGGTAGCTGAAACTGAAGCGCAAAAAGATGTTAGCAGTAGCAGGAGACCATATCCTGCTCAGTATGATCTGGTAGAATTTCCTAGCGGCTATGTCATCCTTAAATTCGAAAGATTCGATGGGACGGGAAATGCGAATCAGCACATCGCCCACTTTAAAGCCTCATGCGGGAATACTGGGGGCAATGATGCGCTTCTCCTCCGCCAGTTCGTTAATAGCTTGGCCAATGTTGCCTTCGACTGGTACGCGAGCATACCGGATGGCTCCGTCACAACTTTTGTCCAAATGGAGTCTCTGTTTCGGCAGAGGTTCATGAGCGTCAGTGATAAGATCACCATCGCCGACCTCCTAAGGACCAACCCAAAGAACAACGAAAGCAACACGGATTTTATAACCCGATGGCGCAATCTCTCCGTCAAATGTGAACCGCTGATAGAGCAGGACCAACTGTCAGTCTCCTCGTCGGAAATTTCAACAATTGGATGGCCCCGTTTCTATGCACCGTGGGTCTCAAAACATTCCAAGAGCTGACTAGGAAAGTTCAGATGCTGGAGCGCTCAAAGCAGGAGTCCTCCTCGGATTCCCAAAATAACAATAGGTCCTGGAGAAACCGAAAGGATGATATACGCAAAGGCGGAAATTCTGATGATTCTGAATCTTTTAACACTTCGGCTCACCGAAATAAGCAAGGGATGAGCGGGTCTAATGCCAACCAGCCTCGGAAGCCAGTGTTCGGAGAGGGAGGAGAATCTCCACTGAAAGAGAAGCTAGATAAGGTCTATTCCTTCAGAAGGGACAAAATCCGTAAAATATTCAAAGACGCCATGAGGAACGGTCTACAACTGCCAGAATCAAAAAGACCGCAGGAAGCGAATATGACCGACGACCCCAAATACTGCCCCTATCACAGAGTGATAGGTCATGCCATTGAGGACTGCTTCATCTTTAAAGATTAGGTCGAAAAGCAATACAAGGCAGGAAAGATAGAACTGTCTAAAGGCGTGTTAACAAACAGTCTAGCTGCGACCGCCAATTTCATACAAACGGAGACCGAAGTTCTTCGTGAAACTGATTCTCTCAGACATCTGCCTTTCTCTGAAAACAGTCGACCACCACGTCTTTAAACTGGGAACAGTCGACCTCTAAGTCGTTAAACTGGGAATGTAACAATATGTAAATAAACAAAAAAATGTGTAAATAAAAGGAAAAATAAAGAAAAGCCGAAATGATGGGGCAACTCGCAATAAAAATCAGTGAGTAAAATAAAGATGAAAATAAAGCCCAAATGATGGGGCAACCGCGAATAAAAGCCGAAATGATAGGGCAAACTCGATCTTCGCGATAAGAAAAGCTGAAATGATAGAGCAATCGCGGTAAAAAAAACGGCGAATGATGAGTCGCTCATGGTACCATATTCCAGTGCAGCGATGCAGACACCAACCAAAATCCAATTTCCCAAAATTCTCCCGGCCCTACGTTTGGTCCCCAAGTTGACTACCGTATACAATCCACGGGCTCAAATAATTCTCATCATACCCATATCCCACTGCAATCACCAGTCTAGCGGCCGGTCTCCGCCCTCGGAATTATGCTCCATTTGGGAAGACCCACTCATGTGTCCTCACGATACATGAGGAGAACAAAGCTTGCGAGATCCTTACGACTCGTAAGAAAACGCCTTCGTGGGATCCTTACGACTCACAAAGAAAAAACACACTTGGGGGTTCTCACAACTCCTAAGGAGAAAATGCACCTACGAGATCCTTACGACTCGTAGGGAGAAAATGCTTTTATGGGACCCTTACGGCCCATAAAATTGAAAAGCCTTAGGTGATAGGGATCTAAACCTGTCTCCTAAGCCATCGCTTCCTAATAGGCAATGGCGAATGATGAGTTGCTCATGGTACCATATTCCAGTGCAGCGATGCAGACGCCAACCAAAATCCAAATCCCCAAGTGGCGAATGATGAGTCGCTCCTGGTACCATATTCCAGTGCAGCGATGCAGATGCCAACCAAATTCTAAATCCCATACCCCAACGGCGAATGATGAGTCGCTCCTGATACCATATTCCAGTGCAGTGATGCAGACGCCAACAAAGTCCCGAAATTTTTCCGGCCCTACGGTCTGGATCATACATCCTGCAAAACCGTATACAATCCACGGGCGTAAAACAATCCCAATCTCTCCCAGGTCCTACCGGTAAGACTACATTCAAAGTCCCACCAAAAAAAAAAATAAAAAAAAAATGGTATGTCCACAAGCAAAATGGGCACGGATGAAAACCCGAAAGGGCTCCATGAGTAAAAACAGCAGGACTGCCGGTGAGTTTGTGAAAACCCGAAAGGGCGCAAACTCATGAAAAAGAGATGAAATGCACTCGCAAAGTCCTCTCGACTTTGTGAGGAGAAAATTCCCGCATGAGATCCTTACGACTCATAAAGGAGCAACACGCTTAGGAGTCCCCACGACTCCTAAGGAGAAAATACACCTACGGAATCCTTACGACTCGTAGGGAGAAAATGCTTTTATGGGACCCTTATGGCCCATAAAATTGAAAAGCCTTAGGTGATTGGGATCTAAACCTGCCTCCTAAGCCATCAATTCCCAGATCCTCTCGGGGCAAATGATGAGTTGCTCCTGGTATTATTCCAGTACAACAATGCAGATGCCGAACAAAAACCGAAATCCTCAAATCCACTCATGGCAAATGATGATTCGCTCCTGGTACTATATTCTAGTATAGCGATGCTAATGTCAACCCAAATCAAATCAAACTAACAACCTCTGCGGCGGAATCATGCTTCCTCCCAAAATTTACCCCGTGTAGAAATCATGCTTCTCCTCGGGATATCTACCTTCCCTGCCGGAATTATGCTCCGCCTCGGGATCAAGTCAACCAGCGACACTCCATGCCAGGGACAAGTCGATCAGCGACACTCCGCTCCGGGGACAAGTCGAACAACGACACTCCGTGCCTGGGACAAGTCGACCAGCGACACTCCGTGTCGGGGACAAGTCGACCAGCGACCTCCCTGTCGGAATCATGCTCCGCCTCGGAATCAGGTCAACCAACGACACTCCGTGCCGGGGACAAATCGATCAGCGACACTCCGTGCCGGGGACAAGTCGATCAGCGACACTCCGTGGCGCGAAAAAGTCGACCAGTGACACTCCGTGCCGGGGACAAGTTAACCAGCGACCTCCCTGTCGGAATCATGCTCCGCCTCGGAATCAGGTCGACCAACAACACTCCATGCCAGGGACAAGTCGACCAGCGACACTCCGTGCTGGGGACAAGTTGAACAATGACACTCCATGCCGGGGAAACGTCTGCTGGGGAAACGTCGAACAGCGACACTCCGTGCCGGGGACAAGTTGAACAACGACACTCCATGCCGGGGAAACGTCGAACAAAACACTCCGGGCCAGGGAAACGTCTACCATAGACACTCCACCTCGGAGACGCGTCAAGCGTCGACCGTCCATGTCGTAAAAAGGGCAGTGCAGGATTCCCACAAATCGGGAACCAAATCGCTCCGGGTCAGGGAAACGTCTACCACGGACACTCCGCCTTGGAGACGCGTCAAGCGTCGACCGTCCATGTCGTAAAAAGGGTAGTGCGGGCTTCCTACAAATCGGGAACCAAATCGCTCCGGGCCAGGGAAACATCTACCACGAACACTCCGCATCGGAGACGCGTCAAAGCGTCGACCGTCCATGTCATAAAAAGGGAAGTGTAGGATTCCCACAAATCGGGAACCAAATCGTTCCGGGCCAGGGAAACGTCTACCACGGACACTCCGCCTCGGAGACGCGTGAAGCGCGACCGTCCATATCGTAAAAAAGGCAGTGCAGGCTTCCCACAAATCGGGAACCAAATCGCTCTGGGCGAGGGAAATGTCTACTATGGACATTCCGCCTCGGAGACGCGTCAAGCGTCGACCGTCCATATCGTAAAAAGGGCTGTGCAGGCTTCCCACAAATCGGGAACCAAATCGCTCTGGGCCAGGGAAACGTCTACCATGGACACTCCGCCTCAGAGACGCGTCAAGCGTCGACCGTCCATGTCGTAAAAAGGGCTGTGCACGCTTCCTACAAAGCGGGAACCAAATCACTCCGGGCTAGGGAAAATGTCTACCACAGACACTCTGTCTCGGAGACGCGTCAAGCGTCGACCGTCCATGTCGTAAAAAGAGCAGCGCAGGCTTCCTACAAAGCGGGAACCAAATCACTCCGTGCCGGGGAAACGTCTACTACGGACACTCCGTCTCGGAGACGTGTCAAGCGTCGACCGTCCATGTCATAAAAATGGCAGTGCGTCCCTAAAAATGGGAACCAAAGCAAGTCGCCTCCATATGAAAGAATATCCATCAATTTCATGCACACGACCCACATATGTGGTGTGCATTTATTGATGGGGGGTACTTTGTTGGGGTCGAAAATTGCACCCCGGTTGACCAAGTCAAAGTCAAGGTCAACCCTAAGCCAGGTGGGCCCAAGCCCAGATCAAGTGGGCTCATGCCCGAGTCGAGCCCGAACATGAAGTGGCCGGTCTCCCCCATGCCAAAATGAAATCATGTAATAAATAATTTTTATGTAATTTTTTATGCATGAATGTAAGCAAAATGGGTATAAAGCCAAATTTTTGTAAAGCCCATGGCTTATGTGCAAAAAGAAATAGCACATGAGGCATGGGATGGGCAAAATGACATTTTGTAAAGCCCAAGGGGCTATGTGTAAATGTGTAAACCTATATAAGGCAACATGATGATGAATAAAAATATACAATTTTCATTCTCCCAAAAAACTAGGGTTTGTGCGTCCTTCCCCTTTCTCAAGGGTCTAAAACCCTCTTTCTCTTTTTGGAATTAAATCAAGAGTTTAACTCTTCCTTTCTTAAAAATAAATAGTTTTCACCACAAAACCCACAAAGGGGAGCTCGGATCTCCAATCAGATCTCGAAAAGGGGAGACTTTTAAGTCTCACCCCCTTTTCTCCAAGATCCCGCCGATCAAGAGAAGGAAGAAGGAGACCCATCACCAAAAATCTAACTTTGGACAGATCCAAGACCCAAAAGAAGAGCCAAAGATTCCTAGGAGTTTAACTCCTTTCTAAATCTGTTGGAGTTTAACTCCATAAATTAGTTTCTGTTAGGAGTTCAACTCTAAAAACCCCTTTGGAGTTCAACTCCCCAACCTAGGGGCCAAGCCCCTTCCCGTGGGTGTTTCCCGTGGTCACATATGCGCCACGTGACCCTGGGGCGCTAAGGCGCCCAATGGTCATGTGTGCGCCACGTGACCTTGGGTGCTACAGGCGCCCATCGGTCACGTGTGCGCCACGTGACCCCCGGGCGCTCAGGCGTCCATCGGTCACGTGTGCTCCACGTGACCCCGGGCGCTCAGGCGCCCAATGGTCACGTGCGCGCACGTGACCCTGGGCACCATGCGCCCACGTGCCACGCACGCGTCTTTAAGACGCTTCCCCCCCTTTTATATATACTCCACACTAAATATACTTCCCCCATTAGAAAAATTTTCTAACGGGGCGCTGCCCCGCACCTCGCAAGGGGGTTGCTAGCCCCCTTGACCCCAGCCCGCTATCCGGGTAGCGGGACCCCCGTAAAAACTCTGCGGGGCCCCGATATATACAAAACCCCCCTTTCAAAACACAACACACGCACACTGCATATTGAGTTCGCATGACCAGTTTGACCCGTCAATCGGAGGTTCCCTCGCTCCAAAGGCGAGGGGTAATTAACGGCAGCTTGGTTCGCGGCTGCCGGAGATTCGGATCCCCAAAATCAATAAACCCCAGCCTACCCTCGGTAGGGGGAATTTTTAATGCGCCTGGCAAGCGCGCGCGTATTCCAATCTCAATGGGGTGACGAAAAACACCCTACAAAGGGTAGATTGGTACGGAAGGTGTTAGAAGTGGCTCGAGACCGCAACCATACGACACCTAACATGTATTCCATTGCTGTTGTACCGTGGCATAAAAGGTTCCTTGAGTTCCTGATACCTTAGTCTCTGAGGCAAGTGAGACTCCTCTCGTATACACTGGCATCCTTCTGTACCAAGCTACAAACAACAACGTTAATACTAATTACAACTTTATAACAATATAATATAACATTAAAATTACACACACTCTCTATTCTATTTCTCTCTTATCTTTGGGACTTACGTATTTCTCTTTCTTTTTCTTTGAATGTTGTCAGGTGATTCGGACCTTCCAGAGATCGAGCCTACCAGCGAGGACTTGGATCAGCTTGCTTACGACCCAGAGCTCTAGCTTCATTGTACACATTTTATTTCAGTACTTTTCATTTCCATTATGCCACTATTTAGGCATTGGTTTCATTCAGATGTATTTACTTTTCCATGTATTGTACAAAAGAATGTTAATAAATAAAGTTGCTGTTCAATTATATTTTTTGTCTCTTGTGCATTTTCATTTATATTGCTTAGATATGCTTAGCGTATTTACTTCAGAGTAGATACGTAGCGGCCTCGTCGCGTCCCTTTCGCCGTACACTGGGAAGCGGGACGTGACAGGTTTTGTTGGCAGCCCATGCAGGTTAGAGCTGTATGGAACCCTACCATGCAGTTATGTTCTGCATGACAACCTAAGCAATATAACACAAGAACCACCAACTAAAACATTCTTTATAATTCATACTTCTTGAATCTCATCATTCCTTATACTTTGAATCTGTCCTAACCTAAATTTTTCATTCAAGGTTATGGATTCCCCAAAAAACACCAGCACCAATGTCAACAACACACCTCCACCACTACCACTCACACCTGCCGTCCCTGCTCCGATCAACGAGCAGACGGTTCTGCTTGAGACGATCCGCAACCTCCTAGAAGGACAGCAGCAACAGACTGCTCTTTTAATGAACCGTCCAGAGGCAGAAGCACCTGGGATGAAGCAATTCAGAGCTTTGCACCCCAAACAATTCTCAGGAAAAGAGAGCCCACTGGAAGCTGAGGAATGGGCTCAGAGTATCGAAGTTGATTTGGCAGCAGCACAAGTGCCTGAAATAGCTTGGGTCCGTGTTGCGAAACTGCAACTCACGGACAATGCACGGGTCTGGTGGAAGGCAGAAGAAAGCCGTCTTGATCAACCCATCGAATGGAAGACTTTCCACGACATGTTCGACGCAAACTACTTCCCTGAGACTGCACGCTTTGATATGGAGCAACAGTTCATCCATCTGCAATAAGGTTCAATGTGGACTAAGTCAGTAGATGAATATGACGCTGAGTTCACCATGCTCAGTCGGTAAGATATGTCTCAATATTTGATTTTATATGACATACTACACAGCTAACACAAGACCGTAATAGGTTTGCTGCCCATCTCATACCAACTGCTAAGATCAGGGCAAGAAGATTTCAGTAAGGGTTGGACCCGGAAATCTAAGCTGTTCTAGCTACAGGGGCTTTTCCAACCCATGATTTGGCTTTGAAGGCTGCCCGAAAATATGAGGCAGTGGTGAAGAAGAAGGGCAGACCTCAATCTGCCGATTTGAAGCACCCTGCCACTCAAATGGCAGGAGGAGCCTCTTCCAGGCCATCGTTCGAACTCAGGAGAACCGAAGAGCCCAATAACCAGCCAAGACCAGATTTCTGTTTTCATTGCAAGAGAGATGGACATTTGATAAAGGACTGTAGGCACGCAAAAGGCCTGTGCCTATTTTGTGGCGCGTCCAATCACATAATTGAGACCTGTCAATATAGATACAACTCAGCTCACACACACCAACCACCCTTAGCGGCCAGCTATCCAGGCTCCTGCAACTTTTCCTGCACTCCCAGCACCACCTCCACGTGGATTTCCTGCACGGCCAAATCTCCAATTCCATCAGGCACTGAGGAACATGCCTTGAGGACAGAGGAATGTGCCTCCAGTTAGGAGGAACGTGCCACGGCGACAGGCTTACACATTAGTAGTTGTAGAAGCCGAGTCAGTTGACCAAGGTAACACTAGTAAGTCACTTTCACAATTTTTTTAAAATCCTTGTATCACTTTGTTATTCTTCACACACTATCCGAACTTAAGTCACTAAACTTTTCTTGAATCTGTTACATTTTCCTTTTACAAATTTCGAGGATGAAATTTTTATAAGGAGGGTAGAATGTAACAACCCTAACTTTATGTACTAACTTTCTGTATAATTTTTTTCAAAAATACAGAAAAGGGTATTTTTGCCTGAGCACAAGTTATAAGTTTGTTTTGCTTTTTAATAGCAAGAAGAAGCTTGTAGCTCATTGGTAATACCTTGCACTGCTGAACCAAAGCACCAGAGTTCAATCCCATCCCCCACATTATTTTTAATATTGTTTTATTTCAAATTTTTAGAATTCCAAGGGTCTACACGTGCATAACTCGTAAAAAACCCACTACACATGTAAAACAAACTAGACCAAGACCGAGCGACGATGGACCAACGGCGACCGACCCGGCCGGACTCGGCCCGAATCGGCCGGCGACTCGGCCGACGCCGCCGGCCGGACTCGGCCGGACCGCCAAGTCGTCAACACAAAAGTCGTGCCTCTTGGCCTCCCCATCACTCCTGCATACTTAAATTCCTTGGATCGGTTCCATAACTCTTTAAAATCCCATTAAACCCTATTTTTATTACAAATTAATACAATTTTTAATACACCCCTTCACCTAACCCTAACCCTAGCTTTACCCTATAAATACCACCCCTAGACACACACCCCTCACTTAAAATTCTATCCAAACTCTCAAGAAATTCCTCTAGAACTTTTGTGTGCATTTGGAGTTAGCAAAGGGCAAAAATCCGGCGATCTTCCGACGACGGTCCTAGGAGCTCCCGGCAACGAAACGATGCACCGGTACCTCCTACCGCTTCCTCTCCCTCTTCTATAACCTTTAAACCCGTAAGTCCCACCTCCCTATTCTCTATTCTTTTTCTAAAAACATGTATTTCTAAAACCAGACGGATTCGGAGTTAATCCGATGTCCGATTAGGTTCTTTCTAAAAATCTCACTTTTTTCTTAAATACAATCATACTAAACCATTACATGTTGACTATTAAATATTAACAAGTAATATTGAACAAGTTCCATATCAAAAGAATTTCTATTTCAATTTTTATCGTACTTTTTCACTATAATACCATGTAGTTTAAATTCGACATTTAAAACATCACAATCTTGCTATACCTTTAAGTAGATCATGAGGTAATGACCTACCTCCTCACAATACTCATACGCAACATAGCACAATACCTTTCGGAAACATAGAATACGGGAAAACAAGATTTTACATATAAATACCATTTACTAATAAAACCTTTTTCTACAAGAAATATGTATTTACACAAATCTTTGCAAAGCGCCGCTACAACCCATTTGGGGAACCCGTTCGGGATGGTGCGGATTATCGCACATTCTCGGGCTTAGTAGTGCGAGATGCAGACATCCGCAAGGAGTATTCGGTCTCGAGAGATTTAAAATACAAATATGTTAAGAAAATGAGATTTCTAGAAATATAATATATATTAAAATTATATATATATATATATATATATGTATTATTAAAATATCTATTTTGCGATAATATAAATATTCCAACTTTTTCTAAAATCACAAGGATCACTTTACATTAAAATACCATGAATTCCACACGAGTTCAATATTATAATTAAATACCCTATATTATGAAATTAGGTTAATTTCACTAGAAATATCACAAATATAAAACTACATCTATGATAACTCTAAAGACGATAATTAAATACTTGAGTTGTATTTTGAAAAGTATACAAATTATTTTTACATAAAACCCCCTCAAGTTCTATAAATTACAATAAGGACCCTAGTAAATATGGGTTTAAGCGGGACCAGTCTCTTGAGCCTCACGGAGCCGGAGATATGGGTGCTTACCTATTTTAAGGTAGACAACTTAACAAACGGTGTTATCAACACGGTAATCCTCTTTGAAAAAGACACAAATCCTGCCGCACATGTACAGCGGTTACCGATAATATCAAAACCTAATTCAGAATTTCAATTTTCTTTTCTAATTGTTCTGACTCAGACTGAGTCTCATTATAAATAATCTGACTTGAATATGATTCAAGTACAATCTACAATACTACAATTCAATATGAATACATGAATCCATATAATCAATCTGTTCAACTATTCAATCTATATTGACTGAACTGAACCATGGATATACTTCCATTTACATGATTTTCCAGTTACATCCATGATTCTCCAGTTACATCCATTTACTGATATCATGGTTTTGGCAAGTCATTCAATTATACAATCTATATTACAAGACAATACAAATTGCAATACAATACAAACAATACAATCAAGATATCGCGGGGTTTAAGGGGTAGATTGGTATGGAAGGTGTTAGAAGTGGCACGAGACTGCAACCGCAAGACACCTAACCTGTATTCCATTGCTATTGTACCGTGGTATAAACGGTTCCTTGAGTTCCTGATACCTTAATCTCCGGGGCAAGTGAGACTCCTCTCGTATACACTGGCATCCTTCTGTACCAAGCTACAAACAACAGCGTTAATACTAATTACAACTTTATAACAATATAATATAACTTTAAAATTACACACACTCTCTCTCTAGTAAATGCTGATTCGCGTCCAGCTCAAAATGAGGGTGGATTCTCAATTTTTATATTTCTCCTTTATCTTTGGGACTTACCGAGCGATTTGTTCGCTGACGACATCTTTTGAATGTCGTCAGGTGATTCGGACCTTCCAGAGATCGAGCCTACCAGCGAGGACTTGGATCAGCTTGCTTACGACCCAGAGCTCTAGCTTCATTGTACACATTTTATTTTAGTACTTTTCATTTCCATTATGCCACTGTTTAGGCATTGGTTTCATTCAGATGTATTTACTTTTCCATGTATTGTACAAAAGAATATTAATAAATAAAGTTGTTGTTCAATTATATCTTTTGTCTCTTGTGCATTTTTATTTATATTGCTTAGATACGCTTAGCGTATTTATTTCAGAGTAGATACGTAGCGGCCTCGTCGTGTCCCCTTCGCCGTACACCGGGAAGCGGGGCGTGACAGCCTCTTGGCGAGGGCTTAGGTCCTTAGCGTCGTGGGGTAGTGAACTACCAGCCAGAGATAGCCGAGCAGGGAAGCCGCTCGGCCGCCTCTTGGTGAGGGCTTCGATCCTTAGCGTGGGAGGGGCCGTAAGAGGCCTGCTAAGGATGGGCCGAGCAGGGTTGCTGCCCGGTGCCTCTTGGCGAGGGCTTAGATCTCTGGTGTCGTGGGGTAGTGAATTACCAGGCGGGGATAGCCAAGCAGGGTAGCCGCTCGGCTGCCTCTTGGTAAGGGCTTCGATCCCTGGCGTTGTGGGGTAGGGGACTACCAGCTAGGGATAACCGAGCAAGGGCGAGCCCGGTTGCGTCTTAGTGAGGGCTTTGATCCTTAGCGCGGGAGGAGCCGTAAGAGGCCTGCTAAGGATGGGCCGAGCAGGGTTGCTACCCGGTGCCTCTTGGTGAGGGCTTTGATCTTTAAGGATAGGCCGAGCAGGGTTACTGCCCAGTGCCTCTTGGCGAGGGCTTTGATCCTTAGCTCGGGAGGAGCCGTAAGAGGCGTGCTAAGGACAGGCTGAGCAGGGTTGATGCCCAGTGCCTCTTAGAGAGGGCTTTGATCCTTAAGGACTGGCCGAGCAGGGTCACTGCCCGGTGCCTCTTGGCGAGGGCTTAGATCCCTGGCATTGAGGGGTAGTGAACTACCAGCCGGAGATAGCCGAGCAGGGTAGCTGCTCGGATGCCTCTTGGTGAGGGCTTCGATCCTTAGCGCGGGAGGGGCCGTAAGAGGCCTGCTGAGGACGGACCGAGTTGGGTTACTGCCCGGTTGCCTCTTGGCGAGGGCTTAGATTCCTAGCGTCTTGGGGTAGTGAACTACCGGCCGGGGATAGTCGAGCAGGGTAGCCGCTCGGCTGCCTATTGGTGAGGGCTTCGATCCTTAGCGCGGGAGGGGCCGTAAGAGACCTGTTAAGGACGGACCGAGCAGGGTTACTGCCGGGTTGCCTCTTGGCGAGGGCTTGGATCCCTAGCATCTTGGGGTAGTGAACTACTTCGTCCTCGATAGCCTTCTGTTTGACCGGGGCGAAGCTTCGCTTTTTCTGCCTGACAGGTCGGGCCGTAGGATCTGTTGGATATATGTATGCCCTAGAGGCCATTATATGTATAGTGGATGCTTGGACATGTATATATGTATATTTGATATATGACTTTCTTGCTCGACATGATAGTATGCTATCTGGTTTTACTTTATCTGACATGTTTACTTGATACTGTTCATTTGATACATGTTGATAAAGCCCTGAGGATATTTGCTTAACTTCCATGATATGATGAAGATCATACTAGTGGGATATGTGTGGTCTATAAGCATATCCTTAAATGTTCCTAGTCGTAGGTATATCGAGACAGGGCATCGATATTTCAGAGTAGACTAGCGTGTACGTTTCTTGACCCATATGATGGGCGATGGATGATCCTATATCCATTGGTGTTGTGACATCGAAGATTGTATACGGGTGCTCAGTGGAGACTGGGTACACTGAACGGACTCACAGAGAATTCCTATATGGTATTATATCTATCGTCGGATAGCAGTTCTCTGGCGACACTGGTACAGGTTAGTCTGTAGACCCGAGATCGTCATAAAGTCTTGTGTGTTCTCCAACTGTACTTTGATTTCCACCCTACCACGGCTCTACTGAGTCGTGCAAACAGGTGGCTTTTGGGTATAGTCCCGAGACACATAGAGACAGCGAGCGATAGGAGGGGTTTCGTCTCTCCCGGTATTGGGAGTTGCTGTTGTGCAATGTGCGATTGGCTCTGACCTGAAGTCCCTGGCCAGGGCTGATGAGATTTACTAATAAGTGTTATCAGTAGTTTTTCGACCGGTCATAGACCATATCGACATGACTTATTGAGTTATTAGGTCTCGACGATTCCATCCCTAGACTTGATATGCAGCATATCAGACGAAGAGACCGGACTGTACGGTAAGTGTTGCCAATGGCTCGACAGGAGTTTTGACGGTTCATTTGTTTTTCTTCTGATCGCTCAATACCTGGATGGCCGTTACGTTTGGCTGACCGCTTACGGCTTGTAGGTGTTTTGATATGATCATCACCTACTGCCGGCGTATTGACGAGTCTTAGAGCCCCACACAGGATTTTTCTAGCTCAGGCGAAATGATGCGGTGTGCATATGTGATATGCGCAGGAGCTCGATTAAATACGAATATGTGATACCGTATTTTAATCGGGCGTTCAATATTGGTTGGGTTGTATTTGATATGACCGATTTATTAAATCAAGTGTTGATTTAATATTATTTTTTAGCTCACTTTTAATTAACCCTTGTTTCCTGATTTAAAATCAGAAAAGCTTATGGAAAAAGCTTCAGAAGGGGGTCACGTGCTTACACGTGACCAGCAGTCACGTGTGGGCACGTGACACCTAAAAGTATCAGCAAGGCAAATTCAGTTTCCCAAATACATCAAAGAAAAGGGGCTTCAGAAAGGGTCACGTGTTCCCACGTGACCTGGGTCACGTGTCGGCACGTGACATTTAAAAGCAGCGGCAAAGACACAACAGTTCCTTGATCAAATCAAGAAAAAGGCTTCAGAAGAGGTCACGTGCTCCCACGTGACCAGGGTCACGTGTTGGCACGTGACACTCAAAACATCAGACTCATTCTCCGGTTAAATCGAGAAGAAGGCTCCATGTCAGGGTCACGTGCTCACACGTGACCAGTTGTCACGTGGTGGCACGTGATAGCTAAGCAGCAACCAGAAAACAGAGCGCAAAAAGAAGGAAGAAGGCTCGTTCCAAGGGGGTCACGTGCCCACACGTGACCAAGGGTCACGTGGCCACACGTGACCAACTTCAAAGCCCATTTGTCAACAGAATTAAATTCTGAGAAAAGACCTCTCAAATCTTTCCAAAAGCAATCGATTAAATTAAAGATTTAGAGGTGATTAAATATCATCTATCTATGGGAAAATCTCGAATTTGGAAAGATTTCCCCTTTAAATCTAACAGAAATAACAAAGGAGAATCCCTGGATTTGAAATCCAATGGTGAATAAAATTCACCTAATAATCCAAAGGTCCAAAACGAATGATGGATGCAAATCAAATCTCTCAATGAAGATTCGTCAAAAAACTAATTGACTCGGCTGCTTCTCCTATAAATAGGGGCCAAGAGACACAAAAAAAATAGACACGCAGAGGGAAGAAAAGGGAGAGAGCCTTGATACTTTGAGGAATTTGGATCTTCTGCAAAAGAAAACCCTAGGTAAGAGAGGGAAGCCTTTTTGAAAGAAAAGAGAATTTAATTCTCAACAGGGTTTAACCCTGATATGAAACAGAAGGGCATATTTCTTCTCTCTTTGATAGAGGATCTGTAAAGTGCACATCTCCCCTTGAAGTTGAGAATTTAATTCTCAATGGGTTGAGATCCTGCTATGCAGATCCAAAGCATAGAGAGGGAATGGAAGCACGAGAATTTAATTCTCACAGAACTATAGGAATTCAATTCCTTTAAAATAAAATTAGGGCTTGACCCTGTCTTATGGGAATTTAATTCCTTCAGAACAAAAAGAATCAGGGTTTAACCCTAGTTAAAAACTCAGTTCTGTTAAAACAACGAGAATTTAATTCCCTTAATCATAATTCTTTAACAGAGAATGGGAGTTTAGTTCCTTAAAGCCTTCATTAGGGTTTAACCCTATTCGGTTCTTCATGTATATGAGGAATTTAATTCCTACAGAAAATTCAGAGTTCAACTCTATTCCCGAATATAAATCTTCAAAAGGAAGTAGGAATTTAATTCCTCTGGAATTTAAAGCTTTTATTAGGGTTGAACCCTACGAGGAGAAAGATTAACAGATCTTCTAAACAACATACATAGAGGCAGGGTCACGTGCCACCACGTGACCCTCCCCCCTAAAAGATCTACATAAAGCCCCTTTGAGGCAGTGCCCCACTAGACCCACGTGACCCTTGGCAGAAGCTTTAACATATAAGCATTTGAATGCCCGTCACGTGATGGCACGTGATGCTCTGAAAAATGCGATAGTCTCAGAAGAACAAATGAAGGGAGGGCGCCCTCACGTGCTGCCACGTGACCCCTCTTACCTCAGCGTCTAACGCTAAATTGGGACCCCTGAATCCAGTGTTAAAATATTGTTTGGCCCTAGTGTTCAACACTAAGCAAATAATTTTATTCGCAGTGTTCAACACTGGTTACCTTAGTGTTCAACACTAATTTGGAATTTCTGTTGCCAGTGCTTAACACTGGACTGTTTTAGTGTTTAACACTAATTTGAAAGCCTTGTTGCTGGTGTTTGACACCAACTATCTTTTAGTGTTAAACACTAACTTATCAATCTCATTCCCAGTGTTTAACACTGATTGAGTCTTTAGTGTTTAACACTAGGCATTAACCCAATTGGCTAAATGGCCAGAGGCAAAGCCTCTCCTTCAATGGATCAACAGAAAGCCGATGTCCCAGACGTGATTGGACTTAGCCCAAACTGGCCATAAGTCCTCAATTCGTAATTAACTGGGCCAATGGGCTCAAAATATAATTAATTGGTCTCAATCCCAAATTGGGCCAAAGACTATTTAATCCACTCCGGTTCCAGGGTACATCTCTTCACTCCTTTGATACTTGGCGTTGTAATCCCTCAACGTCTTCAAAGAGGTGACGAGTCCCGATGACCACACATTGATACGGACTGTGGGGTCCTTAAACCCATGGACTACGACATCCTTAACCTTGACCGAGATGTCTTAAAACTAACAACGGACTGTGGGGTCCTTAAACCCATGGACTACGACGTCCTTAACCTTGACCGAGATGTCTTAAAACTAACAATGGACTGTGGGGTCCTTAAACCCATGGACTACGACGTCCTTAACCTTGACTGAGATGTCTTAAAACTAACAATGGACCGCAATATCCTTAAACTACCCATGGACCGCAATGTCCTTAAACTACCCACGGACCGCAATGTCCTTAAACTAGCAATGGACCACTATGTCCTTAAACTGGAACAATAGAGCCCAAACGCTCTTTTATCGGATCTAAACGATCCCGTTTAAGTTGATCTTAGCCTCAAATATGGCTAACGTATCCTTAGACCTTCAAACAGACTGGACTATGAATCCCCCTAATCAACTTCGGTTCAAGGGTACATCTCTGAACTCCTCTGATATCTGTCGTTGTAATCCTTCAACGTCGTCAGAGAGGTGACGGGTCCCGACGTCCATACATACAATGGACCACTATGTCCCTAAACTGGAACAATAGAGCCCCTAAATGCTCTTTTGTCAGATCTAAACGATCCCGTTAAGTTGATCTTAGTCTCAGGTCGGACTAACGTATCCTTAACAAACGTTTGAGTTGATCTTGGCCTCAAGTATGGCTAACGTATCCTCAAACCAAACTCCCAAACCCAAATCTAAGATAATACGGATTTGGACTAGTCCACGCCCTACGGGCGACGACATAACTCGGTCTCCGTAAACAATCCACGGGCAACAAAACACAAAACAAACACACACGACGCGAAGTGACCATCTGGAGAAGGAGAAAGTTGTTACCGCAATGCGGTAGCGTAATTAACTGCAGGGGCTTGCGCCTGTAGGGAAGAGCGTCCCCACAATCAAAAACCACTCAAACGAGGGGGAATCTGACGAAGTCTGCTACATCGGCCGCATCCGTGTAAACCTTCGATACACGGTGCCATGAATCAACTTGGCATCTTCGGAGAGGTGGATGGATAGCACCAATTAGCATCTGCCCCGAATTTCAGGCAAGAGACGCCATGTCGCGCCGTCTTTCGGAGGGGAACAACCCTTTTTCTTTTGGATGTATGCATGTATTTTCACACATACACATGATGATGTGTATGCACACATACATACATACATATGTGTCATGGTTGATGATACAAAGGAGATGGCAATGTAAGACTTACATGGTTGATAAATATCTAGATTTTGTTAATGATTTAAAGAAAAGGAAATTAGCTATAATGACTCATTTTTCTACACACTTCTTCTTTGACCATTGACTTTAACTATGGTTATATTTCCTTTGTTCTTTAACCCATCCAAATAATATCTCGATATTTAGCCAACCATGGTTATATTTGAGAGTGTCTCATATATAATCTTTTCTTTTCAAATATTAAAAATAAGTTTTCATTATATTCACAAAAGTTTTTGCCATCTTCACCTTCCTCCTTCTTCAAGCTCTCTTGAGTTTTGTTTTGAGTGAGGAACTTAAAAAGAAAGTTTTTAAGTGAGTTTACAAACCACATAACCATTCTACACTACCCTAGCCCTTTAGTGTAGAGTGTTTGCTTCATTTTGTGAAGCTAAGAGCTTGATCTAGAAATCTCCGGGTGGATCATCGTAGACGACGAAGGACCTTGAACAAAGTCGTTCCAAGCTTCGTGCAAAGCCGTAGGAGTCCTAAAGACCGGAGGAGTTAGCTACAAAGGTTGTATTTCCGTTTCCTTTAGCTTAGACTTCTTATTATGTTGATATTACCCTAATCTCTAGTTACGATTCGTAGTTCGTTTGTAATAGCCTTCTAGAATTTAAAAGTTCACTACTTTATGATGTTGCAACCTTACTGGAGGCGCTACTACACACCAACAAGATCTACCCCGAGCTTGTGAGATATGATTTTGGGGTCGATCCCAGGCATGTCAGCAGGCGCCCAGGCGAACACGTCGGAGTTGTTCTGAGGAATTGAACCAGGTCATCTCGCTGAGTTCCTGTCAGACGCGATTCGATCTGAACGATTTTTTCGTCATCCCCTTCTACGAGGGGGGCCTCTGTCAGTGGCTCGACCGGGGTTCCTCGGACCTCTTTTTTCTCGTCTCGAGTGTCCAGAGAACCCCTGATGTCACCTTCACCCTCGACATTGTCGGTTGGCCGCTCAGACGAAGATGTTGCGGTGAAGCAAACCTTTGCAATCCGCTGGTCTCCATAGACCCGACCTATCCCGCCCTGGTCGAGAGGGAACTTCCTCGCCAGGTGGTAGGTCGATATCAGGGCCCGGAGGGAGTTCAGCGTTGGGCGGCCAAGGAGGATGTTGTAGGCTGATGGGATTCTCGCTACGATGAATTCCACAGGCACTGTTCGCGTACGGCCGGCCTCCCCGACGTTAAACTGCAGAGTGATTACCCCTTCCGCTGGGATGGAATGGTTGCTGAATCCTGAAAGGACGTGAGAGGTCGGCCTTAGGTCTGCTGGGATAAGCCCCATGCGCAGAAAGCAGTCGTAGAAGAGAATGTCCGCCGAGATTCCCGAGTCGACCAGTATCCTGTGCACCTCGTATTGGTGGACCCGAGCCGTAATCACCAGAGGGTCGTTGTGGGGCAGGGATATGCCGTGGAGGTCCCCGTCGTCGAAAATGATCGGCTCGGTCTTCCTGGCCTTCTTCCTCGGACGGTTGTTGGCCTCTAGGGCCGACGTGGGTGTAACACCCGAGCCCAATAATACTATTTCTGGTACTTGTTGAGTGTTATACATTGCTCATTTCGTTTATCCTGATGGTTTGGTGCTTATTGCTAAATTTTAACCGGTTAAGTCATTTTGGCACATAACAAATTTTAACACCTAAAATAAAATTAAAAATGTCCATGTTGGCCTACTCGTCGCCACTAGTCGCGTGGTAGCGTCCGCGCGTCGAGATTCCGTCCCGTTCGGCTAAACGGGCAAGTTTGGACGACTACGCGCGCGTGCAAGTGTCCGACTTGGGGGCATGCATTTTAATCACTAAACACCCCTTTTCAAAATTTGGAACCCGCTTAAAATCCTATAATTTGAATTTGGAACATTTGGGCGCGACCCGGGCGCGATTTGGGAATGTTTCATTTAGCGCCGAAATACCCATTTTAATTTAATATTATTTAACCATATAATATATATCTTCTGTTTCTAATATAACTATCAATCCCTATTAAATCTTTTAAATCTTATTTTAAAACCTCCCGTACACACACCCCAGCCAATCGCGTGGCTCATTTCCTCGTGGGCCCCCCTATCCTCTCTCTCTCTCTCTATCTCCCTCTAATCTCATTCTCTCTCTCTCTCTAACAAACTCTTTCTCTCTCTCTCTATTATATATTCTCCCCCAACAGTCCCTCGTCCTCAACCAAAACCCACGAGAACCTCGAACCCTAACCCTAGCCTCGTCGTGCTTGCGCTGCCGACCTCCCCGCGACCTCGCCGTCGCCGTCCTCGCCTCCTCAACCTAGCCGCACCCTCCCTACCTCCTCTCCTCCCTCCTTCAGAGCCTGCGACCCAACCCCGACGCCACCACCTGCACACGGGTCTCGCCGTCGCCGCCGCCTCCCATCGCCGACGACGCCAGGGACTCCCTCTCTTCACCCTCGTCCCGACCTCGTCGTCGTCTTCCTCCTCCCCTCGCCGGACCACCAGAACCCGAGCCCGACCCTAGCACCAACCCCCGGGTCGCCGGAAAACGTGCCGACGATCCTCGCCGTCGTCACCAGAGCCACCTCCATCTCCCCTCGATCACCAGAACGGGCCAGCACCCCTCGACTCACCGCACCACCCTCTTTTCCCCGAACCCAGAAAAGTTCCAGCCGTCGCTGCCTCGCCGGCGCCCCATCGCCGTCGAACCCGTCGTGGTTGCCCTGGTTCTTCCCTCGAAGTACCCTGGTTCGTGTGGTCCCGCTGTTCGCTGTTTTGGACTCGATCCGTGGCCCGTGCACCCGTCTCGTATTTTTTCTGCCGACATTTGCATTCGTGTTTTCCGGTTTGCGAAACCGTCGAGGCAAGATTTCTTGCTACATGCTACGTTAAACTAATTAAATATTTGACTCATAAAACTTGCTGTTTTAACTAAGTATTGTTACTTGTCCTCATTGGACGAAATGTGTTATGCATTATAATACTGCCATCTAAATTGTACTTTGCCACCATAACTTTAATAACGACTACCTGCTAATCATTTCACTATTTATAGGATGATAGTCGCACACTTAAATCTTTATTACCTGCTGTTATTGATATTGCGCTACCCTGTGATTATTGCACCCCAAGGGTGCTCGAACCTGTTAATATCATACAACTGCACCATATTCATGTGCTATTGTGATTAAGTGAACCGTTATTGTTAATTACTTTTTCTTGCTGCTGTTACTTATTTGATTGTATACCTGTTGAGAGCACATACTCGGTTACATTGCATATTGACTCGACCTTGCTACACCTGATATGTATTTACATACTGATACATCGGACATGACACCCTGTACTTACTGACTCAACCTACTGTACTACGACCTGACTTATCACATGATCTCATGCCCAATGCCAACGAACCTGACTTGGGGTCCTCATGGACCATTTCTGCTGTCTATTCAGACAGACCTGCTTTTACCTGATTCTGTGTTGGCATTAATCCTGGACTACTGAATACCTGACCTGACATACATAACTTGGGGGTATGGGGAAATCAAAGGTGAAACCGACTTGTAACTCAACAGTTCGATACCTGTTCTGATCAGTCTTACGGGCTTGGCCAGTCCGGGAGTGATGATGCTGACATCACTCGTCCATCCTGCTACCTACTTTACTGCCTAGCGACACGTCTCGGATTCAGCCCTGAGAACCTTGACCGTGGTCCCGGGCACGCACGGGATACTATTGAGTTACATCGACGATTCATCAATTGATTTCAAAGACTATAGAGTAGAAACCTGATAGGATAGTTTAGTCACCACTGCACATTACCCTGCTCTGTTATTTCTTAGTACTGTTTTATTCATGTTCATACCTGCATTGCTTTTTACCATGTTTATATTATATTATTTGGTTGACATGACGCGCTGACGTCTGGGTTTTGCATGGCCCAGATTCCTTACCACTGCAGTTGACCGAGCAGGAGTACTTCAGCCAGCAGGCTGAACTGTGAGTTCCTTAGGGTTTAGTTTATTTATTTCATTTCATTTCCAGATGTAAGCCCGCATTATGGGACGTACTGTTTATTTATTGTATTGGATCATTTTCTTCCGCATTTATTTTTCATTGACTCTTATCATTATGGATTTGGACATGTATTAGATTAGTTTATTATTTTGTTCTTGATATCTCTACAACCGTAATGTGACTGTGGATGGATATTTACTACCCACAGGTAGCATGGTTGGCTATGTCACGTGCCCAATCTTGCGTACTCTGGGAAGCGGGGCGTGACATGGTTCTTTTGGTATCAGAGACATAGGATAGTTGGGTTGATTCTTTTGTAGTTGGGTATTGTACCCAATACACGAATCAGAATACCCGTGTTTAGGAAACATGTCCTGCCACCTTGACCGTTTTACCATTCTTGAATCACATTCTTCCTGATTATATCATTTACGACGTGCAAACTTACTTTGCATGTCGACTCGAAAACTTGATTTCTTGTTATCCCTAGGACTTGGGCGACTTGGATGGAGTTAAGTAATTGCGGCTATGATACCGCGGCATAGCTACAATGCGGTACTCTATTTAAGTATCTTGGAGTTCTAGCCTTGATCCACATTCAGAATCTATCATCATGCTAATGTTGGGTGTTTTGAGTTCAGGATTATGACAGGTAAGAAATTGAAGACATACCAGAGGCGTGTGGACGAAGCCGCCATGCTTGGAGTGATAAGAGGAATGCTGGAGAATCAAAGAGATAGACCGAAATGATCCAGCAGCAACCAGACTCATTCCAGGAAGGTTTGCAGATCGTTCAGCAGTCTGTAAACAACGTTGGAGCTAAACCAGTTGACAGAGTATGGACCGTGGCAGATTGCAGACATTTGGGTCCGTCTACATTCACTGGTTTGGAAGAGCCGTTGCCAGCCGAGCAGTGGCTAGTCGACACGGAGAATTTATTGATTGCGTCACAGATTCCAGATGACAAAAGAGTTGATATGGTGTGCATTCAGCTAGTGGATTACGCCCGAGAGTGGTGGCTTGTAGAAGAGACCCGCTTGCCCAAGCCGATCAGTTGGGCGGAGTTTTCTAAGAGTTTCCTGGAGAAGTTCTTCCCGCGGACTGCACGGGAGGAAATGAAAGAGAAGGTCATCGGACTAAGGCAGAATGGAGCGCCGTGGACGTGCATGCAGCAGAGTGGACGAGACTCAGTAGTCTCGCTGGACCTTTCGCGGCCAACAATGTAGACAGCAGTTGCGGTAAGGAAGCAGTTTTGTCGGGCCAGTCGAGTTTAGGGCTAGGCCGACAAACAGTGTTCTTGCAGCTATGGAAGTTGATAGTAATGAAGAGCCGGCAGTTGTTCGCGACTTTATGGATGTGTTTGAAGATATATCAGGCTTACCGCCGAAGCGAGATGTGGAGTTTGCGATTGACCTTATTCCTGGTGCAGCGCCAGTATCAAAGTCTTATTATCCGATGGCACCGGTGGAATTGGAGGAAGTTAAGAAACAAGTTGGTGAACTACTCGTGAAAGGTTGGATTCGAAGCAGCAACTCACCATGGGGAGCTCCAGTTCTTTTAGTAAAGAAGAAGGATGGCACGAGAAGGATGTGCATTGATTATCGAGAATTGAACCGGGTGACTATTAAGAATAAGTAACCGATCCCTCGCATTGGAGAACTTTTGAGCAGCTTAGTGGCGCGAGGGTATTCTCGAAACTGGATTTGCGATCAGGATATCATCAGGTCCGAGTGAAAGCAGAAGACATTTGCAAGACGTCGTTTCGAACTCGATATGGACATTTCGAGTATTTGGTGATGCCCTTCGGAGTGACTAATGCGCCGGCAATATTCATGGATTTAATGAACAGGATCTTTTCACCATTCTTGGACCAGTTTATTGTGGTATTCATTGACGATATTCTGGTGTACTCGAAGAGTCCGGAGGAGCACGCTGAGCATTTAAGGATCGCACTGCAGACGCTGAGACAAGAGAAATTGGTTGCGAAGATGAGTAAGTGCGAATTCTGGCTGGAAGAGGTGAAGTTTCTGGGGCATGTTGTGTCGGGCGATGGAATCGCTGTTGATCCCGAGAAGATTACAGCAGTTCGAGATTGGCCAACTCCAAAGAATGTTGCGGAGATAAGAAGTTTTCTTGGACTCGCCGGATACTACAGAAGATTTGTGGAGAACTTCGCTCGTTTAGCTGAGCCGTTAACCAAGCTTACGCGCAAGGAGGTACCGTTTGTTTGGACGGAGGGATGTGCATTGGCCTTCGAGACGTTGAAGCAGAAGTTGATAACCGCCCCTATCCTAACCGTACCGGATAATTCAGGAGGACTGGTGATTCACAGCGACGCATCTGGAAAAGGATTGGGATGTGTTTTGATGCAGAATGGGAAGGTCGTGGCTTACGCATCGAGACAACTGAAGACTCATGAGAAGAATTATCCGACTCATGACTTGGAGCTTGCGGCCGTGATCTTCGCTTTGAAGATTTAGAGACACTACCTGTTGGGCGAGAGAGTCGAAGTCTTTACAGATCACAAGAGTTTGAAGTATGTGTTCACTCAGAAGGAGTTGAACATGAGGCAACGCAGATGGTTGGAGCTGATGGCCGACTACGACCTTGATCTTAAGTACCATCCGGGAAAAGTTAACGTCGTGCCGGATGCGCTAAGTCGGTTACCAGCAATTCAGGTATTAACCGCACAAAGGGAGATCATTGCGGATTTTCAGAGATTTGACTTGGCGGTTGTGTTACCACAGGCTACGGGACAGTTGATGCAGTTACAAGTACAGTCGTCCTTAGTTGAGAAGATTAAAGCGTCACAATCGCAGGATCCTAGACTGCAAAAGTTTCGAGAGCAGGTTGAAGCCGGATTACGAACCGATTTGCTGATCCACGAAGACGGTTCGTTGAGATATGGTAGCCGTGTATGTGTGCCAAAAGGGGATGTACGTGAAGAGCTTATGAAGGAGGCACACAGTTCAGCTTACTCTGTACATCCAGGAGGGACAAAGATGTACCGAGATATTCGACAGCACTTCTGGTGGGAAGGTATGAAACGAGAGATTGCTCGCTTCGTGGCTAAGTGCTTGGTATGTCAGCAAGTCAAGGCTGAACACCAAAGGGTTGCTGGTTTGTTGCAACCACTTCCGATTCCTCAGTGGAAGTGGGAACATATAACCATGGATTTCGTGACGGCTTTACCGCGGAGTCCAAAGGGCAACAATGCAGTATGGGTGATTGTCGATCGGTTGACCAAGGCGGCTCACTTTATTCCTTTTCGGGTTGGTCAATCGACAGAGACTTTGGCAGAGCGGTACATGCAGGAGATTGTAAGATTGCATGGTGTACCGGTAAGCATCGTGTCCGATCGGGACACTCGGTTCTTGTCGCACTTCTGGAGGAGTTTACAAGAAAGTTTGGGGACTCGATTGAAGTTTAGCACAGCTTATCATCCTCAGACTGATGGACAATCGGAGAGAACGATCCAGACCCTTGAAGACATGTTGAGGGCTTGCATGTTGGACTTCAAAGGTTCTTGGGAGGATCATCTACACCTGGTGGAGTTTTCGTACAACAATAGCTTCCAAGCGACTATTCAGATGGCTCCGTTTGAAGCGTTGTATGATCGTAAGTGTCGTTCGCCTGTTTGTTGGGATGACGTTGGGGAGCGAAGGTTATTAGGACCAGATTTGGTGGTACAGACAGTCGAGAAGGTGAATACAATCAGGAAGCATATGAAGGCAGCTCAAGACAGACAGAAAAGTTGGGCCGACACGTCAAGAAGACCTCTAGAGTTCGCCGTGGGTGATTTGGTATTCCTGAAGATATCACCGACTAGAGGGGTGATTCGCTTTGGGAGTCGGGGAAAGCTTAGCCCTCGATTCGTTGGACCCTTCGAGATATTGGAGCGTGTTGGAGAGGTAGCGTATCGTTTGGCGTTACCACAGTCATTGGCAGGAGTGCACGATGTGTTCCATATATCTCAGCTACGGAGGTATGTCCGAGATGAGACTCACGTCTTGGATCATTCGGAGTTGACTGTACGGGAGGACCTAACTTTTGAGGAGCGACCGGTGGAAATCAAGGATCGAAGAGAAAAGGTTCTTAAGAACAAGGTTATCCCTCTTGTGCTAGTTTCTTGGGGTAATCGATCACATGGAGAATCCACTTGGGAGCGAGAAGACGAGATCCGGCAGAAGTTTCCTCATCTTTTTCTGTAGCTATCTATCTTGTATTCTTGGAATTTCGAGGACGAAATTCTTTTTGTAGTTGGGTATGATATAACACCCGAGCCCAATAATACTATTTCTGGTACTTGTTGAGTGTTATACATTGCTCATTTCGTTTATCCTGATGGTTTGGTGCTTATTGCTAAATTTTAACCGGTTAAGTCATTTTGGCACATAACAAATTTTAACACCTAAAATGAAATTAAAAATGTCCATGTTGGCCTACTCGTCGCCACTAGTCGCGTGGTAGCGTCCGCGTGTCGAGATTCCGTCCCGTTCGGCTAAACGGGCAAGTTTGGACGACTACGCGCGCGTGCAAGTGTCCGACTTGGGGGCATGCATTTTAATCACTAAACACCCCTTTTCAAAATTTGGAACCCGCTTAAAATCCTATAATTTGAATTTGGAACATTTGGGCGCGACCCGGGCGCGATTTGGGAATGTTTCATTTAGCGCCGAAATACCCATTTTAATTTAATATTATTTAACCATATAATATATATCTTCTGTTTCTAATATAACTATCAATCCCTATTAAATCTTTTAAATCTTATTTTAAAACCTCCCGTACACACACCCCAGCCAATCGCGTGGCTCATTTCCTCGTGGGCCCCCCTATCCTCTCTCTCTCTCTATCTCCCTCTAATCTCATTCTTTCTCTCTCTAACAAACTCTTTCTCTCTCTCTCTCTCTATTATATATTCTCCCCCAACAGTCCCTCGTCCTCAACCAAAACCCATGAGAACCTCGAACCCTAACCCTAGCCTCGTCGTGCTTGCGCCGCCGACCTCCCCGCGACCTCGCCGTCGCCGTCCTCGCCTCCTCAACCTAGCCGCACCCTCCCTACCTCCTCTCCTCCCTCCTTCAGAGCCTGCGACCCAACCCCGACGCCACCACCTGCACACGGGTCTCGCCGTCGCCGCCGCCTCCCATCGCCGACGACGCCAGGGACTCCCTCTCTTCACCCTCGTCCCGACCTCGTCGTCGTCTTCCTCCTCCCCTCGCCGGACCACCAGAACCCGAGCCCGACCCTAGCACCAACCCCCGGGTCGCCGGAAAACGTGCCGACGATCCTCGCCGTCGTCACCAGAGCCACCTCCATCTCCCCTCGATCACCAGAACGGGCCAGCACCCCTCGACTCACCGCACCACCCTCTTTTCCCCGAACCCAGAAAAGTTCCAGCCGTCGCTGCCTCGCCGGCGCCCCATCGCCGTCGAACCCGTCGTGGTTGCCCTGGTTCTTCCCTCGAAGTACCCTGGTTCGTGTGGTCCCGCTGTTCGCTGTTTTGGACTCGATCCGTGGCCCGTGCACCCGTCTCGTATTTTTTCTGCCGACATTTGCATTCGTGTTTTCCGGTTTGCGAAACCGTCGAGGCAAGATTTCTTGCTACATGCTACGTTAAACTAATTAAATATTTGACTCATAAAACTTGCTGTTTTAACTAAGTATTGTTACTTGTCCTCATTGGACGAAATGTGTTATGCATTATAATACTGCCATCTAAATTGTACTTTGCCACCATAACTTTAATAACGACTACCTGCTAATCATTTCACTATTTATAGGATGATAGTCGCACACTTAAATCTTTATTACCTGCTGTTATTGATATTGCGCTACCCTGTGATTATTGCACCCCAAGGGTGCTCGAACCTGTTAATATCATACAACTGCACCATATTCATGTGCTATTGTGATTAAGTGAACCGTTATTGTTAATTACTTTTTCTTGCTGCTGTTACTTATTTGATTGTATACCTGTTGAGAGCACATACTCGGTTACATTGCATATTGACTCGACCTTGCTACACCTGATATGTATTTACATACTGATACATCGGACATGACACCCTGTACTTACTGACTCAACCTACTGTACTACGACCTGACTTATCACATGATCTCATGCCCAATGCCAACGAACTTGACTTGGGGTCCTCATGGACCATTTCTGCTGTCTATTCAGACAGACCTGCTTTTACCTGATTCTGTGTTGGCATTAATCCTGGACTACTGAATACCTGACCTGACATACATAACTTGGGGGTATGGGGAAATCAAAGGTGAAACCGACTTGTAACTCAACAGTTCGATACCTGTTCTGATCAGTCTTACGGGCTTGGCCAGTCCGGGAGTGATGATGCTGACATCACTCGTCCATCCTGCTACCTACTTTACTGCCTAGCGGCACGTCTCGGATTCAACCCTGAGAACCTTGACCGTGGTCCCGGGCACGCATGGGATACTATTGAGTTACATCGACGATTCATCAATTGATTTCAAAGACTATAGAGTAGAAACCCGATAGGACAGTTTAGTCACCACTGCACATTACCCTGCTCTGTTATTTCTTAGTACTGCTTTATTCATGTTCATACCTGCATTGCTTTTTACCATGTTTATATTATATTATTTGGTTGACATGACGCGCTGACGTCTGGGTTTTGCATGGCCCAGATTCCTTACCACTGCAGTTGACCGAGCAGGAGTACTTCAGCCAGCAGGCTGAACTGTGAGTTCCTTAAGACTTAGTTTATTTATTTCATTTCATTTCCAGATGTGAGCCCGCATTATGGGACGTACTGTTTATTTATTGTATTGGATCATTTGCTTCCGCATTTATTTTTCATTGACTCTTATCATTATGGATTTGGACATGTATTAGATTAGTTTATTATTTTGTTCTTGAAATCTCTACAACCGTAATGTGACCGTGGATGGATATTTACTACCCACAGGTAGCATGGTTGGCTATGTCACGTGCCCAATCTTGCGTACTCTGGGAAGCGGGGCGTGACAGTGGGGTTTTGAGTCTCGTAAGTACTCGACGTTCCCCCTGCTGACATGACCATGATTTTTGATGAGCCCCTGTTCCTTTTGATTAGTTTCCTTAAGTCCCCCGGCGAAGTAGTCTTCGAGCTACCGTGACGAGTCCCGTCCGCGCGACCCCATCGAGGGAGAGGGTGTCGGTCATGCCTGGGAGCAGGCGAGCTGACCGACATCTCCTCGGGAGGGACAGGCGAACGAAGGGGCTCGGGGTGGGGCGCTCTGGCGACGGACCTCAGTGCTAAATCGTGGGGCACCCAGCGGATCACAGAATATGTTGGCTCAGGAGATCTGCGGCCGTGGGAGGCAGCGAGGTGGTGGTCGGCAGTGCCGACGCGAGCAGAGTCTTCTTTCCCTCTGTAGGGGCCCCAGTCCCGAGGTGGGGGAGCGGCGACCTGGGGAGCTTGCCCTGCCGTTTGGACACGGACGAGCGCATCCACGACGGATGCGAGTCCATCTATCCGGACGGCTAGGACTTTGATGACGTTCGGGGGAGGAGATTCATCCGCGCCTCCGTTGTGGGGGAGGCGGCGGCTAGTGCTTGGATCGTCGCGGTGATCGCTCGCCATTGAGTTGAGATCGGAAGATGAACTTTGTTGAGTGGAATCAAGAGTTTCCCACAGACGGCGCCAGCTGATGGATGTCGGATCACGTCAAGATGTTACCTTCCATAGATCTGCTGCGAGCGACGATGGACGACTGAGATTGAGTTGGAGGTTACCTCCTGAAGTGTGTGGATCTCAACGGGTTTGAGGTTGTTGTGGCCGAGCTACCTGCAAGGAAGTCCCGGGATAGTTGTGCCACCGAGGACTCTCTGACGATCAAGTTAGACCGGATATTTGAGCAGAGTAACGGCCTAGTCAGGAATAAAAAACTTACTTGAACCATCTGAATGATGGGTTTATATAGTGGTGGCAACAGGCAGGCGTGAGAATCACGCCGACCGTTACGCTCCTGGCGTCACGCCCGCGTGATAGACGGGATTCCGCATTAATGACGAGACATGCTCGTTAATGGGGGATCGTGATGGCGTGGAACGCGAGACGTGGCCAGCGGATATCTCGTGCATGGCGAGATTCGCGGAGGTGAGGCGGTTGCGCCTGCGATTGGTGCCGTTGGTCGGTCCATGAGACCGAGGAAGATGAGCTCGGCGGGTGGCTCGGGAACGAGCGGGAGGCCGAGATATCTTGGTTCTGTGTAGCCCGGAGACGAGATGAGAGGGCCGAGGAGACCAATTGTGCAGGGAGCTCGGAGGTGAGCCAACGGTTGTTTGTAAGGCGGGCACATGAAAGGTGTGGCCGGTCGCAGAAGGTCGGCTACGTCCATGGGTCGCAGACCCGGGGTATTTTACCGAAGTACGGTTCCTGGTCTTTTCTTGCTAGCTTCGGGACACGTCATCTGCCACGTGTCACGATCTGGGAGATCGCCGATATCGAGTATCATCAAGAGCAAATGGCCACAATTTAACATTTTTGAGGCAAGTTCATGTGTCTCCTAGGCGCTTGTGTGTTGTGTGAATGGGATGTGTTGTGTGCATAGGTTAGACTTACGCGCCAGTTCAAAAAATAAGAAAAAAATACAATTAGAATACTTATTACATACTTTTATTTCATCATAGAACAAATTTGTTGATTGGACGTTCTTTTATAGGGCAAAACTCGAATTTTTCCTATGATACCTTCTTTTAATACTGGTATGTATACAAAACAGAATGGAATTGCACCGAAATAGTTTTGATTCTACTTTAATTACAAAACTTCAAAGTTGCGAAATATTTATCCTTTTTGCTATGACAATGGAAAAATTGGAATTGTCTTAATTCATTACGGCACATGCCGATGGTAAAATGACCCTTTTTTTCTTGCAACATGAAACATGGGAATAATTAAGGTCTTTAGAGGGCAATGGAAGGCTAGATATTTGAAGAGCTAAAATAACCCCAATGTTCTCTAGGGGTTAGGGATAGATGGTCCAATTGATGTGTGCATTACATTAGTCCTTTGTACTATTTCATTTGAATTTCTTTTTCATATGCTTCCATATCAATCTAGTTGCTTTAGACAAAAATTTCAAAAACAAATAGACATTCAACTCTTAAAAAAAATATTACGGAGCATATTAATAACTTTGTATATTGTTATTATTCAATTTCATATATATATATATATATATATATATATATATATATAAAGGATGTCAATTTATCACCTCATATGCCAACTCCACTTTTCAAACTATTTAACTACTGATGATCCAAGTTATGATTTTCAATGTAAATAGTTGCTTTAGATCACAATCACATAATTAGTATAACACCCGATTTATACCATGATATTTGACTTGAGCATTGAGGCACTATTTATTTTATTTTTTGGTTGAGAAGTCATCCCTCCACTCGCCATATATGTTTGCATAATTTAGCATACTCTTTCTCAATATCGGATGTAACCGGCTACTAGAACATGACTATCAGAAGAAACGTGCTAGGCAAAATCAAAGTAAACCAAAAAAATAAATTCAAAAGAATACTACAAATCAAAGTTACCATTATCTATTTTTTTTAAAAAATAGTGAAAATAACATTAATTTTGGATCTAAATGAATGGAATATCTAGTTTGATCATGATAACCTAGCCCTGCTCCTTTTTCTCTCATATAATGTTGCAACCAAATTATTTTACCCTAAATAGCAAATATTTCACCCTAAATAACAAATATTTCTTTTTAAATTCTGGTGATGCTGGATATTGGCGATCCCCACGATCAGGACACGTGGCGGATGGCACGTCCCAGAACTCAGAAGAAAGGGCCCACAAAGGCCGACCATGCCACCCCTGTACTCGATCGGCCGGCGCAAGCTAGCCCTTCTCGGGGCTCCCCGAAGATTGGCCTCCTCGGCCCCTCATCTTGCCCCGAGCAGCCACAAGACCAAGTCTCCTCGGCCTTCTCGCTCGTCCCCGAGCCCTTTTGCCGAGGCCGTCTTCCTCGGTCCTCCGACCAGTTCCGCCGCTCACAGGCGTAACCGCAGCCCCGCGAATCTCGCCATGCACGGATTCTCCTCCAGCAACATCCCACGTTCCACGCCTTCACGACCCCCATTCGTGGGCGATCCGCTCTCTACGCGGGCATGACGTCGGGAGCGTAACTGCCGGCGAGATTCTCGCGCCTGCTGCTACGTGCCTCCACCATTATATAAACCCCCATCACAGAAGGGTCAAGTAAGACATTTTTACTCCACTTAGCCGTTACGCTGCTCGGATCTAGTACTAACTTGATCGTCAGAGGGTCCTCGGTGGTATCAAACCACCCCGGGACTTCTTTGCAGGTACTCGGTGTCAAACTCCTCTAATTACCAAATCTCCTCAAAACCCATTGAGACCCACACACAATAGGGGATCCCCTCCAGAATCCACCGGGAGATCGACGAAAGACAACATATGAAGGAGATCTGAAAAGGACCTCCATCAGTTGGTGCCATCTGTGGGAAATGAAAACTCCACAAAAACAAAGTTGGCCTTCCGATCTCCATCCACATGGCAAGTAATCGCCCCTAAAATCCGAGTCCCAGCCGCTACTTTCCCCTCAACGGAGACGCGGGCGAGCCTCAACCGAACGTCACCGGCCTCTACACCGGCCACCGCCTCGCGGGCCCCGCCGAAGGAAACCAAGGCCCATCAAGGACTATGGTCATGGCGACAGGGGGCCAGTCGGGCTCCTGCGAGGCTCGGCACCCCGCTCCGGCAACAGAGGCCAGTGGCCACCCAAGCAAAAGGTCTAGAGGCCGCGAGCCCATCACCTTTGGCGACGGGGATCTCCACGGCATATCCGTGCCCCACAACGACCTACCGGTGATCACGGCCCAAATCCACCGGTACGAGGTCCACCGGATACTCGTCGATTCGGGCAGCTCGGCGGACATCCTCTTCCACGACTGCTTTCTACGCATGGGGCTCGCCCCAGCAGACTTGAAACCGACCTCTCACATCCTTTCGGGGTTCACCAACCACTCCATCCCGACGCAAGTGGTGGTCACCCTGCAGTTCGCGATCGGGGAGCCCGGCTGCACGCGCACGTTGCCTGTGGACTTCATCGTAGCAAAAGTCCCATAGGCCTACAATGTCCTCCTCGGCCGTCTGACGCTGAACTCCCTCCAGGCCCAGATATCGACCTACCACCTAGAGATAAAGTTCCCTCTCGATCGGGCCGGGATAGGTCGGGCCTATGGGAGCCAGCTGGTTGCGAAGATATGACTTACCGAAACGTCTTCATCCGAGCAGCCGGCCGACGACGCTGAGGTAAGTGACGATATCAAAGGTTCCCTGGACACCCGAGACGAGCGGAAGTAGATCTGGGGGGCACCGGTCGAACCTCTGACCGAGGTGACCCTAATAGAAGGAGACCAGGGAAAAACCGTCCAGGTTGGATCACTCCTGACGAGGACTCAGCGAGATGACCTGGTCAGATTCCTCAGAAGCAACTCCGACGTCTTCGCCTGGGTACCTGCTGACATGCCTGGGATTGATCCCAAAATCATGTTCCACAAGCTCGGGGTTGATCCTGTGGCCCGACCCGTCAGACAGAAGAAGAGAAGCTTCGCCCCGATCAAACAGAAGGCTATCGAAGAGGAGGTTGATCGGCTCCTCACCGCCAACTTCATCAGAAATGTACCCTACTCGGAGTGGCTGGCGAACGTAGTTCTGGTCAAGAAGTCAAGCGGGAAGTGGCGTATGTGCGTCGACTTCACCGACCTCAATAATGCCTGCCCCAAGGATAACTTTTCGCTCCCCCGGATAGACCAGCTCGTCGACAGCTCAGCCGGCCACGAGCTGTTGAGCTTCATGGATGCTTTCTCCGGCTACAATCAAATCCGTATGAATCCTGAAGATGAAGATCTCACCTCATTCACAACAGACCAGGGAGTATATTGCTACAAGGTGATGCCCTTCGGCCTCAAGAACGCCGGGGCCACGTACCAAAGGTTAGTCAACCGCATGTTCAAGCCACAGATTGGCAGGAATATGGAAGTCTACATTGACGACATGCTCGTCAAATCCGTCTCGTCGGCCGACCATGCCAGGGACCTGGGTGAGGCTTTTGATGTGCTCCACAAGTTCAACATGAAGCTAAACCCCGCCAAGTGCGCATTCGGAGTCACCGGGGGAAAGTTCCTCGGGTTCATGGCCACTCACCGCGGAATCGAAGCTAACCCAGAGAAGATCGACGCTATCCTCAACATGGTCGTGCCCAAGACCAATGTCAAGATTATGCGGCTCACGGGACGAGTCGCCACTCTGAGCCGTTTCATGTCCAGGTCGGGGGAGAAATGCCTTCCGTTCTTTAAGGCACTGAGGAAAATCCCGAGGTTCGAGTGGTCGGAAGAGTGCCAAGCCGCTTTCGACCAATTGAAGAAGCACCTTGCGATGCCGCCACTGCTCACCCGACCAGTTGAAGGAGACGAGCTGTCGCTGTATCTGGCGGTATCCGACCAAGCAGCAGGCTCGGTGCTCGTCCGGGAGGCCGATGGAGCGCAGAAGCCGGTGTACTATGTCAGCCATATATTTAAGGACGCAGAAACGAGGTACCCTGCCATAGAGAAGATTGTCTTAGCCCTCGTAGTAGCCTCGAGGAAGCTGCGGCACTACTTCCAAGCACACACCATCATCGTCCTCACCGAGCGCCCGTTGGGGGCTATCCTAGCATCACCAAAATCCTCGGGCCGCTTAGAAAAATGGAGGTGGGAGCTATCTCAGTTTGACATAAGGTATCGCCCGAGGCAGGCCATCAAAGCGCAGGCCCTGGCCGATTTCATCGTTGAATGCACCATCCGTAGCAAGAAGCCAGAGTCCACGCCGCCCCTCGCAACCCAGTGTCCCATCGCGGAAAGGCCTGGCTCGGTTCTGGAGTGGGTCATCTACGTCGATGGGTCTTCTATCGAGGAAGGCTGCGGTGCCGGCCTCATTATCCGTGGCCCGAACGAAGCAGAGATGGAGTATTCTCTAAAGCTCGGTTTCAAAGCCTCGAACAACGCGGCAGAGTACGAGGCCCTCCTGGCCGGACTGCGCATGGCCGCCGGACTGGGACTGAAGATAATTCGAATCCGCTGCGACTTAGCCCTTGTTGTCGGTCAAGTGACCGGCCGCTTCGAAGCTCGGGAGCCTCTAATGATGAAGTCCCTGGACGAGGTGAAGAAACTCCGAAGGAACTTTGACCAAGTCCAGGTAGAACAAATACCCAGGTAGTTGAATGCCCAAGCCGACACCCTGAGCAAGCTGGCTTCGTCATACTCGGCCAACAATAAGCGGTCTATCCTCTTTGAAACCTTGCCTCAACCAAGCATGGGAGATGGAGCGACGACACTCCACGTGTACGCGGCGCAGGAGAGCGACCAGGATTGGAGGAAGCCCCTCGTGGAATTCCTGAAGGACGGCACACTCCTAGAGGACCGGGAAGCCGCCCACCGTCTCCGGGCCAAATCCCGCCACTTCGTCTGGAGCAATGGGAACCTCTACAAGAAGGCCTTCACTCAGCCCCTGCTCCGGTGCGTTGACCCCCACGAAGCCGACTATGTCCTTCAGGAAATCCATGAGGGGGTGGGCGGTGCACACTAGGGGGCTTGAACCTTGACCCAAAAGGCGTTGCTCCAGGGGTACTACTAGCCCACTATGCATGAGGACGCCCTGAAGCTAGTCAGGAGGTGCAAGAGCTGCCAGCTTCACGGCAGCATTCCCCGCCTCCCGGCTACCGAGCTGACTGCCCTAACATCCCCATGGCCGTTCTCCCAGTGGGGATTGGATATGATCGGCCAGTTCCCTACCGGTACAGGCGGGCACAAATACGTCCTCGTCGCGGTGGACTACTTCACCAAGTGGGTCGAGGCCGTCCCCATCAGGAAACCGGATGCCGACATAACCATCAAGTTCCTGCAAAACAACCTGATACTCCAGTTCGGCATCCCGAGGTGTATCATCACCGACCACGGGACAAACTTCGAGAACGAAAAAGTGAAGAACTTCTGCAAAGAATACCATATCCTCATGAAGTTCGCCAGGGTCGCGCACCCCCAGTGCAACGAGCAGGCCGAGGTCGCTAACCGAGACGTCCTCCGAGGTCCCGGACCCGCCTAGAAGGGGGACAAGGCAGTTGGGTCGAAGAACTACCCCGGGTCTTATGAGCCCTGCGCACGTCAAAGAAGACTCCCACCGGGGAGACCCCCTTCAGCCTCTGCTACGGGACCGAAGCGATGGTCCCAGCGGAGATCGGGCTACCCAGTCACCGGGTCGAGCACTTCGATGATGACATAAACACCTCGGCGCTACGGACCAATCTGGACATCTTGTTGGAGAAGAGAGACCGGGATCAGATCAGAGCTGCCGCTTATCAACAACAAACGGCCCGATACTACAATGCTCGGGTCAAACACTGCTCCTTCAAGACCGGGGATCTAGTCCTATGGCGAAACGAGTTCATCGACCAAGGCAGGCTTCACAAGTTCTCCCCAAAGTGGGATGGTCCCTTCCTCGTCTCTGAGGCGCTCCCCGGTGGAGCCTACCGCCTACAAGATGCGAACGGATGCAAGCTCCCGCGGCCTTACAACGCCGAGAAGCTCAATCTATACCAGTGAGGTCAAGGCCAGCGAGTGTGTACCCCCCTTTTTCTTTCACGAAGATGGTGTAAAACGTTCTCTAAAAATCCTGTCCATTCGAATAAAGAAACGTCGAAACATCCCGAGTAGAGTTCTGTCTTTACAATCCAAAGCCCTCGCCAAGAGGCGGCCGTGCAGCCTTACTGCCCGGTTATCCTTAGTAGGCTTCCTACAGCCCCCCGACGCTAAGGACCAAAGTCCTCCTTAGAGGCAACCCAGCAGCTACCCTGCTCGGTTATCCCTGGCGGATAGCTTCCCTACCGCAACGTCAGAGATCAGAAAGCCCTCCCAGAGGCAGTCGAGCCCAACCGTCGCTCGGCTATCCCCGGTGGGCAGCTTCCCTGCTGAAACGCCAGGGATCAGAAAGCCCTCCCAGATGCAGTCGAGCCCGAGGATCCCTCGCTCGGCTATCCTTCAGGACAAAAGCCTTTGCCAAGAGGCACCGGGCAGTAACCTTGCCCGGCCACGGGTCCTTGGTAAGCTTCTACAGCCCCTCCAGCGCCAAGGACCAAAGTCCTCCCAGAGGCAGTCGAGTCCTTGCTCGGCTATCCCCGGCTGGTAGCATCCTACCACGACCGACAAGGATCAAAGTCCTCGCCAAGGGGCACTGGGCAGTAACCCTGCTCGGTCCCCGTCCTGAAGGATCAGAGCCCTCGTAAGAGGCAACCGCACGGCTTCACTTCCTGGTCATTCCTGCCCAGTTATTCCCGGCGGGTAGCTTCCATACCGCAACGCCTGAGATCAGAAAGTCCTCCTAGAGGCAGTCGAGCCCTTGCTCGGCTATCCCTGGCTGGTAGCTCCTTACCCATGACACCAGGGATCGAAGCCCTCGCAAGAGGCACCCGAGCGGCAACCTCGCTCGGTCATCCCAAGCTGGTAGTTGCCTACCCACAACGCCAGAAATCAGAAGCCCTTGCCTAAGGGCAACGGGGCAGCTTCCGTCCATCCTCGGCAACGCTTGGCAAGTGATCAAAGTCAACTCGACGAACGATCGCTGAACAGATGGCCGACCTGACATGAAAGCCCAGCAGCACAAACAAAAGATAAAGTGCGGACCGATGAAACCAAAGAAGAAGTGTTATTATCAAACGCACAGTCTTTACAAAGGGTACTTTGGGCTCCCCAGCCTTACAAACTGCCCGGAGGCTTACAAAAGGGGGACGAGGAAATATCAAAAAGACCTAAGTCGCAAACCCCCCCGCGCCTCGCTTGCCTCATCGCTGGGGGCTTCACCACCGGAGGTTTTGCCACCAGGGACGCGCCTCATTTCCCCCATCGCTGTCAGCCGGAGGCCTTGCCACCGGGAGCGGGACCCGAGCACGGAGCTCGCCATCGGCGAAATCGGGAAGCAGCTCTTTCACGGCATCCAGAGCCTTATTCCACGCGACGGCAGAATACTCACCGAGCTCGACGTAAAACTGCTCTGACACCTTGTAATCGGCCACGGCTTTCCTGGCCCGGACCTCAGTGGCCTGAGCCGACAGAAGCGCCGCCTCGGCATCCCTCCGGTTGGCATCTCTCTCCTTCTCCATGGCTGCGAAGCGATCAGCCAGGTCCTCCAGCTTCCTCTCGGCAACCCGGAGAGATGCACTCAGGCGACGGCGGACGCCCTGATTCGCTGAATTGGCAAGCTCCGCAGACTCCGTACGGGCTGTCAGGACATCATCCCTAGCCCTTTCCAGGCTTAGGTCACACCGCAGGACCTCGACCTCCGAAGGAAATGCTTCTACTGGGCTCGGTACGTGGAACGCTCCCTCGGCTTCCATATGAGCGGCGATGGCGCAGTGTTAAAGAACCTGACAGGAAGCGGATGAGAAACCAGGAGTCGCTCGGGCCAAAGAAAGGAAGGCCAAAAACAACGCGTGAAGGGGTTCGTACCTGGACCGCCCTCTGGGATATGGCCTCCATTTAGGCCTTCAGGGTGCCGCACGGAAGTCTCCCTTCTGCAGACTCTTCCATCCCGGCGAGCAAGCCGGCAGCGACGGAAAGCCCGGACGGAACCATGAAGATGGTCTCTCCCTCCTGCATGGGGGTCCCTTCAGGAACCATTGACGGTGGTGCACGAGAGATTGTCCTTTTCCTCACTTAAGGGGGACCCCGTCCTCGCCCCCCTCTGTCTCCCGTCTGGGGCTCGGATGACCGCGGGCGCCTCTGACCGTCGCCGGAAAAACCCCCAGGAGCCGCCAACGGGGCGGACGACCCTGTCGCCGGCAGAACATTCGACGCAGAACTTGGGCCAGCCAGGGGCACGGCCGCGTCGCGGGCCTCTCTCTGGAACGAGCGACCCAAAGAGTGGGAACGAACCATGTATCCCCAAGAAGAGGAGCGCCGAGCAGCCAAAATATAAAAGAAAGGTGAGATGAAGGATCAGGGGCCATGGAACAGGCCCCACCCCTATTTATCGCCATGAGCAACCTCATCCAATAGTTCCCTTCGTCTCCCGCCGAAACGCCTCCTCACGTCCAAACGGCTCAGATTGCTCCACCTGTCGTTCCCACACTGGACCGCACTGTAAATCCCAAATTCCAAATAAAATTTTCCGTATTTTCTTCCAGAATTTAATTCAAATTTATTTTATTTTTATATATTTTATTATTATTTAAATTAATTTCCTAAATTCTAGCCTAAACAAAAAATTCCCAAACCCATTCCTATTTCTACCCGACCCGACCCACGCCAACCCAACCCGATCCGCTCCCCTCATCTTCTTCCCTCGTCTTCATTTTCCCGCCTTTCTTCCCTCGCGCAACCCACGTCGCCCCACTTCTCGCGCCCATGACGAACGCTCCTCGCTCCCGCTCGCCTCCGCGTTCCTCGCGCCAGCTTCCACTCGACCCGCTCACCCCCAGCAGCTCCGGGGCCCCAACGGATTTCCCCCACGACTCCCCGCTCCTCGCGCTCGCGTACGACCCGGCCACCTCCAACAGCCACGACTCCCCTATTCTTTTCAACGTCTCTTTCTCACTCCCCCGTTCTCTTCCCTCATCACCCTTTTCTACTCACTCTCCTCTGTCCTCCTCCAACACCGAGCCAACAGCACCCACGCACCCCAACCCAAACTCCCATCTCCGACCACTGTTGCCAAGCACCTCAACTTTCCTCTCCTCCTTCCCAACACCTCACCCGCAAACACCCTCGCCTCACCTTCATCACCACCAACCCGAGCACCCACTACCATCAGCGCCGACCCCCGCATTTCGCCGATGAACCCAACTCCCTCGTCCCTGCACCTCACCCGAGCTCCGACCCGTCACCTCAGCCGACCTCGCCAGAGCCAGAGCCACTGCATTGATCCCCTGCAGCCCCGAGCGTCCACGACTCACCAGCTCCGATCCCCGAGTCGCCTGAGCTCACTGCCGGCATCCCCTTTGCACTCGAGCACTTCGACGGAGTCGCCGGAAACCCCTGCCGTGACCGCCTTCACGCTAGTGCTGAGCCCGAGTGCTCCGATCTAGCCCAGTCGAGCGCGCATCGTGCCTTGATCGTGCTCGTCGTCGCTGCTGTGTCACCTTCGCCTAAGGCAAGTATCTTCTACTTGCTTATCATGCTATATCTTGAACCTGTGAGACAATTGAAATGGATTAGACAACTGGAATTGGTATTCTTTAATTTCAATTAGGAACAAATGAGACAATTGAAATTGGGTGTGTGTCTGTCGTATTGTTATCACTAGTTTTCTACTACGACCTGTAATGGCTTGGAGTTATGCGTGATCATTTGGAATCGGGACTATAACCCAGGGTTAATACATGTAGGGATCGGGGGATCAATCCCGTTTGAATTGATTAGACGAAACACGAAGTTCCGATCGATAGTTTCATGCGCATACTACATTCTCGATCAATTGTATTGAACCAAAAGCTCGGTTGAAATTCCCCAAATTTATGATTTAAAGGATCCATGTACTGTTATCTGGTAGTGTGTATAAAATTGGTGTTAAATTATTGAAGTTCCAAACAAAATACGATGCACTCAAGATGCATCGTCCAAACTGAATTTTCTGATCATGCAGCCTTGTTAGCTTCATAATAAATTATAAAAAAAAGTGGATTGTGGCGTGCTTAGGCTCGTTATGAAGGGAACTGAGTAATCTATGAATCCATATATACGGTCACAGAAAATCATGTAGTTTACATAGTGAAAACTGTATAGACTTTTTATTCTGGACTGCAGTCTGGGGTAGCAATCCATGGGGGAAACTGAATTCTAAGCACCTGTACACACCTTCTTAAAACTGAAAATGCACAGAGACCCATATGGTAGTGTAGATAACTTAATTATCTAACACCTGAAATTGATCCCGTGCATTTTTACGGCCGTTTGGTATTTAAATCGTATTTTAGAATGTCAGTGCGTTCTGCAGTTTCTGCATAAATGTTCAGTACATTGTCACTTTAACCTGGACATAACTTCTGATGTAGAGGTGCGATTGATAATCCGTTTGGTGCGTTGGAAACTTAACTGGCAGAACTAAATTTTATTCAACTAGGAAAAAAGCTGAATCTGCACATAATTACTGATAAACTGCGCGCGAAGTTGGGCTTCCAGTTCTGGAACTGGAATCCCAGAAATCGATCGCTGCCTTCAAACAATGATAATTCTCTAACCTGAACTCCGATTGACCTGAAATAAATTTTATTGCTTAGATAATCCAGTGTGCTTCATACGCCCTCTATATTGTTTCGGTCAATTCTAAGCGTATGATTTACCGTGAATTTTGTAAGTTATATGGTATTAGTCGTTATAGTATAATGAATACATATTCGGTGCATTTCTACATATTTTCCCATGCTTGAGTTATACCTGCCGCATAGTGAATCATTTGCATTGTTGATATATTAATGATTAGTGATTGGGTTGTGGCAAATACGAAAGTGATATTGGGAAGTGGAAAAAGTGATTGAAAACGACAGTGATACGTGTTGTCCACAACCTATCTAATTCATGAATACATACCATAACCCGGGGAATGGGGAAATCAAGGTAGAATTGAACTCGTATTTAGCGAGGTACAGTGATTTAGAGGACGATCATTCGCTATCAGTGATATTTACATTTGTATACATACTTTAGGTCGTGGGCCTAGTAGCACGGCTGACAGGATTATGTCCCGGGCACAGTGGACCGTAGTCTCGGGTATGCACGAGACCCTTATTAAACATGAGTATCCCCTCCAATTGATTTCATGGACTTTATGAACGTTAAGTAATGACATATACATTGCTTAGTTCACCGACATCTTACTCATAGTGCACTATTCATTTTCAGCTGATGTCATTATATACATGTTCTGCAATCCATTGTACTCCCCATGTTTAATAATACTGCATGCCTATTATACATATTTATTGTTATATGTGTCGCCCTGATGACCTGAGTGTGCATGCTCAGAGGACGAAGTGGATTCAGCCCAGGAGCAGGACTTATCCTTCGAGATTGCGGAGATCTAGACTGCACCACCAGCGCTACTTTCTTTGATTTCAGCATTTGTTATTGGTTAGTTGTTTATTCTGTGAAATAAATATACCTCGAACTTTTTTAAATTGCAATGTAATAAAGTCATGAATTATGATTTTTCCTTTACTCAAACACTGTTTATTAACTACCATGTAATGATAGAAGTCGAAGTGTGACTACGGCGGGATTATTTCCTGATCGTAGGAGCATGGCTGGCCTAGTCATCCCTCGTATCCCGTATTTTGGGAAGTGGGGCATGACATGGTTTTGTTGGTATCAGAGCCAAGGGTTTTGGATGAAATTACAGTTCCGTGGAGGGACCTCTAGATTGACTTACACCCTTAGCGTATACCTTATTGCATTCTTCCTCACTTCTTAATCATCGTTGAATCGTTGTGAAGCCTTGCTTGAATCCGATTTCTTTTGATATTTCAGGAATATGGACTCCTCAGGCAACTCCTCAGGTGCCTGTCACCATGATCGTACCGAGAAGATTCTTAGCACACTGACGACCCTGGCTCAAGCTCAAGAGAGAAAGACCGATCTTCTAGCCAAGGGATTGAAGGCGGTACATGAGACCGCAATTACCGCCCTGGTGAGATCTACGGCTGTTCCCGCAGCCCCTGAGGGCGCGCTCGTACCGATTGCACAGGTTAGGGTTGGTAACGTTTCAGACTTCAGGTGGCTCCATCCAGCAGTGTTCACAGGATCAGCAAGTCCACTTGAAGCCAAGCAATGGCTCATCAACGTAGAGAACCTCCTGACTGCCGCTCGAATTCCTGACGACGACAGAGTGAACGTGGTGAAGATTCAACTAGAAGACGAGGCCCGCACGTGCTGGTCCGTAGAGGAGAGCCGGCTAGAGAAGCCTATTGGATGGGACACGTTTTCCACGTGCTTCCTGGATCATTACTTTCTAGCTACTGCCAAGGCCGAGATGGAGGAAAAGTTTATTATGTTGAAGCAAAATGGACGCTCAGTGGGTATCTACGCTGCGGAGTTCAATCGGCTGAGTCGCTTCGCACCGTACATGGTAGCCACCGAATCCGCCAGGGCAAGACGTTTCCAGCAAGGGCTTGATATTGAACTGCAACAACTCATCGCGTCTCTCGACCTACCAACCTTCGCCCAAGTTTTGAATACTGCCCGAGTACAGGAAAGACTAGCAGAGAAGTCCAAGGGCCAACGATCAATGGACAGAAGACCCCATGTAGTTCCGGCACGGCCTACCATCCCACCCCGTGGAGCCATCCCAGTTCACAGGCCAGGTGTCACACAGATGAAGCGTACCTTCTCACCTCAGCAGCCGCAGCGGAGGGCCCTATTTTGCTATTATTGTCAGAGGCCGGGACACATGCAGAGAGATTGCCGCAGAGCTAAAGGGCAGTGCCTAATTTGCGGATCCAGCGAGCACAGGATCAATGGGTGTCCACAGAGATCTGAGCTACAGGGAGGGTTCGAACAACAGCAACCATCGTATGGCACATCAGCTCAGAGGGGTCCACCTCGGGTGCCCCAGCAGCGGTCCTTCGATCAGAGGCAGACTATTTCAGGTCAGAATCAGGGACGGGCTTTCACCCTATCCGCCGAGCAGGCAGAGGCTTCTGGAGATGTGGTTATAGGTACCATCCTCGTTTATTCTGTACCAGCTAGAGTTCTTTTCGATTCGGATGCTTCGCATTGTTTCATTTCCACGTGGTTTGTCCACACACACTCTATACCTCATGAGCCGTTAACTAAGGGTTGGGAGATACATACGAGTAATGGTATTATTATGTCCAATCAAGAGTGTAGCTTATGTCCGGTGGTAGTATACGGCAGGGAATTCTATGCGAATTTCCTTTTAATCGGGACTGGTAGTTATGATGCGATTCTCGGGATGGATTGGATGAGTACATTCTATGCAATTATTGATTGCTGAGCGAGGAAGGTGACTTTCCGCATTACCAATCATCCTGAATTTGTTTTCGAAGGAGGGAGCGAGTCTTTGGAGCCAGCCAAGTTTAGAGCCAAGCCAAAAGCGTTGATAGCTATGGAGGTTGATGAGAGTCCAGCCATAGAGATTGTTCAGGATTTTCTAGACGTATTTCCTGAAGATTTACCAGGTCTACCACCTCCCCGCATCTTGGGATTCTCGATTGATTTGATTCCAGGTACATCACCAGTTTCCAAGGCCCTGTACAGAATGGCACCAGTTGAGTTGGCGGAATTGAAGAAGCAAATTGAAGAACTCCTGGAGAAAGGATTTATCCGCCCAAGCGCTTCACCGTGGGGTGCACCAGTTTTGTTGGTAAAGAAAAAGGATGGATCGCTACGAATGTGCATAGACTATCGAGAGCTGAACAAAGTCACGATAAGGAACAAATACCCCATTCTGCGCATCGACGACTTATTTGATCAGTTAAGTAGGGCCAAGGTATTTTCGAAGTTGGATCTTCATTCGGGCTATCATCATATCAGAGTAGCGGCCGAGGATGTATGCAAGACGGCTTTCAGGACTCGATACGGACACTATGAGTTTCTTATGATGCCGTTCGGTGTTACCAACGCTCCAGCGATATTTATGGATCTGATGAATAGGGTGTTTGCGAAGTACTTGGACACGTTTGTCGTTGTATTTATCGACGACATACTAGTCTACTCGAAGACCCGGGAGGAGCACGTCGAGCACTTGCACACGGTTCTACAAATCCTTCGGGAAGAGAAGTTGTACGCAAAATTGAGCAAGTGTAAGTTCTGGCTCGACGAGGTTTAGTTCTTGGGACACATTGTCTCAGGCGAAGGCATCTCAGTGGACCCGACAAAGATAGAATCTGTCAGAGATTGGCCAACATCGAAGTCAGTGTCCGAGATCAGAAGCTTTCTGGGACTGGCAGGATATTATCGGCGGTTCATTCAAGACTTTTCAAGAATCGCTGAACCTTTGACGAGACTGACACGGAAGGATGTACCGTTTGTGTGGACAGAGAAGTGTACGCGGGCATTTGAGGCACTGAAGCAGAAGTTAACCACGGCGCCCGTTCTTACAGTGCCAGATGATTCCGGTGGTTTGTTGATACATAGTGATGCTTCAGGGAAAGGCTTGGGCTGTGTTCTGATGCAGCACGGTCGGGTGGTTGCTTACGTCTCACGACAGATGAGGAATCACAAGAGGAACTACCCTACGCACGACTTGGAGTTAGCCGCAGTGGTCTTTGCATTGAAGATCTGGAGACATTACCTGTTGGGCGAGAAGGTGGAGGTTTACACGGATCACAAGAGTCTGAAGTACGTCTTCACTCCGAAAGAACTGAATATGAGGCAGCGCCGATGGCTAGAACTAATGGCGGATTACGACTTGGATCTTCAGTATCATCCGGAAAAAGTAAATGTTGTACCAGATGCTCTCAGTCGCAAGCCAGCGGTCATAATGTTGACCAGTCAGAGGAGCATCATTAAGGATTTTCAGAAACTCGAGCTTGAGGTCGTTACACCGTGCGCAGTCAGGCAATTTTGGCAACTGCAGGTGCAGTCTTCTCTTGTGGATCGCATCAAGGCTGCACAAGTGGATGATCCCCGATTGCAAAATTTCAGAGCACAGGTAGAAGCCAGGCTGAGAACGGACTTACTCATACATGAAGATGGTTCTATGAGATTCGGTAGCAGACTCTGCATACCCAAAGGGGATGTTCGAGAAGAGGTACTAGCTGAGGCCATAGTTCAGCTTATTCTGTGCATCCGGGAGGCACGAAAATGTATCGAGATCTAAAGCAGCACTTTTGGTGGAACGGGATGAAGCGAGAAATTGTGCGGTTTGTATCCAGGTGCTTGGTATGCCAGCAAGTGAAGGCAGAATATCAGAGGACAGCGGGACTGTTACAACCGCTTCCCATACCAGAATGGAAGTGGGAGCACATTACTATGGATTTCGTGACGGCCTTACCACGGAGCTCTAGGGGCAACAACGCCGTTTGGGTTATCGTCGACCATCTTACGAAAGCTGCGCACTTTATACTCTTCCGTGTGGGACAGTCGACAGAGTCGCTTGCGGAGAAATACATGCAGGAGGTGGTGCGACTATACGGGGTTCCAGTCAGTATAGTGTCGGATCGAGACACCATATTTGTTTCACACTTTTGGAAGAGCTTACAAGAGAGTCTGGGTACGCGTCTCAAGTTTAGCACGACTTATCATCCCCAGACGGACGGACAGTTCGAGCGTACTATTTAGACGCTCGAGAACACGTTGAGGGCTTGCATGCTGGACTTTCAGGGTTCCTGGGAAGATCATCTGCACCTAGTCGAGTTTTCTTATAACAACAGTTACCAGGCTAGCATCCAGATGGCTCCTTTCGAAGCACTTTACGGGTGTAAATGTCGATCCCCTATTTGTTGGGATGATATGGGCGAACGAAGATTACTGGGCCCCGAACTCATTGTGCAGACGGTAGACAAAGTCCAAATGATCAGACAGTGCATTAAGACGGCTCAGGATCGACAGAAGAGTTGGGCGGATGCCAGCAGGAGAGCACTAGAATTTGAAGTCGGAGATCACATATTCCTGAAGATTTCCCCTACCCGCAGAGTTATCAGGTTTGGAGGTCGCGGGAAACTCAGTCCCCGTTTCATAGGACCTTTTAAGGTGCCAGAGCGAGTAGGAGAGGTGGCCGATCGATTTGCCTTGCCTCCATCGCTAGCTGGTGTGCACAATACCTTTCACGTATCCCAGTTGAGGCGCTATGTTCGGGACGACAACCATATTCTGGATCATTCGGAGTTAACTTTGGGCACAGATCTGTCCTACGAGGAGCAGCCTACCACTATTCTCGATCGTCAGGATAAAGTGCTGAAGAACATGGTCATTCCACGGGTTCGTGTTTCTTGGGATGGTCGTTCTCCAGGAGAGTCTACCTGGGAACGCGAGGAGGACATCCGTGCACGTTTTCCACATTTGTTTGAATAGTGCGGTCCCATTGTTTTCGTTCTAATTTCGAGGACGAAATTTTTGTAAGGAGGGTATGATGTAAATCCCCAGTTCCAAATAAAATTTTCCATATTTTCTTCCAAAATTTAATTCAAATTTATTTCTGTTCCCTGATAAAAATCAGGAAATACCTCAATGAGGTATCACGTGCTCACACGTGACCGAGGGTCACGTGTTGACACGTGATAGATTCCTGTGATCTCTACTTTATAGAATTAAATTCTAATCAAACAAAAATATAACAAAACAGCTAAGGAAAGACCCCAATAGGGCATCACGTGCTGACACATGACCAGGGATCACGTGCTGACACGTGATGATTCCTTAGCTCTGATAAAAGGCAGAATTAAATTCTGAATAAAGGAGGGTCACGTGCCAACACGTGACAGGTCTCTTAACTCTTTAATTGATAGAATTAAATTCTATTTCAATGATCAAACATTGGGATCACATGCCAACACGTGATGGGCTTTAAAAGCCTTCTGAATTAATATAATTAAATTCTAATTAAGGAAAATCAAAGACCCTAACTGGGAAAGTATTTCTTTAAATCTTTCCAAACAAAAAAGGATTATGCTCTGTAAAGTGGAGCACCGTTGGATTAAAAATCTAATGGTGATTAAAAATCACCAATTTATGGAAAGATTTTATACAAGGAAAAATTTCGCTGAAATTTACCAAGAATAAGAAACAGAATATCTTTTGGATTAAAAATCCAATGGTGAATAAAATTCACCAAGTGATCTAAAAGATCATGTTGGTAACAAAAACAACCAAAAATCTTTCAATGAAAGATTTACTAAAAAAATTGATTATTTTCCTTCTCCTATAAATAGGAGCCAAGAAGAGAAGAGGAGGATTTTTGGATCTTGGAATTTTCTGAAGAAAAATAGCAGAGAGAAAAGAAAGGAGAATTTAATTCTCAAGAAAAGAAACCCTAGGTGAGAAAGGGAAAAGGGGTCAAAGCTCCATAAAACAAAAAGAGAATTTAATTCTCAATCTAAGAGTTTAACTCTTCTGCAAAAGAACTTAGTTCTTCCTCTGGTTGAAGTTCTGCAGAAGCAAATCTCCCTACAAGTTGAGAATTTAATTCTCATCGGGGAGATTCTGCCATGCAGATCCAAAATTTAGAGGGAGAATTGAGTTTAGAGAATTTAATTCTCCCAAAAATAAAACTAGGGTTTAACCCTATATGAGAATTTAATTCTCTCAAATTCACAGGAATTTAATTCCTCCCAAAATAAAACCAGGGTTTAGCCCTATATGAGAATTTAATTCTCCCAAATTCACGGGAATTTAATTCCTCCAAGATAAAATTAGGGTTCAACCCTGCATGAGAATTCAATTCTCCCAAATTCATAGGAATTTAGTTCCTCCCAAATAAAATTAAGGTTTAACCCTACATAAGAATTTAATTCTTCCACATATAAAGGAATTTAATTCCTCTAAAACATAATTAGGGTTTAACCCTACAGAGAATTTAATTCTTAAAATAAAGAGACTTGAAAGATCTCCATGCACATAAAGAACTAGGTCACGTGCCCCCACGTGACCCTTAAACAGATCCCCAAAAATGAGAAGGAAAAAAGATTGGAGGCAATGCTTCACGTGCTCCCATTTGACTTCCAAAACAAAGAGAACAAAAAAAAAGGCAGTATTGGCTTTGGGCGCTCTCACGTGTCCTCACGTGGCCCCTAATAAACACTTTAAATAAACAATACATGAATAGGCATCACGTGCCAACAAGTGATGGCCAGAAGGTTAAAAGTGTTTAACACTTATTTGCAGTTCTGAGAACAAAATAAAGGAGGTCTGGCCCCACCTCTGGGTGCCCTCACGTGCCCCCACGTGACCCCTTTCTTTCTATTGTTTAACACTATTTTGAGCATTTTGTCTCCAGTATTTAACACTATTTTAGATACATCACGCGAGGACACGTGACCACCAGATGTCCTCTAGTGTTTAACACTATTTTAAAGCCAATCTTAGCCAAATTGGCTAAGTTTTCCAGAGGCAAGCCTCTCCTTTAATTGAATCTCAAAATTGATCATTTCATATGACATGCAGAGTAAAACCCAGGGCTATAATGTTTAATGCTCAGTCAAAGACAAAATGTTATCAGAGCCCTGAAACTTTGGTTTAGCATTGCTAAATGATAAGGGGCTGAACCCAGACAAATGTTTAATGGTCCAATAAAGGGCCAACATTTCTAATCTAATTGGACTTAGTCTAAGTTGACCATAAGTCCTCAATTCAGATTTAACTGAGCCAATGTGCTCATAATCTAATTAATTGATCTTAGTTCCAAATTGGACTACAGATCCTCGAATCAACTTTGGTTCAAGGGTACATCTCTTCACTCCTTTGATATTTGTCGTTGTAATCCTTCAACGTCTTCAGAGAGGTGACGGGTCCCGACAACCACACATTTCACGGGCTATGATGTCCTTAACCTTGACTGTGAAGTCTTTAAACTCACGGACTATGATGTCCTTAATCTTGACCGTGAGGTCTTTAAACTCACGGACCATGATGTCCTTAACCTTGACTGTGAGGTCTTTAAACTCACGGACTATGGTGTCCTTAACCTTGGACCGAGATGTCCTTAAACTAACAATGGACCATAATGTCCTTAAACTAATGGACCGCAATGTCCCTAAACTAAACAATAGAGCCCAATTACTCTCTTGTTGGATCTAAACGATCCTGTTAAGTTGATCTTAGTCTAAAAATTAGACTAACGTATCCTTAACATATGTTTAAGTTGATCTTAGTCCTAAATGAGACTAACGTATCCTTAAACCCAACCCCCAAACCCAAATCTAAGAAGATACGGATTTAGACTAATCCACGCCCTACGGGCGACAACATAAATTAGTCTCCGTATACAATCCACGGGCAACCAAACACAAAACAAACACCCACGATACGAAGTGACCATATGGAGAAGGAGAAAGTTGTTACCGCGATGCGGTAGCGTAATTAACTGCAGGGGCTTGCGCTTGCAGGGAAGAGCGTCCCCACAATCAAAAACCCCTCAAACGAGGGGGGATCTGACGAAATCTGCTACATCGGCCGCATCCGTTTAAACCTTCGATACATGGTTCCATAAATCAACTTGGCATCTTTGGAGAGGTGGACGGATAGCACCAATTAGCATCTGCCCTGAAATTCAAGGAAGACGTTTATTGCGTCTTCCCAATTTTCTGCGGGGAACAGATTCTGGCACGCCCGGTTGGACCTTTTCCTCTTTCCACTCCACACTTCGTGTGTCGTGTTTGCGAACAAATCGCGGTTTGATATGGTTGCCTTTGGATTCGAGATACTAAGATTTGGTGTCTTGCTCCGTGCAGAAAACGAAAGATCAATGGCGTCTATCTGCACAAAATACTCCAGCTGCAACTGCAACTCCCGTTCCGCCTCATCTGGAGGTGTAACTTACGGGCCTCAGACGGCCTTCCTTTTCACAATGCCGGTAGAGTAGGTAACGCAGGCTACCACCGGATTGTTCTTCGGGACCATGCTCGCACCAGTAAGCATTAACGTCCCCTGCCGCAAGAAGCGCAGAAGAAGTCGATCTTTGATCGACTCACTACCACCACGGCTCCTCTCAACGGGTCGTCCAATGCCAAGCCGACAGCATTAGTCTTCGATAGGCTAAGCCTGAACGCCAATAGGCCCATCAAGAAGCCCACGATACCTAAAGCGGCCATCCTAAAATGGATAGCCATTCCTTCTCTCAAGGTCACTAAAGAAGCTTCTCCCTTCAAAGGATCAGTCTTTACGAGGCTGGCCACTCCGGCCCCCGTCCCTGCCTAAAGGTCTGTCTTTGACAGATTGGATACTGCTACTCAACGGACGTCGGTCTTCAAGAGGCTGGTACCAGCAGCGCCTCACCAGAACAAGGGGCATGACAAATCCGTCCCCATAGCTGAACCAACACCATCTGCGCGACATGCTCACCGTCGTCACTGGCGCCGAGTACGGAAGGCTGAGGGCAGCTCTCCGTCTGGATTTACTCCACCAGCTCCAACGGTGGAGATCGATGCTGCTGTTCCAACCGGGAACAGCTTTGAACTGCTTAAAAAGGTGCGCAGAAACTCTCCTACTGCTGTGCTGAAGAGATCTCCTCCACCTGTGGAGAATGCTCCAGAGAAGAAGCCAGAGCAGCCTCCTTAGCGGCTATCCTCCAAAATTTACAAAGTCTGGCGACAGGTCCATGAGTCGGTGATTGATCAAGATTACTCTCGCCGACAGAAAAAGATAAAGGTTCAGCGAGAAGAGAACCATCCTGTCAAGCCACAAAAGGCAACAACTTTCTGGATGCCCACTGCAACAGCTCCCTCAACGTTAACCGCTCACAAGAGAAGGAGGCCGGAGAAAGCCCCTGTGAATGCAGCAAACCGCAAAGACGCTGAGCCCAAATGCCCTAAGTCTGGGGGCATAATGGTGCATACCGTTTATATGGCTTCCGGAAAAGAGGAAAGCCGTGCTTCTACGGGCCATCGACCGCTTACCCGATCGATAACGAAGGCTCAGGAACAACAGCAGTAGAAACTTCAGGAGATGCTGACTGTAATGGCCGCACTCACTGGGCCAAAAGAAAATCCAGAAACCTCGGAACAGCGTCGGGAATAAGAAACGGATACCGAGTTCCTCCGAAGAATGCTCAAGAGGAAAGAAAAAGAGGCGGCGGAGCAAGCAGCCAATATAAAACGAATGGCTCACTTATTCCAAGACATGGCTGGGATGATGTTACAGCCGGAACCTCCAGCTGAAAACCCCCTATCATCATTGAAGACGACAGAGGGGAGACATTGAACCCTCCTCCGGCCCTTTCAGCAGCCAAATAGGAAACCATCTCCAAGGCCACTCTGGATGACTACATTGCTCAGCAAATACGAGCTCACCAGGCGAATGAAGCGGCCGACCAAATTGTTAAAACTGGCCGACCATATCCAGACTGGTATGACCAAATAAAGTACCCGACAGGATATACGATCCCTAAATTTCATGTATATAAAGGGACGGGCAATCCCCACCAGCATGTCGCCCAGTTCAGGGCTCTATATGGTAACACCGGAGGCGATGATAAACTGCTACTTCGCCAGTTCGTCGGTAGCTTGTCGGAGACGGCATTCGAGTGGTATTCTGAACTTCCAAACGACTCCGTCAAGACTTTTGCAGAGATGGAACTGTTGTTTACGCAGAGATTCGCGAGCGCTAGCGAGCGTACCCCGATTACCGCATTAATTAATGCCTGGGTGAAACCAGGCGAAACTTGGGTACAATACGCAATACGGTGGCGAAATTTATGGTCAAAATGTGAGCAACGCATCGAGGAAGCGCCGGCAGTGGGCATGTTCGTGGGCACTCTGGACCCTCAGGAAACTATTTCACAATTCATGATGTTCTTCAAGCCGACCACATTCCAAGCCTTGATCGATAAACTAGCCCAAATGGACCAGATGGGTCATAGACCGTCTCCTCCGAAGCCGGAGCTGCGGAACGAAAAGGGTAAAGGGAAGGCAACATTCGTTGCGAATACTCAACAGCAGCCCAGTGCCCCAAAACTAACGGATCAATTAGAAGAGAGACGGCGATACTATAATGAGAAAATGAAGCGTACTTATTCGTTCCCTCGGGACAAAACGAAGAGACTGCTCGAACTGGCGATGCGCAACAGTCTCATCAATCTGCCGAATCCAAAACGACCACTGCAACCTGGCGAGACTAATAGTCCCAATTATTGCCCTTACCATCAAACGGTAAGCCATCTAATTGAAGATTGCTTCATCTTTAAGGGATGGATTGAGGACCAATACCAACAAGGCAAGTTTGTGTTGTCTAAGAATTGGAAGGTGAACCCACCACAGCCACACGTTCCCAAGAAGACGGACACACCGGGGGCATCACGCTCTTTCGTAGAAGAAGCTCAATGGGAGGTCGCTCTTTCATCCAAAACTAAAAGAATGAGAAACGATCTCCAAACATGCCCGGCGATCAGGTGGAAGAATCCGCTGGAACCCGAGATTGTCAAGGGAATGCTGAAACCACGCCCAACTCCAAAAATTGGTGGTGATAGTCAAAGCGCTCACACCCAACCTTCAAAGTCTTCGAAGAAGAAGAAGAAGACCAAAAAGCCCGTGAATCCTGGTGACAAGCGCACGGACCTACAAAAACAGATTGACGCGCTGAAAGAATATAACCAGAAGGCATGGACCCCAGTCACACTCCAAGAATTTCTTAGTTACGTCCTTGAGGACAGAGATGATGGGGAAGACTCGTCGGATGAATCTGAAGATTACGTAGCAAGTTGCCATGTGATCTCTCACTCGTCGATAAACGATGAAGAAGCTCCCTACACAGAGAAACTGGGGGTAAATCCTGAGCCGGAACTTCTAGGGCCATCAGACGAAATGATTGATGCATTCCTGAATGAATCTCTTCTTAAAAGCAAAGATACTCGAGAGCGTAAGATGGACATATTTGAAAAAGCCAAATGCCGGCGACTGGACGAAAGGGTTGAAACGCTCCTGCCAAATCAAAATACATCCGCTGCAAATAAAAGCAGGTTCAAAACGAGGAAGAGGTTCGCCAAAGCCATATCAATGGGAATGAAATTTCCACCCTCCGAAGGAAACATTCTTGGTGAAGCGGAAATGCATCCTAGCTACTGCTTATATCATCGAAAGATTGCGCACCCCACCGGAGAGTGCACCGGCTTTAAAAGATGGTGGCAGGGATATGTTGCTCGCCGGCAAAATTTCAAGCGGATGAAACGCAAAACTCGTCGGGAGCAAAGAAATACGACCGAGGAGCGTAAAAAAACTACCGGCAGCTGTCACATTGTCGACGCTGGGGGACCGCAAGTTCTCACCTTCGGGGGCGATTCTGATGAAGAAATGACTCTTGTCCCTCTCTTTAAAGAGTCCACCTCGGGAAAAGAGGAAGAACCGAAGGCCTGTGAAAATATTCAGCTGCGCAATCGTACGCTGCCCGAAAAGAATCTCGGGCCTACGAATAGAAAAGATAAGGGAAAAGAAAAAATCCCTGAGGATATCGCCTTAGATGACCAAGTCTTCAAAGAGCTGACCGCCAAGGGCCCGCCAAAGAAAAGTAAGGTGGACTACAACGTTATGGCACACTTGAGAAAGTTACCTTCACAGCTAAGTATTCTCGACGCCCTTATGCTATCCAAAGAGGTGAGAGATTCATTAATCAAGGCATTGCAGGAGCCCGAGCAATTCCATGCTTTCCTCGCCGAAGAAAAGATGAAAGACGATCTGGAAGAAGTACACACGGCCGATATCACCTTCGGTGATGAAGATCTCCTCCTCGGGATGTGCGAGCATAACCGCCACCTTTATGTCTCCGGATACTGTCATGATATCAAGATAGGCAAATTCCTGGTCGACAATGGGTCCTCCGTTAATCTCCTCAATATGAGAGTGTTGAAGGAAATCTGCATGAGCGTTCAGCATCTCGCTCGTGATAAAATCACAATCTCCGGGTTTGACTCTCAGTCATCATGAACGCTTGGGTCTGTAATATTGACACTACGCTTTAGGCTGCTTGTCACGGACATTAAGTTTCATGTCACCGACGCTAAGACCTGCTATAACGCTTTGCTCAGCAGGCCTTGGTTACACGAGTACAACATTATCCCTTCTACACAATATCAGTGTATGAAGTATTTCAAGAATGGTCTCGAGTATACCGTAACAGGAGAGCTGAACCCATTCTCCGTGAATGAAGTACAAAAGTACGAAGATGCAAAATACTTCTTACCAGACTTTGAGGACACAGAAAGATGTCACAGACCGAAGAACAAAGCCATCACTATTATTTCGGTCTTCGGGAGTGATACCGAGGAGGAAGAAGAGATAGTTTATTCAGGGCCGCCCCAATACAACAAGACGGGACCGTCCATCTTTATGTTGATTTTCGGTAGCGACTCGGAAGATGAGGTCAATGCTGTATTCTCTGCTCGGCCGTCGATACAAATCTCCGCCGACAAAGATCAAAGCTTGCAAGTTGCTATGATTCCACGAGAGCATTATAAAGAGCTCGATACACTTGAAACTTATAGTGTGCAAGAATTGCAGACATTCTACGTCCCTTCCAGGCGAAAATGTGAAAAGGTGAAAAGGCAATCTTATTCTACCGATCCGGGGAAACCAAAGTGGAAAAAGAAATTTGGCATGGCGCGGATTCTACACTTGACAGGCTCCAGCCCATCCATCTGCCTAGATATTACACAGAAGGCTTGAAAAGGTTGTTGAGGCGCCAAGGTGTATCCTTCAAACAGACCACTCGATAAGCTTGACTCTACAACAGGATTTGGGATGTCCCCGGAACTCAGCGCAAGTTGCCCAACGGGAAAATGGAAACGATCGGGCTTGGATATGTTCAATCCAAAAAACGAGAACGAGTCCATGGCAGCTACGTCATACATGACTTCGATGAAGAAGGAGACATTCTGTTAAAAGACGCTGATCCTGAACCAAAATAAGGTCCTGTCATTAAAACGCTGAGTCCGTCGTTTGAAGAACGGATGGACAAATTGATCAGGGAAGCGGGTCAAAAAGTCCGAGATGACTATAACCACGAGATGGCCATTTACAAGAAAGCCAGGACACAACGCCTCCTTCAACAGGCCGCGGAGAATGACAATGCTCCTCGTCGCCAACCCGTCACACAAAAGACCCGGCGCAGAGTCAAAAATAAACCAAAGAACGGAAAAAACGTTCGACAGCAGCCCAGTGGGTCTAAGAAGTCGCGCGAGCAAGGGTCGAGTAGCCAGGATCCGTCCCTTATAAAGAAGATGAGCCGGGAATATTCTTTTCCCCAAGATAAAACAAAGAAAATATTCAATTTTGTCGTAAAGCATCAGATGATGACACTCCCGGAGTCCAAGCACCCCGAGCAAGTGAGCGAGGTCTCTCACCCAGACTATTGCTCTTATCACCGAGCAATAGGACATCCTCTCGAAGACTGCTTCACCTTCAAAAACTGGGTCGAAGACCAATATCAACAAGGCAGGTTCGCTCTATCCAGCAGTTGGAGGATAAGCCCGCCAGAGAAGCATGAGCCGAAAGCGGCGCGTATAGCAAGAGTAGAACCAGATCAACATCGATCTTGGAAACGATCTCGTACCTGTCACGCGATAACATTATCAAAAGAAGAGCCCGAGAATATGGATGACCTCACCTGGTGCTTCGAAAACAAGGATGACGAGGTGATCTCAGAGTTTCCGCCGGCGCCGAAAGAGCTGGAAGATGGAATACATACTACTAAAGATAACCTCAAGAAAATTGATTTGGGGACGGCAAGTGACCCGCGACCGATATTTGTCAGTGAGCTGCTGTCTGAAGAAAGGGTGGATACACTAAAGGACGTGCTTATGCAGCATAAAGACTGTTTCGCATGGAACTATTCCGAGATGCCAGGGCTAGATCCAGAGATCGCTGTCCACAAATTAGCAATATCCCCGGATGTCAAACCGATCAAACAAGCGCCAAGAAGAATGCGGCTCGAGCTTGAAATGAGCATCAACGCCGAGGTCAAAAAGCTAATCGACTCTGGCTTCATCCAAGAGGTTCAGTACCCCGACTGGATCGCCAACATTGTTCCAGTAATGAAGAAAAATAGGACGGTGCATATATGTGTGGACTTTCGGGATCTCAACAAAGCTTTTCCAAAAGACAACTTTCCAGTACCAGTCACTGAGCTGATGATAGATAATACATCCACTCACGAAGTCTTCTCCTTCATGGACGGATCATCTGGATACAATCAGATAAAGATGCATTCTGAGGACCAGAAGCACACTGCTTTTCAGACCCCTTTGGGCATATTTTGCTACAAGGTGATGCCTTTCGGTCTAAAGAACGCCGGTGCCACCTATCAGAGGGCCATGACAAAGATTTTCGATGACCTCATACATGAAATCGTCGAATGCTATATCGACGACCTCGTAGTCAAAAGCAAATCATACGAGGAACATCTAGAGTATCTGAACATCGTATTTTAACGCCTTCGGCAATACAACTTGAAGATGAACCCTCTCAAATGCGCGTTCGGAGTTTCTTCGGGCAAATTCTTAGGATTCATCGTCCGACACCGAGGCATCGAGATAGATCCGTCAAAGATCAAGGCGATTATGGAAATACCTCCGCCAAAGACTCTCAAGCAACTGCGGTCTCTCCAAGGGAAGCTCGCGTATATCCGGCGATTTATAGCCAATCTCTCAGGCAAATGCCACCCCTACAGTCACTTAATGAAGAAGGGAACCCCATTCGTTTGGGATCATAAATGCCAAAGCGCACTAGATGAAATCAAGCAATACCTGCAGAATCCGCCAGTACTGGCCGCTCCCGTTAAAGGAAAACCTCTCGTCCTGTATACAACAGCCCTCGAAGGTTCGCTAGGCGCATTATGGGCACAAGAGAACGACCAAGGGAAAGAGAGAGCCCTTTATTATCTGAGTCGAGTTCTCCTGGGGGAAGAAAGCAGTTACTTTCCCATTGAAAAACACTGCCTGGCGTTGATCTTCGCAATAACGAAGCTCAGACATTACGCGTTGGCACATGAGGTCCATCTCATATCGAAGGTGGATCCTCTCAAATATTTGATGTCGAAGGCCATATTGACGGGGCGGCTCGCTAAATGGGCCCTGCTCTTGATGGAGTTCTCGATAACTTATCGTCCCCTCAAGGCAGTGAAAGGCCAGGCCATCGCCGACTTCTTCGCTGAGCATCCGATACCCGCCGACTCTCCCTTGAACTGCGAATTGCCGGACGAACACGCGTTTGACACAATCGACGGGGAGAGAAGAGAGAATGATACCCAATGGTAACTCTACTTCGATGGAGTATCTTCCATGAAAAAGCGCAAACAAAGCACGCCCATAATCAAATCAGGGGTAGGCCTCATCTTCGTGACTCCACAAGGAGGGATAATGTGCTTTGCCTTCTCCTTAACAGAGCCGAGGACAAACAATGAAGCCGAGTATGAAGCTTTGATAGCAGGTCTCGAAATCGCCATCGACATGGGAATTAAAAACCTTCTCATATACGGAGACTCCCAACTGGTCGTTAGTCAAGTAAACGGCGACTATTAGACGTGCAAGCCAGAGTTGGTGAAGTACGGCGAGAGAGTACAGCAACTGCTAATTCAAATTCCTTCCTATACCTTGGAAAGTATACCGCACGTGGAAAATAGCAAAGCGGATGCATTAGCCTAGCTCGCTAAAGAACTGGCTGACGAGAACCTCGATAACGTGAGGGTCATTGTGCAAAGCCGTCGAGTTCTTGCACCGGCAGAAATATCTCCGGAGTCGTCCGAAGAAACAGGAACGATCGAACAAAAGGCCCTGCAAATAAAAGACCAGGAAAAGGTTGAGGATTGGAGAGAAGTCTTTATAGACTACTTCAAATCCCGTCGAACACCTGAAGATGCGTCCCCAAAACATCAGCTCATGAAGCGAGCTCTATCTTTTGCCTTCGTCAATGATACCCTGTATAAAAGATCATTTGATTCTTTGTGGCTAAGATGCCTGGGACCTGAAGAGGCAAAGAGAGTCGTTCAAGAAACTCACGACAGACTCTGCGGTTCTCACCAAGCCGGGCCGAAGATGAAGCTGAAGATTAAAAGGATGGGCTACTATTGGCCCACGATGATTCAGGACTGCCTCGAGTATGCGAAGAAATGCCACTCGTGCCAGATCCATGGGGACTTTATCCACCAGCATCCGAATCCACTACATCCGACAATGGCTAGTTGGCTGTTCGAAATGTGGGGAACTGACATAATCGGCCCCATTGAACCAGCATCGTCCAGAGGACATCGATTCATTTTGGCGACAACTGATTACTTCTCCAAATGGGCAGAAGCAGTACCGCTGAGGGAAGTGAAGACGGAGAATATCCTCCATTTCTTCAAAACACGCGTCATTTATAGGTTTGGAACTCCAAGACGGATCATCTCCGATAACGGGCTAGCCTACAGAAGCCACAAGATCAGCCGCTTCGCACAACAGCATAACATAGACCGAAGATACTCCTCAGTCTATAATCCCCGAGCTAACGGTCTAGCTGAGGCTTTCAACAAGACCTTGACGAAAATCGTGAAAAAGACGGTGTCTCGAAATAAGAAGGACTGGCATGAGAGACTGCATGAAGCTCTCTGGGCGTATCAAACTATGTTCAAAACGGCCACGAACACAACGCCGTACGCATTGGTATTCGGTACAGAAGCAATACTCCCCCTCGAGATAGAGTTACCCTCTCTACGAGTGGCAGTTTGTTACGAGCTAACAAACGAGGAAAATGCTCACCTTCGGCTTGAGGAGCTCAATGCCCTTGATGAAACCCGGCTCATAGCGTAACAAAATCTGGAGGCTTATAAAGCAAAGATGGCACATTCATATGAGAGATTGACTAGGCCGAGAACATTCCGCCAAGGCGAACTCGTGCTAGTGGTCAAAAGACCTATGATCCCTAACCGGGTCAAATGGGGGAAATTCGAGCCGAACTATGAAGGCCCGTATATCATAGACAAGGTTTACCAGGGTAGAGCCTACCTACTCATGGACATGCATGGTGAAAGACCTTTCCGGCCAATAAACGGTCGATTCCTGAAAAAATACTACGCCTGACGAGTCACGGCCTAGGTCAATGATGGATGATGACGCCTGTGTCCGCTCACTATCTTCCCAAGTCCAAACTCTATAAGTAGTAACCGACCACGGACCGAAACGTCCTTAAACTAACCACGGACCGAAACGTCCTTAAACTAACCACGGACCGAAACGTCCTTAAACTAACGATGGACCATTATACCCTAAAACTGGCTGTTGACCGAGACGTCAATAAACTATTGTAGACTGCAGCATCCCAAGGCTGACATAAAAAAAGAGAGAAGAATAAAAGAATAAAAAAAAGAAAAAGAAGAAAACGGTATGTCCATAAGCAAAATGGGCACGGATGAAAATCCGAAAGGGTTCCGTGAGTAAAAACAGCAGGGCTACCGGCGAGTTCTTGTGAAAACCCGAAAGGGCGCAACCTCGTTAAAAGACACTTGCAAGGTCCTCTCGACCTTGTGAGGAGAAAACACCTACGTGAGATCCTTACGACTCACAAGGGAGCAACACACTTTGGGATCCCCACGATTCCTAAGGAGAAATTACACTTGCGAGGTCCTCACGACTCGTAAGAAGAACCCTCTTATGAGACCCTTACGGCTCCTAAGATTCAAAATTCTTAAACTATAGGGATCTGAACCTGTTCTTAAGCAGCCACCACAACCTCCAATACCGCCCTACAAGCGGTTCAATGCTGACCCTTGTATACAATCCATGGGCGTGAATAAACGTTCCCCTAACAAAGTCCCATCCGTGACTAGGGATATGTTTGCACGGTGAACCCCCATGTAAGCCCTCTCGACTTATAAGGAGAAAGCACTCTTGTAAGATCCTTACGACTTATAAGGAGAAAGCACTCTTGTAAGATCCTTACGACTTATAAGAGATCATACACTTAGGAATCCTCACGATTCCTAAGGAGAAAACGCACCTATGAGATCCTCACGACTTGTAGGGAGAAATACCTTTATGAGACCCTTACGGCTCATGAAGTCAAAAGCCTTAGTCGACAGAATCCTAACCCTGTTTACTAAGCCACCTTTGTTCGTCATCGACAGAGGTAAATGATGATTCGCTCCTGGCAATATCCAAGTTGTAGCGGTGCTGATGCCGAAATCAGTGTCTAATTCCAAGCTTGCAGCAAAAAAGCTAGCAAGCCACACATGCATACGAAATAGCCGAAATGATAGAGCAACTTACAACAAAATCAGCAAGTAAAAATGTATACATACAAAATAGCCGAAATGATTGGGCAGCTCGCAATAAAAAGCAGCGAGTAAAAATAATACAAAATAGCCGAAATGATTGGGCAACTCGCAATAAAAAACAGCGAGTAAAAATAATACAAAATAGCCGAAATGATTGGGCACTGCGAAAAATAGCCGAAATGATTGGGCAATCGCGACCTTCGCGATATAAAAGCTGAAATGATAGAGCATCGCGGAAAGAAATAAAACAAAATGAAAAAAATGAAAAATGAATAAAATTTTTGCCCTACAGGTGATATCACATTAATCCCTGTATGCAATCTAGGGGCGCAAACAAAGAGAGAATCACACCTTTCCTCCCCAGGCTTCATCAGAAAAAGAAGCCAAATCTCAACGGTTCACAGATAGACTGGAGATCATCTCAACATTCGTCTCATTACAACAGACACAACATCAAGCAAAGCGGAACAACGATAACTCCCAGTTCCATGACTCGGCGGTGCACAGATGACCGAGAGTCAAATTCCGACTCCGTGAAATGCGGATAAAGTTAATCCTTCCTGGTTACGTGGAACGCGGCTTATGTCAATGCTGACCCCGTGGGAAACGTCCAGAGCGGATCCTGGTCCTCGCAGAACACGGCAATGACCCCATGGGAAGCATCCAGAGCGGAGCCTGGTCCTCACAGAACACGGCTATGACCCTGTGGGAAGCATCCAGAGCAAATTCCTGGTCACGTGGAATGCGGATTATGTCAATCCTGACCCCATGGGAAACGTCCAGAGCGGAGCATGGTCCCCGCAGAACACGACTATGACCCCATGGGAAATGTCCAGAGCGGATCCTGGTCCTCGCAGAACATGGCAATGACCCCGTGGGAAGCATCCAGACTAGAGCCTGGTCCTCGCAGAACACGGCTATGACCCCGTGGGAAGCATCCAGAACAAATTCCTGGTCACGTAGAATGCGGCTTATGTCAATCCTGACCCCATGGGAAATGTCCAGAGCGGATCCTGGTCCTCACAGAACACGGCAATGACCCCGTAGGAAGCATCCAGAGCGGAGCCTGGTCCTCGCAGAACACGGCTATGACCCCGTGGGAAGCATCCAGAGCAAATTCCTGGTTACGTGGAACGCGGCTTATGTCAATCCTAACCCCGTTGGAAATGTCCAGAGCGGATCCTGGTCCTCGCAGAATACGGCTATGATCCTGTAGGAAGCATCCAGAGCGGAGCCTGGTTCTCGCAGAACACGGCTATGAACCCGTGGGAAGCATCCAGAGCAAAATTCTTGGTTACATGGAACGCGACTTATGTCAATCCTGACCCCGTGGGAAACGTCCAGAGCGGATCCCGGTCCTCACAGAATACGGCTATGACCCCGTGGGAAGCATCCAGAGCGGAGCCTGGTCCTTGCAGAATACGGCTATGACCATGTGAGAAGCATCCAGAGCAAAATTCCTGGTTACGTGGAATGCGGCTTATGTCAATCCTGACCCCGTGGGAAACGTCCAGAGTGGATCCTGGTCCTCGCAGAACACGGCTATGACCCCGTGGGAAGCATCCAGAGCGGAGCCTGGTCCTCGCAGAACACGGCTATAACCCTGTCGGAAGCATCCAGAGCAAATTCCTGGTTACGTGGAACGCGGTTTATGTCAATCCTGACCCCGTGGGAAACGTCCAGAGCGGATCCTGGTCCTCGCAGAACACGGCAATGAACCCATGGGAAGCATCCAGAGCAGAGCCTGGTCCTCGCAGAACATGGCTATGACCCCGTGGGGAGCATCCAGAGCAAAATTCCTGGTCATGTGGAACGCGGCTTATGTCAATCCTGACCCCGTGGGAAACGTCCAGAGTGGATCCTAGTCCTCACAGAACACGGCAATGACCCCGTGGGAAGCATCCAGAGTGGATCCTGGTCCTCGCAGAACACGGCTATGACCCTGTGGGAAGCATCCAGAGCAAAATTCCTGGTTACGTGGAACACAGCTTATGTCAATCCTGACCCCGTGGGAAACGTCCAGAGCGGATCCTGGTCCTCGCAGAACATGGCAATGACCCCGTGGGAAGCATCCAGAGCGGAGCCTGGTCCTCGCAGAACACGGTTATGACCCCGTGGGAAGCATTCAAAGAAAATTCCTGGTTACGTGGAACGTGGCTTAAGTCAATTCTGACCCCGTGGGAAACGTCCAGAGTGGATCCTGGTCCTCACAGAACACGGCTATGACCCCGTGGGAAGCATCCAAAACGAAGCCTGGTCCTCGCAGAACACGGCTATGACCCCGTGGGAAGCATCCAGAGCAAATTCCTGGTTACGTGTAACGCGGCTTAAGTCAATCCTGACCCCGTGGGAAACGTTTAGAGCGAATCCTGGTCCTCGCAGAACACGGCTATGACCCCGTGGGAAGCATCCAGAGTGGAGCCTGGTCCTCGCAGAACATGGCTATGAACCCGCGGGAACCATCCAGAGCAACTCCTGACTTCGTGAAATGCGGATAATGGTAACCTCACCCATCACTTGCGGGTCCTCACGACTCGTAAGGGAGCAAATTCTCTTGTGAGATCCGTACAACTTTCAAGAGAAAACACACTTAGGAATCCTCACGATTCTTAAGGAGAAATTACACCTGCGGGATCCTCTGGACCTGTAGGAAGAAAATTCTTTATGAGACCCTCACGGCTCATAAAGTTGAAAAGTCTTAGGAGGCAGATCTTAACCCTGAATCCTAAGCCATCATTGTCTTGCAAAGAAATCGAAATAGACTATCCACAGAATACACTTACTAAAAGGGACACACCATCATGAAGAAAAACATGTCTTTTATTCATGAATCAAAATGAATACAAAGTACAATTTATGAAAGAACAAAAAAATATACTCTAATTCAGGAGTATGTACAAAGGAAGAATGAAATATATATATATATACGATTCTTCAAGTCGGCGGACGATTTAGCAGGTTTGCCAGTTCACCCCTTTTTCGCTGGGCCTCGGCTTCATGATTTAGTATCGTTAAAAGACGGGCCTCCGCTTGAGCCTGTTGGGCCTGGTATGAGGCAAGCAGGCCTTCAAGCTCTTTTTCAGTAACCTTATGGGCTTCGACCATTTCACGAGTAAACACAGTGGCCTTATCAATAGCTACCACCTCCTTGATAGCCTTTTGAAGCACTCGCCAAAGTTCATTTGCTTTAGTGGTCTTGACCGTAAGGTTGGCTTGAAGCTCCCCCAGCGCTTTGGAAGCCAGCTCCCTCTCCGAAAACTTGCGGCTGAGCCTTTTCTCACATGAGATTGTGTTCGCGGCACACCGCTCAATTAGCCCCCGCAAGCTCGCCTTTGCGGCCACAACCTTTGAAGGAAGGCGTGTACATTCAAGAACATGCAAGCAAGTTTCCCCTGCCGACAAAACTCAACCCAGACTTGCACCAATGTTTCACTATGGTAGGTGGCAAGAAAGGGAAGAGAGCCGTTGGCTTTAGCAGCAAACGCTTCGGCCGTGATCAGACTGCCAGCGCGAAGATCCTCAATTAGGGCTGACAGGGAGTGGAGGCTTAGCTTTGCCATCCGTTCCGAGGCACGTGGAGCATAGGGGCTGGGTGGCATGACGATGCGAGACTCCAGCGTAGTAAGAACTGGCAAAGCTGTTCAGATTTATAAACAGTCAGCGAGACTTGTAAGCAAAGAACAAATGGAACGACGTTGAGACTTTACTTACCCACAGTCATGCAAGAGGGGTCTGAAGGCTCCCCAGGCCCGTCAAGAATCTCAACCTCGTCATCAGCTTCCAGAACTGTAGAAGACATCAATGTTATTATATGAAATAATAATAACACAGTGAGGTGAGGGCAAAAGACACCGACCTTTCCCGGAAGAGAGGACGATACGTTGAGGAGATATCGCCTGCGGAGCGGCCATCTCCAACAGGCGCTGAAAAGACTTCCTAGGAGACAGATCGGCAATAGACGCTGCCAATCCACGCAATTCTAAAAAGACAGAAGATTTCAGATAATGGAGAGATCATTAATGTAAAATATAGAAGGCTACCTTCGATGCTTCTCCCATTATGGGCTGGAGGGATAGCAGCTTCAGCGGCCTCCTCCGTGCCCCCAGGCACATCATCGGGGACGTGGGCCAGTGTAACGACTTTCGAGTGAGGAGCAGTGGCCGCCACTGCAGGCTCCAGCGGAAGGATGGTAGCCTTGACTACCAGTCCCCTAATCTCCTGGCCGCCCCCAGAAAAATCCATTAGATCGGCGACCAACAAAGATGCCTCTCCCGGGGGAGCAAGCGCTTGGGGAGCAGGAGTCACCAAAGGAGGCTCCATTGCAGGAGCAACGGTTGTGTCGACCCCCTCCACACTGATTAGTGCTTCATTGGGGATATTAGCGGAGTCTACAGTCAAAGCGCGACTCGAATTCAGATCCTCCGCCATCGCCGAAGTCCCTGCAAAGTTTGTACGAAGATAAGGATATATATGTGTGTGTGTGTGTATGTATGTATGTATACGAGCAATACAAAATATTACAAAGAGATACATGAACATACCGATGCGCAAGAGAGCCTCTAATATGGCTTGTTCAAGCCGACACTCCTTCCTGAGGAGATATGCTCGCCGAGGTTCGAGAGTAGACTCATGGCCACCGGTCCACAATGAAAGTGCGTCCTCGGCGTCGGCCGAAACAGCCTGCTTAAGGGCCCTTTCACCCTATTCTTCCAAAGGGCCTATGAATAGGCGCCGTATCGATGGAGGGTCTTCGTAAAAAATGACGGCAGGATAAGGCCTTTTTGGGATCCTTACGTTCTCGGATTCATCTTGCGAACGTCTTATAGCCTCAGCCAGTTGTGCAGCTTCCTCGGCAGATGAACCCGGGAAAAGTAGACCACCATCCGATTCTTGCATGGTTAGTGGTTCATCTTGAAGAATAGGCTCGGACTCCACTAAAGAGTCGAGCAGATTGGTAACCATCTTCCTCCGCCTCTTGGGCCTAGAACTAACCGCTGAAGACGATTGTTTCCTTCCCCGTGGAGCTTTGGTACGGCGTTGACCCACTTCGCCTTCAATGTCCTCGCTCGGCGGTGCTACCGATGACGACACGGCCATTGCTGATGCCGCAGCCAATGACACTGCTACTGGCGCCCTATTGGCCCTTGATTGAGCCCTAGTACGCAGTGGCATACCAACTGTGGGAGTTAAATCCACTTCCACCGCCTCCGGAATAAGCACGACGCTGGTATCCCTCAAGGGAGGGCGAACCGTTGCACGTGGTTGCGGCGGAACTCCCGCGGCTTGGATCGGAGTGGGAGCCCTATATCCAAGGAGCACCCTCCTCTCCTCGGAAATGATTGGACTGACTCGGTGGAGGTACCGGCCCGTGAATGACCCCACACATCGAGGAATATGATCAGCTTCAGGAATCATGAAGCGGGAACCAGTGTTCAGCCGCATGAAGTGATGAGCGGCGTCACGAACAACTTCTGGCGATGGGCTAGGCGCTACTGTAAATGCCTCGAAGGGGACGCCCTGGTCATATCCGAGTTGCTGAGCAAAGTGGTGTGGGTTGTACCGCATAAAAAGGGCCTCACCGTTCTGACGAAATACCAGATAACCTGGTCTGACCGAATATAGGTGCATGGCTTCCCTGGGCTTTAGAGATGGTACCCCCTCTTTCGACAAGTCGCAAAGCTGTGGAACCGGTCCTGAGGGAGCAGAGAGAACTCGGTCGTTGAATACCATCCCGTCTGTATTGGCATAGGGATTAACCAGCATGCGAATAGCCCCAGACTGAGTCGGGTTGGGAGCAGAAGCGTCCACCAGCCGCATGAGTCACGGAAAAGTATAAGCGTCGTAAAAGCTAGGTCTTTGGTGCGCGGCAAATGCCCCCAGCACGTGCATCTCAATCCAGGACGTAAAGTAATGAAGAGAGAAATTTACCACATCTACGCCTGGAGTTGAGGTATTGGCCGTGGCGCCTAACCCATGATATAGATGCACTAGCCCTGAAATGCCCACAGCTAGTCGCGTTCCCTCAGCAATGCGATGAGCAGGGTAAATAACTGAGGCTCTCATGAAACGGCGATGCATGGGAATGGCGAACCAGCTAAGCCAAACACTGATGAAGCCCACAAAGAAAGTCTCCTCATCCATACCAGGAGCTGCAATCGACTCGAAAGATACCACTGACATGATGGGAATGTAGTACTGTGGCAAGTCTTCTTCTTTAGTCGGCCGCTTATTTAAACCGAACCCAAAGGGGTCATTAATGTTCGCTAACTTCGGAGCTGTCTTTGATAGGACATTATCGCGAAGGAAGCAGGCGATAAAGCTTTTAAAGGTGATGCCCTGCTCCTCTGACTCTGTGAACAGTTTGTCAAAAATACTCAGGGTCCTGATCAAGCTTGAGCGCTTGTGGCAGACGGCATTCTCGGTTGACAGGCCGTCAAGCATGGCAGGCTCGGTCTCGAAGACATACTCATCGGGAGGCAGTAATTCTTCATAAAGTGTCCCCATGACCGGCAACCCTGAGATCTCGCGAAATTCTTCCAGAGAAATTGAAACTTCGCGGTCCCCTAGAAGGAAGGTGTTGGTGGGAAGATTCCATTGGTTCAAGAAGGCCTTAACCCACCAGACATGGGAAGACTGATAGTGAAAAAGAGACGCATATATCGCCTGATAGAGTCCGACTTCTGCAGTCGCGCCCGATGGGCGGACAGGATGTAACGGGCCCATAGAAGGTAGCCCGTGGGGTGTCGAGGGGTAAGCCCTATCTTGTAAATCTGTCCCCATGGCTGGGCTTCGTCCTGGAAAATGCGGTGCCCAAAAATATCTATAGCCGGCACCGGATGGTTCATAATACCAGTTGTTGAAGGCTCAAGCCGTCCCATAGGGGTCCAGTCCAGCATCTCCACAGCAAAGGCGGTCCGTGGAGGATCCATCGGTAGAAACGGACGGCTAGGCTCCGTCGGTATCTCGCTAAGAAAACTGCGGTGACCGCAGATGATGTGACCATACCAGGTCCCCCATAAAAGTAAATTTGTGCGATTCGGGTCATGAGCCCTGATCATCGCCATCACTTCCTCGTCAGACGGTGACTGAGGAAAGGCAGCCTCCAAGTGAGTGAAGGGAAGCATGGAACAGAAGTCATTATGCCTGAAATAAAAGAAGCGGAAACTGTTAAGCGAAGACAACACGTGTATATATATGTGTGTGTTTGTAAATGCATATATAAAAAGACAGTGAAAGAAAGCGACAGAGGACTCATTTTATGGGACCATTGGTTACAAAACGCATGGGTCCTACAAAATCAAGATGGCGGCTTACTAATGATGAGGCAAAGCAATTACTATGAGAACAAAAGGAAGATTCTCAATAAATGAACAGTGGATTTCAAATGACCCTACACATTCCCCAAAAAGAAATCCATCTTGGATTCTGCAAAAATCAGGCAGAACGAGGGAATTAAATTCCCAGAAAACCCTACTGCAAATCTTTTCTTTTGTTGCAAAGAACAACTCAGGAAAAGAAAACCCCAAGAAGTTCTCTGAGAAGAACTAAGTTCTTCAAAGGAATTCAATTCCTTTTGAACAGGGGAATTAAATTCCCAGAAATATTTTTTAGAGCCAAAGCTCTTTGGAATGGAATTAAATTCCAGAGAAAAAACAAGCATCGCCATCGATCCCTGAAGATCAGAGAAACCCTAAAAGGTCTATTGTTTAAAGATTGAGCGGTTCTCTTTTTAAAGAACTTGAAAAAATGGGTTCTTGTTAAAGGGAAAAACCCTTGGTATGGATTTAAAATCCAACGAAGATTTCTACAAAAGTTCTTCAGCCGTTCAAGATCATTACCTGAGAAAAGGGAATCTTTTTAACAGAGTTAAACTCTGAAAATTTGCAAAACAGAGAACTAAGCTCTGGGGGAGAGAATTAAATTCTCAAAGGAAAAAGCAAGCAAGGAAGAAGATGAACAAAGTGGAGGCGCTTCTGAAGGGACGCTGGCAATTATATGATGTGATGGGAAACGGTTCATCTCCACTATTCCCTAGACAGATCCAACGGTCACAAAGGTGACAGCGTTGCACTCACGTGCAGACACGTGAGAACAACACTGTGGGGGCATTTGTTCCCTGATAAAAATCAGGAAATACCTCAATGAGGTATCACGTGCTCACATGTGACTAAGGGTCACGTGTTGACACGTGATAGATTGCTGTGATCTCTACTTTATAGAATTAAATTCTAATCAAACAAAAATATAACAAAACAGCTAAGGAAAGACCCCAATGGGGCATCACGTGCTCACACGTGACCAAGGGTCACGTGCTGACACGTGATGATTCCTTAGCTCTGTTAAAAGGCAGAATTAAATGCTGAATAAAAAAGGGTCACGTGCCAACACGCGACAGGTCTCTTAACTCTTTAATTGATAGAATTAAATTCTATTTCAATGATCAAACATTGGGATCACGTGCCAACACGTGATGGGCTTTAAAAGCCTTCTGAATTAATAGAATTAAATTCTAATTAAGGGAAATCAAAGACCCAAACTGGGAAAGTATTTCTTTAAATCTTTCCAAACAAAAAAGGACTATGCTTTGTAAAGTGGAGCACCTCCAATGGTGATTAAAAATCACCAATTTATGGAAAGATTTTATACAAGGAAAAATTTCCCTGAAATTCACTAAGAATAACAAACAGAATATATTTTGGATTAAAAATTCAATGGTGAATAAAATTCACTGAGTGATCTAAAAGATCATGTTGGTTACAAAAACAACCAAAAATCTTTCAATGAAAGATTTACTAAACAAATTGATTCTTTTTCTTCTCCTATAAATAGGAGCCAAGAAGAGAAGAGGAGGATTTTTGGATCTTGGAATTTTCTGAAGAAAAATAGCAGAGAGAAAAGAAAGGAGAATTTAATTCTCAAGAAAAGAAACCCTATGTAAGAAAGGGGAAAGGGATCAAAGCTCCATAAAACAAAAAGAGAATTTAATTCTCAATCTAAGAGTTTAACTCTTCTGCAAAAGGACTTAGTTCTTCCTCTGGTTGAAGATCTGCAGAAGCAAATCTCTCCACAAGTTGAGAATATAATTCTCATCGGGGAGATTCTGCCACGTAGATCCAAAACTTAGAGGGAGAATTGAGTTTAGAGAATTTAATTCTCCCAAAAATAAAACTAGGGTTTAACCCTATATGAGAATTTACTTCTCTCAAATTCACAGGAATTTAATTCCTCCCAAAATAAAACCAGGGTTTAACCTTATATGAGAATTTAATTCTCCCAAATTCATAAGAATTTAATTCCTCCAAAATAAAATTAGGGTTCAACCCTGCATGAGAATTCAATTCTTCCAAATTCATAGGAACTTAGTTCCTCCTAAATAAAATTAGGGTTTAACCCTACATAAGAATTTAATTCTTCCACATACAAAGGAATTTAATTCCTCTACAACATAATTAGGGTTTAACCCTACAGAGAATTTAATTCTTAAAATAAAGAGACTTGAAAGATCTCCATGCACGTAAAGAACTAGGTCACGTGCCCCTACGTGACCCTTAAACAGATCCCCCAAAATGAGAAGGAAAAAAGATTGGAGGCAATGCCTCGCGTGCTCCCATGTGACTTCCAAAACAAAGAGAACAAAAAAAGGTAGTATTGGTTTTGGGCGCTCTCACGTGTCCTCACGTGACCCCTAATAAACACTTTAAATAAACAATACATGAATACCCATCACGTGCGAACACGTGATGGCCAGAAGATTAAAAGCGTTTAACACTTATTTGCAGTTTTGAGAATAAAATAAAGGAGGTCTGGCCCCACCTCTGGGTGTCCTCACGTGCCCCCACGTGACCCCTTCTTTTCTAGTGTTTAACACTATTTTGAGCATTTCGTCTCCAGTGTTTAACACTGTTTTAGATACATCACGTGAGGACACGTGACCACCAGATGTCCTCTAGTGTTTAACACTATTTTAAAGTCAATCTTAGCCAAATTGGCTAAGTTTTCCAGAGGCAAGCCTCTCCTTCAATTGAATCTCAAAATTAATTATTTCATATGACATGCAGAGTAAAACCCAAGGCTAAAATGTTTAATGCTCAGTAAAAGACAAAATGTTATCCGAGCCCTCAAACTCTGGTTTAGCATTGCTAAATGATGAGGGGCTGAACCCAGACAAATGTTTAATGGTCCAACAAAGGGCCAACATTTCTAATCTAATTGGACTTAGCCCAAGTTGGCCATAAGTCCTCAATTCAGATTTAACTGAGCTAATGTGCTCATAATCTAATTAATTGATCTTAGTTCCAAATTGGACTACAGATCCTCAAATCAACTTTGGTTCAAGGGTATATCTTTTCACTCCTTTGATATTTGTCGTTGTAATCCTTCAACGTCTTCAGAGAGGTGACGGGTCCTGACAACCATACATTTCACGAACTATGATGTCCTTAACCTTGACTGTGAGGTCTTTAAACTCACGGACTATAATGTCCTTAACCTTGGACCGAGATGTGCTTAAACTAACAATGAACCATAATGTCCTTAAACTAATGGACCGCAATGTCCCTAAACTAAACAATAGAGCCCAATTACTCTCTTGTTGGATCTAAACGATCCTGTTAAGTTGATCTTAGTCTAAAAATTAGACTAACGTATCCTTAACATATATTTAAGTTGATCTTAGTCCCAAATGAGACTAACGTATCCTTAAACCCAACCCCCAAACCCAAATCTAAGAAGATACGGATTTGGACTAATCCACACCCCACGGGCGAAAACATAAATTAGTCTCCGTATACAATCCACGGGCAACCAAACACAAAACAAACACCCATGACACGAAGTGAACATATGGAGAAGGAGAAAGTTGTTACCGCGATGCGGTAGCGTAATTAACTGCAGGGGCTTGCGCATGCAGGGAAGAGCGTCCCCACAATCAAAAACCCCTCAAACGAGGGGGAATCTGGCGAAGTCTGCTATATCGGCCGCATCCGTTTAAACCTTCGATACACGGTGCCATAAATCAACTTTGCATCTTCGGAGAGGTGGACGGATAGCACCAATTAGTATCTGCCCCGAAATTCAGGGAAGATGTTTATCGCGTCTTCCCGATTTTCGTCGGGGAACAATTTCATTTTTATATATTTTATTATTATTTAAATTAATTTCCTAAACTCTAACCTAAACAAAAAATTCCCAAACCCATTCCTATTTCTACCCGACCCGACCCACGCTAACCCAACCCGACCCGCTCCCCTCATCTTCCTCCCTCATCTTCACTTTCTCGCCTTTCTTCCCTCGCGCAACCCACGTCGCCCCACTTCTCGCACCCACGACGAACGCTCCTCACGCCCGCTCGCCTCCGCATTCCTCGCGCCAGCTTCCACTCGACCCGCTCACCCCCAGCAGCTCCGGGGCCCCAACGGATTTCCCCCACGACTCCCCGCTCCTCGTGCTTGCGTACGACCCGGCCACCTCCAACAACCACGACTCCCCTCTTCTCTCCAACGTCTCTTTCTCACTCCCCCGTTCTCTTCCCTCATCTCCCCTCTCTGCTCACTCTCCTCTGTCCTCCTCCAACACTGAGCCAACAGCACCTATGCACCCCAACCCAAACTCCCATCTCCGACCACTGCCACCGAGCACCTCAACTTTCCTCTCCTCCTTCCCAACACCTCACCCGCCAACACCCTCGCCTCACCTTCATCACCACCAACCTGAGCACCCACCACCATCAGCGCCGACCCCCGCATCTCGCCGACGAACGCAACTCCCTCGTCCCTGCACCTCACCCGAGCTCCGACCCGTCGCCTCAGCCGACCTCGCCAGAGCCACTGCATCGATCCCCTGCGGCCCCGAGCGTCCACGACTCACCAGCTCCAATCCCCGAGTCGCCTGAGCTCACTGCCGGCATCCCCTCTGCACTCGAGCACTTCGACGGAGTTGCCGGAAACCCCTGCCGTGATCGCCTTCACGCCAGTGCTGAGCCTGAGTGCTCCGATCTAGCCCAGTCGAGCGCGCACCGTGCCTTGATCGTGCTCGTCGTCGCTGCCGTGTCACCTTCGCCTAAGGCAATTATCTTCTACTTGCTTATCATGCTATATCTTGAACCTGTGAGACAATTGAAATGGATTAGACAACTGGAATTGGTATTCTTTAATTTCAATTAGAAACAAATGAGACAATTGAAATTGGGTGTGTGTCTGTCGTATTGTTATCACTAGTTTTCTACTACGACCTGTAATGGCTTAGAGTTATGCATGATCATTTGGAATCGGGACTATAACCCAGGGCTAATACATGTAGGGATTGGGGGGTCAATCCCGTTTGAATTGATTAGACGAAACACGAAGTTCCAATCGATAGTTTCATGCGCATACTACGTTCTCGATCAATTGTCTTGAACCAAAAGCTCGGTTGAAATTCCCCAAATTTATGATTTAAAGGATCCATGTACTGTTATCTGGTAGTGTGTATAAAATTGGTGTTAAATTATTGAAGTTCCAAACATAATACGATGCACTCAAGATGCATCGTCCAAACTGAATTTTCTGATCATGCATCCTTGTTAGCTTCATAATAAATTATAACAAAATCGGATTGTGGCGTGCTTAGGCTTGTTATGAAGGGAACTGAGTAATCTATGAATCCATATATACGGTCATAGAAAATCATGTAGTTTGCATAGTGAAAACTGTATATACTTTTTATTCTGGATTGCAGTCCGGGGTAGCAATCCATGGGGGAAACTGAATTCTAAGCACCTGTACACACCTGCTTAAAACTGAAAATGCACGGAGCCCCATATGGTAGTGTAGATAACTTAATTATATAACACCTGAAATTGATCCCGTGCATTTTTACGGCCGTTTGGTATTTAAATCGTATTTTAGAATGTCAGTGCGTTCTGCAGTTTCTGCAGAAATGTTCAGTACATTGTCACTTTAACCTGGACATAACTTCTGATGTAGAGGTGCGATTGATAATCCGCTTGGTGCGTTGAAAACTTAACTGGAAGAACTAAATTTTATTCAGGTAGGGAAAAAGCTGAATCTGCACATAATTACTGATAAATGTGTGCGAAGTTGGGCTTCCAGTTCTGGAACTGGAATCCTAGAAATCGATCGCTGCCTTCAAACGATGATAATTCTCTAACCTGAACTCCGATTGACCTGAAATAAATTTTATTGCTTAAATAATCCAGTGTGCTTCATACGCCCTTTATATTGTTTTGGTCAATTCTAAGCGTATGATTTACCGTGAATTTTTTAAGTTATATGGTATTGGTCGTTATAGTATAATGAATACCTATTCGGTGCATTTCTACATATTTTCCCATGCTTGAGTTATACCTGCCGCATAGTGAATCATTTGCATTGTCGATATATTAATGATTAGTGATTGGGTTGTGGCAAATACGACAGTGATATTGGGAAGTGGAAAAAGTGATTGAAAACGACAGTGATACGTATTGTCCACAACCTATCTAATTCATGAATACAAACTATAACCCGGGGAATGGAGAAATCAAGGTGGAATTGAACTCGTATTTAGCGAGATACGGTGATTTAGAGGATGATCATTCGCTATCAGTGATATTTACATATATATACATACTTTAAGTCGTGGGCCTAGCGGCACGGCTGACAGGGTTATGTCCCGGGCACGGTGGACCGTAGTCTCGGGCATGCATGAGACCCTTATTAAACACGAGTATTCTCTCCACCAATTGATTTCATGGACTTAATGACCGTTAAGTAGTGACATATACATTGCTTAGTTCACCGACATCTTACTCATAGTGCACTATTCATTTTCAGCCGATGTCATTATATACATGTTCTGCAATCCATTGTACTCCCCATGTTTAATAATACTGCACGCCTATTATACATATTTATTGCTATATGTGTCGCCCTGACGACCTGAGTGTGCATGCTCAGAGGACGAAGTGGATCCAGCCCAGGAGCAGGACTTATCCTTCGAGATTGTGGAGATCTAGACTGCACCACCAGCGCTACTTTCTTTGATTTCAGCATTTGTTATTGGTTAGTTGTTTATTCTGTGAAATAAATGTACCTCGAACTCTTTTAAATTGCAATGAAATAAAGTCGTGAACTATGATTTTTCCTTTACTCAAGCACTATTTATTAACTACCATGTAATGCTAGAAGCCGAAGTGTGACTACGACGGGATTATTCCCTGATCGTAGAAGAATGGCTGGCCTGGTCATCCCTCATATCCCGTATTTTTGGAAGCGGGGCATGACACGCACCCTTTCAAGCGTCGCAGGTCTGCACACGTCGCATCAGCCAACCGACGCTTGACACGTGGACCGTCACTTCAAAGGCAAGATACACGAACCGGCGCACCCTCCTTAAATGCAGAGATCTCGCCCTGATTTGCTAGCGGAAAAGACAGCTCACGGCCCGGGGACGCGTCCCGACGAAACCTTAGGAGGGAGCTCACCCCGGGCGGCCCGGCAGTCCACTCCTGACCCGACCCGCTAGCTGGTCGGGACAAGAGTGGGGGGCTAATGGTGATGCTTGATATTGGTGATCCCCACGATCAGGACACGTGGCGGATGGCACGTCCCAGAACTCAGAAGAAAGGGCCCACAAAGGCCGACCACGCCACCCCTGTACTCGACCGGCCAGCGCAAGCTAGCCCTCCTCGGGGCTCCCCGCAGATTGGCTTCCTCGGCCCCTCAGCTCGTCCCGAGCTGCCACAAGACCAAGTCTCCTCGGCCTTCTCGCTCGTCCTCGAGCCCTTTTGCCGAGGCCGTCTTCCTCGGTCCTCCGACCAGTTCCGCCGCTCACAGGCGTAACCGCAGCCCCGCGAATCTCGCCATGCGCAGATTCTCCACCAGCAACATCCCACGTTCCACGCCTTCACGATCCCCATTCATGGACGATCTGCTTTCTACGCGGGCGTGACGTCGGGAGCGTAACTGCCGGCAAGATTCTCGCGCCTGCTGCTGCGTGCTTCCACCATTATATAAACCCCATCACAGAAGGGTCAAGAAAGCCATTTTTACTCCATTTAGCCGTTACGCTGCTCGGATCTAGTACTAACTTAATCGTCGGAGGGTCCTCGGTGATATCAAACCATCTGGGACTTCTTTGCAGCTACTCGGCGTCAAACTCCTCCAATCACCAAATCTCCTCAAAACCCATTGAGATCCACACACAACAGGGGATCCCTTCCAGAATCCACCGGGAGATCGACGGAAGACAACATCTGAAGGAGATCTGAAAAGTACCTCAATCAAATTCCTTTCATTTTATCTCAATCTTTAAATTTCTTTCAAGAGCCAACCTTATGTTTTCCTTTTTCTTTGACAATAAAATATTTGCATCACAAGCTACCGGTCCAAACCCACAAGGAAAGCAAATCACCACTAAACTAATCACAAGTCCATATCCATCTTTATCCACACATTATTAAAACCAAAAATTTAATCATCTCCTATACTTAAAAAAGGGTCTCCCTCCCTCAATTTCCCCTCAAATTCACAACCCAACAAATTCCTCTCCTCCCCCAAAAGATTCCAAGGATCCAATCTCAAAGATTTGGAGAAAGAGATTAGGTGGAAAGATGATTGAGTTCATCAAACAAAGAATAAAATCAAAACCCACTTTTTGGCCCTAGGCTCTTCTGGTCTTCACCCACTTGTCGCCCTCCTGGTCCTTAGAAAGAAAATCTTAGCTTTGATCTTACTTGGTGAACTTTTATTAGTTTCGATCTAGTTTTTAGATTTCTTGGGCTGTTTTTGAGAGAGATGGGTTCAGTTCCAATCTGCGAGAGAAACATGGGTTTGGTGTTGGATGAAGGGAGAGGGGAACTGGTGAGGGCTAGTCTGGGGAGAATTGGGAAGCTAAAGAGGGGAAATCATGAGGACGGAGATGTCAATGAGAAGGCGGCGATTGCATTGAAGAGCCACAGTGATGCAGAGAGGAGAAGAAGAGAGAGGATTAATAGGCATCTCGCGAGGCTGAGGAGCATGGTGCCTTGCACTGATAAGGTCGCGCCTCTTATTTTCTTCTTCTTCTTCTTCTTGCTTTTGTTGTTGTTTAGATTAATTTTGTCTAGTTCAGTTTTTTCGCTTGCTCCACACTACAAAGTTTGCAACTATTGCCGATTAAAACGAATAAAGTAGATGACATTTATGCATAGCAGATTATGAATGCAACTTGGATGAGGATTTTGCAATGTGGGATTCCGAAAGTAATTAGAACTAGGATTCCATATTTTCCTATTTTAACACCTTTTCGTATCAAGCCAGTTCTATACTTTATATATGTGTCTAGAATGAGAAATTAAATTTCTATCCCGGGTGTAATTGTTGGGGGGAAACGAGGAGAAGCAAGAATTATGCTAAATGGCCAATCACGCAAAATGCAATAGCAACGATAGATAAAACAATGCAAGAATAAGAGAACCAAACCAGAGAGACACAATATTTGTTTACGAGGTTCACCCGCTGTATGGTTAGTTCTTGGCAAAGTGGAATCTGCAAAACTTCTACTAATTCTTTTGTCAAGATTACACCAAGAGCATACCCAAGGAGATTTTTTTCAAATATTTCTTAACTGTAACCTTCTCTCTATTTTCAATAGCCTCTCCTGATAGCATCTAATTTTCTCTAATGAGAAATCCTATTTATAGCCAAACCCTAATCCCACTTAAATCGGGATTAAACAGTATTACGAAAACACCTTGTCGAAAATATCCTGCATGTCATGAAACTCCTTTGAGCCGACTCAATATACCTATGAGTTGTCTCATACGAATAGAGGAGAATTGATAATTCAAGATATATTGTGATCTGGTTCAACATAACTATGAGCTGTCTCAAAATAGGGTTGAGTCGGCTTAAGATAGAGTCGAGCCGGCTCATGGAAAAACTCCACGATATCAACATTCTCCCATTTGGAGATTCTTCCATCTTGACTCCCAAAAAATTAGTAGACTTCACACGATTCCGCTATCCGCTATCTCCTCATCAAATCTTCTCGGAGAGGTTTACCAACCTGTAACAGAGATCCGGCTTATCTCAAACTACAACCTTAGTGAACATATCTGTAGGATTCTTTTCTCCCGCGATTTTCTGCAATGCCAACTCATCATCTTCCAACGCTATACGTATGAAATGATACCGCACCTTGATGTGCTTTGTCCTACAGTGATATGCAAATTCTTGGCTAAATGTATTGCACTTTGACTATCATTCCACAAAGTATTGAACTCCTGATTCTTACCCAACTTTTCAAGTAACTCTTATAGCCGTATCAACTTTTTGCTGGCTTTCGTGATGGCCATATATTTGGCCTTCGGCGTTGACAATGCAACAATCTTTTGCAACTGGAAAATCCAATTGACTGTTCTCTTAATCGTGAATACATACCATGTTGTGCTTCTGCCACCATCTCGATCACCTGAGTGGTCTACATCAACATAACCTTGCACATTTAGTGTATCGCCCCCGAAACATAAGTAATGAGTGGATGTTCTCTTGAGATATCTCAATATCCACTTTACTGTATTCTAATACTCCTTCCCTGGATTTTGCATGTATTTACTTACAACTCCCACCGCTTATGCAATATCTGATCGTATACTCATCATTGCATATATCAAACTCCCAACCGCCGATGCATATGACACTCGTGCCATGTCATCTTAAAACTCTTGAGTTGTCGGGCATAACTCTTTGCTGAGTTTGGAATACTTCGCTAAAGGCTACTTACCAGTTTTGCTTTGTCCATATTGAACCGCTTCAAAACCTTCTCCACGTAGTCCTGTTGCGACAACCATAACTTTCGTTGCTGCCTATCTCTAATGATCTTTATACTCAGAATTTGCTTGGCTGCTCCCAAATCCTTCATGAAGAATTGTTCATCCATCAACTTCAGACTTTAAATTTTCTTAAAATTCAGATCTGCTACCAACATATCATCTACATAGAGTGATAAAATAATATAGCCGACATCCTTAAATGTCTGAATGTAAACACAGTGATTTGAATCACATCTCACAAATCCTGACTCCAACATGAATCGATCAAACTTGAGATACAACTGCCTTAGAGCTTGCTTAAGGCTATACAAACTCTTTCGCAGTCTACAAACCAAACTTTTCTTCCCCTTAATCTCGTATCCTGGTGGCTGAATCATATAAATTTTCTCCTCTAAATCTCCATGAAGGAACGTTGTGTTCACATTTAGCTGTTCTAAATGCAAATCTTCCACTGTCACCATACTAAGCGTAACCCGAATTGAAGTCATCTTCACCAAAGAGGAAAATTGAGTCTATTCCATACTACTGCGCATATCCCTCGACTATCAAGCGAGTTTTGTACCGTTTCATACCATCGGCCTCGTCCTTGATTTTGTATACCTACATATTCAGCAACGTTTTTCAACTCTTAGGTAGTTTCACTAGATCTCATGTACGATTCTTTTTCAATGAATACTTTTCTTAATCCATGGCTTGCCCCCACTGCTTACGAGCACTGTTCTGCACCACTTCTGTGAGGGATTCGGGCTCTCCCGAATTAGTGTACAATATGAAGACGGTAACTAATTTTTCAGGCGGTCTCCTTTCCCATGTAGATCTTCTCAGAATTGGGACATTTGGTTGCTGAACCTGGTCTTCAACCGGTTTCTGAACTTGATCATACACTGCAGTGCTTGTATCCTCCATATTATGATCTGTACATGTAGGCACCTGACTATTCTCCTGAATTTTATCTAACTCAACAAACTCAGATATTACATTATTCTTAACATTGGCTTGTTTTGCTTCCTTGTATAAGTGTTGCTCATCAAAGACGACGTTCCGGCTCTGTATTTTCTTCTTACTTGATTAATCTCGTGGCCAATATCCGAACTCATCTCCTCCATAACCAATGAATGCACTTTCTTGACTTGGAGGCAAGCTTACTCCTTTCCTCCTTATTTATTAGCAAATAAGCAATACAACAAAAAACTTTAAGGTGCGAGTAATTTACTGGTTTACCTGACCAAAATTCTTCCGGAATTCCTCCATTAAGTGCACTTGCTGGGCTTCGATTGATTAGATACACAGCTGCATCGACAGCTGCCGCCCATAGAAATTTGGGCACGTTTGCATCCAAGGTCATGCTCCTTACCCGCTCTTGAATCATCATGTTTATCCTTTCCGCAATGCAGTTCTGTTGCGGTGTTTCCGGTACCGTCTTTAACTAACGTATATCCTTCTGTGAGCAAAACCCTCGAACTCTTGTGTGTAATATTCCCCGCCATTTTCGGACTTTAGGCACTTAACCTTCGTCCATGTTTGGTTCTCCACCTGTATAATCTAGTGTTTGAAGTGACTAAACACATCGAACTTTTTCTTCATTGCATAAACCTAGATCTTCCTGCTTGCATCATTAATGAACGCAACGAAGTACCGATTTTCACCATAAGACTCTACTGATGTCGGTTCCCATACATCCGTATGCACCAACTTTAGCTTAGTTTTCTTTGCTATACCGTCAATCTGAAACCTTAGTGCGTTTTGCTTTCCATAAACACAACTCTTAAAGAGTCCCAATTCTATCTTCTTCAGCCCAAACAATAGAATCTTACCCTGAAGAATTTTCATATTCTTCTTGCTATGGTACCCCAATCTTTTGTCACAAAGAAGTCTCAGAATCCGTATCTGAACCTGTCGTCAATGTAATCGAAACGCCACTATTTCCACTGAAGAAATATAATAAACCGATCAATTTACCCTTTGCGACTGCCAACGATCCTTTGGAAATCTTCCACTGAGAATTCCCAAATACCGTAACGTACTTTTCGTTGTCCAGCTGACTTGTAGATATTAGACTCTTCTTCAGAACCGGTATGTGACTAGCGTTCATCTTTCTTTGACCTTCTCCTGACGGATGTAATATAATCGTCACTTTTCCAACGATTTTGCATGACTGACCGTTTCCCACCGTCACATGCCCAAGACCCTCTTGAACATAATCACTAAAATGATGCCGACTTGAAGTGCAGTGAAAGAATGTCCCCAAATCTAAAAACCAGGTATCTCCCTTTGTGCTTTTACTCACCGGAAGACAAAGCCCATGTTCCCCTTGTTCATATATAGACACCACATTGGCTTTCTTGTCATCTGACTTTTCATCTGAACTTTTTTCTTTCTTCAAGATTCTGCGGTTCTTCTTCTTGTGACCCTTTTTTCCGCAGTTCCAACAGTCATCTTGGATCTTTCCTTTTGAATTTTCTCGGCCTTTTGACTTGCCTTTCTTTTTTTCTTTTCCATTATTCTGCCACGATTCTCTACTGAGAGTGCAGAAGTTTCCGAACTTCCACTCACAGCCTTTCTCTTCATCTCATCATTTAATATGCAACTCACCATATCATTAAATGTGAAAGTCTCTGAGATCGAGTTGTTGACCGCCATAACCAGGTTTTCCCAACTCTCTGCCAATGAACATAGAAACAATATGACTCGAATCTCATCTTCAAACATGATTGAGACCGATTTGAGATGGTTTGTCACACTGTTGAACTTGTTCAGATACGCTGCCATTGAACCGTTTTCTGCCATTTTCATATTGAAAAGTTTCTTCATCACAAATATCTAATTTGACGTTGAAGGTTTCTCATACAACTTTGCTAATGTCGTCATTAATCTCATGGTTGTTTTCTCTTTCAAAATATTAAAGACTACTTGCGGAGTCGATGATAACCTAATCGTCGCCAGGGCTTTTCTATCCAGTAGATTTCATACCTCATCGGACATCTTCTTAGGCTTGTCGCCCATAACAGAAGACACAAATCTTTCTGATATAGATAGTTCTCCATCTGCATACGCCACCAACTATAGTTATGACCATTAAATTTCTCGATTCTGATTTTATTTTTAGCCATCTTTTGTTTACCGCCGCAGCAAACTTAAGTTTCTTCTTTGGATCTTTGAACCAACACCTTTGAAATTACAATCTAAGAAGATGAGGAGCGAATACAAGTGTCGTCACCCACCGTAAACTTAGACTGTAAAAACAAAGACCCTTTGGTTTCTTACGCTCTGATACCATTTTGTTGGGGAAAACCGGGAAGAAGCAAGAACTATGCTACACGACCAATCACGCAAAACACGATATACAACGATAGATAAAACAATGCAAGATAAGTGAATCAAACCAGAGAGAGACAATATTTGTTTACGAGGTCCATCCACCGTATGGCTAGTTCTCGGTAAGGCGGAATTTGCAAAACATCCACTAATTCTTTTGTCAAGATTACACCAAGAGTAAACCCTAGGAGATTTTTTTCAAATCTCTTTTGACCGTCATCCGCTCTCTATTTTCAATAGCCTCTCCAGATAGCATCTAAATTTCTCTAATAAGAAACCCTATTTATAGCCAAATCTTGAATTAGGATTAAACAGTATTACGAAAATACCCTGTGCGTCATGAAACTCTTTTGAGCCGGCTCAACATAACTATAAGCTGTCTTATACGAACAGAGGAGAATTGGTAATTTCAGACATGTGAGCTGGCTCAACATAACTATGAGCCGTCTCAAAATAGGGTCAAGTCGGCTCAAGATAGAGTCTAGCCGGCTCATGAAGAAACTCCACGATATTTATAGTAAAACACCCGTGCAGGAGAGAGACGTGCAGGGAGAGGCGGGAGAATTTCTGCCAGTCTTGGGCAGAGTGTGGGGCCCATTTCTATTTCTTCTCTCTTGCCCGGACATATACAGCTGATATTAGGAATTATTTTTCGTCTAGAATGGCCATGGTTATATAGCGGGATTCCAAAAAGGAAAAAAAATCTTCCAATCTATTAATCATATAAACACATTATCAACCCATTCAAATATTTTATTTGACTCACTTAAATTTAAATTTCAAAAATCCTCCCTTCCGTCACATGCATCTAGGCATCAATATCCAAGCCCCATCTCTTTTAATTTTAAAAGGTATCTCTTAAATCTCATGATATTTATTTAAAGCATAAAATATCTATTATATATATACACATGCGTCACAGATGCAAAATACCGGTAACACCAATGCTTACCTCTTCAGTTGCATCAAAAACACATTTGGCTAATTCGCGAAATCGAGATTTCATGAATTCCCCATTGCAAAATGAACACCAGTCCAGCAAAATAAAGAAGGCTGCATAATTGGAAAGATGATCGCCTAAATTTTAAAGATAAAAAAATTAAGAGAATTTTTTTGAGATGCTGAAGCAGCTTTTTTCTTTGCAGTTGGACAAAGCTGCACTGCTTGCTGAAGTGATTAAACATGTGAAGAAACTGAAGAGTGATGCAATAGAGAGCAGCAAAGGTCTAGCGATTCCATCAGATAGCGATGAAGTGAGAATTGAAATAAACAAAGATGCAACAAACCCCAAAGGCTTTTCAATTAAGGCATCCCTCTGCTGCGAGGACCGACCAGATTTAATTGCAGACCTAAAACAAACTCTTCAATCTCTAAAGCTACAAAACGTACGAGCAGAGATCTCGACTTTGGGTGGCAGAATCGAAAATATTTTCGTGATGAACTGTGAAGGAAACCCTAATGATATGGAGCGGCGTCTATTTATGACCAACGTTCAACAGGCATTGAAGTCTGTACTTGATAAGGGCACCTTTTCAGAGTTTGTACCGAGGACGTCTTTTGCCAGCAAGAAGCGAAGAATTTCTCCTTTCGAATCCTCATGCTCTTCTTCATGACCAGTTCAATATTCCATAGAGGTCTTACTATGTTTATACTGGCTGTGGGCCCCTAATGCGATCCTTCTCTTTAATCATAATTTGTGAGAAGCAGAATACGGAGTATGTGTCACTGCTGAATCTATACTCGTAGAAGGTGATGTTGATGTCTGTATGATGCAAGACATCGGTCTTCCACTTTTTCATGTGAAGTTGATAGTTTTGCCGAGTTTTCTTTCTAGGTTATATATAGTCGCGCGCTATGTATGATTGACGCTTAACATGTGAAGTGCATAACTGCAAGGAGCGGTGTGTAAAGTGTATCATCGTCTATTAATTACAACATAGCCGCAGTCGGTTACGTGGAAGAAGCCTCGGCCAAGTATTGGATAGTGAAGAATTCATGGGGTACGACATAGGGTGAACAGGGATTTATAAGGATGAAAAGGGATATTGAGGCACCTGAAGGGTTATGTGGTCTTGCTATGGATTCAAGTTGGCCAGTCAACTCTTATAGAAGAAAGAAACATATCCCATGCATATGCATGATTGAGTGATATATATAGCTATGCTATTCTGCAAAGCTATGCATGATGGAACCGACCAAATCCAAGAAGAAGAATTTAACAACAGAGCGGTAAGCATCGCATCTTTAACCTCATACCCTTTTAATAATTCAGATAGAGCACAATTATAATATTTACCCCATTTTTTAATTTCAGATCCTTACTTTGCAGTGTTTTCTATTTGTTAAATCAAAATAGAATTTTACTTATCAAATATTGATCATAATTATTAGAATATGAACTTCTCATTGTTGTTAATATTTTCTTTTTTTTTAAATAAATATTTTCAATTATATTTTACTGAATGAGATATGTTTTTTTTTTGTTATCGATCAGATATTTAAGAACATGAACATCGAAGATATGGAAATTGAATCAGAATCTCAATCATATGATGTTGATATAGACGCTGATGCTTTGGATCAAGTAGATGAAGATGATAGTGACAATGCTCTAAATTCTACTGATGAGGAAAATCTGATTACTCCATGTATAAATATGGAGTTCCCTACTCATGAATATGCCTACAATTATTATAATGCATGTGTGCTTAAGACGGCTTTCGGAGTTAGAAAAAATTCAACTAATAAATCTAGTATCGGGGATTGTATTGGAAGGACCTTTGTATGTAACAAGGAGGGCTATAAGAAAAATGAAAATTCAAAATGTCGTGCCACACGGACTGGTTGCCTTGCGAAGATGAGGATAATTCGTAATGGGTCAAAGGGTTGAAAAGTTAGCCAGTTTGTTGAGCACCACAATGGTCATGAGCTTACCAGTCCATCGAAAGTACTAAATCATCGCTCCCATAAGCAGATTACCGGTCCTGCAAAAAGTTTGATTTATGACTTAGATGATATAGGGTTGAGACCTTCCAAAATTGCAAAATCTGTTAACAAATTCAGTGGTTCTAAATACAATTACGTTACTGCACAACAATGTCATGACATCCTGCGGCTAGAAAGAAAAAATAATATAGGACAAGAATGCGTTAAAGTTATTAAACATTTTCATAAACAAAAGTTGCTTGATCCAGATTTTTATTTTGCATTGAAGTTAGATCATATTCATACATTTAGAAGCGTTGTTTGGGCGGATGGAAGAGCATGAACAGCTTACTTAGAATTCAGTGATGTTATTGTTTTTGATGTGACATATCGGACTAACAAATTTAGTCTTCCATTTGCTCCATTTACAGGAGTTAATCACCACAATCAATCTAACCTGTTCAATTGCGCATTATTGGCAGATGAGAAAGAGAATACTTTTGTTTGGCTGTTTCAAGAGTGGTTAATTTGTATGTGGGGAAGGGCGCCAAAAGCAATCATCACGGATCAAGACCTTGCCATCTGCAATGCAATTAAAAGAGTCTTTCCTGAAACTCGACATAGGTATTGCCAATGGCATCTAGACAAACATATTGCGGAACATATAACCAAACTAAAATTTGATTATGGTACAAATATTGAAGATGAGTTTCATACAATGCAGCAGAGTGATAGTGTGTATGAAACTGAATGAAGATGGAAAGAAATGGAAGAAAAATATAAGTTAGACGAGAAATCATGGATTGCAACCAAGTGGAAGTCTCGTCATCATTGAATTCCTTGCTTTTTCAAAGATGTTTTCCTTGCAGGAATGACAACAAACCAACGTAGCGAGAGCATGAATTCTTTCTTTGATGGGTATGTTAATGCGAAAACTCAATTGAATCAGTTTGTTTTGCAATATGATAAAGCAATCAGATCTCGTCGCTCCGACGAAAAAATTGTAGATTTCAAGACTTTGAATACAACCCGTGTATTATTTTGGAAGGGTAATGAGATTGAGAAGCAAGCAGGACAATGTTACACTAAGGTTATTTTTGAGATGTTTCAGCGTGAGTTAAAGGACAGTGCACTCTATTTCAATGAAAAAATTAGCAAAGAAGGGGGTGTTTCAAAGTATCTTGTTGGACCAATGTGTCCCGATCGAAGTTCATGGATCATGGAGGGGGGTTACATACGAGGACTCCAATGATGTGATTGTGGTAAATTTGAAATGGAGGGTATATTATGTAGACATGCTTTAAATATTTTGCATAAGAAAAGGGCAGCAAAATCCCCGATCGCTATATTTTAAAACGGAGGACGATGCAAGCTCGATATCGACCTTTGTAGATGATAATGGAGAAGGTGGGACCGGAGTTGGTAAGCTATTGGCCTGGACCGTACAAGCAAAATACAACAAGGTCTTTCAAGAAGGATATAAGTTGATAAGCATCATAACAGGGCTGGACTTATATTTATCAAGTGTATTAGCAGAAATCAAAGATCGAGAGAATGCTGAAAAAGCGGTCAATAGCCAGGTAGGTTCTTCAATGGAAATATCTAACATTCGTGAAATTACTATTCTTGATCTTGTTGGACAAGTTGAAACTAAAGGACGACCAAAAACCGCTACCAGAATTAAAAGTGGACTAGAAAAATCTCAAAAGGAAGGCCATAAGCAAAAAAGAACTTGTAGCAATTTTGGAGAAAAGGGACACTACAAAGCTGGTTGCCCCAAGGCCAAGGTATTATATAACTGAAATTAAATCTAACCTTATTATATTTTATATATGTAGAAATATACTTGATGCAACCTAAATTAACAGGCCGATGCCGCAGCATCTGCATCTGCATCAAATTAATCTTTGTAGTAAAGGTAAAACTAAAATGCACATACCCTATAAATAAATTTTGGTGTCTAAACAGATTACTTTGTGTTCAAGATCAACTTGTGTCTGCACAATTTTATTTTTGAAAGATCTGATATTAAACTCTTCATTTGGGTTGTATAATTCAGTATATGTCTCTATAATTTGAAGTTATATATCTTTTATTCCAATGCATCCAAAATCATTTTATACTTGTATCTTTTCATGATACTTCTTATAGTTTTGTCTAAATATTTGTTTCTTTTCGAACTCTGCAGCGACCCCAAGAAATTGCGGGATTTGCAATGTTTTATTAAGTCATCTTGTTATGATCGTGGCCGTTGCTATCGTTGACACTCTAACCATACCTTCAGAAGTGTTTTTGGGGCAGCTGCTTGTTTAGAATTTAGCGATGACATTGTTTTTAATGAAACCTGCAGTAAAACATAAATGTTTGTATTTTTATATGAAACCTGCAGCGAAACTAAAGCTATGAAGGTCTTGAATTTTTTTGTATTTGAGATTTCCTATTTTTAGTTCTCAATTTTGTGAAATCTGTTGTGAAATAGAAATGCTTCGTTTTTTTAGCTCTATGATTTGTCGTTGTGCATGATCATCAAGTTTATTGTAATTTATGATCCGACTTATTTCCATTCTATTAGAATATAAGTGCACTCTTGCAATCTGTTTAAGACATGTATAATTTTATTGATGCTTTGCAGTATATTTAGAATTAATCTTATTTTTTAAGCCAGTAATGTTATTGACGAATTTCCTCTTATTAATGCTGGCTTACTTTTTTTGGAAGCTTGATATTAGTGTTTCTCTAATGTATTTACATAAAAATTTCCAATATTCCTGGGTTTGGGGATTGAATGTGGATTCAAGCCAATTAGCCCAGTCTTTAAAGCCAACTTTATATGCATATGATACATCATACTCTTTAATGTCAATTGGTGATCCAATATTCCTGCCAGGGTTTTTATAAATTAAAACAGGTTATGGTTGCTAGATAAAAAACAAATTACTAATAATATAGATTTATTTTATGAACTAACGATTGCACTTTGTAATCACAAATAAAATCAGAGAAGTTATGGAAAGATTTGTAATCACAAAAATCTGTATTGGTTATGGAAATATTTTCTAATACGCCCCAGCAAGATTGAGGCTCCGTTGGAGACTCCAATCTTGGAACGAAATTTGAGAAATTGATCGCGTCCGAGTGCTTTTGTGAGAACATCCGCAAGTTGATTATGAGTGCTGGTGTGGTGAACAAGAATGGTGCAAATTTTGAGTGCTTTTGTGAGAACATCCGCAAGTTGATTATGAGTGCTGGTGTGGTGAACAAGAATGGTGCAAATTTTCAACGCATTCTCGAACAAAGTGATAGTCAGGAGCAACAGTGTGCTTCATCCGAGAGTGGAAGACTGGGGCTACCTATCTTAGTGCAAACCCAGTCCACCACTCTCAGACATATGAACACACACAGCAGTGGGATTGTGGGGCTCACGTGTTTAAGTGTGTTGGGCAGCGGGTTGCGTAGCTACACTTTTCTCTGAAAAAATAAAAATAAAAAAATTCTACCTCTGCGAAGAAAATTCTCCTTGGGGGATCCTTGTACACAGATTTTCTGGTGTCAGATACAGCTGATTGAAGGAGGCATGCCATGGATTCCCACTGAGTTCTCTGGATTGAATCCCCTATCAACATCAGCCTTTTGTTCCTCAAAAATTTTAATGCATCAAACCTAACATATAGAACAACTCCAACTTTTACTTGGCTATTTACGTTCCCAATAATTGAAAAATTAGAGCCGGCACCAAAACTTCAAAGTTGTGATAAGAATTAAGCAATATGTTTTTGTATTCTAGCTTGTCTCCGTAAGAACCTAGATTTGTGTGCAACGGAATTTTTCTAATATCTGCTTTTTTAGATACATGTCTGATGGGATATATACCTAAATTGCGCTGCTAACATTCGAAAGCATATGTCATCCTAAATCATGATGAAATTTAAGCGATACCTTTATATAATAACATAGATATTCATATGCTTGAATAGTTATTTGTTTTGCTTGAATTGCGGTAATAACATAGATACCATCTTAATTTTTATAGTTATTTGTTTTTTCTTGATTTTATTGTCAAGTGCAAGTTTTCAGTACGTGGCGCCATTAAAAATATACATAGTAGAAAGCATGGGAATTTTTGAAAGAAAAATGTTAAATGAACTGAATGAAAAATAAAATATCCTTTAGAGTTGAAGATATATGCTTTCAAAAAGTTAGGATGGTGTTCTGTTATACGAGCAAAAAGGGTTTTCTGCAATTTTAGCCAATTCAAATTACCTTGGCAATTTGCATTGACAACGTTATCATTTGTGACAGAAAGACAAATTAACCATTTGCTCTCAATATTCTCAATGCTTTTACATGAAACCGTAATCAAAACCAGTCTAGATCAAGACATTGATGCTATAAACAGAAAATGAAACTGTAGATCTAAGTTAAGCATGCTGACATAACTAATATATTCCAGCTTCTCATTTTTTTCCCAAAAAAAATTTAATTTAGAGCCTAGTTGATTTGAGCATTTGAAGAATTTTTTGTCAAGAAAAATGAATTTCTTTTTTACTTACTATTTTTGTAAACTAGAAGATATTCATGTAAATACTTTAAAAAATCTATCACGAGGCAGGCGTTTCCAATCTCAACATAATCAAAATACGTACGTATGAAAAAGAAATATGTGTGTATACAAATTATATGGTAGGCATGGTTAACCATTCAAAAAGATTGATTGATGTGCGTGTTAATTACCTCAAATATGCGTAGCTCCTAGATCTTATTGACAATCAAGGTAAAATTTGTTCTTTTTCCCCTTCTTCTTCCGGAATGAATAAAAGTAATCAAACTTGCTGCCCTTTTATAAAAACAGGCCGAAGTCAATTTGGCCTATCTTATATGGGCCCATACAAGCCCAAGAAGAATAAATAAACTATGGCTTTTATGAATCTATGAAAACAAATAGAGTTGTCAAAAGAGCGGGTTAGGTTATTTGCGGACGGGTCATTCCAGATAGCGGATAAAACATACACGTGTAAAAATGACCGGATTTAAATAGGTGTTCAATTTTGTATTTATCACCTGACCGCTATGGACGGATGGGTATGCAGGTAACCCGCGAACAAATAAACGAGCCATCCATGCACGGGTTAACGGATAACTTAAAGTATTATGGAAAAAGATCGAGGTATATCTAGAAGCAACCATTCTTGCTGCTTAGAGATCTATGATTAATCATAATTAAAAGATCAAGGAGAATGTAGTTCCTAACATCAAAATCCGAATGCTTTGAGAATTGCTTGAAGAGTGCTATTCGACATAGGATATTTTTGCAATTGAATTTTTTTAATAAGATGGCTAATAGGCTGGCATTACATTATGGATAATAATATTGAATAATTAAGAAATAACTTGTCCAATAGTTGAGTGTGGTTGAAATGAAAATGTTGGAATGGATAAGTGTACCACTCTAAAATATAATATAAAAAATGAGTATATTCGTAATGAGATGGATGTCGTTTTTATGGAGGATAAAATGAGAAAAAAATCAGATGGTTTGGATATATGTAATGGAAATCAATAAATGCCCTACTTAAAAGAAATGTTTATATTATAGTAAATTATGCAATAAGGATTAGGGGTAAACTTAAATGAATATGGATAGATTAAAAAAAAAGATATGATAATTGTTAATTTAATCGAGGAGCCTGTCTCTGACAGAGTAGAATTGTAGAATTGAAAGGAAGAATTTATATTAACTCCATAAATTTAAATGGCTTGTTGTTGTTATAAGCTAGCACAACATATGAATTAATAAGTCAATAATAATAAGTTTTTATTCTAAACATCAGTGTTGGCTAAATAAATTATTTTTTTCCATTCGCCTGCCTAAAAATATGTTCTTTGATAAATTAGCTTTCAGATAATTGGCCCATTTATCAAATTGACTCCTATAACTCATGAGGTGCAGTGTCCTTTTCTCTCTTCTTTTTCCCCTAAGAAAAATTCAAAGAAAATGATATTAATTTTTCGACTCTTTCTTTATTTTTTTTAAGTCTCTCTCCCTCTCTCTGTTCATCCAAAAAAAAAAAAAAAATATAAAAAAAAACTCCCCATCCCTCACCTATTCCCAGTGGCGAATCCTAAACTTCTTATCCGGTGGAGCGAAAAATTTACCATAAAAGTCTGACGAAGGCATAAATTAATGTGAAGCAGATCAAAAAGTTAAAATCGTCGCGAAAAACATTTAAAACTATTTATTTTAATTTGTGAATTTAATTTGTGAATTGCTATATATAAAGAATTTTATTAAACGACGAAAATGATACTACATTAAATATTGGTTAAGGCTCCCGGCCCATACCACTGTACTAAAGGGGCCCAAAAGTAGATCCTTACACAGAGAATGCGGCCCATGAAAATACGAAACCATAGATAACTAACGTTTGAAAAAAAAATTCCCAAATATGTCTTTGGTCCCAAGGCTCTTTTGGAGCAAAGGCAGAAAAAGAAAATCTTCTTCCTAGAGATGCTAAAAATCGAAGAGTTAAGAAAAAAACTCATTCCGAGTCCGACCCTCTTTCACATTTCCTTTGTTCCAAAGCTCGATCTTTTATTCCCCAAAAGAAAATTGAAAGCGAATGCTTAATGCCCATGGATTTCTCGGAGCAAGACGTCAAGATCTTCGGTGAAGAGTTCGATGACGAAGACGACGATGCACAGCACAACCATCAATGCCAAACATCTAAACAACACAACGACGATGACAAAGAACTGCAAAGCCATAATTCATCCGCCGTCTCATCCTCATCCTCGTCCTCATCTTCGAGCAGCGTCAACGGCAGCAGAAGCACAAGCAGCAGAAGCAGCAGCAAATTGTTGGACTTCAAAATGGCGATAATGGACCGAAACGTCCTTAAACTAAAATAATAGAGCTCAAATGATCTTCTGTTGGATCTGAAATAAAAATGATCCTGAAACCCCCGTTAAGTGGATCTTAGTCTTAAATTGGACTAATGTATTCTTAACAAAATACAAATTGAGCCCCAAATGCTTACATATATTTAAGTTGATTTTAATCTCAAACCAGATTAATAATTCTTAAATCAACCCAAACCCAAAAATATACGGATTTGGACTAATCCATGCCCTACGGGCGACGACATAAATTAGTCTCCGTATACAATCCACAAACAACCCAAAATAAAAACAAAAACACACACGATATGAAGTGAACTTCCGGAGTAGGAGAAAGTGGTTATTGCGATGCAATAACGTAATTAACTGTAGGGGCTTGTGCCTGCAGGGAAGAGCGTCCCCACAATTAAAAATCCCATCGCAAACGAGAGGGAATCTGACGAAATTTGCTACAACGGCCGCATCCGTCCAAACCTCCGATATACGGTGCCATAAATCAACTTAACATCTTCGGAGAGGTGGACGGATAAATCCAAATAGCATCTGCCCCCAAATTCAGGCAGGACGATTCATCCCGGTTTCATCCCCGTTCTCAGCGGTGAATAGATTCTGGCACGCCCAGTGGGACCTTTTCCTCTTTACACTCCACACTTCGTGTGTCGTGTTCGCGGAAAAAATCACAGTTTGCTATGGTTGCCTTTGGATTCGAGATACTAAAATTTGGTGTCTTGTTTCTGTACTAGAAGAAGTGAACATCAAAGGCTCCCAGCTGCACAAAATGCAACAGCAACTCCCGCTCTACCCCAACTGGAGGAGTGACATACGGGCCTAATATGGCCTCTATCTTTTCAATACCGGTGGGGTAAGTAACTCAAGCCACCACTGGATTGTTCTTCGGGACCATACTTCCGCCAACGAGCTTCAACGCCCCAGCTTTGCAAAAGGAAGCTCTAAAGAAGTCAGTCTTCATTCGACTTGCCGCTACCATGGCCCCTCTCAACGGGTTGTCTAAGTCTGCCAACTCAGTCTTCAACATGCTGAGGCGAAGCTCAAGTGGGCCGGCAAAGAGATCGTGATACCTGAAGGGGCTATCCTAAAATGGATAGTCCTCCCAACTCTTCCGGCAGGTGAAGTCGTCAAAAGTGCTTCATGTTCTCCGCCGAAAGACGCGACTGGGACGTTGTGACGTCAGGCCTGAATTTCGAGGGCAGATGCTATTTGGTTTTATCCGTCCACCTCTCCGAAAATGCCAAGTTAATTTATGGCACCATGTATCGAAAGTTTAGACGGATGTGGATGTTATAGCAGACTTCGTCAGATTCCCCCTCGTTAAGGGGTTTTTGATTGTAGGGACGCTCTTCCCTGCAGGCGCAAGCCCCTTCAGTTATTTACGCTACTGCATCGTGGTAACCACTTTCTCCTTCTCCAGATGGTCACTTTGTGTCGTGTGTGTTTGTTTTGTTTTTGGTTGCCCGTGGATTGTATACGGAGACTAATTTATGTTGTCGCCCGTAGAGCGTGTATTAGTCTAAATCCGTATCTTCTTAGATTTGGGTTTGGGTTTGGGTTTAAGGATACGTTAGTTTCATTTAAGACTAAGATCAACTTAAACATTTGTTAAGGATACGTTAGTCTAATTTTAGACTAAGATCAACTTAACGGGATCATTTAGATCCAACAAAAGAGCATTTGGGCTCTATTGTTTTAGTTTAGGGACCCCACGGTCCAAGGTTAAAGACATCATAGTCCATGGGTTTAAGGACCCCACAGTCTGAGGTTAAGGACAACATAGTTCATGGGTTTAAGGACCCCACAGTCCATAGAATGTCTGGTTGTCGGCACCCGTCACTTCTCTGAAGGCGTTGAAGGATTACAACGATAAATATCAGAGGAGTGAAGAGATGTACCCTTGAACCAAAGTTGGTTGGGAGATCTGTAGTCCAATTTGGGACTAAGATTAAAAGATTTATGAGCATATTGGCTCAATTAATCTGAGGTGGGGTTCTGTGGCCACTTTGAGCTCGGTCCATTTAGTTAAAACGTTAAATATTTAATAATGCTGAGTATTGATTTGGGCTCTCACAATCTTTTTGTCTTTTATTGAATGCTGAGCACTCATCACGGCTCTAGGCTTTATTTATAGAACAATTTATGTTCTTTTAGCGCACACGTGAGGAGCACATGGCGCGCTTGGCGTTTTATGCCAGTCAAAGAGCACAGAGCACTTCTGCTGGGTAGCGCACACGTGAGGAGCACGTGGCGTGCTTGGCGCTTTTGCACCAGTCAAAGAGCGCAGAGCACTTTTGCTGGGTAGCGCACACGTGAGGAGCACGTGGTGCGCTTAGCGCTAGTGAATGAGCGCAAAGCGCTTCTTATGATGTAGCGCACATGTGAGGAGCACGTGGCGCGCTTAGCACTGAGCGCCAGTCCAAAGAGTGCAGTAGTGCACACGTGAGGAACACGTGGCGTGCTTGGCATTGAGCGCCAGTTCAAAGAGCGCAATGCGCTTCTGTTTAAATTTGGAGCGCTAAGGCTCTTTTTAGGCAGTTTTGCTCTCTGAGAATTAATTCTCTCTATAAGAGACTTTGTCTCATGCATTTAAGAACAAAGTTCTTATTTTTTTATAGGAGATGTTTCAATCTCTTATGTTTCTGGTGAAAGGCTCTGCTTTTATGGATCTATGATCCTAAGAGAGTTAAATTATTCTCCCCCTTCTTATAATGAGATATTATGATCTCTGAAAGACAATTTGTCTTGTAGATCTATAATCTGAAGAAAATTAAGTCCTTCCCCTTATTTTTATGATGAGATACTTTAATCTCTGTTGTGAAAGATCTTGGCCTTATAGATCTATGATCTTAGAAAAAGAAATAAATTCTTCTTTTTATATGAGATGATTTCGTCTTTCTGTTCTTTTTACCTTGAAGAAAATATTCTTCTTCTGAGAGCTTGCTCTTTGTCTTTGAAATTTCTCAAAGTTCATGGAGGGGTTCCTTTATTTTTTCTCTGTCTCTTTTTTGTTTCTTTCCTTTTTTTTGAAAAGAAGGATCATTGGTCATTGACCCACCACCTCTCCGACGACACTGAGAGATTACAGCGCCATATATCGAAGGTGTGGAGGGATGTACCCTTTGAACCATGTCCCACTCATCAGGGGGGAAGAACAGGCTGGAGCTTAAGCTTCTCGCTGCTGAAAAAAGGCTTCTTTGCGTTCGCGCACGTGCGTCACACGTGTTGGGCGCACGTGTTTGCACGTAGCGCACATGGAGCTTGTCCTTTTCTAAAAGGTATCCCCTCTTATTTATATGAGAGTAGTAGAGAAGGGATCTCTCTTTTTCCCGATGTGGGATTAAAAATGCATCTCCCATGTAGTAGAGCATTACTTTAGATTACACGTGCGTAACACATTTGCTTATAACTTTTGATCCCGGATGAATTATGAGGCCCATAATATATCAAATCGAAGGGTTTTTCGAGAAACTTTCGATACCATCAGAATTTAGCTGTTTCTCATTCGAGAGTTTATCAAAATACAGCCCGGAAAATACTGGTTCGCATTTTCTTAAGTGTATCGCTGCCATTTGATACATTGGGTTCTTTTGCGCAGAAATTTTTGGCTGGAACAAATGCCCCCCACTACTTTGCCCACGTAGGTATGCATGTGGGTTAAGTAGTGCAGAGTAATATATAGCGTATGACCGGTTTCGGACTGGTATATAACCTTTAGAATCTTGGTCTGAGAAGATAGCGAGCGGACACAAGCGTCGTCATCTATCATTGACTCAAATCTCAACTCTTAAGGGATATAGTTCCAAACCCTGAGGCCCATGAGCTGCACCCTTCTGTTTCTTTATGTCTTGATCTGGCGTAAAGTAGTTTATGTACTCATTTTGGAGCTTGTAGTTTATTCACTTATTCCGGAGTCTCTAGTTTATAAACATATTTCGGAGCTTGTAGTTTACCTTACTTGGGCTTGTAGGCAAACTTGTCCTAACGTTACAGTTAACCCCTGCTCTTTACGAAAGAGGTCCGTTAGGGTCTGTGGTACTAGAGTTTTTTGTCCGTCGTACCGTCGCGTTGGCTGATGCATTCCCCGATATGCAGTCTTGCTGTTCGAGTAGCCGTGCGACTGTCGTGTCTGTGATCCTTTCGAGGATGGACAAGACGTCTTCAAATGATCTCCCATGTCACATTACCATCGGGAAAGCATATTCTCCCTAGAAATCGTGAGGATTTCTAAGTGTTCATCGCCTCCGTGAGTCGCAAGGATCTCACTCAGGTATTTTTTTCTTACGAATCGTGAGGACCCGTAAGTAGCTTCTTCATTTCAGTGGCATGTAACTTCGGCGAATGTGGCTCGTAGATGGTCCATCTTGACCTTTTCGTTGGGTATGATGGCTTAAGAAACAGGTTCAGGTCTATCGCCTAAGACTTTTCAACTTTATGAGCCGTGAGGGTCTCATAAAGACTTTTCTCCCTACGAGTCGAGAGGATCTCGTAGGTGTATTTTCTCCTTAGAAATCGTGAGGATTCCTAAGTATGTTTTCTCTTAAGAATCGTAAGGATCTCACAAGAGAATTTTTCCCACTTACGAGTCGAGAGGACTTGTAAGTAGTTATTTCCCTCCTTGTCGAGATTCGACTTTGGAGAGTGTGGTCCATGAATAGTATGCAAGAGTCCATCTTGGACTGGCTTGCAGGGCCCCAGTGCTTAGGAAATAGGTCCTTATCCCCATTGCATAAGGCTTTTCCCTATGAGTCGAGACGAATCGAGAAGTTCTCGCAAGGACACTAATTTCCTCACGAGTCGAGACGAATCGAGAAGTTCTCACAAGGGTTTCCTAATGTCACAGTTAACTCCTGCTAATATAATTTCGTTAGGGTCTGTGGTACTAGGGTTTTTTACCCGTTGCACCGTCGCGTTGGCCGATATATTCCTCGATACGCGATCTCGCTGTTCGAGTAGCCCCATGACTGTCGTGTCTCTGATCCCTTCGGGGGCTGGACAAGACGTCTTCAAGCAATCTTCCAGGTGATATTATCATCGAAAGAGCAAACATTAGGGATATTCCATGTCGCTTTTTACTTGAGGTTAGGCTCAGTTTGGGAGCCCCAATGAGTCATGACCACTCCGCGCTGGTGTAGGATGATCTCCGATAGTCTTTTTAGGTCTCATTTGAGTTGCTGTCAAGATCCTGAAGCGAAGGATTTTCCTTAGCTTCGTTTGTTGACATTGTGTCTGCAATATTGCGACGCACGTCGAGGTTTTGAACTAGGGGACTTTGCCATGGCTCCATTTGTTAATGTCGCGCCTGTATCCTGCTGGAAGGAAGAAGAATGCTGTTGTTGATCTCTAAGCCGTAGATGTAGCCGTTGAGCCTTGGAATTAGGGACTCTGCCATGGTTCTGAGGTAGTCTCTAGGTTGTCTGTGAACCGTCGAGATTTGGAACTAGGGGAATTTGTCGTGGCTCCGCTTTGTTGACGTTGTGTCTGCATCCGAATTCTGCTGGAATGAGGAGGAACGCTGTTGTGGGTCTCCAGGATGTAGACGTGGCCGTCGAGACTTAGAACTAAGGACTCTGTCATGGCTCCGTTTTGCTGACGTCGTATATTCGTGCAGAGACACTGATTTCTCTGCGGGTCGATGCGAATCGAGATACTCTCGTCAAAGACGCTAATTTTCCTGAATCGAGGTTTTTGCCAAGGACACTGATTTTCTTGGGGTTGAAACGAATCGAGGTATTCCTACAAAGACACTGATTTCTCTGCGGGTCGACGCGAATCGAGATGCTCTCGTCAAGGACGCTGATTTCCTTGAATCGGAGTTTTTGCCAAGGACACTGATTTTCCTGGGGTTGAGACGAATCGAGATATTCCTGCAAAGACACTGATTTCCTTACGGGTCGACGCGAATCGAGATGCTCTCGTCAAGGATGCTGATTTCCCTAAATTGAGGTTTTTGCCAAGGACACTGATTTCCTTGAGATGAATCGAGGTATTCCTGCAAAGACACTGATTTCCTTGCGAATCGACACGAATCGAGATGCTCTCGTCAAGGACGCTGATTTCCCTGAATCGAGGTTTTTGCTAAGGATACTGATTTCCCTGGGATTAAGATGAATCGAGGTATTCCTGCAAAGACATCGATTTCCTTACGGGTCGACGCGAATCGAGATGCTCTCGTCAAGGACGCTGATTTCCTTGAATCGAGGTTTTTGCCAAGGACACTGATTTCCTTGGGGTTGAGACGAATCAAGATATTCCTGCAAAGACACTGATTTCCTTACAGGTCGACGCGAATCGAGATGCTCTCGTCAAGGATGCTGATTTCCCTGAATCGAGGTTTTTGCCAAGGACACTGATTTCCCTGGGTTGAGACGAATCGAGGTATTCCTGCAAAGACACTGATTTCCTTGCGGGTCGACACGAATCAAGATGCTCTCGTCAAGGACGCTGATTTCCCTGAATCGAGGATTTTGCCAAGGACACTGATTTCTCTGGGGTTGAGACGAATCGAGGTATTCCTGCAAAGACACTGATTTTCTTGCGGGTCGACGCGAATCGAGATGCTCTCGTCAAGGACGCTGGTTTCCCTGAATCGAGGTTTTTGCCAAGGACACTGATTTCCTTGGGGTTGAGACGAATCGAGATATTCCTGCAAAGACACCGATTTTCTTGCGGATCGACATGAATCGAGATGCTCTCGTCAAGGATGCTGATTTCCCTGAATCGAGGTTTTTGCCAAGGACACCGATTTCCCTGGATTGAGACGAATCGAGATGTTCCTGCAAAGACGCCGATTTCTCTACGGGTTGATGCGAATTGAGATGCTCTCGTCAAGGATGCTGATTTCCCTGAATCAAGGTTTTTGCCAAGGACGCCGATTTCCCTGGGGTTGAGACGAATCGAGATGTTCCTGCAAAGACGCTGATTTCTCTGCGGGTCGATGTGAATCGAGATGCTCTCGTCAAGGAAGCTAATTTTCCTGAATTGAGGATTTGCCAAGGACGTTGATTTTCTCGGAGTTGAATCGAGGTATTCCTACAAAGACACTGATTTCTCTGCGGGTCGATGCGAATCGAGATGCTCTCGTCAAGGACGCTGATTTCCCTGAATCGAGGTTTTTGCCAAGGACGCTGATTTCCTCGGAGTTGAGATGAATCGAGGTATTCCTGCAAAGACACTGATTTCTCTGCGGGTCGACGCGAATCGAGATGCCTTCGTCAAGGACGCTGATTTTCCTGAATCGAGGTTTTTACCAAGGACACTGATTTCCCTGGGGTTAAGACGAATCGAGATATTCCTGCAAAGATACTGATTTTCTTGCGGTCGACGCGAATCGAGATGCTCTCGTCAAGGACGCTGATTTCCCTGAATCGAGGTATTGCCAAGGTCACTGATTTCCCTGGGGTTGGTCGACTTGTTTTCGAGAAGGAGCGTTGATCCGGCGGGGAGGTCATTGGTTGACTCTAGGTTGTCTGTGGATCGTAGAGTCTTGGAACTAGGGACTTTGCCGTGGCTCCGCTTTGTTGATGTCGCGTCCGAATCCTGCTGGAATGAGGAGGAACGCCGTTGTTGTTCTTCTGGGATGCAAATGTTGCTGTTGAGATCTGATTCTCCCTTTGACAAGGTCTGGTGGGGAAATGTGGATCCTTTCCATTTATGCCCATGGATTGTGTACATGGGTCAGTATGGACGCCTGTAGGGTAAAAGTTTTATTCTTTCATTTTTTTATATTTCTTTCCACGATCCTCTATCATTTCAGCTTTTTATATCGCGAAAGTCGCGATTGCCCAATCATTTCGGCTATTTTTCGTGGGGCCCGATCATTTCGGCTATTTTTCTTTTTACTCGCTGCTTTTTATTGTGAGTTGCCCAATCATTTCGGCTATTTCTGTATGCATATATTTTACTTGCTGATTTTGTTGGCTGTTTTATATGCATTTATGGCCCGCTGACTTTTCGCCGCGAGTATGGAACTTGGGATCTGATACCAATCTTAGTATCAGCATCGTTGCGACTGGAATATTGCCAGGAGCGAATCATCACTTGGAATTTGTTACAGATTTAGGTATCAGCATCGCTACCACTGGGACATTGCCAGGAGAGAATCATCATTTGCCTCTGTCAATTTGAACAAAGGTGGCTTAGCAAATAGGGTTAGGATCCTGTCGACTAAGGCTTTTGACTTCATGAGCCGTAAGGGTCTCATAAAGGTGTTTCTCCCTATGAGTCGTGAGGATCTCATAGGTGCGATTTCTCCTTAGGAATCGTGAGGATTCCTAAGCGTGTGTTCTCTTATAAGTCGTAAGGATCTTACAAGAGTGTTTTCTCCTTATAAGTCGAGAGGACTTACAAGGGTCGTTTACCGTGTAAGCATATCCCTAGTCGCCGGTGGGACTTTGTTAGGGAAATGTTTTCGTGCCCGTAGATTGTATACAAGGGTCAGTATTGAAACGCTTGTAGGGCAGTCTGGGGGATGTGATGGCTTAAGAACAGGTTCAGATCCCTATAGCTTAAGGTTTTTGAATCCTATGAGCCGTGAGGGTCTCAAAGGGGAATTCTCCTTACGAGTCGTGAGGATCTCGTAAGTGTGTTTTCTCCTTAGGAATCGTAAGGATTCCTAAGTGTGTTGCTCCCTTGTGAGTCGTAAGGATCTCACACAGGTATTTTCTCCTTACAGAATCGAGAGGACCTTGTAAGTGTCTTTTAACGAGATTGCGCCCTTTTGGGTTTTTACAAACTCGCCGGTAGTCCTGCTGTTTTTACTCACGGCGTCCTTTTGGGTTTTCATCCGTGTCCATCTCGCTTATGGACGTACCTTTTTTATTTTATTTTATTTTTTTCTTTACGAGTCTGCGCCCTTTCTGGTTTTCACAAACATCGCCGGTAGTCCTGCTGTTTTTACTCATGGCGCCCTTTCGGGTTTTCATCCGTGCCCATCTCGCTTATGGACGTACCGTTTTTTTTTGTCAGCCTTGGGATGCTGCGGTCCGTAGTAATTTATAGACGTCTTGGTCAATTGCAAGTTTTAGGACATTGCGGTCCATTGTTAGTTTAGGGACATTTCGGTCCGTTGTTCGTAAGTCCGAGATTTTTCGGGGCAACGTATGATTACGCAGCTAAATATTCTCGCAAGTCTTCGTATCTTTCGTATCAGAGGTATATTTCTTGAAGAAAGGGCTGAGAGCTATTTGTTCATCAGAGTCTCTTCCAAAGGTGAGAACTTGCGATTCTTTGTTGTCAACTATGTGACATTTGCCGGCAGTTCTTTTGCGTTCATCTGTCGTTCTTCTCTGTTTCCGACGAGCCTTACGCTTCACCGCTGGACGTGTTGTCGGTAGGCAACATATCCCTGCCACCAGATTTTAAAGGCTGTGCACCCTTCGGTAGGGTGTGTAATCCTCTGATGGTATAAGCAGAAGTTAGGAAGTACGTCCGCTTCATCAAGATGTATATCGCTAGGAGTATTTCTTCTAAAAGAAGGCAACTTCATTCCTATTGACAGGGCCCTAGCGAATCGTTTCCTTGTTTTAAGCTTGCTTTTGCTGGTGACAGGGATGCTTCGACCCGGTTGGGGTACTCTACGATTTCTCAATACCGGAGCTTCTTCAAGTTGATGCCGACGCTTGGCCTTCTCGTATATGGCCGTTTCCCGCTCTCTGTCAGCTTTGCTTTTCTGAAGAGCTTCGCTTAACAGTCTGTCAATCAATTCATCCGATGGCTCCAGGGGTTTTGATTCCGGTTCTGGATTTGCCCCCAGTTTCTCTATATCAGGAGCTTCTTCACCATTTATTGACGAGTGAGAGATCATGAGGCAGCTCGCCACATAGTTCTCTGGTTCATCTGACGAGTTTTTTTCCCCATCATTGTTATCATCTCCGTTCTCAAGGATGTGGTTGAGAAACTCTTGGAACGTGATCGGGGTTTGCGTCTTCTGGTTATATTCCTCCAGCGCGTCGATATGTTTTTGTAGGTCCGTGCGCTTGTCATCAGGCTTCATGGGCTTTTGGTCTTCTTTTTCTTCTTCGAAGACTTTGACGGCTGGGCTTGAGCGTTTTGATTATCGCTACCAATTCTTGGAGTCAGGCGCGGCTTCAGCATTCCCTCAACGATCTCGGATTCCAGCGGACTTTTCCACCTGATCGCCGGGCATGTGTTAAGATCTTTCAGCATTCTTTTCGTCTTAGCTGAAAGAGCGATGAGCTTCTTCTATAAAAGAGCACGATACCCCCGGTGTGTCCACCCTTTTAGGGGTGTGCTGTTGTGGCGGATTTACCTTCTAGTTTTCGGACAGTGCGAACTTGCCCTGCTGGTATTGGTCTTCAACCCAATTTTTGAAGACGTAGCAATCTTCGAGTGGATGGCCCAATACTCGATAGTAGGGGCAGTAATTGGGATCGTTGACATCATTCGGTTGTAGTAGGTGTCTCGGCTCCGGTAGAGTGATGAGCCCGTTGCGCACTGCTAGTTCGAAAAGTCTCCTTGTTTTATCCCGGGAAAACGAGTAAGGACATCTCAACTTCTTATCGAGCGATTGCTGCTTGTTGCTTTGGCGAACAACCGGTCTCGGGCCACTCGGTTGTTGTTGAGCGTTGGTGACGAAGGTTGCTTTCCCTTTCCCTTTCTCATTCCGAGGATCCGTCTTTGAGGAGGACGGTCTATAGCCCATCTGGTCCATTTGGGCCAGCTTGTCAATCAAGGCCTGGAAAGTAGTTGGCTTGAAGAACATCATGAATTAAGATATTGTCGCCTGTGGATCAAGAGTACCCACGAACATGCCTACCGCAGGAGCTTCCTCGATGCATTGTTCGCACTTCGACCATAGATTTCGCCATCGTATCGCATACTGGACCCATGTCTCGCTCGGCTTCACTTTGGCATTAATTAATGTTGTGATTGGGGTGCGTTCGCTAGCGCTCGCGAAACGTTGGGTGAACAGCAATTCCATCTCCATAAAAGTTTTGACGGAGTCGTTGGACAACTCTGAATACCACTCAAAAGCCGTTTCAGCCAAGCTGCTGATGAACTGACGAAGTAACAATTTGTCGTCACCTCCGGTATTGCCGCAGAGAGCCCTGAACCGAGAAACATGTTGATGGGGATTGCCTGTCCCCTTGTATACGTGAAACTTAGGAATCGTGTATCCTGGCAGATACTTGATCTGATCGTACCATTCTGGATATGGTCGCCCAGTTCTAACGACTTGGCCTGCTTCATTCGCTTGATGAGCTCCTATTTGTTGAGCTATATAATCATCGAGCATAGATTTGGAGATGGTCTCCTCCTTGGCTGCTGACAGAGCCGACAGAGGATCATCTTCAATTATTACTAGAGGGTCTTCGGCTGGAGGGTCCGGCTGGATCATCAAGCTCACCATATCTTGGAATAAAAGGGTCATTTGTTTTATGTTGGCCGCTTGTTCAGCAGACTCTTTGTCCTTCTTCTCAAGCATTCTCTGAAAGAATTCGGCATCCGTTTCCTGCTCATGATGTTGCTCCGAAGATGTCTCCGGGCCTGCTTTTGGTCCCGTGAGTACGGTCATGGCTGTTAGCATCTCTTGGAGCTTTTGTTGTTGTTGCTCCTGAGCCTTAGTCACTGATCGCGTAAGCGGTCGATGACCTGTTGAGATACGGCTATTCTCTTTTCCGGATGCCATATAGACGGTATGCACCACCATGCTCTAGACTTAGGGCGTTTAGGTTCAGTGCCCTTGACATTTGTCGCAGACACGGGGATCTTCTCCTGCCTTCTCTTTTTGTGGGCTGATGACATTGAGGGGGTCGTTGCAGTGGGCACCCAAGTAGACGACACCTTTTGTGGTACAACAGGGTGGTCCTTCTCTTGCCGAACTTTCATCTTCTTCGGTTGGCGAGAGTAGTCTTGGTTGATCACCGAATCTTGGACCCTTTGCCATATTTTATGAATTTTAGAGGACAGCCGCTGAGGGGGCTGCTTTGGCTTCGCCTATGTAGCATTCTCAACAGGTGGAGGAGATCTCTTCAGCACGGCCGTCGGAGAGTTCTTGCGCACCCTCCTGAGTGGTTCAAATCCATTCCCAGTTGGAACAGCAGCAGCAATTTCTATCGTTGAAGCTGGCGGTGTCAGTCCAGTAGGGGAACTGCCCCCAGCTTTCCTTACTCGGCGCCAGTGGCGACGTCGAGCATGTCGTGCGGTCGGGATTACCTCCGCTGTTGGATGAGCTTCTTCATGCCCCCTGCTTTGAGGAGAAGCTGTTATTGGTGCTAGCCTGTCGAAGACTGACGTCCGTTGAGAGGGGATAGTCAGTCTTGCGAAGGCTGACTTTCGAACAGGGGAAGCAGCCTTCGTGACTTCGCGTGGAGTAGGAGCTGAAACGGCCAGTCTTGTGAGGATCGACCTTTCAGCAGGAGAAGCCGCCTTGACAATTTCAGGAGCAGGAATGGCTATCTGCTTCAGGATGGCCACTTCAGGTATCACGGGCTTTTTCATGGGCCCACTTGAGCTTTGGCCCAGTCTGTTGAAAATTGAGGCACTGGATTTGGGCGACTCGTTGAGAGGGGCCGTGGTAGTTGTAAGCCGATCAAAAACCGACTTCTTCGGAGCTTCTTGCAACGGTAATGGGGCGTTGAAGCTCATTGGTGGGAGCATGGTCCCAAAAAATAGCCCTGTGGTGGCTTGTGTCACCTGGTCCACTGGCATCGTAAAAAGGGAGGCCGCTTAAGGCCCGTAGGTCACTCCTCCGGCGAGGACGGAGTGGGAGTTGTTGCAATTAGTGCAATTTGAAGCCATTGATCTTCTGTTTTTCTGCACGGAGCAAGATACCAAATCTTAGTACTTCACATCCAAAGGCAACCATGTCAAACCGCGACTTGTTTACGAAGAACGGCATATGAAGTGTGGAGTGGAAAGAGGAAAAGGTCCCACCGGGCTTGCCAGAATCTGTTCTCCACCGAAAGACGCGACCGGGACGTTGGGACATCAGGCCTGAATTTCGAGGGTAGATGCTATTTGGTTTTATCCGTCCACCTCTCCGAAGATGCCAAGTTGATTTATGGCACCATGTATCGAAGGTTTAGACGGGTGTGGCCGTTATAGCAGACTTCGTCAGATTCCCCCTCGTTAAGGGGTTTTTGATTGTGGGGACGCTCTTCCCTGTAGGCGAAAGCCCCTGCAATTAATTATGCTACCGCATCGCGGTAACCACTTTCTCTTTCTCCAGATGGTCACTTCATGTCGTGTGTGTTTGTTTTGTTTTTGGTTGCCCGTGGATTGTATACGGAGACTAATTTATGTTGTCGCCCATAGGGCATGGATTAGTCCAAATCCCTATCTTCTTAGATTTGGGTTTGGGGTTGGGTTTAAGGATACGTTAGTCTCATTTGAGACTAAGATCAACTTAAACGTTTGTTAAGGATACGTTAGTTTAATTTTAGACTAAGATCAACTTAACGGGATCGTTTAGATCCAACAAAAGAGCATTTGGGCTCTATTGTTTTAGTTTAGGGACCCCACAGTCCCAGGTTAAGGATATCATAGTCCATGGGTTTAAGGACCCCACTGTCCGAGGTTAAGGACATCATAGTCCATGGGTTTAAGGACCCCACAGTCCGTGGAATGTCTGGTTGTCGGGACCCGTCACCTCTCTGAAGACGTTGAAGGATTACAACGACAAATATCAGAGGAGTGAAGAGATGTACCCTTGAACCAAAGTTGGTTGGGAGATCTGTAGTCCAATTTGGGTAAGATCAAAATATTTATGAGCATATGGGCTCAATTAATCTGAGGTAGGGTTCTATGGCCACTTTGGGCTCGGCCCATTTAGTTAAAATGTTAAACATTTAACAATGCTGAGCATTGATTTGGGCTCTGACAATGTTTTTGTCTTTTATTGAATGCTGAGCACTCATCACGGCTTTGGGCTTTATTTATAGAACAATTTATGTTCTTTTAGCGCACACGTGAGGAGCGCATGGCGTGCTTGGCGTTTTGTGCCAGTCAAAGAGCACAGAGCACTTCTGCTGGGTAGCGCACACGTGAGGAGCACATGGCTCGCTTGGCGCTTTTGCGCCAGTCAAAGAGCGCAGAGCACTTTTGCTGGGTAGTGTACACGTGAGGAGCACGTGGTGCGCTTGGCGCTGAGTGCCAGTTAATGAGCGCAAAGCATTTCTTGTGATGTAGTGCATACGTAAGGAGCACGTGGCGTGCTTGGCGCTGAGCGCCAGTCCAAAGAGCGTAGTAGTGCACACGTGAGGAGCACGTGACGCGCTTGGCGTTGAGCGCCAGTTCAAAGAGTGCAATGCGCTTCTGTTCAAGTTTGGAGCGCTAAGGCTCTTTTTAGGCAGTTTTGCGCTCTGAGAATTAATTCTCTCTATAAGAGACTTTGTTTCATGGATTTAAGAACAAAGTTCTTATTTTTTATTGGAGATGTTTCAATCTCTTATGTTTCTGGTGAAAGGCTCTGCCTTTATGGATATATGATCCTAAGAGAGTTGAATTATTCTCCCCCTTTTTATTATGAGATATTATGATCTCTGAAAGACAATTTGTCTTGTAGATTTATGATCTGAAGAAGATTAAGTGCTTCCCCTTATTTTTATGATGAGATACTTTAATCTCTGTTGTGAAAGACCTTGGTCTTATAGATTTATGATCTTAGAAAAAGAAGTAAATTCTTCTTTTTATATGAGACGATTTCGTCTTTCTGTTCTTTTTACCTTGAAGAAAATCTTGTTCTTCTGAGAGCTTGCTCTTTGTCTTTGAAATTTTTCAAAGTTTATGGGGGGGGGGAGGTTCCTCTATTTTTTTCTCTGTCTCTTTTTTGTTTCTTTTCTTTTTTTGAAAAGAAAGATCATTGGTCATTGGGACCCACCACCTCTCCAACGACACTGAGAGATTACAGCGCCATATATCGAAGGTGTGGAGAGATGTACCCATTGAACTATATCCCACTCATCAGGGAGGAAGAACAGGCTGGAGCTTAAGCTTCTCGCTGTTGAAAAAGGCTTCTTTGCGTTCGCGCACGTGCGTCGCACGTGTTGGGCGCACATGTTTGCACATAGCGCACATGGAGCTTGTCCTTTTCTAAGAGGTATCCCCTCTTATTTATATGGGAGTGGTAGAGAAGGGATCTCTCTTTTTTCCGATGTGGGACAAAAAATGCATCCCCCATGTAGTAGAGCATTACTTTAGATTACACGTGCGTAACACATTTACTTATAACTTTTGATCCCGGATGAATTATGAGGCTTATAATATATTAAATCGAAGGGTTCTTTTGCGCAGAAAGTTTTGGCGGGAACACTTCCCCTATCAGAAAGTCGGCCTTTGACAGATTGGCCGTTCCCTCTCAACGGACGTCAGTCTTCGACAGGATGGCACCAGCAATAGCCCCTCATCAAATCCGGGGGCATGACGGAGCCGCTTCCACAACTTAGGTGGTCCCGTCTGCAAGACACGCTCGGCGTCTCTACTGACGCTGAGTGAGAAAATCTGGGGGCAACTCCACCTCTGGATTCACTTCGCCGGCTCCAATGGTGGAAGTTGACGTTGCTGTTCCAACCGGGAATTGCTTTGATCTGCTTAGGAGGGTGCGAAAGAACTCTCCAACCGTGGTGCTTAAGAAATCTCCCCTGTCTGCAGAAGCCATAATGCAGACAAAACCGGAGTAGTCCTACCAACGGCTCTCCTCCCAAATTCACAAGGTCTGGCTGAAAGTCCAAGACTCTATAATCGACAAAGACTAATCTCGTCGACTGAAGAAAATGAAGGTTCGGCAAGAGAAAGACCATCCCTCCATCATACAGTGAGGGGTGTCTTCCACACGGGTGCCTATTACAATGGCTCCTTCAACTTCGACCTCCCACAAAAGGACGAGGCCGGAGAAAATCCCACTGCCTGCGACAAATTCCAAAGGCGGTGGACCCAAATGCCCCAAGTCTGGGGGCATGATCATACACATGGTTTACATGGATTCCGGGAAAGAGGAAAGCCGTGCTTTCTTGGGTCGTCAGCCACAAACTCGGTCGTTGACAAAAGCTCAGGAGCAACAACAAAAGCTCCAGGAGATGTTGACGAAAATGGCAGCACTCACAGGACAGAAAGAAAGTCCGGATCAGCGAGCGAACAGCGCCAAGAGCAGGAGACCGATACAGAGTTCCTGCGAAGGGTGCTTGAAAGGAAGGATAAGGAGGCCATGGAACAAGCTATTAACATAAAGCAGATGGCGCTTCTGTTTCAGGACATGGTTGGAATGATGATCCAGCCAGAACCTCCAGCCGAAGATCCACCGATAATCATCGAGGAAGGCAGAGGGGAAACATCGAACCCTCTTCCGGCTCTATCAGTGGCCAGGGAGGAAACAATCTCCAAAGCTGCCCTTGACGATTACATAGCTTAATAAATACGAGCTCATCAAGCCAACGAAGCGGCTGGCCAAGTCGTCAGAACCGGACGACCGTACCCAGGATGGTACGATCAAATCAAATACCCGCCGGGATATACGATCCCCAAGTTCTATGTGTATAAAGGGACATGCAATCCTCATCAGCACGTTGCTCAGTTCAGAGCTTTGTGCGGCAATACTGGAGGCGACGACAAATTGCTGCTTCGCCAGTTCGTTGGTAGCCTGTCGGAAATAGCATTCGAATGGTACTCGGAGCTCCTAAACGACTCCGTCAAAACATTCACAGAAATGGAATTGCTGTTCACACAGCGGTTCGCAAGCACAAGCGAACGCACCCCGATCACAACATTGATCAATACCAGGGTGAAGTCAGGAGAGACCCGGGTCCAATACGCGATCCAGTGGCAGAACCTATGGTCAAAATACGAACAGTGCATCGAAGAATCTCCTGCCGTGGGCATGTTCATCGGGACCCTTGATCCTCAAGCGACTATGTCGCAGTGCATGATGTTCTTCAAGATGACCACCTTCCAGGCACTGATCGACAACCTGGCCCAAATGGACCAGATGGGCCACGGGCCTTCCTCCTAAAAAATGGACCCTTAAAATGTCAAGGGTAAAGGGAAAGCAACCTTCGTTGCCAACACTCAACAACAGCCGAGTGACCCGAAGCCAGTTACTCGCCAAAACAATATGCTTCCGCGTATATCCCTGGAAGAAAGGCTAGGTCGTGCTTACTCGTTTCCCCGTGATAAGACGAGGAGACTGTTCGAGCTGGCAGTGCGCAACAAACTCATCACTTTGCCGGACCCATGACGTCCATCGTAACGTAGCGATATCAACAACCCCAACTATTGCTCCTATCACAAGATGGTGAGCCACCCAATTGAGGATTGCTACGTCTTCAAAAACTGGGTCAAGGACCAGTACCAACAAGGGAAGTTTGCGCTATCAGAGAACTGAAGGGTCAACCCACCATAGAAGCACGCTCCGAAGAAGGTAGACATGCCGAGGGAATCATGCTTGCTCGTGGAAGAAGCTCCATAGGAAGTTTTCCTTTCAGCTAAAACCAAAAGAATGCTGAAAGATCTTTAGGTGTGTCCGGCGATCAGATGGAAAAGCCCGCTGGAGCTCGAGATCATTGAAGGGATGCTGAAACCGCGTTCCGCACCGAAAACAATTGACAAGGGGCAAAACCCCTAGGTTAAGCCTTCAAAGTCTTCGAAGAAAAAGAAAAGAACAAGAAGCCTGTGCAGCCTACTGAGTATAACGACAAGCGCACGGACCTGCAAAATATATCGACACACTGGAGGAGTACAACCAGAAGGCGTGGACCCCAGTCACTCTCGAAGAGTTTCTCAAGCATATCCTTGAGAATGGAGATAGTGATGATGATGAGGGAAATGACTCATCAGAAAAAACCCAGGACTATGTAGAAAGTTGCCATATGGTCTCCCATTCGTCGTCAAATGTCGAAGAAGCTCCCTCTGCGTCGGAAAGCAACGCAGAGGAATTGGGGGCAGGAGCGGTGCTAAAATCCCTGGAACTGTCAGAATACCCAATCGATAGGCTATTAAACGAAGCCTTTCGAAAAAGCAAAGCTGACCGAGAACGTGAAACAGCCATATACGAAAAGGCTAAGCGTCAGTGCCATGATGAAGAAGCTACGGCAAGGAGGAGTCGTAAAGTACTCTGACCAAACCAAAGCACACCTGCGGCAAACAAGAGCAGGATCAAGACAGAGAAACGGTTCGCCAAAGATCTGTCAGTAGGAATGAAGCTGCCGCCTCTCAAAGGAAACATGCCCGGGGTTATAAGCCTCAACGGAGAGGATTAACATCCGAACTACTGTTTATACCATCGGAGGGTCACTCACCCCACCAAAGAATGCAGTGCCTTCAAGAAGTGGTGGCAAGGATATGTTGCCCATCAACAGCACTTCAAGAGGATGAGACACGAAGATCGTCGGTAGCAAAGAAGTTCGACAGGTGCGCATGAGAAAACGACTGGAAACTGTCATATGGTTGATGACAGTCGGGAAAGCGAAAAACTCCAAGTTCTTACCTTCGGGAGCGATTCCAAGAAAGAAATGACCCTCGGCCCTCTCTTCAAGAACTCCACCTCCGAAAAAGAAGAGGAGGAGAAGAACTGCGAGAACATTTAGCTGCGTAATCGCACGCTGCCTGAGAAGAACCTCGGACCTACAAATAAAGGTTCGAGCAAAAGAGACAAAGGGAAAAAAGGTCCCTGAGGAAATCACTCTTGATGATGGAGTCATTAAAGAGCTCGCAGCCAATGACCCACCTAGGAAAAATAAGGTGGATTACAATGTCCTAGTACATCTGAGGAAGATACCGTCACAACTGGCATATTGGATGCTCTTCTCCTGTCCAAAGAAGCACGAGATTCTCTGATCAAGGCGTTACAAGAACCCGATCAGTTTCAAGCTTTCTTAGCTGAAGAATAGATGAAGGACGAGCTGGCAGAGGTTTACACAGCTGATATCACATTCAGCGATGAAGATCTTCTCCTTGGAACGTGTGACCGTAACCGCCTATTATACATCACTGGATACTGCCCCGACATCAAGATAGGCAAAATCCTTGTCGACAATGGGTTTTCTGTCAACCTTCTCAACGTGAAGGTGCTGAAAGAGATTTGCATGAACGTTCAGCACCTAACTCGAGATAAAATTACTATCTTCGGGTTCGATTCACAGTCATCAAGGACGCCCGGGTCCGTAATATTGACATTATGCTTCGGGCTGCTCGTCACTGACATCAAATTTCATGTCATTGACGCCAAGACTTGCTACAACGCTCTGCTCGGCAGGCCTTGGTTACACGAGTACAACGTCATCCCTTCTACACAACACCGATGTATGAAGTATTTCAAAGATGGCCTCGAGTACACCATTACGGGGGAGCTAAATCCATTCTCCATAAACGAAGTCCAAAAATATGAAGACGCAAAGTACTTCCTACCAGACTTCAAAGATATGGAAAGATTTCATAAACCGGAGGATAAATGGAAGTCCGTTGTCACCATCCCGATCTTTGAGAGTGACACCGAGGAAGATGAGGAAATAGTTTACTCGGGGCAACCCCAATGCAACAGGCCCCGATCATCTACTCCTATTTTGGTCTTTGCAGTCACTCTGAGGACGAGGCCAACGCCGTGTTCTCCACTCGCCCGTCAGCACAAACCGTTACAGGAGCTGATCAGAGTTTACAAATCACCATGGTTCCGTCACGGTATTACAAAGAACTTGATGTGCTTGATACATACAGCGTACAAGAGCTGCAGACTTTCTACGTCCCTCCCAGGCGAAGAGGTGAAAAGGCGATCCTCCTCTATCAATCTACGGAGACTAAAGTAGAGAAAGAAGTCTGGCATGATGCCGAGCTCGCACTTGACATGCTTCAACCAATCCGTCTGCCCAGATATTACGCAGAGGGATTGAAAAAGCTATTAAGATGCCAAGGCGTACCCTTCAAACAATTCGCTCGACAAGCCCAGTTCTACAACAAGATCTGAGACGTTCCCGGGACTCAGCGAAGAATGCCCGACGGGAAGATGGAAACAACCGGGCTCGGATACGTTCGGTCCAAGAAACGAGAGCGATTCCATGGTTACCGTGTCATAAATAGCTCTAGTGAAGGGGGGAATGTTTTTCCAGATAGCGCTGACGTTGAAAGGGAGCAAAATCCCGCTATAAGAACGTCAAATCTGTCATTCGAAGAGCAAGTTGACAAGTTAATAAGGGAAGCCGGTAAAAAGGTTCGAGATGATCACAACCACAAAATGGCTATTTATGAAAAGGCCAGGACGCAACGCCTCACTCAGCAGTCTGCAGAAAGAGAAGATTACGACGTCCTTCACCCTCAGCCCGCTGTATGTTCTAACAACAAGAGAAAAGCCCGAAACGGGGCCAAAAACGAGGTGAAGAATGAGAATGACGCTCTAAACAGTGAAGCGGATCTAAGAATCCACGCAATCGAGAAAAAGTCAGCTGGAATCCATCTTTTATGAAGAAGATGGGTCGAGAATACTCTTTCCCTCAAGACAAGACAAGGAAAATATTCAAGCTTTTCATGAAGCATCAAATGATGATGCTCCCGGAGCCTCAGTACCCTGAACAGATAAATGAGGTCCATCACCCGGATTATTGCTCCTATCATCGAGCAATAGGACACCCTCTTGAAGACTGCTTCACCTTTAAAGACCGGGTCGAAGACCAATATCAATAAGGCAGATTCGCTTTATTCGACAGCTGGAGGGTACCCCATCGCAAAAGCATGAGCCAAAGAGAACCTATATCGCGAAGGTAGGACAGGCTCAACACCAAGAATGGAAGCAAACTCGTGCTTGCCACAAGATAACACTCTCAAAGGAGGGAGGGCACGAGAATATGGATGACTTCTTTAAGTGCTTCGTAAATGAGGGCGAGGAGGGGCGATCTCAGAGTTTCCACCGGCACCAAAAGAGCTGGAAGATGGGATACATACCACGGCGGACAACCTAAGAAGAATTAACCTAGGGACGGAAAACGAGCCGAGGCCCACATTCGTCAGTGAGGTACTATCTAAAACGCAGGTAGCTATGTTAAAGGGCGTGCTCATGCAATATAAAGACTGCTTCGTATGGAGCTATTCTAAGATGCTAGGTCTAGATCCAGAAGTAGCAGTATATAGGTGTTTCCCCCAATCAGAGCAAAGCTCTGTTTTGAATTTCAAAATTCAAAAATTGAAGCAACGCTTCAGATTCGGCTCGCTGCGCACCACGTGTCAAAGGCAGACACGCCAGCACCAGGAGTGCTGCGCCCTAGGCAGTGCACCCAATCAGAGCAAAACTCTTTTTCAAAATTCAAAATTTAAAAAGCTGAAGCAACGCTTCAGATTCGGCGCTCTGCGCTGCACGCCACGTGTCTGACACAGGTGCGCTAGCGTGGGTGCGCTGCGGGGTGCGCTGCGTGCCACGTGTCTGACACAGGTGCACTAGCGTGGTTGCGCTGCGTTCTGCGCTCTGCGCTGCGCGCCACGTGTTAAACACAGATACGCTAGCGCAGTTGCGCTGCGCTCTGCGCCACGTGTCGAACGTAGGTACGCTAGCGCAAAGTGCGCCAGCGCTGGAATTAAAATTCCCCCACCGTCAGATCTAAAGATCTACTAATAATAAATTATTAATTAATCAGAACTAAAATTCTGTTATGGAAATATCTTTCCAATCTTATTAAAATAAGAAGATTATCTTCTGTAAAATAGAAGCTTTAGGATCAAAGATCCAACGGTGGGAAATATTCCCAAATCAATCATAGAAAGATCTCTCAAAACTGATTTAACAAATCAATTAGCCCTATATAAAGGCCCCTAGACTTCAAGTCTTAGAACACAAAAAAGGAGAGAGAAAAAACCCTCTGCAAAAGAAGAGCAAGCTCCTAGAAAAAAAAGAAGATTTTTCTTCATCTTCAAGGTAAAGAACTATGTTCTTGAAATAACAGAGATGAAACCATCTCGTAAAAAGAAGAACCATCTTCTAAAAGGATCATAGATCTGAAAAAAGACCAAGGTCTTTAATAAAAAGAAAAAGATCAAAAGATCTAATCATAAAAAAATAAAATAAGTATTTTTAGTTCATTTATAGATCTTTGATCTATAAAGGCAGAGCCCTTTTATAAAATACAAGAACTTTTGTTCTTAGATCTTGAGGCAAAGCCTCCTTTAAGAAGAACATAAAATTTGTTCTTTGATCTTGAAATCGATCAAATGCGCTTTGCGCCATTGAAAAGTGCCTTGCACTTATGAATTGCGCCTTTGCGCTTCTTGGATTAGCGCGCAGCACCAGAACACGCCACGTGTCAAACAAAGACACAACCTGCGCTTTGCGCTTTTAAAACAGAGCACTGCGCTCATGGGCTGGCGCTCAGCACCAAGCGCGCCACGTGTCACTCACTGGTGCGCCAACAGACTAGCGCAATACGCTCATAAATTAAAAGCGCAATGCGCTAATAAACTAGCGCTTAGCACTAAGCGCGACACGTGTTCTCTTCGTGTGCGCTACCCGACAGAAGCGCAATGCGCTCTTTGACTGGCGTAACGCGCCTGGCGCGCCACGTGGCGCACTGTTAGAACAAGCTTTGTTTCTGATGACTGCTATGCATTCAATATAAGACAAAAATGTCAGAGCCCAATGCCTAGCATTATTGAAAGGGCTGAGCCCAAATAAAGGCTTAATAGCCAGAACAAAAATAAAATGTTAAAACATTTTAATTGGACTTAGCCCAATTTTGGCCATAAGTCCTCAACTTATCTTGAACTGAGCACATTTGCTCACAAATATTCGACAGATCTTAGTCCCAAACTGGGCTACAGATCTTTCAAACAATTCACACCGGTGCGAGGGTACATCTCGTTACTCCTCTGATATCTGTCGTTGTAATCCTTCAACGTCGTCAGAGAGGTGACGGGTCCCAATAACCACACATTACTACGGACTGTGGGGTCCTTAAACTCATGGACTATGATGTCCTTAACCTCGACCGTGATGTCTTAAAACTAACAACGGACTGTGGGGTCCTTAAACCCACGGACTATGATGTCCTTAACCTCGACAGTGATGTCTTAAAAGTAATATCGGACTGTGGGGTCCTCAAACCCACGGACTATGATGTCCTTAACCTCGACCGTGATGTCTTAAAACTAACATCGGACTGTGGGGTCCTTAAACCCACGGACTATGATGTCCTTAACCTTGACCGCGATATCTTAAAACTAACAATAGACTGTAATGTCCTTAAACTAATTATCGACCGCAATGTCACTAAACTAAACAACAGAGCCCAATTGCTCTCTTGTCGGATCTAAACGATCCTGTTAAGTTGATCTTAGTCTAAAATTAGACTAACGTATCCTTAACAAACGTTTAAGTTGATCTTAGTCTCAAATGAGGCTAACGTATCCTTAAACCCAAATCTAAGAAAGATACGGATTTGGACTAGTCCACACCCTACGGGCGACAACATAACTTAGTCTCCGTATACAATTCACGGGCAACCACAAACAGAACAAACACCCACGACAAGAAGTGACCATCTGGAGAAGAAGAAAGTTGTTACCGCAATGCGGTAGCGTAATTAACTGCAGGGGCTTGCGCCTGCAGGGAAGAGCGTCCCCACAATCAAAAACCCCTTAGATGAGGGGGGATCTGACGAAGTTTGCTACATCGGCCGCATCCGTTTAAACCTTCAATACATGGTGCCATAAATCAACTTGGCATCTTCGGAGAGGTGGACGGATAGCACCAATTAGCATCTGCTCCGAATTTCAGGCAAGACGGACCTACGCTGTCGCGTCTCTGTGTTCGGAGGGGAACAGATTTTGGCATACCAGGTGGGACCTTTTCCTCTTTCCACTCCACACTTCGTGTGTCGTGTTCGCGAACCAATCGCAGTTTGTTGATGGTTGCCCTTGGGTTCGAGGTACTAAGATTTGGCGTTTTGCTTGGTGCAGAAAGCGAAGGATCAATGGCGTTCACTTGTGCAAAATGTTCCAGCTGCAACTGCAACGTACGCTCCGCCTCATCCAGAGGCATAGCCTACGTGCCTCAAGCGGCTTCGCTGTTTACAATGCCGGTGGACCAGGTGACTCAGGCCACCACCGGGTTGTTTTTCGGGACTATGCTCCCTCCAACGAGCTTCACCGTTCCTGTGCCAACGCCAGAAGCTCCCAAGAAGTCGGTCTTTGATCGGCTTACAATTACTGCGGCCCCTTTCAACGGGTCGCCCAGCTCCAGTACCTCGGTCTTCTCCAGATTGGGCCGAAATTCCTGTGGGCCCACAATGAAGCCTGCAATCCCAGAGAAGGTTATTCCGAAAAGAGTAACCAACCTTGCTCTTGAAGTCGTCAAGGCAGCTTCTCCTGCCAAGGGGTCGGTCTTTACAAGACTGACTGTCCCAACTCCCACTCCCGCTCCTGCTACTCAAAGGACATCATTCTTTAACAGGCTGACACCAGCAACAGCCCCTCACCTGAACAGGGGGCAAGACGAAGCCATCCCCGTCACCGAGCCAACTCCATCAGCTCGACGTGCTCGACGTCGTTACTGGCGCCGGGTAAGGAAGACCGGGGGCAACTCCCCCTCTGGGCTAACTCCACCAGCCCCAACGGTGGAAATTAATGCTACTGTTCCAACCGGGAACAGCTTCGAGCTGCTGAATAAGGTGCGTAGGAATTCTCCTACCGCCGTACTGAAAAAATCTCCTCCTCCGGTGGAGAATGTTGCGGAAGCAAAGTCAGAACAGTCCCTTCAGCGGCTGTCCTCTAAAATCTATAAGGTCTGGCGACAAGTCCGCGAGTCGATGGTGGATCAAGACTATCCTCGCCGACAGAAGAAGCCGAAGGTTCAACAAGAAGAAAGCCGTTCTGTTAAGCCACAAAAGGCGGTGGCTACTTGGGTGCCTACTGCGACGGCCCCCTCAACTTCGACCGCTCATAAGAAGAAGAGGCCGGAGAAGATCCCCATGCCTGCGACAAGTGTCAAAGGCACTGAGCCCAAATTCCCTAAATCTGGGGGCATAACGGTCCATACTATTTACATGGCATCCGGGAAGGAGGATAGCCGCACTTCTACGGGCCACCGACCACTCACCCAATCCATCACAAGAGCTCAGGAACAGCAACAGCAGAAGCTTCAAGAGATGCTGACTGCCATAGCCGCACTCACCGGGCCTAAAGAAAGCCCGGAGGCGTCATCGTAGCAGCGTTATGAACAAGAAACCAATGCTGACTTCCTTCACAGAATCCTCGAAAAGAAGGACAAAGAAGCCGCGGAGCAAGCGGCTAACATAAAGCGAATGACACTTCTCTTCCAAGACATGGTCGGGATGATGATACAGCCGGATCCTCCAGCCGAAGACCTTCCGATCATTATTGAAGATGACAGAGGAGAAATATCGAATCCTCTGCCGGCTCTGTCAACAGCCAAAGAGGAAACAATCTCCAAAAGCTGCCCTGGATGACTATATTGCTCATCAAATAAGAGTTCACCAGGCAAATGAGGCGGCTGGCCAAGTCGTGAAAACTGGGCGACCATACCCAGGCTGGTATGATCAGATAAAGTACCCGCCGGGCTACACGATCCCCAAATTCCACGTATATAAGGGGACAGGCAATCCCCACCAGCACGTCGCCCAGTTCAGAGCTCTGTGCAGCAACACCGGGGGTGATGATAAGATTTTGCTTCGTCAATTCGTCGGCAGCTTGTCGGAAACGGCGTTTGAGTGGTACTCTGAACTTCCAAACGACTCCGTCAAAACTTTCGCAGAGATGGAGTTGTTATTCACCCAGCGATTCGCGAGTGCTAGTGAACGCACTCCAATAACGGCATTGATCAATGCAAGGGTGAAGCCGGGCGAAACTTGGGTTCAATACGCAATCCGATTGCGGAATCTGTGATTGAAGTGCGAGCAGTGCATCGAAGAAGCACCAGCATGGGCATGTTCGTGGGCACATTAGACCCTCATGCAACTATTTCACAATTTATGATGTTCTTCAAACCGACCACATTCCAGGCTTTAATCGACAAGCTTGCGCAGATGGATCAGATGGGTCACAGACCGTCTCCTCCGAAACCGGAGCCGCGGAACGAGAAGGATAAAGGGAAGGCGACCTTCGTTGCGAATACCCAACAGCAGCCCAGTGCTCCAAGACTAACGGATCAATTGGAGGAGAGACGGCGCTATTACAATGAGAAAATGAAGCGCTCTTACTCATTCCCGCGGGATAAAACGAAGAGGCTGTTCGAGCTGGCAATGCGCAACATGCTTATCAATTTGCCGAATCCAAGGCGACCACCGCAACCCAGCGAAGTGAATAATCCCAATTATTGCCCTTACCACCAAACGATAAGCCATCCGATCAAAGATTGCTTCGTCTTTAAGGGATGGATCGAGCTACAAGGTAAGTTTGCGCGGTCTGAGAAGTGGAAAGTAAACCCACCACAACCGACCACTCCTAAGAAGACGGACACACCGGGGGCAACATGCACTTTTGTTGAAGAGGCTCCGTGGGAGGTCGTGCTTTCAGCCAAAACCAAAAGGATGCTGAATGATCTCCAGATATGCCCAGCAATCAGGTGAGAGAATCCGCTGGAACCCCAGATCATCGAAGGGATGCTGAAGCCGCGCCCAACTCCAAAGATTGGTGGTGATAGCCAGAGTGTTCACACCCAGCCGTCAAAATCTTCGAAAAAGAAGAAGAAATCCAAGAAGCCCGTGAAGCCTGGCGACAAGCGTATGGACTTACAGAAGCAGATTGACGCGCTGGAAGTGTATAACCAGAAGGCACGGACTCCAATCACGCTCCAAGAGTTCCCCAGCCACGTCCTTAAGGAAGAAGATGATGGAGAAGGCTCGTCGGATGGATGTAAGGATTACGTAGCAAGCTGCCATGTGATCTCTCATTCATCGATAGACAATGAAGAAGCTCCCTGCACAGAGAGACTGGAGGCAGGTCCCGAGCCGGAACTTCTATGGCCGTCAGACGAAATGATCGGCGCCTTCCTGAATGAGATTCATCTGAAAAGTAAAGCCAATCGGGAGCGTGAGATGGCCATATTTGAAAGAGCCAAATGCCGACGATTGGACGAAAGAGTCGAGGCACTCCCGCCGAATCAAGGAACATCCATCGCGGATAAAAACAAGTTCAAGACGAGGAAAAGGTTTGCTAAAGCTGTAAGTCGATGTGCAACACCCCACGACTTGCGGGGAGGCGGAAATATGAAAAACGATCTTGTTCTTTGCTTAAACATCGACTAACCGCATGAATCGAAGCTAAACGATAACTAACATCAAACATAGAAGTTCTAAACTACCATGTGAAGTGATTATACCTCAAGAACCGTGTCCTTCGGGTCTTCATCGCTGTCCTCCACTCCTCGTAGGCTCCTTGGAACATCGGCAACTCAACGACCTCCTCGAATCAAAGACGATCCACCCGAAAGTTCCTACGCCAAGCTTAATCTCAAACTTGAGATAACTAGCTTGCTCAAATCGCTAATCTGAGCTAACTAGGTGATATAGAGTAAGGTTATGGATGTATTAGTTTAGCTAACCCTTGTACTCAACACATGAGAGGGGAGGATTAGGATTTGAAGAGAGAGAGCTTGAGGAGAGAGAAGATGAACATGATCATCAAATGAGAAAATGAGCTATCATAATATATATCAAGCATTATTGTTTTTCAAGAAAAGAAAAGAAAAAGATTTACAACCATGCTTGATAAATATCTTATGGTGATTCATCTCCATGAGTCATTAAGCAATTATGAAGCATTAATGATATGGATGAATCATCCATATGACTCACTAATCTCATTCAATGTATATGCCACCTAAACCTCCTTAGTCACCATCTTCTAGAAGCTTCTCGCGCAATTACGAGAATGCCCCTCCTATCCGTGAAAACACGGAAAAACTTTAGACTGTATAAATCCAATAACCCGATACTAGAATCTGGCATAAACCAAAGCCGGCTAGTAAAAACTGTTCGAAAAGTCGTACGTGCGTAAACACACGTACGCATCCGAACCCTTGTCGTAAAACCATACGACCTCTATATCGTTTCGCCTGGAGCAGGGAAACTCTCTGTGTGGGACTCTAAAGACTCGACACTACGCTGGCAGTGGGTTTAACCACAGATCGCAAGCGGCACTAGCTGTACGTAACGGTCACTAGGTAGATGTCGATAAGAAGGCCGATGAGGAAAACCATCCGAACTCCTACTGAGCCTGATGTGACAATCTTCGTACAGTCCGGTCTGTTCGTCTAAGACTATCGCATATCAAGCCTAGGGGGCGGCAAGCGTCAGTCCCTTAATAGCTGTATAAGTCGTGTCGGAGCGAAACCCATTACACCCTGAGAAGCTACTGGAACCTATCAGTATATCTCGCTTGCCCTGGCCAGGGACTTTGCGTAATGGCTCTCTGACGCAGTGCGATATCAACTCCCAATACCGGGAGAGACGAATCCTATCTAACCGCCACTGCCTCTAAGTGCTCGAGACTGCACCCAACTGCTACCTGTTTGCACGACTCCTTTGAGCCGTGGTAGGGTAGCAATCTAAGAACAGTGGGACACACTCGAGGCAAAGTAGCAGTGTCAAGTCTGCGGACTATGCTGTACTCATGTCACCTGGGAACTGGTAACTGACGATGGGTATAATACCAACCAATCAGTTCCCCGGCGAGTCCTGTCCGGTGTACCCGTAACCTAACGGGCACCTGCATACTATCTCCAGTACGACGTACTAATGGCTGTGGGACAGACCATTTCCCCAACTGGGATGAGAAGCGTACACACTTAGTCTACTCCGGAATATCGATGCCCTATCTCGATAATCTAACGACCAGGGACCTGTATAGGATGTTGCTTACAGACTACCCAGCCCCCACTAGTGTGACTGCCATCACGACGCTGGTAATCAAGCAAAGATCCTATGGGCTCTACTAATATGTATAAGTGATACGTTACAAGAAACATATGCACATATTAAAGTAGACACAAACCAAGTAGCATACTACCATTTTTAGCAAGACTGTATATATATAACTGTGAATATCCCAAGCTTCCATTAAGTAATATACAATCTAGTATGATACAATAATGGCCCCTAGGGCATATACACTAACAATCTCCCACTTGCACTAGGGCCATGAGCTGGCATATCGTAGACCTATCATCTCGAATAGCTTCTCGAACTGCGTCTGAGGAAGGGCCTTTGTGAATGGATCAGCAATGTTATTCTCCGTCTCTACTCTCTTCACCTCGATCTCCCGGCGATCTACGATCTCCCTGATCAGGTGATACCGCCTTAAGATGTGTCTGGACTTCTGATGGGACCTGGGTTCCTTCGCTAAAGCTATAGCGCCGTTGTTGTCACAATACAGAGGTATTGGACCAACACTGGTAGGAACCACCTGAAGTTCTGTGAGGAACTTCTTCATCCAGACTGCTTCTTTTACGGCATCGCAAGCAGCTATGTACTCTGCTTCCATCGTTGAGTCAGCAACGGTCTCCTGTTTGGAACTTTTCCAACAGACCTCCCCTCCATTGAGGGTAAAGACATAACCCGACATGGACTTGGAGTCATCTTTGTCACTCTGGAAGCCGGAGTCGGCAAAGGCCTCCATCTGAAGGTCTTTTCCGCCATACACCAAGAACATCTCCTTAGTCCTTCTCAGGTACTTGAGAATGTTTTTTACTGCTATCCAGTGCTTCTCCCCTGGGTTTTCCTGATACCGGCTTACAACGCTCAATGAGTATGCTACATCTGGTCTGGTACATAACATCGCATACATTATAGAGCCTGCCGCAGAAGCGTAGGGTATAATCGACATGCGATCCCTTTCCAAATCAGTCTTGGGAGACATCTCTTTGGAGAGGGTGATTCCGTGACAAGCCGGCAGGTTACCGCGCTTAGAATCATCCATACTGAATCTCTTCACTATGGTGTCTATGTACCTGGACAGCGAAAATCCTAATATTCTCTTTGATCTATCACGATAGATACGGATTCCCAGAATGTAGGTGGCATCACCCAAGTCTTTCATGGAGAATTTATGCGACAAGAATCTTTTGACTGACTGTAACATAGGAATATCATTTCCTATTAGGAGAATGTCATCCACGTACAAGACGAGGAATACTACAGCTCTCCCTACAATCTTACTGTATATGCATGGTTCATCTGGATTTTTGATAAAGTCAAATTCTTTGACAGCATCATCAAAACAGATGTTCCAACTCCGTGATGCCTGCTTTAGTCCATAAATGGACTTAAGCAACTTGCATACTTTACCGCTGCTCCCACTCTGAATGAATCCTTCTGGCTGATCCATATAGACGCTTTCTTCCAAATTTCCATTTAGAAAGGCCGTCTTTACGTCCATCTGCCAGATTTCATAATCGTGGAAGGCAGCAATAGCAAGAAGGACCCGAATAGATTTAAGCATAGCCACTGGAGAAAAGGTTTCGTCATAATCCAAACCAGGTCTTTGACGGAAACCCTTTGCAATAAGTCTAGCCTTATAGGTTTCAACCTGTCTATCTACACTAATCTTCTTTTTGAAGATCCATTTGCATCCTATGGGTTTTACCCCATCTGGAGCAATGTCCAAAGTCCATACTTTGTTGGTGTACATGGACTCTATTTCGGTCCGCATTGCATCTAGCCATTTAACCGAGTCACCGCTCTGAATGGCTTGCTGGAAGCTAGTAGGCTCATCATAATCAATAGTGCAATCCTCTCTATCCCCGTCTATGAGAAAACCGTAGTATCTCTCGGGCGGATGAGATTGCCTACTACTCCTGCGGAGTGGCGTCGGGATGTCCTGTTCACCTGAACCTTCTTGTTCTACCAAGGTTTCAGTAATAGCTTGTGGATCTGGAATTTCTTCCAGTTCTATTGCGCTCCCACTCTTCTGATTTTCTAAAAATTCAGTTTCTAAGAAGCAGGCATGACGAGAAACAAAAACCTTTTGTTGCTCTGCGTAATAGAAATAATATCCCTTTGAGTTCTTTGGATATCCTACAAACTTACACTTTACTGAGCGTGCCTCGAGCTTGTCCGCATGCTGCTTTTTTACAAAAGCTGGACATCCCCATGTCTTAAAATGTTTTAGACAGGGTTTCTTCCCACTCCACATCTGATATGGTGTGGTAGGCACAGTTTTGGTGGAACCTGGTTCAAAAGATATGCAGCTGATTCTAGTGCATATCCCTAGAATGATCGTGGTAACTCAGCTTTACTCATCATGGAACGAACCATATCTAATAGGGTTCGATTCCTCCTTTCCGATACACCGTTATGTTGTGGTGTGTATGGAGGAGTAAGCTGAGAGAGAATTCCATTCTCTTTTAAGTAACCCAGGAACTCGGCACTTAAGTATTCACCACCTCGATCAGATCTCAGTGTCTTTATACTCTTGCCTGTTTGTTTTTCCATTTCATTCTTGTATTCTTGGAATTTCTCAAAAGCCTCGGATTTATGCTTCATTAAGAAGACATATCCATACCTAGAGAAATCATCCGTAAAAGTAATGAAGTAGGAATAACCACCTCGCGCATGTGTAGACATTGGACCGCACACGTCACTGTGTACGAGTCCTAAGAGCTCGCTCGCTCTTACTCCGTGTCCAGTAAACGGAGTCTTTGTCATCTTTCCCATGAGACAAGATTCACAAGTAGCATAAGATTGATATTCGAACGGATTCAAATATCCTTCTCTATGTAACTTAGTCAACCTCCTCTCATTGATGTGACCTAGTCTACAATGCCATAAGAAAGCCTGATTTAATTCCGGAGATTTTCTTTTAAGTGTGTTCTGGACACTGAAAATCTGAGCTTGATTTAATACGTATATTCCGTTTTCTAATGTACCTGACCCAATCAAATCTTGATTTAGGTGGATGTGAACCACATCTCTTGTAAAAGCAAAATCATATCCTTCCTTAGAAAGTAAGGGTACAGATATGATATTACAAGTCGTACCTGGTACATAAAAACAGTTACGCAGAATCAATATCTGCCCAGTTGTCATTCCAAGATGATATTCCCCTGTGGATTCAGTGTCCATGCTCATTCCGTTAGCAACTGTGAGGGTCATATCACCTATCCCGATAACCCCACGATTTCTCAGAGCCTGTAATGAATTACAGATGTGAGTTTCTGATCCGGTATCCAATACCCAGGAAGTAGGGTTAACTGACATACAGTTCTCTATCATAAACACACCCGAAGTCGAAGCCACAACATGCTTCGTATCCTGGCTACTGGCTTTTAAAGCCCTGCAATCATTCTGCCAATGCCCAATTCCATAATAATAGAAACGTCCCTCCTTTACTATATCCAGTCCCGAAACTTTTGCCTTTCTCTTTCCTTCAACTTCCCTGGTTTCCTTCAGGGTAGAAGGCAGAGACTGTAGAATCAAGTCAGTGTTTGACTCGTTTCCTAACGCGGTCTCCAGGTCCTGGAGCTCATCAATACAGCTAGTCATTGTAAGGACGTTGTCCCTTACAGATGACCCGTCAGCTAACCTCGCTTGAATTAATTCGTTCGAGGTTTCATATCTAGTGATATGAGATTGCTCTCCATATAAATTTTTATTATTATGGAGAAAGATGGAAACTAAGTCCATCTTCTCGTGCTGCTTTTGGTATACACCATCAACTGAAGCTAACACGAAGCACTTAGCTTTCGCTTTATCTTTTTCCCTTGTCTGACGGATATCCATATCCGTGACAGTGGAAACTGGACCTGAGACTGCGGGATCTGAAGTAGTAATAGGGTGGTCCAGCTTGTCATAGCCAATGGACATCTGGACCGACCTTTGCCAATCAAATAAGTCAGATTCAGTCAATTTGTTATCTAGATGTAACCTATGTATGGTCACAAGGTCGCTGCAATTAAGAGAGAGAAGAAAACATTTTAGCATGATGCTGTTGCAAGTTTAGATTGGTTTTAAGTTTATCTAAACAGGATGGCTCCCACTGTTTCTCGAATCCTTCCTCAAACCATAAAAGAAGAATTAGCCAGGACAATTCTTACCGTACAATACTTGCTTAACCGTTCAGCCAGGCTAGTGTCGATACTTCGAGGGAGGTTTTCTAACGCTTTCGTGAAGTTCCTTAATTAAATAACCTCTTTTCTCTGGGGGCGTAACCCCGCTGACACCTTTCTTGGCACCTACTTGGTTTATAGCATTGATCGTTAAGTGACGAATCTCCTGATAAGTAGCATGTACTCATAGTAGGATCGGGATCCAAAATATCATCGTATGGTAATGTTGAAGGAATCCTACCAACATTCATCAAACTCCAAAATGGTATGCATCTCTCTGCAAATTTCAGTTTCTTTAGAAATTCCCGATGTGGATTTTTGCCCCATGCTCTTATGACCTTGACTAAGGGCCAACAAATCATAAGTCACATGTCAAGTTCTGCCCGTCATTGTCCAGGTTAATTTGAACCCACCCGTACATACTCTTGACTAAGGGCCAACAAAGTAATACGACTGTCCCAAACCAACGCATCTATCTATGCACCAAATGAATACCCCAGCAGCTACCAAACACTATGCCTTGACTAAGGGCCAACAAACATAGCTTGAATACTTCTGACCATCCATAAGAAATGACGGAGGGTTACGAATGGTTTTGGCAAAACCGTGAACGTAGTGAACTTGATATAATCGAAGGAACCTGATACTTTTTAAAAGGAGTCGTTAAAGCTCCGCAATTAAAAATCTGACCCTTTTAAAAAAACTGAGTGGTTTCTTTTAAATTTGTTCCAACGATTAAACTTTGGTTTATTTTCTTTGCATTATAATAATGTGTCCCATCATTAACCTATCATTGTAGAAAATAATGAAAATACAACGTCCTCTTATGCCATCCGCATTCGCCACGGGGTCCCGTCATCACCCGTTAGGTTACTTAACTAACGACAGAGCGGGGCTGGGCTAGCGCGGGTGTAAAACATAAATGACGTCTAAATAGCTATCATATATAGATATTGTACATTCGTCAGACGCAATAATAAGCATTCTAGATCACAGATGAACTTTATTGGATTTATTAGCAATCCGCATTTGCTTTGAGCCTGCAATAAAAGACGGATTACACAGTTGTGATGAATAGCCATTACCCCACCCAAGACCCCTACGGGTACGGCAAACTACCCGCCAAGTACCAGAAGTGAAGCGGTCTGCCTCAACACTTCAAAATATCCGGTAGTTTGTGCACCCCACCTTGGGTCTATCCTAGGAGAAAAAACAGTAAAAAGAAATAATACAACGGTGGCTACAACCGCAACCTGGATGTGCCCCGCAAAATAATATTACAACAAATTACATTTACATCAAATGAATTAAATAATAACCCATCACATAACCCCGGCTAAACATCACAACAGTCCAACACAGTTCATATACACAAACAGATAAAATCCATTACAGAAATGTGCAACCCCCTGCCAACCGACATACTAGCAGTTAGGGGAGGTTTACGAACACATTATACAAACACAGATATAATCCAACAAGCAAATACCGTATAATTTTGATCGATTAAACACATTTAATTTTGCTCCATTACTTCTCTGTAAATCTGAAACCTGAGCAAAAATAAAAAATTCCAGAAAATACCAAATATCACAGAGAACTAACACAGGAAAATTGGGTTCATGAATCGGCAACTCGGCGGCGGAAGCGCGGCGGATCGGTGGGATCCCCCGCGGTTCCGCGGCGCTTTAGCCGATTCATAGGCCCAATTTTCTTGGGTGTTCTAATACTATCATTTTGGGCTTTCTGAACCTGCCTGAAAAATTTTTGGACTTCATTTAAAAATCGACAGAAACCATGATATCGGGGTTTTCCGGTTTTGGTTTTTTCCGTTCGAAATTCATACAATTTTGCAAGTGAGTTATTTATTGTTTAGCGAGGCTCTGATACCACTGTAAGTCGATGTGCAACACCCCACGACTTGCGGGGATGCGGAAATATGAAAAACGATCTTGTTCTTTGCTTAAACATCGACTAGCCGCATGAATCGAAGCTAAACGATAACTAACATCAAACATAGAAGTTCTAAACTACTATGTGAAATGATTATACCTCAAGAACCGTGTCCTTCGGGTCTTCATCACTGTCCTCCACTCCTCGTAGGCTCCTTGGAACATCGGCAACTCAACGACCTCCTCGAATCAAAGACGATCCACCCGAAAGTTCCTACGCCAAGCTTAATCTCAAACTTGAGATAACTAGCTTGCTCAAATCGCTAATCTGAGCTAACTAGGTGATATAGAGTAAGGTTATGGATGTATTAGTTTAGCTAACCCTTGTACTCAACACATGAGAGGGGAGGATTAGGATTTGAAGAGAGAGAGCTTGAGGAGAGAGAAGATGAACATGATCATCAAATGAGAAAATGAGCTATCATAATATATATCAAGCATTATTGTTTTTCAAGAAAAGAAAAGAAAAAGATTTACAACCATGCTTGATAAATATCTTATGGTGATTCATCTCCATGAGTCATTAAGCAATTATGAAGCATTAATGATATGGATGAATCATCCATATGACTCACTAATCTCATTCAATGTATATGCCACCTAAACCTCCTTAGTCACCATCTTCTAGAAGCTTCTCGCGCAATTACGAGAATGCCCCTCCTATCCGTGAAAACACGGAAAAACTTTAGACTGTATAAATCCAATAACCCGATACTAGAATCTGGCATAAACCAAAGCCGGCTAGTAAAAACTGTTCGAAAAGTCGTACGTGCGTAAACACACGTACGCATCCGAACCCTTGTCGTAAAACCATACGACCTCTATATCGTTTCGCCTGGAGCAGGGAAACTCTCTGTGTGGGACTCTAAAGACTCGACACTACGCTGGCAGTGGGTTTAACTACAGATCGCAAGCGGCACTAGCTGTACGTAACGGTCACTAGGTAGATGTCGATAAGAAGGCCGATGAGGAAAACCATCCGAACTCCTACTGAGCCTGATGTGACAATCTTCGTACAGTCCGGTCTGTTCGTCTAAGACTATCGCATATCAAGCCTAGGGGGCGGCAAGCGTCAGTCCCTTAATAGCTGTATAAGTCGTGTCGGAGCGAAACCCATTACACCCTGAGAAGCTACTGGAACCTATCAGTATATCTCGCTTGCCCTGGCCAGGGACTTTGCGTAATGGCTCTCTGACGCAGTGCGATATCAACTCCCAATACCGGGAGAGACGAATCCTATCTAACCGCCACTGCCTCTAAGTGCTCGAGACTGCACCCAACTGCTACCTGTTTGCACGACTCCTTTGAGCCGTGGTAGGGTAGCAATCTAAGAACAGTGGGACACACTCGAGGCAAAGTAGTAGTGTCAAGTCTGCGGACTATGCTGTACTCATGTCACCTGGGAACTGGTAACTGACGATGGGTATAATACCAACCAATCAGTTCCCCGGCGAGTCCTGTCCGGTGTACCCGTAACCTAACGGGCACCTGCATACTATCTCCAGTACGACGTACTAATGGCTGTGGGACAGACCATTTCCCCAACTGGGATGAGAAGCGTACACACTTAGTCTACTCCGGAATATCGATGCCCTATCTCGATAATCTAACGACCAGGGACCTGTATAGGATGTTGCTTACAGACTACCCAGCCCCCACTAGTGTGACTGCCATCACGACGCTGGTAATCAAGCAAAGATCCTATGGGCTCTACTAATATGTATAAGTGATACGTTACAAGAAACATATGCACATATTAAAGTAGACACAAACCAAGTAGCATACTACCATTTTTAGCAAGACTGTATATATATAACTGTGAATATCCCAAGCTTCCATTAAGTAATATACAATCTAGTATGATACAATAATGGCCCCTAGGGCATATACACTAACAATCTCCCACTTGCACTAGGGCCATGAGCTGGCATATCGTAGACCTATCATCTCGAATAGCTTCTCGAACTGCGTCTGAGGAAGGGCCTTTGTGAATGGATCAGCAATGTTATTCTCCGTCTCTACTCTCTTCACCTCGATTTCCCGGCGATCTACGATCTCCCTGATCAGGTGATACCGCCTTAAGATGTGTCTGGACTTCTGATGGGACCTGGGTTCCTTCGCTAAAGCTATAGCGCCGTTGTTGTCACAATACAGAGGTATTGGACCAACACTGGTAGGAACCACCTGAAGTTCTGTGAGGAACTTCTTCATCCAGACTGCTTCTTTTGTGGCATCGCAAGCAGCTATGTACTCTGCTTCCATCGTTGAGTCAGCAACGGTCTCCTGTTTGGAACTTTTCCAACAGACCGCCCCTCCATTGAGGGTAAAGACATAACCCAACATGGACTTGGAGTCATCTTTGTCACTCTGGAAGCCGGAGTTGGCAAAGGCCTCCATCTGAAGGTCTTTTCCGCCATACACCAAGAACATCTCCTTAGTCCTTCTCAGGTACTTGAGAATGTTTTTTACTGCTATCCAGTGCTTCTCCCCTGGGTTTGCCTGATACCGGCTTACAACGCTCAATGAGTATGCTACATCTGGTCTGGTACATAACATCGCATACATTATAGAGCCTACCGCAGAAGCGTAGGGTATAATCGACATGCGATCCCTTTCCAAATCAGTCTTGGGAGACATCTCTTTGGAGAGGGTGATTCCGTGACAAGCCGGTAGGTTACCGCGCTTAGAATCATCCATACTGAATCTCTTCACTATGGTGTCTATGTACCTGGACTATCCTAATATCCTCTTTGATCTATCACGATAGATACGGATTCCCAGAATGTAGGTGGCATCACCCAAGTCTTTCATGGAGAATTTATGCGACAAGAATCTTTTGACTGACTGTAACATAGGAATATCATTTCCTATTAGGAGAATGTCATCCACGTACAAGACGAGGAATACTACAGCTCTCCCTACAATCTTACTGTATATGCATGGTTCATCTGGATTTTTGATAAAGTCAAATTCTTTGACAGCATCATCAAAACAGATGTTCCAACTCCGTGATGCCTGCTTTAGTCCATAAATGGACTTAAGCAACTTGCATACTTTACCGCTGCTCCCACTCTGAATGAATCCTTCTGGCTGATCCATATAGACGCTTTCTTCCAAATTTCCATTTAGAAAGGCCGTCTTTACGTCCATCTGCCAGATTTCATAATCGTGGAAGGCAGCAATAGCAAGAAGGACCCGAATAGATTTAAGCATAGCCACTGGAGAAAAGGTTTCGTCATAGTCCAAACCAGGTCTTTGACGGAAACCCTTTGCAACAAGTCTAGCCTTATAGGTTTCAACATGTCTATCTGCACCAATCTTCTTTTTGAAGATCCATTTGCATCCTACGGGTTTTACCCCATCTGGAGCAATGTCCAAAGTCCATACTTTGTTGGTGTACATGGACTCTATTTCGGTCCGCATTGCATCTAGCCATTTAACCGAAACACCGCTCTGAATGGCTTGCTGGAAGCTAGTAGGCTCATCATAATCAATAGTGCAATCCTCTCTATCCCCGTCTATGAGAAAACCGTAGTATCTCTCGGGCGGATGAGATTGCCTACTACTCCTGCGGAGTGGCGTCGGGATGTCCTGTTCACCTGAACCTTCTTGTTCTACCAAGGTTTCAGTAATAGCTTGTGGATCTGGAATTTCTTCCAGTTCTATTGCGCTCCCACTCTTCTGATTTTCTAAAAATTCAGTTTCTAAGAAGCAGGCATGACGAGAAACAAAAACCTTTTGTTGCTCTGCGTAATAGAAATAATATCCCTTTGAGTTCTTTGGATATCCTACAAACTTACACTTTACTGAGCGTGCCTCGAGCTTGTCCGCATGCTGCTTTTTTACAAAAGCTGGACATCCCCATGTCTTAAAATGTTTTAGACAGGGTTTCTTCCCACTCCACATCTGATATGGTGTGGTAGGCACAGTTTTGGTAGGAACCTGGTTCAAAAGATATACAGCTGATTCTAGTGCATATCCCTAGAATGATCGTGGTAACTCAGCTTTACTCATCATGGAACGAACCATATCCAATAGGGTTCGATTCCTCCTTTCCGATACACCGTTATGTTGTGGTGTGTATGGAGGAGTAAGCTGAGAGAGAATTCCATTCTCTTTTAAGTAACCCAGGAACTCGGCACTTAAGTATTCACCACCTCGATCAGATCTCAGTGTCTTTATACTTTTGCCTGTTTGTTTTTCCACTTCATTCTTGTATTCTTGGAATTTCTCAAAAGCCTCGGATTTCTGCTTCATTAAGAAGATATATCCATACCTAGAGAAATCATCCGTAAAAGTAATGAAGTAGGAATAACCACCTCGCGCATGTGTAGACATTGGACCACACACGTCACTGTGTACGAGTCCTAAGAGCTCGCTCGCTCTTACTCCGTGTCCAGTAAACGGAGTCTTTGTCATCTTTCCCATGAGACAAGATTCACAAGTAGCATAAGATTGATATTCGAACGGATTCAAATATCCTTCTCTATGTAACTTAGTCAACCTCCTCTCATTGATGTGACCTAGTCTACAATGGCATAAGAAAGCCTGATTTAATTCCGGAGACTTTCTTTTAAGTGTGTTCTGGACACTGAAAATCTGAGCTTGATTTAATACGTATATTCCGTTTTCTAATGTACCTGACCCAATCAAATCTTGATTTAGGTGGATGTGAACCACATCTCTTGTAAAAGCAAAATCATATCCTTCCTTAGAAAGTAAGGGTACAGATATGATATTACAAGTCGTACCTGGTACATAAAAACAGTTACGCAGAATTACCGGTAACTGTCGCATGGTCAACACCGGGGGATCGCAGGTTCTCACTTTCGGAAGCGACTCTGACGAAGAGATGGCTCTTGGCCCTCTTTTTAAAGAATCCACCTTGGGGAAAGAGAAAGAACCGAAGGCCTGTGAAAATATTCAGCTGCGCAATCGCACGCTTCCAGAAAAGAATCTCGGACCCACGAGTAGAAAAGATAAGGGAAAAGAAAAGGTCTCTGAGGATATCGCCCTGGATGACCAAGTCATGAAAGAGCTGACTGCCAAGGACCCGCCAAAGAAAAGTAAAGTGGAATATAACGTTCTGGTACACTTGAGGAAGTTACCTTCGCAACTCAGCATTCTCGACGCCCTTTTACTATCCAAAGAAGCGAGAGATTCATTAATCAAGGTGCTACAAGAGCCAGAGCAATTCTAAGCTTTTCTCGCCGAAGAAAAGATGAAGGACGAGCTGGAAGAATTACACACAGTCGATATCACCTTCGGCGACGAAGACCTCCTCATTGGGACGTGCGAGCACAACCGTCCCCTCTATATCTCAGGGTACTGCCACGATATAAAGATAGGCAAAATCCTGATCGACAATGGGTCTTCTATTAATCTCCTCAATGTGCGAGTGTTGAAGGAAATCTGCATGAGCGTCCAGCATCTCGCTCGTGATAAAATCACCATCTCTGGTTTTGACTCCCAGTCATCGCGGACTCTCGGGTCTGTGATATTGACATTGCGCTTCGGACTGCTTGTCACAGATATTAAATTTCATGTCATTGATGCCAAGACATGCTATAATGCTTTGTTCGGCCGGCCTTGGTTACACGAGTACAACATCATCCCTTCTACACAATATCAGTGTATGAAATACTTTAAGGATGGTCTCGAGTATACCGTAACAGGAGAGTTGAACCCGTTCTCCTTGAACGAAATCCACAAGTATGAAGATGCAAAATATTTCTTGCCAGATTTCGAGGACACGGAGAGATGTCACAAATCGGAGAACAAAGCTATCACTACCATTCCGGTCTTTAGGAGTGATACTGAGGAAGAGGAAGAGATAGTTTATTCAGGCCCACCCCAGCACAACAAGCCGGGACCGTCCGCTCCTATGTTGATCTTTGGCAGCGACTCAGAAGATGAGGTCCATGCTATATTCTCCGCTCGGCCACCAATACAAGCATTCGCTGGTGATAATCAGAGTTTGCAAATTACCATGATTCCGCGGGAGCATTACAAAGATCTCGACGCACTTGAAGCTCATAGCGTCCAAGAGCTACAAACATTTTACGTCCCTCCCAGGCGAAAAGGTGAACAAGCAATCCTATTCTACCGATCCACGGAAACAAGACTGGAGAAAGAAGTTTGGCATGGCGCGGATTCTATACTTGACAGGCTCCAGCCCATCCGTCTGCCTAGATATTACACAGAAGGCTTGAAAAGGCTATTGAAGCGCCAAGGAATACCCTTCAAACAGACCGCTCGAAAAGCTAAGTTCTATGACAGGATCTGGAACGCTCCCGGAACTCAGCGGAAGTTGCCCAACGGGAGAATGGAAGCGATCGGGCTTGGATATGTTCGGTCCAAGAAACGGGAGCTACTCCGCGACGGCTATGTCGTACATGACTTTAATGAAGAAGGACACGCTCAATGGGAGAATGCTAACCCTGAACCAGAAAGAGCCGCCGACGTGAGAATGCCCAGTCCATCGTTCGAAGAACAAATGGACAAGCTTATAAGGGAAGCTGGTCAAAAAGTTTGAGACGACCATAATCGCGAAATGGCCATCTACGAGAAAGCCAGGATGCAGCGCCTTCTTCAACAGGCTGCGAAAGATGAAAATGCCCCTCCCTGTCAACCTGTTGTACAAAAGGCTCGACGCAAAGGCCGAAACAAGTCAAAGAGTGGAAAATACGTTCGACAACGACAAAGCGGGACCAAGAAGTCACGCGATCGGGAATTGAGCGGTCCGGATTTGTCCCTTATGAAGAAGATGAGTCGAGCATACTCTTTTCCTCAAGACAAGACAAAGAAGATACTTGACCTTTCCATAAGACATCAAATGCTTACACTCCCGGAGTCCAAGCACCCCGAGCAAGCTAACGAGGTCTCTTATCCAGACTATTGCTCTTATCACCGAGCAATAGGACACCCTTTCGAAGACTGCTTCACCTTCAAGAACTGGGTCGAAGACCAATATCAGCTCGGCAAGTTCGCTCTATCCAACAGTTGGAGGATAACTCCGCCGCAGAAGTATGAATCCAAATCCACGAGGGTAGATCCAGATCCATATCGGTCTTAGAAGCGAGCTCGTACTTGTCATATGATAACGATATCAAAAGAAGAACCCGAGAATATGGATAACCTCCCCTGGTGCTTCGAAAACAATGATGACGAGGTGATCTCAGAGTTTCCACCGGCACCAAAAGAGCTGGAAGATGGAATACATACTACTGCAGATAACCTCAAGAAAATTGATTTGGGGACGACAAGTGACCCGCGACCGACATTCGTCAGTGAGTTGATGTCTGAAGAAAGGTAGCTAGGCTAAAGGACGTGCTCATGCAGCATAGAGATTGCTTCGAATGGAACTATTCCGAGATGCCAGGACTAGATCCAGAGATTGCTGTACACAAATTGGCAATATCCTTAGACGTCAAGCCGATCAAACAAGCACCGAGAAGAATGAGGCTCGAGCTTGAGATGGGTATCAACGCCGAGGTCAAGAAGCTAATCGACTCCAGTTTCATCCAAGAAGTTCAGTATCCTGATTGGATCGCCAACATTGTCCCAATGATGAAGAAGAATGGGACGGTGCGCATCTGCGTAGACTTTCGGGATCTCAATAAAGCTTGCCCGAAGGACGACTTCCCAGTACCGGTCACCGAGCTGATGATAGACAATACGTCCACTCACGAAGTTTTCTCCTTCATGGACGGCTCATCAGGATATAATCAGATAAAGATGCATCCCGAGGACCAGAAGCACACCGCTTTCCGGATCCCTTTGGGTATATTTTGCTACAAGGTGATGCCTTTCGGTCTAAAGAACGTCGGTGCCACCTATCAGAGGGCCATGACGAGGATCTTCGATGACCTCATACATGAAATCGTCGAATGTTATATCGACGACCTCGTGGTTAAAAGAAAATCATATGAGGAACATCTCGAACATCTGAAGATCGTATTTCAACGCCTTCGGCAATACAACTTGAAGATGAACCCTCTCAAATGCGTGTTCGGGGTGTCCTCAGGTAAATTCCTAGGATTCATCGTCCGACACCGAGGTGTCGAGATAGATCCGTCAAAGATCAAGGCGATCATGGAAATGCCCCCGCCAAGGACTCTCAAGCAATTGCGTTCTCTCCAAGGGAAGCTCGCGTATATTCGGCGATTTATAACCAATCTCTCAGGCAAGTGCCGTCCTTGTAGTCACTTGATGAAGATGGGAACCTCGTTCGTCTGGGATCACAAATGCCAAAGCGCGCTGGACGAAATCAAGCAATACCTGCAGAATCCGCCAGTACTGGCCGCTCCGGTCAAGGGAAAGGTTCTCATTCTATATACAACCGCCCTTGAAGGTTCCTTAGGCGCATTATGGGCACAGGAGAATGACCAAGGGAAGGAGAGAGCCCTCTACTATTTGAGTCGAGTTCTACTGGGGGCAGAAAGCAATTATTCTCCCATCGAAAAACACTGCTTGGCATTAATCTTCGCGATAACGAAGCTCAGGCACTATGCGTTGGCGCATGAAGTCCGTCTCATATCGAAGGTGGATCCTCTCAAATATTTGATGTCAAAGGCCATATTGACGGGGCGACTCGCTAAATGGGCCCTGCTCTTGATGGAGTTCTCGATAACCTATCAGCCTCTTAAGGCAGTGAAAGGCCAGGCCATTGCCGACTTCCTCGCTGAGCATCCGATACCTGCCGATTCTCCCTTGAACTGCGAATTTCCAGACGAACATGCGTTTGACACGATCGACGGAAATGATACCCGATGGGAACTTTATTTCGATGGAGCGTCTTCCATGAAGAAGCGCAAGCAAAGCACCCCTATAATCAAATCAGGGGTAGGCCTCATCTTCATAACTCCACAAGGAGGGATAATGCGCTTTGCCTTCTCCTTAACAGAGCCGAGGAAAAACAATGAAGCCGAATACGAAGCTTTGATAGCAGGTCTCGAGATCGCCATTGACATGGGAATTGAAAACCTCTTCATATACGGAGATTCCCAACTGGTCGTTAGTCAAGTAAACGGCGACTATCAAACGTGCAAACCAGAACTAGTAAAGTACGGCGAGAGGGTACAGCAACTGCTGACCTAAATACCTTCCTACACCTTGGAAACCATACCGCGTGTGGAAAATAGCAAAGCGGATGCATTAGCCAAGATTGCTAAAGAATTGGCCGATGAGAACCTCGATGACGTAAGAATCGTGGTACAAAGCCGTCGGGTCCTCGCACCAGCAGAAATATCTCCGGAATCATCCGAGGAAAAGGAAGCGACCGAGCAGACGGCCCTGTAAATAAAAGACCAAGAAATGGTTGAGGACTGGAGAGAAGTTTTTATAGACTACTTCAAATCCTGTCGAACGCCTGAAGATGCGTCCTCAAAACATCAGCTCATGAAGCGAGCCTTATCTTTTGCCTTCGTCAATGACACTCTGTACAAGAGGTCATTTGATTCTCTGTGGTTAAGATGCCTGGGACCTGAAGAAGCAAAAAGAGTCGTCTAAGAAGTTCACGACGGACTCTGCGGTTCTCACCAAGCAGGCCCGAAGATGAAGTTAAAGATTAAACGGATGGGCTACTACTGGCCCACGATGATTCAGGACTGCCTCGAATATGCGAAGCAATGCCACTCATGCCAGATCCATAGGGACTTTATCCACCAGCATCCAAATCCGCTACACCCGACAGTGGCTAGCTGGCCGTTCGAAATGTGGGGAACTGACATAATCGGCCCCATCAAACCAGCATCGTCCAGAGGACATCGATTCATTTTGGCGACAACTGATTACTTCTCCAAATGGGCAGAAGCAGTATCGCTGAGGGAAGTGAAGACGGAGAATATCCTCCATTTCTTCAAGACACACATCATTTATCGGTTTGGAACTCCGAGACGGATCATATCCGATAACGGGCCAGCCTACAGAAGCCACAAAATCAGCCGCTTCGCACAACAACATAACATAGACTAGAGATATTCATCAGTCTATAATTCCCGAGCTAACGGTCTAGCTGAGGCTTTCAACAAGACCTTGACAAAGATCGTGAAAAAGACGGTATCCCGAAATAAGAAGGACTGGCACGAGAGACTGCAAGAAGCACTCTGGGCATATCGAATTACGTTCAAGACGGCCACGAACACAACGCCGTACGCATTGGTATTCGGTACAGAAGAAGTACTTCCCCTCGAGATAGAGTTATCCTCTCTACGAGTGGCAGTTCACTACGAGCTAACGGACGAAGAGAACGCTCACCTTCGGCTTGAGGAGCTCGATGCCCTTGATGAAACCCGGCTCCTGGCGCAGCAAAATCTGGAAGCTTATAAAGCAAAGATGACGCGCTCATATGAAAGATTGACCAGACCGAGGACATTCCGCCAAGGCGAACTCGTGCTAGTGGTTAAAAGACCTATGATCCCTAATCGCGCTAAGCGGGGGAAATTCGAGCCGAACTATGAAGGCCCATATATCATAGACAAGGTCTACCAGGGTGGAACCTATCTACTCATGGACATGCATGGTAAAAGGCCCTTCAGGCCGATAAACGGTCGCTTCCTGAAGAAATACTACGCCTAACGAGTCACGGCCTAGGTCAATGATAGACGACGAAGACTATGTCCGCTCGCTATCTTCCTAAGCCCAAACTCTATAAGTAGTAACCGGCTTCCTTTACAACGGACCGAAACGTCCTTAAAACTAACAGCGGACCGGAACGTCCTTAAACTAACAACGGACCACTATGTCCTAAAACTAGCTGTTGACCGAGATGTCGATAAACTACGATGGATTGCAGCGTCCCAAAGCTGATATATATAAAAAATAATAAGAATAAAAAAAAGAGAAAAAAAAGAAAATGGTATGTCCATAAGCAAAATGGGCACGGATGAAAACCCGAAAGGGCTCCGTGAGTAAAAACAGCAGGACTACCGGCGAGTTTTGTGAAAACCTGAAAGGGTGCAATCTCGTTAAAAGACACTTGCAAGGTCCTCTCGACTTTGTAAGGAGAAACCACCCGCGTGAGATCCTTACGACTCATAAGGGAGCAATACACTTAGGGATCCCCACGATTCCTAAGGAAAAATTACACTTGCGAGATCCTCACAACTCGTAAGGAGAACTCTCTTATGGGACCCTCACGGCTCATAAGATTCAAAAGTCTTAAGCTACAGAGATCTGAACCTATTCTTAAGCAGCCCCCACAACCTCCAATACTGCCCTAAAAGCGGCTCAATGCTGACCCTTGTATACAATCCATGGGCGCGAATAAACATTCCCCTAACAAAGTCCGATCCTTGACTAGGGATATGTCTACACAGTGAACAACCCTTGTAAGTCCTCTCGACTTATAAGGAGAAAACACTCTTGTAAGATCCTTACGACATATAGGAGAACACGCACTTAGGAATTCTCATGATTCCCAAGGAGAAATTACACCTACGAGATCCTCACGACTTGTAGGGAGAAATACCTTTACGAGACCCTTACGGCTCGTGAAGTCAAAAGCCTTAGTCGACAGGATCTTAACCCTGTTTACTAAGCTACCTTTGTTCGTCACCGACAGAGGCAAATGATGATTCGCTCCTGGCCATATCCCAGTTGTAGCGGTGCTGATGTTGAAATCGGTGTCCAAATCCAAGCTTGCAACAAAAGCTGGCAAGCCACACCTGCATACGAAATAGCCGAAATGATGGGGCAACTTGCAAACAAAATCAGCAAGTAAAAATGTAAGCATGCAAAATAGCTAAAATGATTGGGCAACTCGCAATAAAAAGCAGCGAGTAAAAATAAAACAAATAGCCGAAATGATTGGGCACCGCGAAAAATAGCCGAAATGATTAGGCAATCGCGGCCTTCGTGATATAAAAGCTGAAATGATAGAGCATCGCGGAAAGAAATAAAAAAATTGAAATGAAGTCTATGCCCTACATGTGATATCATGTCAATCCCTGTATACAATCCAGGGGCGCAAACAAAGAAGGAATCACACCCTTCCTTCCCAAGCTTCATCAGAAGGAGAAGCCAAATCTCAATGGTTCACAGACAGCCTAGAGATCATCTCAACATTCGTCTTATTACAACGGACACAACATCAAGCAAAGTGGAACGGCGGCAACTCCCAGTTCCATGACTCGGCAGTGCACAAACGACCGAAAGTCAAACCTTAACTCCGTGAAATGCGGATATAATCAAAAAAATTCCTGGTTACGTGGAACGCGGCTTATGTCAATCCTGACCCCGTGTGAAGCATCCAGAGCGGAGCCTGGTCCTCGCCGAACATGACAGTGAATCCGTGGGAAATATCCAGAGCAAAATCCTGGTTACGTGGAATGCGGCTTTTGTCAATCTTGACCCTATGGGAAACGTCCAGAGCGGATCCTGGTCCTTCCAGAGCACGGTAGTGAACCTGTGTGAAGCATCCAGAGTGGAGCCTAGTCCTCGCCGAACACGGCAGTAAACCCGTGGGAAGCATCTAGAGCAAAATTCCTGGTTACGTGGAACGCGGCTTATGTCAATCCTGACCCCGTGTGAAGCATCCAGAGCGGAGCCTTGTCCTCGCCGAACACGGCAGTGAACCCTTGGGAAGCATCCAGAGCAAAATTCCTAGTTACGTGGAACGCGGCTTATGTCAATCCCGACCCCGTGGGAAACGTCCAGAGCAGATCCTGGTCCTCGCAGAGCACGGCAGTGAACCCATGTGAAGCATCCAGAGCGGAGTCTAATCCTCGCCGAACACGGCAGTGAACCCGTGGGAAGCATCTAGAGCAAAATTCCTTGTTACGTGGAACGCGGCTTATGTCAATCCTGACCTCGTGTGAAGCATCCAGAGCGGAGCCTGGTCCTCGCCGAACACGGCAGTGAACCCGTGGGAAGCATCCAGACCAAAATTTCCTGGCTACGTGGAACACGGCTTATGTCAATCTGACCCCATGGGAAACGTCCAGAGCGGATCCTGGTCCTCCCAGAGCACGGCAGTGAACCCGTGTGAAGCATCCAGAGTGGAGCCTGGTCCTCGCTGAACACGGCAGTGAACCCGTGTGAAGCATCCAGAGCAAAATTCCTGGTCCTCGCAGAGCACGGCAGTGAACCCATGTGAAGCATCCAGAGCGGAGCCTGGTCCTCGCCGAACACGGCAGTGAACCCGTGTGAAGCATCCAGAGCAAAATTCCTGGCTGCGTGGAACGCGGATTATGTCACTTTTGACCCCGTGGAAAACGTCCAGAGCGGATCCTGGTCCTCGTAGAGCACGGCAGTGAACCCGTGTGAAGCATCCAGAGTGGAGCCTGGTCCTCGCCGAATACGGCAGTGAACCCGTGGGAAGCATCCAGAGCAAATATTGGAATGTGGGGTCCTTAAAACCATGGACTATGATGTCCTTAACCTCGACCGTGATGTCTTAAAACTAACATTGGACTGTGAGGTCCTTAAACTCATGGACTATGATGTCCTTAACCTCGACCATGATGTTTTAAAACTAACATTGGACTGTGAGGTCCTTAAACTCATGGACTATGATGTCTTTAACCTCGACCGTGATGTCTTAAAACTAACATCGGACTGTGGAGTCCTTAAATCCATGGACTATGATGTCCTTAATCTCGACCGTGATGTCTTAAAACTAAACAACGGACTGTGGGGTCCTTAAATCCACGGACTATGATGTCCTTAACCTCGACCGCGAGGTCTTTAAACTACGGTATCCTAGAAAACGTCCAGAGCGGAGTCTGGTCCTCGCAAAACACGGCAGTGAACCCGTGGGAAGTATCCAGAACAACCCCTGACTCCATAAAATGAGGATAAGGACAACTTCATCCATCACTTGCGGGTCCTCACGACTCGTAAGGGAGTAAATTCTCTTATGAGATCCTTACGACTTTTAAGAGAAAAACACACTTAGGAATCCTTACGATTCTTAAGGAGAAAATACACCTACGAGATCCTCTCGGCTCGTAGGGAGAAAAGTCTTTATGAGACCCTCACGGCTCATAAAGTTGAAAAGTCTTAGGTGACAGATCCTAACCCTATTTTCTAAGCCATCACCACCTTACAAAGAGCACAAGACTGACAGCTATATGCTATCTACAGATCGCACTTGCTAAAAGTGCATGGCAACAACACAGCAAAGAGAAGAAAGCAACAGTATAACAAAAAGAATGTCTTTATTCATGAACCCAGTTGAATACAAGATACATCATATAAAGGAATAAAAAATAGATATATATTATTCAGAGATTACAAGTGTATGATTGATACAAAGGCAACTACTGAGAAGGAAGCGTTTTCAACAAGTCCGCGAGCTGCTTTCGCACTTCTTTTAGTGCCTTCTCATGATCAGCCGCCGCGGCTAGCTCCGCTTCGATTCAAGTCCTTTTCTGCAAGCATGATGAAATATTCTCATCAATTTCCTGTTGGGCAGTTTCGCGACTCTGCGTAACCCACTCGATAGAGTCGAGCTTCCGTCTCAATACAAGCCCGTCCGAGATACATTGCTGCAAGGTGTCAAAGATGGCTCTCAGTTGTGCGACGTTCACTTCGACTTGGGCACGCAATTGGATGGACTCAGCGGAAGCCTCCTCGTATTCCTTCTGCCTCACGGTCGCTTCTTGTTCGAAATGGCGGAGGAAGGACGCATTCTGCTCGACCCATGCGGCCCGCTGGGAGTTCAGAGCTTGAGTCTCAGGGGCAAGACGCATAAGTTCAAGCTGATGCAGACATGCCTCGATCTTCCTACAGTGACTAACCCAAGACTCGACGATGCCTTCATTATGGAAATTTACAAGCGTCACCAGCATCGGATTGACCTCGACAGCGAAATCTGTGGCAGATGTAGGAGCTTCCGCGTTAAGCTCCTCGACGTATTCGCTCAACATGCGCAGACTCGTCACAACAACCTTTGAGGATGGACGTCTGGAGAAGAGGCCTGCCGGCATCATAATGCAAGATTCGAAAGAGGCCGGAGTCAAAGCGACCGCTGCAAAACAAGTCACAATCAGATGACGGATCTAGAAATATAAAAGATTCATGAACAATGGAATTTGTTATACCAGCTGCAGCAGGTGGTAAAGCCGGGAGGATCAGTGGCGCAACTGATCTCTTATCTCCTCCTTCAATCTGTAGTACTACAACCAAGGCAAAGAAGAATCAGAAATGATTTCATTATCGATAAAAGAAAGAGCATTAATTGAAATCTGTATTCACCAGCGTCACTGGATGAAGCAATCTCCGACGGGAAGGAGAAGTGGGGATGCAACACCTGGTACAGGTGGTCAAAAAGGACTCCTGCAAAAACGCGATAACGCAACGTCAGTACATGAATTACACAGCCGAGAGATAGGACTAATGGGTCACAAATCTATACCTTCCAGCATCTGCGACGGTACGAGAGAGGGTAGAGAGGTGGCCACCGTCAGGGCAGTAACTGACGGCGCTGTCTCGAGTAGCTCGACATCAGCGCTAGCCGCACCTGCATTAGGAACAAGATAAACCTTATTAGGAAAGATTGCAGAATAAAAAGAAGGGCGGTGACCTAAAATTTACCTGATGAGTCACCAGCCGGAGCCGTGACGAGGGCATCACTTGATACAACGGTGGCGTCTCCCTCCTCCATCGGGGTGGTCTCACCTCCCGTCGCCTCGTCCCTTGACTCCATGGGAGCCGTCGTCACACTTGCAACGCCGGGAGACGACAAAGAACCGTAGGTGGGAAGGGCGATGATCGGAGCGGTGCCCGACTCTTGAGAAAGAGCGGCCACCTCGGACCCAGCAATTATACCCGTTTCACTCGCCACCATCTCGGGCTCAGTAATTGTAACCGTCTCATTCACCGCCGCTTTAGGCTCCGCCGTAGTAGCCGTCTCGTCGGCCACTACCTCGAGCCTGGCAATTGCGACCACGTCACCTGCTGCCGCCCTGGGTTCAGGAATAGCAGCTACCTCCTCCATCACTCCCTTAGGCTCAGCGGTCGCTGCCACCTCTTCAGGAAGACTCGGCTCTGCAAAGATAAGATATATAAGAACCGATAGCTTAAAACTTTGACAACAGAGCCTCAAGGAACATTACCTGGAGTTGATTTACCGTTGGCTTCCCGAGCCGCGTGTGCCGTCTGTCTGTGAGCAGTAGACAAGGCAACCGGGAACTCCTCTGAAGGAGTAGCAGCGGGAGTAACGGCGCTTGAACCTTCTCCCGTAGCCAAAGCAGTACTACGCTCCCTTGCTGCGCGCCTCAGGCGCTTCCTTTCCTCCCGGGTCATCACAACAGACCTTTTAGAAGCCTCCTTCAGCAAGGCGTCGTCGTCCGCATTTAGGGTTACCTCCAGAGCCGTCAAGGCTTCCATCATCGGTTTTTTGAGTAGGGCCTCTCGCGGCAGTGCCGAAGAGGCCGGGGCTTCAGTAGCTGGCCCGGGGAGAATTTCCGTATCAGCTTGCGGGATAGGGATTGTGATCCCTGCGATAAGACAAGGAAAGGGTCAGATTACTCATAAGAAACGGAAGCAGAAACATGGCGAACTGAAATGTACCAAGGCCTAAGGATGCTCGAAGTCGCTCCTCTTCCTCAAAAGTCTTGAGAGAAGCAGCGAGAGCTTCTTCAGTAGAAATGCCTATTAAAGAAGGAAAAGCGTTAGTCAAAAAACAATGATAGAGATATGATGCAATGGCAAAAGAAAAATGCAACTAATAATTACTTGATCGCGCGAGGTTAGCCAACGCCTTTTCGCGTCTTGCCAATCGCTCGAAAGCTGCAATGGCAGCCGCCAGATCAGTATCATCTGGCGGTATGAATAAGCCTTCATTTGTCCCATACTCACTCAAGCCCTTACTATAGGGAGCATAAGGCTCCTGGCCAAGTACCACGTCAAGAGAAAAGAGCGACTTTTTCTTCTTCTGAGAGCGAGCTCCGGTCGCGGCCAACACCAGCTTGCGCTTAGTGGCCACCTTGGGACGGCGAGTCCCGATATTCGAGCCCACGCCAGATTCGGGTGAAGCTACATTTACCGTCTCCACGGGAGCACAGGGCACTGATGGCACGTCCACAGGATCATGGGGCAATCCATGCGTGGGGCTCAGCACATGTGGAGGCTCAACTGCAGCAGCCTCTTTTAGCGGAGGAGGGACAGCGATCCGTCGCTTCAAAGGGATGTTGCGATCGCTGGCAGGGGGCGCACTCTTGCGATCGAGCAGCAACCGCCTCTCTTCCCTGATGACAGCACCCATCGCGTGCTGATACCAGGCCCCATATACGTTAAGGGTCCTCGGGACGCAACTTGGCTCGCTAATGAAGAAGTGGGAGCCCGTATTCAAGCGCATAAAGTGATGCAGCGCACCCCGTATTCCCTCTTTGGTGGCATCGGGTTCTTCCAAAAACGCCTCCAGTGGGACCCCCTGGTTGTAACTTAGCTGTTGGGCAAAATGATGGGGGTTGTATCTCATGAAAAGCGCCACATCATTTTGCCTGAATACGAGAAAGTCCGGCCTAATGGAGTATAGGTGCAGAATTTCCCAGGCTTTCAACACGGAGGCCTCGTCCTTAAAGGTGTCGCGCAGTGCCAACACCGTCTTGGAAGTTTCCTGGCCAATCGTTAGGACTTTGTCCGTAAAAGACATATCGGCTCCGACTGTGCGCGGAGGAAGAAGCAACCCCCTAGCCTCCCGCTGAGACGGATTCATGATGGAAGCATCAACAAACCACATAATTCTGGGGAATTTGCACTTCTTGAAAAACGAGGGTCTTTTATGAATACCAAATACCCTGAGCATGTGCATTTCCATCAATAAAGTAAGGTAGTGCATCGGGAAGTTGGCAGCTTGCACCCCCGGTTCAGTTGTATCCGCCGCCACGCTAAGACTATGATACAGGTGGGCCAGCCCAGCGATCCCGATGGCCACTTGTATTCCAGCCACCATTCGGTGTGCTGGGTAGAAGACGGACGGCCTCATATAGAGAGGGTGCATGGGGAGCGCGAACCAACACAACCATAACCCTAGAAATCCGAGAAAGAAAGTCTCCTCGTCAATGCCCAGAGTGGCGATTTCTGACAGAGGAATGATCGCAGCATCGGGAAGATAAAAGCCCTTTTGATCATCTTCTAATACTGGTCGACGGTCCAAGCTGAAACCGAAGGGATCGTCAAGCTTGGAAAATTTTTCGCCCCGTTGCGATAAAATCTCCGGACGAAGAAACCGGGCAATGAAATCCACGAAACTGACCCCCCGGCCTCCGGATTCCAAGAAAAGGCTCTCGTACATGTTTAGCACCTTGATCAAGCTGGGAAACTGGTGCTGGATGGCGTTCTCCGGCGTTAGGCCCATTACCACTGGCTAGGTGGCGAAAACGTATTCGTCTGGTGGAAGCAGCTCCTCGTAGTGTTCCCCCCTAACCGGCAAACCGGAAATCTCAGCAAATTCTTCTAAGGAGATGGAGGCTTCTCTGTCCAGTAGAAGAAATGTGTGGGTTAGAATGTTCCTTTGCTCCAAAAACGCCTTAATCCACCATGTCGGAGGAGCAGAATACTGGAACAGCGAGGCGTAAACCACAGGGTATAGACCGATCTTCAGTAGGTGCGCATTCTTCGCTGACAAAATGTACCTGGCCCACTGCAAATACCCGGCCGAATGTCGAGGGGTCAACTCGATGTTGTAGGGTTGCCCCCAAGGGCGCGACTCGCCCTGGCATATGTGCCGCCCCAAAGTATCCAAAGCTGCAGGCAGTTGCATGGATATGGCGGCAATCAAAGGTCGAAGAAGACTCTCCGAAGTCCAATTAACGACCTCCATGGCATAGTTCACCGGGGGTACATCTGCATACGAGATCGATGAGATCGGGTCTGACGGCGTCGCACAAGAGAAGCTTCGGCGACCTTTAATAATTTGGTCGTACCCCATACCCCACAGGTGAAAATTTTTGTATTCCGGATCATAGTCTCTAATGAGTGCAAGAACCTCCCGGTCCACCGGTGCCTCAGGGAATCCTCCCTCTGAACGGAAAAACGGGAAAGAAAGATGACCAAAGGTGGACCTACAAAATTTGTACCACACTGCAATGCAGTGGAAAGAGGACCAAAGGTGGACCTACAAAATCCAGATGATAATACATCAATTAATAAAACGGCCTCATCATTGGATGAGACTGTCAATTAATGAGGAAATCCTCAAAGAATATTCTCATTGAATGAAAAATCCCTCGGGAGAAGGAGAAAATCTCCCTTTCAGAGCAAAGCTCTATAACAGAGTGACACTTGTCAAACTTTGGTCACGAGAGAATAAGATTCTTTAAAGAGTCTAGCTCTGTAATGATGATGGAAAATCAATTAAAGATTAATGAAAATTAATTCTTGAGAATTAAAATTCTGGGATCCTAAAGATCCATAAAAAAAACTCTTAAGAGTTCTTCATCAAAAGATCAAAAGATCTATATATTATCAAAAGAGCAGAGCTCTGATGCATGGGATAAGAAATCCCAAGAAAAGATCTGTTTAGATCCATGGGTTCATGAGAGCAAAGCTCTATTAATGAGACCCTAAAAGGGTTTTCTTTAGATCAAAGATCTATGAAGAGCAAGGCTCTGTTAATGGGTAAAAAACCCAATTTATTAAAATTAAAATTTTTAATTTACCTAAGAGTTCTGACTCTTGAAAGTTCTTAACTGAAGAGCAAGGCTCTGAATAAAATTCTCAAGAAGAAGATGATAATCATCTGAGGACCAAAGGTCCTATTTATAGGCACTGAACCGCCTCTTCAACTTCTGAGTTGATCAAAGGGCTCAGATGTTACCACCGCTGCACTCACGTGTGCGCCATATGAGCGCAATGGTGGGTGGGGGGCATTTGTTTCCCCCAATCAGAGCAAAGCTCTGTTTTGAATTTCAAAATTCAAAAATTGAAGCAACGCTTCAGATTCGGGGCGCTGCGTGCTGCGCGCCACGTGTCAAAAGCAGACACGCCAGCGCGAGGAGCGCTGCGCCATAGGCAGCGCACCCCGTCAGAGCAAAGCTCTGTTTCAAAATTCGAAATTTAAAAAGTTGAAGCAACGCTTCAGATACGGCGCTCTGCGCAGCGCGCCACGTGTCAGACACAGGTATGCTAGCGCGGTTGCGTTGCGCTCTGCGCTGCGCGCCACGTGTCTGACACAGGTGCGCTAGCACAGTTGCGCTAGCGTATTTGCGCTGCGCTCTGTGCTGCGCGCCACATGTCGAACGTAGGTGCGCTAGCGTAAAGTGCGTCAGCGCTGGAATTAAAATTCCCCCACCGTCAGATCTAAAGATCTACTAATAATAAATTATTAATTAATCAGAACTAAAATTCTGTTATGGAAAGATCTTTCCAATCTTATTAAAACAAGAAGATTATCTTCTGTAAGACAGAAGCCTTAGGATCAAAGATTCAACGGTGGGAAATATTCCCAAATCAATCCGAGAAAGATCTCTCAAAACTGATTTAACAAATCAATTGGCCCTATATAAAGGACCGTAGACTTCAAGTCTCAGAACACAAAAAAAGGAGAGAGAAAAAACTCTCTGCAAAAGAAGAGCAAGCTCTTAGAAAAAAAGAAGATTTTTCTTCATTTTCAAGGTAAAGAACTATGTTCTTGAAATAACAGAGATGAAACCATCTCGTAAAAAGAAGAACCATCTTCTAAAAGGATCATAGATCTGAAAAAAGACCAAGTTCTTTCATAAAAAGAAAAAAATCAAAAGATCTAATCATAAAATAATAAAAGAAGTATTTTTAGTTCATTCATAGATCTTTGATCTATAAAGGCAGAGCCCTTTTATAAAAAACAAGAACTTTTGTTCTTGGATCTTGAGGCAAAGCCTCCTTTAAGAAGAACATAAAATTTGTTCTTTGATCTTGAAATTGATCAAATGCGCTTTGCGCCATTGAAAAGTGCCTTGCACTTATGAATTGCGCCTTTGCGCTTCTTGGATTAGCGCGCAGCACCAGAACACGCCACGTGTCAAACAAAGACACAACCCGCGCTTTGCGCTTTTAAAACAAAGCACTGCGCTCATGGGCTGGCGTTCAGCGCCAAGCGCGCCACGTGTCACTCACTGGTGCGTCAACAGACTAGCGCAATGCGCTCATAAATGAAAAGCGCAATGCGCTAATAAACTAGCGCTTAGCGCTAAGCGCGACACGTGTCCCCTTCGTATGCGCTACCCGACCGAAGCGCAATGCGCTCTTTGACTGGCGCAACGCGCCTGGCGCGCCATGTGGCGCACTGTCAGAACAAGCCTAGTTTCTGATGAATGCTATGCATTCAATATAAGACAAAAATGTCAGAGCCCAATGCCTAGCATTATTGAAAGGGCTGAGCCCAAATAAAGGCTTTATAGCCAGAACAAAAATAAATTGTTAAAATATTTTAATTGGACTTAGCCCAATTTTGGCCATAAGTTCTCAACTTATCTTGAACTGAGCACATTTACTCAGAAATATTCGACAGATCTTAGTCCCAAATTGGGCTACAGATCTTTCAAACAATTCACACCGGTGCGAGGGTGCATCTCGTTACTCCTCTGATATCTGTCGTTGTAATCCTTCAACGTCATCAGAGAGGTGACGGGTCCCAACAACCACACATTATTACGGACTGTGGGGTCCTTAAACTCATGGACTATGATGTCCTTAATCTCGACCGTGATGTTTTAAAACTAACAACGGACTGTGGGGTCCTTAAACCCACGGACTATGATGTCCTTAACCTCGACCGTGATGTCTTAAAACTAATATCGGACTATGGGGTCCTTAAACCCACAGACTATAATGTCCTTAATCTCGACCATGATGTCTTAAAACTAATATCGGACTGTGGGGTCCTTAAATCCACGGACTATGATGTTCTTAACCTTGACCGCAATGTCTTAAAACTAACAATGGACCGTAATGTCCTTAAACTAATTATCGACCGCAATGTCACTAAACAAAACAACAGAGCCCAATTGCTCTCTTGTCGGATCTAAACGATCCTGTTAAGTTGATCTTAGTCTAAAATTAGACTAACGTATCCTTAACAAACGTTTAAGTTGATCTTAGTCTCAAATGACGCTAACGTATCCTTAAACCCAACCCCCAAACCCAAATCTAAGAAAAATACGGATTAGGACTAGTCCACGCCCTGCGGACGACAACATAACTTAGTCTCCGTATACAATCCACGGGCAACCACAAACAGAACAAACACCCACGACACGAAGTGACCATCTGGAGAAGGAAAAAGTTGTGACCGTGATGCGGTAGCGTAATTAACTGCAGGGGCTTGCGCCTGCAGGGAAGAGCGTCCCTGTAACGCTTCGAAAATCGTTTAGGCAGTTTTTCGGTAATCGGCAAAATTAGCAGCCTTTTCCGTAAAAAGTCAAAATAGGTATTTTTCATTATAGACCTAATTATACAAAATTTAGATAAGATATTACTATAAATTGGTCACTAAAATGTCACTTAAAATTTTCTAGTTAATTAAAAAAAATTCCTTAATTAATTATTTTTAATATTATTTTAAGCTTTTAAAAATATATTTAATTAGTGATAAATACAAATTTAATTGGGTAAATTACATAATTAGGAACCAAAATAAACTAAAATTTAGTATTAACAAAAATTTTACCAAAACTTTCCAAGATTTGTTGTTTCATGGCAAAAAAAATGAATGAAAAAGGGTTTTTTTTGTAAAGAAATGATATAATGTGCATTAAATGACCTTAGAAGATGCTTTATGTGTAGAATTTTCTACACAATTCCCTCACAACTCCCCTCTCATCCTCAGGCCGAGCCTTGCTGCTGCTCCCCTTCCCTTTTCCCCTCACTTCTCTTGCTTTAATTCTTGCAAAAATCAACAAAATCCATAAAAAAATACACACTTTTCCTTCTCAAATTCAAACCAAATTCCTATTCTATCTTCTCTCAAACCCTAATTTGTTTGAAAAATGGAGAAAAGAGGTGTCTTGGAGGCTAGTGCAAGTTAGGAATCAACACTTGTAAGGTATAAATTCTAATCTAGTTGTTAATTGTAGTTTAATTTGCTAGATTAAAAAGTTTTAGTGTGTTATTTGGTTATGAATTCTTGTTTAGGAAATTCTAGAGAATGGTTGCTTTTGTAATTAGGGTTTGAAGTGTTGTTAATAGATTAAATTAGGGTAGTGGTTATCTAGTGGTAGAGTTCGGTGTTTGTGCTTGATTGTGATTAGTATACCGTTAATCCGCGATGTTTGTATCAAAGTTGAAATCTTATTGCTTACTAGTTTTTCCTAAAAATTAGGAAGTGACCAAATTGCGGTAGATTGGCGATATAATTAGCATCCTATATGACTTTTAGTGTGCGCGAATGCGGGGTTTTGTCTAGTCGGGTTTTAGTTTTGACGATTGCCCCGAAACGGCGATTTTAGTTAAAATTTTAGCGATTTTCGTGTGTTTTCCGCGCACCGAGTGCACGTTGTGATTAATTGAAAAGCGTCGATCTTTTTATATTATGAGTTGCGTCATTTCAGAAATCTGTAATCTTATATTGTGTGTTATGCAATTTTAGGAACGGTTGTGGAAACATCAGACGCGGCGCGCAAAGGCAAGGCGGTGGTTGGATCGGATTAGCGAGACATTCAGGTGAGTTGATGTATTCATCTATGGGGGAAATCGTCTGGATGGCGCGAGGTGCTCCCTAGTTAGGACTACTTTATTCTTGCAAGATTAGCATTGTTAGTTAGCTAACCCCCCCTCATTCACATTGCATACTCTTATAGCTAATCGTCTGCTAGATTGCATGGATATTCATATACACATGTGTGATATCACTTCGTAGGACATGTACACCATTGCCATTGGCTCCTGTTGCACGCGCACTATTCATGTGACACACACGCTTTTGGTAATTACCATGCCACGAGCACTGTAGGACCCGTTTAGTTTAGTATCACCACTTGTATATTACACGATATATGAAATCGCATAGCATGTATATACCTCGCATCATCATCATACTTACATAGATTTCTAGCCACAAATCACATCGCATATCTTGATATCATAGACATTTATCATATACAACATGTTGGGTATTATGATTTTCTTGAGGATTTCAGAATTGCTGCGATTTCTGGATTTTGGGGAAAACCGTAAGAATTTAACAAAAAGCTTATATCTATCATTTTTAAAACAAAGTTGTGGTTTTCTCGTGATGTATGTGTCGTCCACCATGAGTTTTCATGTTTTCTGTTGGATTTCGAGACCCGATTCGAGGAGTGGATGAACCGTCTCGGGTACATGGTGGGCCCGGTATGGTACCCCGGGGCAAGAAGATCGAGTTGTAGACGATGATCCTGGCAGGAGAAGACTACCTACCGGTGATGTCTGGCACGGCGGATATCCGGAGGATATCGACCGTTGTCGTGAGATTTGATGATATGGGCCGATCCAGACTGACGGAGCCCGATGTATTGAGACATTGATACAGTGAGACATTGAGACAGATGTGTTTTCATATTTGGTGTCAATGTTTGACACGGGTTTCAGGTGATTTCTTGATGGTATTCAGCTATTATACGGATATTCTTTTTCTAAAGTTAAGAATGCAGATTTCATAGCATTTAAAACACTTAAAGATTTAGTATTGATATTGCATACATGTGCGTGCATACTAGAGGTATTACATCACATCTGGACATACATCCTGTGACGCATTTGCGTGCATTCTTACGATAGCCTTACTAGATGTTATATTCTACTCACGAGCTGGCAACTCACCCCCGTTGTGCCACAGTGTCTTGCAGGTCGGACTCATCAGCTTAGTAGCGGTGACTTATCTTATTAGTGACTTCTTTTGCTCAGACTCGCGACATTGCTCGTAGGTGGGTTGCGAGAGCACTTTTATCTCTTTTTGTACTATTTTTGTATCTAGTATTCTCCATCTACCACTTATTATTTGTATATGCGACCTAGTGATGAAACTGAAAGATTTGTGTATGTGTTTTTTTTTGGGTCGAGCTCACTTGAGCCGACGTTGTGTTTTCTTCTATTTTGCATTTCTTTATGCTCTTTTGCTTGGTATTATATATATATTGCGTGTGGTTGTGATCCGTCTTGGGCAAAGAGCTAGCTCCCGCTTGGGGATGCCATTTTGTGATTACAGGTTTATATGTATTGTTGTACCCATTTTGGGGGATAGAATTTACAAAGTGGATTCTGCCGAAATTTTCGGAAATTTTTGATGTTTTTTTTAAAGGGGTTCAATGCAACTAAATTGATTTCAAGTCGTTTTATGAAAGGTTTCCATCACTCTCTTTGGTTTTTGGTTTAGATTTTCTGGGCTTTGGCTGACTTAGTTTACGTCACGCCTTTAGACGTTTCGTAATCTAAGTGCCAATCACGTTCCGTACTTTCGGTTCATGACAAAGTTGGTATCAGAGCCAGGTTTTACCTTTCTGAGTGTAGGACGACCTTGGTAGATGGAGTAGGTGATTTTAGCAGAGTGGCGTAGCGTGGGTATGTTCCGCGGCATACTTACGATACGGTACTCCGCCTAACTGACCTTAGGATATAATTGCTTGTATTTGCTTTCTTGATTCCTTGCATTCCCTGATTCAATTGCAATGTTCTTATCGGTCCTGTTTCTTATTCCAGCTTCGATGCCGCCAAAGACTACGAGAGCTCAGCGGGCTGCCGCTAGGGATGAGATTCGAGCGGGCTCGTCTGAGGCAAGGATCGAGCGGGATGATACGCCTACCCCTCAGGGTCATATTGATCCGCCTTATCCAGACCATATTGCCAGATTAGAGGCCGGCATGCAGGAGTTGCGACAGATGATGGGATCTTTAGTTGAGTCCAGTCGGGCACAGAGGTCCGAGGACGTTCTTTCCACCGCACAGACCACGATTGTACCTGCTGCACAGATGGTCTCTCCTGCTACTACTGCGACTATCCATGTTTCACTACAGGAGTTTATGAGATTGAGACCTCCAGCTTTTACCGGTACGGATGCGACAGAGGACCCATAGGCATTTCTTGATAGGATGGCTAGGATTTGCCATTCGTTGAGGTGTTCTGATGATAGATTGGTGGAGTTCGCGAGTTTTCGTCTGGAGGGCCTTACCCAGACATGGTACGACTCAGTAGAGAGAGGCCGAGCTGCAGGTCTACCTTCTATAACTTAAGATGAGTTTACAACTGCGTTTCTTGCCCGTTTTCTTCCGGAGAGTGTCCGAGATGCTCGAGCCCGTAGTTTTGAGTCTCTGCGCAAGACTCCTGGGATGACGGTGTCGGAGTATGATATACAGTTTACCCAGTTGTCTCGATATGCTCCGTACCTAGTAGACACGCAAAAGAAGAGAATAAAGAGGTTTGTGCGAGGGCGTGACACACAGCTATTCCTTACCATCGGCACCCAGCACTTTGATACATACGCAGCCGCGATGGACGCAGCCTTACTTTTGGAGGAGCGTATTTCTTAGACTTCGGTCGTTTCTAAGCCGAAGAGGATCCGTACTGATATGTCAGCTCAGCGGCAGATGGATAGACACCGTGATAGATTATTTCCGGGAGATGGTGGCGGCAAAGGATTGAGACGAGGTCAGTTATTTGGTTCATATCCACAGACCCAGCAGTCGTCGCCAGGATATTTTCGGTGCGGGAGTCAGTACCACCGTATCAGAGACTGTACCATGGGGTGCCAGGGTGCAGCGAAAGTACCGCATGTGACCTTACCACCTTCACCACCTCCTCAGAGAGCTCTACTTCTTACCCCTGATGATGCTCCACGCCAGCCAGATGCTCTTAGAGATCGTGGGCATGGCGGTCCGGTTCAGAGAGGACGAGGCGACAGAAGCAGAGGCAGAGGCAGAGGTAGAGGCAGAGGACAGCCAGCTATTAGTGGTGGACAGGCCCGAGTGTTCACGTTGACTCCTCAGGATGCACAGGCATCCAATGCCGTCGTGACAGGTACTCTGCCAGTATGTTCTTTTGATGCACGGGTATTATTTGATCCAGGATCCACACATTCCTATGTATCCACATACCATGCACCGAGGTTGGACCGAGAGTCTTCTCCATTAGATCAGCCGCTTGTCGTTATTACTCCGGTAGGCGAGTCGTTTGTTGCCCGTTTTGTGTACCGATCATGTTCCGTTCGTATCGGGGAGAGAGATTCTTCAGTTGATTTGATTCTCCTCGATATGCTAGACTTTGACGTTCTTCTTGGTATGGACTGGCTAGCCACCTGTTATGCATCCGTGGATTGCCGTGAGAAAGCATTTAGATTCAGTTTTCCTGGTGAGCCGGTTCTTGTTATTCAGGAAGATCGTAGCGCTACCCTTCCCAGCTTGATTTCTTCCCTTCGTGCTGGTCAGCTCTTGCGGAAAGGGTGTCAGGGATTCTTAGCCTATGTTTGTGATGCTAGCGCCACAGAGGTTCCGTTGGACCAGGTCCCTGTTGTGAGAGAGTTCCCTGATATATTTCCCGACGAGCTGCCTGGTCTGCCACCAGAGCGCGAGATTGAGTTCTACATCGACTTGATCCCCGGCACGGGGCCTATCTCTATACCGCCTTATCGGATGGCCCCGGCGGAGGTGAGAGAGCTGAAGGATCAGTTACAGGACTTGCTAGACAAAGGGCTTATCCGACCGAGTGTGTCACCTTGGGATGCTCCCGTCCTGTTTGTTAAGAAGAAGGACGGAAGTATGCGCTTATGCATTGATTATCGTCAGCTGAACCGGGTTACTGTGCGGAACAAATATCCCCTACGCCGCATTGATGACTTATTCGATCAGCTCCAGGGTGCAGGGTTTTTCTCGAAGGTTGATTTACGGTCAGGTTATCACCAGTTACGGGTTCGGAAAGAGGATATTCCGAAGACCGCTTTCCGTACTCGTTATGGTCATTATGAGTTCTTGGTGATGTCGTTCAGTCTCACCAATGCCCCGGCAGCATTTATGGACTTGATGAACCGTGTATTCAGGCCGTATCTCGATCAGTTCATCATTGTGTTCATTGACGACATCTTGGTTTATTCTCGGAGCCGGGAGGAGCATGAGCAGCACTTACGTATCATATTGCAGACTTTGAGGGAGCATCAGCTGTTCGCCAAATTTTCCAAGTGCGCATTCTGATTAGACAGTGTCGACTTCTTGGGTCATATGGTGACGAAAGATGGTATTTGTGTGGACCCGAAGAAGATCGAGGCAGTTCAGCGTTGGCCTAGACCAGTATCAGTTACAGAGGTTCGCAGCTTTCTAGGTCTTGCCGGCTATTATCGACGTTTTGTCCAGGATTTCTCCCGTATCGCTGCATCGCTGATCGGGTTGACCCGGAAGGGGGTCTCTTTTGATTGGACCGAGGCATGTGAGGATAGTTTCCAGCAGTTGAAGACTCATCTGACTACTGCACCGGTGTTAGCTTTGCCTTCAGGATCAGGCGGGTTCGTGGTATATTGTGATGCTTCTTGAGTGGGGCTGGGCTGTGTATTGATGCAGCACGACAGAGTTATCACGTATGCTTCTCGGCAGTTGAGGAAACACGAACAGAACTACCCCACTCATGATTTAGAGATGGCTGCAGTGGTATTTGCACTTAAGATCTGGAGACATTACCTATACGGTGAGTCGTGCCAGATATTCACTGACCACAAGAGTTTGAAGTATATCTTTCAGCAGCGAGATCTGAATCTGAGACAGCGCCGTTGGATGGAGTTGGTGAAAGATTATGACTGCGAGATTCTATACCATCCGGGCAAGGCGAATGTGGTGGCAGATGCTTTGAGTAGGAGGCCTGGAGGTAGTTTATCTTGTTTGAGCGCAGTACAGATGCAGTCGACGGCGGATTGGCAGGTTTTATGTGACAGCAGAGTGCAGTTCGAGTTTACTCCTACAGGGGGACAGCTGGCCCATTTCAGAGCACGCCCATAGTTACTTGGCCGTATCCGCGAGGCACAGTCCGGCGATGCCCGTATTTTAGAGATTATTGAGCAGATTCGGCAGGGCAGAGTTTCTGAGTTCATGATTGATGATCAGGGGATACTTCGATTTGGGACTCGACTGTGTGTACCAGATTCTGAGGGATTGAGGCGTGATATCCTTGAGGAGGCACATAGATTAGTATACAGTGTGCATCCAGGTTCCACCAGGATGTACCGTGATTTGAGAGAGGTTTACTGGTGAGACGGAATGAAGAAGGATGTTACAGACTTTGTGTCGAGATGCCTGACTTGTCAGTAAGTCAAGGCCGAGCATCAGAGGCCAGCCGGCGAGTTGCAGCCTTTGCCCATCCCTGAGTGGAAATGGGAACAGGTCTCCATGGACTTCATTGTGGGTCTACCCAGGACCAGTCGAGGGTATGACTCTATTTGGGTGATTGTGGATCGACCGACGAAAGCGGCTCACTTCCTGCCAGTAAAGACCACTTTTGGATTTTCTCAGTACGCCCAGGTTTATATTGATGAGATCGTGCGACTGCATGGTGTTCCGACTTGCATCGTGTCTGACCGGGGCACCCAGTTTACCAGCCGATTATGGCAGAAACTTCAGGAAGCTTTGGGCACCCGATTGAGTTTTAGCACAGCCTTTCATCCGCAGACTGACGGTCAGTCGGAGCGTACTATTCAGACTCTTGAGGACATGCTCAGAGCTTGTGTTTTAGATTTCAGTGGTAGCTGGGATCGTCATTTGCCCTTGATCGAGTTCTCCTACAATAATAGCTTCCAAGAGACGATTCAGATGGCACCTTTCGAGGCTTTATACGAGAGGAGATGTCGATCGTCTGTGTGTTGGACAGAGCTCAGGGAGAGCAGTATTTTGGGCCTGCAGATCGTACATGAGACGACCGAGAAGATACAGCTGATTCGGGACAGGATGAGAGCAGCATAGAGTAGGCAGAAATCATATGCTGACAGGCGCCGTTGCCGACTCGAGTTCGCTGTTGGCGATCATGTTTTCCTGAAGGTCTCTCCGATGAAGGGTGTGATGAGATTTAGGCGAAAGGGAATCTTAGTCCTAGATATGTTGGTCCCTTCGAGATCCTAGAGCGTGTTGGTCCAGTCGCTTATCGGTTAGCTCTTCCGCCCAGCTTCCCCGATGTTCACCCCGTGTTCCATGTTTCGATGCTCCGCAAGTACCTTCATGATCCTTCCCATGCGATTCAGCACCAGACGATCCATCTAGAGCGTGATCTTTCATTCAACGAGCAGCCGGTGGTCATTTTGGATCGGCAGGTGAAGAAATTGAGGTCGAAGGTTATACCGTCCGTCAAGGTCCTTTGGCGTGGCCCGAACAGCGAGGAGGTCACCTAGGAGACCGAGGTCGAGATGAGGAAGAGATATCCCCATCTTTTTGAAGGTACGCATAGTTAAATTCTAAATTCGGGGACCGAACTTCTTTAAGAGGGGAAGATTGTAACGCTTCGAAAATCGTTTAGGCAGTTTTTCGGTAATCGGCAAAATTAGCAGCATTTTCCGTAAAAAGTCAAAATAGATATTTTTCATTATAGACCTAATTATACAAAATTTAGATAAGATATTACTATAAATTGGTCACTAAAATGTCACTTAAAATTTTCTAGTTAATTAAAAAAATTTCCTTAATTAATTATTTTTAATATTATTTTAAGCTTTTAAAAATACATTTAATTAGTGATAAATACAAATTTAATTGGGTAAATTACATAATTAGGAACCATAATAAACTAAAATTTAGTATTAACAAAAATTTTACCAAAACTTTCCAAGATTTGTTGTTTCATGGCAAAAAAATGAATGAAAAAGGGTTTTTTTGTAAAGAAATGATATAATGTGCATTAAATGACCTTAGAAGATGCTTTATGTGTAGAATTTTCTACACAATTCCCTCACAACTCCCCTCTCATCCTCAGGCCGAGCCTTGCTGCTGCTCCCCTTCCCTTTTTCCCTCACTTCTCTTGCTTTAATTCTTGCAAAAATCAACAAAATCCATAAAAAATACACACTTTTCCTTCTCAAATTCAAACCAAATTCCTATTCTATCTTCTCTCAAACCCTAATTTGTTTGAAAAGTGGAGAAAAGAGGTGTCTTGGAGGCTAGTGAAAGTTAGGAATCAACACTTGTAAGGTATAAATCCTAATCTAGTTGTTAATTGTAGTTTAGTTTGCTAGATTAAAAAGTTTTAGTGTGTTATTTGGTTATGAATTCTTATTTAGGAAATTCTAGAGAATGGTTGCTTTTGTAATTAGGGTTTGAATTGTTGTTAATAGATTAAATTAGGGTAGTGGTTATCTAGTGGTAGAGTTGCGTGTTTGTGCTTGATTGTGATTAGTATACCGTTAATCCGCGATGTTTGTATCAAAGTTGAAATCTTATTGCTTACTAGTTTTTCCTAAAAATTAGGAAGTGACCAAATTGCTGTAGATTGGCGATATAATTAGCATCCTATACGCTTTTAGTATGCACGAATGCGAGGTTTTGTCTAGTCGGATTTTAATTTTGACGATTGCCCCGAAACGACGATTTTAGTTAAGGTTTTAGCGATTTTCGTGTGTTTCCGCGCACCGAGTGCATGTTGTGATTAATTCGAAAGCGTCAATCTTTTCATATTGTGAGTTGCATCATTTCAGGAATCTGTAATCTTATATTGTGTGTTATGCAATTTTAGGAACGGTTGTGGAAACATCAGACGCGGCGCGCAAAGGCAAGGCGGTGGTTGGATCGGATTAGCGAGACATTCAGGTGAGTAGATGTATTTATCTATGGGAGAAATCGTCTGGATGGCGCGAGGCGCCCCCTAATTAGGATTACTTTATTCTTGCAAGATTGGCATTGTTAGTTAGCTAACCCCCCTTCATTCACATTGCATACTCTTATAGCTAATCGTCTGCTAGATTGCATGGATATTCATATACACATGTGTGATATCACTTCGTAGGACATGTACACCATTGCCATTGGCTCCTGTTGCACGCGCACTATTCATGTGACACACACGCCTTTGGTAATTACCATGCCACGAGCACTGTAGGACCCGTTTAGTTTAGTATCACCACTTGTATATTACACGATATATGAAATCGCATAGCATGTATATACCTCGCATCATCATCATACTTACATAGATTTCTAGCCACAAATCACATCGCATACCTTGATATCATAGACATTTATCATATACAACATGTTGGGTATTATGATTTTCTTGAGGATTTCAGTATTGCTGCGATTTCTGGATTTTGGGGAAAACCGTAAGAATTTAACAAAAAGCTTATATCTATCATTTTTAAAACAAAGTTGTGGTTTTCTCGTGATGTATGTGTCGTCCACCATGAGTTTTCATGTTTTCTGTTGGATTTCGAGACCCGATTCGAGGAGTGGATGAACCGTCTCGGGTACATGGTGGGCCCGGTATGGTACCCCGGGGCAAGAAGATCGAGTTGTAGACGATAAGTCTGGCAGGAAAAGACTACCTACCGGTGATGTCTGGCGCGGCAGATATCCGGAGGATACCGACCGTTGTCGTGAGATTTGATGATATGGGCCGATCCGGACTGACGGAGCCCGATGTATTGAGACATTGATACAGTGAGACATTGAGACAGATGTGTTTTCATATTTGGTGTCGATGTTTGACACGGGTTTCAGGTGATTTCTTGATGGTATTCAGCTATTATACGTATATTCTTTTTCTAAAGTTAAGAATGCAGATTTCATAGCATTTAAAACACTTAAAGATTTTGTATTGATATTGCATACATGTGCATGCATACTAGAGGTATTATATCACATCTGGACATACATCCTGTGACGCATTTGCGTGCATTCTTACGATAGCCTTACTAGATGTTATATTCTACTCACGAGCTGACAACTCACCCCCGTTGTGCCACAGTGTCTTGCAGGTCGGACTCATCAGCCTAGTAGCGGCGACTTATCTTATTAGTGACTTCTTTTGCTCAGACTCGCGACATTGCTCGTAGGTGGATTGCGAGAGCACTTTTATCTCTTTTTGTACTATTTTTGTATCTAGTATTCTCCATCTACCACTTCTTATTTGTATATGCGACCTAGTGATGAGACTGAGAGATTTGTGTATATGTGGTTTCTTTTGGGTCGAGCTCACTTGAGCCGACGTTGTGTTTTCTTCTATTTTGCATTTCTTTATGCTCTTTTGCTTGGTATTACATATATATTGCGTGTGGTTGTGATCCGCCTTGGGCGAAGAGCTAGCTCCCGCTTGGGGATGCCATTTTGTGATTACAGGTTTATATGTATTGTTGTACCCATTTTGCGGGATAGAATTTACAAAATAGACTCTGCCGAAATTTTCGGAAATTTTTGATATTTTTTTAAAAGGGGTTTGTTCCCCTCCGAACGGCTGCCGGGACATGGACTCTCGCCTGGGATTCGGGGCAGATGCTAATTGGTGCTATCCGTCTACCTCTCCGAAAATGCCAAGTTGATTTATGGCACCATGTATCGAAGGTTTAAACGGATGCGTCCGATGTTGCAGACTTCATCAGATTCCCCCTCGCTTGAGGGGTTTTTGATTGTGGGGACGCTCTTCCCTGCAGGCGCAAGCCCCTGCAGTTAATTACGCTACCACATTGCGGTAATAACTTTCTCCTTCTCCAGATGATCACTTCGTGTCGTGTGAGTTTATTTTGTGTTTGGTTGCCTGTGGATTGTATACGGAGACTGAGTTATGTCGTCGCCCGTAGGGCGTGGACTAGTCCAAATCCTTATTATCTTAGATTTGGGTTTGGGGGTTGTGTTTAAGGATACGTTAGCCTCATTTGAGACTAAGATCGACTTAAACGTTTATTAAGGATACGTTAGTCTAGTTTTTAGACTAAGATCAACTTAACGGGATCGTTTAGATCCAACAAGAGAGCAATAAAAGGGAGGGCTCTGTCGTTTAGTTTAGTGACATTGCGGTCAATCGGTAGTTTAAGGACATTGCGGTCCATGGGTAGTTTAAGAACATTGCGGTCCAATGTTAGTTTTAAGACGCTGCGGTCAAGGTTAAGGACCTCATAGTCCATGGATTTAAGGACTCCACAGTCCGTTGTTAGTTTTAAGACATCACGGTCAAGGTTAAGGACCTCATAGTCCGTGGATTTAAGGACTCCACAGTCCGTTGTTAGTTTTAAGACATCACGGTCAAGGTTAAGGACCTCATAGTCCATGAGTTTAAGGACCCCACAGTCCGTATCAATATGTGGTCATCGGGATCCGTCACCTCTTTGAAGACGTTGAGGAATTACAACGCCACGTATCAAAGGAGTGAAGAGATGTACCCTTAAACCGAGGTAGATTAAATAATCTTTGGTCCAATTTGGAACCAAGACCAATTGATTATATTATGAGCCCATTGGCTCAGTTGAATTTGAATTGAGGACTTATGGCCAGCTTGGGCTAAGTCCAATCATGTTTGGGATATTGGCTCTCTGTTGGTCCATTAGAGGAGAGGCTTTGCCTCTGGATACTTAGCCAATTGGACTGAAGTTAGTGTTAAACACTAGCAACATGGGGTTCAAATTAGTGTTAAACACTAAAACAAATTGGTGTTAAACACTAACAACAGAGATCTCAAATTAGTGTCAAACACTAAGATAATCAGTGTTAAATACTGGCAACAGAGATTTTAATTTAGTGTTGAACACTAAGAAAACTAATGTTAAACTCTGTCAACAGCGATTTAATTTAGTGTTAAACACTAAGAAATTCAGTGTTAAACACTGCAAGAAAGCTCTTTAATTAGTGTTGAACACTAAGGAAAAACAGTGTTTAACACTGGATTCAGGGGCTCCAATTTAGTGTTAAACACTAAGGCAAGAGGGGTCACGTGGTAGCACGTGAGGGCGCCCTCCCCTTTATTTGTTATGCTGAGGATATTGAATACTTTGGAGCATCACGTGACATCACGTGATGGGCATTTAAATGCTTGTATGTTAAAACTTCTGCCAAGGGTCACGTGGGTCACGTGAGGCACTGCCTCAAAGGGTCTTTTCTGTGGATCTTTTCGGGGGTCACGTGGTAGCACGTGACCCTGCCTCTTTGTATGTTTTTTTTGAAGATCTGTTAATCCCTTTAAGAATTAAATTCTTCGCAGGGTTGAACCCTAACAATAATTTTTTGAGGAATTAAATTCCTATTTGCTTCTGAAGATTTATATTCTGGGATAGAGTTGAACTCTGAATTTTCTGTAGGAATTAAATTCCTCATATATGTGAAGAATTGCATTCTATCATAGGGTTAAACCCTAATAACAGCTTCGAGGAATTAAGTTCCCACTCTTTTTTAGAGAATTATTATGAGGAATGAGGTTCTGTCTTAGGGTGAAACCCTAATTTCTTCTTTTTTAAGGGAATTAAATTCCTGTTATTTTAACAGAACTAAGTTCTTAACTAGGGTTAAACCCTGATTCTGTTCATTATGAAGGAATCAAATTCCCATAACATAGGGTTAAACCCTAATTTTATTTTAAAGGAATTAAATTCCTATAGTTCTGTGAGAATTAAATTCTCAAGCTTCCATTCCCTCTCTATGCTTTGAATCTGCATGGCAGGATCTCAACCCAATGAGAATTAAATTCTCAATTCAAGGGGAGATGTGCACTTTGCAGATCCTCCACTAAAGAGAGAACTATGTTCTTCTGTTTAATATCAGAGTTAAACTCTGTTGAGAATTAAATTCTCTTTTAAGGCCTTCCTTTTCTTACCTAAGATTTTCTTTTGCAGAAGATCCAAATTCCTCCAAAGTATCAAGGCTCTATTTTTCTCTCTCTCTATGTATCGATCCCTCTGTTTATCTCCCCCTTTTTCTGTGTGTCTCTCGGCTCCTATTTATAGGAGAAGCAGCAGAATCAATTAGTTTCTGATGAATCTTTCATTGAGAGATTTGATTAGTATTCACCATTCGTTTGGACCTTTGGATTATTAGGTGAATTTTATTCACCATTGGATTTTAAATCCAGAGATTTTCCTTTGTTATTTCGGTTAGATTTTAAGGGAAATCTTTCCAAATTCAAGATTTTTCCATAGATAGGTGATATTTAATCACCTTTAAATTTTTAATTCAATCGGTTCCAAATAATCATTTTCCTTTGGAAAGATTTGAGTGATCTCTTCAGAATTTGATTCTGTTAAATAAATAGGCTTTGAAAGCCGGTCACGTGTGGCCACGTGACCCCTGGTCACGTGTGGGCACGTGACCCCTTAGAATGAGCCCTCTTTTTCTTTTTGCGCTCCACCTTCTGGCCGCTGCTTAGCCGTCACGTGCCACCACGTGACCCCTGGTCACGTGACCCTCGTATAGAGCCTTTTTTCTTAATTTAATCAGAGAATGAGTCCGCTGCTTTTAAATGTCACGTGCCAACACGTGACCCCTGGTCACGTGTGAGCACGTGACCTCTTCTGAAGTTTTTTCCTTGATTTGATCAGGGAACTGATGTGCCTTTGAAGCTGCTTTTGAATGTCACGTGCCAACACGTGACTGCTGGTCACGTGTTAGCACGTGATGCCTCTTCCGTAGGCTTTCCTGATTTTAAATCAGGAAACAAATGCCCCCACAGCGTTGTTCTCACGTGTCTGCACGTGAGTGCAACGCTGTCATCTCTTGTGACCGTTGGATTCCTCTAGGGATTTAGGGAGATGAAGCGTTTCCATCACCTCCTATAAATATTGGGGTCATTTCAGAAGAGCCTCCACTTTGCTTATCTTTCTCCTTGCAAACTTTTTCTGAGAATTTAATTCTCTTCTTCCAGAGCTTAGTTCTCTGCCTTGAAACAATTTCCAGAGTTTAACTCTGTTCGAAAAGAATTCTTTTCCTTAGGTAATGTCCTTGAACAAACGATGAACTTTCACATTCCTCTGGATTTTAAATCCAAAACAAGGGTTTTTACCCTTTAAACATGAATCCATGAAACCAATTAATCTTCAGCAGTAAATCTCTTTTAGGGTTCATCTGATCCTCCAAGGAGATGATGATGACAGTTCGAATCCATGGAGTTTAACTCCGTTCACAGAAAAAAGTTTCTGGGGATTTAATTCCCCTTTCCAAAAGGAATTCAATTCCTGTGAAGAACTAAGTTCTTCCCCATAGAGGCTTCTTGGGGTTTCCTTTGCCCCAGGTTGTCCTTCTGTAATCAATGCAACAGAAGCTTTGTAACAATTCTCATGACCTTTATTTCAGGTATTATGGATGCTCATATGTATGGTCTTGACGAAATCATTTCCTATGGGAACATTCGTGCACTGGGCCGCAGTCAGAACCAGGAGTTCACCAATGCTCAATGCGCCGAGATCATGAGCCGGTTTGGCGAGTACAACCATCGGCTACTCCCCCATCGCTCTTCTCTTTCGAGACTCATCGTGCTGGCAATTTGGGAGGCGCTTCCTCTCTTCTGCGCCGGTGTACCGCTCAGGGCATTGGACGCTGCCGAGGACAAGATACATTCGGTGTACTTGATGAGCTTGATCTCAAAGAGGAGGCGAGATCACCTCATTGATCTCTTGCACCAGGCCTTTCAGCAGTCAGCCATACTTGCCTCCTATCGGAGGGTGGAGGACATTCGTGAGGACCCCGACGCTTGTGATCGTGAGAGAAAACATACTCGGGAGGTTCGAAATGCTTGGAGGATCTTGGACAAAGTTAAGCTTGAGTTTCTCAATCCGTGTCCCGCGTCTGAAGTCTTACCATTATAAACGTGTTCTCTTTATTTTGTATGACCTTCTTGAAGTATGAATGATAAGTTCTATTTTGTCTTTGTATGTTTGCATGCCTCTCTGCGGGATTTTGTCATTTCACTATTGTTGTTGCTGATGCTTTTAATATGCATGGTGCTATTCCATTTTTAGTGCACGTCAAGTTTGGGGCTCACGTGGTCTGCACGTGGGGTCCTTTGATGGGACTGTTCAAAATTTTTCCATGCCACATTTTTAGTGCACAATATCAGATGCAGAAAAGGAGCCTTGGAAATAGTTCCAACCCCCTGATTTTCGATGCCTTTCCTTTTTTGAGCCTTGGAAATAGCTTCATCATGCAAGATTTTCCGCGCTTAACACTTAATGCACTTCTTTATATCTGAGGCTATAGACTTCTTTTCCCTTCACGGAGAGATTTATATTTTTTTTGTTTTGGTGTAATTTGTCTTGAGAAACAAACGAGCGCCATGGCCTGCAATCGCCCCCATGCTCGTCGACAGCCATGGGAAGTTCCTATCGAGGAGATGATCCCCCGCTTTGCTGCTCGGTTGGTGGATCCACTCCTTACCGACGACGAATGCGACTCGGCAATGTATGAACTCTCAATCCGTAGGGGGTGCCCCTCCCGATTGGGTCCCTCTGGCTCCGGATGATTCTCGCGGCCGTGCTTGCCGACATCCCTCCTCACCCGGCGGAGATGACCCTGGCGATACTTGACGCGGCTGAAGAAAAGCTCGAGGGCTTTCACAAAGCGTGCCTGATTACTCAGGCTTTGAAGGATTGCTCAATTCACCTGCTGAGCCAGATAAAGGCCCGGCGAGCTATTATGTCTGCTTTCGCGGACGAATATGGCGCCAATCGATGGGGAGCGACTCCTCGCGAGAACCGTCGCTTTGATGTGCTAGAGAAAGCAGAGAGAGAGATGGAGAATTTTTGTCCTCTGCTTTGTTAACCCTTGTGCCATTGATCCCGTGTTTGGTGACCTTTTCCCATTAGCGTAGCATTTTTAAATTAGTCCTTCTTTTTGTATGCTTTATGCTGGACTTCCATGTAGGCTCGGTACTCGTATGTATGTTTTCGCCTGCATAAATAAACTTTTGTGTTCTTTTTATAAGAGCTTTTCTTTAATTATCAACACTATCATCATGCCGCAGGCACATTAAAGTTTCGAATATTATTTCTTTTCTGGATGTTCATACAATTGCGAACACATGCTCGCTAGGATAAACGTCGGAAATTTTCTCGTCGCTTTCCATACCAGGTAATGTGAGCGCGTTTTAAATTAATCATTGCTGTCGACTGGGAGCCCACTTATACGGTCTTGAGCGTGTATGTCCCGTTTCCCAAGTTGCGGTCGCGAAAGTGAACTTAAGTGGCCTGACAGGGCGACACGTGGCGAACACATTGTTGCGCGAGAAGAGGGCTCGGCCGCAAACTCTCGGAGAGAGAGCTGGCTTCTAAGGCGCTGAGCGAGCTTCAGGCCAGCCTCACAGCCTAAGCCAACAAAGCATACGAACTCTGGCGGGTGCTTCAGGAGTCCATAAAAGAGGTGGTGGATTTCGATAAAGCTGCCATGTTCACTCGTGAAAGGATCGAGGCCCACAAAGCCACCGAGAAAGAGCTTGAAGCTCGGCTTGCTTCATATCAGGCCCAGCAAGCTCAGGCGGAGGCCCGTCTTTTGGCGATCTTAAATCATGAGGCCGTGGCCCAACAAAAGCAGGATGAGCTGACCAAGCTACTAAATCGCCCGCCGGCTTGAAACATTTGTATCTTTTCCTGCCTTCTTGTATATACTCATAGATGAGAGTATTTTCTTTTGTTCTTTCATGAATTGTACTTTGTATCCATTTTGGTTTATGAATAAAAGATACATTTTTCTTCTCAATGACGCGTCTCCTTTTTGTTGAATGTGTTTTGCGGACAATTTATCTTGATCTCCTTGCAGGGCATCGATGGCTTAGGACTCAGGGTTAAGATCTGCTTCCTAAGACTTTTGCGCCTTATGAGCCACGAGGGTCTCATAAAGAGTTTTTCTCCCCATGGGTCGAGAGGATCCCATAGGTGTAAGTTCTTCTTAAGAATCATGAGGATTCTTAAGCGGGTTTTCCCTTGAGAGTCGTAAGGATTTCACAAGAGAGTTTTTCTTCCTTACAGGTCGTGAGGACCTGTAAGTGCTGGATGTGGTCACCCTTATCCGTGTTTCATGGGGTCAGGGGTTGCTCAAGGCATCGTAGTTTAAAGACGTCGCGGTCAAGGTTAAGGACATCATAGTCCGTGGATTTAAGGACTCCACAGTCCGTTGTTAGTTTTAAGACATCACGGTCAAGGTTAAGGACCTCATAGTCCGTGGACTTAGGGACTCCACAGTCCGATATTAGTTTTAAGACATCACGGTCAAGGTTAAGGACCTCATAGTCCATGGATTTAAGGACTCCATAGTCCATGGATTTAAGGACTCCACAGTCCGATGTTAGTTTTAAGACATCACGGTCCAGGTTAAGGACCTCATAGTCCGTGGATTTAAGGACTCCACAGTCCGATATTAGTTTTAAGACATCACGGTCAAGGTTAAGGACCTCATAGTCCGTGGATTTAAGGACTCCACAGTCCGATGTTAGTTTTAAGACATCACGGTCAAGGTTAAGGACCTCATAGTCTGTGGATTTAAGGACTCCACAGTCCGATGTTTGGTTGCAGGGACCCGTCACCTCTTTGAAGACGTTGAGGAATTACAACGCCAGGTATCAAAGGAGTGAAGAGATGTACCCTTAAACCAAGGTAGAATCTGTAGGGAATCGGGGTGGTTGATCGTTAGTTTTAAGACATTACGGTCGAGGTTAAGGACATCATAGTCCGTGGATTTTAAGGACTCCACAGTCCGGTGTTTGCTCTGGATGCTTCACACGGGTTCACTGCCGTGCTTGGCGAGGACCAGGCTCCGCTCTGGACGTTTCCACGGGGTCAAAGAGTGACGTTATCTGCGTTCCACGTAACCAGGAATTTTGCACTAGATGCTTCACACGGGTTCACTGCCGTGCTCGGCGAGGACTAGGCTCCGCTCTAGATGCTTCACACGGGTTCACTGCCGTGCTCTGCGAGGACCAGGATCCGCTCTGGACGTTTTCCACGGGGTCAAAGAGTGACGTTATCCGCGTTCCATGTAACCAGGAATTTTGCACTAGATGCTTCACACGGGTTCACTGCCGTGCTCGGCGAGGACTAGGCTCCGCTCTGGATGCTTCACACGGGTTCACTGCCGTGCTCTGCGAGGACCAGGATCCGCTCTGGACGTTTTCCACGGGGTCAAAGAGTGACGTTATCCGCGTTCCACGTAACCAGGAATTTTGCACTAGATGCTTCACACGGATTCACTGCCGTGCTCGGCGAGGACTAGGCTCCGCTCTGGATGCTTCACACGGGTTCACTGCCGTGCTCTGCAAGGACCAGGATCCGCTCTGGACGTTTTCCACGGGGTCAAAGAGTGACGTTATCCACGTTCCACGTAACCAGGAATTTTGCACTAGATGCTTTACACGGGTTCACTGCCGTGCTCGGCGAGGACTAGGCTCCGCTCTGGATGCTTCACACGGGTTCACTGCCGTGCTCTGTGAGGACCAGGATCCGCTCTGGATGTTTTCCACGGGGTCAAAGAGTGACGTTATCCGCGTTCCACATAACCAGAAATTTTGCACTAGATGCTTCGCACGGGTTCACTGCCGTGCTCGGCGAGGACTAGGCTCTGCTCTGGATGCTTCACACGGGTTCACTGCCGTGCTCTGCGAGGACCAGGCTCCGCTCTGGACGTTTTCCACGGGGTCAAAGAGTGACGTTATCCGCGTTCCACGTAGCCAGGAATTTCGTTGATTGTATTCGTATTTCACGGAATTGAGATTTGACTTTTCGGTGATCAGGATATCGTCGAGCCATGGAACTGGGAGTTATCGCTGTTTCGCTTAGCTTAGAGTTGTGTCCGTTGTTACGAGACGAGTGTTGAGACGATCTCCAGGTCTCCTTTGGCCCGTCGAGATTTGGCTTCTTCTTCTGATGAAACCTGGGGGGAAGATGATATTTTTTTTGTTTACGCCCTTGGATTGTATACAGGGTGTGATGGAACATCACCTGTAGGGCATAAATTAAAACTCTTTTTTTTTATTTTTTTTATTTCTCTTTCCGCGATGCTCTATCATTTCAGCTTTTATATCGCGAAGGTTGCAATTGCCCCATCATTTCGGCTATTTTTCGCGGTGCCCAATCATTTCGGCTATTTATTTATTTTCTACTCGCTGCTTTTTATTGCGAGTTGCCCCATCATTTCGTCTATTTTTCATGCATACATTTTTACTTGCTGCTTTTATTGCAAGTTGCCCCATCATTTCGGCTATTTAGTATGCATGTGTGGCTTGCTAGCCTTTTTGCTGCAAGCTTAGGTTTTAGACGCCTCTTTCGGCATCAGCATCGCTACCACTGGGATATTTCCAGGAGCGAATCATCATTTGCCTCTGTCGATGTTGAACAAAGGTGGCTTAGCAAACAGGGTTAGGGTCCTGTCGACTAAGGCTTTTGACTTCATGAGCCGTAAGGGTCTCACACAGGTATTTCTCCCTACAAGTCGTGAGGATCTTGTAGGTGTATTTTCTCCCTAGGAATCGTGAGGATTCCTAAGTGTATGTTCCTTTGCAAGTCGTAAGGATCCTACAAGAGGGCTTTCTCCTTATAGGTCGAGAGGACTTACAAGGGTTGCTCACCATATGGACATATCCCTAGTCACGGGTAGGACTTTGCTGGGGAAATGTTTATTCACGCCCGTGGATTGTATACAAGGGTCAGTATTGAGCCACTTGTAGGGCAATGTCGAAGGGTATAGGGGATTTTGCTTAAGCACAGGTTTAGGTCTCTGTGACTTAAGACTTTGAAATCTTATGAGCCGTGAGGGTCCCATAAGAGAATTCTCCTTACGAGTCGTAGGGATCTCGCAAGTGTATTTTCTCTTTAGGAATTGTGAGAACTCCTAAGTGTGTCGCTCCCTTGTGAGTCGTAAGGATCTCACGCGGGTGGTTTCTCCTTGCGAGGTCGTGAGGATCCCGCAAGTGTCCTTTAACGAGGTTGCGTCCTTTCGGGTTTTCACAAACACTCGCCGGTAGCCCTGCTGTTTTTACTCACGGAGCCCTTTCGGGTTTTCATCCGTGCCCTTCTTGCTTATGGACATACCGTTTTTTTTTATTCTCTTTATTTTATTCTTATTTTTTTTTACGAGATCGCGCCCTTTCGGGTTTTCACGAACACTCGCCGGTAGCCCTGCTGTTTTTACTCACGGAGCCCTTTCGGGTTTTCATCCGTGCCCTTTTTGCTGATGGACATGCCGTTTTTATTTATTATATTATTTTTTTTATTCATCTCGTCAGCCTAAGGATGCTGCGGTAGTAGTTTAGATACGTTTCGTTCCGTCGTTAGTTTAAGGACGTTTCGGTCCGTCATTAGTTTAAGGACATTTCGGTCCGTCGTTAGTTTAAGGACATTTCGGTCCGTTGAGGAGAGGGCCGGCTACTACTTATAGAGCTTTGAGATTTAGGAAGATAGCGAGCGGACATAGTCGTCGTCATCTATCATTGACCTAGGCTGTGGCTCATTAAGCATAGTATTTCTTTAGGAAGCGGCCGTTTATTGGCCTGAAAGGCCTTCCACCATGCATGTCCATGAGTAGATAGGCCCCACCCTGGTAGACCTTATCTATGATGTACGGGCCTTCATAGTTTGGCTCGAATTTTCCCCACTTGGCGCGATTGGGGATCATAGGTCTTTTGACCACTAGTACGAGTTCGCCTTGGCGGAATGTCCTCGGCCTGGTCAATCTTTCGTACGAGCGCGTCATCTTTGCTTTGTAGGCCTCCAAATTTTGTTGCGCTATGAGCTGGGTTTCATCGAGGGCATCAAGCTCCTCAAGCCGAAGGTGAGTATTTTCTTCGTTTGTCAATCCGTGGTGGACTGCCACTCATAGAGAAGGCAGCTCTATCTCGAGGGGGAGTACCGCTTCCGTACCGAATACCAGTGCGTATGGCGTCGTGTTCGTGGCCGTCTTGAACGTAGTTCGATATTTCCAAAGAGCCTCTTGCAGTCTCTCATGCCGAGGAGACTCCGAGCGCGCATTTGAGAGGATTCATCTTCAGATTATATTGCCGAAGGCGCTGAAATACGGTCTTCAGATGCTCTAAATGCTCTTCGTATGACATGCTCTTCACTACGAGGTCATCGATATAGCACTCGATGATTTCATGTATGAGATCATCGAAGATCTTTGTCATGGCCCTTTGATAGGTGGCGCCGGCGTTCTTTAAACCAAAATGCATCACCTTGTAGCAGAATATACCCAAAGGAGTCCTGAAGGCGGTGTGCTTCTGGTCTTCGGGATGCATCTTTATCTGATTGTACCTTGATGAACTGTCCATAAAGGAGAAAATCTCGTGAGTGGACGTGTTATCTATCATTAGCTCGGTTACCGGTACTGGGAAATCATCCTTCGGGCAGGCTTTATTGAGATCCCTGAAATCCACGCATATGCGCACCGTCCCATTTTTCTTCATTACCGGGACGATATTGGCAATCCAGTCAGGATATTGGACTTCTTGGATAAATCCAGAATCGATCAGCTTCTTGACTTCGGCGTTGATGCTCATCTCAAGCTCGAGCCGCATCCTTCTCGACGCCTGCTTGACCGGCTTGACGTCCGGGGATATTGCTAATTTATGTACCGCAATCTCTGGATCTAATCCTGGCATCTCGGAATAGTTCCACGCGAAGCAATCTTTATGCTGTAGAAGCACGTCTTTTAACGCAGCCACCCTTTCTTCAGATAGCAGCTCGCTGACGAATGTCGGTCGCGGATCGTCTTCCGATCCCAAATCAATCTTTTTGAGGTTATCTGCAGTCGTATGTATGCCATCTTCCAGTTCTTTCGGAACTGGTGGAAATTCTGAGATCACCTCATTGTCATTGTTTTCGAAGAACCAGGGGAGCTCATCCATGTCCTCGGGCTCTTCTTTTAATATCGTAATCATGTAACAGGTGCGAATCCGCTTCCAAGATTGATGTGGATCTGGTTCTGCTCTTGCGGCTTTGGGTTCATGCTTTTGTGGTGGCGTTACCCTCCAGCTGCTGGATAAAGCAAATCTGCCTTGCTGGTACTGGTCTTCGACCCAGTTCTTGAAGGTGAAGCAGTCTTCGATAGGGTGTCCTATGGCTCGGTGATAGGAGCAATAGCCTGGATGGGAAACTTTGTTAGCTTGCTCAGGGTGCTTGGACTTCGGAAGTGCAATCATTTGATATTTTATAGCGAGCTCGAGTAGCTTCTTCGTCTTGTCTCGAGGGAAGGAATACGCTCGACTCATCTTCTTCATGAGGGACAAATCCGGACCGTGCAATGCCCGATCACACGACTCTCTAATCCTGCGTCGTTGTTGTCGGCTCCTCTTTTTGCTCCTTGACTTACTTCTGCCTTTGCGTCGGGCCTTTTGCACAACGGGTTGACAGGGAGGAGTATCTTCGTCTTTTACAGCCCGTTGAAACAGACGTTGCGTCCTAGCCTTCTCGTAGATGGCCATCTCACGGTTGTGGTCTTCCCGAGCCTTTTGACCTGCTTTCTTGATAAGCTTGTCCACTTGTTCTTCAAATGACGGACTCGGCACTTCACTCGCGGGATCCAATTTTGACGAGGGGTTAGCAATCCCCGACAGGGTGTCCTCCTCCTCATCGAAGTTGTATATGGCGTAGCTGCCGTGGACTCGCTCCCTTTTCCCGGATCTTACATACCCAAGCCCAAGCGTTTCCATTCTCCCATTGGGCAATTTGCGCTGAGTCCCAAGGACATTCCAAATCCTGTTGTAGAACCGAGCTTGTCGAACAGTCTGTTTTAAGGATACTCTTTGGCGCTTCAATAGCCTCTTTAGTCCATTTGTGTAATATTTGGGCAAACGGATGGGTTGGAGTTTGTCGAGTGTAGCATCCGCGCCATGCCATATCTCTTTCTCCACTATCGTCTCTGTGGATTGGTAGAATAGGATCGCCTTTTCACCCTTTCGCCTGGGAGGGACGTAAAACGTCTGCAGGTCTCGCACATTGTAAGCTTAAAGTGCGTCGAGATCTTTGTAGTGTCTCCGCGGCACCATGGTGACCTGTAAACTCTGATCATCGCCGGGGGATGCTTGTATTGACGGCCGATTGGAGAACACGGCATTAACTTCATCTTCCGAGTCACTTCCGAAGACCAACATGGGGGCGGACGGTCCCAGGTTGTTGCGTCGGGACGGACTCGCGTAAACTATTTCTTCTCCTTCTTCGGTATCGCTCCCGAAAACAGGGATGGTGGCGGCGGCTTTGTTCTCCGGCTTACGACACCTTTCTGTATCCTCGAAATATGGCAAAAAGTACTTCGCATCTTCGTACTTGCGGACTTCGTTCATGGTAAATGGGTTCAGCTCACCTGTTACGGTATATTCGAAGCCATCCTTAAAGTATCTTATACACTGATGCTGTGTAGAAGGGATGATGTTGTACTTATGTAACCAAGGACGACCGAGCAAGGCGTTGTAGCAGGTCTTGGCGTCAATGACGTGAAATTTGATGTCCGTGACGAGTAGTCCAAAGCGTAATGTTAATATTACGGATCCGAGAGTCCGTGACGACTGGGAGTCGAAACCGGAGATGGTGATTTTGTCACGAGCGAGGTGCTGTACGCTCATGCAGATTTCCTTCAACACCCGAACATTAAGAAGATTGACTGAGGATCCATTATCCACCAGGATCTTGCCTATCTTGATATCATGGCAGTATCCAGAGACATATAGGGGACGGTTGTGGTCGTACGTCCCGAGAAGGAGGTCTTCGTCACCGAAAGTGATGTCGGCCGTATGCACTTCTTCTAGTTCATTCTTCATCCTTTCTTCGGCGAGGAAGGCTTGGAATTGCTCGGGTTCTTGTAACGCCTTGATTAATGAATCTCGCGCTTCTTTTGATAATAGGAGGGTGTCGAGAATGCTAAGCTGAGAAGGTAGCTTTCTTAGGTGCGCTAGGATGTTGTAGTCCACCTTACCCTTCCTGGGAGGGTCCTTGGCAGTCAGCTCTTTCATGACTTGTCATCTAAGGTGATATCCTCAGTGACCTTTTCCTTTCCCTTATCTCTTCCGGGCCCGAGATTCTTTTCCGGGAGCGTGCGATTGCGCAGCTGAATGTTTTCGCAGGCCTCCGGTTCTTCTTTCCCTAAAACGGATTCTTTAAAGAGAGGGCCCAAAGCCATTTCTTCATCAGAGTCGCTTCCAAAGGTGAGAACTTGTGACCTTCCGGCGTTAACCATGTGACAGCTGCCAGCAGTTCTGTTGTGCCCGTCGGTAGTACTTCTTCGTTCCCAACGAGTCTTGCATTTCATGCGCTTAAAGTGTTGCCGGTGAGCAACATATCCTTGCCACCAAATCTTAAAAGCGTCGCACTCCTTTGTGGGGTGTGAAATCTTCCGATGATATGAGCAGTACTTAGGATGCATCTCCGCCCCATCGAGCGTGCTTTCTTCCGAGGGTGGTAGTTTCATTCCCATTGACACGGCCTTGGCAAACCATTTCCTTGTCTTGAATATCTTTTTGTCCGCGTCGGATGCCTTTCGATCTGGCGGGAGTACTTCAACTCTTTCGTTTAGTCGCTTGCGTTTGGTTCCTTCCGATGCGGCCATATCACGCTCCTGATCCGCTTTACTCTTCAAACGAATCTCGTCTAGAAAGGCGCCGATCATTTCATCTGTTGGCCACACAAGCTCTGGTTCAGGCTCTGTCCCCAGTTTCTTAGTGCCAGGAGTTTTTTCATCGTCGGTAAACGAGTGGGAGATTACGTTACTACTCGCCACACATCCCTCGGATTCATCCGACGAACTCTCTCCATAATCTTCCTCTTGAAAGATGTGGTTGAGGAACTCTTGCAGCGTGACAGGAGTTCGCGCCTTTTAATTGTACTCTTCCAGCGCGTCGATTTGCTTCTGCAAGTTCGTGCGCTTGTCTCCAGGCTTCACGGGCTTTTTAGATTTCTTCTTCTTTTTCTTCGAAGATTTCGACGGTGGGGCATGAGTACTTGGGCCATCACCACCGCTTTTTGTAGTTGGGCGCGGCCTCAGCATTCCCTCAATGATCTGGGGTTCCAGCGAGTCCTTCCATTCGACCACCGGGCACACATGAAGGTCCCTCAGCATTCTTTTGGTTTTAGTTGACAGCACGACCTCCCATAGAGCTTCTTCAATAAAGGAACAGGTTGCCCCCGGTGTATCTGCTTTCTTGGGAGTATGCGGCTGTGGCGGGTTCACCTTCCACTTTTCGGACAGCGCAAACTTTCCATGGAGGTATTGATCTTCAATCCATCTTTTGAAGACGAAGCAATCCTCAATCGGATGACTTACCGTTTGATGGTAAGGGCAATAGTTGGGGTTATTCACCTCAGTGAGTTGTGGTGGTCGTCTTGGATTTGGCAAGTTTATAAGTCTGTTGCGTACTGCCAGCTCGAATAACCGTTTTGTCTTGTCCCGTGGGAACGAGTAGGGACGCTTCATCTTCTCATTATAATACCGGCGTCTTTCTTCCAGTTGATCCGTCAGCTTTGGGGAATTGGGTTGCTGCTGGGCATTCGCGACGAAGGTTGCCTTTCCTTTACCCTTGTCACCCTGAGGCTCGGGCTTCGGGGAAGACGGCCTATGACCTATCTGGTCCATCTGGGCCAACTTGTCGATTAGAGCCTGGAATGTGGTTGGCTTAAAGAACATCATAAACTGGGAGATAGTTGTGTGAGGGTCTAGGGTTCCCACGAACATGCCCACCGCGGGCGCTTTCTCAATGCGTTGCTCGCATTTCGACCACAAATTTCGCCAGCGTATAGCATACTAGACCCACGTTTCGCCTGGTTTTACCCTGGCATTAATCAATGCCGTTATTGGAGTGCGTTCGCTGGCGCTTGCGAATCGCTGAGTGAATAGCAACTCCATTTCAGCGAACGTCTTGATAGAATCGTTCGGGAGTTCCGAGTACCATTCGAACGCCGTTTCTGATAGGCTGCCCACGAACTGGCGAAGCAACAGTTTATCATCACCGCCAGTGTTACCGCAAAGGGCCCTGAACTGGGCAACATGTTGATGGGGATTGCCGGTCCCCTTATACACGTGGAACTTTGGTATTGTATAACCCGGCGGATATTTGATTTGGTCGTACCAGCTCGGATATGGTCGCCCCGTTTTTACGACTTGACCAGCTGCCTCGGTCGCATGATGAACCCGGATTTGCTGGGCTATATAGTCGTCCAAGTCAGCCTTAGAGATTGTCTCCTCCTTGGCCGTTGAGAGAGCCGGTGGTGGATTTGACGTTTCTCCCCTGTCGTCTTCAAGGACGATCGGGGGATCCTCAGTGGGTGGGTCTTGTTGGATCATCATTCCCACCATATCCTGGAATAAGTGGGCTATCTGCTTTATATTGGCCGCTTGTTCCGCAGCCTCTTTATCTTTCTTTTCCAACATCCTCCGGAGGAACTCGGCATCGGTTTCCTGTTCTTGTTGCTGATCCGAGGAAGCCTCGGGGCTTTCTTTCGGCCCAGTAAGCGCGGCCATTGCGTTCATCATTTCCTGGAGCTTTTGCTGTTGCTCCTGATCTTTGGTTACTGACCGTGTAAGCGGTCTATGACCTGTAGACGCACGGCTGTCTTCCTTTCCCGATGCCATGTATACAGTATGGACCATCCTGCCCCCAGCCTTAGGGCGTCTGGGCTCAGCGCTTTTAGCTTTCGTTGCAGGCCCAGGGATCTTCTCCGGCCTCCTCTTTTTATGAGCAGTGGAGGTTGAGGGGGCCGTCGAGGTGGGCACCCAGACAGCTTTTCGTGGCTTAGCTTGGTGACTGGCTTCCTTTTGGATTTTCAGCTTCTTGTGCTGGCGGGAGAAATTTGGATCGATCATCGAGTCTCGGGCCTGCCGCCAGACTTTATAGATTCGGGAGGACAGCCGTTGAGGAGATTGGGGCTGTTCTGTTTTTACTTCTATAGCTTTTTTCAGTGGATGGGGAGACTTCTTTAGTGCTGCGGTAGGAGAATTCCTACGCACCTTATTTAGCATCTCAAAGCTGTTCCCAGTTGGAACAGCAGCATTAACTTCTGCCATCGGGGCTGGAGGAGTTAGCCCAGAAGGGGAGTTGCCTCCGGCCTTCCTCATTCGGCGCCAGTAACGACGTCGAGCGCGTCGTGCTGATGGAACCGGCTTGGTGAGGGCGATAGTTTCGTCTTGCCCCCTGTGTAGGTGGGGGGTCGCTGCGGGTGTCAGCCTGTCAAAGACCGATGTCCTTTGGGTAGCAGGAGCGGGAGCTGGAGCCGTCAATCTTGTGAAGACCGACTTTTTGGCAGGGGAAGCCGCCTTGACGACTTCAGGAGCAGGACTGGTTACTTTCTTAAGAGCAGCCTTCTCTGGGATTGTAGGCCCCATTGCGGGTCCACAGGAGTTCTGGCCCAATCTAGAGAAGACCGTGGCGCTGGTGTTGGGCGACCCATTGAGAGGGGCTGCGGTAGGTGTAAGCCGATCAAAGACCGACTTCTTGGGAGCTTCCGTTGTCAGCATAGGGGCGGTGAAGCTCGTTGGCGGGAGCATGGTCCCAAAATACAACCCTGTGGTGGCTCGAGTGACCTATTCCATGGGCATTGTGAATAGCGAAGCGGCTTGGGATCCGTAGGCTACACCTCCTGGCGAGGCAAGGCGCTGGTTGCGGTTGCAGTTGGAGCATTTCGCACAAGTAGAAGCCATCGATCCTTTGCTTTCTGCAATAAGCAAGACGCCAAGTCTTAGTACCTTGAAACCCAAGGGCAACCATTAGCGAACCGCGATTGGTTCGCGAATCACGACACACGAAGTGTGGAGTGGAAAGAGGAAAAGGTCCCACCGGGCGTGCCAGAATCTGTTCCCCTCCGAACAGCGGCCGGGACATGGACTGTCTCGCCTGGGATTCGGGGCAGATGCTAATTGGTGCTATCCGTCTACCTCTCCGAAGATGCCAAGTTGATTTATGGCACCATGTATCGAAGGTTTAAACGGATGCGTCCGATGTAGCAGACTTCATCAGATTCCCCCTCGCTTGAGGGGTTTTTGATTGTGGGGACGCTCTTCCCTGCAGGCGCAAGCCCCTGCAGTTAATTACGCTACCGTATTGCGGTGACAACTTTCTCCTTCTCCAGATGATCACTTCGTGTCATGTGTGTTTATTTTGTGTTTAGTTGCCTGTGGATTGTATACGGAGACTGAGTTATGTCATCGCCCGTAGGGCGTAGACTAGTCTAAATCCGTATTATCTTAGATTTGGGTTTGGGGGTTGTGTTTAAGGATACGTTAGCCTCATTTGAGATTAAGATCGACTTAAACGTTTGTTAAGGATACGTTAGTCTAGTTTTTAGACTAAGATCAACTTAACGGGATCGTTTAGATCCAACAAGAGAGCAATGAAAGGGGGCTCTGTTGTTTAGTTTAGTGACATTACGGTCAATCGGTAGTTTAAGGACATTGCGGTCCATGGGTAGTTTAAGGACATTGCGGTCCAATATTAGTTTTAAGACGTTGCGGTCAAGGTTAAGGACCTCATAGTCCATGGATTTAAGGACTCCACAGTCCGTTGTTAGTTTTAAGACATCACGGTCAAGGTTAAGGACCTCATAGTCCGTGGATTTAGGGACTCCACAGTCCGTTGTTAGTTTTAAGACATCACGGTCAAGGTTAAGGACCTCATAGTCCGTGGATTTAAGGACTCCACAGTCCGTTGTTAGTTTTAAGACATCACGGTCAAGGTTAAGGACCTCATAGTCCATGAGTTTAAGGACCCCACAGTCCGTATCAATATGTGGTCATCGGGACCCGTCACCTCTTTGAAGACGTTGAGGAATTACAACGCCACGTATCAAAGGAGTAAAGAGATGTATCCTTAAACCGAGGTAGATTAAATAATCTTTGGCCCAATTTGGAACCAAAACCAATTGATTATATTATGAGCCTATTGGCTCAGTTGAATTTGAATTGAGGACTTATGGCCAGCTTGGGCTAAGTCCAATCATGTTTGGGATATTGGCCCTCTGTTGGTCCATTAGAGGAGAGGCTTTGCCTCTGGATACTTAGCCAATTGGGCTGAAGTTAGTGTTAAACACTAGTAACAGGGGGTTCAAATTAGTGTTAAACACTAAAAAAAATCGGTGTTAAACACTAACAACAGAGATCTCAAATTAGTGTCAAACACTAAGATAATCAGTGTTAAACACTGGCAACAGAGATTTTAATTTAGTGTCGAACACTAAGAAAACTAATGTTAAACTCTGTCAACAGAGATTTAATTTAGTGTTAAACACTAAGAAATTCAGTGTTAAACACTGCAAGAAAGCTCTTTAATTAGTGTTGAACACTAAGGCAAAACAGTGTTTAACACTGGATTCAAGGGCTCCAATTTTGTGTTAAACACTAAGGCAAGAGGGGTCACGTGGTAGCACGTGAGGGCGCCCTCCCCTTTATTTGTTCTGCTGAGGATATTGAATACTTTGGAGCATCACGTGCCATCACGTTATGGGCATTTAAATGCTTGTATGTTAAAGCTTCTGCCAAGGGTCACGTGGCTCACGTGAGGCACTGCCTCAAAGGGCCTTTTCTGTGGATCTTTTCGGGGGTCACGTGGTAGCACGTGACCCTGCCTCTTTGTATGTTTTTTTTGAAGATCTGTTAATCCCTTTAAGAATTAAATTCTTCGTAGGGTTGAACCCTAACAATAATTTTTTGAGGAATTAAATTCCTATTTCCTTCTGAAGATTTATATTCTGGGATAGAGTTGAACTCTGAATTTTCTGTAGGAATTAAATTCCTCATATATGTAAAGAACTGCATTCTATCATAGGGTTAAACCCTAATAACAGCTTCGAGGAATTAAGTTCCCACTCTCTTTTAGAGAATTATTCTGAGGAATGAGGTTCTGTCATAGGGTGAAACCTTAATTTCTTCTTTTTTAAGGGAATTAAATTCCTGTTATTTTAACAGAACTAAGTTCTTAACTAGGGTTAAACCCTGATTCTGTTCATTATGAAGGAATCAAATTCCCATAATATAGGGTTAAACCCTAATTTTATTTTAAAGGAATTAAATTCCTATAGTTCTGTGAGAATTAAATTCTCAAGCTTCCATTCCCTCTCTATGCTTTGGATCTGCATGGCAGGATCTCAACCCAATGAGAATTAAATTCTCAATTCAAGGGGAGATGTGCACTTTGCAGATCCTCCACTAAAGAGAGAACTATGTTCTTCTGTTTAATATCAGAGTTAAACTCTGTTGAGAATTAAATTCTCTTTTAAGGCCTTCCCTTTCTTACTTAAGATTTTCTTTTGCAGAAGATCCAAATACTCCAAAGCATCAAGGCTCTATTTTTCTCTCTCTCTATGTATCGATCCCTCTGTATATCTCCCCCTTTTTCTGTGTGTCTCTCGGCTCCTATTTATAGGAGAAGCAGCAGAATCAATTAGTTTCTGATGAATCTTTCATTGAGAGATTTGATTAGTATTCACCATTCGTTTGGACCTTTGGATTATTAGGTGAATTTTATTCACCATTGGATTTTAAATCCAGAGATTTTCCTTTGTTATTTCGGTTAGATTTTAAAGGGAAATCTTTCCAAATTCAAGATTTTTCCATAGATAGGTGATATTTAATCACCTTTAAATTTTTAATTCAATCGGTTCCAAATAATCATTTTCCTTTGGAAAGATTTGAGTGATCTCTTCAGAATTTGATTCTGTTAAATAAATAGGCTTTGAAAGCCGGTCACGTGTGGCCACGTGACCCCTGGTCACGTGTGGGCACGTGACCCCTTGGAACGAGCCATCTTCTTCTTTTTGCGCTCCGCCTTCTGGCCGCTGCTTAGCCGTCACGTGCCACCACGTGACCCTTGGTCACGTGTGAACACATGACCCTCGTCTGGAGCCTTTTTTCTTGATTTAATCAGTGAATGAGTCCGCTGCTTTTAAATGTCACGCGCCAACACGTGACCCCTGGTCACGTGTGAGCACGTGACCTCTTCTGAAGCCTTTTCCTTGATTTGATCAGGGAACTGATGTGCCTTTGAAGCTGCTTTTGAATGTCACGTGCTAACACGTGACTGCTGGTCACGTGTTAGCACGTGATGCCTCTTTCGTAGGCTTTCCTGATTTTAAATCAGGAAACAGGGTTCAATGCAACTAAATTGATTTCAAGTCGTTTTATGAAAGGTTTCCTTCACTCTCTTTGGTTTTGGTTTAGATTTTCTGGGTTTTGTTTGACTTAGTTTACGTCATGCCTTTAGACGTTTCGTAATCTAAGTGCCAGTCACGTTTCGTACTTTCGGGTCGTGACAGTCCCCACAATCAAAAACCCCTTAGATGAGGGGGAATCTGACGAAGTTTGCTAAATCGGCCGCATCCGTTTAAACCTTCGATACATGGTGCCATAAATCAACTTGGCATTTTCGGAGAGGTGGACGGATAGCACCAATTAGCATCTGCCCTGAATTTCAGGCAAGACGGACCTACGCGGTCGCGTCTCTGTGTTCGGAGGGGAACAATAGGTTGGCCATATCGCCGGATATCAAGCCAGTCAAACAACTGCCAAGGAGAATGCGGCTCGAACTCGAGATGAGTATCAACGCTGAAGTTAAGATACTAATTGACTCCGGCTTCATCCAGGAAGTTCAATACCTTGATTGGATCGCTAACATCATTTCGGTGATGATGAAAAATGGGACAGTGCGCATCTACGTGGACTTTCGGGACCTCAACAAAGCTTGTCCGAAGGATGACTTCCCAATACCTGTTACCGAGTTGATGATCGACAACACGTCTACTCATGAAGTCTTCTCTTTCATGGATGGATCTTCAGGATACAACCAAATAAAAATGCATCCTGAAGACCAAAAGCATACCGCCTTCCGGACTCCATTGGGTATATTCTGTTATAAGGTGATGCCCTTCGGTCTAAAGAACGCCGGCACTACCTACCAGAGGGCTATGACAAAGATCTTCGACGAACTCATTCATGAGGTTGTTGAATGCTACATTGACGACCTTGTGGTAAAAAGCAAATCTCATAAGGAGCATTGGGAACATCTAGATATAGTGTTCCAACATCTTCGGAAGTATAATATGAAGATGAATCCTCTCAAATACGCGTTTGGAGTCTCCTCAGGAAAATTCCTGGGATTCATCATACAGCACCGGGGTATCGAAATTGACCCTTCAAAGATTAAGGCGATTATGGAGATGCCCACGCCGAGGACTCTCAAACAACCGGTCTCTCCAAGGAAAGCTCGCGTATATCCGGCTGTTCATAACCAACCTCTCTGGAAAATGCCGTCCCTACAGTCATCTGATGAAGAAGGGGACCCCGTTCATCTGGGATCATAGATGCCAGAATGCAATAGAAGAAATCAAGCAATACTTGCAGAATCCACCAGTACTGACTGCTCCGGTTAAGGGAAAGCCCTCATCCTGTATACAATAGCCCTTGAAGGTTCTTTAGGCGCGTTATGGGCACAAGAGAACGACCAGGGAAAAGAAAGAGCTCCGTACTATTTGAGTTGAGTTCTTCTGGGGGAAGAAAACAACTACTCCCCCATCGAAAAGCATTGTCTGACACTGATCTTCGCAATAACGAAGCTCAGGCACTACGCCTTAGCACATGAGGTCCATCTCATATCGAAGGTGGATCCCCTTAAATATCTGATGTCAAGGGCCATTCTAATAGGAAGGCTCACTAAATGGGCCTTCCCCTTGATGGAATTCTTAATAACGTATCGACCCCTCAAAGCGGTGAAAGGCCAAGCCATCGCCGACTTTCCCGCCGAGTATCCGATACCCGCCGACTCCCCCATAAATTGTGAGTAGCCGGATGAACATGCGTTCGACGCAGTCATAGGAGAGGAGGAAGAAAATGATGCCCGATGGGAACTCTACTTCGATGGAGCATCTTCCATGAAAAGGCAGAAGCATAACACCCCCATAATCAAAGCTAGGGTGGGTCTCATATTCATGACTCTGCAAGGAGGGATACTGTGTTACGCCTTCTCCCTGACGGAGCCAAGGACTAACAACGAAGCTGAATATGAAGCTTTGATATCAGGTCTCGAGATCGCTGTTGACATGGGAATCAAAAACCTACTTATATATGGAGACTCCTAGCTCATCGTCAGCCAAGTAAATGGCGACTATCAGACATGCAAGCCAGAACTGATCAGGTATGATGAAAGAGTGCTGCAACTGCTGACACAAATCACCTCCTACATCTTAGAGAGTATACCGCGTGCGGAAAACAGCAAAGCGGATGCATTGGCTAGATTGGCTAAAGAATTGGCCGACGAAGACCTCAATGATGTAAAGATCATCATGAAAAGCCGCCGGGTTCTCACGCCAGCACGGATACCTTTGGAGGATTTAACAGAATCATCCGAAGTAAAGGAAATGACCAAACAAGCAGTCCTCCAGATAGAAGACGAAGAAAAGAGCAAGGATTGGAGGGAAGTCTTCATAAACTACTTCAAATCCCATCGAATGCCCGAAAACGTGTCGTCAAGATATCAGCTCACGAAACGGGCTCTGTCTTTCGTTTGCGTCAATGATACTCTATACAGGAGATCGCTTGACTGTTTGTGGTTAAGGTGTTTAGGGCCAGAAGAAGCAAAAATAGTCGTCCAAGAAACTCATGACGGACTCTGCGGTTCTCATCAAGCCGGGCCAAAGATGAAGCTGAAGATCAAAAGAATGGGTTACTATTGGCTCACAATGATTCAGGATTGCCTTAAATATGCTAAGCAGTGTCACTCATGTCAGATTCACGGGGACTTCATCCACCAACACCCGAATCTGCTACACCCAACGGTAGCTAGCTGGCCGTTCGAAATGTGGGGAACCGACATAATTGGCTCTATCGAACCAGTATCATCCAAAGTACATCGGTTCATACTAGCAATGACCGATTACTTTTCTAAGTGGGCAGAAGCAATACCATTAAGGGAAGTGAAGATGGAGAATATTCTCCATTTCTTCAAGACACATGTTATCTACCGGTTCGGCACTCCGCGACGGATAATCTTGAATAATGGACCAGCCTACATGAGCCATAAAATCAGCCGCTTCGCAGAACAACATAAAATAGACTGGAGATACTTCTCCGTCTATAATCCCCGAGCTAATGGTCTAGCTGAAGTTTTCAACAAGATCTTGACCAAGATTATAAAGAAAACGGTGTCCAGAAAGCAAAAAAGACTGGCATGAAAGGTTGCACGAAGCTCTCTGGGCGTACCGGACGACATTCAAAACAGCCATGAATACGACCTTATACGTGTTGGTATTCGGCACGGAAGCGGTCCTTCCTTTGGAAATAGAACTTCCTTCTCTCCGAGTAGCAGTTCAATATGAACTGACAGATGAAGAAAATGCTCATCTCCGACTTGAGGAGCTCGACATCCTCGATGAAACTCACCTTATAACACAACAAAACCTGAAGGCTTATAAGGCGAGGATGACACGGTCATATGAAAAACTGACCAAGCCGAGAACATTCCGCCAAGGCGAACTCATGCTAGTCTTCAAAAGACCTATGATCCCTAATCGTGCAAAACGGTGGAAATTTAAGCCGACCTATGAGGGCCCGTACATCATGACAAGGTCTACCAGGGTGGGGGTGTACCCGCTCATGGATATGCATGGCGAAAGACCCTTCCGGCCAATAAATGGCCGATTCCTCAAAAAATACTATGCTTAACGGGTTACGATTCAGATCAATGATAGATGACGACGCCTGTGTCCGCTCGGTATCTTCCTGAGTCAAAACCCTGAAAGTAGTATCCAGAAGATTCGTTGCCTCGAAAATGGTAACAATGGACCACCACGTTCTTAAACTGGCCATGGACCGAGATGTCCCTAAACTAACAATGGATCACTATGTCCTTAAACTGCTATAGACCGAGATATCCCTAAACTAACAATGGACCACTATGTTTTTAAACTGGCAATGGACTGAGATGTCCCTAAAGTAATAATGGACCGAGATGTTCTTAAATTAACAAAGGACCAGAATGTCCTAAAACTAGTGTGCCGACTTAAACATGGCGCATTGCCCCAAATACGACAATATCCACCCTTGAGATCTGTGTTGCAATCGAAGTCTCAACAGCAGAAATTGCAACTCAAGTACTACCGGCTACACAGCTATCGCAGCAATGAAGCCACTTCCTAAGTCTCATTGGCAAACAGATAGGTCGTAAAAAAAACGGTATGTCCACAAGCAAAATGGGCACGGATGAAAACCCGAAAGGGTGCCGTGAATAAAAACAACAGGGCTACCGGCGAGCTTGTGAAAACCCGAAAGGGCGCAATCTCGGTTAAAAAAACGGTATGTCCACAAGCAAAATGGGTACGGATGAAAACCCGAAAGGGAGCCATGAGTAAAAACAGCAGGGCTACCGGCGAGCTTGCGAAAACCCGAAAGGGCACAATCTCGTAAAATTTTCACTTACGAAATCCTCTCGACTCATAAGGAGAACTCCCCCTATGAGACCCTCACGGCTCATAGGATTCAAAGCCTTAAGCTACAGGGACCTGGACCTGTTTTTAAGCCGTCGTATTCCCCAAGTTTCCCTATAGGCGGTCCAATATTGGCCCCTGTATACAATCCACGGGCAAAAATAAATGATTTCCACACCAAGTTCCACCAATGACGAGGAATGTCTTCATATGGTGAACGACACTTGTAAGTTCTCTCGACTTATAAGGAGAAAACACTCTTGTAAGATCCTTACGACTTATAAGAGAACACACACTTAAGAATCCCCACGATTCCTAAGGAGAAAATACGTCTACGAGATCCTCACGACTCGTTAGCAGAAATAACTTTATGAGACCCTTACGGCTCATAAAGTTGAAAAGTCTTAGTCGACAGGATCCTAATCCTGCATACTAAGCCACCTTTGTTCAAATCAGCAAAGGCAAATGATGATTCGCTCCTAACAATATCCCAGTTGTAGCGATGCTGATGCCTAAATCGGTGTCAAACACCAAGTCCTTTCAAGACAAATGATGATTCATTCCTGGCAATATCCCAGTTGTAGCAATACTGATGCCTAAATCGGTGTCAAATACCAAGTCCTTTCAAGGCAAATGATGATTCGCTCCTGGCAATATTCCAGTTGCAGCGATACTGATGCCAAAATTGGTATCAGATCTTAAGTTCCATACTCGCAATAAAAATCAGTGAGCAAAAAAAATGCATATAAAAATAGCCAAAATGATGGAGCAATTTGCAATAAAAATCAGCGAGCAAAAAAATGCATATAAAAATAGCCGAAATGATAGGGCAACTCGCAATAAAAATCAGCGAGCACAAAATATATGCATATGAAATAACCGAAATGATGGAGCTACTCGCAATAAAAATCAGCGAGCAAAAAATATATGCATATGAAATAGCCAAAATATTTGGGCAACTCGCAATAAAAAACAGCAAGTAAAAATATAAAAATAGCCGAAATGATTGGGCACCGCGATAAATAGCCGAAATGATTGGGCAATCACGACTTTCGCGATATGAAAAGCTGAAAAGATAGAGTATCGCGGAAATAAAAAAAATAAAATAGAATTTTCTCTGCTCTGCAGGTAAGTCTACACCGACCCCTGTATACAATTCATGGGCACAAATGAAAAAAGGGAACCATATTTTACCGCCTGGCTCCATTAAAGGGGGAGACAGATATTGATGGCAACATCCACAGTCTAAAGATCAGTTCGGTGTTCATTCTTATTCCAGCAGGACGCAGACACAACGTCAACAAAGGCTTCAAATAGTCGAAACAAAAAGGAGTGACGACAAAATACCAGCTCCAACCCGACATTCTTCTCGTTACAGCAGACACAATATCAACAAAGGCTTCAAATAGCCGAAACAAAAAGGAGTGATGACAAAATCCCAGCTCCAGCTAGACATTCTTCTCGTTACAGTAGACGCAATGTCAACAAAGGCTCCCAATAGCCGAAACAAAAAGGAGTGACGGCAAAATCCCAACTCCAGCTTGACATTCTTCTCGTTACAGCAGACACAATGTCAACAGAGGCTCCAAATAGCCAAATCAAAATGAAGCAATGGCATATTCCTAGCCCGACTACCGTTTGCATTGAGAGCGAGGACCGAACGGATGGAAGAGGGACGTGACTGCTTGACTAAAGCAGTTAAATGAAGGGCGGTGGACGGAAGTAGATAAATAGGCCGGGGTCTCAACAGCAAGTCATATAAAGCCCAAGAGACTATCAGAGATCATCACACACCAGTGCGGAGTGGTTATGATTCATCGAGGCTCCAAACTGAGCCTAACCTCAAGTAAAAAGTGACATGGAAAAGCTCTTCCGATGGTCATATAGCCTAAGGAGATTACTTAAAGACGTCTTTTCCAGCCCCCGAAAGGATCAGAGACACGACAGTCATGGGGCTACTTGAACAACAGTTTAAAGACTGCATATCGAGGAATACATCTGCCAACACGACGGTACCACAGACCAAAGCCCTAGTACCATAAAACCTAACGGACCTCTGTCGCAAAGAGCAGGGGTTATCTATATATAACGTTAGGATAAGTTTTCCTGTAAACTCAAGGGAGGTAAACTAAACAAACTTCGAAATGAGTCCATAAACTAAACAAACTCCGAAATGAGTACATAAACTAGAAATTCCGAAACGAGTGAATAAACTACAAACTCCGAGATGAGTGCATAAACTAGAGACTCCGAAATGAGTGAATAAACCATAAACTTCGCAATGAGTACATAAACTACTTTACGCCAAGTCAAGACATCGAAGGAAAGAGAAGCGCTAGTTTGAAATGAAATATGTCTTTTATTCATGAATCAAAATGAATACAAGATACTCTTATTTATGAATCAAAATGAATACACAAAAAGGGAGAATATACATCAACAAAAATGTCTAAGTCGGCGGACGGTTCAATAAGCCTGCAAGTTCGTCATTTTTCCGCTGGACTTCTGCTTCGAACTCTATCAGTGCCGTAAGATGAGTCCCTGCCTGTGTCTGTTGATTCTGGTATGAAGCAAACTGACTCTCAAGCTCTTTCTCGGCGACCTTGTGGGCTTCAACCATCTCACGTATAAAAATAACGGCTTTGTCAAGAGCCACCACCTCTATAATGGCTTCTTGAAGCACCCGCCAAATTTCGTATGCACGAATGGTCTTGACAGTGAGCTGGGCTTGAAGCTCCCCTAAAGCCTTTGAAGCCAACTCCCTTGCCGAAAACTTTTAGTTAAGACTTTTCTTGCACGACTAGAGATTGGCTGCACATCGTTCGACCTACCCACGCAGGCTCGCCTTTACAGACAAGATGTCGGAGGGAAGGCGTATGGATTCAATCCCATGTAGACAGGCCTCCACTCTGCGGCAGTACTCAACCCAGGTACGCACCAATGCCTCGTCATGATAAGTGGCAAGAACAGATAAGGAAGCGTTGGTTTCAGCAGCGAATTCTTTGGCCACGATAGAAGTACCAGCGCGAAGGTCTTCAATGAGAGCCGCCAGCGAATAAATGCTCCATTTTGCTATCCTCTCAGACACGCGTCGGGCATAAGGGCCTAGCGGCATGAAAATCTGGGACTCTAATAGAGTAAGGGCCGGCAAAGCTGTGAAGATATATGTGCGGTTAGTTGTATTTCCGAATATAGAGTAAACAAAACGATGCCAAGGATAAAACGTCACTTATCCACAGTCATGCAAGGTGGGTTTGAGAGATCCCCAGGTCCATCAAGAATCTCGACTTCGTCGTCGGCTTCCAGAACTGTGGTTTAAAATGAAGGGCATATCAACATCATTATAAAACTATAAAACAGAAAGGGCAAAAGAATACCGACCTTGGCCAGAAGAAAGCACTATGCTTTATGGAGGTATCGCTTGTGGGGCCGCCATGTCAAGTAAACGCTGGAAGGTTTTTCTCGGAGAAAGATCCATGATGGATGCCACGAGCTCCCGCAATTCTGAGGGAAAGAAAGGTTCAGATAATGGAGGGGTCGTTAAACAAAATGTGTATGTATATAAGATTACCTTCGATACTTCGCCCGCCCTGAACTGGAGGGATGGCAGCTTCGGCAGACTCCTCTACACCCTCAGGTGCATCACTGAGGATCTTTATGAAATCTATAGCCGGCATGGCAGTCTCCAATAGAGGGATAAAAGCCGCCGCTGAAGGCCCCAAGGTGGGGATAACAATTTCAATAATCTCTTCTACACCCCCCGGTGTGTCACTAGAGATATCCATGGGATCTGTAACCGGCAAGACCACCTCTGCTGGAGAAGTAGACGCTGAAGGGACAGAAGCCATCACCGGAAGCTCCACAGCGGGGATAGTAGCTTCAGTGATCTCCTCTACACCCTCCGGTGTGTCACGGGAGATATTCGTAGAATCCAAATCCATGGCTCGATCTGGGCTCGAAATTACTCCCGCTTCAGAAGGCCCTATAAATTCTTGTTTAAAAGATAATGAAACATGAAAGTAATACAAATTATTTGCTGAAAAGGGCAAGAAATATACGTACCAATACCCCAAGGATCCTAAAGGATGTTCTGTTCGAGCCGCTGTGCTTTTTTGTTCAGATGCGCTCGTCGGGCTTCAATTGAAAATGGATCCCTACCCGCTTTCAAAGCAGCTTCATCTTGAAAGGCGTCCGACACTAGCTGTTTCAAAGCATTTTCCCCTTCTATCGTCAATGGAATTATCGGCAACATGGCTGGAGCCGGATCGACATCATGAAATACGACAGCGGGAAGTTTTCCTTTCCGGGAGGGAACGTTTTCAGCCTCGTCTTGTGAACGCTTTAAAACCTTAGCCAATTGCGCAGCTTCCTTGGCAGACGAACCAGGAAAAAGAAGACCGTCGTCCGGCTCCTGCGTAGATATTGGCTCGTCCTGAATAAAGGGCTCGGATTCAAGCAAAGTGTCGAGTAGGCCAGCGACCGATTTCTTTCTCCTTTTGGAGCCTGTGCTAACACTAGCGGAGGAGCGCTTCCTCCCCTTTGGAGCTTTGGCATGGCGCTTCCAAACTTCGCCTTCGGTATCACCCTCTGGCGACACTACTGCTGGTGCTTTATCAAGAGTCTCTAGCTCGGCTCTAGTACGTACCGGCATATCAGCAGTATGGGGGACTGATTCTGCTGGAGCGGCTTTAAGGATAAGCACTGGACCGCTGTCCCTCAGAGGAGGGCGAACAACCGGCTGCGGCCACAATGGAGCGCTGATAACTTGAGCTGGAGCAGGAGCTCTATACTCGAAAAGCACCTGTCTCTCTTCTGCGATGATGAGACTGACCCGATGGTGATACTATCCATTAAAGGGTCCTATGGGCCTTGGAAGATAGTCGGGCTCCGGGATCATGAAAAGAGAGACTGTATTCAACCGTATGAAGTGATGGATAATATTGCGGGCTACCTCCAGAGAGGGAGTAGGCTCAATTAGAAAGGCTTCAAGGGGACGCCCTGATTGTAGCCTAACTGCTGGGCGAAGCGATGCAGATTATACCGCATAAAGAGGGCAGTATTATTCCGGTGGAGCACCAGATACCCTGGCCTGATTGAGTATAAGTGCATGATCTCTTTTGGCTTTAAAGCTGGAACCCCATTCTTTGATAAATCAAACAACTGTTGAATGGGTCCCACAGGAACAGAAAGGACTCGATCGCTGAAGACCATCCCGCCTTCGTTTGAATACGGATTAAGTAATGCGTGTAAAGCCCCTAGCTGGGTCGGGTCCGGAGCGAAAGCATCAACCAGCCTCATAATCCGTAGGAATGTCTACAACTCATAGAAAACAGGTCACCGATGCGCAGCAAATGCCCCTAACACGTGCATCTCGATCCACGACGTGAAGTAGTGGAGGGAGAAGTTTACGGCATCCGCACCTGGGTTCGAAGTATTGGCGGCAGTGCCTAACCCGTGATATAGATGCGACAATCCCGCAACACCAACAGCTAATTGCGCTCCTTCAGCTATGCGATAAGCAGGGTATAAGACGGAGGCTCTCATGAAACGTCGATGCATTGGCATGGCGAACCAGCTAAGCCAGAGACTGATAAAGCTGACAAAGAAAGTTTTTTCGTTTATGCCAGGGGCCGCGATCGCTTCAAAAGCCACGGCCGACGAGTTTGGAATATAAAACTGCAGCGGATCTTCTTCTTTGGCCGGTAATTTCTTCAACCCGAATCTAGAAGGATCTTCAATTTTCGCAAATTTTGGAGCCTTCTTGGATAAGACATCCTCACGGAGAAAGCAGGTAATGAAAACGTCAAAAGTGACACCTTGCCCTTCTGATGTCATAAAAAGTTTTTCAAAAATACCCAGGGCCTTGATTAGACTTGGGTGCTTATGACGAACGGCGTTCTCAGTCGTCAGGCCATCAAGCATAGCGGGCACCGTAGCAAAGACGTACTCATCAGGAGGCAGTAACTCTTCGTAATGCTCTCCCCTAATCGGCAACCCTGAAATTTCACGAAACTCCTCCAGTGAGATCGAGACTTCACGATCCCCTAGCAAGAACGTGTTTGTGGGAAGATTTCATTGGTTCAAGAAAGCCTTAACCCACCAGACGTGAGGAGCATGATAGTAGAATAATGATGCATATACTGCTTGGTACAACCCAACCTTTTGCAGCCATGCGCGTTGGGTGGAGAGAATGTATCGAGCCCAAGAATGGTAGCCCACTGGATGGTACAGGGTAACACCTACCTTATACACCTATCCCCAGGGTCGAGCTTCGCCCTGGCATATCCGACGTCCTAAGATATCAATGGCCATCGTAGGTTGATTAGGTATCACAGTCGTCGACGGCTCAAGCCGGCTCGTGGGGGTCCAATTAACTGCTTCCACCGCATAAGCCGTGCGCGGACGCTCTATCAATAACATAGAGTGGATAGGTTCTATTGGCACTTCACAAGTAAAGCTACGGCGGCCCCTGATGATATGATTGTACCATACCCCCATAAGAGAAGACTCGTATGGTCCTCGTCATGCGCCCTAATCATCGCTATAACTTTCTCGTCCGATGACGATTGCGGAAAAGCGACTTCTGAGCGAGTGTAAGGGAAGTCAGGAAGTGAGGCCATTGTTCCTGAAATAAGAGAAAGAAAAACCCATTAAAAAAACATGATGTTTGTTTCATGGGGCCACGGGCTGCAAATCCAATGGATCCCACAAAATCAATGCCGCCGCTCACCAATGATGAGGTAAGATAATCATTATGAGAATCAAAAAGGATTCTCATTAAATAGACACTGGTGTTTAAACAACTCTTAGCACCGTTAAAAAATGATGAATGATGAAAATGATGAGTTCTGTTAAAATGCCCAACGAAGTTAAATCTGTAAAAATGAGGTTAAAACCCTAAAAAGAAGATATGCTCAAGAGCACCAGGGAATAAATTTCCTAAAAGGCCTCTAATACTTTCAGAGCTAAGCTCTTTATTGAGGAATCAAATTCCTTTTAAACAATGGAATTAAATTCCAGAAACCCCCATGATAGGAAAATGAAGAAACGGAATTAAATTGCAAAGATCCTCAAAGATCAGAGGAGAGACGTCCGATCTTTGAAAACATCTGGGTTTACTACACAAAAAAATTATGTCTTTTTGGATCTCTAAGAGACCAGTTCCAAAAAAGAGCAAAGCTCTTGCGATGGATTTAAAATCCATAGAAAATTAGAGAAAAGGGTTTCTTGTTCATAAGAGACAAATGTCGTTCAAGATCTTTACCCAAAAGAGTTCTTTCTGACAGAGTTTAACTCTGAAATTTCAGCGGGCGGAGAACTAAGCTCTGAAAGGAGAATTGAAAGGCTAAGGAAGAAGGAGAAGAAACAATGGCCATCTCAAGAGCCAAGCCCTCGTATTTATAAGACGTGATGGGAGCGGTTCATCTCCCCGTTCCTCTAGGCAATCCAACGGCTATAAAAGTAGACAGCATTGCACTCCCGTGCAAGTCACATGAGAGCAACGCTGTGGGGGCATTTGTTCCCCATAAAAAAAGAAAAAGAAGAAGATGAGAGAAAGAAAGGGGGAAAATCCCCACTATTCAAGCCTCACATGTTAAACACGTGAGCGTCTATATGTAAGGTATATAGGCGCTGCCATTAAATCTATAAGAAGGCTAAACAAGCCTCACGTGCCAACACGTGAGCGCCTAGGCGCTGCAATTAAACTACAAGTAGGCTAAACAATCCTTACATGTCAACACGTGAGCGCCTATAAATAGGTGCTGCAATTAAACTACAACTAGGCTAAACCAGTTTCACGTGCCAACACGTGAGCGCCTAAGGAATGCAATTAAACCGCAAACCTCACGTGTTATCATGTGAGGACACCTCCTTGCGTAGAATTAAATTCTACCTAATAACTTAATAAACCATTAGATCAAGGATCCAACGGTGATTAAACATCGAATTAAATTCTATTGGAGAGAATATTTTCTGTTAAAAAGAGAGTTAGTGGATCAATGATCCAAAATATTTCTTATATCTTCCTAAATAGAGAAAGATTACACTCCGTTAAACTGAGCATCCTTGGATTAAAATCCAATGGTGATTAAAATATCACCGCTCGATAGAATTTTATTCTATATATGGGAGAATTGTTAGTTATATGTATGCCCTAGAGGCCATTACTGTACATTGGATGTATATTGTAATGGATGCTGGGACATATATAGGTAGGACTTTCTTGCTCGACATGATAGTACGCTATCTGGTTGCTCTTTATCTTAACATGTATACTTTCTGTCTCTCTGATTATATGTTGATAAAGCCCTTAGGATGTGTACTCGACTTCCAGGACTATGATGCAGATCATACTAGTGGGGCCTGGGTAGTCAATGAGTACATCCTTCATTGTTCCTAGTCGTGGGAATATCGAGACGGGGCATCGATATTCCAGAGTAGACTAGCGCATATCTTCTCGACCCATGCGATGGGCGATGGATGATCCCATATCCATTGGTGTTTGACATCGAAGATGGTATGCGGGTGCTCAGTGGAGACTGGGTACACTGAACGGACTCGCCGAGAACTCCCAGATGGTATTATACCTCACGTCAGATGGCAGTTCTCAGGTGACACTGGTACAGCTTAGTCTGTTGACCCGAGATCGTCATAGAGTCTTGTGTGTCTCCCACTGTGCTTTGATTTCCACCCTACCACGGCTCTACTGAGTCGTGCAAACAGGTGGTTTTTGGGTACAGTCCCGATTCACATGAAGGCAATGAGCGATAGGAGGGGATTCGTCTCTCCCGGTATTGGGGGTTGATGTTGTGCTATGCTCGACTGGCCATAGCAGGAAATCCCTGGCCAGGGTTGCAGTGACCTACTGGTAAGTGTTATCAGTAGTTTCACGAATGTTATGGACCTCACGTCGGCATGACTTATCAAGCTACTGGGGTCTGACGTTTACCACCCCTAGGCGAGATATGCGACATATCAGACGAACAGACCGGACTATACGGTAAGTGTTACTGGTTGGATTCACAGGAGTATGAGCGGGCTTGCTCGTCGATCTTCTGATCGCTCAATACCCGGGTGGCCATTGTTAGTTATATGTATGCCCTAGAGGCCATTACTATACATAGGATGTATATTGTAGTGGATGCTGGGACATATATAGGGAGGACTTTCTTGCTCGACATGATAGTATGCTATCTGGTTGATCTTTACCTTAACGTGTACACTGATTGTCTCTCTATTACATGTTGGTAAAGCCCTTAGGATCTGTACTTGACTACCTGGACTATGATGCGGATCATACTAGTGGGGACATGGTAGTCCATAAGTACATCCTTCAAAGTCCCTAGTCGAGGGTGTATCGAGACGGGGCATCGATATACCAGAGTAGACTAGCGTATACCTTCTCGACCCATACAGATGGGCGATGGATGATCCCATATCCATTGGTGTTTGACATCAGAGATGATATACGGGTGCTCAATAGAGACTGGGTACACTGGACGGACTCGCCGAGAACTCCCAGATGGTATTATACCTCACGTCAGATGGCAGTTCTCTGGTGACACTGGTACAGAGTAGTCTGTTGACCCAAGATCGTCATAGAGTCTTGTGTGGTTCCCACTGTGCTTTGATTTCCATCTTACCACGTCCAAGAGGGCGTGCAAAACGGTGGTTTTTGGGTACAGTCCCGAGTCACATGGAGGCAATGAGCGATAGGAGGGGATTCGTCTCTCCCGGTATAGGGGGTTGATGTTGCGCTGTGTTCGATTGGCTATAACAGGAAGTCCCTGGCCAGGGCTGATCAGAGAATTGCTGGTAAGTGTTACCAGTAGTTTCTCGACCCGTTATGAGCCTCATATCGACACGACTTATCGAGCTATTGGGGTCTGACGTTTACCACCCCTAGGCGAGATATGCGACATATCAGACGATCAGACCGGACTGTACGGTAGTGTTACTGGTCGGATTCACTGGAGTGTGAGCGGGCTTGCTCGTCGATCTTCAGATCGCTCAATACCCGGGTGGCCGTTACGTTTAGCAGACCGCTTGCGGCTTGTGGGTGTTTGATATGATCATCGCCTGCTGCCGGCGTATTGACGAGTCTTTAGAGTCCTACACAGAGGTTTCCTGGCTCAAGCGAAACGAAATAGGAGCGCATATGAGATATGTGCGGGACCGAGAATAATGCGTGTATGTGATACCGTATTCCATTCTCGCGATGAATGTATCGAATGGTTGTATGCGATATAACCTAGTTATCGATTCAAGCATTGATTCGATAAGCCGATACATTGTATACTAGTCGGTTGTGTGCGACATGACCGGATCATTGAATCAAGTGTTGATTTAATGATTTAATGCATAATTATATATTTGATATATTACTTTGCACTAACTAGTATTGGTTCACTTTAAACGGATTTTCTCACTTGGTTTGTGCACATTGTATATGTGATATACTTTTGTACACTTGATTGTATCATGTTTGATGATACATGTTTAACTATAGTTAAGTGTAATGAATTAAGCCATGGTTAAACTAATGATTAGGGTTTTCTTTCTATTACTTATTTATTTATTTATTTATTTTGAATAGATAAGAAAAGAATGGTTGCTAATTTTGGAGTTTAGTTGAAGCTTCATGAAGCTTTGACTTTGTAACCATTCTTGTCTTCATCTTAAACCCTAACCATTAATCTAACCTTGGTTAATTCTCTACACTTGACCATGGTTCTAATATGATAAGTATTCATTTTCTTTTCCAATTATAATTAACTTATCATATTTCTTTCTTCTTCTTCTTCTTCACTTCAAGAAGAAGCTTGCTTCATCAATGGTGATTGATGAAAACAAGTGAGAAATCCAATTCTAAAGTCTACCCACTTCCTATTTCTTCATTCTCTACCTCTTGCCAAGTAGTAGAGTGTGTTTTCTTCACAAGTTTCTTGACTTGGTGAAGTCGGAGCTTGATTTAGCGATGCCTCGACGTAGATCATCTTCGGCATGGACATCGACGACCTAGCTTGCCCATTCTCCGACGAAGCCGACACTAGAGCCCGGATTCTTTTTGGACAGCGAAGGCACTTCGTTGCGGAGCTATGGAGGTGGAGCACCGGATCTACAAAGGTTGTATTTCCGTTACCTTATAGTTAAGTGTTAACTAGTTAGCTTTTCGCCTAGATTTCTAGCAAACGATCCGTACACTAGAGTTTCTCGGCACCATATTTTTTGAAATTGGCATGGTTGATGCCTTGTGAGACCTCACTAGAGTGCCTAGGAACCCTACAGTGGTATCAGAGCCTAGCTAGAGCCTTAGGCGATGCGTAGACGGAGTTAGAAGTCCGATCGACCCGAAACCCCGACTTTAAAATGCTCTCTGGACATTTTTGTAAAATGTGGATTTTTGCAAATTAAACATATGCAGAAAAACAAGCAGGTAAATCTAAGAATTACGATGCAAAAATTACCTAATGATCTTTCTAAAGTGCGGCGGAACCGCGGCATTAGCGTGCTAATGCGGCCCTTCCGCCGCACTTTTGTCTTATCTGCCATTGAATTTTGCACAGTAACTCCTATTTTTCAGTACTGGTTTTCCTGGGAATTTTTAATCTGAAATCAAGAGTTGAGTATTTTGGGTTGTATTGGGAGTTCATACATTCGATCGGATTGTCAAACTTTGTCTTTGTGTCGTTCCGGATAATTTTTTGAATATGTTAAAAAGTTCGACCGGATATAAATACCCAATTTTTCCCCTGTCGGGAAATTTCCAAGTGTTGGATATTTCTGTAGTTTAATCACGTTCTAAGTAGTGCAAGTAACACGATGGTCCCTCTAGAAGACAACAAACCTTAACTCGATTATGTGACCGTCTTGAACTACCCTTTGAACCTTCGGGTTTGGGGCAGTACGGCGTGCCACATGTGAGGCGTTGGCTTGACCCTTCTACGGCTGGACCGTTGGTACTGAGGCACGAACTGAATGTTTTTAGACTTGTTTCATGTGTTGATCTGTATCGGGAAAACTTGGGTGTTCGATTGTTCGATCGAAAAGTTTAGCATTTTCTATTTATCCGGAATGTGATACAATAATTGGAATTCACAAATCGTTATGAGTTGATAACGGAATGAATATTATAAACATAGCAGTTTAGTCTCACTTGATCGGTTGCCACGGAATTTTGATGCGATCAAAAGTCCGTCGCAATCACGTAGCGTACGCGGATACTCGCCGGGTAAACTTAATAGACAGCCTCACTCCATAGCCCCGACCAAGTGACTGTAGGAGAACCCCGTCGCCGAAAGCATCCGTTCGGGTGCTCGCGGCAGCGGTGTTCCGCCTTGGTGCACTTCGTCGACGGTATCGGGGGTGCGGCCGTCTACTGAAGTTTGCGACGAGTATTCGATCAGGATGTCGGGAATCTTGTTGAATTGCCCGACTTGATATTGAAAAGAGTTTTTGATTTTGAGACTAAAATGCAGGGTTTATAATTGTTAGGCATGCGATGTCTAAGTAATTCATTTGGTCAGGCATGCGATGTCTGAGGTGATTGCGGATTCCAACTATTGTAGTTTTACACTTTCTTTTCTGTGACCGTAAGTGTAATATGTGATATCGCCGGTTTCGTTGCTATATGTCAACGACAATTGGGATAGACATATTTACTTACGTTGATGACATGTGATGTTATGTGTTGCTGGATATGTTATATTGGATCGTCGTGTTTGAATAGCCGGGGGTTTTTATGTGAGATGAGTGTTTTTCATTTTCATTCATGTAAAAACTTGTATGTAATATTCTTTTATTGGGACGCTTCCAGGTTGCAGAAGTTGTCACCCGTTGTATATTATTTACTTTTCCGCACTAGGATAGACCCAAGGAGGAGGGCACAAGTAACCGGGTTCTGGAGTCCAGTGGGAGACCAACTCGAGGAGTCGAGTCCGGGTCTCCTAACTCCAGAATTGGCAGGGTTGCTTGCCGCTCTCGTAGGGGTCTAGGGGTGTGGGTTTGGCTATTCATCACGACCGTGGAATCCGTGTTTTATACTGGCTCGTATTGAAAACACGGACGTCCTAGTATATCCAATATTTCATATGATTCTTCTGCTGCGATATCTGTGATGTGATCGTGTGATATTCTGTGATAGATATAGTATATAGTATATATGATATATTATATAGACGTTACTTATGTTTTACACCCGCGCTAGCCCTGCCCTGCTCTGTCGTTAGTTACCTAACCTAACGGTGCATGAGGGGACATCGAGGCGAATGCGGATGGCATAAGTGTACGTCATATCTATCTGTGATGTTTAGGTACTTAAATGATGGGACTTCATTAATGAGATTAATGAAAGAAAAGAAACCTAAGATGTTGTAGAATCGAATTTCAAAATAAAACAGGTAGCTACAGTTCTTGCTTTGCACAGCGGTATATGCGATATATCCTGCACCTTATTCGATGAGGAAAGGACCGAGATCCCTTCACCGGGAGTGACTCCTTTAGCAATAACTGGCAGATGCTACACATTCGGTTTGTCTTTTGATTGCTTTTAAGTGTTTTTGCTTTGCACAGAGATATATATGATATATCCCGCACCTCATTCGACGAGGAAAGGACCGACGATCCCTTCACCGGGAGTGACTCCTTTAGCAAAACTAGAAAAGCCTCAAAAACACTCCATTTCAAAATTCATTCGATCCTACAACGATATCAAGTTCATTACGCAATAGGTTTTCAGAAAAACCTGTCGTAGCCCTCCGTCATTTCAGATAAGTATTAGTTAGTATTCGTGCTGCGGTTGTTTGGCATGCGTCAAGGCGTAGTGTACGGTAGCTAACTAGTGCTTATCTGCCAGCATATGATGCGATTGGATTAGGGTATTCGTACGGCGTTGTTTGGCATGCGTCAAGAATCGTGCGGGTGGGTTTAATTCAATCAGGAAATGACGGGTTGAACTTGACTAGCAGACTATGGGTTGTTTGGCATGCGTCAAGGTCATAGCGAGCTAGGGGCAAAATATTATCGGGAATTTCAAGTGTTAAAATTTGCAATGAGATTGCATACCTTCTATGAGATAGTTGGATCCCGATACCCGCTGCGAGTAAGTGTTACTCCTGGGAGAGTTTTATACATTACAATTAGCCGATCTAGTAGGTGTCTAGAAAGGTGTCAACGGGGTTACGCCTCTGGGAAAACGAGGTTTACATTAATTAGGTTCGTGCGAAAGCACGGGGGACCTCCCTCAAAGTACCGACACTGGCCTGGCTGAAAGATTGGCGAACTTGTAGTGTGTAATTAATCCCGGCTAGTCTTTCCTTTTAGGGTTTGAAGGAAGATTTGATAAAAAGCAGTGGGAGCCATCCTGATTAGATAAAATAATAACCAATCTATTCTTGACAGAGCGCACGCTGAGTGTTTTCTTCTCTCTCTCTCCTGGTAGCGACCATATCACGCCTTAATCAAGATAATAATACGGAATATTGACCGAACCCGCTTGTAATACTGAGCTGGGGAATGTTGGTCCCGCTCCTACTTATAATTGTTATAAGACAGAGCAGGAAATTGGGGATTACCAGAATTCCCGTGCCGCCCAAACGAAGAGAGTGCATGCTGATGCATCATCTTCGGGTGTGTTCATTATACAAAACTGTTTCTCAGTATTCTTTACGTCCTGGGTATATGATACCGGATCAGGATCCAAGATATGTAATCAGTTACATAGGGCTACAGAAAGGTAAAGAACTGAGAACGGGTGATAAGTTTCATGAGGCAGAAAACGAGGCAAGAGTTGCAGCCAAGTCTGTTGCTCACTGTCACCCTGTATTACAATACATTGATTCTGAACGAATGTTATTAGATACCGAACCTGATATACAAAATCATATCTGTCTCTTTATTTGTAAAGAAACGATAAAATTTTGTATTGTTGGATAATGTTTTGAACATTTCCTATATCAAAAGTTGATCGGTTCAGGCACGTTATCTAAAAACATTAATGTTCTAAATCAAACTACAGTTCTTAGTATACGGATCACACACAAGAGGAAGAGTTCAGAAATGAACGAATTCTTCTTGAGGCATTGTAGACTAGGTCAGATCAATATGACATGACTAGCTAGAGTTATATATAGATGCATATTTAAATCAGTTTGAATTTACATCTTGTGAAACTCGCCAGTCATGTCACAAAGATAAGATGACCATAGCTCCGTTTACTGGAAACAGAGAAAGAGTTACTGAACTCTTGGGATGATACATGTTGATGTATGTTAGGTCCCCTGTCTACACATGCCAAGACTGGTTCTTTATACTTCATTACGTTCTCTGATGATCTCTCAAGATTCAGACCTATGTTCCTGTTGAAACACAAGTCCGAACCTTTTGAGATATTCACAGAATATAAGCGAGAAGTAGAGAACCAAAATACGGATATAAGTATTATGTCCTATGATGAGATCAGGGAGGAGAATACTTGTGCATGGAATTCCTGGAATATTCTAAAGGAGAATGAGATTCTCTCTCAGCATTACTCCTCTGTATACACCATAGCACGATGGTATATCGGGGCGGAGCAATCACACCCTATATGATAAGGTGCGCTCTATGATGAGTACTACTGAGTTGCCTATTTCCTTTTAGGGAGTTATGCACTTGAGAAGCTGCATACCTATTGAATAGGGTTCCAATCAAATCAGTTGCCTACCATTTCATATGTGATATGGAAAGGGAAGAGCCCATGTCTTAAGCTAGTTAAGATTTGGGGTTGTCCGGCCTATGTCTAAAAGCAAAATCCGGACAAGCTCGAGGCAAGATCTGTAATGTAGAACTGGAAAAGTTCCAACCATACAAACTACAGCTGATGATTTGATAGAACCAAAGGATTCAGTAGATTCCAACGAACCTCAGCCTCTCCGCCGATCTAGTAGGGTTTCTCACCCACCTGAGAGATACTTCGGTTTCTCTATGACAGTGGGAGCGAAGATTGCATCATGAGATGATGACCCAACTAGCTTCGAGCTGGCCATCAGGAGTAAGACTCTGTAAGAATGGCTGGATGCTTAGCGATCTGAGATGGAATCCTTATACACCAACAAAGTATGGACTTTGGTTGCAATATCTGAAGGGTTAAATCCCCATCAGGAGCAAGTATATCTTGAGAAGATTACTTGGTGTAGATGGAAAAGTTGAGACTTTCAAAGCTAGACTTGTTAAAGCTTTTCGTCATCGACCAGGCGTGGATGATGATGAAACCTTTTCTAAGTAGCTATGCTTAAGTCCATCCAGATCCTACTTGCCACGGCTACATACCATGACTACGATATCTGGTGGTTGGGTGTCAAGACAGCTTTTCTAAATGATGTTTAGAAGAGAGTGTCTATAAGTACACAGCCAGAGGGCTTCGTAGACAGTGGGAGCAGCGGAAACGTGTGCAAGATGCTTTATAGGATAAAGCAGGCATCGCGGAGTTGGAACATCTGTTTTGATGAAGCGGTCAAAGAGTTTGACATCATCAAAATGGTAGATGAACCTTGTATATACAAAAAGGTAGTAGGGAGTATGGTGACGATCCTCATAGAGTACATGGATGACATACTCTCGATAAGAAAGGAGTTTCTTATGCTACGCTCGATCAATCTCCGCTTATCACAAAGATTCTCCATATAGGATCAAAATGATACCTACTAAATCCTGGGTTTTGGATCTATGAGATAGATCTAAATGGATGTTAGAATTCTCACTAGATGTAGTGAGATGGTATCAATCGACCCTGGGGAGAATCACTGGAATAGTTCCAGGGTGATAAAGACGACTGAATGTCAGTCACAGGCATTGTCTTTACCCTCAGTGAAGGGACGGTATGTTGGAAGAGTTCCAAGCTAGATACCGTGACATACTAGACGATAAAGGCATGATACATCACTACTTAAGATGCTACCAAAGAGGCTGTTTGGGTGTATATTGGTTCATGAGATGAACTATGTTCCTCCCATTGTGTGACAATGGAGTTGTGGCTTATGCCAAGGAACGCAGGTCCCATCAGTGATCCAGACATATTCTAAGGCAGCATCACTTGATCATGGAGATGATTGATCTCCAGGGAGATCGAGGTTAGGAGAGTAGACTCAGAGGACAACACAGCGGATCCACTCACAAAGGCCTGTTCCCAGAGAGAGACTTTTATGGGATGGTTGAGTATGAGATACTACAACCACTGCTATCAGATGGCCCTAGTGCAAGTGGGAGATTGTTAGTTATATGTATGCCCTAGAGGCCATTACTATACATAGGATGTATATTGTAGTGGATGCTGGGACATATATAGGGAGGACTTTCTTGCTCGACATGATAGTATGCTATCTGGTTGATCTTTACCTTAACGTGTACACTGATTGTCTCTCTATTACATGTTGGTAAAGCCCTTAGGATCTGTACTTGACTACCTGGACTATGATGCGGATCATACTAGTGGGGACATGGTAGTCCATAAGTACATCCTTCAAAGTCCCTAGTCGAGGGTGTATCGAGACGGGGCATCGATATACCAGAGTAGACTAGCGTATACCTTCTCGACCCATACAGATGGGCGATGGATGATCCCATATCCATTGGTGTTTGACATCAGAGATGATATACGGGTGCTCAATAGAGACTGGGTACACTGGACGGACTCGCCGAGAACTCCCAGATGGTATTATACCTCACGTCAGATGGCAGTTCTCTGGTGACACTGGTACAGAGTAGTCTGTTGACCCAAGATCGTCATAGAGTCTTGTGTGGTTCCCACTGTGCTTTGATTTCCATCTTACCACGTCCAAGAGGGCGTGCAAAACGGTGGTTTTTGGGTACAGTCCCGAGTCACATGGAGGCAATGAGCGATAGGAGGGGATTCGTCTCTCCCGGTATAGGGGGTTGATGTTGCGCTGTGTTCGATTGGCTATAACAGGAAGTCCCTGGCCAGGGCTGATCAGAGAATTGCTGGTAAGTGTTACCAGTAGTTTCTCGACCCGTTATGAGCCTCATATCGACACGACTTATCGAACTATTGGGGTCTGACGTTTACCACCCCTAGGCGAGATATGCGACATATCAGACGATCAGACCGGACTGTACGGTAGTGTTACTGGTCGGATTCACTGGAGTGTGAGCGGGCTTGCTCGTCGATCTTCAGATCGCTCAATACCCGGGTGGCCGTTACGTTTAGCAGACCGCTTGCGGCTTGTGGGTGTTTGATATGATCATCGCCTGCTGCCGGCGTATTGACGAGTCTTTAGAGTCCTACACAGAGGTTTCCTGGCTCAAGCGAAACGAAATAGGAGCGCATATGAGATATGTGCGGGACCGAGAATAATGCGTGTATGTGATACCGTATTCCATTCTCGCGATGAATGTATCGAATGGTTGTATGCGATATAACCTAGTTATCGATTCAAGCATTGATTCGATAAGCCGATACATTGTATACTAGTCGGTTGTGTGCGACATGACCGGATCATTGAATCAAGTGTTGATTTAATGATTTAATGCATAATTATATATTTGATATATTACTTTGCACTAACTAGTATTGGTTCACTTTAAACGGATTTTCTCACTTGGTTTGTGCACATTGTATATGTGATATACTTTTGTACACTTGATTGTATCATGTTTGATGATACATGTTTAACTATAGTTAAGTGTAATGAATTAAGCCATGGTTAAACTAATGATTAGGGTTTTCTTTCTATTACTTATTTATTTATTTATTTATTTTGAATAGATAAGAAAAGAATGGTTGCTAATTTTGGAGTTTAGTTGAAGCTTCATGAAGCTTTGACTTTGTAACCATTCTTGTCTTCATCTTAAACCCTAACCATTAATCTAACCTTGGTTAATTCTCTACACTTGACCATGGTTCTAATATGATAAGTATTCATTTTCTTTTCCAATTATAATTAACTTATCATATTTCTTTCTTCTTCTTCTTCTTCTTCTTCACTTCAAGAAGAAGCTTGCTTCATCAATGGTGATTGATGAAAACAAGTGAGAAATCCAATTCTAAAGTCTACCCACTTCCTATTTCTTCATCCTCTACCTCTTGCCAAGTAGTAGAGTGTGTTTTCTTCACAAGTTTCTTGACTTGGTGAAGTCGGAGCTTGATTTAGCGATGCCTCGACGTAGATCATCTTCGGCATGGACATCGACGACCTAGCTTGCCCATTCTCCGACGAAGCCGACACTAGAGCCCGGATTCTTTTTGGACAGCGAAGGCACTTCGTTGCGGAGCTATGGAGGTGGAGCACCGGATCTACAAAGGTTGTATTTCCGTTACCTTATAGTTAAGTGTTAACTAGTTAGCTTTTCGCCTAGATTTCTAGCAAACGATCCGTACACTAGAGTTTCTCGGCACCATATTTTTTGAAATTGGCATGGTTGATGCCTTGTGAGACCTCACTAGAGTGCCTAGGAACCCTACAGTCGTTACGTTTAGCAGACCGCTTGCGGCTTTTGGGTGTTTGATATGATCATCATCCGCTGCCGGTGTATTGACGAGTCTTTAGAGTCCTACACAGAGGTTTCCTGGCTCAAGCGAAACGAAATAGGAGCGCATATGAGATATGTGCGGGACCGAGAATAATGCGTGTATATGATACCGTATTTCATTCTCGCGATGAATGTGTCGAATGGTTGTATGCGATATAACCTAGTTATCGAATCAAGGATTGATTCGATAAGCCGATACATTAGATACTAGCCGGTTATATGCGATATAACCGGATCATTGAATCAAGTGTTGATTTAATGATTTAATGTATAATTATATATTTGATATATTACTTTGCATTAACTAGTATTGGTTCACTTTAAATGGATTTACTCACTTGGTTTGTACACATTGTATATGTGATATACTTTTGTGCACAAGATTGTATCATATTTGATGATACTTGCTCTTTTGGGTTTGTGTAAAGATTAAACCATGTTTAGTGAATGGTTAGGGTTTCTTTTCTCTTATTTATTTATCCATTTATTATTGTTTTGAAAAAGATAAAGAGAAAAAGGAAATGGTGGCTTAGTTTGTCTTTTCTTTGAAGCTTCTTGAAGCTTTGAAAAAGTCTACCATTCTTGTCTCTTCTTTAACCCTAACCACTCTTCTAAACCTTGGTTAAATCTCTACACTAAACCATGGTTGAAGTTATGATAAGTATTCTTTTTATTTTCTTTTTTAATTAACTTATCATATCTTCTTCTTCTTCTTCATCTTCTTCAACAAAAGAGAAAGCTTGCTACTCCAATGGCAAGTGATGAAAACTAGTGAGAAATCCAAAACTAAAATCTACCCACTTCCTATTTCTTCATCCTCTACCTCTTGCCAAGTTGTATAGGGTGTTTACTTCACAAGTTTTCAAAGCTTGGTGAAGTTGGAGCTTGTTCTTGTGATGCTTCGACGTAGATCATCTTCGGCATTGAACCGACGATCAAGCCCGCCTATTCTTCGATGATGCCAATGCTAGAGTCAAGGGTTTGATTTGGACAGCGGAGGGAGATCATCGCGGAGCTTAGGAAGTGGTGGACCGGATCTACAAAGGTTGTAGTCACTTTCCCTTAGCATTTAATTCGATTACATGCTTGCTTTGCCTATTTATCTAGTTAACGATCTGTAGTCTAGGGTTTCTCGGCACCGTAAAATTTCAATTGGGCATGTTTGATCACTTGTGAGACTCCATTAGAGTGCCTAGGAACCCTACAAGAATAACCCCAATATTGTTAAAAACAACAACAATATCTTCTATAAAAACAGAAGTCCTTGGATCAAAGATCCAACGGTGGGTAAAATTCCCCAAATCAATTCTGAAACCAATTAAATCAATGGGGATCTCTCAATGAGAGATTTTCTGAGAATTAAACAAACTTCTCTCCACTATATAAAGAGCCCGAGACTTCAAGTCTCAAAAAAAGAGGCGGGGAGATACACAGAGAGAGGGAGGATAGAAGTAGAGACAGAGAAAAATGAATTTGATTCTCAGCGAAAATTTGTTTCGTCAGAACATACTAAGTAAAAAAGAAGAAAAAACACAGAGATTGTTCCATTCCTTCTTTACCTCTCTAAGGGTTAACCCTTCATACAAGAAATTAGTTCTTTCTCTGGTTGAGATCTGCAAAAGTAGATCTCCCCATAAGTTGAGAATTTAATTCTCATTGGGGAGATTCTGTCATGAAGATTCAAAGCTTAGGGGAAAGAACTAAGTCCAAAGAATTTAATTCTTACAAAAACATATGGGAATTTAATTCCTCTGAAAACTAGGGTTTAACCCTATATAAAGAATTTGATTCCCGCACGAACAATAGGAGAACTTGATCCCTCACACGATGACCATAATTTGAGACCTTCCAAACCCAAAGCCTAATGACTAGAAATGTCATTAATATCATATCAAAATCTCTAAGAACACAGAAGAATAGCCTGGTGATTCGTTAGTGTTTAACACTATAACAAGACCTCACGTGTTTTCCACGTGAGTGCTTCTAATGAATAAAAAGAAAAGGCCGAGACTGCCTCACGTATTTTCCACGTGAGTGTTTAAAAGAAGAGCAAGGAGCACTTCCTAAGGCAGTCACGTGCTTTGCACATGACCCCCAATAAAGTGCCTAGCACTTCTGTATAATAGGGGAAATAAAACCCAAAAAGCAGGGCCCGTATTTGGGGCGTTTCGCGTGTTTCACATGTGAGTGCCATGAGAACCAAGTGCTTAGCACTTATATAAAAAGGGGGAATAAAACCCAAAAGGCAGTGCCCATATTTAGGGCGCCTCACGTGTTTCATACGTGAGCGCCATAAGAACCAAGTGCTTAGTACTTATTTAAAAAAAATGGAGGGAATAAAACCCAAAGAGCAACGCCCCTATTTGGAGTGCCTCACGTGTTCACACATGAGCGCCTCCAGAGTTCAGTGTTTAACACTGATTCAGCACCTCACATGGGATACACGTGAGTGCTGCATATACCTGGTTGGGTAACTATGGAGACCCAGACCTAGCCCAAATTGGCTAAGTTTTCCTACGATCAAAACCTCTTCGATTTCCAATCAACCGAGCCCCCTGTGCTCATGATTCCCCAAACTGATCTTAGTTCCAAATATGACCATTTATCTTTCAATTGATGATATCCCAAATGATATTCATCTTATATTTCCTAAGATAATTTTAGTCTCAAACATGACTAACGATTCTTAGGGTCACCATAACCCGTTTCCCTCAAATACGTGATTTGGTTTAAGGGTACATCTCTCCACACCTCTGATATACGTCTTTGTAATTCTTCAACGTCTTCAGAGAGGTGGCGGGTCCCAATAACCAATAATTCTTCAATGCATTCCCAAACCGTCCAAACCGACATGCACACCTCAAATCAGACCGCATCCCATACCGGGTGCATTCCATATCATCCATGTTCATTCCGTCACGTAACAAATACACGTGCGCGCAAGATGAACGCACTGGACCACTACGTCCTTAAACTGGCAATGGACCGAAATGTCCTTAAACTAATATTCGCCTACAAAACGGCGATAATGGACCGAAATGTTCTTAAACTAATATTCTGTTGGGTTGTCTAGCACGACAGTAAGGTTTCGGGAGGCATCATCCATGCCATATTTAAAATTTTTGCCGTTCTAGCTAACCCTAACCCTAGAATCGATACTAGAAAACCCGACGAAACATAATGTAAACACTTTACATCTAAAGTGAACAAGGAATACAACCTTTGTAGACCGGTCCTTCACTTCAATAGCTCTGTGTAGTAGTCCCTTCACTGCGATCACGAATTCCCGGACTCTAGAGAGGCTCCCATGAAGAAACGAACAAGCTTGCATCGAAGTCTTCGAGGCCGAAGATGATCTACGTCGAGGAGACACTAACCCAAGCTATTTCTTCACTAATGGTGATATTAGTGAAGCAAACACCCTAAACTAAATGGCAAGTAGTAGAGGACGATGAAGTAGGAAGTGGGCTCACTTTAGTTTTATTTTTCTCACACTAATTCTTCACTTCAAAAAACCTAGCAAGCTTTTTCTTTTGTTGAAGAAGAAGAAGAAATGAAACTCATGAGAGAGTGAGGTTAGAATTGCAACCATGGGTGAGTAAGTATCATGTCTAACTCATGTAGAGAATAAACCAAGGTCAAGGGTTAAGGTTGAGTTAACAAATATCTTAAAAAATGACAAAAGAGTGGACTTGGTCAATGTTCTACAAGCTTCATCCAAGCTTGAAAAATTGACTAAGTTTTCACTATTTTGTGATAACTTAAGTGATAAATATCAAACCCTAGCTTTAACCCTAGCATGGTATAAGTCTCATACATTCATATTGCAAGTGTAACCTAGCATGACACAACAATATATATCACATATATATTTTGTGTGCAAATAGAAAACAATACATATATCACATATATGTAAAGTGTATCAAATGTGAGATAAGAAATCTTAAGTGAGCTAATACTAGTTAATGTAATGTAATATATCAAATATATAACTATACATTAAATTATCAAATCAACACTTGATTTAATAATCCGGCTATATCACATATAACCGACTAATATCAAATGTAATATCTTATCGAATCAACACTTGATCCGATAACTCGGCTATATCACATATAACCAATCATGTCACACATCACGAGAATAGAATGCGGTATCACATACACGCATTAATCTGGGTCTCGCACATATCACATATGTGCTCCTACTCCATTTCGCTTGAGCCAGAAAATCTCTGTGTAGGACTCTAAAGACTCGTCAATACGCCGACAATGGGTGATGATCATATCAAACACCCACAAGCTGCAAGCGGTCTGCTAAACGTAACGGCCACCCGGGTATTGAGCGATCAGAAGATCAACAAGCAAGCCTACTCGTACTCCTGCGAATCCAATCAGTAACACTACCGTACAGTCCGGCATCTTCGTCTGATATGTCGCATATCACAGCCTGGGGGTGGTATAACGTCAGACCCCAATAGCCTGATAAGTCATGTCGATGCAAGGTCCATAACGGTTCAAGAAACTACTGATAACACTTACCAGTAAATCTCAGCAATCCTGGTCAGGGATTTCTTGTTATGGCCAATCGAGCATAGTGCAACATCAACTCCCAATACCGGGAGAGACGAAACCCCTCCTATCGCTTATTGCCTCCATATGACTCGGTACTGTACCCAAAAACCACCTTTTTGCACGATCTCTTGACCGTGGTATGGTGGAAATAAATGCACAGTAGGAATCACACAAGACTCTATGACGATCTCGGGTCTACAGAATAACCTGTACCAGTGTCACCAGAGAACTGCTATCCGACAATAGGTATAATACCATCTAGGAGTTCTCGGCGAGTACGTCCAGTGTACCCAGTCTCTACTGAGCGCCCGTATATCTTCTCTGATATCCAACACCAATAGATGTGGGATCATCCATCTCCCATCATATAGGTCGAGAAGCGTATACGCTAGTCTACTTTGGAGTATCGATGCCATGTCTCGATACTCCCACGACTAGGAACATTTGAAGGATGTACTTAGCGACTACCCTGTCCCCACTAGTATGATCTGCATCATAATCCTGGTAGTCAAATACTCATCCTAAGGGCTTTATCAACATGTAATAGAGAGACAATCAGTATACATGTTAAGATAAGGAGCAACCGGATATCACACTATCATGTCGAGCAAGAAAGTCCTCCCTATATATGTCTAAGTATCCCCTACAATATACATCCCATGTACAGTAATGGCCTCTACGGCATACATATAACTAACATATTCACCTCCAAAACGGCGATAGTGGACCGAAATGTCCTTAAACTAATATTCGCCTCCAAAATGGCGATAATGGACCGAAACGTCCTTAAAATAAAATAATAGAGCTCAAATGCTCTTCTGTTGGATCTGAAATAAAAATGATCCTGAAACCCCCGTTAAGTGGATCTTAGTTTCAAATTGGACTAATGCATCCTTAACAAAAATCAAATCGAGCCCCAAATGCTCACATACATTTAAGTCGATCTTAATCTCAAACCAGATTAACGATCCTTAAATCAACCCAAACCCAAATCTAAAAATATACGAATTTAGAATAATCCACGCCCTATGGGCGACAACATAAATTAGTCTCCATATACAATCCATGGGCAACCCAAAATAAAAACAAAAACACATACGACATGAAGTGAACTTATGGAGCAGGAGAAAGTAGTTATCGCAATGCGATAACGTAATTAACTGCAGAGGCTTGTGCCTGCAGGGAAGAGCGTCACCACAATAAAAAAAACTCTACGCAAACAAGGGGGAATCTGAAGAAGTCTGCTACAATGCCCGCATCCATCCAAACCTCCGATATACGGTGCCATAAATCAACTTGGCATCTTCGGAGAGGTGAACGGATAAATCCAAATAGTATCTTCCCCAAAATTCAGGCAGGACGATCCATCCCGGTTTCATCCCCATTTTCAGCGGTGAACATGCTCGGTTCGGCCCCGATTCGGGGCCGAACCGAGGCCGATTCAGCCCTGCATCGGGTCGGGGGCTGAATCAGCTACTGGATTAGCCCCAATTTGGGGCTGGTTCAGCCCCGATGCAGCGTTGATCCCGACCCTGATTCGGCCCCGTTTCGGGGACGAATCAAGGTTCATATTGTATGGGGTTTTATGGGATTATCAGGGTTCGATTTCGCGTAAAATTGAGAGGATTTTCGTTGCCGGGATGAACCTGAAATTCGGTTTTTGGAATTTCAAGTTTGCGATCTCGTGGTTTATGAATTATAATATCATGGTTCAAATCGACTAAATCAAAGTGTTTGATTTAGTAGGCTCGAATACGGATACAATAAGGATAAACGTTGGTAAACGTCACCTAATCGTTATATGATCAATTAGACGAGATTGCCCATTTGCTATTGTGATTGTTGTTGATGTTGTTGTTATGGATTAAACGAATCGTTGTAATTGAATAGCTCCTCGTATAAGATGCTTGTACTTTTGATTTCATATGTATTTCATTTATTTAGGATGAGCGGTCGACTTGTGGCTGTCGTTGCCGTCGTTTGTATAGTTCATAACATATTTTTTAAAATTTATATCCCACTTTATCAAAGAAAGAGACGAATATATTATTTTTAAAAGTTGGTTCATTATAACGATTATTCAAAACCAAAAGTTTGCTGATAGGCAAAACCAGGTGATTTTTCCAATAGCAACAATTGCTCCGATTTCCGATATTGAGGATTAAATCACCTTTACCAATACTCTATGCCTTCTCAGCATCTATAACAACTTACAGATATGCGATATTAATCCGGTATCTATATACCTAGGAGTCATAATTAATTGAGAAAAGAGTTTCAATTACAATCACACATGAAACATCAAAATGTTTCAAGGGGTTGGCCGAGTATTCCTTGTAATGTCTCTTTCACTATCTAGGGTCATAACAGTAGTTGCATTTTTCTTTCCGCTCACTTCGACCCCTTTTGATATCTCTCTATCTTATCTTCTGTATACCAAACTTAGGCTAGTTGGTTTTCTTCCTATCCTACCTTTCAGCACCAGCCTAAGATTTGGAAGAAGTCTATCCAATAAGCATAATTATTATATACTCCTTATTGAAGGAGCTCTCAAATTTGAGATAAGGTAGAATAGAGAGACAGATGAACAGTTCATTTGTTCCAAAACCAATGGTCATTCTCGGTCTGAAACAATTTCTTCAAGTTCATATCTAACTATACGATGACCTTCCAAGCAATATTGATCTATGTACCGAATACAGAGGGTTCTGTAGAAACAAAATGGAAGTAGGAGCGGAAAGGACATATGTGACTTTGTTGTGAGTTAGGACAATCATGACATTCCAAAGCCGTTGATTGTAAAAAGATTCGGTTAACTTGGTTTATGAGTTTTAGTTTAAGGTCAGTCATAGGCCGCTGCCAGAGAGAGAAAAGAAACACTCAGCGTGCACTCTATTCTAAATTAGATTGGTTAATTAATTTATCTAATCAGGTCTCCCACTATTTTTTCAAATTCTCCTTCAAACTATAAAAGGAGAACTAGCCTGGATTACTTGAAAATCTCCCGAGAGTAACTATTACCCACAGTGGGAATCAGGACCCAAACTATAATGGCGTGGTAACATTGACAAGGTCAACAAGTCCCCCCACACCATAAAAAGTATGCAATCACATTACAAGTTTCAACGCTTAAAACTCTCGATATCGATTTTTACCCATAGCGGCTTATGACCTTGACAAGATAACCAAACCATAAGATGCTAGTCAAGTTCAACCCATCATTTCGTGATTAATTTAGATCCACCCGCATAAGCCCTTGAAAAGGTCAACAGGGCTATGCGACTGTCCTAACTAATCGTATCGTATGCATGCAGGAAGACATCACTTAGCTACCGTACACTACGCCTTGACAAGATCAACAAATACAGTACGAATACTAAGTACTCTACTTACTGAAATGACAGAGGGCTACGACTGGTTTTAAAAAAAACCTTTAACGTAATAAACTTGATATCATTGAAAGAACCGAATGGTTTTGCAAATTGATAGTTACATTGACTTTTGCTTAAGACCGAACTCCCTATGAATGGATCAAGGCTCTTACCTCATCGAATGAGGTGCATGATATTCCTAACCGAATACCATTGTGCAAAGCAAAAGAATATGTCTATAGTTTCTTTTAAAAAATAGATTGGTTCCAACAACATGTTTTAAGTTTGTCTTCTTTGCATTAATTTTGTTAATGTAATCCCATCATTTAGATAATCACATATTATCTAACATCTTCTTACACAATTACAAAAAAAGCATGATATGAAAAGAAAAATAGAATGCTATATATGCCATCTGTATTTGCCACAGGGCCTCGGGTGTTCACCGTAAGATTACTTCACTTACGGCAGGGCGGAGGTAGGGCTAGGGAGGATACAAAAATATATAAGCATTTATTTATATATCATATATATCATCGCAGGCAGATAATCAACATTACAGGCAAGCGATAAATATCATCACATACAGGTAATCACATTACAGACATGCAATGAACATCACGGAATATGGAAAAGTGGATATACTAGGAATAATGCGTTTCATTTGAGCCGATCACGAAACACGAAATTTCACGGTCGTGTGAATAGCCCGTACACCATCGATCTACGACCCCTACGAGCGCAGCAAGCCACCCGTCAATCCTTGTAGTGAGGTAACCCGCACTCAATATCATAAGTGGGCCACCCAACGCTATCTAGAACCTGGTTACTTGAGCACTCCTCCGTAAGTCATACCTAACCCCCTACAAGCCCGGCGAACCACCAATTCTAGAATAAGATGATCCGTATCTCAACTCCTTGATATGGTCACCTGCTGTATCCTAGAATCCGGTGACTCGAGCGCTTCACTGCGAGGTATACTAATACATGAATCGAAATATATATAAATCAAGTGGCGACATCAAGCTCAACCCGGAAGTGTTCTAATGAAATCATTTTTTTTTATCATTTAATGATTGAGTAAGGTGTATTGAATAACGGGATATACATTCTTAACCAAAATATGGTTTTCAAATTACAACACAGAGTATGAGTTAATGAACTCATAAGATACATAGTGATATATGTTATCCGATGTCTACACGGATAAGGGAATGGTACTCAAACTTCGTTCTGTTTTCCTATGAGTTCTCTGATTTTAGACACCTATTATTGTTGAAATGCACAGCCCAAAGATTTTGAAAAGCTTATAAGATATAAGAATAATGTAGAGAACCAAATGTTAGAAGTATCAAAATTCTTTGAAGTGTTCGAATATGTGGATACTTATACTAGATATTTCGTAATCGAGAATTTGATTCTCTCTTAAATTACTCGTCTGTGAGTGCGCTCCTTTATGAGTAATGCTGAGTGCCCTTTTTCATTAAGAGATATGCGCTGGAAACAGTTGGATACCAATTGAATATGGTTCCATCTAAATCAGTGCATGTGATTCTATATGTGATATATAATGAGAACATATGTTAAGGGTGTTAAGATATGGAGTTATCCAGTTTATGCTTAAAAATAGAATCCGGACAAACTCAAGGCACGTTTCGGTAATGAGCAGTTTGTGGGTTATCCTAAGCTTTGCAAGGGTTTAACTTCTACCATTTTTCGGGTTCAAAAGTTGTTTTGTTCTCGACGCGCTACCTTTTTAGAAAAGGAATTTCTTACAAAAGAAATTAGTGAGAGTATGGTAGAATTGGAAGTAATTCTAGAACCACAAATGATTACTGAAAATTTAGTAGAATCTGGAGATTCAATTGGCCATGACAAACTTTATCTACTCCGAAGATTTAGAGGTACTCCTGAAGGGGTAAAACTCATCAGGAACAAGTAGATCTTTCGAGATCAGTGCAATTGGAAAGGTAGTAACCTAATACGGCTAGACTTATAGTAAAAGATTTTCATCAAATACCCGATATGGATTGTGATGAAACTTTTACTTCAGTATCTGTGCTGAAGTCCGTACGGATATAACTTGTCATTACCGTTTTCCATAACTATGATATCTGGCAGATGAATAAATATAACATCTTTCTAAATAGGGATTTAAAAGTGTATGTGTATATGACTCTATCAGAAGGTTATCATGGTCAGTGGGAGCAGTGGAAGATGTAGAAGTTGCTTAAGTCTATTTATAGACTAAAACAGGCATAACAGAGAATGGATCATCTGTTTTGATGTTATGGTCAAAGTGTTTAACTTCATCAAAATGGTAGATGAACCTGATATTTGTAAGAAGGGTGTTGGGAGTACTGCATGGTCTTCATATTGTAGATGACAAACTCCTGATAGGAAGTGAAGTTTCTATGCTACAGTTCGGTTAAACAACGGTTGTCACAGATGTTTTTTCATATAAGATTTGGATAATATGATTCTGGCGACTAGGTCTATAGAGATAGATCTAGTAAGTTTTGGGATTGTCCCAATTCTGGTAAGATGACACCATTTTAAAGCAGTTTAGAATGGATGACTCATAGCGTGGTAGTGTACCCTCATGTGGAAGAGTCAATCTCTCTAAAGAGATTTCATGCACTAGATCAGATGTTACTTTTGCACTTGATGTAGTAAGCAAATATTAGTCTGATCCTAGAGAAATAAAGTGAACTGGTGAAGAATATAAAAGGATGTTCTTGGTGTATGGTAATGGCAGCCTCCATCATGAGACGGTTACTGATTCCGGCTTCCAATATGACATGATTGATAGTGTCTATCACGAGTTATGAGTTTACTCTCTTTAGTAGGAGCAGTATATTGGAAAGAGTTCCAAGTGGGATACTGGGGTAGTCATGGTGTTAGGTGCTGATTATGAATCAGCTGTGGATACAGACCAAGAAGTTGCTGGATAAAATTGTTCGTTTGTGAACATGGTTCCATTGTCTATCCAGGCAAATTCTAAGGGAGTTATCACTCAGTTCTGAAGATAATTGATCTCCGTGAAGTTGAGATATAGAGAGATAAGATAAATGCGTTGTAGAGGATCCACTCACTGAGTCTGTTTCTCGAACACGGTTTGTGAAACTGTTAATATAGATGTTGGATATGTGATACCGCAATAATTGGCCTTCAGTGCAAGTGGAAGATTGTTGGATATAGATGCTCTCAAAGCAATTATTATAATTGAAGGAGTAATTGAAGGAGAACCTATACAGAGTAAACAATCTTATTCAAGATGATAGTATACCATCTGGTTTGTATTTATCATTCATTTGTATACGTTTTACTCGTTATCGTGTATCGCTAATACATAATGATAAAGCCTATAGGATATTTCAGAGTAGTGGGGCCTGGATAGTCTATAAGCATATCCTTAAATGTCTCTAGTCATCGGAATATCGAAACCGGGTATCGATATTTCAGAGTAGACTAGTGTATACGTTTCTTGACCCCGACCGGGACGATGGTTGATATTATAACCATTTGTGTTTGACATCAAAGATTATATACAGGTGCTCATTAGATGAATGAGTTTGACGGACGGACTCACCTGAGAACTCCTAGATGGTATTGTACCTATCATCAGATAGCAGTTCTCTTGTGACATGAGCACAAGGTAGTCTGTAGACTTAAGATCGTCATAGTAACTTGTGTGTGTTATTACTGTACTTTGATTACTATCCTACCACAGCTTTAAAGAGTCGTGCAAACAGATTTTAGTTGGGTACAGTCCCGAAGCACATAGAGACAATGAGTGATTGAAGCGATTTTTTCTGTCCCGGTATAGGGAGTCGAGGTTGTGTTGTACCAAATCGACTATAACCATAATTCATTGGCCAAGTCAGTCGAGATTTATTGATAAGCGTTATCAGTAGTTTCTCGGGTGTTTATGAGTTCATGATTGGCACGACTTATCAGGTTATTAGGAGTCTGACGGTTTTCCACCTCCTAGACCCGGTATGCGGCACTCTTAGACGAAGAGAACAGACTGTACGGTGACTGTTACTGATAGGCTCTATACGATTTCAGATGAGCTTACTTATCGATCTTCCTTTTGCTCAATACCTGAGTAGCCGTTACGTGCAGCTAGTACCGCTGACATACTTGTGGGCTATGAATATGATAATGACCTACTTCCAGTGTATTGTCGAGTCTTTAGGGTCCCATACAGAGCTTTCCCAGCTCAGGCTAAATGATGTATAGTGCGTATGGGATACGTGTAGGAATTCGATTAAGCACGTGTATTTGATACATGTATTTTATGTTGCGCCACGGCAGCGCCCCGGCCTCGTACTCGAGGCCAAAATGCGGAATAAAAATTTTCCTTACTCGGAAACCGGCGCTACCGCGGACAATGAAAACCCGGATCGTTTACCATTAACCTAATGCTAGCAATCAAGAGATAGGGTGAGAAGTATACCAAGAGATCCGAGTCCTCCGGTCTTCTCATCATCGCCCCGATCTCCCGCGGAAAGTCTTGCCTCCACATCGTCGTCTCCTCGCCGGAAAGGGCACCACAACGCCTGCGTTTTTACGGGCTCCCGCCTCAATACCGAGACAACTCGCGCATGAAGCCGGCAACTCGACATGCTCAAGATATGCTGTAGAATGTAGTGTAGGTGTCTCACTTGGGTTTTGGTTGCCTTGATGGAGGAAATGAGATAAGAAAAATGGTGCTTGCATTTTTCTAGCATGAATGAAATCAAGAAGATGAAACTCTCAAGAATGAAGAACTCTCTCCTTCTTCTTCTCTCTTTCTTTTTCCTCTCATGAAAAACTTATCATATTCATTAAGTGAGAAGAAGAATGGTGGAGGAAACAATATGAACACAAAAACATGAAGGGAGGTGAGTGTAGGAAAAAGGAGAGGGTGACCATATCCTAACACCATCATCACAATCTCACATCAAGCTTAAAATCAATCCTAATCACCTTTTCAAGAAATGATGATAGAAAAGAAAGGAATATAAAAGATGCTTTCATAATAAATACTTTTACAAATAAAACCTCCACCAAATGTAATTTGCAAAACTGCAAATTACCCCCTCCATCAGAAAAGTCCGGCCGGGAAAGAACAAAGGAAAACCGGCCGGAACGGAATGCAAACTGGCAACTCCAGAAAACTGGTCCCGTAATAAATTACAGGAAAACCCCGATACTGTGCATACACACCCGCATCTGTATTCCGACCGGATACAAATGCAATGAGACAAAATCTACACTGTACTAAACTAGGACCGGCTTAAGCCAAAGCCGGCTAGTAAAATCCGTTCGATCCTGATCCGTGCAATACCGCACGTATCAGATCGAACACTGCCATATAACCATACGGCCACTAGTACAAACCGTCCGATCCTGATCCGTGCAATACCGCACGTATCTGATCGGACCCTGCCATATCTCCATACGGCCTCTACAGCGTTTCGCCCGAAAGCTTGAGTAACTGTATGTGTGGTGGACTCTAAAGACTCGTCAATACTATGGCTGTGGATTTAACCACTAGCACGTCAGAGGTATCAGCCAATACGTGACGGGCCACCAGCTATTGACCAAAAGGGACGCCGATGAGCGAACTCATCCTGACACCCTACTGAGCCTGTCAGTGACAATATCCGTACAGTCCGGTCCGTTCGTCTATGAGCATCGCATGTCGGGCCTAGGGGGTTGGTAAAAGTCAGACCCCCAAAAGCGGTACAAGTCGTGTCGGAGTGTAGCACAGAACGCCCTGAGATACTACTGGAATACCTACCAGTAAATCTCCTGCCTCGGCCAAGGGCTTTGCGTAATGGCTCTCCTAGACACAGCGCGACCTCACCCCCAATACCGGGAGAGACGAACCCCTGAAGATCCGCTCACTGCCTCCATGTGGCTCGGGACTGTACCCAACTAAAACCTGTTTGCACGACTCCTTTGAGCCGTGGTAGGGTAGTAATCAAAGCACAGTGGGAACTCACACGAGACAAATGACGATCCTCAGGTCGATGAACTAACTTGTACACATGTCACCAGGGAACTGCTATCTGACGTCTGGTATAAGACCAACTAGCAGGTTCCCGGCGAGTCCTGTCCGGTGTACTCATAATCCAATGAGCACCTGTATACATCTTAGGTGAACCAACTGACACCAGTGGCTTGTGAGACCGGCCACCGCCCCTCGTCGGGGTCTTGACTGTATACACTAGTCTACTAATGGAGTATCGATGCCCTGTCTCGAAACTCCTACGACTAGGGACCTTTTAAGGATGTGCTTATAGACTACCATCTCCCACGTATATGATCGCCATCATACTGCTGGTGGTCAAGCGAAAATCCTAGGGGCTCTATCAACGTGTAATAGCGACATGTCAGGTCACCTAAAGCAGTACACGATGATAAAGGTAAACCAGATAGCATACTATCATCTCGAGTAAGACTGTCCTACCGGGATAGGTCCTCCCTCAATCATTGCAATCACGTGCCTGTGATCCAATAATTGACTCTGAGGGCACTATCTCCAACAATCTCCCACTTGCACTCAAGGCTAATTATTGCGATGCCGCATACTCACAGCCCGTGTGATACCGAACACCCAACTCCTCTACTAGTCAGTCTCACAAAGCTCGTTTGTGAAACTATTGCGTTCGAGGAAAAGCCTCAGTGAGTGGATCCGCTGTGATGTTTCTTTCTATGTCTCTCTATATCTCAAGTTCGCGGAGAAAACCATCTCCCGAAATGAGCAATACCTGTCTTAGAATGTCTGGATGTCTGATGGGACTTAGCTCATAAATGAACTCCAAATCCAAACTTCTTAGACTGTATCGTCAACTGAACTTAATCAGTATCCTGCGCCATGCCACCCTCAGTATTGCCTCAGACCACCTGTCCAAAATACTGCCCCTCGTCAGAAGGAAAACTATAACTCTGACAACCTCCTTGTCGTCCATGTCACCTTGGAAGCCTGGAATGATAACTGCCTCCCAAAAGAGGCTGTCGTTATCATATCCCCAGAACATCCACTTATGTTCTAAGACTGCTTCCGACTGTTTCTCCAGGATTGGATCAATATCAACTTATTGCATCTAGTGCAAGAACAACATCTGGTGTGGTACTTGACATCTCATGATTGACTCAATTGCCTAAGCAAGTGATCAGCCAATCATGAGTATCCCTCTCCCCTTTAGTCTATAAGACACCTTTAGAGAGGGTGACTCCATCAACTGCAGGTGCACTTCGGTGTCAGGAGTCGTCCATTCTAAATACTTATAGAATGCTGTCAAGGCACCCAGATTGGGAAACTACCCAAATCTAGATCTAAAACCATAGATCTAGTAACCAGTATGTCTGATATAATATCCAGGTCCCTTGTGGAGAAACCACTGTGTGACGACCAAAGTATAACCGATCGTAGTATAGGAATATCACTTCCTACTACCTTCTCAACAGATCCACCCCTTATTCTGATGACGTCAAACCTATGACTGTCACATCAGAAATAGATGATCTATCTCCGCTACATCTGCTTTAGTCTATAAATAGACATAAGCCTGATGTCCACCAATACTTCCGCTGCTCCCACTGACTACGACAACCCTCTGGCAGAGTCATATAGACGTGCACTTCCAAAGCTAGTTTAGAACGACGCTATACTCATCCTCCTGCCGGGTCTCGCAGCCTGGAACAACAGCAATGGCAAGTGTGGGTAAACAAGAACCTCCCTGCCACCGTCCTTGAGCATACCGAAGTACCTCTCGAGTGCCTGAGGTTACCCATCAAATCTGCGGAGTGGCCAATGGAATGTCAAATCAGATTGAATCTTTAGGTTCCTTATCAAATCTTCAGTAATCGTTTGTGGTTCTGGAATCACTTCCAGTTCTACCATACTCCCACTACTTTTTCTGAAAAAATCCATTTTTAATAAAAACTGTGGCGAGTCTAGAACAATATTGCTATTGTTCATCCAGATGGTAGAAAATCAACCCTCGTCATAGCCTGGGTCAACCCACAAACAGCCATTACAGAAACGTGCCTAGAGTTGTCCAGTGTCTGGTTTTAAGCATAAGCCGGACAACTCCCCGTACCTTAACATCGTTAAGATATGAACTGTTCTATATCCAATATAGGAACAGAGGCACTGATTTAATTTAACCAGATTCAAATCATGCATCTATCTCCAGTGCATGTCAACTAAATGGAAGGAGGTCGATCAGCGTTACTCAACTTAGGAATGCTTCCAATTATGAGTAACCTGAAAGAGAAGCAATCTGTCTTCATCATTACTATCAACTGAATACCATACACAAGTATCTACATCTTCGATCTCTTTGAAGAATCCCGATACTTGCTACACCTGGTTCTCTACTCTATTCAAATACCTATAACTCCTCAAAACTTAGACCCTGTGTTTCCACGAAACAGCTGTCAAAAATCTAGAGAAGTCATAAGTAAACCGAATATAGTACGAGGACCAACCCCTCTGTCCTGATGGACACTGGACAACATACAATACTCTGTATAAGTCCGCTGAGTCTAACAACTCTTTCACTGTGCGTCGCAGGTTGAAAACTGTACTTATGGTTAAGAAGAATTACACCGCTGTTTAATGCTCCTTACCTAACCATCCACTGATATAGGTAAATGTCATCGACATAATATCAAAAGGTATATCTCACTCTATGAAAATAGACGTACAGATATATCAATTTGAAATTGGTGCACAACAGCGGATATTCAAAACCAAATATTTGCCGACCGGCAAACAACCCAGATGATCTCCTCAAATATCAGCGATTACAACGAATCCCGATATAATGAGGATGATCACCCTATTCCCAATAACTTACTCCCAGTCAGCATCTGCAAAACCATACAGATGTGAGAATCATACCTGGTAAATACATACCCTGGAGTAAGTGTCTAACTGGGAAATCAGTTTTCCATTAACAGTACACGGTGAAACTGAAACATTGAAATGTTTCGTCGGGGTATCCTGGTATTCTTAGTAATGCCTCTTCCATTATCCAGATTCACAACTGTAACCGTATATCTCTTTGCCATCTTTCCAAATCCCTTTATATGTCTTTAGTCATTACCGTCTGCACACCCCTTTAGGTCAATTGGTTTTCTTCCTTCCCTACCGTTCGGCACCAGCCTATGGTTTGGAAGAAGACTATCCAATAAGCATAAAGGGTGTACTGTCCTAATCCTAGGAGCACTCGCAAAGCGAGAGAAGGTGAAGATAAAAGACAACCGAATAAACCTTATTCCTATTTCTCCTGGACCAGAGTCCATCCCCGAACTGGAACAAGTTCCTTTCGAGTTCGTATATAACCATACGATGGAGTATCCAATAAACTGTGGATCTTCGTAGTGATACGGAGTGTCCTGGAGAAATACAAAGGTGATTTAGGATTGGCGAAGAAACACTTGGTTCGGTCGTGAATAGCAGTCGCAATTTACTTTGCCCTCTTACTAATCCCTTGCTTTGTCTTAACTTAATACCTTCTGCACACCATAGTTATGCTAATTGGTTTTCTTCATTCCCCACCGTTCGGCACCAGCCTGAGGTTTGGAAGAAGACTATCCAATTTGCGTAACAGGTGTACTATCTCCTAAACCAAGGAGTACTCACAACTTGAGAGAAGGTAAAAGGGAAACGACAACTGAATAATCCTATCCGTTTTCTCCAGAACCAGAAACCATCCTCGAAGTCCTTCGAGTTCGTATATAACCATACGATGGTTTTGTCCAATGGAAGTGGATGTTCGCAGTAATGCGGGGTGTCCTGGAGAAAAGGGTAAAAGTAGGAGTGGCAATGAGGTCTGCAACTCTGACAATCCAAAAGCCAGTGTTAAGAAGGTTCGGTCAACTTGGTCACTGAGTCATAGTCCAGGGTCGGGTTATTGGTCGCTGCCAGAGAGAGAGAAAAGAAACACTCAGCGTGCACTCTAATCTAGATCAGAATGGTTATCACTTTGTCTAATCTGGAAACCTCCCACTGTACCTCAAATTCTCCTCCAAACCTGAAAGAAGAATTAGTCGGGATCACCCGAGGAGTAAACCAACTCATCAGTGGGAATCGGGATCCAACTATCATCGCATGATAACTTGACGGAATCCACTCAAGTCACCACACTCCAGAAGGTATGCGCATGCCTGGCAAGTTTCAGTTCTTTTGAAACTCCCGATGTGATTTTTACCCCTAGGACCCAAGTGACCTTGACACAGTCAACAAATCAAAGAGTCCTAGTCAAGTTCAGCCCGTCATTATCCTGGATTGCATTAAACCCACCCGTACGAGCCCTTGACACAGTCAACAAGGCCGCACGACTGTCCTAACCAATCCCATTAATATGCTGCAAACAAACACTACTTAGCTACCGCACACTACGCCTTGACACAGTCAACAAACGCAGCACGAATACTAAGTAATACTTGTAAGAAATGACGGAGGGCTACGACTCGTTTTTGGCGAAAAACCTTTAACGTAATGAACTTGATATCGTTGAAGGAACTGCATAACTTTTTATAAAAATATAGTGACGAAAACCTTTGCTAAAGAGGTCACTCCCGGTGAAGGGATCTCGGCTCTTTCCCCGTAGAATGAGGTGCAGGATATTCCAACTGAATACCACGATGCAAAGCAAAAGTAATCGGCTATAGTGAAGTTATTGCCCTGACGCAAACTTCTGTCCAAGGGGTCACTCCCGGTGAAGGGATCTCGGCCCTTGCCTCGTCGACTGAGGAGCAGGATATTCCAAATGAATACCACGATGCAAAACAAAAGTGAACGTCCTTGCAATAACAGCTTTTTGAAAAATGTTCCAACAACATCAGAAAAGGTTTGTTTATCTTGCATTGATCCGAATCAACGCAGTCCCATCAATTGATCACACCACAAAGAACGAAAATATACTGACATACGTATATGCCATCCGCATTCGCCACTGGGTCCCGTCATCACCCGTTAGGTTAGCTTACTAACGGCAGAGCGGGGACTGGACTAGCGCGGATGAAAAACATATACAACATCTACTAATATATATACCAATATATTATATTCGCTCAAGGCGTGAATAAAATGCAACATCACAGAAATGTACAGCATCACAGAACAACACAGATATCTGGAAGCCCCGGGTTTCACAGAGCCGCTGTTGAAACCCGACGTTCCCCTGGTCGTGTGGATAGCCTGTGCAATGAAATCGTAGACCCCTACGGGCGCGGCAAGTCACCCGCCAAAACCTGAAGCGAGGCAGCCCCCTCCAGCACCGTGAATGGACCACCCAGCACTTCACGGAATCCGGTAACTTGGGCACCCCTCCTGGGTCAACCTGTACCCCCTACGAGTGCGGTGAATAACCCGCCAATCCTGGAGTGAAGCCCCCTCCGTCTCAATGCCATGAGATGCGGGCCCGTTGCCCTCAAGAACCCGGCTATCCGTGCACCCCTCCGCGGGGTAATCCTAGTACAGAAAGTAAAATATACATACACCGGGTACATCGACCGCAACCTGGTCGTGCCCCAAAAGAATAATACAAACAGGCAGTGACGGCAGTCCACATGTCGGACGCTCGCCCCGCAATATCAAATGTACATAATACAACAGCACTGTACTAGCATTGCATCCAGGCTATCCCCCACGACCGATCCGCAACAACACAGCATAAACATAGAACATCAACGTGAAAGTCACGTTCGCAAATCCGTCTAACCGGGCTATAGCAGTTAGACCGGATTTACCGATCGAGTGACATTCACGGTCGCAGATATAATGTAAATACTGTGAAATAATGTGTTTAAAATTTTCCGATTGACCAAAAATTAACAAGTGGGCCCCCAATCAAAACTGTAGCAGTCACAGAAAACCTGGGCCCAAATTTAATATTCCAAAACCCCTAATTACATCCCATAAGCCCACTGCAAAAAAATAATCACACGATCCCACTAACCTGCGGCGGAAGTGCGGCCAAAAGGGGGTTTTGGCCGCCCTTCCGCGGTCGTACGGAGGAATCGTGTCACCAAATTTTTCTAGTATTCTTAGAACTCCCTGCACATCATTCTGAGACCACCTGAAAAATTTTTAGACTCCAAAAAATTTCGACAGAAACTGATGTGAAGGAAAAATACGGTTTTTGGAATTTCGGTCGATCGGAACTGAAAAACACATTAGAACAAGCTAGGAAAGGTTAATGGCGTGGCTCTGATACCATGTTGCGCCACGGCAGCGCCCCGGCCTCGTACTCGAGGCCAAAATGCGGAATAAAAATTTTCCTTACTCGGAAACCGGCGCTACCGCGGACAATGAAAACCCGGATCGTTTACCATTAACCTAATGCTAGCAATCAAGAGATAGGGTGAGAAGTATACCAAGAGATCCGAGTCCTCCGGTCTTCTCATCATCGCCCCGATCTCCCGCGGAAAGTCTTGCCTCCACATCGTCGTCTCTTCGCCGGAAAGGGCACCACAACGCCTGCGTTTTTACGGGCTCCCGCCTCAATACCGAGACAACTCGCGCATGAAGCCGGCAACTCGACATGCTCAAGATATGCTGTAGAATGTAGTGTAGGTGTCTCACTTGGGTTTTGGTTGCCTTGATGGAGGAAATGAAATAAGAAAAATGGTGCTTGCATTTTTCTAGCATGAATGAAATCAAGAAGATGAAACTCTCAAGAATGAAGAACTCTCTCCTTCTTCTTCTCTCTTTCTTTTTCCTCTCATGAAAAACTTATCATATTCATCAAGTGAGAAGAAGAATGGTGGAGGAAACAATATGAACACAAAAACATGAAGGGAGGTGAGTGTAGGAAAAAGGAGAGGGTGACCATATCCTAACACCATCATCACAATCTCACATCAAGCTTAAAATCAATCCTAATCACCTTTTCAAGAAATGATGATAGAAAAGAAAGGAATATAAAAGATGCTTTCATAATAAATACTTTTACAAATAAAACCTCCACCAAATGTAATTTGCAAAACTGCAAATTACCCCCTCCATCAGAAAAGTCCGGCCGGGAAAGAACAAAGGAAAACCGGCCGGAACGGAATGCAAACTGGCAACTCCAGAAAACTGGTCCCGTAATAAATTACAGGAAAACCCCGATACTATGCATACACACCCGCATCTGTATTCCGACCGGATACAAATGCAATGAGACAAAATCTACACTGTACTAAACTAGGACCGGCTTAAGCCAAAGCCGGCTAGTAAAATCCGTTCGATCCTGATCCGTGCAATACCGCACGTATCAGATCGAACACTGCCATATAACCATACGGCCACTAGTACAAACCGTCCGATCCTGATCCGTGCAATACCGCACGTATCTGATCGGACCCTGCCATATCTCTATACGGCCTCTACAGCGTTTCGCCCGAAAGCTTGAGTAACTGTATGTGTGGTGGACTCTAAAGACTCGTCAATACTATGGCTGTGGATTTAACCACTAGCACGTCAGAGGTATCAGCCAATACGTGACGGGCCACCAGCTATTGACCAAAAGGGACGCCGATGAGCGAACTCATCCTGACACCCTACTGAGCCTGTCAGTGACAATATCCGTACAGTCCGGTCCGTTCGTCTATGAGCATCGCATGTCGGGCCTAGGGGGTTGGTAAAAGTCAGACCCCCAAAAGCGGTACAAGTCGTGTCGGAGTGTAGCACAGAACGCCCTGAGATACTACTGGAATACCTACCAGTAAATCTCCTTCCTCGGCCGAGGGCTTTGCGTAATGGCTCTCCTAGACACAGCGCGACCTCACCCCCAATACCGGGAGAGACGAACCCCTGAAGATCCGCTCACTGCCTCCATGTGGCTCGGGACTGTACCCAACTAAAACCTGTTTGCACGACTCCTTTGAGCCGTGGTAGGGTAGTAATCAAAGCACAGTGGGAACTCACACGAGACAAATGACGATCCTCAGGTCGATGAACTAACCTGTACACATGTCACCAGGGAACTGCTATCTGACGTCTGGTATAAGACCAACTAGCAGGTTCCCGGCGAGTCCTGTCCGGTGTACTCATAACCCAATGAGCACCTGTATACATCTTAGGTGAACCAACTGACACCAGTGGCTTGTGAGACCGGCCACCGCCCCTCGTCGGGGTCTCGACTGTATACACTAGTCTACTAATGGAGTATCGATGCCCTGTCTCGAAACTCCTACGACTAGGGACCTTTTAAGGATGTGCTTATAGACTACCAGCTCCCACGTATATGATCGCCATCATACTGCTGGTGGTCAAGCAAGAATCCTAGGGGCTCTATCAACGTGTAATAGCGACATGTCAGGTCACCTAAAGCAGTACACGATGATAAAGGTAAACCAGATAGCATACTATCATCTCGAGTAAGACTGTCCTACCGAGATAGGTCCTCCCTCAATCATTGCAATCACGTGCCTGTGATCCAATAATTGACTCTGAGGGCACTATCTCCAACATTTTAATCGGGCGTTTTTTGATATTAGCCGGTGTGTGTGTGTGTGTAACCGGATTATTAAATCAAGTGTTGATTTAATAATTAAATATATATTTATATATTGCTATAAATATATATTAACCAATATCATGCTTACTTTATATTTTCTTCTCATTATAATTATTTGTATGATACAAATAATTTTTCATGTATGTTGATACATGAAACATGTGTGTATGAGACACACATGGAAAGTGAGATGATAACAAAAATATTTCTTTATTTTTTAAAGAAAAAATTGAGTCATTTTAAAAAGAAGAGTGTAGAATTATTTGGAAAATTCGGACTTTTTTTTTTTATAAAAATGACTAGTTCATTTTGTTCTCATTCACTCTCATCTCATTCTCATCTTCTCATTCTCTCTCTTCAGTTTTGGAAAAGTGAGAAAAGAAAAGAAAAGGAGAAGAAATTAATGAACAAAATATTTCTACATCTTCTTTCATGACTTTTCTAGCAAATTAGTGTTGCAAGTTTTCTTCACATACACCATAGTTTGTGAAGTTGAAGCCGGGCAAATCTCAAGGTGGATCATCTTTGACAAAGAAGTCTGCATTCAAGTTCGATCCCGGAGCCTAGGAGTGTAGTTGGAGTCTAAGGAGAGGTAGCCAACGCGTTACAAAAGTTGTAGTACGCAAACTTGTAGGTTTTGCTCTCTTTTGTTGTGTCAAGTTGTAGTCATTGGTCTTGATTCTTTGTGTGCTTGCTATAGCTCTCTTGAAATTTAAAATTATTGCTTCCGCTATGTTTTAAACCGTCTGGTAGAGAGTATAGCAAAGCTACAATAATAACCATAATATCTAATATAAATATATTCAAATATCTTATAATCTAACAGTAATAATTATGGCATTTATCGCCCATTAGCGGTTTTTAACGTATGTCTAAAATATCTAAATTGATCATTTTCCCAATTTATTTTTAAAACATTTCTAAATTCACAAATACACTAACCCGCTATCATCTCAACATTCATCATTCATGGAATCATTTTTGGAAAATAAGTCAGGAAAGCATTTCCCTACCGGACAATGTCCTGAAAATCTTTGCACTGCCCTCAAATAAATGCATCTAAATAAAGAGAATTGTGTCAAAACACCCAACCTTTAATGGGGAAACGAATAAGAGCCCCTAGGAAATTCCATCAATTCTATTATATATATATATATATATATATATATATATATATATATATATATATATAAACAGAGTATCTACAATCAAATATCCAATTAATTAGCTCTCAGATTCTTTCTCACAACCATACAATATCCTACTCCAAATGCATCCTCTCATATCCTAACCTTAGATATAATGCCAAATTAAAATTAAATAGGACAATGCATCCAAGCAAAATTTATAATAATTAAATGAATATATATCTTATTCCCATTATTCTTTCCCTTCACTACTCCCTTCTCTCTCTCTCTCTCTCTCTCTCTCTCTCCCTCCCTCCTATATATATATATCACTATATGATTCTCTTTCCCTCACTCTATCTTCTCAAGCTCCATACATAAACCCGAAATGGGTTGTGAATTCGGCCGCCTCGGCTTCGCTTTTTTCTTCCTTGCATTGTTTGTGAAGGCCTCCCTCGCTGTTAGAGATGGCTGCAACTTTTACAAAGGGAAATGGGTTTATGATGAATCATACCCGATATATGAAGCGGAAAATTGTCCGTTTGTCCGTCGAGAGTTTGATTGTCAGAAGTTTGGGCGGCCGGATAATGCATACCTCAAGTATCGGTGGAAGCCCGATGAATGTGAGACCCCAAGGTTATTGTTTTCATATTTCTTTCTATCACTTATTTATTTTTTTATTATCACAGCCTTTTCTCATTCAGATGGGATCAGCTAAATCATAAAACTTCGAAATTGATAAATTTTAGTAAAATACTATCAACTTTCTTTTAAATATTTATCGCAAAAAATAAAGCAGCATATAATATTAAATTTGGAAAGAAAAAAAATGAATAGGGGAAAAACTCTAAGTTCCTGGTATTTTAGTGAATTTAACTCAATACAAGGACACAAGCCCTTCAATATTAGTGTTAAACTCGTGGTTAACCAAACTACAAAATTTGAGGGGACCATGAACCTACACCTTAAATGATGCGGACCTAAAAAGTTGTATAAACAAACGGTGAATCTTTTGAATTGATATAAATAATTCAATTATATTTTTTCCCTTTTATTGGTGAAGGTTTCATGTGACGAACTTTATGACGAGATGGAGAGGGAAGAAGATAATGTTTGTAGGGGACTCGTTGACACTGAATCAATATGGGTCGTTCTTGTGCATGCTGCATGCAGCTCTGCCTAATGCTCGGATTAATTTCACCAAAACCGAAATCTTAACCACGGTCAAGTTTGAGGTTAGTAGTTTTTACTTTTACGGAAAATTTAATTACCTGATCTGATAAATAATTTATTGACGCCAAATCAGGCGTGTTGTAGTAAAAACTTGTTAAAATAATGCGTGAAGTCTTATTTATAGACAATAAAATTAGGCTTGTATATATGATGATGACAACAACATGTAGTAACCAATTTTGTTTGACAGTATGGCTCTGCATGATAATCGTAGGTTAGGTTGAGTTTCTTTTTTTAATGAAAAAAGAGTTGGTATGATTATTATGGTAAAAAAATTATAAGTTAGAAGATATATCTAAAGTAGACATGCCCCCCCCCCCCTAAATTTCTAAGCTTTCACCATAGGTTCTATTAACAAAACACATTTCCACAACAACATCCATGTAGAAATGACGGATGTCGAATCACGTCAAGATGTTACCTTCCGTAGATCTGCTGTTGGGGACGATGGACGGCTGAGATTAGGTTGGAGGTTGACTCCTGAAACATGTGGATCTCAATGGGTTTGAGGTGGTTGAGGCCGAGCTACCTGCAGGGAAGTCACGGGGTGATTGTACCACCGAGGACCCTCCGACGATCAAGTTAAACCGGATATTTGAGCAAAGTAACGGCCTAGTGAGGAGAAAATGACTTACTTGAACCGTCTGAAGGAGGGGTTTATATAGTGGTGGCAGCAGGCAGACAGGTGCGAGAATCACGCCGGCCGTTACGTTCCCGACGTCACGTCCGCGTGATAGGAGGGATCCCGTATTAATGGCGAGACAGGCTCGTTAATGGGTAATCGTGATGGCGTGGAACGCGGGACGTGGCTGGCGGATATCTCGTGCATGGCGAGATTCGCGGAGGTGAGGCGGATGCACCTGCGGTCGGTGCCGTTGGTCGGTCGATAGGACCGAGGAAGGTGAGCTCGGCGGGAGGCTCGGGGACGAGCGGGAGGCCGAGGTATCTTAGTTCTGCGGTAGCCCGGAGACGAGCTGAGAGGGCCGAGGAGGCCGATTGTGCAGGGGGTTCGGAGGTGAGCCAACGGTTGTTTGTAGGACGGGCATATGAGTGGTCTGGTCGACTATTGTAGGTCCTTTCTTGTAAGCTTCGGGACACGTCATCTGCCACATGTCACGATCTGGGAGATCACCGATATTGAGCCTCATCATTAGCCCCCCACTCTCGTCCCGACCTGTTCACGGGTCGGATCGAGAGTGGTCTGCCGGGTCATCCGAAGTGAGCTCCTTTTCGAAGATATCGCCGGGGTGTGTTCTCCCGGGCAATCAGCCGTGTTTTCTTGATAACATCAACGGATCAGGGGCCCGATTTTGCATTAATGAGGAAGCGCCGGATCGTGCGTACATTCACCGAAGCGACAACCCACGTGCCTAACGCTGGTTGGATGATGCGACGGGTCGCAGATTTTCGGCGTCCGTTAGGGTACGACCAATGCCTGTACGACAGGTGGAGCGATGGTGGCCGTTGAATGCTATGAGTCACTTTGGCGGGAGACGACTGTCACCGTTGGATGCGTACGCCAGCAGTTATAAATAGGGGTGGGGTCCGCATTAGGGCTCATACAACTTTATAATTTCCTCGTCCAGAGTCTTGTTAGCTCGGCGCTCTCCTTTTTAGGTCGGATATCTGCGTTTTCTCGTCCGAGGACTCCTCTCCATCAGGTTAGATGTCTTCTTCTGAGGAGTATGTAGATGTCGTCCGGGTAGATTCTAGGGAGTCTTCTGGAGCTTCCTCTTCTGAGTCGAAGTCCTCCTGGGAAGCTAGGGTTGGTAATGCTTCCCGGGGTCGTGCGACGGGGGACGGTCCCCAGAGCACAGGTCTTAAGTGTTCTTGGCGTACGGTCCTCGCTGAGGCGTGCGGAGGAGCTTGTCAACATCAAGACTCGTTTCCTTATTCCTCCCGGCTATTTGCTTCGGCTGGCCGAGGAGGGGGAGAGGGCAAACCAGGTACGGGGTAATGAGATTGCCCTGTACCTGGAGGCCTTTTGGGCCGGGTTGCGTCTGCCCTTCACCCCCGAGGTGATTGCAGAGTTGAACTATTTTGGCTTAGCCCCGGGCCAGCTGGTACCGAACTCCTGGAGGATCCTCCTCGGGTTTCTGGTTCGGTTGAGATTGAGTCAGATCCCTTTCGGCCTGAGCCTTCTTGTTTCCTCCCTTTGCTATAAGAACCACCCCGGCGCTCGCAAGGGAGAGCCGAGCTGGGTATATATTTCCTTTAGAAAACAACGGGAGGATGTTGCCGGGTCGATGATTGTCGTAGTACTTTCTTCCATCCACGATTAGAAGAAGAAGTTTTTCTTTATCGCGCCGCCCGAGGGCGAGAATTGGCCTGTGTCCACCCTGTGGCAAAGGGCCAACTGTCCGCGGGTGGGGCGGTCGAATGATCCCGACACGGTGGTGGTGTCAAAGTGGGAGCCCCTCCCTCGGGTTGATGTGCTGCTGTCTGAGTAGGCCCTTAGTTGGTCCGGGCTCAGCCCCACCGAGTACACGAGTAAGTTAGAAGTTCTCAGGTGACCTGTTTAGACTTGTGTATTTTTTCTATTTTTCCTGGCATCGCTGACTCCTCGTATTTTTGTCTTATGCAGGACCAATGGATATGAGTAAGTTCTGCACGGCAGTGACTGACGTGAAGAGGGGGAAGAAGTCTAAATGCGCTGGGCCTTCTTGCCCGCCGTTCGTTCCGGCCCCGCCGGTGGCCCTTTCACCCAGGTGCCCAAGCGAGCCCCGGGCTCCCGAGTCTAGTCGTGCGCCGGTTCGAAAGCGTGCTTAGATGAAAGAGCCTCGGGACCCCGAGGTGGGAGACAAGGAGGGTTCTCCCACGTCGTCCCTTAAGAGGTCTCACAGGAGGGTGCCCTACTCCCCGGCTTCCCCGATCCTAGTAGACGATGGGGAGCTTCGTTTCGAGGTGCCCTCGGGGCTTTCCGTCGCCGACAGCCTGCTCTCGGATATGGAGAGGTCGGCCGGAGGCAGGGTCCCTCGAGGAACTCTCCGGGCCCAAATGGCGGCGATAGCTCAAGAGGCCATGCAAGTTAGTGTTCGCACTTCACCTGGTTCTTCATCCAACATTTTGTCTGCGCGGTCGGGTGCTTCCTTCCCCTTTTTGACCTTCTTTCTTTCTTCAGGTCCTCCAGCACGTCGCCCTCGTCGTCCACATGGAGGACGGGGAGATTGTTCTAGTGACGCGGGCCGCAGGTGAGTCCTCCTTGCGGAAGGATAGCTTAAAGCAGGAGCTGGGGGCAGCGACGGAGAGAGATGCTGCCCTTGAGGACCGGGTGGAGGCCGGGAACAAGGAGGTCGTTCGGTACCGAGAGGCCGCCCGAGCTGCCGAGTCCCAGTCGGAGGACTCCCGGGTGCTCGTTGCTACCATGAAGAAGACGGTGAGCGCTCTCCAGAAGGAGAACGAGGCGGCAAAGGACCGGGGCGGAAGGCGGTGGAGAGCTACAAAAAGTCGGATCAATTCTACACCGACCTTTCCAGTGCCGGGGGCGTCATTTGGCACGACGCCCTCGACTCTGTCAAGGCTCAGAAGACGAAGTTCCCCGACGCCGAGCTCCGGGCCTTATACCCTCTTGACGACGACGTAGGGAAAGTGGCCCTCGGCGGGAGTGCAAGGGGTGAGTCGGTCGCCCCGGCTACCGGTGCCAAAGTTCCCGCCGCTGGTGCCGACCCTGAAGATGTCGCCCCGGTTGTCGTTGGGGAGGTGCCGCACGCCGAGGTCGTCCTCGCCCCTGAGGCTTGAAGCCCCACGTCTTCTTATTTCTATCCTTTGCTCTGAAATTTTGTAAGCCTCCGGGAACTTTTGTTAGGCTGGGGAGCTCACAATACCTTTGTAGAGACTTTTGATTTATGTGAATAAAACATCTTTTTGCAGTTTCTTTGCGTGCACATTATCCTTTTGTTTGTGGAGAACATTCGTTATTTGCAAGGTTCAGCTTTCATGTCAGGTCGGTTCTTCGTCTGGCGATCACACGTCGAGTTGAACCCGACCATTTGCCAAGTGTGCAAAGACCGGTGAAGGGTTGGTATCTCCATGGCCCCGAAGTCGAGGTGGGGATCGCTTAGACATGGGTGGCCTCTTGGCGAGGGCTTGGACCGTGGCGTCGGTGGGTAGTAACACCAGCCATGGATGACGGAGCAGGGTAACTGCTCGATTGCCTCTTGATAAGGGTTTTGATCCCTGACGTCGTGGGATAGGGAACTACCAGCCAGGGATAACCGAGCAGGGTTGCTTCCCGATTGCCTCTTAATGAGGGCTTTGATCCTTAGCGCGGGAGGGGCCGTAGGGGGCCTGCTAAGGACGGCCCGAGCAGTGTTGCTACCCGGTGCCTCTTGGCGAGGGCTTTAATCCTTGGCGTCGCAGGTAGTGAGCAACCAGCCAGGGATAACCGAGTAAGGGCGAGCCCGGTTGCCTCTTGGTGAGGGCTTCAATCCTTAGCGCAGGAGGGGCCGTAAGAGGCCTGCTAAGGATTGACCGAGCAGTGAAGCTGCTCAGTTGCCTCTTGGCGAGGGCTTTGATCCCTGACTTCGCTGGTAGGGAGCTACCATTCAGGGATAACCGAGCAAGGGCGAGCCCGGTTGCCTCTTTGTGAAGGCTTCGATCCTTAGCGCGGGAGGGGCCATAAGAGTCCTACTAAAAACGGTCCGAGCAGGGTTACCGCCCGGTGCCTCTTGGCTAGGGCTTTGATCCTTAAGGACGGGCCGAGCAGGGTTGCTGCCCGGTGCCTCTTGGCGAAGGCTTTGATCCCTGGCGTTGTGGGGTAGGGAACTACCAGCCAGGGATAACCGAGCAAAAGCGGACCCGGTTGCCTCTTGGTGAGGGCTTTGATTCTTAGCGTGGAAGGGGCCGTAAGAGGCCTACTAAGAACGGGCCGAGCAGGGTTACCGTCCGGTGCCTCTTGGCGAGGTCTTTGATCCTTAAGGACGGGCCGAGCAAGGTTGCTGCCCAGTTACCTCTTGGCGAGGGCTTTGATCCCTGGCGTCGCGGGTAGGGAGCTACCAGCTAGGGATAACCGAGCAAGGGAGAGCCCGGTTGCTCCTTGGTGAGGGCTTCGATTCTTAGCGCGGGAGGGGCTGTAAGAGGCCTGCTAAAGATTGATCGAGCAGTGAAGCTCCTTAGTTGCCTCTTGGCGAGGGCTTTAATCTATGGCATCGCGGGTAGGGAACTATCAGCCAGGGATAACCGAGCAAGGGCGAGCCCGATTGCCTTTTGATGAGGGCTTTGATCCTTAGCACGGGAGGGGCCGTAAGGGGCCTGCTAAGGACGGGCCGAGCAGGGTTGTTGCCCGATGCCTCTTGGTGAGGGCTTTGATCTCTAGCGTTGTGGGGTAGGGAACTACCAGCCAGGGATAAACGAGCAAGGGCGAGCCTGATTGCCTCTTGATGAGGGCTTTGATCCTTAGCGCGGGAAAGGCCTTCTAAGGACGGGCCGAGCAGGGTTGCTGCCCGGTGCCTCTGGGCGAGGGCTTTGATCCTTAAGGACGGGCCGAATAAGGTTACTGCTCGGCGCCTCTTGGTGAGGGCTTTGATCTCTGGCATTGCGGGGTAGGGAACTACCGGCCAGGGATAACCGAGTAAGGGCGAGCCCGATTGCCTCTTGATGAGGGATTTGATCCTTAGCGCGGGAGGGGCCGTAAGGAGCCTGCTAAGGACGGGCCGAGCAAGGTTGCTGCTCGGTGCCTCTTGGCGAGGGCTTTGATCCTTAAGGACGGTCCGAGCAGGGTTACTGCCCGGTGTCTTTTGGCGAGGGTTTTGATCTCTGGTGTTATGGGGTAGGGAACTACCAGCCAGGGATAACCGAGTAAGGGCGAGCCCGGTTGCCTCTTGGTGAGGGCTCCGATCCTTAGCGCGGGCCGGGCCGCAAGAGGCCTGCTAAGAATGGACCGTAAGAGGCCTGCTAAGGACTGGACGAGCAGCGTTGCTGCCCGGTGCCTCTTGGCGAGGGCTTTGATCCTTAAGGACGGGCCGAGTAGGGTTACTGCCCGATGCCTCTTGGCGAGGGCTTTGATCTTTGGCGTTGCGGGATAGGGAACTACCGGCCAGGGATAACCGAGCAAGGGCGAGCCCGGTTGCCTCTTGGTGAGGGCTTCGATCTTTAGCGAGGGAGGGGCCATAAGAGGCCTGCTAAGAATTGACCGAGCAGCGAAGCTTCTCAGTTACCTTTTGGCGAGGGCTTTGATCCCTGGCGTCGCGGGTAGGGAACTACCAGCCAGGGATAACCGAGCAAGGGCGAGCCCGATTGCCTCTTGATGAGAGCTTTGATCCTTAGCGCGGGAGGGGCCATAAAGGGCCTGATAAGGACGGGCCGAGCAGGGTTGCTGCCCGGTGCCTCTTGGCGAGGGCTTTCATCTCTGGCGTTATGGAGTAGGGAACTACCAGCCAGGGATAACCGAGCAAGGGCGAGCCCGATTGCCTCTTGATGAGGGCTTCGATCCTTAGCGTGGGAGGGACCGTAAGGGGCCTGCTAAGGACGGGCCGGGCAGAGTTGCTGCCTGGTGCCTCTTGGCGAGGGTTTTGATCCTTAAGGACGAGCCGAGCAGGGTTACTGCCCAGTGCCTCTTGGCGAGGGCTTTGATCTCTGGCGTTGCGAGATAGGGAACTACCAGCCAGGGATAACCGAGCAAGGGCGAACTCGATTGCCTCTTGATGAGGGCTTTGATCCTTAGCGCGGGAGGGGCCGTAAGGGGCCTGCTCAGGACGGGCCGAGCAGGGTTGCTGCCCGGTGCCTCTTGGCGAGGGCTTTGATCCTTAAGGACGGGCTAAGAAGGGTTACTGTCCGGTGCCTCTTGATGAGGGCTTTGATCTCTGACGTTGTGTGGTAGGGAACTACCAGCCAGGGATAACCGAGCAAGGGTGAGCCCGGTTGCCTCTTGGTAAGGGCTTCGATTCTTAGCGCGGGACGGGCCGCAAGAAGCCTGCTAAGGATAGACCGTAAGAGGCCTTCTAAGGACTGGCCGAGCAGGGTTGCTGCTCGGTGCCTCTTGGCGAGAGCTTTGACCTTTAAGGATGGGCCGAGCAGGGTTACTGCCCGATGCCTCTTGGCGAGGTCTTTGATCTCTGGCGTTGCGGGGTAGGGAGCTACCAGCCAGGGATAACCGAACAAGGGTGAGCCCGATTGCCTCTTGATGAGGGCTTTGATCCTTAGCGCGGGAGGGGCCGTAAGGGGCCTGCTAAGGACGGGCCGAGCAGGGTTGCTGCCTGGTGCCTCTTGGCGAGGGCTTTGATCCTTAAGGACGGGCTGAGCAGGGTTACTGCCCGGTGCCTCTTGGCGAGGGCTTTGATCTCTGGCGTTGTGGGGTAGGGAACTACCAGCCAGGGATAACCGAGCAAGGGCGAGCCCGGTTGCCTCTTGGTAAGGGCTTTGATCCTTAGCGCGGGACGGACCGCAAGAGGCCTGCTACGGATGGACCGAGCGGTGAAGCTGCTCAGTTGCCTCTTGGAAAGGGCTTCGACCTCTGGCGTTGCGGGGTAGGGAACTACCAGCCAAGGATAACCGAGCAAGGGCGAGCCCGGTTGCCTCTTGGTGAGGGCTTCAATCCCCGGCGTTGCGGGGTAGGGAACTACCAGCCAGGGATAACCAAGAAAGGGCGAGCCCAGTTGCCTCTTAGTGAGGGCTTCGATCCTTAGCGCGGGACGGGCCGCAAGAGTCCTGCTAAAGATGGACCGAGCTGTGAAGCTGCTCAGTTGCCTCTTGGTGAGTGCTTTGATCCCTAGCATTGCGGGGTAGGGAACTACCAGCCAGGGATGACTGAGCAAGGGCAAGCCCGGTTGCCTCTTGGTGAGGGCTTCGATCCCTGCTATTGCGGGGTAGGGAACTACCAGCCAGGGATAACCGAGCAAGGGCGAGCCTGGTTGCCTCTTGGTGAGGGCTTCGATCCTTAGTGCGGGACGGGCCGCAAGAGGCCTGTTAAGGATGGACCGAGCATTGAAGCTGCTGTGTTTTTCCTCTTCTCTTCCCTGCCCCTTTTCTTCTGATCGGCTTGCTCTGTTCGGGGCAAGTCGGCGTTCACCTCGGACTCAAGCTGGATCTCACGTTCGGTCGAAGCCTTTACCTCGGTCATGGTCTTAGGTTGCGCTAATGCAAAGGAGCGTAGCCACTCCTTTTCCTAAGACCTGACGGAGTGTTGTAGTGTTCTGGGACTTCAAGGAGGGCGTTGTAGAAGCGGGTTACATATCCTTTGATGGTTTCCTGGCGAGGTAGTCTTCGAGCTGCCGTGACGAGACCCGTCCGCGTGACCCTGTCGAGGGAGGGGGTGTCGGTCATGCCTGGGCGTAGGCGACCTGACCGACACCACCTCGGGAGGGACAGGGACGCGATGAGGCTCGGGGCGAGGGGCTCTGGCGATGGACCTCGGTGTTGAACTGTGGGGCGCCCAACGGGTCATAAAATATGTTGGCCCGGGAGATCTGTGTCCCTGGGAGGCAGCGAGGCGGTGGTCGGCAGTGCCGACGCGAACAGAGTCTTCTCTCCCTCTGTAGGGGTCCCGGTCCCGATGTAGGGGGAGCGGCGACCTGGGGAGTTTTTCCCGTCGTTTGGACACGGACGAGCGCATCCACGACGGACGCGAGTCGATTTATCCGGACGGCTAGGACGTTGATGGAGTTCAGGGGAGGAGATTCGTCCACGCCTCCGTTGTGCGGGAGGCGGCGGTTAGTGCTTGGATCGTCACGGTGATCGCTCTACATTGAATGGAGACCGGAAGATGAACTTTGTTTTAGTGGAATCAAGAGATTCCCCAGACGGCGCCAGCTGACGGATGTCGAATCACGTCAAGATGTTACCTTCCGTAGATCTGCTGTTGGCGACGATGGACGACTGAGATTAGGTTGGAGGTTGACTCGTGTGGTTTGAGGTGGTTGAGGCCGAGCTACCTGCAGGGAAATCCCGGGATGGTTGTACCACCGAGAAACCTCCGACGATCAAGTTAGACCGGATATTTGAGTAGAGTAACAGCCTAGTCAGGAGAAAATGACTTACTTGAACTGTCTGAATGAGGGGTTTATATAGTGGTGGCAGCAGGCAGGCAGGTGCGAGAATCACGCCGGCCGTTACGCTCCCGACGTCACGCCCGCGTGATAGGCGGGATTCCGTATTAATGGCGAGACAAGCTCGTTAATGGGGGATCGTGATGGTGTGGAACGCGGGACGTGCCGGCGGATATCTCGTGCATGGCGAGATTCGCGGAGATGAGGCGGATGCGCCTGCGGTCAGCGCCGTTGGTCGGTCGATAGGACCGAGGAAGGTGAGCTCGGCGGGAGGCTTGGGGACGAGCGGGAGGCCTATGTATCTTGGTTCTGTGGTAGCCCGGAGACGAGCTGAGAGGGCCGAGGAGGCCGATTGTGCAGGAGGTTTGGAGGTGAGCCAACGGTTGTTTGTAGGACGGGCATAGGAGCGGTCTGGTCGGCCACTGTATGTCCTTTCTTGTAAGTTTCGGGACACGTCATCTGCCACGTGTCACGATGTGGGAGATCACCGATATTGAGCCTCATCAAGTAAGAACCAAAAACACAAAAACAAAACAAAACAAAGATTAACATTTTTGTAGGAATACTTCATTTAAGTAGCTAGATTAGTATATTTTGTCAAATGTTGTACTAAAATGAATATAAAAGAATAAAATAAGATAATAATTAGGCAGAATTATTGCTCCAGGATATTTTCAGATTAATTATGATCTCTTATGGTGACATCGTGTGGATTTAACCTGAAAATCTATAGAATATTAGAGTTGGTCCAGTGTCAAGAAGAATTATATCATGATTTGTTTTTGTCTGTGATTCTTTTGGTGTGGTGTCAATAATCGAGGGGCCGTAACTTAGTTTGCTTTTCTTTTTATTATTAATTTTAAAAATTGACAATTCATTATAATCAGTTACAGTTAATGTGTAGGATTTAATTGCCATGTGAGGCGTTTGCTGGCTTCTATGCCATTCTTTGGCTAATGTTGTTGGCTCTATGTAGCTAATAGGGCAATCTCTAAAATGGATTAATTACTAAAGACTATACACTTGTTTGTGTGCATATCTTGCATGAATACATTGTTTATCTTCATGTTTAAGTTAAAAACTTAACAAATGAGCAATAGCTCAGTTCGGTAAGATAAATGGCCATAGAGTAACGCTTTCGGGGCAAATTCTTGGATCCCTTGGGTGTGTGTATGTCGTGCGCTTGTGTGTGATTCATGCGTTGATATGGTGTGTGCATAGATTAGGGCTTATGAGCAATGCCAAAAGATGAAGAAGTTAAGAACTTAAGGATCCACCAACTCTCATCTATATTCACTATTGCAATTTAAAGTATCTTATTCTTTGATCTCGCACGATTAGATTAGAAACAATTGATTCGGTAAGGTGTTAGAATATAAAAAATATCACTCAACCTTCATCATAATTTCGCAGTTTTGATGCCGTGGAAATGATATTTCATATGGTATCAAAGCAACTCATTTTGATCCCTATTGGAAATTCTTTTTTATAAAAATCGATTAAGCATATTAAATACGGATTTATTAAATTAAAAATACTGTTACATAAAACCTTAGGTTTCGATCCAAAAAGCCTTCGATCTGCGAGTACGTGTTAGAACATAAAAGTATATCATAAGTTGGGAAGCAATTTATAAGTTTTTTTCCTTATATTTAAATTGTGTTCTTTTTGTGAAAGAGATTTTTTAACCAAGGCTTTATGTGCTTTTACTAAAAGGTTTATGTAGAAGGCAAGTGATCCATGCAAGAGGATGAAAAATGTTAATATGGTGTATTCACACCATAAAAAGCATATATCTTTATCAAATGCACATGTTTCCGCACGGCAAACTCTTTTTCAAGTGTTTTGGCGGCGAACAAAAAAATAAAACATAATAGACATAATAGCCCAGCAATTTGTCACACATCAAATAGTTTGTCCCTTTTTGTTAAACCGATCTACTTTGATTCGCACTAGTCCTGCCAAACGAGACGAGTCGACGAATTTTATTTGCCTTGTTGGTGCTCGCCGACTCACCTCGTTGGAGCGAGTTGGGCGAAGTGGGCTAGATGGAGGTCTGGACCTCCTTCAGATGTTATCTTCCGTTGATCTCTTCACGTTATAGCGAAGGGCTGAGGTTTGATCTGGGGGTTGACTCCTTTAACGTGCGGATCTCAATGGGCTTAGATTTGAGGTTGAGCCGAGCTACCTGCAAGGAAGTCCCGGGATGGTTGTGCCACCGAGAACCCTCCGACGATCAAATTAGTGGTGCAAGTTGGACAGAGTAGCGGCCTAGTCGAAAGAATTGCGTATCTTGGTCGTCTGAGGGAGGGGTATATATAGTGGCAGCAATGGGCAGGCAGGCACGAGAATCACGCCGGCCGTTACGTCCCTGGCGTCACGCCCACGTGATAGGAGGGATTCCGCATTAATGACAAGATAGGTTCGTTAATGAGGGATCGTGGTGGCGTGGAACGCGGGATCGTGGGCGGTGGATATCTTGCGCATGGCGAGATTCGCGGAGCCGTGGCGGAGACGCCGGTGACCAGTGCCGAGAGTCGGTCTGGTTGAGATCAAGAAAGATGAGCTCGACGGAAGGCTCGGGCACGAGCAGGAGGCCGATGCATCTTGGTTCTGTGATAGCTCGGATGCGAACCGGGGGGGGGGGGGTAGGTGGTCTGGAAGTCCGCCGAAGGTCGGGAAACTCCTCGGACAGGTGGCCCGAGGTGTGATTCCAACCGAAGTTCTTGATCCTTTCTTGCAGGTTTTGGGACCCGTCATCTGCAACGTGTCTGCATCTGGAGAGGTACGATATCGAGCCTCATCAGGGCTGGTTTCCAATTTTCTCGATGTTGACTCGTTTCTGTTCGCCTCGCCTCACCTCGCCAACTCGCTAGTGACTCGTCTCGTCTCGTCAGCAACTCGATGTCACTATTGGGATTCAGATCGAGAGGAGATGGCCACGACGGCGGATGGTGGCGACTTTGAGAAGACGGCGGCGACGATTTTGAGCAGGAGATGACGGCGGTGGAGATGATGTGGCGGTGGCGAGGCTTGGAGGCAGTGGAGATGATGACGGCGGTGGCAAGGCTTAGAGGCGGTGGAGATGGTGGCGAGGCTCGGAGGCGGTGGAGATGGTGGCGAGGCTTATATGGAATAAAGGGCGGCGACGGCAGGGCTTGGAGGCGGTGAAGGATGGTGGCAGCTGTGGCGGCGGCGGTGGCGCAAACCGATTTGGGTTTTTTTCCAGAAGAAGATGAGATAGACTTAGGTTTTTATTTGGGAGAAAGTGGTATATGGAAGGTTTTATTTTTTATTATAAATATAAAACTCTACCGTTTTACTTGCTTGACTGTATTAATCAGTCGAGCAAGTCCCCCTCTCTCCCAAAAAAAAAATCACAGATTATTGATTGTCTAAGGTGGTTTGGCTCGACCGAATATTTAGTACAATCGACCAAGCAAGCAATTTCTTGTAGTGATAATAGGTATAAAATTATATCAGATAGCCGTGGCGGTTCGATTGCAATGATATTATGATGGATACCAAGTATAGGACCACTGATAAATTATTGCATTTCTATGATTATACCCTCTCTGAAGTGTACTACGATATTAAGTTGAGTTGAGAACGGAATATTTGGTTTAAAACACTATTTTTCTTTCTTGAATTATCCTTCAAAATATTTTTGATGTTTGGAATTTATTTTGCTGTATGGAATTTATTTTGCTGTAAATTAAAATTATGCAGACATTCTTAGCATAGGCTAAATGTAATTTTCATAATATATTTAACAGTTATCTTTTAAGGTACACGAACTCCTCTTAAGTCGAGTTTTAAAGTGCAAATCGATACCATTCAAAGTCAAAATCGAAAGCTAAATATCAAAGACGGTCGAAATTATAATCTTAAGTTGCTCAAAAACTTTGGTTTTGAAATCAAGACCTAAACTCGAAAACGTTAGCTGCTTGTTCCCTTCGGAAAAAAATTGATTCTCCTCAACAGTCAAAACATACTAAATAAAAGAAGTATAGCATTATAACCACAGCAAACTAAGCACATGTTCCTAAAACATATAGTCGAAGCTACAACCCTTTCAAACATAATAATATAGTAACTCCCGTTCGTCTCGCCTCACGAGCAAGATATTACGTGAGACGAGATGCAGTTTGGCGTACGACATCATGGAGTGCATGACTTGCTTGCAAGATTGGAAAGCAACAGCTGTCAGAAACGATTATCTATCTGAGGAGCTTACATGATGGGGAGAGTCTAACATCGAAGGAGGAACCACAAACGACGGTGACGAATAGTGAGTAAGAATTGTAATAGTAGAAAAAAAAACTATATAGACCTGATTCTGTCTCATTGAACTCAATATTTAAAAGGGATACGTAGGCTGCTCGAGTTGGTTCGGTCTTTAATGTCAAAAAACCAAATTGTATTATTTAATTGTAACATAATCGTTGGATTCAAACTCTTTAAATTTTCTATTTGATTTCAAAATTCATCATACTGCAGACGTTTTCTTAAAAAACTTTTGAAATACAGACGTTTGGCACAAACGTCTGCTGAAGAAATTTTCCATTTTCTAAATTTTTGTTTTTACTGCAGAGACGTTTAAAAAGATGTCTTTTTAAGAATTTTTTGAATTGCAGACGTCTGGGGTTTTTTGAACTGCAGACGTCTGCAGTTCAAAAAAAAGAGTGAAAAAAACCATAGTCAGGCGGGTCAACTCGTCTGATTCGCACGAATCGCCTCGCCTGGCCTCGCGATTCGCGTAGACAAGACGGCGAGACGAGTGGGGTCGGCGACAACAACTGTTGAACTCGTCTCGTCTGAACTCGTCTCGCCAACGAAACGAGTCGGACGATTCGCGATACGAATAGGCCCGGCTCGCTTCATTTGCCCGGTCTAGTTCGCTCTCTACTGTCACATGCATTCATCCAATACAAGAATTTAAAGACATGGCATGTTAATGTATGATATTTGAGAATGTCACATGCATACAATGAAAATGAGTTGGAATTTTATTAATTGAGCCCAGGTCATGAGAAACTTCCATGTATATATATAGCATGTAGCTAACTTATTATTTTATGATGAAGAATTGAATACGTTGTTCACTAAATTTGAGCATTCTCAAATGTTTATCAAAGCGATTTTAGATTGGCTAAATCAATCTCATTGTTGGTAACATGTGTTGGGATATAAACATAAATCTCTCGAATCCTCATTCGTAACATTGAAATTTTTGCACACCAGAAGAGAAATTTAACTTAAGCATTGATATTTAACAGCAGGATTCTTTTCACTACAAAAATCAACGTAGAGGTCCATGATAAAGATCATTTAAGAGATTTATAATATGAGCAAAGATTAGTTGCGCAAGTTTCTTACCCAACAAACTACAAACCACAGGACACATTCAAACACTAGATGTGTGACCCACATAGTTAAGTATGTGACTTGCTATTTTTCTGAGAATTGTATAGTTTGTTGTGTAGAAAATGGTTGTGTGTCTTTTTCCTGCTGTTTTTGTTTTTGTGAGAATTGTACAGTTTGTTGTGAATAAAATAGTTGTGTATCCTTTTCCCTTATAACATCCTGTCACGTTTTATTTCGTTTGGCATGCAGGACTACAAGCTCACAGTGATGTACTACTTATCACATTATCTGGTCGACATCGTCGGTGAAAAGATCGGACGTGTATTGAAGCTCGATTCAATAGAGAGTGGCCATGCATGGCTTGGGATGAACATGCTCGTCTTCAACACTTATCACTGGTGGGCTGCAGCGGGCCCCACTCAACCGTAAGATTCATCAAACCCTCTTCCCTTTTCTTCCCTCCCGCATTGATCGATATTAATGTCCCACTCACTCGATGTTTAAACTAAAAGGTTAATTGCACTAAATCTCCTATGGTATATACATAGCATATATGTTTCATCAACCAAATCACAAAAACCCCATCAAATTCTACCCTAAATAACAAACGAGTTCTAGATTCAAATTAAACAATCATTCAAACAGTAAATAGTGATGAGTGTTGCGTGGACGTTTTCGGGGCAAATTTGCTGATCTTTGGGTGCGTGTGTGCGTGTAATGTATGCATGAACGAGGCTTACGTGCTGCTTCCAAAAAAAATTAAATAAAAATTTGTACAAGTAGAATTGAATGTCTTTCCGGGTTTGGTTGACGTGCTCTGGAAGTGTTTGGGCCGCTTAATAAACCACTCGAGGAAGTGTTTGTGCTAATTAATAAACTGCTCTTAAAACAGAAGTATTGGCTGGAGTAAATTATAGAAGTTTTCTTCAATCGATATCTAAACAGTTGGAGAGAATAAATATCTAAATGAAACACGGCACAGGGTTTTTTTCCCCCACAAAACTTTTGAAAATATCAGGGTTTTTGAACTGCCCATAACATTAGTAATATCATAAAGGCCTTATTTTATATTATTTTGGGGTTGCAGATGGGACTATGTGCAAGATGGAGACATAATAAGGAAAGATATGGACAGGACAACTGCAATGTCCAAAGGCTTAGCTACATGGGCCAAATGGGTCGACTCATATATTGATCCAAACACCACCCAGGTCTTTTTCCAAGGCCTCTCTCCTTCTCATTACCAGTGAGTACTCTTTCTTACCAATGCTCCTTTTTTATTTAATGAGCCATCACGACCGATGTGTCGCTGTCGCTGGCTGGCCGGAGACAACTTGTCTGTTGCCGGCGCATAAAAAATGAAGTACATGGTTGGCCTTATATGTGCATGGGACCCACCCTCATTTCCATCATTTTTGCGTGCAGCCACAGCCACATTTCCAATTAATTTATTTTTTTGAACAGGTTAGCCATTTGTTCACTCAACCAAGACAAAAAAATTTCCCTCTAAACTTCATAGTTCATATCCTTCTTTCATTCCTAATATGTGCAAATCCAACACACCATCCACCTCCTCTCTTCTTCTTCAAAAACTTTTACCCTTTTGCTTTATGTATTTTTTCCCCGCACATTGTTAATATATAGCAATAGCGCGATTTTAACTGCAAACCAAAAAAAAAAGGTTTTGATTAAAATCTTCTTGGTTTATGTTCTTTTTAACTAACTTCTCGTACAATTTATTATACCAGCGGCAACGATTGGGGGGAGTCACCAAGAAAAAGTTGCTCAGGACAAACAAGGCCATTGAACGGATCGCAGTACCCAGCAGGTCCGCTCCCGGAACAAGTCATAGTGAAAAATGCACTAAAAAGTATAGCAAAGCCAATTTCGCTGCTAGACATCACATTGCTCTCTCAGCTAAGGATCGATGCTCATCCATCAAAGTTCAGCGGCGTCAAGTTTCGCAATGACTGTAGCCATTGGTGCATCGCCGGGCTTCCAGATACTTGGAACCAGCTCCTGTTTGCATCTATTCTTTGATTATTTGCAGACGTCTAAAGATGAAGAAAACAAGTAAAGATGAAGAAAACAAGTATGGTCGTCATTGATGATTCATCCCATACACATAATCGATACAGAGATACAAAGCTGGATTTAATACCGGAATTACTACATATGAAAATATGGAATTAAAAGAATTTTGATCCAGCTGGATTTTTTTATGAAATGATTATTGTAGACGATTCATTGTTCATGGGTTGGTGCATGGTTTTAATTATATGCAAATTACAAGGCTAGCCACTACTTACTGACAATATGTTAAATTGTAGATATGATGATACTTGTGTTTTATGATATATATGCTGTTGTGACCAAGCAATAGATGTTCCAATCTCATCAAACATCATTAATCCATTCTATTTTATTTTTTCTGAGAAAAAGGCCATAGTCCTCTTCTATTAAGCTGCACAAATCAAGTAGGGTAAAAAAGGAGGTTACGAACTTGCTAAGGGGTTGTTTGGCTGTAAGATTTGGCTTGGATTCTATAGTTTTGAAAGCCAAATCCACAAGGAATATGTAGTTTAGTGTTTTGTTTGGAAAGTTGAAGTTGGGTTGGATTTATGCCAGATAGGATTTTTTGACTCCTTCCAAATCCCAAAAAATATTTGGGATTTACAAAGAATCCATGTCCATATAGGACCATATAATATTAAAAATAGAAGAAAGAGTTTTTTTTTTAACAATGAAATCCAATTTTGTTTTATTCAGAGATGATAAAATATAGACTCGCCTCCTTATAGTTATCTCCAATTATTTCTTGTTTTGAAATCCATCATTTTTGGTGCCAAACAAGCAAGAGAATGAAAAATTTGCAAGCCCTCATAAACTATTCGGTACAAATAAACAAAAGAATCCTATATCCAAAGACTTGCACTTCTAAATATTTATGAATCCATTTTTTGTAGTCAAGCAGCCAAACAACCCTTAAGAAAAATGAGGTCTGAACAGACGACAAAGTAGAATAGAATAGAGTGAGGCGGCAACCAAAGCATGTGATGCTTTATTACATGACCTAGGGATGTAGACAAAGCTTAGTATTGGAAGATCTGAGGATACCATAGAACCCCATGGAAATATAATATTAATGTTATTGATTGTTTATGAAGCTCGATGGATTCATCCTTTTTGAAACAAGAAGTTCGGGTCCCAATTCCGCTTCTCCCTTCGATACGGAAGGCTAATATTGAGCCATCCACTCTAGAAAATCGGTAAAAGCTCAAACAATGGCCACTGTATCACATTAGATCTTAATGTTACGGATTTTTATATCTCGGAATAATCTTAGTGCATGAAGCTCCCAAATTAATGGTTCAACTCTTTCAGCATTCTTTTCCGTGATAGAACTTGTCACTAGGTCCTTGCCATCAACTTTTCAACCAACAAATCGCCAAGCCGCGATCCGTGCCTTCTCTTAGAAAGCCCGCATCAATATTAATAGTGATGTAAGCGAATAAATTAGGGGTCTAATGAAATGATGCATTTGGGTGCGAGGTGTACGGTGTGGGAGTTGAATTTCCACCAATTTAAAGGTTGTTTGCGGCAAGTAGGATGATAATAAATTCTAGAAGGCATGATATTTATATTTTAGATACCATGCAACATCCCGCTCAAGTTACAAGGACACTGGAGGGTGTTGTAAAAAAGTCTCTTCAAAAAGACATTAAGCTTTCATTCCAATTGTTGGGGCAGCATAGCTGGAACTTCACATATAGTAATACAAATAATTAAAAGAAACACATATATTTAATATGGTTTATCAATATACTTAATCTACATAGATAGTGTAAGCTCTTAGTGCTCGCGCCACTAAATACGCAGCCAAGACGGAAGCGAAAACAATGATTTTTAAGCAAGCACTAAAAGCTAAATACCCTAGAAATTTTTCCAAACACTAAACTAGCAATACAAACAAGAGAGCTAGCTACTATGTTATGAACATACAAACTTTGTAGCATGTCCATCTAATCGTGGAAGACCCCTTCTAGGCTCCTAAGCAATCCGGAACGAGCTTGAAAGCCGATCGCCCTTTCCACAGATGATTCACCTAAGGGAAACCAATTCAAACTTCAGGTTCACTCCAAAGTGAATTTTGAGCAAGCAACTAACCATCTAAACTCGCTAGGAATAGAGTGTTAGGAATATAGGAATTTTCACAATCTTTTCTCTCTCAATTTTCCATCCCATGAGAGCATGTAACTCAAGAGAGAAGAGGAAGGAGGAGGAGAGGAGAGTGAATGTGCAAGTGTAAAATGAATGAAGGGGATAATTTACAACCATACTTCATTTAAAATCCATTTTCCATAAACATATAATATGGCTCATCCTTTTCATGCCATGTCTCTTTACACCTCATCCTTCCATCTTATTTATCATTTTCTAAAAAGAAAATCCTATAAATAAGATGTCCTCCTTTTAGAAGTATTTTTTTAGAAATACAAAAATATAACTCCGGTAAGAGAGAGAGAGAGAGAGAGAGAGAGAGAGAGAGAGATTAATGGAGGAAAGAGGCCATAGGAAGTAATTTCCTCCTATGACGTCGAAAAAATACACCCTCTCTCATTTTTTCCGACGATCGGCACTCACCATATTCATCGTTATTATCTAAGATGTGGGTACATCAAATTTCATGTGATTCTACAACCTTTTCACCGTTGATTTAGTGGGTTCAAAATTGACGGTTTACCGACAATAAAACTTTTTACATTGCTAAATCAATGGTGAAATGGTTGTAGAATTACATGAAATTTGGTGTACCCACATTTTAGATGATAACGATGAAAACGATGGGTGCCGATCGGCGGAAAAAATGAGGGACAGTGTATTTTTTTGACGCCATAGGAGGAAATTCCCTCCTATGGCAACTTTCCTCCATTATTCTCTCTCTCTCTCTCTCTATATATATATATATATATATATATATATAAAAATCAATACTTGATTAAATAAACCGGTTTAAACATAAGCCGGCTGGTCTTAACAAACGTCCGATTAAAGTCCGTATATCATGTACACGTATTTAATCGGACTTCTGCACGTATCAACATACGACCTCTACATCAATTCGCCTGAATCGGGAAAACCTTCTGTGTGGGACTCTGAAGACTTGACAATACGCTGGCAGTGAGTTACTGGATAAAATCCATAACTACAAACACGTCAGTGATACTAGCTGTACGTAACGGCTACCTAAATATATGTCGAAAGGAAGGTCGACAATCAAGTCCATCCGTACCCTACTGAGCTTATAAGTGACAATCTCCGTACAGTTCGGTCTCTTCGTGTAAGAGTGTTACATACCGAATCTAGAGGGTAGAAGTCGTCAGACCCCTACTAACCCGATAAGTCATATCGATGTCAGGCTCATGACCAACCAAGAAACTACTGATCTCATATCAGTAAATCTCATCTGCCCTGGCTAGGGACTTATGATGATGGCCAACTGAATATAGCGTGACAGTTCCGATCGCTCACTGCCTCCATGTAGTTCGAGACTGTACCCAACTAAAATCTGTCTGCACGACTCAGTAGAGCCCTGGTAGGATACTAATTAAAGTACAGTAGGATATCACATGAGATAAATGATGATCTCATGTCTACAGACTACCATGTACTCATGTCATCCGAGAACTACTATCTGACGATAGGTAAAATACCGTTTAGGAGTTCTCCGCGAGTCCGTTCAGTGTACTCACCTCCAGTGAGCACCTGTATACAATTTTTGGTGTCATACACCAATGGCTGTGAGACTAGCCATCGTCCCTCGTCAGGGTCAAGAAACGTATATACTAGTCTTCTCTGAAATATCGATGACAAGTCTCAATACTCCCATGACTAGGAATATTTAAGATGTGCTCATGGACTACCCAGCTCCCACAAGTATGACCGCCATCATAATTTTGGTAATCAAGCAAGGATCCACGGGTTTTATCATTATGTTTTAGCGACACGCTAGTAAAACGTATACACATGAATGATAAAGACAAACCAGATAGCATACAATCATCTCGAGCAAGACTTTTATACCTGTATAGGTCCTCTTTCGATTACCATAATTGCCATCCTGCAATTATAATATTTGTCTTGAGGACACTATATTCAATAATCTCTCACTTGTACTTAAGGCTAATTATTATGGTATCGCATACCTACACGTCTCGTGTGTTATCGAACACCCAACTTCTCTATTAACAGTTTCGCAAACCGTGTTTGAGAAACAACCGTGTTCGAGAAATAGCCTCAATAAGTGGATCCGCTACAATGCTCCTAATTTTATCTCTGTTTCTCTCAACTTCGTGGAGATCTAATATCTTTCGAATTGGGTGATACCTGCCATAGAATTTGTCTGAATAGATGATGGGACCAAGTTCATAAATGAACAACTTTATCCAACAACTTCTTGGGCTGTATTCTCTGCTGAGTCATAATCAGCATCCAGCTCCATATTTACCACAATATCCTGCTTGGAAACATTTCTAACATACTTCACCTCAGAAGAGAGTAAACTTATAACTTGCGACAGATACTTTGTTATCCTTGTCACCTTGGAAGCTAGAATCGGTAACCGCCTCTTGTCGGAGGCAGCCATTACCATACACCAAGAACATCCTCTTATGTTCTACACTGCTTCCCTTTGTTTCTCCAGGATTGGATTAATATCTTCTTATTACAGCAAGTATAAAAGTAACACCTGATCTGGTACATGACATCGCATGATTAACTCCACTTTCGAAACATGTCGAATGTTAGTCATGCGAGTCTCTCTCCTTATCAGTCTAGAAAACATCTTTTTAGAGAGATTGACTCCATTACCTGCTGTAATACCCTAACACGATCGTACGTTATTTAATAATATTAATTAGTACATTGGATTTCTTTTAATTATTATTTTCTGGGTTATAATTGGTGTTTGGATAGTATGCGTGATCATCATGTTTATACCCGATCCGCTTGCGTGAAATGCGTTATGGGTTGATATTTAGATAGAGTATATTTTTATTGATATTTATCTATAGCATATAAATCTATATGAATCTCAAATAATAGATATACAATATTTAAACTGGAATATATTTTGTAGCCATACATTATGGTTATACAAGTTGGTTAATAAAGATTATTAGTATCTAACCATTATTTGCTAGTGTGCTATTAGCTTATTTAAATATTTCTATGATATTTTATTAACAGTTATATATTGCATATAAATCCATATACATCCTGAAATAATATGTATGAAATATTTGATTTGAATACTTTTCGTAGCCATTATATTATGGTTTAAGTAGGCGGTTGAGATAATATGTACGTATAAGTGTATGTTGATAAGTTCTGGATATTTTTTGAGATTTCGTAGAAATTGATGGGGGGTTTATAACATGTTTATATAATATCGGTTATATATATATATATATATATATATATATATATATATATATAACCTTTACTTTTATAATTAATATAATACAAATTAATTTACTATCACTTTCTCCTCTCACCATACCCACCAAGCCCTAACCCATCTTTTTCTCGCTCTCTCTCTCTCTTCCTCGCCGCCGGCGAAGCACCCACGCATCCTCCTCGCCGCCGGTGATGCATCCGCATGCATCCTCCAAACGAGCACCCGTCACTATCATTATCTTTATCTTCTCCCATCGACCAAACCCAACTCCTCACCCTCATTGCCGACCCACTCATCTCTCCCGCATCCTCGCCTTCCATCCTCGTCGTCATCACCGATCACCACCATCACTTTCGTTCTCTCTTCAACTCCATCTCCTCTAAACCCACCGAGAACACCCCATCACCGACTTCATCTTCTACCCTGAGCATCGCTTGCACCAACCTAGCCAACTCTGGCCACCTCTTCCTCTGAACTCATCGCTCTCCGGCCACAACCTCTATTGACCTCACATTCAACGACTCCAACCCGCAGCCATTATCTTTCCATCATCGCAGAACCCAACACATCGCCGCCGATCAAACCATCGTAGCCACCAACTTCGTTCCCGATGTTGGATATAGTCCCCTCAAGGTAATTATTATGATTGCAAGTGGGCAATTATGATAATTGAGTGAGGACCTATGCGGGTAAAACAGTCTTACTCGAAATGATAGTATGTTATCTGGATTATCTTCATCGTTGATGAAGCCCAGAGGATTCTTACTTGATGACCAGCATTGTGATGGCGATGATATACGTGGGAGCTGGGTTGTCCATAGGCACATCCTTAAAGGTCCCTAGTCGTGAGAGTATCGAGACTGGGCATCAATATTCCAGAGTAGACTGGTGTAACAACTCCATTTTTAATGTACAAAGAATCGATTTAAATTCAATGTATACTTGGAGTATTTATTGCGGCTGATATCTCTTTAAGTATTTATTTCACTCCATAATTACAAGAAGGAGCTTGTAGCTCATTGGTAATACCTTGCACTGCTGAACCAAGCCACCAGAGTTCAAATGCCATGCCCCACATTATTTTTGTATTTATTTTGTTTTAATTTATTTTCGAAGTCAACAGTCAAAAGGCCATAACTCACAAAATATGTACTGGACATGAAAAAGTAAATATACCAAATTATACCCCAGAAGAATCCCCGGCCACTGGAACCTTGACTCGGCCCGACTCGGCGCCGCCGGCCGGACTTGACCGGACGGTCGAGTCACCAACTGAGAAAAGTTGGGCCTTGACTTGGTCAACCCTCCTGCATACTTATTATCCCTGGATCGGTTTCCTATTGCCTAATAAATCCTTTTTACTCCTAAGTTTAATGAGTTTTAATGAATTTTATATATTTTTATATTTTTTTTTATTAAAAACCCTAACCCTAGCCTAACCCTATATAAACCCCCCATACCCTCTACCCTCTCATCACTTTTTCTAAGTCCACTCTCTCAAAATTCCAAGAGAACTTGGTACGTTAGAAAACGAGCGAAAGGCGAAGCGCTGACGAAATCGACAGTGAAATTCCGGTGATCGTGCTAGGACCTCTCCACGACGTTTCGACGCACCGGCAAACCCTCTACCTCCCCCTCACTCTCTAGCGTTGTCCAAACCCGTAAGTCCCCCTTTTCTATCCTTCTTTTCTTTCATTAAAATACGAACTTAAAAACCCGACGGAAATCGGAACAACCCGATTTCCGATTCGGTTTTCTATCAAAACTCACTTATCACTAATTCCATAATGCTTAAATATCTTCATGTTGACTACTAATCACTTAAAAATTAATTTGAACAAGTTTTCACACATGAAATGATAGCTTTTGCAATATATCGTATTCTTTCACTTAAATACCACCATATTTAATTCATCACATTTAACCCTTTAACATTGCTATACCTTAACGTAGATCATGAGGTAATGACCTACTTCCCCACACACTCATATGCAATCATAACACGCTACCTTGAAAACTTAGAATACGATAAAACAAGATTTTACATTAAAATACCATTTTCTTTATAAACATTTTCTAAAAGTTCTAAGCTATATACAATTTTAAAATAATATCTTTAATAAGAAATACGATAAGTTGTAGACATCGATCGTTTATCTAAACCTGATTTTGTGGTGTCTAGACAAGTGTGTCTAAGGCGAGTGGTTACTTAATTAGGTCCACTACTTGTAGTGGAGAGCCTCCCACTCACCTAGCATTTACCTGGCCGCAATTGGCGGTGAAGAGGCGATTTGAGGCTTCTAAATGACTTGTCGTTTAGACCATTTAGAAATAGGCTAGTTGGCTTAGGAATCCCTAGAATCTAAAATACGGAAATTTACACCCTTTTACAAATAAATACCTTATCTTTATAAAACCGTTTTCTAAATGATTAGTATTTATAAAATCTTTGCAAAGCGCCACTACAACCCACCTTTGGAGAACTCGTTAGGGATAGTACGGTTTATTGTGCACCCTCGGGCTTAGTAGTGCGAGATTCAGACCTCCGCAAGGAGCATTCGGTCTCGAAAGGTTTAAAATACGACATTTAAGAAAAATGAGATTTTTGGAAAAATAAAATATTTATTAAAAATTATTCTTGTATAAACATATGTATATTTATCATTTAAACACCTATTTTATTATAAAATAAAGTTTCCACCTTTTCCTAAAAAATTACAAGATTAAAAGTTACATTAAAATACTATGAATTTCAAATAAATCTATATTACAAATTAATACCTTTATTTATGTAATTAGGATATTTTCACTAGAAATAAGACAAAATAAAATCACACTCATTATAACTATAAAGACGAATAATAAATACTTGAGGTGTATCTTGAAAACTATACAAAAGTATTTTTTACATAAAACACCCTCAAGTTTTATAAATTACAATAATGACCCTAACAAATATAGAATTTCGACTTGCATTTCTTTTAGCCTGACTCGGGGTTGAGTCTGATTATTTCTGACTTGAATATGATTCAAGTCAATCTATATTCTTTAATATTCCAACTCAATATGAACACATGAATCCCAGAATCCAGTTAACAATCTATACAACTTGACTGAATCAAACCATGGATATACATCCATTATCGCGTTATTCCATTTACCAGATTATGCAATTACAATCTGTTTACTGATACTATGGTTTTGGTTAGTCATCCAACTTACACAATACAATACAACAATACTATCAAAACACTACGGGATTTAAGGGGTAGATTGGTACGGAAGGTGTTAAAGGTGGCACGAGGTGGTCAGATTAAGACACCTAAGCTATATTCCGTTGCTGTTGTACCGTGGCTTAACGGTTCCTTGTACATTCCGTTTGCCCTAGTCTCTAACATATAAAGACCCCTCTCGTATACACTGGCATCCTTCTGTACCAAGCTACAAACAACAGCGTTAACACAATATTCTACAATATTTTACAATCTCTTTAGAAAATACCTCTTATTCTGTCTTTTCTAATTATTCTTTATCTTTAGGACTTACCGAGCGATCTGTTCGCTAACGACATTCTATTTCTTTCTTCTTTGAATGTCGTCGGGTGCTTTGGAGTCAGCAGAGATCGAGCCCACCGGTGAAGACATAGATCAGTTTCACGAAGACCTCGAGCCCTAGACACCGTACCTTGTTCTATTCAGTATTTTCATTTCCTGTTATGCCATTGTTTAGGCATCGCTTTTCATTTCAGTTGTATTTACTTTTCATGCATTGTACAATAGAATGTTATTAATAAAGTTGTTGTTATTTCTATATCTCTTGTCTCTTGTGATTTATTTTTATATTGCTTAGATACGCTTAGCGTATGTACTTATAAGTATATACGTAGCGGACCTCGTTGCGTCCCCTTCGCCGTACACCGGGAAGCGGGGCATGACATGTTTTGTTGGTGGCCCATGCAGGTCAGAGCTGTATGAATCCCTATCATGCAGTTCTGGTCTGCGTGAACAACCTAAGCAATATAACACAAGAACCAGCAACTAAAACATTTTTCACAATTCATGTTTCTTGAATCTTACAAAATTCTATTCCTTGAATCTTATCATTTCATGTATTTGAATCTGTCCTAACCTAAATTTTTCTTCAAGGTTATGGATTCCCCGAACAACACCAACACCAACGTCAACAACACACCTCCAGCACTAGCTCTCGCACCAGCTGTTCCTGCACCACCCATCGAGCAAACAGTGCTACTTGAGGCGATTCGCAGCCTTCTCGATGGACAACAACAACTCCTGAACCGTCCTGAGATCGACGCACCAGGGGTAAAGCAATTCAGGGCTTTACACCCCAAGCAGTTCTCTGGTAAAGGAATCCCTCTTGAAGCTGAAGAATGGGCACAAAGCATCGAAGACGATCTGGCAGCAGCTCAAGTGCCAGACATCGCTTGGGTCCGTGTGGCAAAACTACAGCTCACGGATAATGCTCGCAACTGGTGGAAGGCGGAAGAAAGCCGTCTTGCACAACCTATTGAATGGAAAACTTTTCGCGAGAAGTTCGACGCGAAATACTTCCCTGTGACTGCCAAGTTTGCCATGAAGCAGCAGTTTATTCATCTACAACAGGGTTCAATGTGGGATAAATCAGTAGATGAATATGACGCTGAATTTACCATGTTAAGACGGTAAGATATGTCACAATAGTTCAATTTTTAAATATCACATACTACACAGCTAACACAATCTTTAAACAGATTCGCGGCACACTTGATACCGACGGACGAGATCAGAGCCCGTCGCTTTCAACAAGGACTGGACATGGAGATTCAGGCTGCTCTAGCCACGGGAAAATTTCTGACTCATGAGGATGCTCTGGAAGCTGCCCGCAGTTATGAGGCAGTGATAAAAGCAAGGGGCAGACCTCAGTCTGCAGGAGTCAAACGCTCTGCCAACCAGATGGAAGGTGGAGCCTCGTCCAGGCCACCTTTCATGCCAAGGCGACCCGAAGTACCAACCCATCGTCCCAGCCCAGCTTTTTACACCTACTGCAAGAGAACTGGACATATGATGAAGGACTGCCGTCGAGCCAACCGCCTTTGCTTAGTCTGCGGATCAGCTACTCACGATATTGGGTCTTGTCCCCAAAGACAGAACCCAGTTGCTGCACCCAGGCCAGCAATTACTTATCCGCAGCGACCAGCTCTTCAGGCACCTGCTCCCAGACCTGCACTCCCTGCACCACCCAGAGGACCACAAGCTGCATCACCTCCCCGTCAGTTCCATCAAGCTCAAAGGAACGTTCCGAGGAATGCTCCTCAGGCCAGGAGGAATGTACCAAGGTGCCAGGCTTTCACGATATCCGTGGAAGAAGTTGAGGCCACTGGCCAAGTCATCACTGGTAAACTTTTCTTTTCAAACTTTGCTTTTCTATCCTGCTACTTAGTTAAATATTTTCTATATCTAAAACAAATCCCATATACCTTAGGTACAATCTTAGTATCCTCAATCCCTGCACTTGCACTGTTTGATACTGGAGCATCACACTGCTTTATGTCGCAACGATTTGTCCGAACCCATGCGATTCCAGTCTCACCGCTTGTATCCAGCTGAAATGTCAGTTCAGGAAATGGCGTTCTAAAGGCAACTATGGGATACAGCTTGTGTCCAGTCTTCGTCTGCAGTTGAGAGTTTTATGCTGACTTCAAAGTGCTGGACATACCGAACTTCGATGTGGTTCTAAGAATGGATTGGCTTGGAACTTTTTATGCTACCATCGACTGTCGTAAAAGGAGGGTAGTATTCGAGATCCCAGACCATCCGGTCTTCTATTTTAAAAGCGGAGACCGTACACTGGAGCCAAGTACCTACAAAGCGAAGCCAAGAGAAGCAGTAGTTGCAGCAACTCAAGCGGAGGAAGAATCAAGACCAGATGTAGTTCGAGAGTTCGACGATGTATTTCCTGACGATATATCAGGTTTGCCTCCCGATCGAGCTCTTGAATTCAGTATTGATTTAGTACCAAGAGCACAACCAGTGATCAAAGCACCCTATCGATTAAGTCCAGAAGGTTTGAAGGAAGTCCGAACACAGTTGGACGAATTACTGGGGAAAGGATAGATTCGTCCCAGCACTTCAAGTTGGGGATCACCTGTACTACTTGTGAAGAAGAAGGAAGGTTCATTCAGAATGTGCATCGATTACAGAGCCTTGAACGAAGTCACTATAAAGAACAAGTATCCACTTCCGCGCATCGATGATTTATTCGATCATCTAAGCGGATCTTGTGTTTTCTCTAAATTAGATCTCCATTCAGGTTATCATCAAGTGAAGGTCAAGGAAGCTGATATTCACAAAACAGCTTTCAGAACTCGCTATGGACATTACGAATTTCTAGTGATGCCATTCGGAGTGACCAACGCACCCGCAATATTCATGAACCTTATGAATCAAGTTTTTCGGGAGTACTTAGACAGGTTTGTTGTCATCTTCATTGACGACATCCTGGTATATTCTAAGAGTCGGAAAGAACATGCAGAACACCTACGGATTGTCCTAGAAACTCTTCGTCAACATCAGCTTTATGCCAAGTACAGCAAGTGCGGGTTTTGGCTAAATCAAGTTGGTTTTCTTGGACATATCGTATCAGGAGAAGGAATTTCTGTGGATCCAGCGAAAGTTTCGGCAGTTAGCGAATGGCCTACACCAAAGTCAGTGAAGGATATTCGAAGTTTTTTGGGTTTAGCTGGATATTACAGAAGGTTTATTGAAGGCTTTTCGAAGATAGCAACGCCCCTGACCAAGCTCACACGTAAAGATGAAGAATTTGTGTGCTCAGAAGCATGCGAACAAGGTTTCGTAGAACTCAAGTCAAGGTTAACATCAGCACCTATTCTCGTCATACCGGATCAATCTGGAGGATTCGAAGTGCATTGCGATGCATCCGGTAAGGGATTAGGATGTGTTCTATATCAGCACGGTAAGGTTGTGGCTTATGCTTCAAGACAGCTGAAGATTCACGAGCGCAATTATCCGACGCATGATTTAGAGTTGGCAGCCATCATCTTTGCTCTCAATATTTGGCGTCATACCTACTTGGTGAACGAGTGAACATCTACACAGATCATAAGAGCCTAAAGTACGTGTTTACTCAGAAGGAGTTGAATATGCGGCAGAGAAGATGGTTAGAACTCATGGCGGACTTTGACATCAACTTGCAATATCACCCAGGGAAGATGAACGTAATACCTGATGCTCTTAGTCGCCAACCATTAGCAATGAATCTCACCGCTCAGAGGAAGCTTCAACAAGACTTGCATCAGATGGAGATTGAAGTAGTCATGCCAGGTAATGCTTCAAGTTTGATGAATTTACAAGTTCAATCAACCATTGTCAATCAGATCAAAGCAGCTCAAGTAAGTGATGCTAAGTTGCAAAAGATCAGAGAACAAGTGGAGAATGGACTCAGAACAGACTTCATCATCCATGAAGATGGATCTTTGAGATACGGCAGCAGATTGTGTGTACCAAAAGGTCCTGTTCGGGAAGAGTTAATGAAAGAAGCTCACAGCTCTCTCAATTCAGTACACCGTGGAGGTACCAAAATGTACAAAGATCTACGTCAGAATTATTGGTGGCATGGAATGAAGCGTGAAGTAACCAGAAGCGTCACAAAATGCTTGGTGTGTCAGCAAGTAAAGGCTGAACATCACAGGACTGCTGGATTACTTCAACCGTTACCAATCCCAGAATGGAAGTGGCAACACATCACGATGGACTTTGTGACTGCTCTTCCTCACAGCACAAAGGGTAACGATGCGGTATGGGTCATTGTGGATCGACTCACAAAGTCGGCTCGCTTCATCCCATTCCGAGTTGGCCAATCAACCGAGACACTAGCAAAGAAGTACATGGAGGTAATAATCTAATTTAGATTTAAAACTCTTCATAATGTACTATCTCTGATACCCATGAACTCATACAGGAAATTGTGAGACTTCATGGAGTACCGGTCTGCGTTGTCTCCGATCATGACACCAGGTTCGGATCGCAATTTTGGCAGAGTCTGGAAGTAAGCTTGGGAACAAGTCTGAACTTCAGCACGGCTTATCATACACAAACAGATGGTCAGTCGGAACGAACTATTCAGATCTTGGAGGATATGCTCAGAGCATGTATGTTAGACTTCAAAGGATCGTGGGAAGATCACCTACATCTTGTGGAGTTTTCGTACAATAACAGCTACCAAGCAAGCATAGGAATGGCACCTTTTGCAGCATTGTATGGAAGGAAGTGTCGATCGCCATTAAGTTGGGACGACATCGGAGATAGGGAACTTCTTGGACCAGAGATGATAGTAGCAACTGTTGATGTGGTTTGTACTATCAGGGAAAGGACGCGCATAGCCCAAGATCGACAGAAGCACTGGGCTGATGCAAAGAGACGACACTTGGAGTTCCAGCCAGGAGATCACGTATTCCTGAAGATATCTCCGAACCGCGGAGTGATCCGATTTGGAAGACGGGGAAAATTGAGTCCGAGATATATTGGACCGTTCGACATACTCGAAAGAGTCGGTGAAATGGCATACCGTTTAGCGCTTCCACCTTCATTGGAAGGAGTGCATAATGTGTTCCATATATCCCAACTCAGAAAGTATGTAAGTGACCCCAGCCATGTTCTCGATCATTCCGAGCTCACTATACAGCCCAACTTGTCTTGTGAGCAACAGCCTGTGGAAATCCTGGACAGGAAAGTGAAGACACTTTGGAACAAGGAAGTTAACTTGGTTCGAGTGATGTGGAGGAAAGACACTCTAGGAGAGTCCACTTGGGAAAGGGAGGATGAAATGCGTACTAGATATCCACACCTCTTTGTAAACTAGTTCTCAAATAAAAGTTATAAATTTCGAGGAGGAAATTTTTATAAGGAGGGTAGACTGTAACAACTCCATTTTTAATGTATAAAGAATTGATTTAAATTCAATGTATACTTGGAGTATTTATTGCGGCTGATATCTCGTTAAGTATTTATTTCACTCCATAATTACAAGGAGCTTGTAGCTCATTGGTAATACCTTGCACTACTGAACCAAGCCACCAGAGTTCAAATCCCATGCCCCACATTATTTTTGTATTTATTTTGTTTTAATTTATTTTTGAAGTCAACAGTCAAAAGACCATAACTCACAAAATATGTACTGGACATGAAAAAGTAAATATACCAAATTATACCCCAGAAGAATCCCCGGCCACTGGAACCTTGACTCGGCCCGACTCGGCGCCGCTGGCCGGCGAACCGGCCGACTCGGTCCGGCGCCGCCGGCTGGACTTGGCCGGACGGCCGAGTCACCAACTGAGAAAAGTTGGGCCTTGACTTGGTCAACCCTCCTGCACACTTATTATCCCTGGATCGGTTTCCTATTGCCCAATAAATCCCTTTTACTCCTAAGTTTAATGAGTTTTAATGAATTTTATATATTTTTATATTATTTTTTTTATTAAAAACCCTCACCCTAGCCTAACCCTATATAAACCCCCCATACCCTCTACCCTCTCATCACTTTTTCTAAGTCCACTCTCTCAAAATTCCAAGAGAACTTGGTACGTTAGAAAACGAGCGAAAGGCGAAGCGCTGACGAAATCGACGGCGAAATTCCGGTGATCGTGCTAGGACCTCTCCACGACGTTTCGACGCACCGGCAAACCCTCTGCCTCCCCCTCACTCTCTAGCGTTATCCAAACCCGTAAGTCCCCCTTTTCTATCCTTCTTTTCTTTCATTAAAATACGAACTTAAAAACCCGACGGAAATCGGAACAACCCGATTTCCGATTCGGTTTTCTATCAAAACTCACTTATCACTAATTCCATAATACTTAAACATCTTCATGTTGACTAGTAATCACTTAAAAATTAATTTGAACAAATTTTCATACATGAAATGATAGCTTTTGCAATATATCGTATTCTTTCACTTAAATACCACCATATTTAATTCATCATATTTAACCCTTTAACATTGCTATACCTTAACGTAGATCACGAGGTAATGACCTACCTCCTCACACACTCATATGCAATCATAACACGCTACCTTGAAAACTTAGAATACGATAAAACAAGATTTTACATTAAAATACCATTTTTTTTATAAATCTTTTCTTAAAGTTCTAAGTTATATACAATTTTAAAACAATATCTTTAATAAGAAATACTATAAATTGTGGACATCGATCGTTTATCTAAATCTGATAATGTGGTGTCTAGACAAGTGTGTCTAAGGCGAGTGGTTACTTAATTAGGTCCACTACTTGTAGTGAAGAGCCTCCCACTCACCTAGCACTTACCTGGCCGCAATTGGCGGTGAAGAGGCAATTTGAGGCTTCTAAATGACTCGTCGTTTAGACCATTTAGAAATAGGCTAGTTGGCTTAGGAAACCCTAGAATCTAAAATACGGAAATTTACACCATTTTACAAATAAATACCTTATCTTTATAAAACCGTTTTCTAAATGATTAGTATTTATAAAATCTTTGCAGAGCGCCACTACAATCCACCTTTGGGGAACTCGTTAGGGATAGTATGGTTTATCGTGCACCCTCAGTCTTAGTAGTGCGAGATTCAGACCTCCGCAAGGAGCATTCGGTCTCGAAAGGTTTTAAAAACGACATTTAAGAAAAATGAGATTTTTGGGAAAATAAAATATTTATTAAAAATTATTCTTGTATAAAAATATGTATATTTATCATTTAAACACCTATTTTATTATAAGATAAAGTTTCCACCTTTTCCTAAAAAATTACAAGATTAAAAATTACATTAAAATACCATGAATTTCAAATAAATCAATATTACAAATTAATACATTTATTTATGTAATTAGGATATTTTCACAAGAAATAAGACAAAATAAAATCACACTCATTATAACTATAAAGACGAATAATAAATACTTGAGGTGTATCTTGAAAACTATACAAAAGTATTTTTTACATAAAACACCCTCAAGTTTTATAAATTACAATAATGACCCTAACAAATATAGAATTTCGACTTGCATTTCTTTTAGTCTGACTCGGGGTTGAGTCTGATTATTTCTGACTTGAATATGATTCAAGTCAATCTATATTCTTTAATATTCCAACTCAATATGAACACATGAATCCCAGAATCCAGTTAACAATCTATACAACTTGACTGAATCAAACCATGGATATACATCCATTATCCCGTTATAACATTTACCTGATTATGCAGTTACAATCTGTTTACTGATATCATGGTTTTGGTCAGTCATCCAACTTACACAATACAATACAACAATACTATCAAAACACTACGGGGTTTAAGGGGTAGATTGATACGGAAGGTGTTAAAGGTGGCACGAGTTGGTCAGATTAAGACACCTAAGCTATATTCCGTTGCTATTGTACCGTGGCTTAACGGTTCCTTGTACATTCCGTTTGCCCTGGTCTCTAGCATATAGGGACCCCTCTCATATACACTGGTATACTTCTGTACCAAGCTACAAACAACAGCGTTAACACAATATTCTACAATATTTTACAATCTCTTTAGAAAATACCTCTTATTATGTCTTTTCTAATTATTCTTTATCTTTGGGACTTACCGAGCGATCTGTTCGCTGACGACATTCTATTTTTTTCTTCTTTGAATGTCGTCGGGTGCTTTGGACCCAGCAGAGATCGAGCCCACCGGTGAAGACTTAGATCAGTTTCACGAAGACCCCGAGCTCTAGACACTGTTCCTTGTTCTATTCAGTATTTTCATTTTCTGTTATGCCATTGTTTATGTTAGGTTTACCTAGCACCCTATGAAGAGTTTGGAAGCATCACATGTCACAAAGATTGGATTTTTATGGTGCTAAGTAAGCATACAAAGGATCTATCCTAGAAAATTAGGGTTTCTAAACTTTAAAGGCAACAAAGAGTAGGGTTTCGAGAGTACAACCTTTGTAGCTCCCTACGCTAGACTCCTTGGCCTCTTGAGAGTTGGAGGAAGGTTCTCTTGAAGTCTTCTAGTGTCCACGATGATCCACCCGAAGCTCCTTGTCCAAGCTAACAACTTCACTTTTCAAAGAGAATGAAATGAAGCTAACACTCTAAACAAGTGGGCTAGACTTGTGTAGAATGGTGTTATGGTTCAAATTCTCACTTCAAAATCCTATCTTGTTAAGTATTTTGCTCACTACAAAAGTCTAGAAAGCAAAAGAGGAAGGAAGAAGAAGATGATGGCTTTTCTTTGAACAAGAGTGAAAAGAATAACTCTTGAAAAGAAAATGAAAATATATCTATATATATTTATTTCTTCTCATCTCAAACCATGGTTAAATGACCAAGATATTATTTAATTTGAGTTTAAAACATAGAAGGAAAGTTTAATCCATGGTTAAGAGTAGGTGAACATGGTTAGGTCAAAGAAGGATGTAGAAACTAGCCATGAATTATCCTTTCCTTTTCCATTTTGTTTTTAACACAAATATAAACAATAATCCATATAAATAACCAAGGTGTGAGTCTTATATTGCCACCATTTCTATGTATAAGCAACCATGAAGGATGATGCATGTATGTATGTGTGTATGCACATCCATGTGTGCATGAATCTAAAAAGAAAGAAAGCATACATGCATGCATACATCCATCATATACAAGAAAAGATTTCAAGTGAGAAAACTAATGGTTAAATGATAAATCAACATTTGATTTATCAATCCGGCCATATCACATACGACCCCACCAAAAGCAAGCCGCCCGATCAATATACGGTATCCTATATACGCATTTTAACCGGGTCCATGCGCATATCGCATACGCGCACCACAACGTTTCACCTGGACTAGGTAACTCCTTTGTGGGACTCTAAGACTCGTCAATACGCCGGCAGTGGGTGATGATCATATCAAACACTCCCAAGCCGCAAGCGGTCAGCTAAATGTAACGGCCACCCGGGTATTAAGCGATCAGAAGAAAACAAGCGAACCTGCTACAACTCCCGTCAAGCCAACCGGCAACACTACCGTACAGTCCGGTCTCTTCATCAGATATGCTGCATATCAAGCCTAGGGATGGTCACGTCGACCCCAATAACTCAATAAGTCATGCCGGTGAATGGTCTATAACAGATCGAGAAACTACTGATAACACTTATTAGCAAATCTCAGCAGCCCTGGCCAGGGACTTACTGATATAACCAATCGGGCACAGCACAGCATCAACTCCCAATACCGGGAGAGACGAAACCCCTCCTATCGCTCATCGCCTTCGTGTGTCTCGGGACTGTACCCAACGGCCACCTGTTTGCACGACTCAGTAGAGCCGTGGTAGGGTAGCAATCAAAGTACAGTGGGAGAACACACAAGACTCTATGACGATCTCGGGTCTACAGACTAACCTGTACCAGTGTCACCTGAGAACTACTATCCGACGATAGATATAATTCCATATAGGAGTTCTCGGTGAGTCCGTCCAGTGTACCCAGTCACCACTGAGCACCCGTATATGATCTTGATGTCAAACATCGATGAATGTGGGAACATCCATCGCCCATCATATGGGTCTAGTATCATATACGCTAGTCTACTCTGGTATATCGATGCCCCGTCTCGATACACCTGCGACTAGGGACATTTCAGGATATGCTTATAAACTACAGATGTCCCACTAGTATGATCTCCATCATAATCACAGTAGTCAAGCCGATATCCTCAGGGCTTTATCAGCATGTATGAATGAATAAAAACATGATCAAATCAACATGTCAGATAAAGAATAACCAGATAGCATACTATCATGTCGAGCAAGAATGTAAACTGAATATATATATATATATATATATATATATATACATGTACATATACATCCACTATCATATAATGGCCTCTAGGGCATACATATATCCAACAATCTCCCACTTGCACTTGTTTCGCCCAATCAGAGCAAAGCTCTGTTGAAATTCAAAATTCAAAATTTTGAAGCAACGCTTCAAATCTCGGGCGCAATGCGCCACATGTCATGCGTTGATACGTCAGCGCAGCGCCCAAGAAGGCGCGCCCAATTAGAGCAAAGCTCTATTTTTATGAAGCAACGCTTCAGCTGCGCAAGCACTGCGCTGCGCGACACGTGTCAGCGCAGTTGCGCTGCGCGACACGTGTCAGCGCAGTTGCGCTGCGCAGTGCGCTGCGCGACACGTGTCACGCGCTGGGGCATCTGCGCCAAATAGAATTAAATTTCTAAGAAATCTTTTCTGTTCTTGTTAAAACAAGAAGATTTTCTTCTGCAAAGCAGAAGCCCTTGGATCAAAAATCCAACGGTGGGAAAAATTCCCCAAATCACCCAGAGAAGGATCTCTTTAACAAATTTAACTAATTTATGGGCACTATAAAAAGGACCCTAGGCCTCAATTCAAAAAAAAAATTCTTAAAAAAAATTCAAGAGCTTCAAACAGAGAGAACTCTGAGAAAATTCCAAGAAAAAGGTAAAGAACCTTCATGAAATAGAAGAAATTTCTTCTAATAGATCATTGATCTAAAAACAAGATCAATGATCTTTACATAATAAACAGTGCTTTGCACTTCTTATGAACATCTGGTTCTTTAAAACAAGAAAACAATAAAATAAAATAAAATAGTGCTTTGCATTTTTATGAACCTCTGGTTCTTGAAACAAAAAAGAAAAATTTATTTTTTCTTTGATCTGATTTAGATCAAGAAATTAAATAGTGCTTTGCACTTCTTGAATCTAAAAGATTCTTAGTGCTCTGCACTTACAAACTGCGCTGTTGCGCTCCTAAGAGAGCGCCACGTGTCAGCCAGAGAACCACTTGCGCCATACGCTCTTGAAATAGTGCTTTGCTCTCTGAAATTGGCGCAACTCATCAGAGCGCGCCACGTGTCAACAGCGCAGCGCACTGCGCTATTGCGCTTACGCTCACTAGAGCGCGCCACGTGTCAACAGCGCAGCGCACTAGCGCAGCGCACTGCGCTATTGCGCTTGCTCTCACCAGAGCGTGACACGTGTCACCACCATATGAGTTTGCGCTCAGTTCTTAGCGCAAAGCGCCTGACAAGCCACGTAGGGCACTGTCAGAATATTTAATGCTCTGCATTATTAAAGAAAAGGGACAAAGCCCAATTAAAAGACCTAATAGGCCTAATAAAAAATGCTATGCATTTTAAAAACGGGGTAAAGCCCTAGCAAAGGCCAAAGACAAAAAATGTTGAAACTGGACTTAGCCCAATTTTGGCCATAAGTCCTTAAATTAAGTTGACTGAGCAAGATTGCTCTCTTAGATCAATTTACTTTGGTTCGAGGGTACATCTCCGAGCTCCTCTGACATCTGTCGTTGTAATCCTTCAACGACGTCAGAGAGGTGACGGGTCCCGACGACCACAAACTAATGATGGACCGCTACGTCCTTAAACTGGCGATGGACCACTACGTCCTTAAACTGGCGATGGACCGAAACGTCCTTAAACTAATATCGGACCGAAACGTCCCTAAACTAATATCGGACCGAGATGTCCCTAAACTAATATCGGACCATCACGTCCTTAAACTGGAACACGGACCACCACGTCCCTAAACTGGAATATGGACCACTACGTCCTTAAACTGGCGATGGACCACTACGTCCTTAAACTGGCGATGGACCGAAACGTCCTTAAACTAATATCGGACCGAAACGTCCCTAAACTAATATCGGACCGAGATGTCCCTAAACTAATATCGGACCATCACGTCCTTAAACTGGAACATGGACCACCACGTCCCTAAACTGGAGCATGGACCGAAACGTCCTTAAACTAATAATGGACCACCACGTCCCTAAACTGGAATATGGACCACCACGTCCCTAAACTGGAGCAATAGAGCCTCCAAATGCTCTTTTGCCAGATCTAAACGATCCCGTTTAAGTTGATCTTAGCCCCCAAACACGGCTAACGTATCCTTAAACATTTAAATGGACTATAAAACTCCAAATCGACTTTGGTTCAAGGGTACATCTCTGAACTCCTCTGACATCTGCCGTTGTAATCCTTCAACGACGTTAGAGAGGTGACGAGTCCCGACGGCCAGATATTAAATGGATTATCACGTTAAGTTGATCTTAGTCTCAAACAGGACTATTGTATCCTTAACGAACGTTTAAGTTGATCTTAGCCGCAACGCGACTAATGCATCCTTAAACTAAAAAACACCAAACCCAAATCTAAGTAAATACGGATTTGGACTAGTCCACGTCCTACGGGCGACGGTATTATTCAGTCTCCGTATACAATCCACGGGCAACCACAAACAAAACAAACACACACGACACGAAGTGAAATTCTGGAGAAGGAGAAAGTTGTTACCACGATGCGGTAGCGTAATTAACTGCAGGGGCTTGCGCCTGCAGGGAAGAGCGTCCCCATAATCAAAAAACCCTCAAGCGAGGGGGAATCTGACAAAGTCTGCTACATCGGCCGCATCCGTCTAAACCTCCGATACATGGTGCCATAAATCAACTTGGCATCTTCGGAGAGGTAGACGGATAAAACCAAATAGCATCTGCCCCGAATCTCAGCGTCATGGACATCGCAGTCCTGTGCGCCGTCCTTCGGAGGGGAACAGATTCTGGCACGCCCGGTGGGACCTCTTCCTCTTTCCACTCCACACTTCGTGTGTCGTCTTCGCGAACCAATCGCGGTTTGTTAATGGCTGCCTTCAGATTTCAAGTTACTAAGATTTGGTCTTTTTCCTGGCGCAGAACTCAAGATTCAATGGCCTCTAACTGCACCAACTGCTCGAAGTGTCACTACAACGGACGCTCCACCTCACCGGGAGGTGTAGCATATGGGCCCCAAGCAGCTTCCTTCCTCGCTGTGCCGGTAGACCAGGTGACCCAAGCCACCACCGGTCTGTTCTTCGGGACCATGATCCCACCTACAAGCTTCTCTGCGCCAATACCTGCACCGGAAGTGAACAAGAAGTCGGTCTTCGACCGGCTCACTGCTACGACGACCCCTGTCAACGGGTCGCCCACTACCAAACCAGCAGCCTCTGTTTTCACCAGGCTAAATCAGAAATCTAAATTGGCCGTCCTAAGGAAAGCAATAACTGCTGCTCCAGAAGTCGTCAAGGCGGCTTCCCTTGTCAAAGAGTCAGTCTTTTCAAGACTGACGATTCCTGCTCCTGCCCCTACTCGAGGATCCGTCTTCGACAGGTTGAATATCACCCCTCAAAAGACAACCTCAGTCTTTAAGAGGTTAACACCGGCGGCGCCTCATTCAGACAGGGGGCAGAAAGAAACTATCTCAATCTCTGAGCCAATCCCAATGGCTCGCCGTGCTCGACGTCGCCATTGGCAACGAGTGAGGAAGGCAGGGGGCAACTCCCCCTCAGGGCTAACTCCACCTGCTCCAATGGTGGAAGTCAATGCTGATGTTCCAACTGGGAACAGCTTTAAACTGCTGAGGAGGGTGCGTAAGAACTCTCCAACCGCTACGCTGAAGAGATCTCCTCCACCTGAGGGGAGAGTTCCAGAAACGAAGCAAGAACAGCCCCCTCAACGGCCGTCCTCAAGAATTTATAAAGTTTGGCGGAGGGTTCAAGACTCCGTGATTGACCCAGGTCACTTTCGTCACCAGAAAAAGGCGAAGGTGGAAAAAGACAAGGACTGCCCTATTAAACAGCAGGGGACAGCAGCTGCGAGGCTGCCCCCTTCACCGGTTCCTTCAACCTCAACGGCCCACAAAAGAAGGAGGCCAGAGAAAACTCCCGCGTCAACGGAAAAAGTTAAAAATGGTGAACCTAAACGCCCCAAGTCAGGGGGCATAACAGTTCATACGGTTTATATGGCATCGGGAAAAGAAGATAGCCGCATATCAACAGGTCATAGACCGCACACGAGGTCAGTGACCAAGGCTCAGGAGCAGCAGCAGAAGCTCCAAGAGATGATGAACGCTATGGCCGCACTTACAGGGCCAAAAGAAACCCCTGAGACGTCCTCGGACGAGCGTCAAGAACAAGAAACGGACGCTGAATTCCTTCGTCGCGTACTGGAGAAGAAGGATAAAGAAGCTGCGGAGTAGGCAGCCAACATAAAGAAAATGGCCCTCCTGTTCCAGGATATGGAGGGTATGATGATTCAACAAGATCCACCTGCTGAAGATTCCCCGATCATCCTTGAAGACGATAGGGGAGAGACATCGAATCCTCCACCAGCTCTGTCTACGGCTAAAGAAGATACAATCTCTAAAACTGATTTGGATGAGTACAATGCCCAGCAAATACGGGTTCATCATGCGACCGAAGTGGCCGGTCAGGTCGTAAAAACGGGGCGGCCATATCCAAGTTGGTACGATCAAATCAAGTACCCACCCGGTTACACAATTCCCAAGTTCCATGTCTATAAGGGGACGGGCAATCCTCACCAGCATGTTGCCTAGTTCAGAGCACGCTGCGGCAACACCGGCGGTGATGACAAGCTGTTGCTTCGCCAGTTTGTTGGAAGCTTATCAGATACGGCGTTTGAATGGTACTCTGAGCTCCCGAACGACTCTATTAAAACCTTCGCGGAGATAGAGCTGTTGTTTACTTAGCGTTTTGCAAGCGCCAGTGAACGTACCCCAATGACAGCACTGATTAACGCCAGGGTAAAACCCGGCGAGACGTGGGTTCAGTACGCTATACGATGGCGGAACTTATGGTCGAAGTGTGAGCAGCGCATTGAAGAAGCTCCCGCAGTGGGTATGTTTGTGGGAACCCTCGATCCACAAGCAACCATCTCACAGTTTATGATGTTTTTCAAGCCGACTACCTTCCAGGCCTTGATTGACAAACTAGCGCAAATGAATCAAATAGGCTATAAACCCCCTCTTCCAAGGCTAGATTCCCGAAATGACAAAGGGAAGGGAAAAGCGATCGTCGTCGCTAATGCTCAACAACAACCGAGCGACTCGAAGCCGGTTGCTCGTCAAAATAATATGCGACCGTACGTGCCCCTTGAGGATAGGATGGGACGTCCTTATTCCTTTCTCCGCGATAAAACGAGGAGGTTATTCGAGCTGGCGTTGCGCAACAGACTCATAAATCTGCCGGATACAAAACGTCCGTTGCAACCAAGTGACGTCAACGAGCCTAACTACTGTCCTTATCATCGAGTACTAGGCCATCCGATCGAAGATTGCTACATTTTCAAGAATTGGATTGAAAACCAGTACCGACAGGGCAAGTTCGCGTTATCTGACAAATGGAAGGTGAATCCCCCGCAGCCCCACACCTCTAAAGGGACGAATACGCCGGGAGCAACGTGCTCCGTCATCGAAGAAGCTCCTTGGGAGGTTGTATTATCAACCAAGACAAAGAGGATGCTAAACGATCTTCAGACATGTCCAGCGATTAGGTGGAAGAACCCGTTGGAACCGCAGGTCATTGAAGGGATGTTGAAGCCAAGTCCAACTCCAAAGACCGATGGTGATGGCTCAAGCACTCGCAACCAGCCGTCAAAATCCTCGAAGAAGAAGAAAAAGAAGTCAAAGAAGCCCGTGAAGCCTGGCCACAAGCACACGGATCTGCAAAAACAAATTGACGCGTTGGAGGAATATAACCAGAAGGCACGGACTCCCATTACATTCTAAGAGTTTCTTAACCACGCCTTTCAAGAGGAAGGTGAGGGAGAAAGTTCGTCAGATGAATCTGAAGAATGCGTGGCGAGCTTTCATATGATTTCCCATTCGTTCATGAACGATGAAGAGACTTCTTGTACTGAAACGCTGGGGGCGGACCCTGAATCAAAAATTCTGGGGCCATCAGATGAGGAAATTGACGCATTCCTCAACGAAACTCGATTGAGAAGTAAAACTGATCGAGAACGCGAGAGGGCTATATTTGAAAGGGCCAAGAGCCAGCGACTTGATGAAAGAGCTGAGATGATCCCACTGGGGCAAAACACCTCCACTGCCGATAAAAGCCAATTCAAGATGAGGAAAAAGTTTGCTAAGGCCATGTCAATGGGCATGAAGCTACCATCCTCTGAAGGAAATATCACCGGTGAAGTAGAAACGCACCCTTCCTATTGCTTATATCATCAAAAGATTTCGCACCCCACACAAGAGTGCAAAGCTTTCGATAGATGGTGGCAAGGATATGTTGCTCATCGACAACGCTTTAAGCGAGATAAACGTAAAACTCGTCGAGAACAAAGAAATACGACCGAAGGGAGTAAAAGAACTACCGGCGATTGTCGCGTAGTTAACACCGGCAGGTCACAAGTGCCTACATTCGGGAGCGATTCTGATGAGGAGCTAGAACTTGCCCCTCTCTTTAAAGAGCCCGCTTCGAGAAAAGAAGAAGAACCGAAGGTTTGCGAAAATATCCGGCTACGTAATCGCATTCTGCCCGAAAAGAACCTCGGACCTTTGAACAAAAAAGATAAAGGGAAAGAAAAGGCCACTGAAGATATCATCTTAGATGACCAAGTGGTGGAAGAGCTAGCTGCCAAAGACCCACCAAAGAAGAATAAGGTGGATTACAATATCTTAGCACATCTGAGAAAGCTGCCTTCACAGCTCAGCATTCTTGACGCCCTTTTGCTATCAAAAGAGGCGAGAGATTCGTTGATTAAGGCGCTCCAAGACCCAGAACAATTCCAAGCATGCCTGGCCGAGGAAAAGATGAAGGATGAATTGGAGGAAGTGCACACGGCCGATATTACTTTTGGCGATGAAGACCTTCTACTTGGGACGTGCGAACACAATCGCCCTCTCTATGTCTTGGGATACTGCCATGATATAAAGATAGGCAAAATCCTGATCGATAACGGGTCGTCTGTTAACCTACTCAACGTGCGGGTGTTGAAGGAAATCTGCATGAGCGTCCAGCACCTTGCCCGGGACAAGATCACCATCTCCGGGTTCGACTCCCAATCGTCAAAGACTCTTGGATCTGTGATACTGACGCTACGCTTCGGGCTACTCGTCACGGACATTAAGTTCCACGTCATAGACTCCAAGACATGCTACAACGCTTTGCTCGGCCGACCATGGTTACACGAGTACAACATCATCCCTTCTACACAACATCAGTGTATGAAGTATTTTAAGGATGGTTTCGAGTATACCGTGACGGGAGAACTGAACCCGTTCTCTGTGAACGAGGTCCGCAAATACGAAGACGCCAAATACTTCTTACCGGATTTCGAAGACACAGAGAAGTGTCACAAGCCGGAGAACAAAGCTAACGCCACCATCCCGGTCTTCGGCAGTGATACTGAAGAGGAAGAGGAGATAGTTTATTCGGGTCCGCCCCAACACAACAAGCCGGGACCATCAGCTCCTACGTTGATTTTTGGCAGCGACTCGGAAGATGAAGTCCATGTCGTATTCTCTGCTCGACCTTCAATACGAACGTTCGCTGACGAAGAGCAAAGTCTGCAAGTCACCATGGTGCCGCTTAAACACCATAAAGAACTGGATGCACTTAATATTTACAACGTAGAAGAGCAACAAACATTCTACATCCCTCCCAGGCGAGAAAGCGAGAAAGCAATTCTGTTCTACCGCTCTGAAGAAACCAAGGTGAAAAAAAAAATCTGGCATGGCGTGGATCCTACGCTCGACAGGCTTCAGCCTATCCGTCTTCCCGGATATTATACAGAGGGTTTGAAGAAGCTGCTGAAACGCCAGGGGATATCCTTCAAACAGACCGTTAGAAAGGCCAAATTCTATGACATGGTCTGGAACGTTCCCGGGACTCAACGCAAACTGCCTAACGGGAGAATGGAAACAAAAGGGCTTGGATACATCCGGTCAAAGAAACGAGAGTTACTGCCCAGCTGTTACGTCGTGTATAACCTCGATGAAAAAGCGGATGCTCAATGGGAGGACGCTAATCCTAAACCAGTGAAAGTTTCAGATGCAAAGGAGCCCAGTCCGTCGTTCGAGGAACAAATGGACAGACTTATAAAGAAAGCTGGTCAAAAAATCTGAGATGATCACAACCGCGAGATGACCATTTATGAGAAAGGCAAGACGCAACGCCTTCTCCAACAAGCCATAAAGGATGAAAATGCCGCTCCTTGTCAACCTGTTATAAAAAAGGTTCGGCGCAAAAGCAGAAATAAGTTGAAAACCCAAAAAGGCGCTCAACAACAACAAAGCAGGGCTAAGAAGCCACGCAAATGGGAGTTGAGCGTTATTAATCTATCCCTCATGAAGAAAATGGGTCGAGCGTACTCGTTTCCTCGGGACAAGACGAAGAAGATACTTGATCTTGCTCTAAAGCATCAATTGCTTACATTGCCGGAATCCAAGCACCCCGAGCAAGCAAGCGAGGTCTCTGGCCCAAACTATTGCTCTTACCATCGAGTAATAGGGCACCCGCTCGAAGACTGCTTCACCTTTAAGAATTGGGTCGAAGATCAGTACCAGCTCGGCAAGTTCGCTCTGTCTGACAACTGGAAGGTAACGCCGCCACAGAAGCACGAACCCAAAACCACGAAAGAAGAACAGGTTCCACATTGGGATTGGAAGCGAATTCGCACCTGTCACATGATTACAATACTAAAAGAAGAGCCCGAGGACATAGATGAGCTCCCTTGGTGCTTCGAAAACAGCAACGACGAAATAATCTCAGAATTCCCACCAGCGCCAAAAGAGCTGGAAGATGGAGTCCATACCACTGCGGATAACCTCAAGAAGATTGAGTTGGGGGCGGCAAACGATCCACGACCGACATTCATCAGCGAGTTACTATCTGAAGAAAGGGTAGCTGCGTTAAAGGATGTACTTCTGCAGCATAGAGATTGCTTCGCGTGGAACTATTCCGAAATGCCGGGATTGGATCCAGAAATCGCTGTGCATAGATTGGCGATATCCCCGGACATCAAACCAGTCAAACAGGCGCCGAGGAGAATGCGACTTGAGCTTGAGATGAGCATCAATGCTGAGGTCAAGAAGCTAATTGACTCTGACTTCATTCAGAAAGTTCAATACCCTGAATGGATCGCCAACATCGTCCCGGTGATGAAGAAAAATGGGACTGTGCGCATATGCGTGGATTTTCGGGATCTCAATAAAGCTTGCCCGAAGGATGATTTCCCAGTGCCAGTCACCGAACTAATGATAGACAACACGTCTACGCATGAGATTTTCTCCTTCATGGACGGCTCATCGGGGTATAACCAGATAAAGATGCATCCCGAAGACCAGAAGCACACCGCCTTCAGGACTCCTTTGGGTATATTCTGCTACAAGGTGATGCCCTTCGGTTTAAAGAACGCCGGTGCCACTTATCAAAGGGCCATGACAAAGATCTTCGATGACCTTATACATGAAATCGTCGAATGCTATATCGACGACCTCGTTGTTAAAAGCAAATCATATGAGGAACATCTCGAGCATCTGAAGACCATATTTCAACGCCTTCGGCAATACAACTTGAAGATGAACCCGCTCAAGTGTGCATTCGGAGTTTTCTCGGGCAAATTCCTGGGATTCATCGTCCGGCACCGAGGTATTGAGATAGATCCGTCAAAAATCAAAGCGATCATGGAAATGCCTCCGCCGAGAACTCTCAAACAGTTGCGATCTCTCCAAGAAAAGCTCGCATATATTCGGCGATTTATAGCCAACCTCTCTGGCAAGTGCCGCCCTTACAGTCACCTGATGAAGAAAGGAACCCCGTTCGTCTGGGATCGCAAATGCCAAGGCGCGTTGGACGAAATTAAACAGTACCTGCAGAACCCGCCAGTGTTGGCTGCTCCAGTTAAGGAAAAGCCTCTCATTCTTTACACAACCGCCCTCAAAGGTTCTTTAGGCGCATTATGGGCGCAAGAGAATGACCAGGGGAAAGAAAGAGCACTCTACTACTTAAGTCGAGTTCTTCTGGGGGCAGAAAGAAACTACTCCCCCATCGAAAAACACTGCCTGGCGTTGATCTTCGCGATAACAAAGCTCAGGCACTATGCATTGGCACATGAAGTTCGTCTCATATCGAAGGTGGACCCCCTTAAATATTTGATGTCGGAAGCCATATTGACGGGACGACTCACTAAATGGGCCCTGCTCTTGATGGAATTCTCGATAACATATCAACCTCTCAAGGCAGTCAAAGGCCAGGCCATTGCCGACTTCCTCGCTGAACATCCGATACCCGCCGATTCTCCTTTGAATTGCGATCTTCCAGACGAACATGCGTTTGATGCGATCGACGGTGATAATACCCGGTGGGAGCTTTACTTCGACAGAGCGTCTTCCATAAAGAAGCGCAAACAAAGTACCCCTATAATCAAATCGGGGGTAGGCCTCATCTTCGTGACTCCACAAGGAGGGATAATGCGCTTCGCTTTCTCCTTAACAGAGCCGAGGACCAATAATGAAGCCGAATATGAAGCTCTGATAGCAGGCCTCGAGATCGCCATCGACATGGGAATTGAAAATCTCCTCATATATGGAGATTCCCAACTGGTCGTTAGTCAAATAAACGGCGACTACCAAACATGCAAACTAGAATTGGTGAAGTATGGTGAAAAGGTGCAACAGCTGTTGACCCAAATCCCCTCCTACACTTTGGAAAACATACCGCGCGCGGAAAACAGCAAAGCAGACGCATTGGCCAAACTTGCTAAAGAACTGGCTGACGAGAACCTCGATGACGTTAAAATCGTGGTGCAAAGCCGTCGGGTGCTTGCCCCAGCAGAAATATCTCCGGAATCATCCGAAGAAAAAGGAGCGAGCAAGCAGATGACCCTGCAAGTAAAAGACTGGGAAAATACCGAGGATTGGAGAGAAGTCTTCGTAGATTACTTCAAATCCCACCGATTGCCTGAAGAAGCGTCCACAAGACATCAGCTTATGAAACGAGCTCTGTCTTTCGCCTTTGTCAATGATACTCTGTACAAGAGGTCGTTTGATTCTCTGTGGCTGAGATGTCTAGGACCTGACGAAGCGGAAAAAGTCGTCCGGGAAGTTCACGATGGACTCTGCGGCTCTCACCAAGCGGGCCTAAAGATGAAGATAAAGATCAAACGGATGGGCTACTATTGGCCCACGATGAGCCAGGACTGCCTCGAATATGGGAAGCAATGCCACTCATGCCAAATTCATGGGGATTTCATCCATCAACATCCGAATCCACTACATCCAACGGTGGCTAGCTGGCCATTCGAAATATGGGGGACTGATATAGTCGGCCCCATCGAACCAGCATCGTCTAGAGGACATCGTTTCATACTAGCGACGACCGATTACTTCTCTAAGTGGGCAGAAGCGGTACCGCTGAGAGAAGTAAAGACGGAGAATATTCTCCATTTCTTCAAGACGCATGTCATATATCGGTTTGGAACGCCAAGACGGATCATTTCCGATAACGGGCCAGCCTACAGAAGCCACAAGATCAGTCGCTTCGCGCAGCAACACAATATAGATTGGAGATATTCCTCAATTTATAATCCGCGAGCTAACGGTCTAGCTGAAGCCTTCAACAAGACCTTGACGAAGATCATAAAGAAAACAGTGTCGCGAAATAAGAAAGACTGGCACGAAAGACTGCAAGAAGCTCTCTGGGCGTATCGAACTACGTGTAAAACGGCCACAAACACAACGCCGTACGCGTTGGTATTTGGGACGGAAGCAGTACTCCCCCTCGAGATAGAGTTACCCTCTCTACGAGTGGCAATCCACTACGAGCTGACGGACGAAGAGAATGCTCACCTTCGGCTTGAGGAGCTTAACGCCCTTGAAGAAACACGGCTCATAGCGCAACAAAATCTGGAGGCCTATAAAGCAAAGATGACGCGCTCATATGAAAGACTGACCCGACCGAGGACATTCCGCCAAGGCGAGCTTGTGCTAGTGGTCAAAAGGCCTATGATCCCCAATCGCGCCAAGCGGGGAAAATTCGAGCCAAACTATGAAGGCCCGTACATAATAGATAAGGTCTACCAGGGCGGGGCCTATCTACTCATAGATATGCACGGTGAAAGGCCTTTCAGGCCGATAAATGGTCGCTTCCTAAAGAAATATTATGCTTGATGAGCCACAGCCTAGGTCAATGATAGATGACGACGACTACGTCCGCTCGCTATCTTCCTAAGCTCAAGCTTTATAAGCAGGAGCCCGCCTCTCAATGACGGACCGAAATGTCCTTAAACTAATAGCAGACCGAAACGTCTTTAAACTACTACCGCAGCATCTTTAGGCTGACGAGATAAAAAAAAACATATAAAAATAAAATAAAATAAAACGGTATGTCCATAAGCAAAAAAGGGCACGGATGAAAACCCGAAAGGGCTCCGTGAGTAAAAATAGCAGGGCTACCGGCGAGTGTTCGTGAAAACCCGGAAGGGCGCGACCTCGTAAAAAAAAAGAAGAAGAAGAAAATAAAAAAAAACGGTATGTCCATGAGCAAAATGGGCACGAATGAAAACCCGAAAGGGCTCCGTGAGTAAAAACAGCAGGGCTACCGGCGAGTGTTTGTGAAAAACCCGAAAGGGCGCAACCTCGTTAAAAGACACTTATAGGGTCCTCTCGACCTTGTAAGGAGAAACCACCCGCGTGAGATCCTTACGACTCACAAGGGAGCAACACACTTAGGGATCCCCACGATTCCTAAGGAGAAAATACACTTGCGAGATCCTCACGACTCGTAAGGAGAACTCTCTTATGGGACCCTCACGGCTCATAAGATTTGAAAGTCTTAAGTTACAGAGACCTAAACCTGTGCTTAAGCAACTCCCACAACTCCCGATATTGCCCTACAAGTGGTCCAGTACTGGCTCTTGTATACAATCCACGGACGCGAATAAACATTTCCCTAACCAAATTTCATCCGTGATTGGGGATATGTACGCATGATGAACAACCCTTATAAGTCCTCTTGACTTATAAGGAGAAAACCCTCTTGTAGGATCCTTACGACTTACAGAGGAACATACACTTAGGAATCCTCACGATTCCTAAGGAGAAAATACACCTACGAGATCCTCACGACTTGTAGGGAGAAATACCTTTGTGAGACCCTTACGGCTCATGAAGTCAAAAGCCTTAGTCGACAGGACCTTAACCCTGTTCGCTAAGCCACCCTTGTTCGACATCGACAGAGGCAGGTGATGATTCGCTCCTGGCAATATCCCAGTTATAGCGGTGCTGATGTCGAGATCGGCGTCTAATTTCAGGTTTACGGCGAAAAGCCAGTAGACCGCACATGCATATGAAATAGCCGAAATGATGGGGCAACTTGCAATAAAAAGCAGCAAATGAAAATGTATGCATGAAAAATAGCCGAAATGATTGGGCAACTCGCAATAAAAAGCAGCGAGTAAAAATAAAACAAACAGCCGAAATGATTGGGCACCGCGAAAAATAGCCGAAATGATTGGGCAATCGCGACCTTCGCGATATAAAAGCTGAAATGATAGAGCATCACGGAAATAAAATAAAAAAATGATGATAAAACTTTAGCCCTACAGTTAAGATCACATCGATCCCTGTATACAATCCAAGGGCGTAAACAAACAAGAGGGAACCATACTTTCCCAACAGGCTCCGCCAGAAGACGAGGCCAAATCTCGACGGTTCAGTCCAACTCCGAAGAAACCAGTGTCTTCAGCAAACTCCTCGACTCGCGGATACAAACACTCCTTGATGAGAGCCTCCTGATCCGCGTCGACTCGCAGAGCCACCAGTGCCTCCGTGGGAAATCCTCGACTCGTTTCAAACCCCAAGGAAACAAATAATCCTTGGCGCTTGGGAAACAAATAATCCCTAGCAAATTCCTCGACTCACAGATACAAACACTCTTTGACGAGAGCCTCCTGATCCGCGTCGACTCGCAGAGCCACCAGTGCCTCCGTGGGAAATCCTCGACTCGTTTCAAACCCCAAGGAAACAAATAATCCTTGGCGCTTAGGAAACAAATAATCCCTAGCAAACTCCTCGACTCACGGATACAAACACTCCTTGACGAGAGCCTCTTGATCCGTGTCGACTCGCAGAGCCACCAGTGCCTCCGTGGGAAATCCTCGACTCGTTTCAAACCCCAAGGAAACAAATAATCCTTGGCGCTAGGGAAACAAATAATCCCTAACAAACTCCTCGACTCACGGATACAAACACTCCTTGACAAGAGCCTCCTGGTCCGCGTCGACTCGCAGAGCCACCAGTGCCTCCGTGGGAAATCCTCGACTCGTTTCAAACCCTAAGGAAACAAATAATCCTTGGCGCTAGGGAAACAAATAATCCCTAGCAAACTCCTCGACTCACGGATACAAACACTCCTTGACGAGAGCCTCCTGATCCGCGTCGACTCGCAGAGCCACCAGTGCCTCCGTGGGAAATCCTCGGCTCGTTTCAAACCCCAAGGAAACAAATAATCCTTGGCGCTTGGGAAACAAATAATCCCTTGCAAACTCCTCGACTCACGGATACAAACACTCCTTGACGAGTGCCTCCTGATCCGCGTCGACTCGCAGAGCAACCAGTGCCTCCGTGGGAAATTCTCGACTCGTTTCAAACCCCAAGAAAACAAATAATCCTTGGCGCTAGGGAAACAAATAATCCTTAGCAAATTCCTCGACTCACGGATACAAACACTCCTTGACGAGAGCCTCCTGATCCGCGTCGACTCGCAGAGCAACCAGTGCCTCCGTGGGAAATTCTCGACTCGTTTCAAACCCTAAGGAAACAAATAATCCTTGGCGCTAGGGAAACAAATAATCCTTAGCAAATTCCTCGACTCACGGATACAAACACTCCTTGACGAGAGCCTCCTGATCCGCGTCAACTCGCAGAGCAACCAGCGCCTCCGTGGGAAATTCTCGACTCGTTTCAAACCCCAAGGAAACAAATAATCCTTGGCGCTAGGGAAACAAATAATCCTTAGCAAATTCCTCGACTCACGGATACAAACACTCCTTGACGAGAGCCTCCTGATCCGCGTCGACTCGCAGAGCAACCAGTGCCTCCGTGGGAAATTCTCGACTCGTTTCAAACACCAAGGAAACAAATAATCCTTGGCGCTAGGGAAACAAATAATCCTTAGCAGATACCTCGACTCAAGAAAACAAACACTCCTTGACGAGAGCCTCCTGATTCGCGTCGGCTCGCAGAGAAACCAGTGTCTCCGCGGGAAAATTCCCGATTCGTCTCAACTTGCAAGGAAAGCCTCATGCAGCAGGGACTAAAAAAGCTTGCTTCCCGAACAATGGGACCCTGCAAGTTAATCCAAAAAGATTTCTTGCATACTATTCACGGGTCTCACTCTCCAAAGTCGAATCTCGACAAGGAGGGAAACAACCGCTTACGGGCCCTCTCGACTCGTAAGAGGGAAAAACTCTCTTATAGGATCCTTACGACTTGTAAGAGAAAACACACTTAGGAATCATCACGATTCCTAAGGAGAAAATCCACCTATAAGATCCTCTCGATCCGTAGGGAGAAAAGTCTCTATAAAACCCTCACGGCTCATAGAGTTGAAAAGTCTTAGGCAGCAGATCTGAACCTGCGGCCTAAGCCATCGCTATCTCTTGGAAAAAACTAAGTTATCTTCCAATTATGTTTATCAAAGACAACATGCTGATAATAAGAGAAGGCAGAAAGCAAAAGAGCATACAAGACATTGCAAAAGAAAATATGTATCTTTATTCATTGACTTCAATCAAATACAAGATGAATCGTACAAAAGAATAAAGAATGGATACATATTATTTAAAAGGAAAATTTTACAAATACATTGATACAAAGGCAGCTACTGGGAAGGAAGCGTCTTAAGTAGCTTTATCAGTTGTTCGCACACTTCCTTCCATGCCTTTTCCCGATCGGCTACCACCGCCAGTTCTGCCTCTACTTGAGCCCGCTGCTGCAAGACAGATGCAAGCTGCTCCTTAATGGCCTGATGAGTGGCTTCACGGCCTGGAGTGTCATGCTCGGCAACATCAAGCTTTCGCTTCAAGTTTAGCCCATGTGAGATACGCTCCAGAAGGCCCTCGAAAACAGCTTTCACCTCGGCAGCGTTCGCCTCAACTTCAGCACGTAGGCGAGCAGTTTCGCTTGAAGACTCCTGACGCTCCTTCAGCCTTAAAGCCGCTTCTTGTTCCAAATGGTGGAAATGAGAAGTGCTTTGCTCGAGCCATGTTACCCGTTGAGTACTCACGACCAAGAACCTCCGTCTCGGAAACAAGTCAGCCAATGACCTCCGTCGCGGAAACAAATCAGCCAACGACCTCCCCGTCAGAGCAATACTTCGACTCGGAAACAAGTCAACTCACCAACCACTTACGAGTCCTCTCGACTTGTAAGGGAGAAAATTCTCTTATAAGATCCTTACGACTTATAAGAGAAAACGCACTTAGGAATCCTCATGATTACTAAGGAGAAAATACACCTACGAGATCCTTTCGATCCGTAGGGAGAAAAGTCTTTATGAAACCCTCACGGCTCATAAAGTTGAAAAGTCTTAGGTGTCAGATCCTACCCCTGTCTTCTAAGCCATTACTGCCCTACAAAGAGGTTAAGATGGACCATCTACGAGCCACACTTGCTAAAGCTACATGCCACTGAAATGGAGAAGTTACTCATGAGCATATAAACTACTTCACACTAGAGTAAAACATAAAGAAATAGAAGGGTGCGGCTCATGGAATTGAGAGTTTGGAACTATATCTTTTAAGAGTTGAGATTTGAGTCAATGATAAATGACGACGCTTGTGTCCGCTCATTATCTTCTCAGATCAAGATTCTGAAAGTTATATACCAACCCAAAACTGGTCATACGCTATGCATTACTCTGCACTACTTCACCCACATATATACTTACATGGACAAAGTAGTGGGGGCATTTGTTCCCGCCAAAAATTTCTGCGCAAAAGAGTCCAAGGTATCAAATGGCAGCGATACGCTTAAGAAAATGTGAACCAGTATCTTCCGGCCTGTATTTTGATAAACTCCCCAATGAGAAACTATTAAATTATGATTGTGTTGAAAGAATCTCGAAAAAACCTTCGATTTGATATATTATGGGCATCATAATTCATCCGGGATCAAAAGTTATGAGCAAATGTGTTATGCACATGTGATTTAAGAAAGAAGATGCGAACCAGTATTTTCCGAGCTTTATTTTGACAAACTCCGGAATGAGAAATAGCTAAATTCTGATGGTATTGAAAGCATCTTGAAAATACCTTCGATTTGATATATTATGGGCCTCATAATTCATCCGGGATCAAAAGTTATGAGCAAATGTCTATGCAGATGTGATCTAAGGAAGAAGATGCGAACCAGTATTTTCCGAGCTGTATTTTGACAAACTCCGGAATGAAAAACAGCTAAATTCTGATGATATTGAAAGCATCTCGAAAAGACCTTCGATTTGATATATTATGGGCCTCATAATTCATCCGAGATCAAAAGTTATGAGCAAATGTGTTATACACGTGTAATCTAAAGTAATGCTCTACTACATGGGGAATGCATTTTTTAGTCCCACATCGGGAAAAGGAGAGATGGCTTCTCTGCCACTCCCATATAAATAAGAGGGGATATCTCTTAGAAAGGGGGAGTTCAATCCTCAAAGGATTCAATACTCAAAGGAGCTTATTTCTCCAAAGGAGCTTAGTTCTCCAAGATAGGAGCATGCTCCTCCATAATGCGCATATGCGCAAGCGCCATGTGCGCTACGTGCAACGCACGTGTGCCCGCCATGCGGCACTACGTGCAACGCACGTGCGCACCACATGAGAATATTTAATAATATTAAAAGGAGCTTGTTCTCCATATATAGAAACTTTGCTTGTCCTCATAATGCGCATGTGCGCCACGTGCAACGCACGTGTGCCCGCCATGCGGCACCACGTGCAACGCACGTGCGCCCACGTGCGCACCACATGAGAACATTTAATAATATTAAAAGGAGCTTGTTCTCCATATATAGAAGCTTTGCTTCTCCTCATAATGCGCATGTGCGCCACGTGCAACGCACGTGTGCCCGCCATGCGGCACCACGTGCAACGCACGTGCGCACCACATGAGAACATTTAATAATATTAAAAGGAGCTTGTTCTCCATATATAGAAGCTTTGCTTCTCCTCATAATGCGCATGTGCGCCATGTGCAACGCACGTGTGCCCGTTATGCGGCACCACGTGCAACGCACGTGCGTACCACATGAGAACATTTAATAATATTAAAAGGAGCTTGTTCTCCATATATAGAAGCTCTGCTTCTTCTTATAATGCGCATGTGCTCCACGTGCAACGCACGTGTGCCCGCCATGCGGCACCACGTGCAACGCACGTGCGCACCATATGAGAACATTTAATAATATTAAAAGGAGCATGTTCTCCATATATAGAAGCTCTGCTTCTCCTCATAATGCGCCTATGCGCCACGTGTAACGCACGTGTGCCCGCCACGTGCGCGCCACGTACGCACCACATGCAACGCACGTGGGCACCATATGAGAATATTCAAAGGAGACTCGTTCTCCATAGGAGCTTGCTCCCCCCATAATGCGCATATGCGCAAGATCCATGTGCGCTACGTGCAAATATGAGCGTCCAACACGTGCGATGCACGTGCGCGAACGCAAAGAAGCCTTTTTCAGTAGCGAGAAGCTTAAGCTCCAGCCTGTTCTTCCCCCCTAATGAGTGAGACATGGTTCAAAGGGTACATACCTCCATACCTTCGATATATGGCACTGTAATCTCTCAGTGTCGTCGAAGAGGTGGTGGGTCCCAACGACCAATGAACCTTCTTTCTAAAATAAAAAAAAGGGGATCAACATTTCTTGAAAAAAAAATTAAAAGCTTCAAACAGAGAGAACTCTGAGAAAAATTTCAAGAAAAAGGTAAAAACCTTCACAAGAGAGAAGAAATTTCTTCTAATAGATCATTGATCTAAAAACCAGATCAATGATCTTCACATAATAAACAGTGCTTTGCACTTCTTATGAACCACTGGTTCTTTAAAACAAGAAAAAACAAAATAAAAAAAATAGTGCTTTGCACTTTTATGAACCTTTGGTTCCTGAAATAAAAAGAAAAACTTGTTTTTCTTTGATCTAAATTAGATCAAGGAAACGAACAGTGCTTTGCACTTCTTTTGTGAACCATTGGTTCTTGAATCTAAAAGATTCTTAAATCATAGTGTCTTGCACTTGCAAACTGCGCTGTTGCGCTCCTGGATTGGCGCAAGCCACCAGAACGCGCCACGTGTCAGCAGCGCAGGCGCAGCGCATTAGCGCAGCGCACTGCGCTTGCGCGACACGTGTCAACACTACGAGCGCTTGCGCTCTCTGATTGGCACAAAGCGCCTGACAAATGCAAGGCATTTCTTAAAGGGCCAGGCCCAAATCAAAAAGACCTAGCAGACCAAAATAAATTGCAAAGCAATAAAAAGGGGGCAGAACCCAAGTGAAATTGATGCTCTGCATCTTTTATGGGCATAGCCCAAAAAAAAAAATAGAAGTAATACAATGCATTATTTAAGTGTGGGCAAAGCCCTAGCACAGGTCTAATAGACCAAAAATAAATAAGGGTGTTGAACATTTTCAACTGGACTTAGCCCAATTTTGGCTGTAAGTCCTCAAATTAAATTGACTGAGCATAGCTGTTCTCTTAAATTAATTTATATCCGGTTCGAGGGTACATCTCCGAACTCCTCTGACACCCATCGTTGTAATCCTTCAACGATGTCAGAGAGGTGACGGGTCCCGACGACCACATATCAATACGGACTGCGCGGTCCTTAAACTCGTGGACCGGAACGTCCTTAAACTAATGTTGGACCGGAACGTCCTTAAACTAATGTCGGACCACCACGTCCCTAAACTGGAATATGGACCACCATGTCCCTAAACTGGAACATGGACCACCACGTCCCTAAACTGGAGCATGGACCGCAACGTCCCTAAACTACCTATGGACCACTACGTCCCTAAACTGGAACAATAGAGCCTCCAAATGCTCTTTTGCCGGATTTAAACGATCCCGTTTAAGTTGATCTTAGCCCCCAAACACGGCTAACGTATCCTTAAACATTCAAACGGACTATAAAACTCCAAATCAACCTTGGTTCAAGGGTACATCTCTGAACTCCTCTGACATCTGCCGTTGTAATCCTTCAACGACGTTAGAGAGGTGACGAGTCCCGATGGCCAGATATTAAATGGATTATCACGTTAAGTTGATCTTAGTCTCAAACAGGACTATCATATCTTTAACGAACGTTTAAGTTGATCTTAACCGCAACGCGACTAATGCATCCTTAAACTAAAAACACCAAACCCAAATCTAAGTAAATACGGATTTGGACTAATCCACGTCCTACGGGCGACGGCATTACTCAGTCTCCATATACAATCCACGGGCAACCACAAACAAAACAAACACACACGACACGAAGTGAAATTCTGGAGAAGGAGAAAATTGTTACCGCGATGCGGTAGCGTAATTAACTGCAGGGGCTTGCGCCTGCAGGGAAGAGCGTCCCCACAATCAAAAACCCCTCAAGCGAGGGGGAATCTGACGAAGTCTGCTACATCGGCCGCATCCGTCTAAACCTCCGATACACGGTGCTATAAATCAACTTGGCATCTTCGGAGAGGTGGACGGATAAAACCAAATAGCATCTGCCCCGAATCTCAGCGTCAGGACATCGCAGTCCTGTGCGCCGTCTTTCGGAGGGGAACAGCACTAAGGCCGGTTATTGGCGTATCTTATACCCAACATCTCAAAAAGTCGCTCATGCTGCGGCTGAGGGAGGGCCTTGGTGAGTGGATCCGCGGCGTTATTCTTTATGTCTACTCTCTTAATCTCGATCTCGCGGCGATCTACAATCTTCCGGATCAAATGAAAGCGCCTCAGGATGTGTCTGGACCGCTGATGGGACCTGGGCTCCTTGGCTAACGCCATAGCCCCATTATTATCACAATACAATGGTATTGGATCAATAATGGTTGGAATACTCCTAGCTCCGAGACGAACTTCTTCATCCAGACGGCTTCCTTGGCGGCATCATTTGCAGCAATGTACTCAGCCTCCATCGTAGAGTCTGCAACGGTATCCTGTTTGGAACTCTTCCAACTTACCGCCCCTCCGTTGAGGGTAAATACAAACCCAGAGATAGATTTGCTGTCGTCCTTATCGCTCTGGAAGCTCGAATCGGTAAAGGCCTCCATTTGGAGATCTGCATTACCATACACCAAGAACAATTCTTTAGTCCTTCGTAAGTACTTAAGAATGTTCTTCACAGCTGTCCAGTGGTTCTCCCCTGGGTTGGATTGATACCTGCTTACAACACTAAGTGCATAAGCTACAACTGGGCGTGTACATAACATCGCATACATTATAAATCCTACTGCCGAAGCATAGGGTATAATGCTCATGCGAGCTCTCTCTTCATCAGTCTTTGGACAAGAATCCTTGGAGAGAGTGACCCCATGGCAAGCGGGTAAGGCACCCCGCTTGGAGTCTTCCATACTAAACCTTTTTAGGATGGTGTTGATGTACCTGGTTTGGGACAATCCCAATAACTTTTTGGATCTATCCCTATAGATCCTTATGCCCAGGATGTATGTGGCATCACCCAGGTCCTTTATGGAGAACCTTAGTGATAAGAAAGATTTGACCAACTGTAGCATAGGAATATCATTTCCTATCAGAAGAATGTCATCCACGTACAATACGAGGAATGTGACAGCTCTTCCTACAGCCTTCTTATAAACACAAGGTTCATCTGGATTTTTGATGAAATCAAACTCTTTGATAACATCATCGAAACATATGTTCCAACTCCGAGATGCCTGCTTTAACCCATATATGGATTTAAGCAATCTACATTCTTTCCCACTGCTCTCACTGTCAATGAAGCCCTCTGGCTGATCCATATAAACGTATTCTTCTAAATCTCCATTTAGAAATGCTGTTTTAACGTCCATCTGCCAGATTTCATAGTCGTAGTGAGCAGTAATAGCAAGTAGGATCCGAATGGATTTAAGCATGGCTACGGGCGAAAAAGTTTCGTCATAGTCCAAACCTGGTCTTTGACGAAAACCCTTCGCCACAAGTCTTGCCTTATAGGTCTCTACCTGCCCATCTACACCAATCTTTCTTTTAAAGATCCATTTGCACCCCACAGGTTTTACCCCAGGGGGTACAACGTCCAAAGTCCATACTTTGTTAGTGTACATAGACTCCATTTCGGATCTCATGGCATCCAGTCACTTCACAGAGTCTCCACTCGTGATAGCTTGCTGAAAACTGGTAGGATCATCATCATCCATGATGCAGTCTTCTCCGTCACCATCAATGAGGAAACCGTAGTACCTCTCCGGTGGGCGAGAAATCCTACCCGACCTACGGAGTGGTCGAGGTTCCTCAGTTTCTATTGTAACAGCCGGTTCAACCAAATCGTCATTTGTAGTTTGTGCCTCTAGAACCTCTTCTAGATCCACCACTTTGCCATCATCTTTATCTGTGAAAAACTCTTTTTCCAAGAATGTAGCATACTGAGAAACAAACACCTTTTGTTTCTCTTTGTGGTAAAATAGATATCCATAAGAATTCTTTGGATACCCCACAAAATTACACATGACTGACCGTGTCTCGAGTTTGTCCGGATTCTGCTTTTTAACATAGGCCAGGCAACCCCAAATCTTAATTTTCTTAAGAGATGGTCTCTTCCCATGCCATATCTCATATGGAGTGGTAGACACGGTTTTGGTTGGAACCCTGTTCAGTAGAAACGCTGCAGTCTCCAATGCATGCCCCCAAAATGAGACGGGTAACTCAGCATCACTCATCATGGATCGGACCATATCTAATAGGGTCATATTCCGTCGTTCAGACACACCGTTGTGCTGTGGTGTGTAAGGAGGAGTGAGCTGAGAGAGAATCCTATTCTCTTTTAGGAAGTTTGCAAATTCCTGATTGAGATACTCTCCACCTCGATCTGATCGAAGTATCTTGATACTCAAGCCGGTTTGTTTTTCTACTTCTTGTTTATATTCAATGAATTTCTCGAAAGTTTCGGACTTGTGCTTTAATAAAAATACATGACCGAATCTTGAGAAATCGTCAGTGAAAGTAATGAAGTATGAAAAACCGCCTCTAGCCTGTGTAGACATTGGCCCGCATACATCACTATGTATGAGGCCTAGGAGCTCAGTAACTCTTTCTCCGTGTCCGGTAAACGGAGTTTTGGTCATTTTACCCTTGATACAAGACTGGCAAGTCGCATAAGATTTATATTCAAAAGAGTTTAAATATCCATCTTTGTGTAACTTGTTTAGCCTTATTTCGTTAATATGAAAAAGTCTACAGTGCCAAAGAAAAGCTTCATTTAATTCTGAAAGTTTTCTTTTATTAGTGCGTTGTATACTGAAAACTGTGTGTTGATTTAGGACGTATATCCCGTTATTAAGTGTACCATACCCAACCAACATTTGATTCAGGTGAATGTTCATAACATTGTTCTGCAATATAAAGTTATATCCTTCATTGTCTAACAAAGAAACTGATATTATATTACATAGCATACTTGGTACAAAATAACATGGGTTCAAAACCAATATACACCCAGATGGCAACCCCAAGTGATACTCTCCCACTGCGACTGTATGTACATTGGAACCATTTCCAACGCGGAGAGTATGGTCACCTGTCTTCAAAACTTTGCTATTTCTCAGTCCCTGCATAGAATTGCAAATGTGAGAACCTGAACCGGTATCTAATACCCAGGAAGCAGAGTTTATTGAAAAACAGTTTTCTGTCACAAACACACCTGAAACGGAAGCATCCCCATGCTTCTTCTTGAGGTTCAAGTACTCCGTACAGTTGCGCTTCCAATGTCCTGTCTTGTGGCAATGAAAACATTCACCTTTCCCCGAGTCTCCAGCTTTGGACTTTTCCTTTCCCTTCACCTTTTTAACTCCACCCTTAGGATTGGTGGGCTTCTTCTTTTTCTTTCCCTTGGCCTTAGCTTTCGGGCGAGAAGAGGAAGACTGTCCAACAGTCATAACGGGAGTTTTTACTGACTTCATAGTGCTCTCTGCATTCCTTAACATATTAAGGAGTTCAGGTAGCTCCTTCTCCATGCCATGCATGTTGAAGTTAACTATGAATTGAGCAAAGGTGGAGGGGAGGGACTGCAGAATAATATCTGTATATTGTTCATTGTCCATAGTCCACCCAAGGTCCTCAAGCTCTTCTATAAGAGTTGTCATCTTCAGAACATGGTCTCCTACTGGTGTGCCGGGGGCCATTCGCATCTGAAACAATTTCTTTGATACTTCGTATCGCAATACGCGGGATTGCTCTCCATACAACTCCTTTGTATGGAGCAATATGGTTTGAATGTCCATATTCTCGTGCTGCTTTTGATGTGTATTGTCCATCGATGCAAGCGCGAGGCATTTGGCCGTGGCACAATCAGCGTCCCATGTCTTGCGGACTTCTTTGTCCGCAACTGAGGATTTTAGACCTGGGACGGGCGGGGCTGAAGCCGTGAGGACATATGATACTTTATCATAAGTCAAGACTATTTTCATATTCCTCGGCCAGTCTTTATAATCGGTCCCATTCAGTTTGTTTTTATCTAGTAGAAGCTTGAGTCCAGTCTTGGTATCTGCCATTAAGAGAGAGAAAAGAATACACTCAGCGAAAGCTCTTGCATAGATCAGATTGGTTATTATCTTGTCTAATCGATGTCTCCCACTGCTTTAATCAAGTTTTTCTTTCAAACCTTAAAAAGAAAACTAGCCAGGATTAATTACAGTCTACAACTTCGCTAACCGTTCAGCCAGGCCAGTGTCGGTACTTGAGGGAGGTTCCCCGTGCTTTCGTACGGACCTAATTAAAGTAAACCTCATTTTCCTAGAGGCGTAGCCCCGTTAACACCTTTCTAGACACCTAATGAGTTAGCTAATTGTAAACTGCAAAACTCTCCTAGGAGTAACTATTGCCCACAGTGGGATCGGGATCCAACCATCATATGGAAGGTATGCAATCTCATTGTAAATCTCAACACTTGAAATTCCCGATATGATTTTTACCCCTAGTACTTATGACCTTAACTATGGTCAACAAATCAAAAGTACCAGTCAAGTTCTACCCGTCATTTCTTGATCAATTAGACTCACCCATATGACCCTTAACTATGGTCAACAAAGTCGTATGAATGTTCTAATTAATCTGCATCATATGCAGTGTAGGAAGACATCACTTAGCTACCGTACACTACGCCTTAACTAAAGTCAACAAACGTAGCACGAATACTAAGTACTCTACTTCCTAAAATGACGGAGAGTTGCGGATGATTTTTAAGAAAATCTTTAACGCTTTGAACTTGATATCGTCGTAGAATCAAATGGTTTTCAAAAGGAGTGGCTTGTGCTCCGCAGTTTTTGAAATATAGCTTTTTCATAAAGAGCCGAGTGGTTTTCAAATCTGATTCTACAACATCTATTTAGGTTTATTTTCTTTACATTAATCATATTAATGTAATCCCATCATTTAAGTCTTTAAGCCAATCACAGAAAAGAAACGAAAATAACACGTACGCTTATGCCATCCGCATTCGCCACAATGTTCCGTTATGCACCGTTAGGTTACTTAACTAACGGCATACCGGGACGGGACTAGCGCGGGTGCAAAACATAAGCAACGTCTACTAAATATCTCATATATAATATATCATTCGTCTCAGATATCTCAGAACACAGGCAGTAGAAACATAGATATAACGTGGGATATACTAGGACGTCCGTATTTAGTATTTAGCCAAAATAGAAAATACGGATTCCACAGTCGCGATGAATAGCCAAGCCCACACCCTGGACCCCTACGAGAGCGGCAAGCGACCCTACCAATTCTGGAGTTTAGGAGACCCGATCTCGACTTCTCGAGATGGCCTCCCACTGAACCCAAGAACCTGGTCACCTGTGCTCCCCTCCTTGGGTCCATCCTAATGCTGAAAAGTAAATAATATACAACACTGGTGGCATCAACCTCAACCCGGAAGTGCCCCAAATAAAAGAATATTACATTACATTTGAATTTACATGAATGAAAATATAAAACTCTCATCTCACATAAAAAAAAACCCGGCTATTCGATCGCGACAATCCTGCACATCATATCTCAGCAACACATAATATCATATATCATCAACGTAAGTAAGTATGCATACCCCAATTGTCGTTGATGTATAGCAACAAAACCGGCGATATCGAACATACTACACTTACGGTCACAGAAAAGAAAGTGTAAAACTACAATATTTGGAATCCACATTCTCTTTAGACATCATAAATGCGAAATATCACATACTTCGTATTTCATGTCTAAACTATATGAATTCCACATATTGTATCACATTCCAGATAAATAGACAGTATTAAAGTTTTCGACCGAATGATCAAATACCCAAAATTCCCTAAAGCTCAACACTTGAGCGGAGTTCAAAAAATCCGGAGTGTGACACAGTAGTAGCGGTCCAGCCGTAGAAGGGTCAAGCTAACGCCTCACATGTGGCACGCCGTACTGCCCCAAACCCTAAGGTTCAAAGGGCAGTTCAAGACGGTCACATAATCGAGTTAAGGTTTGTTGTCTTCTAGAGGGTCCACCACAAAACTTGCACATATATCCGAAAGATTTAAACCCCGTGAAAAGTGAGCAAACGACACTCGTTCGAACAATTCAATACTTTCTAGTTATCCGGAAAGACAAGAAGTTAAAATTCCGATCGAATCAATGAACTCAAAACAATCTCCAGAACTAACAATACTAAATTCAGATTAAAAATACCCCAAAAAATATACAAGCTGACATAAGCATTACTGTATAAAAATCATGCACTGATTCATTTATACGACCGCGGAAGCGCGGCCCAAGCAACCTTTGGCCGCGTTTCCGCGGCAAGAAGGACTGTTCACTGCATCGTTTTTAACTGTTTTGCTTATTTTTACCTGCTGAATTTTTTGCATATTTTTAATTCTGAAAAATATCAGTTTTCAAAAAATGTCCAGAGAGTGTCCCGTAATTCCGTATTTCGGTTCGATCGGAGTTTATACTTCGCTAAAGTATCGCCTAATGTTCTAGGTCGGCTCTGATACCAATGTTAGGTTTACCTAGCACCCTATGAAGAGTTTGGAAGCATCACATGTCACTAAGATTGGATTTTTATGGTGCTAAGTAAGCATGCAAAGGATCTATCCTAGAAAATTAGGGTTTCTAAACTTTAAAGGCAACAAAGACTAGGGTTTCGAGAGTACAACCTTTGTAGCTCCTTACGCTAGACTCCTTGGCCTCTTGAGAGTTGGAGGAAGGTTCTCTTGAAGTCTTCTAGTGTCCACGATGATCCACCCGAAGCTCCTTGTCCAAGCTAACAACTTCACTTTTCAAAGAGAATGAAATGAAGCTAACACTCTAAACAAGTGGGCTAGACTTGTGTAGAATGATGTTGTGGTTCTAATTCTCACTTCAAAATCCTATCTTGTTAAGTATTTTGCTCACTACAAAAGTCTAGAGAGCAAAAGAGGAAGGAAGAAGAAGATGATGGCTTTTCTTTGAACAAGAGTGAAAAGAATAACTCTTGAAAAGAAAATGAAAATATATCTATATATATTTATTTCTTCTCATCTCAAACCATGGTTAAATGACAAAGATATTATTTAATTTGAGTTTAAAATATAGAAGGAAAGTTTAATCCATGATTAAGAGTAGGTGAACATGGTTAGGTCAAAGAAGGATGTAGAAACTAGCCATGAATTATCCTTTCCTTTTCCATTTTGTTTTTAACACAAATATAAACAATAATCCATATAAATAACCAAGGTGTGAGTCTTATATTACCACCATTTTCTATGTATAAGCAACCATGAAGGATGATGCATGTATGTATGTGTGTATGCACATCCATGTGTGCATGAATCTAAAAAGAAAGAAAGCATACATGCATGCATACATCCATCATATACAAGAAAAGATTTCAAGTGAGAAAACTAATGGTTAAATGATAAATCAACATTTGATTTATCAATCCGGCCATATCACATACGACCCCACCAAAAGCAAGCCGCCCGATCAATATACGGTATCCTATACACGCATTTTAACCGGGTCCATGCGCATATCAGATACGCGCACCACAACGTTTCGCCTGGACTAGGTAACTCCTTTGTGGGACTCTAAGACTCGTCAATACGCCGGCAGTGGGTGATGATCATATCAAGCACCCCCAAGCCGCAAGCGGTCAGCTAAACGTAACGGCCACCCGGGTATTGAGCGATCAGAAGAAAACAAGCGAACCTGCTACAACTCCCGTCGAGCCAACCGGCAACACTACCGTACAGTCCGGTCTCTTCGTCAGATATGCTGCATATCAAGCCTAGGGATGGTCACGTCGACCCCAATAACTCAATAAGTCGTGCCGGTGAATGGTCTATAACAGATCGAGAAACTACTGATAACACTTATCAGCAAATCTCAGCAGCCCTGGCCAGGGACTTACTGATATAACCAGTCGGGCACAGCACAACATCAACTCCCAATACCGGGAGAGACGAAACCCCTCCTATCGCTCACCGCCTTCGTGTGTCTCGGGACTGTACCCAACGGCCACCTGTTTGCACGACTCAGTAGAGCCATGGTACGGTGGCAATCAAAGTACAGTGAGAGAACACACAAGACTCTATGACGATCTCGGGTCTACAGACTAACCTGTACCAGTGTCACCTGAGAACTGCTATCCGACGATAGATATAATTCTATATAGGAGTTCTCGGTGAGTCCGTCCAGTGTACCCAGTCACCACTGAGCACCCGTATATGATCTTGATGTCAAACATCGATGAATGTGGGAACATCCATCGCCCATCACATGAGTCTAGTATCATATACGCTAGTCTACTCTGGTATATCGATGCCCCGTCTCGATACACCTGCGACTAGGGACATTTCAGGATATGCTTATAAACTACATATGTCCCACGAGTATGATCTCCATCATAATCACAGTAGTCAAGCCGATATCTTCAGGGCTTTATCAGCATGTATGAATGAATAAAAACATGATCAAATCAACATGTCAGATAAAGAATAACCAGATAGCATACTATCATGTCGAGCAAGAATGTAAACTGAATATATATATATATATATATATATATATATATATACATATACATCCACTATCATATAATGGCCTCTAGGGCATACATATATCCAACAGTTTAGGCATCGCTTTTCATTTCAGTTGTATTTACTTTTCATGCATTGTACAAAAGAATGTTATTAATAAAGTTGCTGTTATTTCTATATCTCTTATCTCTTGTGATTTATTTTTATATTGCTTAGATACGCTTAGCGTATGTACTTCTAAGTATATACGTAGCGGACCTCGTTGCGTCCCCTTCGCCGTACATTGGGAAGCGGGGCTTGACAACTGGTGTATACGTTTCGAAACCCCGATGAGGGACGGTGGCCGGTCTCACAAGCCACTGGTGTTGTGTCACCTAAGATAGTATACAGGTGCTCACTGGAGGTGAGTACACTGGACGGACTCGCCAAGAACTTCTAGATGGTTTTATATCTATCGTCAGATGAAAGTTCTCAGATGGCATGAGTACAGGTTAGTCCTTTGACGTGAAGTCGTCATTTGTCTCGTGTGAGTTCCTACTGTACTTTGATTACTACCCTACCACGGCTCAAAAGAGTCATGCAAATAGATTTTAGTTGGGTACAGTGCCGAGCCATATGGAGGCAGTGGTCGATTGTCAGGAATTCGTCTCTCCCGGTATTAGGAGTCGATGTCGCGCTATGTTCAGTCGGCTATCACTGGAAATCCATGGCCACGGTGGATGAGATTTACTGATGATTGATCAGTAGTATCTCTGTTGGTAATGAGCTTGACTCAGACATGACTTATCAGGTTAGTAGGGGTCTGACGTTATCCACCTCCTTGACCCAATATGCGATACTCTTTGACAAAGAGACCGGACTGTACGAAGATTGTCATATTCAGGCTCAGTAGGGTAAGGATGTACTTGATTGTCGATCCCCCTTTCGATAAGTACCTGGGTAGCCGTTTCATACAGCTAGTGCCGCTGACGTGCTTGTGGTTAAACCCACTGCCGGCGTATTATCGAGCCTTTAGAGTTCCACACAGAGGGTTTTCCCGGTTCAGGCGATAGATGTAGGAGTCGTACGTTGGTACGTGCAGGAGCCCGATTAAATACGTGTACGGGATACACGGATTTTAATCGGACGGTTGATAATACTAGCCCGCTTAGGATTAAGCCGGATTATTAAATCAGGTTTTGATTTAATAATTTATATATGTATTTTGATACATATATTATAGTATTATTGTTCACTATTCATTTTCTCTCTTTGGTGCTATCCGTATTTTTATACGAATACGCGTATATGTAGCGATACATGTACCAGGTGAAGTATTGCGTATTTATACGGGAATACTTCTAGAAGAAGGACACCTCATATTTGATTTTCCGTTTTAGAAAATCAAATAGGAAAATGAGGTGGAAAGTGGGGTTTTAATGAAGCATGGTGATGAGGAATGGCTTGCATTTATTATGTGCATTTATTGGTGCACTATTGCACCATGGTTGCAAGTTGAGGTAGCCATTATCTCTTTCATTTTGGTTTCTGATGATTTTTCTTGAAGTGAGCTTCATGCTTCATGGTTGCTTCATCCTCTTCTCCTTCTTCTTTTGCTCTCGCTTAAGCATGGATTCTAGAGAGAAATATTTAGCGAAAAATTCCTACATCACCGACCATTCACACTTAGCGAGTTTGGATCATCGGTTAGAGCCTCCTCCGGTTTACCTCGGGTGGATCGTCTTCGGCGAGGATGGTCGATCATCAAGTGCGATCCCGGCGGCTACGAGCTTGGAGGGGTCTTCCATAATTGGGTGGACACGCGACAAAAGTTGTAGTTTCTCAACCCTTGCACTCCTAATTAGCTAGTTTAGGTTATTGAGCCGTATTCTGGGTTTTACGGGCGTTCGGTGCTCGCTAAATTTTTGTTTTCGCTTTTGTATCGGCCGTGGCCTCCGCAGCGTGGGCACCAAAACCAAACATGGTATCAGAGCCACACCATAAATCTTAACTAGCTAGTTTGCACTTATCTAGATTTCGATCGAAGAATTTTTCCGAATCGCATTTCTAAAAGCATGCCTGCTGTTCGAATTTTAAAGTTTTTCAAAAAATTGTTCAGGTTGCTTTAAAATTATGTGCAGGCAATTCTAGAGGCTACGAAGAAATTGAAGCATAAGTTCCCATGTCTGGCCGCGGAACCGCCGCCTATCATAGCATTTGGCCGCGGTTCCGCGGTCAACTTGGGGCCATTGTGCCCCAAATTTTTCCAGGTGCTCTGGTATATGGAAATGTGATTTTTGGGATATTTGGTTTTGGCCCAGATTTGTTTGAGTACTGGTTTGTACTTGGGGGATAATGCGGAAAGTTTTAATTGATTGAAATTTTGAATTCGTGGTTTTCAGTGCGTTTGTTAGTTTCTGTGACCGTGAATATCATAGCGCGGTACAATCCGACTAGTTTCTATATGTACAATCAGACAGATTTACGAACATGATATTCACATTGATATTCTGTGTTGCACTGATGTTATGGATGGATTGTCATGATGGATAGCCTTGTGTGCGATGTTAGATGTACAGTTCAGATTCATTTGTATATTCATTATTGCAGGGCGAGCATCCGATATGTGGACTGCCATTTCTATTAGTTTGTATATTTTTTTATTGGGGCACGACCGGGTTAAGATCGATGTCGCTTTAGTATATATATATATATATATATATATATATATATATATATATATTCTGTACTAGGATTACCCCGTGGAGGAGTGCTCGAATAGCCGGGTTCTAGAGGGCAACGGGCCCACATCTCCTGGCGTTGAGACCGGAGGGGCCTTACTCTAGAATTGGCGGGCTATTCGCCGCACTCGTAAAGGGTATAGGTTGACCCACAGAGGGGTGCTTAAGTTACCGGATTCCGTGAAGTGCTGGCTGACCCATTCACCTTATTGATTGGAGTTGCCTCACTTCAGGGATTGGCGGGTAACTTGCCGCACTCGTAGGGGTATAGGTTCTTCATTGCACTGGCTATCCACATGACCAAGGAACGTCGCGTCTCATTTATGGCTCAAATGAAACGCGAGGCTCCTAAATTATCAACCATTCCATTTTGTTGTTCGCATGCCTGTGATGATTTTTATCTTCCCGTGATGACTATTATCTGCCTGCGATGTTGATATATATATATATATATATATATATATATATATATATATATATTTAGTAGATGCTTCTATATGTTTTGCATCCGCACTAGTCCTGCCCCCACTCCGCCGTTGGTTAAGTAACCTAACGGTGCATGACGGGGCCCATGGCGAATGCGGATGGCATATAAATAGCATGTTATTTTGGTTGTTTCTTCTGTGGTTTGAAAACTTAAAATGATGGGGACACATTATCTGAATAATGAAAGAAAAATAAACCTAAACGATATTGTTGGAACCAATTTTTAAAACTACTCGGTTTTCTTCAAAACTCATGGTCGTATCTTTTACTTTGCATAGAGGTATTCGGTTAGGAATATCCCATATCTCATTCTTTGAGGGAAGAGCTTTGATCCCTTTATTGGGAGTACGCTCTTAAGCAAAAGTTTATGTTACTAGTTTTAAAAAGCGGAGCCTAAACCACTCCATTTCAAAGCCACTCGAGCCTAAACCTTTAACTTGGATCCTAGGGGCCAAAAACCATATCGGGAGTTTCAAACATACGGAAAACTTGCCAGGCATGCGCATACCTTCTGGAGTGTGGTGACTTGAGTGGATTCCGTCAGCTTGTCACATGATGATAGTTGGGTCTCGATTCCCACTGATGAGTACGTATTACTCCTCGGGAGATATTTTCACTTCACAATTAGCTAACCTATTAGGTGTCTAGAAAGTGTTAACGAGATTACGCTTCTGTGGAAATGAGGTTATTAATTGGGTTCGTGCGAAAGCACGGGAAACCTCCCTCGGAGAACCAACACTGGCTTGGCTGAATGGTTTAGCGAACTTGTAAAGTGTAAATGATCCCGACTAGTTCTCCTTTTAGGGTTTGAAGGAAAATTCGAGGAAACAGTGGAAGCCATCTTGATCAGATAAAGTGATAACCAATCCGATCTTGATAGAGTGCACGCTGAGTGTTTCTTTTCTATCTCTGTGGTACAGCGGCCCATGACTTAGCTTAAAAACTCATGAACCAATTTGACCGAACCTTTTTACACCCTTGGGCTTCGAATTGTCATGATTCACGACAAAGTAGCATATATCCCTGCCACTACTTCTTTACCCTTTGCATTTCTTCAGAACACGCCGTATCACTACGATAATCCATATTGCTTGGAATGGCCATCGTATTGTTACATACGAACTCGAAGAAGTTACTTCAGTCGAGGATGGCCTCAGGTTCTGAAGAAATTGAATAAGATTATTCGGTTGTCTCTTCTCTTTACCTTCTCTCAGATTGCGAGAGCTCCTTGTATTAAGAGAGTACACCTATTACACTTATTGGATAGTCTTCTTCCAAACCTTAGTCTGGTGCTGAAAGGTAGGGAAGGAAGAAAATCAATTAGCCTAAGTGCGGTGTACAAAAGATAAGATATAGAGACATATAAAGGGATTGAAGTGAGGGCAAAGAAAATTGCGACTACTATCATAAATCTTGATAATGTAAAAGGTATTACTAGGAATACCTGACCACCCCCTATGAAACATTTTCATGTTTCAGTATTTCTGTGTACTTGTAAAAGAGAACTGTTTTCCCAATCAATTCTAACTTCAGGGTATGTATTTACCATATTTGGATCTCATATCTGTACGGTGTTACAGATGATGAATGGGAGTAGAATATTGGGAATTGGGCGATCTGATCCTCAATATCGGAATTCGTTGTAATTGGTGATATTGGATTGAATCGCCTAGCTTAACCTAACGGTAAATATTTGGTTTCGAATAACCGTTGTTATGCACCAAATTTTAAAATGAAATATCCGTATCTTTATTTTATAAAGTAAGATATACATTTTGAAAGTTATGTTGTAAACATTTACCTTTATCAGTTGAGAATAAGGTAAGGTGCATTAATAACAGTGTAAGACATTCTCGACCAAAATACATTTTTCAATTTACAAAACACAGAATTTGAGTTAGTATACCCTTAGAACTTATAAATGAAAATATATGTTGTCCAGTATCTTTCGGGGCAAGGGGTTGGTACTCTTACTTCATTCAGGCATACCTATGAGTTCTTTGGTTTTAGACACGTATTCAGTGTAATGCAAGGTCCAAAGATTTTGAGAAGCTTATAAGTATAAGAATAAAGTAGAGAACCATACGTTGGTAGTATCAGGATTTTTCGAGGTGATCGAAGATATAGATACTTATGCTAGGTATTCCATAATAGTAATATTGAGAACTTGATTATCTTGCAGGTTGCTCATCCTTTGGTGTACTCCTTGATGAGTAATGTTGCACTAGCCGTTTTCCATTTAGGGTATGCACTAGAAACAGCCGCATCATATTTGGATCTGGTTCCATCTAAATTGGTGCCTTGATTCTATATGAATATATAATGGTTACATATTTTGAGATTATTAAGATATGGAGTTATCTAGTTTCTATTTAAAAGCAGAATCCAGACAAACTCGAGGCACGATTCGGTAATAGCGGTTTATGGATTATTCCAAGCATTCGCTAGGATTTTGTTTCTACCATTTTTAAGATCAATAGTTACATTGTTCTTGACTCGCCACCTTTTTATAAAAAGAATCTTTTTGCAAAAGAAACTAGTGGGAGAATGGTAGAAATGGAAGTGATTCCAGAACCACAAACGATTACCGAAAATTTAGTAGAACCTGAGAATTCAATTGGAATTGACAAACTATTAGCCACTCCGCAGATATTAGTAGGTGATCTCAGACACTCGAGAGATACTTCGGTTTTCTCATAGAGGTGACAGGGAGGTCAGCATCCTGGTGATGATGACCCTACTAGTTATCAGTCGGTCATAGGAAGTGGTAAATTCTAGCTGACCAGATACTTCATATCCAAGATGGATTCTACACACTTCAGCAAATTATGGATTTTGGACTTTGTTGGATGCTCTTGAAGGGGTAAAACCCATTAGGAGCAAATAGATCTTTCAAGATCTATGCAGGTGGAAAGGTGTTAACCTAATAAAACTAGACTTGTTGTAAAGAGTTTTCATCAAATACCCATTGTGTATTGTGATGAGACTTTTACTTCAGGGTTTATGCTGAAGTCCATACGGATATAACTTGACACCGCTGTTTCCCCTACTTGTTATCAGTAGGTCATAGGAAGTGGTAACTTCTATCCAGAGAACTGCTATCTGACGATAGGTATAATACCATCTAACCAGTTCTCTGCGAGTTTGTCCAGTGTACTCACCCAAGTAAACACCTGTATACAATCTTAGGTGCATCACACCAATGGCTGCGGGACCAACCATCACCCCTCATCAAGGTCTAGAAATGTGCACACTAGTCTACTCTGAAGTATCAATGCCCAGGCTCGATAATCCCACGACTAGGGACATTTAAGGATGTGCTTATCGACTACCCAGCTCCCACAAGTATAATTTCCATCATAACGCTGGTAGTCAAGCAATGATCCTACATGCTTTATCAATATGTTTAAGCGATATAAAATAACAAGTAAAACATATACACATGTTAAGATAAAGGCAAACCAAATTGCATACTATCATATTGAGCATGATTGTCCTCTACATACATACCCCTAGTATCCTATACAATAAAAGCCTCTAGGGCATACATATCCAACAATCTTTCACTTGCACTAAGGCCGGTTATTAGCGTATTGAGTACCCAACGTCTGTACTAGGGCCAGTTGCTGGCGTACCGCATATCCAATATCTCGAACAGTCTTTCGAACTGGACTTGAGGGATAGCCTTAGTGAATGAATCTGTCGTGTTGTATTTTGTATCTACTCTTCGCACCTCGATCTCCCGGCGATCCACGATCTCCCTGATCAGGTGATACCGCCTCAAGATATGTCTGGATTTCTGATGGGACCGTGCTTCCTTTACCAAAGTCATGACTCCATTGTTATCGCAATACAAAGGTATTGGATTCGAAATGGATGGAACCACCTGAACTTTAGAAATAAACTTTCTCATCCAGACTACCTCTTTTGCGGTATCGTTAGCAATGATGTACTCAGCCTCCATCGTCGAGTCTGCTACAGTATCCTGTTTGGAGCTCTTCCAACCGACCGTCCCTCCATTGATGGTAAACACATAACCCGAGATGGATTTAGAGTCATCCTTGTCACTTTAGAAGCCAGGGTCGGTAAAAACCTCGATCTGCAGGTCTCCATTACCGTACACCAAGAATATCTCTTTAGTCCTTCTCAGGCACACAGCTTCATCCAGGATGTTTTGCTTTGGTAGGTGGGACACATTTTGGATCGTGCCCACTCTTGTATTGTTATATATTCTGTTGTATCTAGATAAACTCCATCAATCAGAACTAGATTTGTATATTAGTATATTAGAAAGACTTGTGTTGCGAGACTTGAGCGATGGATTATGTTCGCTTCTTGAGATGGTGATGTCTTGCTTTAATTGTTTTTCTTCCAGTGTTGGTCTTCGCCATTTGGCGTCGTATATATCTCTTGCTTACTTGTGTGGTTGTGTTTCCGCCAATTGGCGAAAAGCTAGCTCCCGCTTGGGGATGCCTCTATTTATTGCTTGTATGTGGTTTTGGATCAAAATATATAAGGGAGGTGCTGCCCAAATTTTTAAAGAGGAAAAATGTTTTCAACTTTAGTATAATCCATTTGCATTTTCATGTTTCTTTATCTATGCATTAAAGAAAAACTTGATTTCATTATACCTTTATTTCAAAACTACACATCCACTATTTTCCGCAAAAAGGTTTAGATTTCTGGGTTTCGGCTTACTTGATTTACGTTATGCCTTTTGACGTTGCATGATTAAGTGCCGGACACGAGCTAAATTCTGGGTCGTGACAAAGTTGGTATCAGAACGTTAGGTTTAAGCTTGGTTTGAGTCTGGATTTGACTATGCAGAGTTTAGGGTGTAAAATATTTCGGAACCTAGGCTTGACCTTACGGAACATAGACTTGAACGGGGGGTATTAGACCCGAACTTTCGTTACATAGGTTAACCTTGATTGATGGAGTAGGTAGCTTGAATAGAGTGACGTACCATGTGTATGTTCCGCGACATACTTACGAGACGATACTCCGCTTAAGTGACCTTAGGATGTACTTATTTTGAGATCTGTGATTCGATTCGTTCCTTTGATCTATCTTCTTCGATACCTGCTTAAGGTTCCTGTCACCATGGTTTGTGCACAAGTTGAGCTGCTGCTAGAGATGCGGTCAGGGCGAGCTCGTCACGAACGAGGACTGACCATGATGTTTGCTGGTGACATAGGAACGTGTAGGTATTGTAAGGTTCCCTAGCACGACAGCAAGGTTTCGGGAGGCATCATCCATGCCATTTTAAAAAAAAATCATACTAAGCAACACTAAACTAAGAATCTTTAACTAGAGATTTAGACAATACCAAATGTAAACTACTTTACATCTAGAGAATAAGAATACAACCTTTGTAGTTCAAGTCCTTCTCTTCTAAAGCTCCGGGTTGAAGTCCACGTGACTCTACAAGGCTCCTCTTCAAGTTGAATGACTCTCCTTCATGATCTTCGTGCCAAAGACGATCCACCCGAAGTTCCTCTAGATCAAGCTAACTCCACACTAAACTTCTTTAGTGTATGAAACACATCACACTAAATTGCTAGTTTGTGTGGGATAATGAAGCAGGGGATATGATAAGCTCACTTAGTGTCTCACAAGCTCAATGATTCACATCTCATGTGAGGGTTTGAGCTTGGAGGTGAGATGAATAAATTGTAGAGATCAAAATGAGGAAGAAGCTCAAGGGAAATGGCTAAGTCCTTAAGCATGAAGCAAGTGTAGAAACAATAATATGAATCATCTCTCTCCTCACTCATTCAAGCATGGAATAAATTGCAATTCTAAATTACAACCATACTTGAATAGTGAGTCAAGAGTAATAAAAAACTATATAAGCCCATGCCTCATCCATACCCAAAATATCTCCACAATTTACACCTCATTTTTCCATTTTCTAAAAATAGAAAAATATGCCATGCTTCATATATATATATATATATATATATATATATATCAAATATATATTAATATATACATATATATGAATAAAGCAATTAGTGAGCTAATGATATTAGTTAAGATATAATTATATCACATATAATATATATCACATTATTAAATCAATACTTGATCTAATAATCCGGTTATATCACATATAACCGACTAATATCATTTTTCTGAATATCACATTATCAAATCAACACTTGATTCGATAATCTGGTCATATCACATATGACCTAACCGATACCTGATAACTGCCAGATTATAATATGGTATCACATACACGTATTTAATCAGGCCCACACACATATCACATATGTGCCCTACTTCTTTTCGCTCGAACCAGGAAACTTCTGTGTGGGACTCTAAAGACTCGTCAATACGCCGACAGTAGGTGATGATCACATCAGTCACCTATAAGCCGTCAGCGGTACTAGTTGGACGTAACGGCTACCCGGGTATTGAGTGATATGAAGATCAACAAGCAAGCTCGTCCATACTCTCCATGAGACCTATCAGTAACACTACCGTACAGTCCGGTCTCTTATCGCATATCATGTCTAGGGGTGGAAATCGTCAGGCCCCGGTAACGTGATAAGTCATGCCAATGTCTAGCCTATAACGGCTCGAGAAACTACTGATAACACTTATCAATAAATTTCGGCAGCAGCCCTGACCAGGGACTTCCAGTTATAGCCAATCGAGTATAGCGCAACATCAACCCCCAATACCGGGAGAGACGAAACCCCTCTTATCGCTCATTGCCTCCATACGACACAGGACTGTACCCAAAATCTACCTGTTTGCATGTCTCCTTTGAGCGTGGTAGGGAGGAAATCAGAGTACAGTGGGAGCCGCACAAGACTCTATGACGATCTCGGGTCTACAGACTAACCTGTACCAGTGTCACCAGAGGACTGTTATCTGACGATAGGTATACTACCACATTGGAGTCCTCGGTGTGTCCTGTTCAGTGTACCCAGTCTTCACTGAGCACCCGTATACCATCTTTGATGTCAAACACCAATGGATGTGGAATCATCCATAGCCCATCTTATGGGTCAAGAAGCATATACGCTAGTCTACTCTGGAATATCGATGCCCTGTCTCGATATTCCCTCGACTAGGAACAATTAAAGGATGTACTTATGAACTACCTTGACCCCACTAGTATGATCTCTATCACAGTCCTAGTAGTCAAGTACATATCCTAAGGGCTTTATCAACATGTAAGAGCAAGACAGTATTACAATACAAGTTTACATGTTAAGACAAAGATAACCAGATAGCATACTATCATGTCGAGCAAGAAAGTCCTCTCTATATATGTCCAAGCATCCACTATAATATACATCATATGTACAATAATGGCCTCTAAGGCATACATATAACTAACAATCTTTCACTTGCACTAAGGCCATGTGTTGTAGTATCTCATATCCAACATCCCAAAGAGTCTCTCAAATTACGTCTGGGGGAGGGCCTTCGTGAGTGGATCCGCTATGTTGTCTTTCGTGTCAACTCTCATGATCTCGATCTCCCGGCGATCTACTATCTCCCGGATCAAGTGATACCGCCTCAGAATATGTCTGGATCTCTGATGGGACCTAGGTTCCTTGGCCAAAGCCACCGTTCTATTGTTATCACAATACACAGGTATTGGATGCTCAATGGATGGAACCACATCAAGCTCAGCAATGAACTTCTTCATCCAGACAGCTTCTTTGGCAGTATCGTTTGCAGCGATGTATTCAGCCTCCATCGTCGAGTCTGCAACGGTGTATTGCTTGGAACTCTTCCAACACACCTCCCCTCCGTTGAGGGTAAAGACAAAACTCAAGACCGACTTACTGTCGTCCTTATCACTCTGGAAGCTCGAGTCGGTAAAAGACTCCACTTGGAGTTCTCCGTTACCGTACACTAAGAATATCTCTTTAGTCCTTCTTAAGTACTTGAGAATGTTCTTAACAGCTGTCCAGTGATTCTCTCCTGCATCTGCTTGATACCTACTCACTACACTTAGTGAGTACGCTACATCGGGTCCGGTACATAACATCGCGTACATGATAGAGCCTACTGCCGAAGCATAGGGTATCCCTTGCATGTGAGCTCTCTCCAAATTAGTCTTGGGAGACATCTCTTTGGAGAGAGTGAGTCCTGAGATCGTGGGTATATTCCCACGCTTGGAATCTTCCATACTAAACCTCTTTAGTACGGTGTCAATGTACCCGGATTGGGACAATCCCAGTATCCTTTTAGATCTATCTCTATAGATCTTAATCCCCAAGATATATGAGGCATCATTTAGATCTTTCATTGAGAATCTTTGTGATAAGAAAAGCTTGACCGAGTGCATCATAGGAACATCATTTCCTATCAAGAGTATGTCATCCAAGTACAATACGAGGAAGATGACCTTATTATGTGCAACCTTCTTGTATATACAAGGTTCATCTACGTTTTTGATGAAGTCAAACTCTTTGACTACCTCATCAAAACAGATGTTCCAACTCCGCGATACCTGCTTCAATCCATAGATTGATTTAAGTAGCTTGCACACCTTTCCACTGCTCCCACTGTCTGCGAAGCCCTCCGGCTAAGTCATGTACACGCTCTCTTCTAAATCACCATTTAGAAAGGCGGTCTTAACATCCATTTGCCAGATTTCGTAGTCATGGTATGCAGCGATGGCAAGTAGGATCCAGATGGTTTTAAGCATAGCCACTGGAGAAAAGGTTTCATCATAATCCATATCTGGTCGTTGATGAAAACCTTTTGCAACAAGCCTAGCTTTGAAAGTCTCAACTTTTCTATCTACACCAAGTTTCTTCTTAAAGATCCATTTGCTCCCAATGGGTTTTACCTCTTCGGGAGCAACTTCCAAAGTTCATACTTTGTTGGTGTACATGGATTCCATCTCAGATCGCATTGCATCCAGCCATTTCACAGAGTCGCCACTCGTGATGGCCTGCTCGAAGCTAGTCGGTTCATCATCTTCCATGATACAATCCTTGCTCCCACCATCAATGAGAAAACCGTAGTATCTCTCAGGTGGATGAGGAACCCTACTAGATCGGCGGAGAGGCTGAGATTTGTTGGGAATTATCGAATCCTCTGGTTTTACCAAATCTTCTGTTTTAGTTTGTGTAGCCGGAACCTCTTCTAGTTCTACCTCAAGGCCACTAATTTCTTTCGCAAGAAATTCATTTTCTAAAAAGGTGGCATGCCGAGAAATAAACACTTTTTGTTTCTCAGTGTGGTAGAAGATATACCCTCGCGAATATTTGGGATATCCAATAAACTTACACAGAGATGACCTTGCCTCGAGCTTGTCCGGATTTTGTGTTTTCACATATGCCGGACAACCCCATATCTTAACATAATTAAGACATGGTCTCTTTCCTTTCCATATCTCATACGGAGTGGTTGGCACAGATTTGGTGGGAACCATATTCAATAGGTCTGCAGCTGTCTCCAGTGCATATCCCCAAAAGGAAATAGGCAACTCAGCAGTTCTCATCATAGAGCGCACTATATCTAATAGGGTGCGATTCCTTTGCTCCGATATACCGTTGTGCTGTGGTGTATACGGAGGAGTAAGCTGAGAGAGAATCCAATTCTCTTTTAGATAGTCACGGAATTCCGTGCTCAAGTATTCTCCTCCTCGATCAGATCGAAGGATTTTAATACTTCTACCCATCTGTTTCTCAACTTCATGCTTATATTCTTTGAATTTCTCAAAAGCTTCAGACTTGTGTTTCAACAGGAACACATGACCGAATCTTGAGAGATCGTCAGTGAATGTAATGAAATACGAGAAACCATTCCTGGCATGCGTAGACATAGGACCGCATACATCACTATGTATCAGTCCCAAGAATTCCGTAACTCTTTCTCCGTGTCCTGTAAATGGAGTTTTAGTCATCTTGCCTTTGAGACATGACTGGCAAGTTTCATAAGATGAAAGTTCGAACGGATTCAAATATCTATCTTTATGTAACTTAGCTAGTCGTGTCGCATTGTTATGACCTAGTCTACAATACCACAAGAAGGATTCTTTCATTTCTGAACTTTTCCTCTTGTGTGTGTTCTGTACGTTAAGAACTGTATTTTGATTCAGAACGTATAATCCGTTACATAACGCACCAAACCCAATCAACACTTGATTTAGATAAATGTTCATAACATTATTCTCTACTACAAACTTATATCCTTCTTTATCTAATAAAGAAATTGATATTAAATTGCATATCATAGAGGGTATGTAATAACAGTCGTTCAGGATCAATGTATTCCCTGTTGGCAATACAAGGTGATATTCACCAACTGCTTTGGCTGCAACACTTGCACCATTCCCTACTTTTAGAGAATGATCACCTTTTCCCAGTTCTCTACCTTCCCTTAGCCCATGCAACAAATTGCATATGTGGGATCCCGATCTGGTATCTAATACCCAGGACGCAGAGTGTACTGAGAAACAGTTCTCTGTAACTAACACACCCGAAGAAGATGCATCAACATGCTTTTTCTTCGTTTGGGTGGCGTGGCAATCCGGATATTCTACTATTTTCTGCTCGGACTTATAACACTTATAAGTTGGAGCGGAACCAACGTTCCCCTGCTCAGTATAACAAGCAGGTTCGGTTAATACATCCATATTATTATCTTGATTAAGACGTGACATTGGTTGCTGCCTGGAGAGAGAGAGAGAAGGAAAACGCGTTAGCATGCGTTCTTTGCAAGATTTAGATTGGTTATTATCTTATCTAATCAGGGCGTCTCCCACTGTTTTTATCAAATCTTCCTTCAAACCCTAAAAGTTAAGACTAGCCGGGATTAATTACACTTTACAAGTTCGCCAATCTTTCAGCCGGCCAGTGCCGGTACTTTGAGGGAGGTTCCCTATGCTCTCGCACGGACCTAATTAAAATAAATCTCGTTTTCCCAGGGGTATAACCCCGTTAACACCTTTCTAGATACCTACTTGATTGGCTAATTGTGATGTATAAAACTCTCTCAAGAGTAACTCTTACTCGTAGTGGGTATCGGGATCCAACTATCTTATAGAAGGTATGCAATCTCATTGCAAATTTCAATACTTGAAATTCCCGATAATACTTTTGTCCCTAGCGTCCTATGATCTTGACGCACGCCAACAAATCATAGTCCGCTAGTCAAGTTCAACCCGTACATTTCTTGATTGAATTAAACCCATCCGCACGACCCTTGACACAGGCCAACAAAGTCGTGCGACTACCCTAATCCAATCTCATCTCATATTGCAGACAAGCACTAGTTAGCTACCGCACACTACGCCTTGACGCAGGCCAACAAACGTAGCACGAATACTAAGTAGTACTTATCTGAAATGTCAGAGGGCTACGCAGGTTTTTCAGAAAATCATAAGCGTAATGAACTTGATATCATTATAGAAACAAGTGATTTTTGAAAAATGAGTGTTTTTTAGGCTTTTACTAGTTTCGCTAAAGAGGTCACTCCCGGTGAAGGGATCTCGGCTCTTTCCTTATCGAATAAGGTGCAGGATATTTCGTAAATATCACGATGCAAAGCAAGAACTATAGAAGCAATCAAAAACTAAACCGAGCATGTTGTAGCATCTGCTAGTTTCGCTAAAGAGGTCACTCCCGGTGAAGGGATCTCGGCTCTTTCCTTATCGACTAAGGTGCTGGATATTCTACAAGAAATACTGCTATGCAAAGCAAAAACTAGAGCTACCCTTTTTGAAAATTTGATCCTACAACATCATTTTGGTTTCTTTTATTTCATTAATCTCATTAATGAAGTCCCATCAATTATGCTTCCTAAGCATCACAAAAGAAACGAAAATACAACGTACGCTTATGCCATCCGCATTTGCCACAGTGTCCCGTTATGCACCGTTAGATTACTTAACTAACGGCATAGCGGGGCGGGACTAGCACGGGTGCAAAACATAAGCAACGTTTATTATATATCATATATACAATAATAAAGCATTCGTCTCACGCATATAAAGTGATCACATCACAGAATATCAGCAGCAGAAGATAACATATGAAATATTGGATATACTAGGAATTCCATATTTTAAGTTAAGCCATTATAAAACACGGATTCCACGGTCAGGATGAATAGCCAAACCCACATCCCTAGACCCCTACGAGGGCGGCAAGCAACCCTACCAATTCTAGAGTTAGGAGACCCGGACTCGACTCCTCGAGATAGTCTCCCACTGGACTCTAGAACCCGGTTACTTATGCTCCCCGCCTTAGGTTTATCCTAATGCGGAAATTTAAATAATATACAACAATGGTGACATTATCCTCAACCCGGAAGTTCCCCAATAAAAGAATATTACATACATTGAATTTTACATGAATGAAAATAAAAACTCTCATCTCACATAAAACCCCCCGGCTATTCAAACAAGACGATCCAATATAACATATCAAAGAAACACATAACATCACATGTCATCAAAAAGCTAGACGATATTAAACATTCCGATCGAATCAACAAACACCCAAATTTTCCCCAAAAGCTCAACACTTGAGTGCGGTTTAAAAATACTTAGAATATGCCGCAGTACCAATGGACCAACCGTAGAAGGGCCAACCCTTGCCTCATCTATGGCACCATGGAACTACTGTAAACCCGAGGGTTTGGCGGCGGTTCTTACGGTCATAGAATCGAGTTAGTGTTTCATTCTTCCAGAGGATCCATCGAATCACTTGCACGTTATTTGAGTGTTCTTTAACTTTGGAAAAATCCAACTCTCGGAAAATTTTCCAGCGAGGGTTAAAGTGGGTATTTGATATACGTTCGAACTTTTTAACACCGTCTAAAAAATCCGAAATATAGTTAGAATCATGACTACGAAACACTCCAAGTTGCCTTTATAGTAAATTAACATCTCATGCAAATTTAGCAAAAACAAACAACACTTGAAACACCAAAACCCAGAGACCAGAACACAAAAAAAAATTCAACCCAAAATTCCCATAGGGGGCCGGCCACCTCGGATTTTAGGGCTATGTGCTCGGCCAAAAACCGGCCAAATGTGTTCAAATTTCTTCTGTGTTCATGTAATATCTCATACTATATCCTGCAGTTGTTTAAAAAATTTTTAGAGGCCATATAAAAATCGACAGAAACTGGATTCTAGGGTTTCAAGTTTCGGAGCAGTTTCGGATTCGTAATCTAACAAACATTGTCTAAATCTTTAGCTTGGCTTTGATACCATTGTAAGGTTCCCTAGCACGACAGTAAGGTTTCGGGAGGCATCGTTCATGCCATTTTAAAATTTTTGTCATGCTAAGCAACACTAAACTAAGAATCTTTAACTAGAGATTTAGACAATACAAAATGTAAACTATTTTATATCTAGAGAACAAGAATACAACCTTTGTAGTTCAAGTCCTTCTCTTCTAAAGCTCTGGGTTGAAGTCCACGCGAACTACAAGGCTCCTCTTCAAGTTGAACGACCCTCATTCGTGATCTTCGTGCCAAAGACGATCCACCCGAAATTCCTCTAGATCAAGCTAACTCTACACTAAACTTCTTTAGTGTATGGAAACATACCACACTAAATTTCTAGTTTGGCGTGGGATGATGAAGTAGGGGATATGATAAGCTCACTTGGTGTCTCACAAGCTCAATGATTCACATCTCATGTGAGGGTTTGAGCTTGGAGGTGAGATGAATAAATTGTAGAGATCAAGAGGAGGAAGAAGCTCAAGGAAAATGGCTAAGGCCTTAAGCATGAAGCAAGTGTAGAAATAATAATATGAATCATCTCTCTCCTCACTCATTCAAGCATGGAATAAATTGCAATTCTAAATTGCAACCATGCTTGAATAGTGAGTCAAGAGTAATAAAAAACTATATAAGCCCATGCCTCATCCATACCCAAAATATCTCCACAATTTACACCTCATTTTTCCATTTTCTAAAAATAGAAAAATATGCCATGCTTCATATAAATATATATATATATATATATATATATATATTTATATATATATCAAATATACATTAATATATACATATATATAAATAAAGCAATTAGTGAGCTAATGATATTAGTTAAGATATAATTATATCACATATAATATATATCACATTATTAAATCAACACTTGATTTAATAATCCGGTTATATCATATATAACCGACTAATATCATTTATCTGAATATCACATTATCAAATCAACACTTGATTCGATAATCTGGTCATATCACATATGACCTAACCGATACTAGATAACTGCCAGATTATAATACGGTATTACATACACGTATTTAATCTGGCTCACGCACATATCACATATGTGCCCTACTTCTTTTCGCTCGAACCAGGAAACTTCTGTATGGGACTCTAAAGACTCGTCAATACGCCGGCAGTAGGTAATGATCACATCAGTCACCTATAAGCCGCCAGCGGTACTAGCTGGACGTAACAGCTACCCGGGTATAGAGTGATATAAAGATCAATAAGCAAGCTTGTCCATACTCTCCATCAGGCCTATCAGTAACACTACCGTACAGTCCGGTCTCTTCGTCTGATATGTCGCATATCATGTCTAGGGGTGGAAATCGTCAGGCCCCAGTAACGTGATAAGTCATGCCGATGTCTGGCCTATAACGGCTCGAGAAACTACTGATAACATTTATCAGTAAATCTCAGCAGCAGCCCTGGCCAGGGACTTCCAGTTATAGCCAATCGAGCATAGCGCAACATCAACCCCCAATACCGGGAGAGACGAAACCCCTCCTATCGCTCATTGCCTCCATACGACTCGGGACTGTACCCAAAATCCACCTGTTTGCACGTCTCTTTTGAGCGTGGTAGGGAGGAAATCAAAGCACAGTGGGAGCCGCACAAGACTTTATGCAATCTCGGGTCAACAGACTAATCTGTACCAGTGTCACCAGAGGACTGCTATCTGACGATAGGTATACTACCATATAAGAGTCCTCGGCGAGTCCTGTTCAGTGTATCCAGTCTCCACTGAGCACCCGTATACCATCTTTGATGTTAAACACCAATGGATGTGGGATCATCCATAGCCCATCATATAGGTCAAGAAGCGTATACACTAGTCTACTCTGGAATATCGATGCCCTGTCTCGATATTCCCTCGACTAGGAATAATTAAAGGATGTACTTGTGAACTATCCTGGCCTACTAGTATGATCTTCATCACATTCCTGGTAGTCAAGTTATATCCTAAGAGTTTTATCAACATGTGAGTGCAAGACAGTATCACAATACAAGTCTACATGTTAAGACAAAGATAGCCAGATAGCATACTATCATGTCGGGCAAGAAAGTCCTCTTGTTGGGGTAAAAATTTACACCCCGGTTGACCGAGTCAAAGTCAAGGTCAACCCCCAAGCTAGGTGGGCCCAAGCCCAGGTCAAGCGGATCCATGCCCAAGTCAAGCCCACGGACAGCCTCCCCATGGCAACGACAAAATCATGTAATAAATAATTATTATGTAATTTTTTATACATGAATGTATGCAAAATGGGCATAAAGCCAAATTTTTGTAAGCTCATGGCTTATGTGCAAAAACAAATGACACATGAGCCATGGGATAGGCAAAAAGCCATTTTGAAAAGCCCAAGGGGCTATGTGTAAATATGTAAGCCTATATAAGGCAACATGATGATGAATAAAGCAACACTTTTCATTCCTCCAAAACCTAGGGTTCTTTGTGCCTCCTGCTCCTTCTCCAAGGTTCCAAAAACCTTCCTCTTTCTTTTGAATTAAATCAAGAGTTTTACTCTTCCTTTTTCAAAACTAAATAGTTTTCCACCACAAAACCCACAAAGGGGAACTTGGATCTGTCATCAGATCTTAAAAAGGAGAGATTTTGAGATTTCACATCTCTTGATCTTCAAGATCCAGCAAGCAACAAGAGGAAGAAGAAGAACCACTCCCATTAAACCCAGAACACATTCAGGAGCCCGACTCCTCTCTGATTTCTCTTTGAGAAATCTTTTTTCAGGCTAAAAGCCTCTTGTCTTCTCCAGCGCGCAGCGCAAGTGCGCAAAGCGCCCGCGTGACGACACGTGGCGCACGCGCTTGCGCACCTGCGCGCTTGCGCAAGTGCGCAAAGCGCCCGCGTGCCGACACGTGGCGCGCGCGCTTGCTTGCGCACCTGTGCGCTTGCGCAAGTGCGCAAAGCGCCCGCGTGCCGACACGTGGCGCGCGCGCGCTTGCGCACCTGCGCTCAGGCGCAAAGCGCCCACGTGCCGACACGTGGCGCGCTTGCGCCTGAGCGCACAACACCTACGCGCACAGCGCCCAAGGTGTTGCCCCACGCATCCTTTGGATGCCTTTTTTCCTTTATTTATATATATATGTATATATATACATTTGTATACAAATGTACACATACACATACTCCGCAACATTCGCCCCCTCCAAAAAATTTTCGGGCCGGGGCGCTGCCCCGAACCCCGCAAGGGGGCTACTAGCCCCCTTGACCCCCAGCCTGCTATCCGGGTAGCGGGACCCCCGTAAAAACTCTGCGTGGCTCCCGATATATCCAAAACCCCCCTTTCAAAACAAAACACACGTACACTGCACATTGAGTTCGCATGACCAGTTTAACCCGTTAATCGGAGGTTCCCCCGCCCCAAAGGTAAGGGGTAATTAACGGCAGCTTAGTCCGCGGCTGCCGGAGATTCGGATCCCCACAATCATTAAACCCCCGCCTACCCTAGGCAGGGGGAATCTGTAGTATACGCCTGACAAGCGCGCGCGTATTCCCATCTCACTGGGGTGACGAAAAACACCCTACAGATTCTGGCACGCCCGGTGGGACCAATCTCTCCTCCCATATTTCGAGTTAAGCGTTAATGCGAACTCAATCAATATACGTACCTATATTTATACTAAAAATAATGCTTTTTTTTCATGCAGGTTTTCAAGCAATCACTTTCCAACAATGTCTCCAAAGATGAACTTAGCTCCCATTTCATACACAATGAAGATAGACTCCAGGACGGTCCTTCCGGCCAGTCTCGGGCGACAATGGGAGGAGCCGCTGCTACCATTCGGCTCTATTATGTTCATGCCAGTTGGCGCCATCCCAGCTCCTCAAGCCCGGTGGCAGACAAGCCGGTCTCGAAAGGCAGGAGACCAAATGTGGTGATCTCAAGGGCGCCCCAACCAAACACAAGTCGGTGTCTGAACGACTTTCCATGGCCCCAGCTGGGGGCAAGGCCATCGACACCAACAAAGCTGCAAGGCGTTTCGAGCAGGCTCCAATGGTACTCTCAACAACTGCTCGATCGGGTGCTTTCTCTAAGCTCCCCGCCAATGAGAAAGAGATGACTGGATATGAGGTCCACACTGTCTACATGGTGGGCATGCGCAGCAAGAGCAAGAACGGGGCCACTACATCTCAAATCCAATCTGGCTTGAATATGGTGGCTGCTTCCCAAGAACAGCCGCCTCTACTAGGTGATGAAGACCCTCTCGATGAGGATGATAGGCAGAAAGACCCTTCAGTCCATGAGGAGTCAGGCTCGGAGAGCGAAGAAGAGCCGACTTTCCGCCCCAGGACTGCGGAGCAAGAGCTGCTTCAAGAGCTCCGAAAGCAGCTCAGAAACAAAGACAAGGAGATGGCCAAGCTCTACTCAAAAATTGACGACTTGACAAATGTCGTCCTACAGCTCACGGCCCAACTTGCCTCTCAGCCGCCCAATCAGGCGCAGGGCTCTCATGAACCGGGAAACGGTGTCCCAAAACAGCCGACACCCGTCCCCTCAAATCCAAAAGTGGGCGGACCGCATGAAAATCAGCCGCATCCTATCTCGGGAAATGTCTTGGCTACCGATGATAGTAGCCCGCTAACTCAAGATCAAATCATGGATTTGGTTGCCAGCAAAGTCAAAACATTGGTGGCCGAAGCCGAAGCGCAAAAAGATATCGGCAGTGGTGGGAGACCATATCCTGCTCAGTATGATCTGGTAGAATTTCCTAGCGGCTATGTCATCCCCAAATTCGGAAGATTCGATGGGACAGGAAATGCGAATCAGCACATCGCCCACTTCAAAGCCTCATGCGGGAATACTGGGGGAAACGATGCGCTTCTCCTCCGCCAGTTCGTTAATAGCCTGACCGATGTTGCTTTCGACTGGTACGCGAGCCTACCGGATGGCTCCGTCACAACTTTTGTCCAAATGGAGTCTCTGTTTCGGCAGAGGTTCATGAGCGTCAGCGATAAGATTACCATTGCCGAGCTCGTAAGGACCAAGCCCAAGAACAATGAAAGCAGCACGGATTTTATAACCCGATGGCGTAATCTCTCCGTCAAATGCGAACCGCCGATAGAGCAGGACCAATCTGTCAGTCTCCTTGTCGGAAATCTCAACAACTGGATGGCCCCGTTTCTATGTACCGCGGGTCTCAAAACATTTCAAGAGCTGACCAAAAAGGTCCAAACGTTGGAACGCTCAAAGCCCGAGTCCACTCAGGATCTTCAGTTCACGAACAGACCGAAACCTTGGAGGGACGACAACCGAAAAGGCGGAAGTTCTAACATCACCGATTCTCCAAATAAGCAGAGAACGGGCGGAGCAAAAACCGGCCAGTCTCGAGAGCCAACTTTGGAGGAAAGAAGAAATAAGGTCTACTCATTCCGAAGGGATAAGGTCCACAAAATTTTTAAAGACGCTCTGAAGAATGGCCTGCGGCTACCAGAACCGAGAAGGCTAAGTGAAGCGAACAAGACTGATCATCCCAACTTTTGCCCATACCACCGAGTGCTGGGGCACACTATTGAAGACTGTTGCATCTTCAAGGATTGGGTCGAGAAACAATACAAGACGGGAGAAATGTCATTGTCCCCTGGCGTGTTAACAAACAATCAAGCTGCGACCGCCAATTTCATACAAACGGGGACCGAAGTCCTTCAGGGACCTGATTCTCACAAGCACCCGCCTTTCTCTAGGAACAATCGACTGCCACGTCATTAAACTGGGAACAATCGACCTCTAAGTCGTTAAACTGGAAATGTAAAAAAAATGTGTAAATAAAAAAAAAATAGAAGCCGAAATGATAGAGCAATCGCGATTTTCGCGATGATAAAAGCTGAAATGATAGAGCAATCGCGGTAAAACAAAAAAAAACAAGGGCGGATGATGAGTTGCTCCTGGCATTATTCCAGTGCAGCAATGCAGACGCCAAACAAAAATCCAGTTTCCCAAAATTCTTCCAGCCCTACGGCCAGTCCCCAAATTGACTACCGTATACAATCCACGGGCTCAAATAATTCTCAGTATACTCATGCCCCACCGCAACCACCAGTTACGCGGCTGGTCTCCGCCTTTGGAATTATGCTTCATTGAGAAGACCCACTCATGTGTCCTCACGATACATGAGGAGAACAAACCTTTGTGAGATCCTTACGACTCACAAAGGAAAAACACACTTAGGAGTCCTCACGACTCCTAAGGAGAATATACACCTGCGGGATCCTTACGACTCGTAGGGAGAAAATGCTTTTATGGGACCCTCACGGCCCATAAAATTGAAAAGTCTTAGGTGATAGGGATCCAAACCTGTCTCCTAAGCCATCGCTCCCCAATCCCCAAGTGGCGAATGATGAGTCGCTCCTGGTACCATATTCCAGTGCAGCGATGCAGACGCCAACCAAATTCCAAATCCCAATCACCAAGTGGCGAATGATGAGTCGCTCCTGGTACCATATTCCAGTGCAGCGATGCAGACGCCAACAATGTCCAAAATTTTTCCGGCCCTACGGTCTGGATCATACATCCTGCAAAACCGTATACAATCCACGGGCATAAAACAATCCCGATCTCTCCAAAAAAAAAAGAAAAAAAGAACGGTATGTCCACAAGCAAAACGGGCACGGATGAAAACCCGAAAGGACGCAAACTCGTAAAAAAAAAAAAAGAAATGAAATGCACTGAAATGCACTCGCAAAGTCCTCTCGACTTTGTGAGGAGAAAATTCCCGCGTGAGATCCCTACGATTCACAAAGGAGCAACACACTTAGGAGTCCCCACGACTCCTAAGGAGAAAATACACCTGCAGGATCCTTACGACCCGTAGGGAGAAAATGCTTTTATGGGACCCTCACGGCCCATAAAATTGAAAAGCCTTAGGTGATAGGGATCTAAACTTGTCTCCTAAGCAACCAAATCCAAATTCTCTCGGGGCACATGATGAGTTGCTCCTGGCATTATTCCAGTGCAGCAATGCAGATGCCAAACGAAAAAAAACCAAATCCAAATTCTCCCGGGGCAAATGATGAGTTGCTCCTGGCATTATTCCAGTGCAGCAATGCAGATGCCAAACAAAAACCCCAATTCCCAAATCCTCTCAAAGACAGATGATGATTCGCTCCTGGTACCATATTCCAGTACAGCGATGCTGATGTCAACTCAAATCAAACCAACCAATTCCAACATCGACCTCTGCGTCAACCAGCGACACTCCGCTTCGGGGAAACGTCCTACCACAGGCACTCCGTCTCGGGGATACGTCCTAGAACAGGCACTCCGTCTCGGGGATACGTCCTACAACAGGCACTCCGTCTCGGGGAAACGTCCTACCACAGGCACTCCGTCTCGGGGATACGTCCTACAACAGGCACTCCGTCTCGGGGATACGTCCTACAACAGGCACTCCGTCTCGGGGAAACGTCCTACCACAGGCACTCCGTCTCGGGGATACGTCCTACCACAGGCACTCCGTCTCGGGGATACATCCTACAACAGGCACTCCGTCTCGGGGATACGTCCTACAACAGGCACTCCGTCTCGGGGATACGTCCTACAACAGGCACTCCGTCTCGGGGAAACGTCCTACCACAGGCACTCCATCTCGGGGATACGTCCAACCACAGGCACTCCGTCTCGGGGAAACGTCCTACCACAGGCACTCCGTCTCGGGGATACGTCCAACCACAGGCACTCCGTCTCGGGGAAACGTCCTACAGCAGACACTCCGCCTCGGAGAAACGTCGACCAGCGACACTCCATGTCGGGGGCACGTCTACCAAATCGCTTCGTAACAGAGCGTCGACCGTCTATGTCGCAAAAAGGGCAGTGCAGGCTCCCGCAAATTGGGAACTCAAATCGCTTCGTAACAGAGCGTCGACCGTCTATGTCGCAAAAAGGGCAGTGCAGGCTCCCGCAAATTGGGAACCCAAATCGCTCCGGATCAGAGCGTCGACCGTCCATGTCGTAAAAAGGGCAGTGCATCCCAAAAAGTGGGAATCAAATCAAGTCGCCTCCACGTGAAAGAAGATCCATCAATTTCATGCACACGACCCACATATGTGGTGTGCATTTATTGATGGGGGGCAATTTGTTGGGGTAAAAATTTACACCCCGGTTGACCGAGTCAAAGTCAAGGTCAACCCCCAAGCTAGGTGGGCCCAAGCCCAGGTCAAGCGGATCCATGCCCAAGTCAAGCCCACGGACAGCCTCCCCATGGCAACGACAAAATCATGTAATAAATAATTATTATGTAATTTTTTATACATGAATGTATGCAAAATGGGCATAAAGCCAAATTTTTGTAAGCTCATGGCTTATGTGCAAAAACAAATGACACATGAGCCATGGGATAGGCAAAAAGCCATTTTAAAAAGCCCAAGGGGCTATGTGTAAATATGTAAGCCTATATAAGGCAACATGATGATGAATAAAGCAACACTTTTCATTCCCCCAAAAACTAGGGTTCTTTGTGCCTCCTGCTCCTTCTCCAAGGTTCCAAAAACCTTCCTCTTTCTTTTGAATTAAATCAAGAGTTTTACTCTTCCTTTTTCAAAACTAAATAGTTTTCCACCACAAAACCCACAAAGGGGAACTTGGATCTGTCATCAGATATTAAAAAGGAGAGATTTTGAGATTTCACATCTCTTGATCTTCAAGATCCAGCAAGCAACAGGAGGAAGAAGAAGAACCACTCCCATTAAACCCAGAACACATTCAGGAGCCCGACTCCTCTCTGATTTCTCTTTGAGAAATCTTTTTTCAGGCTAAAAGCCTCTTGTCCTCTCCAGCGCGCAGCGCGCGCTTGCGCAAGGGCGCAAAGCGCCCGCGTGCCGACACGTGGCGCGCGCGCTTGTTTGCGCACCTGCGCGGTTGCGCAAGTGCGCAAAGCGCCCGCGTCCCGACACGTGGCGTGCGCGCGCTTGCGCACCTGCGCGCAGCGCTCAGGCGCAAAGCGCCCACGTGCCGACACGTGGCGCGCTTGCGCCTGAGCGCACAGCACCTACGCGTACAGCGCTCAGGCGCAAAGCGCCCACGTGCCGACACGTGGCGCGCTTGCGTCTGAGCGCACAGCACCTACGCGCACAGCGCCCAAGGTGCTGCCCCACGCATCCTTTGGATGCCTTTTCCCCTTTATTTATATATATATGTATATATATACATTTGTATACAAATGTACACATACACATACTCCGCAACATTCGCCCCCTCCAAAAAATTTTCGGGCCGGGGCGCTGCCCCGAACCCCGCAAGGGGGCTGCTAGCCCCCTTGACCCCCAGCCCGCTATCCGGGTAGCGGGACCCCCGTAAAAGCTCTGCGTGGCTCCCGATATATCCAAAACCCCCCTTTCAAAACAAAACACACGTACACTGCACATTGAGTTCGCATGACCAGTTTAACCCGTTAATCGGAGGTTCCCCCGCCCCAAAGGCGAGGGGTAATTAACGGCAGCTTAGTCCGCGGCTGCCGGAGATTCGGATCCCCACAATCATTAAACCCCCGCCTATCCTAGGCAGGGGGAATCTGTAGTATACGCCTGACAAGCGCGCGCGTATTCCCATCTCTCTGGGGTGACGAAAAACACCCTACACCTCTCTATATATGTCCAAGTATCCACTATAATATACATTATATGTACAATAATGGCCTCTAGAGCATACATATAACTAACAGGTATAGTGTTGTGTTTTGATCTCTCGTTTGAAGCGAGTGTTCGGTTTTGCACCGGATGATCGGGCCATTAATAGAGGTTGCCAGATTGAGAGGACTGTTGATGTACAGCCTACCCGGAGGTCGTGATGTTGTTGATGTGCAGACAGATGACCCAGCTGTTGCTGAGATTGATGGGATGTCACTTCCAGAGTTTATGAGCTGAAACCGCTGGAGCTTTCAGGCAGAGAGGTGACAGGAGATAGCTAGTCTATCTTGAGTTGAGCAACTGATATGATTCGTCTGATTTGATGTGCCGACGCAGCCTCAGTTGAGTTGAAGGATTCCAGTTTGGAAAATCTTACTCAGATCTAGAGTGGATCGATTAAGAGAGGACATTGTTCGTCGGATGCTCCGATGTGAAATCGGTAAGTTGACCAGCTTCAGATAGAAGGACCTCACCCAGATGCGTTGTAAGTTGATCGAGAACGGACGAATAAAGTGTATTCCTCCGATAATTAGGACAAGTTACCAAGGACGTGTTCGGCTAGATATCTTCCACAGAGTGGTAAAGATACCGAGTTCGTAATTTTGAGTCCTTATGAGAGACTCCAGATTGACTGTAGCCGAGGATGGATTGTCGTACGAAAAAAGAAAGAGATGACGTCAAAGTGGACGCTAATGAAGACAAGTGGAACAAGAGCTTCGCGCAAGATGTTAATGAGCGGTTGTTTCTCCCCGATGATGCCAGAGGATTGGCATGTATGCAGAGGCATTAGTTATGGCCGATTTTAGAGAAAAGCCGTACTGAGGACGCAGCTGTCCGGTTATGAGAAAAAGTTAAGCAAGAGTGCCAACCTTCGTATAGTTCAGCATAGATGAGATCAGAAGAGACCTTAAGTAGGTTCTTTCTAGGGCACCGTATCGATAAAAGATTGCCCGAGGATCAGTTATATCGTGCGTATTCGGAAAGCCAGATGCCGTCGTTAGTAACGTGCCGCTTGTGAGTGGTCATGTTGATTAGCCAAACGTTGATCAGAGGGATTCCAGAGCGGAACTATTCTATTAATACACCCGACCGGGCCGACGAGCCGTAGGATCGTGAGATTGGTAATCCAGAGAGTAAAATGAGAACCCAGAGACCGAAAACGCCAGACCGTGAGCAGGAGGCAAGTAGATGTTCTTGCTCTGCCATCTTTGGGCGCACTGGAATTTTTCGACATTATAGGAGGTGTACCTCAATATCATTTATTGCGATTTGCGTTTTGTGATCCGAGTATCACACTGTTATCGCTTGGATTTGAGTTTCATGATACTGTTTTCGTGCACCATGCACCTACTGGAGATTTCATTTTTGTGCACAGTTATTGCACTCGATTTATATTTATACACCGCTACATTGATTTGTGAATTGTGCATATCAGTTGCACTTGATATTGATTTTGTGCCTTGGCTACACGTGTTTATAATTTCACAGATTTCATACGGTCGATTTGATTTTATGCATGTAATGCACGCTCGATTTGGTTTTTGCACTCGGTATAGCTCACATGTGCTTGCAGTGCATTGATACGTATTTTGTGCACGCAGTTGCACTCGTTTATGATTTTGTACACCTTGGTACGCTCGGTGTTGTTTTTGTGCGTATTGGAGATATTGATGAGTTTTCGGTCACATAATGCACCTGAGGTTATGTTTTCGTACATTGTTGCACTAAATCTATGTTTTCGTGCACCGTTGTACTTGAAGTTCGTTTTTGTACGCTTTACTGCACTAGATATTTTGTGCGGACCTGACGCGCTTGATTTAGATTTTCGCGCATATTGGGCGCATGGGATGAGATTTTGTGCACATCGGATGCACTTGATTAAGATTTTTATTCGTGCATATTAGTTGCACTGGGTTGAGATTTCCGCGCACTCTAGTTGCACATGATATTGTTGTCATGCACATCTGTTGCACTTGACAGATACTTTCGTGCACACCCGTTGCACTTAGTTTTTCTTTTGTGCATATTTGTGGCACTTGTATTGGATTTGGTTTTCCGTGCGCGCTAGACGCACGTGATGTTGATTACGCCTTTTGAGGCTGATTTTAATTATGAGTATCGCGTTTTGATGATAGGTACTATATTATATATAGCAGCCGAGCAGGACTGATCTGAAAACAGTGTCTGAGTTCTTTTACATGCATAAAAAGTTTACCAAGAGGTTTTTCAAAAATGAGCTATAGTCTCGCTATTTTCCTACGTGTCCGCGAGTGACACGAACCTTTACAAAGGAAAACCTTCTGGGATATTTCAAAAAGGTGGGACGTATAATTTGAGCAAAAACATATATAGATATATTTACTACTTTACAATTGAGCGTCTGCCACCTGTGCCGTGAGTTAAGCATCGCACGGCGATTCGGAAAAAATTTTGCATGTGATTTATTCAGTTTTTAGAAGGGTTTTACCACGATGCGTACTATTTGAGTATTATGATTTGGGGTATAGCATATTTGAGAATGTCATTGGATTTCGAGATTTGCATCTCCTTTATAACTCCAATGATTGCATGATGCTTGATGGAGATTGATTCTGAGTTTCGTACTCGTTTTCATGCGCACACGATGCGTTGTGGTATTTTTGCGTATTCCGTGATTTCGAAGCCCCGTTGATTTGAACGAGATTATTGAAATGTTTTAGTATTTAGGAGTTAAATTTAAATTCGGAGACCGAATTTACTTAAGGGGGAAGATTGTAACATTTCAGAAATATAAAATATTATTTTTGGAAATTAAATATTAAAATAATATATTTCACGAAAACTATTCGATTTGCGAATAGAGATTTTTCGTAAAATGGTATAAGTATATACCAATATTTGGAAAATAATTAGAGATTTAAAATGATTAATTGATTATAATGATATTTATCGGATTTTGGCATTTTTGTAATTAATTATATGCGAGTTTAAATTAAACTTGATTAGTGCACTACTAATTGCGGTTAAACCAAATCCGTGTTTTTACATTTATCCAGGGTTAGTGCACCATGTCATGTGCATATGTTGCATGTTGTTTTATTTTGGTACTTTCATTTGTGACTTGTGATTTAATTGAGTGGGGGGAAATGAGAAAAGAATTATGTTCCATGAGTCATGAGAGAGAGAGAGAGGAGACAAAAGAGATAATTGAGAGAGAGTGAGGAAGAGAGAGAGAGAGAGAGAATGGGCTGCCTCTTTCTTTTTCCCTCATTGTTTTTCTTCATCTTCTCCTTCATGCTCCCCCACCTCCTCTACCCTCATGTATCACCTCAAATCACTAAAACCCCATGCCACATTCACAATAAATGATCCCCACCTTTTTCTAAACCCTTTTGACCAAACAAGTTTGGATTTTGAAGACTTTGGGCACTTAGGGTTTTCTTGAGCTGCTCAAATGAGGTATAATTCATTTCCTTTAGTTAAGTTATTGTGTTTAGTATATACTAGTGTAGTCTAGAACTGGTTTTAGTGTAGTTTGTGATCTTAGAATTTTCTAGGTTGAAGTTTAGTGGATGCATGGATTCGTAAATAGTAAATTGAGGTGTAGTGAGTGTAGCAAGACCTTAGAGATCTCTGTTCTGGACCAAGACAGAGTTTAGAACCCAATACATGAATTCAAAAATTTGTCCCGTGTCGGTTTTGTGATGTTTTGTTGGCCTACAGGGTATCTAGAGCTATCAGGGGTATTTTTAAGAAAATCAAACAATATCACTGACCTAGATTAATCCCTAAAAGACCACCACCAAAAAACGAACCCAATTGCCCCTACAATGATCGGCGGCGCCAGATTATTTGGCTATCTCGCCGGACCAATTTTCTAGGTTAGTGTTGTGGTTTTTCCAGTATCTCACACTCCCTATAAACTAGCCCCTGTACTTGTTAGTTTTGTCACTTTTGACCTGAGCCAAAATTTGGGACCTACTTGAGAGTGTTTTGGTTATGTTTTTTTAAAGATATTTGAATCACGGTTTTGGTATTTGGGTTTGATTTGGTCGTTGGACGTTTGTACGTCAACGAAGAGGGTCGTTTAGTTGTTTTTGCATGCGTAGGCTATAGGTTTTAACCTATGGGCGCACCGTGTGCCGTATCGGTTTTCGGACATTGATTTTTTTATAGCATCGCGATTGTATATTGATTGTAGGTATCTTCGCGTGGATTCCGAGACGACAAATCACATCGACTACGGCTGAACAAGGAGTTTCGCAGGTGAGTAGATTGATATCTACGGGGAAAGTCGGATGGATGGCGTATAGCACCCCCGCAATTATAAAATGGAAACCGATAGATATAGAATGTAGTCGGAGAAACCTATACTAGGAACCTACGGATGTGATCAAGGGATTAGTATGAAATGATATATTGAATATGAAATGAAAATGTGAATCGTGATATATAATTATATAAGTGATTGAAAGAGGATAAATATGAGAATATTAGTGGTATGTTATGAGATCGATATCGATATGTTATGAGATCGATATTGATGAGACCAGTGAACGATAATACGAAAATATTGGGATAAATGTGTTATAAGATGATTTACGTGACTGTAGATCCGTACTATTGTTATGATGATACCGTACAATGGAGTTTCCGTACGTGATATATGTAAGGATGAAACCCGATATTTATTCCGACTTAAGAACCCATTTCCTTTCATATCACAAAGTAGATTTATGATATGCATAGAGTCATACCTATTTCAAAACTAACGAATCATTGCACCATTTTTAAATGATGAATTCAAGAAGACGTGATAAACTTTTCAAATGGTATCTTTTCCAAACAATATCATAGTCTCCTAATTTCAAAATAACGATTCGCATTATTTTAAACTGTAACTGTATGGCTCCTACGTAGTTGCATATTTGATACTGTTCGCGTTTACGATCTCTCATTTTACGTACGCTCGCGTTTCTTTTACTAGGATATATATGTACACACGATATTTCATATCCGTTATTTACCTGATTTCGCCTGCTAGTACACCTGCACAATTATCGATGATGCGCATGTTACACTCATACAGGATTGCCGGCTCACACACATTCTTCATCGGTAATTGATATGCCACTTACACAGTAGAACTGTTATGCCACTTACACGGTAGAAATTCTACATCCCGATATTATTCTTAATTGTTCGGTACTATCATATGACGTGTGTTCATGATATATTCGATATGCTCACCTTACTGTTCCATATTGCTTACATCGTATTTTATGGCTATATGCATTAAGATGCTTCTTTTTTTATGAGATTTCTGGATTTGAGAACCGTGGTTTGTTTCAAAGAAAATTGTGTATTTTTTTAAAAATGCGGTTTCTCTTGATATGATATTTCGAGGTGTCCACCATGTGTTTTCTCGGTTCTGAGTTGTGAGCATACCCGATTCGAGGAGTGGGAGGCACCGTCTGTGGGTACATGGTGGACCGGGTATGGTACCCCGGGGCAAGAAATGATTTTTGTGGTGTAGACGATGAGCCTGGCAGAGGGAACACTACCTACCGGTAATTGGTTGGACCCGGCGGTTGTCCGGAGGATACCGACCGGAGTTGTGAGATGGATATAAGGGCCGATCAGTATATGCGGCGCCTTAGATGATATAGATATGAGGGCCGATCTGAGAATGCGGCGTCTGAGATATGAGGATTTACGTGTCGATACTGGACACGGGTTTTCAGGATGTTTCGAGTGTCGGTGTTGGACACTCAGGTTCCATGATTTTGATGTGTCATTGATAGACACACGTAATTGATATCCTCATTCATACAGACATACGTTTTCATAATATGGTTTGTGTCGTTGATGGACACATGGATGATATCTACATGCACGTTGGCATTTGATGTGAGACGTTATTTCTGTATGCCATTGCATTGACTCGATTGTTGACATATTTGCATTCTGGTCACCCTAAATATCATAGTATTACCTTTATGGTATAGTATGACCTAGGAAATCGTTGTTTTATTCGATTTCTACCTATTGATGTTTTTTACTCACGAGTTGGCAACTCACCCCCGTTGTGCCACAGTTCTTGCAGGTTTGACTGCGTGGGATCTGTAGCGTTATCGCTGGCACACAGTTTCATCCATGGTGTTTTGCTTTGGTAGGTGGGACACATATTGGATCGTGCCCACTCTCGTACTGTTATATATTCTGTTGTATATATATATATACTCCATCAATCAGAACTAGATTTGTATATTAGTAGACTAGAAAGACTTGTGTTGCGAGACTTGAGCGATGGGTTATGTTCACTTCTTGAGATGGTGTTGTCTTGCTTTAATTGCTTTTCTTCCAGTGTTGATCTTCGCCATTGGGTGTCATATATATCTCTTGCTTACTTGCGTGGTTGTGTTTCCGCCAATTGGTGAAGAGCTAGCTCCCGCTTGGGGATGTCTCTATTTATTTCTTGCATGTGGTTTTGGATCAAAATATACAAGAGAGGTGCTGCCAAAATTTTTAAAGACGAAAAATGTTTTCAACTTTAGTATAATATATTTGCATTTTCATGATTCCTTATCTATGCATTAAAGAAAAACTTGATTTCATTATACTTTTATTTCAAAACCGCACCTCCACTATTTTCCGCAAAAAGGTTTAGATTTCTGGGTTTCGGCTTACTTGATTTACGTTACGCTTTTTGACGTTGCGTGATTTAAGTGCCGGTCACGAGCTAAATTCCGGGTCGTGACAGGTTCGTGGCTTCAATAACATTTTTAACATATACGTCCTTCTTTTAAAAGAAAAATTAATTTGAATATCATAAAAATATAATATTATTGTTGACACATAAACATATAATTAGTAACTAACTGCAGTAAATAAAATAAAATAGTTTACGATCTTTATTATCCATTAGATTCATTACACATAATGTATATGTTAAGATAGATTGTGAAGTCATGAGACATTGGCCAAAGTTTTTATAAATTTGAAGACAGGGAAGCTACTCCAAAAATATAAAGCACTGGTTGTTTTCACCCGGGCTAGGGTGGGTCCACGTGCAAGTTAAAAATAAAGAGAAAAGGATGGTGGAAAGTGACCGAGAATACAATGATGCAGTTCATATCCGGTATAATAAAGTGCCAAAGATGAACCCAAATTGCCTTCTCTATTGATGGACTTTGTGGCGATTATCATGATTAGATTGAGACAGTGCTCATCACAAAGTTGAGAGCAGAATAAAGTGACTATAATCAATGTTCCTATCATGTGCATTAGAAAGATACTGTTGTCAATGCTGTGCAGCCTAATTTTATAAACAGTAATGCTGAGGACATACACACTAACTTTCTAGAGAGAGATGTGTACACAAACAAAAATAAATGTATGGATAATTTCTTTGACAAAGTTATAATATTATTGTTGGGATTTTGTCTTGTATTCGGTCGACTGCGTTTATGGATCATTTGGATCGGATCTGTGGTGTTGGTTATATATATATATATATATATAGAGAGAGAGAGAGAGAGAGGCTTGAAAGATGTGGTTGTTTGAGGATATTATGTACCCCTCCCTCTCTTGTGATGTAAAAGCAAGAAAGAGGGGATGAGAGAGAGAGATTGTTGAGTGATATGGGTATTTTGTAATCTCTTTCTTGTGTTAATAGACTCCTCGTATTTAGCATTGTGGATGTAGGCAGAGGTTGTCGAACCATGTGTTATGATATGCATTTTGTGTTCCCGATGTGGTGAAAGGGGTCAGAATCCCCAACATTTATGATTAATTTTTCGAAAAAAGTAAATAATGCATTTGTTACATGCAGCATATGTTATTAAGAATCCGATGTCAAGTTAACTAGTACAAATATGGGTTGCCCCTGCCACAGGGGCCATCATAAATAAAAATTAACATTTGTTATTGCCCCTACTGTTTAAATAAAAAATATTGAACTTTGACCCCTAAGGTTTACTCCGTAGGGGCATGGTGTTGGCTTTACGGAAGGAACCGTGGGGACAAGATATTAGTATTTTTTTTAAAAAACTGCCGCTACGTTTAAAACCGTAGGGACAGTTACCCTAACGGCGTACTCCGTAGGCGCAAAGTTTTATCCGTAGGGACAAGAATTTATCCCCACACCGTTTCAACCTAAGGTAGATATTTTCCTTCCTACGGTGGGAACCGCAGGGAAAGTGCTTTACTCCAGCGGTACTACCCGTAGGGGGCATCCTTAGTTTGTAGCAGTAGTGGTTATTAATTTGCAAATTTGTAGAACAATGTAGAAATGAATTGCTTGATGGGGCATATATTCTTTGGGGCTGCGGTCCCACCAGATGATCCCTATTTATATATATAGTGAAGAGTGTTGATTCCATATGAGCGCAATCTGAAAGCATGAGATGATCTATACATTGATTACACAAGAAACTCTAAAAAGAGTGCATGCGTAATCACATAAGTTTCAATCTTCCAAGTACAATGCAAAAGAGTTGTTTAATGGAACAATATAGATTGGGTAACAACTAATTCCTAGCTCATGGAACTATTCAACATGTACTTTTTGATGTTTATCGGTGGTGGTCTATAAATATCCAACAAATAAAGAACTTGATGAAATGGGTTTCATGTTAAAAGGCATTTTTCAAGAGATTAAATGGTGGGAGCCACGACACCTAGATACTAGCGTCAAACAAATGCACGTGTTTATTGATAAGGACCCATATCCGCGACCCGGATATTCACAATTTTTAGTTATTTACATACGCGGAAATCAAGCCAGGAAATACAGCAGGAGAGAATCCAATTCCTAAGTCTGCTCCAGTGTTGGTAATTTTGTCCATGCATGGAATCTATCTAGGAATCCGATGTCTGGTTATTAATTCCTGAGGTCCAAGTCTGAATCTTTCATCTTACCAGGCAATCTTAGCAGTAGTAATGAGCCAAACTTTATGGAATATGCACATGATATGATGGTGTCAGATGTTTATATTTCATGCAGTACAGAGGCTACTATTGAGCAGGACCACCTAAATAGTGCTCCTAGCTGTCAAATGAAACGTTTTAAAGTGCATCAAAGGCGATTGTTCTGTATGATCAGAAAATAATTAAAAACATGACATGTTTGGGAGTCATCTCGATAATAAATTTTAAGACAGACTAAACCAAACGTCTTTCTTAAATTATATTTCATTTTGTCCGTTGTCAATGTGCCCACAAATTCAAGAGAAACTCGATAGCAAACATCATCTCATATAGCGATACGTTTTTATTATTAAAAATCTATTCGAGTTTGTTTTACTCTAGAAGCTAAATAAAATGATTATTTTAAGATTGGTCCAAATTATAAATTCCAAGGAACTATGTTGCATCCTCCGTATTTTCTCGCAGTTTTACAATTTTACTCAAAAATGCATCCATCTTATATTTCGTTTTCCGATATAAAAGACAACATTTAGGTGTTACAGAACACTAGTAGAAAGCGAGTGCAAACCTGTACCAACCAATTTTCCAAAAATTTCACAAAAAAACTTCGTGTCATAAGTCATTGAAAGGTGACTGAAAAATCTTGTTAGAAGAAAATTGCAAAGTCAATAAACTAAAATTGTATCCAGATAAGCTTCTTTTGCTTCTGGGTTCATCTTTTCCATGCAATGCAACAACCATCACTACTAACAAGCGGCGGAACCACCCATGAAGAAATGGCTTTGGAAGTTTGTATCCAATCTTATTTAATGCCAATAGAATCTTATGCAGGACTACATAGTGGAATTAGGCATGACGTCCCTTTCATTTTTGAACCTTATTCTAACTAACTGCCTAATTAATTTAGCAAAATTTTCTTCTATTTGGTTTTAGAATAATAATATATGGATTAATTTGGTTTCTTAATTTTGTTAAGATGGATCTCATTAGCTAAATTGGAATATATATATATATATATATATATATATATATATAATGGAGGAAATATGCCATAGGGGGAACTTCCTCCTATGGCGTCGAAAATATACACCCTCCCTCATTTTTTCCGCCAATCGGCACCCACTATCTCCATCGTTATCATCTAAGATGTGGGCACACCAAATTTTATATGATTCTACAACCATTTCACCGTTGATTTAGCAATGTAAAAAGTTTTATTGTCGGTAAACCGTTAATTTTGAACCCACTAAATCAACGGTGAAAAAGTTGTAGAATCACATGAAATTTGGTGTACCCACATCTTAGACGATAACGATGAAGATGGTTGGTGCCGATCGTCGGAAAAATGAGGGAGGGTGTATTTTTTCGACGTCATAGGAGGAAATTCTCTCCTATGGCCTCTTTCCTTCATTAATCTCTCTCTCTCTCTCTCTCTCTCTCTCTATATATATATATATATATATATATATATATATATGCTCTGGAAAATACAGCAGAAAGAACAAAACATTAAAAATAGCACATATTCAGCATCATATCTTGAAGAGATAGGCAAGTAGTAGGAAAACATGAGATTGCGAATATCCCAGCCTAGTTAGCTATGAATGCATTTTAGGATGGGTCTTATCCCAACTTAAACCAAGAAACTCACGTCCTTGTTTTTCTACTTTGGGTCGTGAAGAGTCATAGCCAAGTTGGCTGTGAATAATATTCACAGTTCCGTTGACCTATAAAAAATAATCAAACCGTAGAGAACTCGACAATATAATAGTTTTATAGAATAGATCAGCTACTTCTCTTTGCTAAAGAATGTAATTAAACTCGATCACTACTCACTAGAATATCAGTGTCGGTCTTAATGTGACAACGAGACCGTATCTCAAATATGGAGCGGAAATTTTCATCAAAAAGTAGTTTTTAGAAAATTCTTAATCACCGATGCTATTATAAGAAGAACACAATAAGGGCATCCGGCAGACAAAAATTAATCTAAATATTATTTAACAGAAAAACCTAAATATTTTTATTTTAACAGTGTGCACCTAATCGGTTCAAAATGGTGAAAAAATGTTTAGCAAAATTTTAAAAATCTCTATTAAAATTCATTAAAGAAACCTATTATCATAATTAAAATTCTATACGAATTTATGCTATCTTGATGAAACTTAAGAAATCTTCTTTCTATGATGTAAACACACACGTGCATTGCACATGTAGAACACTAAAACCAGAAATAATGAATAATAATACACAGAAATTAATATGACCTAATCAAGAATTACTCTACAACAATTATTTTCAATTAAAAAATTCAAGTATTGCGGCAACCCATGGATGGCCTCATGATGCCAACTTCGGTTAGGTGACCAAATGATCATAACTTCATATTGTTGTTAAATTAATGATCACATAAGCAACCCTTTTTTCCTCATCTTTTCATTAATAATCTCATGCCCTCACCTATCATGGCAATTATGAGCATATAATATCATTGCATACATGTGACAGCTATGAACATGAAGTTCCCACTACTAATTAGCCTTTTAAACTAGTTTATATATAAATTAATCAAATTACCAACTTTCTAGTGCCAATTAGGGAGAGATTCAAATTTCGTTTATGAATATGTTGACGCCCCTAATATGCAAAGCTCATGGGCCACATTACTCATAACACATGAAAATGAGTCTCCGCCTCTTTCTATTCTTCTACTTCAAAGGTTATAATACTTTAAAAGCTAATGTGATATATCCTCTTAAATCATAATAAATCGTTTAAATATCATCTAATCATCATAACAATTCTTGATGAGAGTAGATTAATAACGCACATTCAAAAGTACAAGTAAATATAAAAAGTTGTGTCTGAAGAACCGGTCAATACCAGTCAATACCCAATTTCGGTATACCAATAGGTTTCACTAATATACCAGTATGACCGAAATTTCTAAAATTGATGGAAAATATAAAAATGCATTTCAACCTTGTAATAAATATAACAGCGTTTGCATGACCAGTACCGATACATATGGAAGTATATATAGACGTCGATATACAAGTTGATTTCAAACAATGAAAAGAAATACTTGGGCTTCGTTGTATGTCCACTATATATGGCATGATGTTTTTGAATGTTTGTTTTATGTCCGAAGCTTGTATAAAAAGTTTTTGCATTTTATTACCGATCATGAATGAATGACTGTCAGATTAACACTGAGATTTTTTAAAAATTCACAATCAATTGGAAGTTGATTCTCTTATCTGAATGGCTTAGAATTCTCCAATACTCACATGCCCATTATGGAAGTGCCTACACACACATGAAAACTAAGTCTACATAAGCCAACAAAACACATATCAATTCTCATATAGATCACTTGCTACCCGCTTCTTCTTCCCCTCATCTCTCTCTCTCTCTCTCTCAACAATGAGCTCAAGAATCATGTTCTTCATGAGCTGTAGCTATTTATCTTCCCTCTATGTAATCGCTTTAGTCTCTTTACATGGAAAATTAGCAGAGAGCTCTCACTACAACCTCACAACAAGCATGGTCAACTGCGATTTGTTCCGAGGGAGCTGGGTCTACGACCCGTCCTACCCGCTCTACGATTCGTCCATGTGTCCTTTCATCGACCCCGAGTTCAACTGCCAAAAGTACGGCCGCCCCGATCAGCAATATCTAAAGTACAGGTGGAAGCCCAGTGCATGCAACCCACCGAGGTTCGTGACTGTTAACAGCTAAGTTTGGGATAAGTAGCAGGAGCTGCGGAGTGCTCCGTAGGGACAAGTATTTTATTTTATAAAACAATAAATTAAATAAATAATTTGTCCCTACGGAGTAATCCGTAGAGATGTGTTCCTACGGGGAGAAAGACGTAGGGGCAATTATTACTCCGTAGGGACATGTTCAGGACGAAAACTTGCATCTGCGGCCTTTGCCCCTGCGGATTAATCCGTAGGGACGGTGGTTTGCATCTACGGCTAAATCCGTAGGGACAACTCCCTTATAGTAGTATTGAACATTCATTTTGGATATAATAATAGTTTGGTAGATTGGTTTTCTAATATGATGTCAAAGCATCAGGTTTCAAGAAGTACCTGATTCAATTAAAAAATTTATTCTGTTATCTATGATCTGATGTTCCATACATTAAATGTTAAGTTTGCTTGATATACATCGACATTCTATAACCCAATGACTTAAATGTTAAGTTCGATCGACCGTTTTAGGTTTGATGGCAAGGATTTTCTATGGAGATGGAGAGGGAAGAAGATAATGTTTGTTGGGGATTCAATAAGCCTCAACCAATGGGAGTCTCTCAATTGCATGCTCAAAGCAGCTGTGCCTAATGCAAAGACTTCACTATCAAAGAGACAATATCTCTCTTCTGTAAGATATGAGGTGTGTCTCGCTTCCTTAATTATTCAGAAATTAGATCAAATTGATAAATTTTGATTCGAGTTTGTACTTTCGGACTGGCATTCGCATGTACATACTCGCAACCATTTCTTTATGAATTTTTTTTCCATTAAAACCAAAACAATCATCCCCCTCCCCACAATATTTTTCTCTCTGCCCCTATAATTAACATTTATCTGTAGCTCCCTCTAATTATAAATTACTTCTGCAGCCCCTACTTCACTTTTGAAAATTATACCTCGCCTTTGCCATCGCCGTCTCCCCTGCAACCGCCACCCTCTTTCTCTTCCTCTTCAACACCGCCGCCGCCGTCTTCCTCCTCCTTCTTCTCCACACCCATCAACACCAACTTCCTCCTCCTCCTTCTCCACACCGCCGTCACCACCACCATCATCAACACTATCGCCTCCTTCTTCCTCCTCCTTCTCAACACCGCCGTCATGACGGTGGCGGCGGTATTGAAGAAGAAGGCAATGGGTGGAAGAAAAGGAGGAGGAAGATAATGGTGATGATGATGGCGATGGCGGTGGTATTGAGAAGGGGGAGGAAGAAGGCGGCGGCCGGAAAGAAGGAAGAATAATTTTTAAAAGTGAAGCAGTGGGGCTAGAGAAGTAACTTATAACTATAAGGGGTTTACAGGTAAATACTTACTATGGAAAAGAACAGAGAAAAACATTAAAGTATGGAGAGCTAACGGAAAAAAAAAACCCTTTCTTTATTAATTTGCAGCATAGTGGTTGACAGAGGTGCATGTTCGACTTTTTCTGGAAACTTTTCTTCCATTTTTTTCCTTCCCTATTTTTTTCATTATTTTTGAAAATACCTGCTCCAAAATATTGACTATTTGAAACCTGCTACTTTAATAATTCATGGTTTAAGTAATATTCAATATAATAAGGGTGCTATCAGAATCAAAATTCCAGCCTCTTTCCTATAAGACCGTCATTGGGTAAGATTACATGTCTTAGGTCAACTTAATCATACCTATTATTTATTCATAAAAATTGACTTCTTGATAATTGTGCTCTCCCAGGTTGCAACCAATGATTTATAAGATCTTGGTAGCCATTAATTACGGTTAGTGCCGCTGACTTATTTGTGTTTATGGATTTTATCTAGTAACTCACTGCAAGCGTATTGTCGAGTTTTTAGAGTCCCACACAGAGGGGTTTTCCGGTTCAGACGATACAATGTAGAGACCGTATGTTGATACGTGCATGAGTCTGTATTGGCTTCACGAACTTTAATCGAGCGTTTGATAATACCGGCCGGCCTGGGTTTAAACCGGGTTATTAAATCAGGTGTGTGTGTGTGTGTGTATGTGTGTATATATATATTATGTTCACTAGTCATTTTCTCTCTCTTGGCTATTTATATTTTTATACGGATATACGTATATGTATAGGACACATATGCTGGGTATTATGTATTTATACATAGATATTTCAAGAAGGTGACACCTCGTTATTTGATTTTCCATTTATAGAGAAGAAAGAAATGAAGTTGAAAGGAGAGTACGGTATGGTTGAGAGGGATGTGCTCATTTCTTTAATGAGAAAATGTTTAAGGTATTTTCTTTATGGTTGAAAATAAATACAGCTCTCTCTCATTTCATTTACTCTCTAGTTCATTATCTTATGTTCACTCTCTCTCTCATCTCCTCCTCCTTCTCTTTGCTTATGTGATGAGCTCCTCTCTTGAGAGGGAAAATTGAAAGATAATGATAGTGATAAATCTCTATATCCCTCACACTCTATTCCTACCAAGCTTAGAATGTCAGTTGCTTTCTCAAAATTCATTTTGGAGCGAAACTGGAGCTTGGATCGGATTTCCTCGGGTGGATCATTTTCGGCAAGGAAGATCGTTTCTCAAACTTGTGCCCAACGGCTTACGGAGTTTGGAAGGGTCTTCCAAGATTGGGTGGACACGCTACAAAGGTTGTATAGTCTCAACCTTGTATGTTTAGTTGCTAGTTTAATGTTTGGAATAATCGTTAAGTTCGGTTTCCTCGTGCTTGCTTGAAATTTTTGTTTTGCATTTCGCTTCCGCATTAGCCACGAACACTAGGGAACCCTTCATGATATCAGAGTCGATCCATACATTATAACTAGCTCGCATGACCATAGAATTTCATCACAAACAACATTTTAAAAACTACAGTTTCTGCCATAAAAATGCAGGCGCTAAAATGAATATTTTCAAGCTTAAACTCGATCACTAAAGCTCTCGTTTTGGAACAGGGACTCTATAGAGGATTGAGAGAGACCCGTAAAGTCTCGGGAAGTCATTTTTCAAAACTATTTCAAAATTAGTGGCTATTTTTTCCAAGTTGAAAACTGTTTTTAACTTGCCGTCCAAAACTGAACATATTGTCGCTTTTCGATCCCTGGGGGCTTTTGGTTCGGACCAAGAACTCGCGAAAGGGATCGGGGGTACCCTGAAAAGTCCACGGGGACCTAGGGTGGGGCCCCATCCCCGAGACCACACTTGGTGGTCTCGAGAATGGTGCAAACCCGAGAGCACCCATTTGGGTGCTCTCGGGTTTTGGGGGTACCCTTCTTGACACCCTCAAAGGATCTCTGGGATGTGCTTGAGCGCTCTATCTGGCTCTCGGGAAAGTTTCGAGTCAATCAGGATTCGAAAATTGGTAATACGATTGGTTTTAGGATGGCGGAGTGCATTTGATTTTCGTCGTTTGGAAAATTCGAGTGTTAGCTTCGCAGGTGATGAATTTTATGGTCATGGTTTCCGTATTTATGTTTATATATTGTTAAACATCGTCAAATTGCTATATATTCGATTAGAAGAGATTACACATGTGTTGCTTGTGGTGTTGGTGTGTATTTATCATTGTGATGGTTTAGCCAGATTGTCGTGACGGATAGCCCCTCGTGTGATGATGTATGTACAGTATTTGTGTGTTCATTTATTCGGGATGAGCGGCCACATGCCAAATTGTGGCGTCGTTGCTGCTTGATGTATATTCTTTCTTTGGGACACATCCAGAATGCAGGCGTTGTTGCCTTTGTATATATTTCATTATATGTACTAGGATGAACCCGCGAAGAAGTGCTCGAGTCGCCGGGTTCTAGAGTGCGGTAAGTGACCATCTCATGGAGTTGAGAATGGGTCGCCTCGCTTTAGAATTGGCGGGTTGCTTTCCGCACTTTAAGGGTTCTAGGATAGACCCAAGGAGAAGTGCTACGAACCGGATTCTAAAAAGCGCCGGGTGGCCCCCTCATGATATTGAGGCCGGGTTGTCTCGTTTCTAGGATTGGCGGGTGGCTTACCGTGCTCGTAGGGATATTGGTTCGATATTGTACGGGCTATCCATATGACCTGGGAACGTCGCGTTTCATTTGCATCTCAAATGAAACACGGGGCTCCTAATTTATCCGCTATTCCATATTGTTTGTCGCATGCCTGTGGTGATAATTACCTGCCTATGATGATGATATATATATTAGATGCTTCTATATGTTTTGCATCCGCGCTAGCCATGCCTTCGCCCTGTTATAAGTTAAGTAACCTTACGGTGAAGACCCAAGCCCCAATGGCGAATGTAGATGGCATATAAAAGCATTCCATTTTGGTTTTTTCTGGTGTGACTAGAAATTTAAATGATGGGACTGCATTATATATTTAATGCCAAGAAATAAACCCAAAATGATGTTGCGGGAACAAAATTTTCAAAAGAAATTATAGTCATATTCTTTTGCTTTGCATAAAAGTATTCGGTTAGGAATATTCTGCACCTCATTCAATAAAGAAATAGCCTTGATTTCTTTACTGGGAGTTCACTCTTAAGCAAAAACTTATGTTCTTATAACCACTCGGTTTTCTTTAAAACCACTCGTTTTAAAAGTGGGGCCTAAACCACTCCTTTTCAAAGCCACTCGAATTCCTTTAACGATATCAAGTTCATTACGTTAAAGGTTTTTCACCAAAAACCAGCCGTATCTCTTTGTCATTTAAAATTAATATTTCTTAGTATTCGTGTTACGTTTGTCGTGCTCTGCCGAGGCGTAGTGTTCGGTAGCTCTGTAGTGCTTTTCTGCTGTATAGTGATGCATTAATATAGGACAGTCATACAGCCTTTTTGGCCTTCGTCAAGGGCGAGTACGGGTGGGTCTAAATTAATCAGGACAACGACGGATAGAACTTGACTTGTGACTTATGATTTGTTGACCTCCGTCAAGATCATAAGATATTTAGGGCAAAAATCATATCGGGAGTTTCAAATATAAGGAAAACTTACCAAGTATGTACATACCTTATGTAGTGTGGTAACTTTGGTTGGCTTCCATCAAGGTTATCACACAATGATAGTTGGGTCTCGATTCCTACTGATAAGTAGGTATTACTCCCGGGAGATTTTCACTTCACAACTAGCTAACCCATTAGGTGTCGAGAAAGGTCTTAACGGGGTTATGCCAAGGTTATTTAATTAGGTTCATGCAAAAATACGGGAAGCCTCCCTCGGAGTACCAACACTGGCTTGGCCGAACGATTAGAGAACTTGTAAGGTATACATGATCCCGATTAGTTCTTCTTTTATGGTTTGAAGGAGAATTCAAGGAAACAGTGGGAGTCATCCTGATTAGATAAATTAATAAACAAATCTTGATAGAGTACACACTGAGTGTTTCTTTTCTCTCTCTCTGACTGCGACCTTGACTGGCCTTAAACTAAAACTCGTAAACCAAGTTAACCGAACATTTTTACAATCTGGTTTTGGATTGTCATGATTCACGATAAAGTTGCATATGTCTCTACCGCTCCTATTTCCCCTTTGCCTTCTCCAAAACACTTCGTATCACTACGAAGATCCATATTGTTTGGAAATGTCATCCCGTATGGTTACATACGAACTCGAAGAAGTTATTTCAATTCGAGAATGGACACAGGTTCTGCAAAAATTGAATTGTATAATTCTGTTGTCTCTTCTCTTTACCTTTTCTCGAGTTGAAAGCTCCTTTTATTAGGAGAGTACACCAGTTACGCTTGTTGGATAATCTTCTTCCAAACCTTAGGCTGGTACTGACATGTAGGGAAAGAAGAAAACCAACTAGTTTAAGTATGGTGTATAGAAGGTAAGATATAAAAACATATAAATGAATTGAAGTGAGGACAAAGGAAATTGCAACTACTGTCATAAACCTCGGTAGTGGAAGAGGCATTAAAAGAAATACCCGGTCACCCCCTTGAAACATTTTAATGTTTTAGTTTTCTTGTGCAGTTGTAATTGAAAACTGCTTCTCGATTAATTCTGACTCCTGAGTATATGAATACTGGATTAGAATCCCGCATCTGTAGGGCGTTACAGACACTGAGAAGTAGAGTATTGAGAAATGATGATTTGATTCTCAATATCAAAATTCGTAACAATTGGTGCTATTGGGGAAAATTATCTGGTTTTTTCTAACGGCAAATATTTAGTTTTGAATAACCGTTGTTATGCACCAATTTTTAAAATTGATATATCTGTCTCTTTGTTTAATAAAGTGGGATATAATTTTTCTGAAAATTTACCTTTATCAATTGATGATTAGGTAAGATGCATTGAATAACAATATAAACATTCTGAACCAAAATACAGTTCTCAACTTACAATACACGGAGCTTAAGTTAGTGAACTCATGGGACTTATACAAAGCGATGTATGTTGTCCGACGTCCTGTAGGAAGAGGGGTTGGTACTCTTACTTCATTCCGTTTTACCTATAATTTCTCTGGTTTTAGACAGGCATTCGTTGAAATGCAAAGTCCAAATATTATGAGAAGTTCATAGCGTATAAGAATAAATTAGAGAACCAGACGTTGTAAGTATCAAGATTCTTCGAAATGATCGAAGATGTGCATATTTATGGTAGGTATTCCGTGGTTGTATAATTGAGAACTTGATTCTCTCTCAGATTACTCATTCGCAAGTAATACCGTATGGCCTTTTATCCATTTAGGGATATGCACTGGACACTGCTGCATAACATTTGAATCCGGTTCCATCTAAATTAATGCATTTGATTCTATATGGACATAGAATGGTTGCATATCTTAAGGTTGCTAAGATATGGAGTTGTCCGGTTTTTGTTTAAAACCACAATCCGAACAAACTCAAGGCATATTTCAATAATGATCAATTTATGGGTTATCACAAGCATTAGTAAGGGTTTAATTTCTACCATTTTCAAGATCAAAAGTTTATTTGTTCTTTACTCACCACCTTTTTTTAAAAGGGATATTTTTGCAAAAGAAACTAGTGGAATTATGGTAGAATTGGAAGTGATTCCAAAACCACAAACGGATACTGAAAATTTAGTAGAATCTAGAGATTCAATTGAAACCGACAAATCATAGCCACTCCGCAGATTTAGTAGGTGATCTCAGTCACCCGAGAGATACTTCGGTTTCCTCGTAGACGGTGACAGGGAGGTCAGCATCATGGTGATGGTGGCCCTACTAGTTATTAGCAGGTCATAGAAAGTGATGACTTCCAGATGGCCAGATGCAAGATATCAAAGTTGAACTCCACACATTCCAGTAAATTATGGATTTTGGACTTTTATGGATGCTCTTGAAGGGATAAAACCCATTAGGAGCAACTAGATCTTTCAAGATCACTGCAAATGGAAAGGTAGTAACCTAATAGGGCTAGACTTATAGTAAAAGGTTTTCATCAAATACCCGCTGTGGATTGTGATGAAACTTTTTCTTTAATGTCTGTGCTGAAGTCCATACGGATATAACTTACCACTGCTGTTTTTCCATGACTATGAGATCTGGCAGGTGGATGACTATAATGTCTTTCTAAATGGGAATTTAGAAGTGCACGTGTATATGACTCTGCCAATGGGTTGTCGTAGTCAGTGGGAACAACGGAAGGTGTGCAAGTTGCTTATGTCTATTTATAAACTAAAGCAGGAATAGCGGATACAGATCATCTGTTTTGATGTGACAGTCATAGTGTTTGACTTCATCAAAATAACAAATGAACCTGGTAAGAATGGTGTAGGGAGTACTATCATATGGTATATGAATGACATACTCTTAATAGGAAGAGATGTTCCTATGCTACAATTGGTTAAACTATAGTTGTCACAGATATTTCTGCATATGGAATATGATTCATTTTCAAGATGCCTTGATGGTGAAATGGTAGACACGCGAGACTACATCTATATTGATAGATCTAGATTTGGAAAGTGTCCCAATCCGGATACTTGGAAACCATTCTAAAGGGGTTTAGAATGGATGACTTCTAGCGTAGTAGTATACCTGTAGGTGATGAAGTCACTCTATCTAAAGAGATGTCTTCTGAACTGATTAGGAGAGGGACTCGCATAAATGCCATTTCAATTGCTTTGGCAATTAGATCAATCATGCAATGTCATGAACCAGACCAGATGTTGCTTTTGCAATTACTGTAATAAGCAGATATTAATCCAATCCTAGAGATACATAAGGAAGTAGTGAAGAACATGTGATGATGTTCTTGGTGTATAGTAATGGCAACCTCCTACAGGAGGTGATTACCGGTTCTGGCTTTCAAGGTGACCTGGATGACAGAGTGGCTGTCAGAGTTATAAGTTTACCCTCTTCTGAGATCCAGTATGTTGGAAAGGGTTCCAAGTAAAATGGTAAGGTAGACATGGCGTAGAATACTGATTATAATCAGCGGAGGATACATCCCAAAAAGTTTGTTGGATAATTTTGTTCATTTATGAACTTGGTCCCATCATTTATCCAGACAAATTCTAAAGCAAGTATCGCTCGGTTCGGAAGATAGTTGATCTCCATGAAGTTGAGAAATAGAGAGATAAAGTAAGGAACATTGTAGCGGATCCACTCACTGATGCCATTTCTTGAACACGATTGCTTTTCAAACACGGTTTGCGAAACTTATTAATAGAGAAGTTGGGTATTCAATAGCACATAGAGCTGTGAGTATGCGATACCGCAATAATTGACCTTAAGTGCAAGTGGGAGATTGCTGGATATAGTGCCCTCAAGGCAATTATTGTAATTGCAGATAGGCAAATATGGTAATTGAGGGAAGACCTATACAGGTAGAAAAGTCTTGCTCGAGATGATAATATGCTATCTAGTTTGTTTTTATCATTCATGTGTATGCGCTTTATTACGTGTCGCTAATATATAATGATAAAGCCCGTAGGATCCGTACTTGACTACCAGTATTATAATGGCGATCATGCTTGTGAGAGCTGGGTAGTCCATAAGCACATCTTTAAATGTTTCTAGTCATGGGAGTATCGAGACTAGGCATCAATATTCCAGAGTAGACTAGTGTATACGTTTCTAGATCCTGACGAGGGGTGGTGGCTGGTCTCATAGCCATTGGTGTGTGACATATAAGATTGTATGCAGGTGCTCACTGGAGGTGAGTACACCGAACGGACTCGCCGAGAACTCCTAAACGGTATTATACATATCATCATATAGCAGTTCTCTGGTGACATGAGTACATAGTATTCTTTAGACCTGAGATCATAATTTGTCTCGTGTAAGTTTCCGCTGTACATAGATTACTGCTCTACCATAGCTCAAGGAGTCGTGCAAATAGGTTTTAGTTGGCTACAGTCCCGAGCCACATTGAGACAGTGAGCAATCGGAAGGGATTCGTCTCTCCCAATATATGGAGTCGATACCGCGCTATGTTCGGTTGCCATCACCATAAGTCCCTGGCCAAGACGGATGGGATTACTGATAGGAGATCAGTAGTTTTTCGGTTGGTCATGAGCCTGATACTGGCACAACTTATTGGGCTATTAGTGGTCTGACATTATCCACCCATAGACCCGGAATGCGACACTCTTAGACGAAGAGACCGGACTGTACAGAGATTGTCGCTTACAAGCTCAGTAGGGTACGAACATACTTGATTTGTCGACCTCTTTTTGGACATATACCTGGGTAGCCGTTATGTACAACTCGTACCGCTGACGTGCTTGTGGTTATGAATTTTATCTAGTAACTCATTGCCAGTGTATTTTTGAGTTTTTAGAGTCCCACACAAAGAGCTTTCCCGGTTCAGGCGATACAATGTAGAGGCCATATGTTGATACGTGCAGGAGTCCGATTAATTACGTGTACTGGCTATACAAACTTTAATTGGACGTTTGATAATACTAGCCGGCTTGGGTTTAAGCCGGGTTATTAAATCAGGTATCGATTTAATATGTGTGTGTGTGTGTGTGTGTTCTAATATTATGTTCACTATTCATTTTCTCTCTCTTGGCTATTCGTATTTTTATACGAATATGTGTATATGTATACGATACATATACAAGATATTATGTATTATACATAGATATTTCTAGAAGAGGACACCTCATTATTTGGTTTTCCATTTATGGAAAAGAAAAAAAAATAAGATAGAAAGGAGAGCATGGTAGAGAGTATGGTTGAGAGGGCACATTTCTTTATTTGGAAAATGGTTATGGTATTTTCTTTATAGTTGAAAATAAATAAAGCTCTCTCTCATTTCATTCACTCTCTAGTGCATTATGTTATGTTCACTCTCTCTCATCTCCTCCTCCTTCTCTTTGCTCATGAGTTGAGCTCCTTTCTTGAGAGTGAAAATTGAAAGATAAGGATAGTGATAATCTCTACATCCCCCACACTCTATTAATGATATATGCCCTAGAGGCCATTATTGTGTCATACTGGTTTGTATATTACATATTGGAATCTTGGGATATACACGAATATAGTAACAGTCTTGCTCGAAATGGTAGTATACTACCTGGTTTGTTTCTACCTCAATATGTGCATGTGTTTCTTTTAGCATATCGCTTATACATATTGGTAGCGTCCTTAGGATATTTGCTTGATTACCAGCGTTGTGATGGCAGTCACACTAGTGAGAGCTGGGTAGTCTATAAGCACATCCTTATATAGGTCCCTAGTCGTAGGATTATCGAGACGGGGCATCGATACTCCAGAGTAGACTAGTGTATACACTTTTCATCCCAGCAGAGGAGATGGTCTATCCCACATCCATTAGTACATCGTACTGGAGATAGTATGCAGGTGCTCATTGGGTTATGAGTACACTGGACAGGACTCGTAGGGAGCTGCTGGTGGGTATTATACCCATCGTCGGGTAGCAGTTCCTAGATGACATAAGTACAGCTTAGTTCGTCGACTGGACACTGCTACTTTGCCTCGAGTGTGTTCCCACTGTTCTTAGATTACTACCCTACCATAGCTCAGAAGAGTCGTGCAAACAGGTAGTAGTTGGGTGCAGTCCCGAAGCACTGGGAGGCAGTAGTGGTTAGATAGGATTCGTCTCTCCTGGTATGGGGGTTGATACCACGCTGTATTCGGAAATCCATTACATAAAGTCCCTGGCCAGGGCAAGCGAAATTTACTAGTAGGTACTCCAGTAGATTCTCAGGGTGTTTTGGGCTATACTCCGGCACGACTTATTGCGCTATTAGGGGTCTGACAATTACCACCCCCTTAGGCCCGATATGCGATACTCTTAGACGAACAGACTGGACTGTACGGAGATTGTCACAGATAGGCACAGTAGGAGTTCGGATGAGTTTGCTTATCGGCCTTCTTATCGACAGATACCTGGGTAGCCGTTACGTGCAGCTAGTACCGCTGACGGCTTATGGTTAAACCCACTGCCAGCGTAGTGTCGAGTCTTCAGAGTCCCACACATAGGGTTTCCCTGCATCGGGCAAAAAATGTAGAGGACGTATGGTTTTACGGCAGGGCTTTGATCACATACGTGTGCTTGTGCACGTATGATATTCGGGTGGATAATACTAGTGGGTTTTGGTTTAAACCGGATCCTAGTATTATATTGATGGATTGTTTTCGTCTCTTTGTATTCGTATTTTTCGGAATACGGATACGGGTATGTATATACGGATGAGCGGCATTCTTGTAATTTACTTAAGATTTCTTCTAGAAGAAGACACCTCATTTTGTATTTAATCTTTTTATTAAAAGATAAATGAGGTGGAGGATTACATTAAATGAGGCATAGCTCTTAGGTGACTCATGGGGTGACTCACTATGTGATATTTTGAAGCATGCTAGATATCTTGTGGTTGCATTATTGGTATGCATTATTCATCAAAAATGAGTGCCATCTCATTCTAATGTTCTTGCTTCACTCTCTTTTCCTCAAGCTCCCCTACTTCTTCCTCATACCTTTCACGTCTCATGTGTTGAGAAACCTAGGGTATTTAGACATAAAGTAATCCATCTACACTCTCTACATCATCTAGGACATCTAGTTTAGCGAATTAGGTGCCTTAGCTATCTCGGATTTAAGGTTGGAGCTCGGACTATAGACTCTTGGGTGGATCGTCTTTGACTTGAGGAGACCGACGAAGATGCCCGATCCGTATACGATCCGAGGAGCTTATGACGAGGAGGAGTACAACAAGAAGACCCGAAGGACATGATACTGTGAGGTATAACATTCTTGCATAGTAGTTAACCTCTAGTAGTTTAGCTAGTTAGCGTTTAGTATCGATCCTGGAGTTCAAGTCGGTGTTGCAAAGCCCGTAAAAATCGTTTTTTGCATATTCCACCTCCCCGAGAACCCGCGGGGTGCACGACATCAACTTATAGTGGTATCAGATCCTCTCCATAAGCCTTAAATAGCTTGTAGCGACGTTTAAAATCCGTCTTTTTTGTCGCGCACGAACTGCCGACAAAAACAGTACCGAAAAAGTTGTTTTAAGAAGTTTGCACACCCCGCGGGCTCACGTTTGAACCGAGAAGCCACGGGGTGAAGCATGGGCACCCCGGGGATACCCAGGGGGACCCAAGGTCGGGCCCACCCTCCAAGACCACCACAAGGTGGCCTTGGGGGTGGTGACCCGAGAGCACCCCAACTGGGTGCTCTCAGGTCTGCCTCCTTTGGGGGCCACCTCGAGGTGCCCTCCGGGGGTGGGTACCCCCCTGAGGCCCCCGGATCGATACTTAATTTTTCCCCCTCGCCTCCGCGAAGGTTCGGACGGGTTTTGAGTTCGTTTCGACTCCCGGATTGGTTTAAAACGAATTTTTTGGTGACTTTAGTGGACAGTTTTTCATGGTCTTGAAAAATTAGTTTCATTCGCTAATTGTGCACGGATTTTATAACATCGTGGGTTACTTTACAAATTTTGTGATGTATATATGTGTTCTTAAACGTCTTCTAACCGCTATATGTCGATTAGAAGGGGTTGCACATATATGTGATATGTTTGTAGTTTGTGGATATGGAGTATTGGATCGTCGTGGATGAATAGCCCGGGGGATATGAGAAGAGTGTTTTCTTTTCTTTCATTCGATGTAAATTTGTAAAGTATTGTAATATTATTTTGCGGGGCACATCCGGGTTGAGGTTGTAGCCACCTTTGTATTATTTTATTTACTGTTTTTTGCTCCTAGAATAGACCCAAGGTGAGGTGCACAAATTACCGGGTTCTTGAAGTGCCGAGTGGCCTACTCATTTTATTGAGGGGGGTTGCTTCACTTCGGGAATTTGGCGGGTAGTTTTTCGCACCCATAGGGGTCTAGGGTGGGGTTTGGCTATTCATCACGACCATGGAATCCGTCTTTCGTTATAGACTTAAACGAAACGCGAAATTCCTAGTATATCCAATATGTTCATCTGTGATCTGGAATGCCTATTATTGCATGAGATGAATGGATATATATATATATATATATGATATATAATAAATATTGCTTATGTTTTGCAACCGCGCTAGTCCGGCCCCTGCTCTGCCGTTAGTTAAGTAATCTAACGGTGAATGACGGGGTCCTGTGGCAAATGCGGATGGCATAAGCGTATGTTGTATTTTCGTTTCTTTCTGCAATGATAGGGTTAAACGATGAGAGAGCAGTAACATTGATTAATGCAAAAGAAAAAAAAACCAAAGTTTAATCGTTGGAACGGTTTCAAAACCACTCGGTTTTTTCAAAAAGCCACTTTTAAAAGCGGAGCTTAAACCACTCCTTTAAAAGCTATCATGGTTCCTTCGACTAAATCAAGTTCATTACGTTCATAGTTTCGCCAAAACCATTCGTAGCCATCTGTCATTTCAAATGGGTATTCAGCAGTATTCAAGCTATGTATTTTGACCTTCGCCAAGGCATAGTGATTGGTAGCTGCTGGGTATTCATCTGTAATATAGATAGATGCGTTGGTTTGGGACAGTCATACTACTATTTTGGCCTTCGTCAAGGGTATGTACGGGTGAGTTCAAATTAACCTGGATAATGACGGGTAGAACTTGACTTGCGACTTATGATATGTTGGTCTTCGTCAAGGTCATAAGAGCTTGGGGCAAAAATCTACATCGGGAGTTTCTAAGGAAATTGAAACTTGCTAGTGTTGCATACCATTTGGAGTGTGATGATTTTGGTAAGATTCCTTCAAGGTTGTCACACGATGATATTTGGATCCCGATCCTACTGTGAGTATCCGCTACTCCTCGGAAGATTTTTCACTAAAACAATCAATACTATAAACCAAGTAGGTGCGTAGAACGGTGTTAGAGGAGCTACGCCTCCAGGGAAAATAGATTATGTAATTAAGGAACTTCGCGAAAACGTTGGAAAACCTCCTTCGAAATACCAACACCAGCCTGGCCGAAAGGTTAAGAAAATATTATAAGAGTGAGATTAATCCTGACTAATTCTTCTTTTATTGTTTGAGGAAGGATTCGAGATACAGTGGGAGCCATCCTATTTAGATAAACTAATAACCAATTTAAACTTGCAAGAGTATCATGCTGAGTGTTTCCTCCTCTCTCTCTTGACTGCAGCGACGAATATGACTGGGATTAAGTTACTGCTAGATAATAAATTGACTGAGACAAACTATTATGATTGGCTATAGAATGTCCAGATAGCCATTACCTATGACAAGCTGGGCTAACTCCTTACTACAAAGCCCCCGCCGTCCCAGGTTTAGATTCCACCATCACGGATCTTGATATCCGTAAGACATGGGAAAAAGACAGTGCGAGAGCCAAGTGCCTCGTATTAGCCTCAATGGATTATGAACATCAGAGGCAGCACGAGAAGATGGACTCAGCTTCCATCTTTTTCCATACCAAAGATTTATATAGAGAGCAATCTCGTATCGCAAGATATGAGACCTCGAAGGAATTATTTCAAGCGAGGTTGGCTGTTGGATCATCTGTAGGGGATCACGTCCTTACGATGATTAGCTATGTTAAAGAGCTTACGGACCTGGGGACCACGTTGGAGAAAGAGTTATGTACTAACTTGATTCTATAGTCCCCCCTTCTACTTACGCCCTGAAGGAAACTAGAGAGACACCCGTTCTGCTTATTAGGGAATCTTCCTCTTCTAAATCCAAGGCGAAAGCCAAGGGAGAGAAGAAGAAGGCATCCGCCAAACCGATAGGCGGTGTCAGTAAGGTAGAGGGAAATGACAGGGCAAAAGTTTTGGGGCTAAAAGTAGGGAAGGATGAATGTTTCTATTGTCACGGGATATGCCATTGGCAGAAGAACTGCAGGGCTTGGAAAGCCAGAAACCAGGATTCGAAGCATGTTGTGGTTTCGGCTTCGGGTGTGTTTATGATTGAAAACTGTCTGTCAATTAACTTTACTTCCTGGATATTGGATACCGGATCAGGATCTCATATCTGTAATTCATTACAGGCTTTGAGAAACCATAGAGTTATCAAGGCAGGTGATATGACTCTCAGGGTTGCTAACGGAATGAGCGTGGACGCTGTATTCGTAGGGGAATATCACCTAGGATTGACAAGTGGGCAGATATTGATTTTACGTAACTGTTTGTGTGTACCTAGTTTGACATGTAACATCATTTCTGTATCTTTACTTTCTAAAGAAGGTTATAATTTTACATTTGTAAGCGATGTGGTCCACATCCATCTAAATCAAGTTTTGATTGGGTCAGGTACACTAGATAACGGTATATACGTATTAAATCAAGCTCAGGTTTTCAACGTCTAGAACACACTTAAAAGAAAGTCTCAAGAATTAAATCAGGCTTTCTTATGACATTGTAGACTGGGTCACATTAATGAAACACGGTTGACAAAGTTACATAAAGAGGGATATTTGGATCCGTTCGAATATCAGTCTTATGCAACTTGTCAATCATGTCTTATAGGAAAGATGAAAAAGACTCCGTTCACTGGACACAGAGTAAGAGCGAGCGAGCTCTTGGGACTCATACACAGCGACGTGTATGGTCCAATGTCTACACATGTAAGAAGTGGTTATTCCTATTTCATTACTTTTACGGATAATTTCTCTAGGTATGGACATGTATTCTTGATGAAATATAAATCCGAAGCCTTTGAGAAATTCTGTGAATAGAAGAATGAAGTAGAAAAACAAACTGACAAAAGTATAAAGACACTTAGATATGATCGAGGTGGTGAATACTTAAGTGCCGAGTTTCTGGGTTACTTAAAAGAGAATGGAATACTCTCTCAGCTTACTCCTTCATACACACCTCAACACAACGGTGTATCGGAAAGACGGAACAGAACCTTATTGGATATGGTACGTTCCATGATGAGTAACGTTGAGTTGCTGCGATCCTTCTGGGGTTATGCACTAGAATCAGCTGCATATCTTTTAAACAAGGTTCCTACTAAGACTGTGCCTACCACACCATATCAGATGTGGAGTGGAAAGTAACCCTATCTTCAGTATCTGAAGAAATGGAGATGTCCAGCTTTTGTAAAAAAACAGCATGCGAACAAGCTCGAGGCAAGTTCAGTACTATGTAAGTTTGTGGGATACCCAAAGAACTCCAGGGGGTATCTTTTCTATTACGCAGAGGAACAAAAGGTTTTTGTTTCTCGTCATGCCCACTTTTTGGAAAATCAATTTTTAGAAAAAGAGATAAGTAGGAGCGCAATAAAACTGGAAGAAATTCCACAACCACAAGCTATTACTAAAAGTATGGTAGAACCAGAAGTTTCAAAAGAATCGGACATCCCCGAGCCACTCCGCAGGACTAGTAGGCAGTCTCATCCGCCCGAGAGATACTACGATTTTCTCATAGACGGGGATAGAGAGGATTGCATCATCGACGATGATGAGCCAACTAGTTTCCAGCAAGCTATTCAGAGCAGAGACTCGGTAAAATGGATAGATGCAATGTGGACCGAAATGGAGTCCATGCACCAACAAAGTATGGACTTTGGACATTGCTCCAGAAGGGGTAAAACCCGTAGGATGCAAATGGATCTTCAGAAAGAAGATAGGTGTAGATGGATAGGTTGAAACCTCTAAAGCTAGACTTGTTGCAAAAGGTTTTCATCAAAGATCTGGTTTGGACTATGATGAAACCTTTTCTCCAGTGGCTATGCTCAAATCCATTCGGATCCTTCTTGCCATTGCTGCCTTCCACGATTATGAGATTTGGCAGATGGACGTAAAGACCGCTTTTCTAAATGGAAATTTGGAAGAGTACGTGTATATGGATCAGCCAGAGGGTTTCATTCAGAGTAGGAGCAGCGGGAAAGTGTGCAAGTTGCTTAAGTCCATTTATGGACTAAAGCGGGCATAGAGGAATTGGAACATCTGTTTTGATGAGACGGTCAAAGAATTCGACTTTATCAAAAATCCAGATGAACCATGTATTTATAGTAAGATTGTAGCAAGAACTGTGGTATTCTTCATCTTATACGTGGATGACATTCTGCTGATAGGAAATAACATTCCTATGCTACAATCAATCAAAGGATTCTTGTCACAAAGGTTCTCCATGAAAGACCTGGGTGATGCCTCCTACATTCTGAGGATCCAGATCTATCGTGATAGATCTAAGAGTATGTTGGTACTTTCGCAGTCCAGATACATCGACACCATACTAAAGAGATTTAGTATGGAAAATTCTAAGCGCGGTAGTCTACCGGCTTGTCACGGAATCACCCTCTCTAAAGAGATGTCTTCCAAGACTTATTTGGAGAGGGCTCGCATGTCGATTATACCCTACGTTTCTGCGGTAGGCTCTATAATGTATAAGATGTTGTGTACCAGACCAGATATTGCTTACGCACTTAACGTGGTAAGCCGGTATCAGTCAAATCCAGGGAAGAACCACTGGATAACAGTAAAGAACATTCTTAAGTAGCTGAGAAGGACTAAGAAGATGTTCTTGGTGTATGGCGGAAAAGACCTCCAGATCGAGGCCTTTACTGATTCCAGCTTTCAGAGTGACAAGGATGACTCTAAGTCCATGTCGGGTTATGTCTTTACCCTCAATGGAGGGGCCGTCTGTTGGAAGAGCTCCAAGCAGGACACCGTTGCTGACTTGACGATGGAAGCAGAGTATATCGCAGCTTGTAACGCCAGGAAAAAAGCAGTCTGGATGAGGAAGTTCCTAACAGAAATTCAGGTGGTTCCGTCTATTGTAGATCCAATACCTCTGTATTGTGACAACAACGGCGCTATAGCTTTAGCGAAGGAACCCAGGTCCCATCGGAAGTCCAGACATATCTTGAGGCGGTACCACCTGATCAGGGAGATCGTTGATTGCCGGGAGATCGAGGTGCGGAGAGTAGATACAGAGGATAACATTGCAGATCCACTCACAAAGGCCATCCCTCAGACACAGTTCGAGAGGCTATTCGAGATGATATGTCTGCGATATGCCAATACATGGCCTTAGTGCAAGTGGGAGATTGCTAGTGATATATGCCCTAGAAGCCATTATTGTATCATACTGGTTTGTATATTACATATTGGAAGTTTAGGATATACACGGATATAGTAACAGTCTTACTCAAAATGGTAGTATGCTGCCTGGTTTATTTCTACCTCAATATGTGCATGTGTTTCTTTTAGCATATCGCTTATCCATATTGGTAGAGCCCTTAGGATTTTTACTTGATTACCAGCGTTGTGATGGCAGTCATACTAATGGGGGCTGGGTAGTTTATAAGCACATCCTTATACAGATCCCTAGTCGTAGGATTATCGAGACGGGGCATCGATACTCCAGAGTAGACTAGTGTATACGCTTCTCATCCCAGCAGGGGAGATGGTCTGTCCCACAGCCATTAGTATATCGTACCGGAGATAGTATGCAGGTGCTCATTAGGTTATGAGTACACTGGACAGGACTCGTAGGGAGCTGCTGATGGGTATTATACCTATCGTCGGGTAGCAGTTCCCAGGTGACATGAGTACAGCTTAGTCCGTCGACTTGACACTGCTACTTTGCCTCGAGTGTGTTCCCACTGTTCTTAGATTACTACCCTACCACGGCTCAAAGGAGTCGTGCAAACAAGTAGTAGTTGGGTGCAATCCCGAAGCACTGGGAGGTAGTAGTAGTTAGATAGGATTCGTCTCTCCCGGTATGGGGGTTGATATCGCGCTATGTTCGGAAAGCCATTACACAAAGTCCCTGGCCAGGGAATGCGAGATTTACTGGTAGGTACTTCATTAGTTTCTCAAGGTGTTTTGGGCTACACTCCGGCACAACTTATTGTGCTATTAGGGATCTGACGATTACCACCCCCTTAGGCCCGATATGCGATACTCTTAGACGAACAGACCGGACTGTACGGAGATTGTCACAGATAGGCTCAGTAGGAGTTCGAATGAGTTTACTCATCGGTCTTCTTATCGACAGATACCTGGGTAGTCGTTACGTGCAGCTAGTACCGCTAACGGCTTATGGTTAAACCCACTGCCAGCGTAGTGTCGAGTCTTTAGAATCCCACACAAAGGGTTTCCCTGCATCGGGCAAAAGATGTAGAGGCCGTATGGTTTTACGGCAGAGCTTCAATCACATATGTGTACTTGTGCATGATAATGTTCGGGCGGATTATACTAGTGGGCTTTGGTTTAAGCCGGATCCTAGTATTATATTGATGGATTGTTTTTGTCTCTTTGTATTCGTATTTTTTGAAATACGGATACGGATATGTATATACGGATGATGGGCATTCTTGTAATTTACTCAAGATTGCTTCTAGAAGAAGACACCTCATTTTGTATTTAATCTTTTGATTAAAAGATAAATGAGGTGGAGGAAATGAGGTGAAGGATTTCATTAAATGAGGCATGGCTCTTAGGTGACTCATGGGGTGACTCATGAGGGTGACCCGCTATGTGATATTTTGAAGCATGCTAGATATTTTGTGGTTGCATTATTGGTATGCATTATTCATCACAAATGAGAGCCATCTCATTATAATGTTCTTGCTTCACTCTTTTTTCTTCAAGCTCCCCTTCTTCTTCCTCATACCCTTCATGTCTCATGTATTGAGAAACCTAGGGTATTTAGAGACAAAGTAATCCATCTACACTCTCTACATCATCTAGGACATCTAGTTTAGCGAACTAGGTACCTTAGTTATCTCGGATTTGAGGTTGGAGCTCAGACTATAGACTCTCAGGTGGATCGTCTTTGACTTGAGGTGACCGACGAGAATGCCCGATCCGTATACGATCCGAGGAGCTTATGATGAGGAGGAGGACAGCAAGAAGACCCAAGGACATGATACTGTGGGGTATAACATTCTTGCATAGTAGCTAACCTCTAGTAGTTTAGCTAGTTAGGGTTTAGTATCGATCCTGGAGTTCAATTCGGTGTTGCGAAGCCCGTAAAAATTGTTTTTTGCGTATTCCGCCTCCCTGCGAACCCGCGAGGTGCGCGACATCGACATACATCTATTACTAGCAAGCTTAGAGTGTAAGTTGCTTCCTCAAAATTCGTTTTGGAGCAAAACTGAAGCTTGGATCGCATTCCCTCGGGTGGATCATCAAGGGAGATTGCTTCTCAAGCTCGTTCCCGACGGTTTACGGGGCTCGGAGGGGTCTTACACGATTGGGTGGACACGCTACAAACGTTATATGCTCTCAACCTTGTATGTTTAGTTGCTAGTTTAGTGTTTGGGATGATCACTAAGTTCGGTTTCCTCCTGCTTGCTTGAAATTTTTGTTTTGCATTTTTCTTCCGCATTAGCCGCGGGCACTAGGGAACCCTTCAGGGCAGACGTCTGACAAGTATCTTTCAGACGTTTGTCTGCTCTCGGTTTTTGCTGAAAACTCATGATTAGACGTCTGGATCTTCTTCATCAGATGTCTGGCTCGGCTCTTTTGTTTGGGCATACTTGTGCAGACGTCTGCCACACCTTGGTTAGACGTCTGACTCCGCTATGTTATTTTGGCAGACGTCTGCAACGCTTTCTTCAGACGTCTGCTCTGTCTTGGGCACTTGTCACTAATACACCCCCACAAGATTAAGGCTCCATTGGAGACTCCGATCTTAGAACGAAGTCTAAGAAAGTGTATGTGTCCAAGTGCCTTTGTGAGGACATCCACAAGTTGATGTTGAATGCTAATATGGTGTACACAGATGGTGCCATCTTCGATGCACTCCCGAACGAAGTGGTAGTCAAGAGCAATGTGCTTCATTCGAGAGTGGAAAACTGGGTTTGCACTGAGATAAGTAGCTCGGTATTATCACAGTATAAAGAGGATGGTTTTGTGAGAGTTATCTTGAGTTTATGGAGAAGATTTTTTACCCATAGTACCTCGGTGGCTGTAGTATTCGCAAGTGTTTTGTATTCAGTTTCGGAGGAGAATCAAGAAACCGTCTTTTGACGAGCCGATTTCTATGATATTGGATTCGAACCTAGGTAGAGTATGTAGGCCATGGTAGAGCGACCGTCATCACGACTGCCACCACAGTCAGAGTCACTGAAGGCATGAAGAGTTAGAGGAGACCCTCTGCGAAGGTAAAGACCGTGATGGATTGTACTTTTGAGATAACGAAGAACACGTTTGAGTATCGTCGAGTGAAGTTCTGTGGGAGAGTGCATAAATTGGGATAGACGATTGACGGGAAAGGAAATGTTTTTCCGAGTGAGGGAGAGGTATTGAAAAGTACCAACTAGTTGACGATATGGTGTGGGGTCGAAAAAAGAAGACCCGTCATAGAGGAAGAGAGGAGTGGTATTATACATAGGAGTGGTGGTTTCTTTTGCGCCGGCCATAGAGAACTTATTCAGTAAATCAGCGATGTGGCGATGTTGGGATAAGAATAGATCTTGTGATGTGGGAATAGCTTCTACACCAAGGAAGTGATGAAGGTCGCCGAGATCCTTTAGAGAAAAATGTTGCCCCAGTTGATGAGCAAATGATCGAATGAATTGAATTTTGTTACCAGTGAGAATGATGTCATCAACATACACCAAGAAGTAGGCGATGGTGGATTCCTTAGAGTATACGAAAATAGACGTATCCACCATGGAGTTTGTAAAGCTGGTTTGAAGGAGATAGCTTTTGAGTTCTTGATACCATACCCTGGTTGCTTGCTTAAGACTATAGAGAGCTTTGCATAATTTGCAAACAAGGTTGGGTAGGGAAGAGTGGAGGAATCCAGGTGGATGAGCCATATACACATCTTCATGGAGACTACCTTGAAGAAAACATTATTAATGTCAAGTTGACGAAGAGGCCATCCATGGGAGTTGAAGTATTTGGGGTTCAGTTTTCGTTTGTTGTTCGGAGATTTGGAGGAAGTGGAGTAGGGGAAAGTTGTGGAGAGGGTAAATGTGGTTGATCAGTTGTGGAGGAAGTTGGGGAGGTAAGGTCGGGAAGGCTGGTGTTGGTATCGAGATTGGAGGGTGAGGATTGTGAAGAGTCGATGGAGGGGGAGAGGTCTAGGGTATGAGATGTTTATGATTGAGGTTCAGAGGGGGTTGAGGTAGTTAATGTGGGGAGGATGTAAAGTTTGGTAGATTGGATGGACATGATTGGTTGCGATGCTATGCCAAGAGAGTCCAAAACTTGTGGAAGAGCCTTTTGATGTCTACTAGATATCTGCATGAGAAAATTGGTTTCGACGAATTTGACATGACGAGAAATATAAATTTTGTGAGTGACGGGATCTAGACATTTATACGCAGATTGAGATATTAAATAACCTAGAAAAATGCAGAAAGTGGATCTATGTTGAAATTTGAAGGAGGTATACGACTTTAATCAGGGATAGCAAAGACACCCAAAAATTTTAAGACGTGTATAGTTAGGTGGACGTTGAAAGATTTTTTCAAATAGGGACTAAAAATTAAGAACTTGTGTAGGGAGACGATTTATAAGATAAACGACTGTTTGAAAAGCACGACTCCAATATTAGTAGAAAGAGAGGCCGTATGCTAGAGTGTAAGACCAGTTTCGACAACATAATAATGACGACATTTTGATGTGCCATTATGTTCAAGAGTGTGAAGGAGTGGTGAGATGAGAGATACCATAAGAGGTGAGAATGGATGCAAAAGATGTGTATTCACCGCCATTATCAGTGTATATTGATATTAGCGGTAATTGAAAATATGTTTCGACAAGTTTTTTAAATTGAGGAAAGATGGTGGCAACATCAGATTTACGTTTCATAAGGTAAGCCAAATATAATCTGTGTAATGATCAACAAAAATTACATAATAACAAAAACCATCATACGACAATTCAGTGGGTCTTCAATCATCACTGTAGATTAATTGCAATGGTTTAGAAGTATAAAGTGAATTTTCAGAAAAAGAAAGTTTAGAACTCTTATTGTAATCACAAGAGTTACATTGAAAATTATTAACTACCGATATATTAGACAATAATTTATTTCTCTTAATGACAGACTGAAAATTTTGACTGGAGGGATAACCAAGACGACAGTGTCACTCACATATTTCTGATTTGGAGGTAGCATGAATTTGAGATTGGATGGAGCGTAGGAGGTAGTAGACATTATTATGGCTATCCCCATTAATAAGAGGCACCCCAGAGCGAAGATCCTTCATCAAAAAATAAGAGGGAAAAACTCAAGTGAGATGGTGTTTGTTTTGCAAAATTTAGCAAAAAAAAATAAGTTTTGAGTAATAGATGGTGCACATAGAACATTACCTAAAAGAAAGGGTTTTTGGGGAGACTGCAATTTTGTTTTACCGATGTGAGAAATTTTCAAATCTGAACAATCACTTATGTTGATCTCATCGGGACCACAGTAATCAGTGTAGCTGTGAAGAGTCCAAATATTGGACGTAACATGATGAGAAACTCCGGTGTCCAATATTTAGGAGGAGGGAGTAGGCCGGTTGGAATTTGTCATGTTGGCCACATGTGAAGAGAGCGTTTGCGACGGATGTTGCGGTGAATTAATTTGCACTACGTTCTCACGAAGGAAATGATCGAGTTGACGAAAGTCTTTGGTGTTGTGACTGGGACGCTTGCAGAATTTGCAATAGGAGTTGGAGCGGGACAAGTTGTTGTTGCGTGCGGTGGAGTATTGGTTGTTGTTGTTGTTGTTGCATGCGGCGAAGTACTGGTTATTGTTGTTGTTGTTGCAAGCAAAATTGTAGTTGTTGTTGCAGCGATTGTAAGAGGCGCTTCCACGTTGTCGCGGAGATCGATGGGAGGAGCGATTAGGTTGGTTGGTATAGTTGGCAACTACGAGAGAAAGATACGCACATGTGTCTTCCTTCTTCAGATGGCGTTCATAGTCTATAAGTTTGTTATAGAGCTCATCGAAGATGATGGCATTATCATGGACTCGAATAGTAGCTACGACTTCTTTGAATTCAGGTCCGAGGCCAGCGATGATGTGGAGAATAAAATCATCTTCGGGAAGAGGGTGATCAGCGAGTGCAAGATTGTCGGAGATAGATCACATCTTTTGTAAGTACTCACTTATAAATCGTGACCCGCGTTGATTGTTGATGATGAGTTTTCTGAGTGAAATAACTCGTGAGCGAGATTTGTTCGCAAGAAGAATAGCAAGTTGATCCCATACTTCCTTGGATGAGGAAACAGAGGAAATATATGGCTAGATTGTCTCGACACAACTGTCGAAGACAGCGTTGAGAATGAGTTGATCCTGACGGTACCATTGATGGTATTCTGGATTTTCAACATGCTTAGTGTTGTCGTTAACGTCAGTGATAGTCCTTAGAGGAGGAGATTTGGAGCCGTCGATGTGACCAAGGAGATCGTGGCCGATTAAAGCCGATTGAATTAGGATCTCCACACAGTGAAGTTTGTGTTGGAAAAAGGAATCTATAGATAATGGGGATTGAGCTTTGAGAAGAAGCCATGGATAAAAAATTAAGCTTTCAATCGCATGGCTTTGATACCATATAAGAACTTGAAGAAGATTGTTTTTAGGATTTTCAACTTGATGAATATTGTATTGAAACTTATAGTATATGTATACAATTACATGATGGAAAATAAAATCAAAATAGAATTTTTCTATAACAAATTTGGTAAGATTTGATTTGCTTGATTTAGATCTGCGACGGCTGCACTCGTGATGGACAGACGTCTGACGAGTATTTTTTAGACGTTTGCCTACTCTTTGTTTTTGTTGAAGACTCATGACCAGACGTCTGGATCTTCTTCATCAGACGTCTGGATCCGCTCTGTTGTTTGGGCAGACTAGTGCAGATGTCTGCCACGCCATGATCAGACGTCTGGTCCCATTTTATTAGTTTGGCAGATATCTGCAACGCCTTCTTCAGACGTCTTCTTTTGTCTTAGGCACTTGTCACTAATATTATTCCTTATGGATATAAATAACATTGTATTCAAGGTTCGAGGTATCTGCCGATATGTGTTCATATCGGCCGTATCAGATCGGTTTCGGTAAGGACCGATATGATATTAGTATCTATTTCTCGTATCGGCCGATATGTAGTTTTTATTAGCCGATAAAATGTAGTTTCGGTCGCTACGAGCTTTTCTAGTCCGATACGAGCATCATGAAATTTTAGAACCAAAAAACAGAAAACAAAGGTAGAAGATGGAAGATGGATAAGAAAGCGTACTTGGCTGTTGTTGAGAGAATTTTCCTATACTTGATGTGAGTGAGAGAGATCTACATGGAAAAAATTCATTCTAATCCTTCGAAAGCTCAAAATCGATAGAGAAAGAGGAGGAGGCCTGGTATCGAGAGAGAAAGGGAAATCGAGAGTGAGAGAGAGAGAGAGAGAGAGGGGCTGCTAGGGTTTTTTATGAGTCGGTTTTGGATTTGGGCCTCTGGGCTTAAATAAGTCTAGTTGAATAGAAAATATGGGGCCGGCTATGCTTTTAGATGGGAAAAACACTAAATTGCATTAGAATTTGTTTAGTTAGTAATAAATTTGCAAAGTAACGTAGATATATGAACATATAAATATAAATTTACATATAAAACCAAAACCAAAACCGGGACCGAAACTAACGAAACCTACCGAAACCAAAAAAATTTAAGAGACCGAAACCGAATTCTCAAACCTTGTATCAATATACCTTTACCACTAAGTTCCAGAACAATAACAAAAAGGGTAAATTGTTATATAATCTCCCAAAAGTTTCACTCATCACTCGTCTTGCATTTTACTACCGTAATGATTTTTTCCCCTACATGTAATAACCAGTTAGTCAGAAAACTCCATCATCAGCTTTTCTTTAGTTCACAGAACTACTTAACGAGGTATCCGATTAGATAATTGCATTCAAAATAATTGGCACTTGACTGAACGGAAAAGAAAGAAGAAATTCATTAATGTATCGAAGTGCAACAAGGGTGAAACTTTGGGGGCTAGAATAGGAACAATACCATAAGCTAGATTTAAGAAATGATAATTAAGCTTTGATTATATATGTACCTGAAACTTTGCTTGCACACAAAGGGTGGGTTGTCGACGCTTCTTTTCACATGATTCCTCTTTAAATTTGCCTCCATATATATATATATATATATATATATATATATATATACCCAACAATCATTCAGAATCTCTATAGTTGTCGTTGTTGAAGAGTCAGTACTCAATGAGCTGAGCACATTTATTTTTTGAGGGGACCAAACTTAGCACTGAGACTACAAGAAACTTGCATAATTTCATGTGACAAACCGCATATGTCACGGGTTTCAAGCTTCCATAAATAGCTGCATCAATTATATTGCATTTACTAATAGAAAAGAATTATTTTACATCGAAAAATCACAGTGACGGCTTTCGCTTCCGTCTCAACTTCACTAACAGAAAAGTATTTTAATTGCATAAATAAAAATTTATGGAAGTTTAAGCTTATTTTTTAAAATAAAATTTTGATTTTACGGGAAAATAATTATACTGTTAAACTTGGACGGGGACGAAGTGAACTTCTGAAAAGAGAAAGGTATTTCCTGCAATTTCACCTGAAAGATATAATTTGACTTTCCAGTCGACGACGCTTCCAAATATTGGTTTCATGGAGGTCCATGTTTTCCTAAATTTAGAAATTTTATGTATTTTCTTTTTCTGTGCTATGTCGAGGCTTATGCAAGTATATAAGGCTGTTATCTGCAGACTAGCTCGAATGAATTGATGTTGTGGTTACTTTCTTCGACTTCTTCATATGATACAAGTATGGATAGTGAAATTTCAATACTATTTGGTTCTGAAGACTTACATGTTGCGTGTTTTTCATATTTGTTGCAGGACTACGGAGTCTCGATAATGTTATATCGATCCACGTACTTAGTAGACATTGTTCGTGAAAAGATTGGTCGAGTCTTAAAACTCGACTCGATCCAAAGCGGCAGCGCATGGCTTGGGGCCGACATGCTCATTTTCAATACATGGCATTGGTGGACCCACACTGGAAGCAGCCAGCCGTAGGATTCGAGACCTGAACACTCTTCAGCTTCAATTGCTCTTTTTTCTGGCTTAATATCACCAAACCACCAAATATTTTGTTTTAACTTCCAAAAACTTTTTTCAGTAAACTACAAACAACCATATAAATTACGGCTACAAAAAACTTTCATATTAACACTACCCATTGTTTGTTCTAAACTACCATAAAACCGTTCTACAAACTTCATTGACGCCATTATATGAGTATAATACACTAAAAACAGTACTGATGGTATGTAACTTTTTGGTACATTTTTGCAAAATCTTTACAAAGTTTTTGGTACGTACTTCACTGAAAAGTTTAGTTTTGGTAGGTTAGAGAAATTAAGCTTCTTTTCTTTTCTTTTTTTTCCCGCACAAACTCATAATGTGCTCTGTTTTCTTAGGTGGGACTATGTGCAATATGGGAGCACGATATTGAAAGATATGAACCGGTTAGAGGCGTTTTCGAAGGGAATGGCGACTTGGGCGAGCTGGGTGGATTCGAATATTGATACAGGAAAGACTAAAGTATTCTTTCAGGGAATTTCTCCGACACATTACCTGTAAGTTATAAACACAGAATAAAATTAAGCGAATTAAATGCATCATCGAGGATATTAAACAATCTATTTATCGATCCCTGATAATAAAAAATAGAAACTAAAAACTCAACATTACCCATGCTAAGAGAGTTCAGGTTCTAGATTATCTCAAAATTCATGATGTTAATACCGAAAATTCTGACAATGTACCAAATGAACTACTATGAGAAACTCTCACTGTTGTCTAATTAGTAAAAATGAAACGAGTCATTTTTTTTACACACCCCCTTTAAGCCTCTAATTTTGGCTTTTTGTAAGAATAGCCTGTGCACAAGAACATATCATCAGAAAACCTTTGATTATGTGAAGTGAACCCTATAACGATAACAATAGCAAAGATTATCTATTATAAATTCAATAAAAATAATGAAAATCAAAATCAAAAGCATCGTCCATAATTAAGGTAGACTCTAGCATAGGGCAAGGATGTACCATCAATGCGATCTATTGTCATTTTCCGTGTGTCCCTACAAGAAATATGAAAAACCAGGGCATGCGCGTGCACATACAAGCTGACTCAAAAGCATGCCCCGGTTTCTTTTACGACCATACACTTCAAATACATAAACTCTGATAACCAAATCTATTCAGCTATATATCAGTTTCCAGCCTTGCGTTTATCCTGTAAATTTCCAAATTGCTCTTCTTGGCACAACACAAATAGTATATCATATTGCAACTTTCTTTAAACACCTATAGATGGTCCTTATAATGTTTTCCCCCATATGATTGTCCAGCAGATGAAAACCATTTATTGGCAAATTCATCAACCAATGACCAGTCCGATACAAAAATAATGTCTTGGCACAATGATTCAGCACAGCAAAAATGTATGATATAAATGAAATGAATCATAACCAGACTCCTGGCCTAAGCAAAACTGACAGAAAATTTTGCAAACAAAAAATAACCACAAATGAACAGCAAAACCGTACTCAATATATCCTAACATCCAGTCGTAGGCTCTAAATGTTTCCTAGATAAAAAAAAGATAGCAGCTCATGATACAATATATAAAGAAACACGTCTCTGAAATATTGGATTTTAGGAGAAGGGGAGAACAAGCTTCCTTGGTGAGTTTCCACCCACAAAGGCTTATTGCCAGCAGACTAGGAACGTGCAAAGCAAATGTGAAAGCCGACATACCATTAACTTGGAAAATAGATCAATAAAGAGCAAGCATGACAAACTAACATTATTCATCATGGGTTGTTGCTAAGAACTCGATGTTTTGCAACCAGTTTACAAATATTGGCGTTTATTATAGCAGTTGTCCTGTATTGTTTTTCATACACTGCTCACAGGCCGCGGCCTCATGGCCTGCACATATCATAAATATACGTCGGTCAATTGGCTGAATTTTCATTCAAGTACAATACATAAAAGACATTGGTGAAGGGCCCAAATGAGACATTTAAGCTCCATATCAGGCGTCACGCCACATATTTTAGCATCAAGGTTTAACCCTTGGTTGACAGGATGTCAGCCAAGGTTTATTATTGAGTCCTTTTCAGGGATTTGCATTGTATAAGGGGTCGATTTGCAGGGATATGCACTGTACAAATCACGCATGAACGCTTAAGCCTTAGCATCCTCCTCACTTCAGTCCAACCCTGAATGCAGGGATTCGCACTGTACAACCAAATCCCACAATGAAAAAACTTGGACGTTAGCATCGGCCACAGATGAAGTCTTACCGACGAGGGATTTGCACTCTACTCCGATGTAGACTTCACCTACAGCCGACGCTATCGAAATGGAAGGAGTTAGGGGTTCACACTCTACACTGCAGGGCCTCTGACAACAGTCTTCTATGCTACTCCTAGGATAGATTAAGACATAAATATGATAAATGCTTAATTGATCAGAGAGTGGTCCTGAGTTCTTTGAACTCTGCTGTTTATAGCCTTTTAGGAATAGACAGTATGTCCTTTGATATGCACAAATACTCCCCATGTTCTTCTTCAGACGTGACCGCATACCACTAATGTTGCACGACTCAACCAACGTTCTTATGCATGTTTGCCTGTAGGGGCGATTATAGTCAGTCAGAACTTTAGCCGAAGAGTAATTTTGACTTGTGATTTTGTTTTTTGGTCATGCAGCCAGCCGAAGCATCAAGTTTGTATTGGCAATTATTTCTCTAGCCAAATTTTGGTTTAAACACTAGGGCGCTTTAGTGCCTAGGCGCTAGGCGGTAAACCAACCGCCTAGCGCTTTTTACAACCTAGATCTACTAGATCCGCTGTTGTTATTTGCTCAATACATGCTTTAGACTCCTAACATACACAACTGGTAATAATTTTAAGTGGAAGAGACTTGCCAATTTAAGTTTGTTCTCCCCTTTCTCTAAACATTCATTATTGGGAGTCATGTATTGCGTTGCATTCTGAATCTTAAGGCGCTAATCAATTTTAGAAAATAATTTAGAGCCAACAATAACATAACTAAAGGATATATACTTATATGGTTATAATGCAGAAGAAAGTGTAAATGGGATTTAGAATAAATATCTTTTAATTAGAAGGGTACAAGTGTTTATTATTGTGGTAGTTCAGGGGGAGTAAGAACTCAACCTAATAAATAGTACAGGTTGCTACGTGCAATTGATCCTAAAATTTATCGTTCATTGTGAAATGATAATATAGTGGAGTTCTAATTGTTACCTCTCCTAATATACTTTATTATTCTCAATCGTCCGGGGGCTCAGAGGAGGGGACTGGGGCGCAAAAAACTCAAAGAACTGCTATAAAGAGACACAACCATTAAGTGGAACGACTTATCCAGCGGGTTCAGTTCCAGCAGAAACAATCGTAAAGAAAGTGTTGAGCACAATGTCCAAACCCGTATATCTTCTTGATATAACGTTGCTATCACAGCTTCGAAAGGACGCTCATCCATCTTCATACAGTGGAGAACACTCGGGCACGGATTGTAGCCATTGGTGTGTTCCTGGCCTTCCTGATACATGGAACCAGCTATTATATGCAGCTTTGGTTTAAAGAAATGTGGGATAATTTATAAGAATTGTATGTAAAATAAGAATGAAAAGGAGAGAGATTCATGTGTTTGCAGGTGTTGTGTCGATAGAGATTGTTATTCTTTGAAAGTTAAAGAGCGTGAATTGTAAGTGGTTCAGGACAGCATAAAAATATAAGTATTGGGTAAACAATTCAGCATTGTATATATATAATATAATTCTAAGAAAAATATTTTTTGGTGGACAGCAACATATCTTATATTTGTATATTTAGTGTCCAAATGAAATTCTGCAGCATGATATGTGGATAGTAATGAATGGTTTAGAGAGTAAATCAGGGAAAATTGCACTAGAATACTAAAATGTTTGTACTTCCACCGACACGGTGACAAGATATCATTGTAGGAGAATAAGTTCTAGGGTTACTTCTGAGTCAAGATGTCTACCGGGCCGGCCTGCCCCGGCGCCCGCAGGGCTTGGGGCTCTTCGGGCCCGGCCGGGCCCGAGTTGACCGGGCTTCAGGCCGGGCCGGGCTCGGGCTGCCCGGTTTTTAAAAAATGTTTTTTTTTAAAAAAATATTTTAAAATTATTTTAAAGTAAATTTTTTCACTTTTATGAATTTTTTTTGGAAAATTTTTTAATCGGAACTTCGTGTAGGTTCCGGGACATACCGGGATATTTTATTGATTAAAAAATTTTTGAAGAGGACATAACTTGGCAGACCTTATCTCTCATACAATTGTCAAAAAAATTAAAAATACAATTCATAAAAAAACTAACTGGTGGGCTCCTATCGGTCTTTACTCTTTATCGGTGTTGGAGTTTTCAATACTCTTAATATGTTGTTGTCCAGTTTCTGCATCGAACGAATCTTTTTGGCACACTGCGATCTCCAATGCGTCATTCGACAGCCCTGCTTTCTTGTTACTCATAACCCTGTTAGTTACACTAAAAGCGGATTCCGAAGCTACTGTGGATATCGGAGTTGTTAGTAAATCACGATCCATGACAGAAAGCACATGATACATGTGTCCATGTGTTTTCCACCAATCCAAAATATCAAGATTATCTATTTGATCCGCGGTGAAAAAATTACTTAAATCAGTTTGCAAATACATTATAAGCTCATTATAAGTGGAAGAAATAGAAATAGTTGTTCTTTGTTTTTTCTGCTGCAAAAACTAAATTAATCCTTTTTTGGAAATTTGCTGTGAATAGGAAGATAAAGAAGAAACCCTGTTTTGACCGTACCGCGCATCATATATGGCATACAAATCATGCAGATAAGAATCTAAAATATTTTTATAATCTCATATATCAGTATCTAAGTTTTCATGGTATCTATCTAATAAAAATAATAAATTATCTTTTGTAAGTTTAGGATAAAAACAGAAGCTAAACAAAACAATGCAGGAACTTCTCGCCAATATTTATTCAATTTCGTAAACATACTATATAGCATTCCAATAAATACAATTTCAAGGTCAATTACATGCTCATTAATAATCTTACTGATATAAAATAACGGTCCTACTGTTAAACATGTATTAGGATAATAAACACCAGATAAACATTTAGTTGTATTGTAAAATATTTCTAAAAATCTCAAAACATATTCATAAATAGACTAATCATAATCCTCTAAATTATTATTAGGCATTTGTTCCTCATAAAATAAAGTAATAGGCTCCCGATATTTTAAAATATATTTCAACATCTCATAAGTGGAATTCCACCTATTTGGAATGTTGAATTTGAAAGATCTAAATTTTAAATTTAACTGGGTATAAGTTTTCTTAAAAATTTATTTTCAGGATCCAAAGGTTTCAATAAATATCGTTGCATTTTTAAGCTTCGCTAAAGAAGGATCAATTATACTAAGACTATCATGCACAATTAAATTTAAAATATGGCATATACATCTTTAATGAAATAATTATCCATTCAAAACATAATTTAAATTATTTTTAAAAATTACTATAGCGGAATTATTATTAGTAGAATTATCAAAAATAACTGAAAATATTTTATTTTGAATATTATATTCATGTACAGTGGTAAAAATACAATCTTACATTATTTACACTATATGGATGCTCTATTTTTGAAAAACCAATAATTTTGTTATGTAAAAATCAATCATTATCAATGAAATGTGCAGTAACATATATAACTCATGCCCTATTTTGCAGTCCAAAAATCAGAAATTAATGCAATTTTTTTTTATGATTTGCAAAAATATCAATCAAATTGGTTTTACCATCATGAAAATTTTTATAAACATCTCTTTTAAGTATTGTTCTTGGTACTCTTTAAAATACTGGATTATATGCATTTTCTTTTATCAATCTATCAAATTTTTCGTTTTCTACAACACCAAATGATTGTTCGGCATATATGACATATTTTGCAAGTTCTCTTCTATTAGTATCTTACGAATAAGAAAAACCAGTTAAATAGTTAGACGACAAACTTAGAGTCGCTGCCGAGAATCTGTTTTTTCGTGTTTGATTAAACGCCTTTTTAGGTCGGTGGTTCCATCTGAAGTGGCACAAGTAAAATCTGCTTGGCAATGAGTACAAACTGTCCGCTCGTCTTTACGTGCAACTGTTTGTGCTACAAAATGTTTCCGAACATCAGAAGTTTTAACTCTTTAATTTTGAAGGACGGAAGCTCTTGCTTCAGAAACGGTAAGAGTATGAAATTTTTTAGGGACATAACTTTGTGATGTAGCAACGATCTTGTAATTAGAAGATTCACAGTGAGGAGAATAAAATCAAAATTAGTTTGCAGCATATTGGTTAATTTCTGTCTCTCTTGTGAATCCATATCGATTTGAAATGAATGTCTCCGTGAAAATGAAACACCTCTGTTATCTTGTGAAGATGAACCTGACATTCTTAATTAAAAATATTAGTAAGAGAGAAAGAGAGATAATAAAAAATATACGAGAAAAATATATAACCGATACAAAAAAAACCTGATTCCAAATAGCAGAATCAAATTAGTGGAACTGAAGTGAAGATTGCGTGATTCCAATTTTAACAGTAAACTTCTCAGAAATTAAAGAGAGTGATTGGGAGATTGAAAATTTTGTTGTTGTGAATTGTGAGAAGAATGGGAAATGTAGAGAGGTATTTATAGAGTTTTGGATTAGAGATATAAAATATATAATTTTGAGTAAGGGGGTCTTATATAATTTTACAAACCCTATTTTAATTCAAATTTTCCCGCTTTATTAAAAAAACCACCCACATTCAAACTCTCCAAGACAATGACCGGCCCCCACCCCAACCCCCAAAGCCAAATAGCCAAATTTGAATTTGAATTTGGCCGGGCCGGGCCGTCGGGCATCCAACGGCTAGCCTAGCCCGGCCTGGGGCCAGACCAGGGAATTGGCCCGGGGCCGGTCCGGCCCGTTAGACACCTTGATTTCTGAGTTAAGAAGACTCGATTAAAGATTTGGGTAGAATTTGAGTATGACTTCATTGGTTAACTTTAGAGTTAAGTGTCCGAATCCATAAGAGGAAGGTAAAATTAAAATATGTAAAAAATTTGAAATTCATTTTAATATCAACTTAATTGGTATTTAAGTTCAGAATTTTTTAAGAGTTGGTATAGATGGATTAGAAAGTGTTAAGATGTGTAGATTAGAAAATAGTCCCACTTTGGAAAATATATGAGAAGTGCATGGATATAAAACATAAGATGAGTCAAACCTCCATAAGTCTTGAGTCTTATTAATAGAACCCATTTATATCAAAAGCCCGTGTACACTTGTAAATATATATAAGTTAGACATGTGCTTCTCATGTGAAATAAAAATAAGATGCTTGCAAGTGTTCCTAATTCCTTTTCTTCTCTGGTTGTTTTTTGGCCCTGTTGCAGCTACTTCTCTTTCTATATCTAACACACAAAATCCTTTCACACCAATTCCTCTTCATTTTTTTCATGTCTTCTTAGAGTCCTCTTTGATGGCTTCTTTCATACAACTTTCTCTATCCAATTGATCTAAGAAAGCTTCATATATATATATATATATATATAATAATAATAATAAAAGCGGATTCCGAAGTAAAATCTGCTTGGCAATGAGTACAAACTGTCCGCTCGTCTTTACGTGCAACTGTTTGTGCTACAAAATGTTTCCGAACATCAGAAGTTTTAACTCTTTTATTTTTAAGGACGGAAGCTCTTGCTTCAGAAACGGTAAGAGTACGAACTTTTTTAGGACATAACTTTGTGACGTAGCAACGATCTTGTAATTAGAAGATTCACAGTGAGGAGAATAAAATCAAAATTAGTTTGCAGCATATTAGTTAATCTCTGTCTCTCTTGTGAATCCATATCGATTTGAAATGAATGTCTTCGTGAAAATGAAACACCTCTGTTATCTTGTGAAGATGAACCTGATATTCTTAAGTAAAAATATTAGTAAGAGATAGAGAGATGATAAAAAATATACGAGAAAAATATATAACTATTACAAAAAAAACCTGATTCCAAATAGCAGAATCAAATTAGTGGAACTGAAGTGAAAATTGTCTGATTCCAATTTTAACAGTAAACTTCTCAGAAATTAAAGAGAGTGATTGGAAGATTGAAAATTTTGTTGTTGTGAATTGTGAGAAAAATGAGACATGTAGAGAGGTATTTATAGAGTTTTGGATTAGAGATATAAAATGTATAATTTTAAGTAAGGGGGTTTTAGATGATTTTACAAACCCCATTTTAATTCAAATTTCCCCGCTTTATTAAAAAACCCACCCACATTCAAACCCACCAAGACAATGACCGGCCCCCACCCCAACCCCCAAAGCCAAATAGCCAAATTCAAATTTGAATTTGGCCGGGGCGGGCCATCGGGCCGCCAACAGCTGGCCTAGCCCGGCCTGGGGCCAGGGAATTGGGCCGGGGCCGGCCCGGCCCGTTAGACACCTTGACTTCTGAGTTAAGAAGACTCGATTAAAGATTTGGGTAGAATTTGAGTATGACTTCATTGGTTAACTTTAGAGTTAAGTGTCTGAATTCATAAGAGGAAGGTAAAATTAAAATATGTAAAAAATTTGAAATTCATTTTAATATCAACTTAATTGGTATTTGAGTTCAGAATTTTTTAAGAGTTGGTATAGATGGATTAGAAAATGTTAAGATGTGTAGATTAGAAAATAGTCCCACGTTGGAAAATGTATGAGAAGTGCATGGATATAAAACATAAGATGGATCAAACCTCTATAAGTCTTGAGTCTTATTGATAGAAACCACTTATATATATATATATATATATATATATAAGTTAGACATGTGCTTCTCATGTGAAATAAAGATAAAATGCTTGCAAGTGTTCCTAATTCCTTTTCTTCTCTGGTTGTTTTTTGGCCCTGTTGCAGCTACTTCTCTTTCTATATCTAACACACACAAAATCCTTTCACACCAATTCCTCTTCTGTTCTTTCATGTCTTCTTAGAGTCCTCTTTGATGGCTTCTTTCATACAACTTTCTCTATCCAATAGATCTAAGAAAGCTTCATATAATATATATATATATATATATATATATAATAAAAGAAATTTACCGTGTCCCGTGTCCTACTTTTTTAAGATTTGCCATGTCCGTGTCTGTGCTTCATAGGCTTCACTGATTAAGAATTAACTCCATCAGTTAACGTGATTCGTTCCAGTTATGAAACCATTTATAAAGTATTAATGAGTATGAAGAAACTTTACACCTAGAAAACCAAATTACCATAGAACCGATTTGAGGTGTATATTACTACTATTTTCTAGATATTTCCATAATTCCAAGAATGGTTCATAAAACAGCGACCACGGAAGCCCTGTGTCCAGAAACTGCAAGGATTAACTCTCTAAAAGCTGAAATGGGTTCAGAGTCGAGTCTGCCTCTCGATTAAAAACTTTTAAGAGTTCAGATATGTAGTTCATACTAATATACATTCAAGAAACTAACTAATCATGGTAAAAGGAATATCTCTGAAATTCAAAAAAAAAAAAATCTGAACTGGATACATCTTGTCCATTGTAACAAATCAAATAAAAGATAAGCGTGGAATTTTTCTTGTTATTTGCACAAATAGTGAATGAGCTAAATAATCTTACTATCTTATCTATCTCCGAAAAAAAGTTTGTGTTTTGATCCTGTAGTAAATTTAAACGCACTGAGCTCTCACCATCAACTGCACAAGCATAACCAATTGGGCATAGCTCATGCCGTAAGAATTACCTCTCTAAACTAAGACGTCACCGGTTTGATTCCTGAAAGGATTGCATCACAAAAAAAGAAATGCACAATGCTTTCTACATAACAAACTAGAAGATATCTATTAACCCATGTCTAATTGAACCCCAACCTCCAGAATATTGAAATAAAAGCTTGCAAATATCATCAAATATTTTTCGAAAGCTGTCTTTTATTTGGTAACACACACATGATTCATACCACTAAAAATTTTATAAATAAAGCAAGGTTAATCACAGAAGCTATGCTTCTTCGTTAACTTTCGCCTTCTTAACATCTATAAGCTCTCGTATTTGTATCAATCTAGTCATGCCGATATAAGAAGAACCACCGTCCTCCATCGTGATCCTTGCCATCTCCGCAAGCTCCCTTTGCCCTTCTCCTCCTTTCATCTCCCATCACCTCCTCCACCGCCTTCGTCACCTCCTCTTTCTTCACTAATGTCCTCCGCTCTTCATCAAAACTGCAAACCTTCACCCCTACTGAAACCCCAATCCCTAACACATCTACCATCAACCTCTCGTTGAAGATCTGATCTTCAAGTCGTGGCCATGTTTTTGAGATAATAGATGGGATAAATTAGCCACCCCTCATTAATGGGGTACCCGGACTCGAACCCGGGTCTCCCTATGGGCTACTCCATGCCCCACAAATTGCGGCCATGTTAGCATTGCCACGCCAGCTGTTATCCCTTCCAAGCAAGAATTCCATCCACAGGGTGTCATGAACCCTCCTACTGAAGAATAGTTCAATATGGCAACTTACGGCGCCCATCCTCTTAAGATCAAACCCTTTCATCTCTCCTCGAACCCCTCAGGCATTTCATCGACTTTTCTCATCACCCAAATGAATGGGTTGCCGGAATTTTCAAGACCGGCTGCACGCCCTTGAAGCTGAGCATTAGTGAATTTGATTAAGCTACCAAACAATATGTAAAGAACTGAACCAGGCTTCCTGCTGTCGAGCCAGTTCATGTAGGAATCAAGGTTGCAATGTTTTCTTCCTCCTCTTGCTGCACTTTCTTTTATGTCTTTATGCAGTATGACACGGGATCGACAAGCCATGATTTGCTGGCTAATTTGTCGGTGTATCCAGAGTCCAGCTTGGCAAAGGTATTATCAATTTCACCATAGGTTCGTCTAAGCCTGAAAAGCCTTAAGAATTATTTCGTCTTGATGAATGATTGTTCCAACTGGAAGTTGCAACTTCTTCATTTCAATGTGATGTGTGATTCCAGGAACAATAAAAGAGGCATCTTCGTCATCCACGCTCTCGTGGGGCTTGAGATTGATGATGATGTTGATGAGGAAAACGAAGAAAGAAGGGCAACCTGCAGGACATATATAATTTGAAACAATTTGTGAGTGGTTCTTATTTCATCTCTTTCTTTTGTTTGGAAACTCCTTTTCTTGATCTCCATCTTCAATTTCTGGACCTTAAGAAACTCCTTTACATTTTGATATAAATAGTGGTAATCCATCAAGTTTCATTAAACATATGAAACATAATCGTTACGAAGTCAAATAGATAATTAATACATCACAAACCTCTGCATATCGGAGTCAAAAAGAAAGAGTTTGCAACTACCACATACATTCATCCCAAAATACAACAAATGCCCACAACCACAATTACTTGAACTTGCTCTCCTATCAAAATTCAGCAAGCAAAGTAAAGATCAACACTAGGTTCCAAAAATACCTCCTCCTTCCCTTCCCTTCCCAACCACCAGATACTAAGCTCCTGAACCTTCGGCCTGACCATGTCCCGTCGTGTGTCCCTGTTCATTTATCGGCAGAAATAGCGTCATTGCCTACCTTGATTAACTATAACCTAACTACAAAAACCTACCTGATTAAATCGATGTTTTGAGAACATTCTGTCATGTCCATCTCAAAACCTCTTAATTCTTGTTTCCAGTTTATCAAAAACAGATACATACTACAGTATTATATCGTACAATTTTCTCTTAAATTACATATAATTCTAGCAAACTCCACATATATTTCATAAAGCAAGGTCAGTTGTCCACGTAATGAACATATCGGAGACAATACAATTAGGGCGATGCTCAGACAGGGCTTGTTCGAGAGAGTCGATGGCTTCAAGAAACGAAGGAGTAAGCTCCGGGGTAGGGAGGTTTGTGACATTCTGTGGTGCCGAAGAAGGAAACGGGAGCATCAGGAGTTGGATGGAGAAGTCACCGATGGAGTTAGCAATGAGAGGAGTGTTTTCAGTGCTGATCACAATGGTGGATTTTTACTCTCCATGAGCTGAGAGAGCTTGGCGAGATCGACCATTGGGATCATGTGGCCTGGAGCTAAGAATGGGAAGAAGAAGATGTGAAGGTTTTCCATCAAGATCTTTGTTATGGGATCTACGGCTAACCGTAAGCCTGTAACGGTGTTTTAAAGGGTGGGGATGAGGAAAGGAACAAATTCTGGCTAGCAGTATATTGAATTGTTTTTTGGCCTGCTATTTTTAGCTCAATGTCAAGGAGGCTGGACAATGCAATCAAAAATATTTTTAGCAGAAAAAGAAGAATTTGATTGTTGTGCATGAAAAGAAATTCCAATGATGATGCTTGCAGAAGTCTGCTCTCTTACTAAAATAAACTGTTATTGTGTCGAGTTAAGTGCCTGATATGCTTAGGGAGTTCATCTCAAGCTAACAACGCTGACATTCTGGAATCTTACCAACTGCAAACCAGTGTAAATTGTTCTAGAGTGCCCAAATCTTTACCAAATCCTCACTTAAATACTTTTTTAATTACTCAAATTAGCATTTGGCATGTGCCATGCGTATAGATAAGTCTGAATATATAGAAATAATTGAAGGGCATAAATAAATCACTAATTGAACCACAAAATAAGTTATATGGAAAGGCACAGTAAGTAAAAAGCAACAAAAGGAAATTCTGTAGCAAGGACATACTTATTAAAGCATCCAAAGAAATGGAAACATAAGGTAAGTATAAAGTATTATGAATGATTAATTCATGAGAAAACATATCAGGAAAAAAATTAAATGAGCCCCCTAATGATACACCACTTCTTCCAAAACTTTGTCGAAATGTGGTCTCTATCTTTGAATTCATTGTATATCCAACTTCTGTCTATGCAAGTGTATTTTGAAACCCAAATAATAATAAAAGTTAAATTTACTATTGAAAGGATTATTTCAAAAATACAACCTGCCATATGCCATTCTATGGTTTAATGACGGCAATTATTATACCTGATAATTTTTTTAGTCATCCGAAACAATTTATTGTTTCGCGAATGGCAGAGAGACTAATTTGATTTTTTTTCCATAGGAGTGTTGTTCGAATCTCGCAAGCCATTACCACCACCACCACCATCTAAGACTTTTCCCATCCAAATGAAGACCGGCTATGAAGCGAAGCCCCAAAAAGATCTTATAAAGTTTTAGGGCAGGCCGTTCGATTCCTAAGAGGAAGGAATAAAGGAAATGCATGATTAAATTTAGAGGGGATTCAAAATGGGTTTAGGTTTAAAAGGGTAGTTTCATGTGTTCATGATGTTGAATTTTGAATTTAAAAAAAGAGCCCAAAAACAAACATGGCCAATTTTGTCGGCTCGGCAGCCCACGTTTGTTATCACCGGCATGTGGAGGTTTGCAAAGGCTACAAGGGAAACAAGTGCATGTGTGCATTTAATAAGGAGGATGGATTTTAGTGAATGGACCTTGCCTATTTAAAGAAGGCGATGCATACATTGAAAAAAGAAGTGAAGTATCGAACTTCATTCTCCAGGAGCTTTGTGTGAGGGAAAATACAAAGAGAGTTGAAGAGTTTTTTGCGAGTTGCTATGCTCTCTTCTCTTCTTTGGTTTAAGCTGCTCTTTGTATTGAGAATTTCCCTTTGGAGTGTTCTCTTTGTAGTGAGGCTTGTGTGAGTGGGAGAGCTTGTATGATCTCATTTAATTTTTTCTCTAGTGGAAATTTCTCGTCGTGATTGCTGGAGTAGGTCCAGTAAGAGGCCGAATCTAAGATATCTTGCGTTACTAGTTGCTTGGTTTGCTCTTTTTTAAGTAGTTTTATTAGCCGTCAGTTATATCTTTTCATTCGATCCCGAAATGCCGGATCCTGTTCTGAATTCCACTGTGCTATATCATTTGTTTATTGGGCTATGCCTGTGTGATTCCTTTGCCGTCAGAAGGATCATCATGCGGTACAACAGTTTTTACAACATTGTTTTCATTTTAATTTCCCTAAATATTATTAGCTTTCTAGAACATGAACAAAACAACACACTACAAAAATAAGAACCCTAATTTGACGGGCTATTCCTGTCGAATTGGGTCTATTTCGACGGTAGGCTATAAATTGCGACGGAAGACCGCTGTCACGGTTAATCTCGTCACTATAGGCCTAATTCGACGGCCACTACCCGTCGAATTATACCTTATTTTATAAGAATAGAATATTATTAAAAAATTTAACAATATTTTTTTAATCTAATTTGATGGGTATACACTGTTGAATTAGGCTTTATTTCGACGGGGAATACCCGTCAAAATAGATATAAACAACAAAAAAATATATATTTCAAAAAAGAAAATCTGGAATTTCAATTACTATCCAATATCAATTCAAATTTCAATTACAATGCAATATCAATTCAAATATCAATTCAAATCCAATATCGATTCCAATACAATCCTAAAATCATATATGTACATGAAAATTAGAAATGAAATCACGAGGGAGGTCAATCACGGGGAGGGAGAAAGTCGATCACGAGAGAGGCACATTATCTTCATCTGGGGGTAAATCCCTTGCGATTAAAAGTTTAAAATACATAATTTTGTACATATGGTATTTATATATTATTAAGTTAGGGTTATCGAATTTACAGGAGGTACTTGCTCCTCTCGTTATGCATACAAACGGATCAGACAAAGCCTCTGTGCCATGTTAAAGCCACTAAATGGATCATCAGTGGGGGCCGATCGGTATGAAGAACCGCCGATATCCAGCGTCCGCTCAGTCTGAGATCCATCATACGTCGGGATCCTGGTCCCACGCGATGTCTCCGATGCCACATCGTCTACCCGACGATATCTAGGAGGTGGATGCCCAGTCGGCCTATAAATAGTGTTACTGGGTGGGAGAGATCTTGGAAGACACACATTAGACTCTCCAGTGAATATCTAGTCGATACGACGTGAAAGTCCTATCTACAGCGTACAGTCTCTGCGCATCATCAACCGGGTGTCTTTTCTTCCTCTCCATCTCCTCGACCAACCAGTCTCTCTCAGCTGCCATCACCTCCTGTTTGGAGAAGAAACATGTTACTGTTGTTCTAACAGCTACACAATAACGATTCTACAATAATTAAGAAATACGACATTATTGGAGTCTTACATATTGCTCCTGGGCCGCAACCGACATGCCATCATCCTGTATAAATCTAGCCCTGAAGACTTCGATCCGATTAGGGGGTCTCCATTGTGGTCTTCTTACTGCATATTATATTTAGAAAGTTAACACATAAATTTCTACGATATTTTTTGAACGTATTAATATAAAATATTGATCGTCGAAACTTACGTATTCGACGTAAAACTGTTGGGAACTCTTGTTCCCATCCCTGTAAACATCTTGCAACTCAGCACGAGATATTTTACCTCACGCGCTCCTCTCCTGCAATTACATCAAATATTGTTTATTGAGTTACTACAAAAGAATAAAAAGGTATCATCAAAAGACATATCCTAAACTTATCGCTCAAGAAATGCTCGACCAAGGCACGACGGTATGCGTCGGACCAATGTGGATCCAACTTCATCGCATACATCTCCGGTGTATTGGCGGATTCAAGTTTTTTGAAGATTGTTTACCGTCGAAACCCGGTCAGACGAACTGGGATGGAACGTCTTATCTGTATTTGGGGGCAGATGCTATTTGGACATATCGACCACCTCTCTAAAGATGCCAAGAGATTATGGTGTCGTATATCAGAGGTTTGGATAGATGTGATCGATATAGCCGACTTTCAGATTCCCTCTCACGGATGAGTGGTTTATTGATTGTGGGGACGTATTCTTCCTGCAGGCGCAAGCCCCTGCACTTAATTACATTATCATAAATGATAACCACTTTCTACTGCTTCAAGCATTGTTCCATGTGTTCGTGCATTTGACTATTGATTTGCCAACAACTTCATTTTCTTTTATACTTTTCACACCCATGGATTGTATATGGTTGTTTGTATGATCTAGACCGTAGGGCACGAAAAGTGTTGCTTTCATTGTTGTTGGTTTTTTGGAGAAGCATTTGCTTCATGATTTTGTTGTGTGGAAATGTTGTTCAAGGGATTGACTTACTGCTAAGCGCCGCTTGCTGATGAGCAGGAGCTTGATAAAGTATTGTTTTGAGTTTTGATATGGGAAGATAGCAAGATGACATAAACGTCGTTATTTATCATTGACCCAAATCCCAACTCATGCGAGACTTGCAGATGCTTTTGTTTGTAGGGGCCCACATTGGTAACTTGGTTTGCCAACGTGGTTGAACTTATGTCCATTCTCACACGGTGAGGACTATAAGCTCTTTTGATCTTTGTAGGAAGGTAACTTTGACTTTGGATAGCCGATGATCAATTTGGAGACCAGCCGTAGGGCAATGGCTAAGTCCAAATCCGAACATATTTTGGATTTGGGGTTTTGGGTCCACGCTGGTATCTTGATTTGCCAACATGGGTGAACTTATTTTCATTCCCATAGTGTAAGGTCCATAGGTTCTTTGCATGTTGGTGTCTTGTAATCCAACTCATGTTTTGATCAAGCATAGCTTATTTAGGCACACATTGTATCTTGGCTTGCTAACGGAAGTGAACTTAGGTCGCATTTCTCATGTATGTGAGGTCCATCGGTTCATATGAGAGCATTTTAAAGATCATTAATCTCATTTGGGAGCTAAAATCAACTTAAATCATTTGGCTATATTTTTGAGAATATATTCTCTACCGATCATATAATCATATCTGAAGTATAGGCTTCCATACTTAGCCAGTGGGCTAACTTTCAAGCTTTGGCTTGGTTCATGCGCGTTTGCGCACTTGAAGTTGCGCATAGCATGATGTGGTGCGCATGCATCGCACGACTCTCGGTAGGGACTTGGTTTCGTTTGAAGTTAGCATTTGTGCCTAGCGCTTGCGCACGTATATTGCACGTGTGCACAGTACAACTCTTTCAAAAGAGAGCGCTCCTACTTGAATGCACGTGTTTCGCACATGACGCAACGCATGGTGCGCACTCATTTTATGAAGAACTTCGCTTCTGTTGCTTTGTAAATCTTAAGGTGCACTTGCGTTTTGATGGTGTATGCGCCTGTATAGGGTCGGGGATGTCAGTGACTTTCAACAAAGCCTTACCTTCAGTTCTCTTTTATCTCCTGTGTGGCGCACATGCGCCTTGGTGGTGTACGCCTGTATGCGGTGCACATAATTTGTTAAGTTATCTTTCAAGGAAGCTTTCGCTTTGACGAATCCTTTGCTTTTAGTTCTTAGGGCATAAGCTTATATTCGGACCTTCGTCCATGTTCTTGATGGGAACTTTTGCACCATGAAGCCTATGCTTCAATCCTTTTTGAAGATAAGAGATAATTGGTTGTCGGGATCTAACCACCTCTCTGAAAACGCTTAGAGATTACAGCGCTATATATCAAAGGTGTGATGGAATGTACCCTAAACTATACTCCGTTTAGAAGAGGATAGAGATTCATGCCCAGTAAGCTCTTACGAAGCTGAGGCTTCAACAATAAGGAGAAAAGATATTTTCCTCTTCTCTTTGGAGGCTGCGGTCTTTCGCCAGGGGAAAAGATCTAATCTGCCCTTTCTCTTATCCTCTTGCTCCTAGTTATAGGAGATGAGAGATTGGAGTAAATCTCTCATTTAAAAGATTTAAATCAATCAGGGTGTATCGGCACCGTTGGATATTTGATCCTAGGATCTTTCTGTTTAGAAAAATCCAAACAGAGCTGTAGAGTGTTTTTCGTCACGCTATTAAGATAGGAATATGCGCGCTTGTCAGGCGTATACAGATTCCTTCTGCATAGGATAGGCTGGGGTTTATTGATTGTAGAGATCCGAATCTCCGGCAACCGCGGACTAAGCTGTCGTTAATTACCCCTCGTTTTTGGAGCGAGAGAACCCCCGATTGATGGGTAAAACTGGTCATGCGAGCTCAACAATAAAAGAATTTTTTTCTAATGGGAAAGTGTTTTGAATATGAAACGTGTGGGAAAAAGGGGTGAGGAGCGTCCTAGGGACGTGTAAGATGGCACGTGGGCACTGGGGGCCAGCGGGTCACGCATCCGGTGCGCGAGTGCTAGGTGCCAGCGGGTCACGCGCCCGACGCGCAGCCGCTGGGCGTCAGCAGAAAAAAAAGACTTAGCCCCTAGACTGGAAGTTGAACTCCCGAAAGATTTTGGAGTTAAACTCAAAGAAAAAGAAGGATTTTTATTTGGAGTTAAACTTAAAAAAAATCTACACTTGGGGTTAAACTCCTTTAAGGATTTGGATCTCGAAGTTGAACTCCTCAAAAATTGATTTGGAGTTAAACTCCCTGAAGGATTTAGATCTTGGATTGTGAAAAGAGATCCATTTTCTTCCCTTTCAAGCCTTAGGTTTCTCTAAAATGGGTTCTTTCTTCCTCCTCTCTTTTTGTTGGATTTTTGAGAAAAGGGATGGTGAGATTTAAAATCTCTCTTTTAGACATTTGCTGAAAGATTTGAACTTCCCTTTAATGGTTTTATGGTGGAAAACTATTTCTTTTTGAGAAAACAAAAGTTAAACACTTGATTTAATTCAAAAAAAGAAAGGAGAAGAAGGTTTTGAACCTTAAAGAAGGAGGCACAAACCCTAAAAATTTTTGAGGGGAGTGTTGCCTTATATAGGCTTACAAGTTTACACATAGCCCCTTGGGCTTTACAAAATGACATTTTGCCCATCCCATATCTCATGTGCTTATTTCTTTTTGCACATGAGCTATGGGCTTTACAAAAATTTGGCTTTTTGTCTATTTATTTATATATTACATTTATTTGTTTTACTTTCTTGGCATGGGGCCGGTCTGGGCTTGGGCCCATCTGCTTAGACTTGGATTTGAGCATGGACCCAACTTGGAATCGACAATAGGGTCCGTTTGTTTTGATTTGGGCTTACTTGTCCACGGTTTGACCTTGCCTTTAACCTTTGGTCAGTGGGGTATAAATTTTAGCCCCAATAAGAGCCTTTGCTCTACTCTGAATCGTTCGCTTCGCCATGAGGGTGCGCTTAGAGATGTTTGGCCCTGATGCACGTGCGCGCTTGGAGAGCATCATTGGCGCTTGCGCACTTCTGCACTTGCATAGGGTGCGCCTATAAATGAAAGCTTAAGCTTTCAAGTGAAGCGTATGCTTCCATTTGGTGAAGCCTAGGCTTCAAAAGGAGGATAAGGAAGGGATTATTGGACGTTGAGACACACCACCTCTCCGAAAACGCTGAAAGATTACAACACCGTATATCGAAAGTGTGAAGGGATGTATCCTTAAACCAATCACCTTCATCCGGGAGAATATGTTGGAGCAGTACGCTCTGAGATGCCAGAAAGGCTTGTTTGCGTATGGCACCGGCACACGTGGTGCGCATGGCACCGGCGCATGTGCGCATACGCGCACTATGAGGGCACGAATGCCTTAACACCTGTGTGCCTTGAAGCCTATGCTTCTTTGAGATAGGTCTCCCCACTTATTTATAGGGGGAGTGGTAGAGGAGATAGCTCTCTTCTTGCCAATGTGGGACTAAAGTTACATCCCTAATATGGTAGAGCTTTGCTTAAGTTATACGTGTTTCGTACGTTTACTCATAACTTTTGATTCCGGAAGAGTTATGAGACCCGTGATATATTAAATTGAAGCACCTTTCGAGAAGTTTTGATACCATCATAATTTATCTGATTTTCTTTTGGGTGTATAGAGAAATCTAGCTTGAAAAAGACTATGTTGCACTTTCTTGAGCGTATTTAGGCCACTTGATGTTTTGGGCTCTTTTGTGCTCTTGCACTCATGCATTGCACTTGCTCCTGGTATGGACGTCTAAATTTTAGGCGGGAACAAATGCCCTCCACTATTTTGCCCATGTAGGTATATACATGGGTTAAGTAGCGTAGAGCACACAACTACCTACGAGCCAGTGGATTGTACATAATTTTCAGAATCTTAATTTGAGATGGTAGCGAGCGAATATTGGCGTCATCATCTACCATTGACTCAAATTACGCTCTTTAAGAAATGCGGTTCTATGCCTTGAGTCCCATTAACTGTACCTTTCTTCTTTTGATGGCATCGTCATCTACCACTTTTGTCACAAAAGACCCACGGCTAATAGACGGTAATCAATCTTAAGACCGAACACAGGGTAATGATGGCTTAGGAAACAGGTTTAGGTCTCTATCATCTAAAACTTTTCAATTTTATGAGCCGTGAAGGTCTCATAAATTACTTTCTTCCTATGAGTCGGGAGGATCTCATAGGTATATTTTCTCCTTGGGAGTCGTGAGAACCCCTAAATGTCTTTTCTCTTGTAAATCATAAGGATCTTACTTTAGTGTTCCTCTACGAGTTAAGAGGACACGTAAGTGGCTTCTTCACTTCATTGTTTGCGTTAAAGTGACCTGACTTAGTTTATCGAAGTCATGCTTCGGGCCTGTATTTATCCTCAGACCGATGGTCAATCAGAAAGGGTTATTCAAATTCTCGAAGACATGCTTCGGGCCTGTATGTTGGATTTTAAAGGATCTTGGGAAGATCACCTGCACTTGGTAGAGTTTGCTTACAACAATAGCTACCAGTCTAGTATCGACATGGCGCCTTTCGCCGCTTTGTATGGACGAAAGTGTAGGTCACCGTTAAGTTGGGACGATGTTGGGGATCGAGAACTTCTAGACCCCGAGATGATTGTTGAGACAGTGGAGGTGATAAGAACCATCAAAGAACAATTGCGCATAGCACAAGATCGGCAGAAGTATTGGGAAGATATAAAGAGAAGGACACTAGAGTTCCAACCAGGAGAACACGTGTTTCTGAAGATTTCTCCTAACCGGGGAGTGATACGTTTTGGGAAACGCGGGAAACTCAGCCCACGGTTCATAGGTCCCTTCGATGTTCTCGAACGAGTTGGAGAGGTTGCGTATCGTCTAGCCTTGCCCCCTTCTCTGAAAGGCATACACAACGTTTTTCATGTCTCTCAATTGAGGAAATATGTCGGCGACCCCGGTCACGTTTTGGATCATTCTGAAATCACCGTAGGGACTGACCTAACCTATGAACAGCAGCCGATGGAGATCTTAGATCGGAAGGAAAAGATTTTGAGAGACAAGACGATCAGATTGGTTAGAGTCATGTAGAGGAAGGACTCTTCCGGAGAGTCCACGTAGGAAAAAGAAGACGAGATGAGAGAACGATATCCTCACCTATTTGAAACTTCCTTTATGTAATTTTTTCTCTCTCCTTTTGACCTACCTTCTTAATTTCGGGGACGAAATTATTTTAAGGAGGGTAGATTGTAACGGTCGAGATTTCTAATAAAATAACTCTTATTTTATATTCCTAGAGTCGAGTGGTTATTTACGTATTTTGTGGGGAAAAGAATGTTTTGAAGAAACTGGTATTAATAATTTTATTAGCATTGAATAGGATTAAAAGAATTTTCTAAAATCTATTTATTCTTTTTATAGGCATAAAATGTTTTAATAAAATTTTATAATGTCTTAAAATAATCTACATATTTTTATTATCAATTAAAATAATTAATTCGTAGTTAAAAATATTTTAAAGGATAAACTAGATATTATATAATTTTAATAACTAGCTAAAACCATAGGAATGGATATATTATTTAGTTTTAGCCCAAAATTATTTTTATACTAAAGATAACAATAAAAAAAATTCTGAAATTTTTCCCATAATTTTAACTATTTTTAACAAATTTTTTAACCCAAATCAATAATCTTAAATAAATCAGCCGAGTTTTTATTTTAATTTTATTTTATTTTATTTTATTTTTAAAAACCCATTTAACCTGGACCGTTGGATGCTCGATCCAACGGCCAGAAACCCACCGACGCGCCACGTGGTGGGGACCACGCGAAACCACGTGATCCCCAGCCATGCGACACGTGGCGATGGATTGCGCAGGGGCGGCGGCGTGGCGGTGCACGCTGGGCCGTTGGATGCAGATCCAACGGCCATGAATCGTGGAGGCGGGCGCAATCATTAACCGATGATTCGCAATCATTGGGGCCGGCGCAATTTTTCGTGGGATTTTCTTGTTGCCACTTAAACCATATTAAATAGGCACTTCAAGCCTAAATTTCTCAGACATCAGAACTCCAAAAATTCTGAAAAAAATACCGGTGCCTTCATATCGACGACGCCGACGCTACGGCTCCACCCAATCGCCGAGGAAAAATCGGGACGCGGAGCTTTTGAGGGGTTTTGCACCAACCTACGTCTTCAACCGTCTATGTCCAAACTCTAATCAAAGGTAGGATCCGTCTCTCTCCCCTTTTCCTGTTACCTTCTTCTTTTTCGATAACCTAGTTCCAATCCCTATTTAAAATGTTGTTATAATATTCGTGCATGCCTATTCCTTGTACCCTCAATAACGATAATGTTAACCCATATTTTAAAACGGTGTTTAAATTTCCTCTGTACATAAAAGTATAATGCACACCTATAATACCTGGAATCTAATATACTTAATGTCATAACCCATGAATTGTCATTTCACCTCTGACATACCCATACTTACACATACTATAAAAATGATCTCGAAATAGGTTATTTCCACAAAATACCCTCATTTAATTAAAATATTATATATGTTTAAAATATCCATAAGAGATAAAATATGTGAAATAAATATTTTAGATACGACATACGTATATTTTACTTACACTTTTTCATCAACTACTATAATATTGTTAAACCCCCTTCAACCTTTTTAAAAAAGAAAATACTAAATTTAAATAACGATATCTTTTCAAAAGGAATATTTAGTATCTTATTAAAAGGTAATTTTAAAATAACACCAATCTAGGACAAAAGAAAGTTGTAGGCATCGGTCGTTTATCTAAACCAGAATTTGTGGTGCCTAGGCTAGACAAGTGAGAAAGGTAATTTTAAAAGGCCCGTCTCACGGTGATTCATGAGCGGATCCCTCATTTCCTTACTTGTGCTTACCTGACCACAATTGGCAGTGAAGAGGCGATTTGAGGACCTCACAACTTGTCCTTTTGGAACATTAGGAGCAGTCTGGATTTTCAAATAAAAAGCTCTTGCAAAAGATTTTCAAATAAACACCACAACTTTTTATCGAAAGGATATTTTCCGTAAAACATTATGTTTTTCCAAAATAATAAATATCATGGTTTTTCTTAGAAATAATAAAAGATAATTAAACACTATTATTCTTTTTAACTAAGCTTTTCCTAAGATGACACGAAGTACTTTACGAACTCTAGAAAATAAAACGAGTGGTTGTGGAAGGCCATATTAAACGAGATCAATACTTTTAAAATTTCCAGTTTATGACAACATGACATATACAAAACATGATACGGTTAGGGTTAGAATGCGCGGACCTAGGTATGGAATACTAAATATGAAGATCCCGATATTCCGAGTGACCAGTCCAATATATGGGCGACTATACAAATATGAAGATCCCGATATTCCGGGTGACCAATCCAATATATGGGCGACTATACAAATATGGAGATCCCGATATTCCGGATGACCAGTCCAATATATGGGCGACTATACAAATATGAAGATCCCGATATTTCGGGTGACCAGTCCAAAATATGGACGACTATACATCGTGGAAATTCCATGCTTAGAATTATACGCACTAAATCTAATTCGTCCAAACCTTTATACTGAATCACGGGGAAGGGTAGTTTGATTAGGCAAGGATAATTCGGAACTCGGATTTCCCTACTACTCGATCATGATCCCGGGAAATGAAACGGTACATTTCACTTCCCCAGTTGTTGTTCTGTGGCCACAACGGAATAATCGCGAGTATCCGAACCCTTATTTAACAAACTAATACGAACTTTTGCCTTCACCTATACTTCCTACTACTTATTTACATACAGCCTACAACATACTCATGCTCATATATACCTCTCTTCAAAACGTCTTAAGTTTGTTTATTTCAAACATTTACACCCCTTACTTTATGTCTGCATGCATACATCATACTCTTATATACACCTGTTCATTTTTATATTCCTATCTCCTTATGAGGATTTCCTACCCGAGTATAACTCGCTGACGGACTCTCTCTTTTACCCTTTTGGAATATCCGTTAGATGAGGATGAGTTTTATGACGAAGATCTAGGCGAGGAACCGACTAACGAAGATTATGCAGAGTTGGCATCGGAGGATTAATTAGTTTTCTTTGTCGCCCACTTGTTTAGGGCTTTGTTTCTTTGATGTAATTAAACCAATTAGTTTGCTTTGCTCTTTCTCTGGGAATGTAATAAAGTTGGTTAATGGAAATAAATACCTTTCGCTTTATTATTTTATTTTTGTACACAACCCTGCATATTATGATTATTCTTACGTTTAACGTAACTGTATTGAATAGATCACCTTCAATACAGTTAGGTTGCGGACCGTGCCACGCCACTCTTTACCTTCTTTTGGGAAGTGGGGCGTGACATTTATTGAATAAGGTTCCAACCAAATCTGTGCCTACCACTCCATATGAAATATGGAAGGGAAAGAGACCATACCTTAATTTTATTAAGGTATGGGGTTGTCCAGTTTATATTAAAGTACATAATCTGGACAAACTCAAGACACGGTCTGTACTGTGTAAGTTTGTGGGATATCATAAATATTCGACAGGATATCCGCTCTACCACACCAAGGAACAGAAGCTATTTGTTGCTCGTCATGCCACCTTTTTGGAAAATGAATTTCTTATAAAAAAAATTAGTAGGAGCACGGTAGAACTGAAAGAAATTCAAGAACCACAAACTGTATCTGAAGATTTGGTAGAACAAGATTCAATAGTTCTGGACGAACCTCAGCCACTCCGCAAATCTAGCAGGATTTCTCATCCGCCTGAAAGATACTATGAGTTTCTCATAAATGGGGATCGAGAGGATTGCATCTTGAAAGAAAATGATCCTAATGGTTTCGAGCAGGCCATTACCAGTAGAGACTCTGTGAAATAGCTGGATGCTATGCGATCCGAAATAGAGTCCATGTACATCAACAATTTTTGGATTTTAGAGGTTGCACCAACAGGGGTAAAACTCGTTGGTTGTAAATGAATCTTCAAAATGAAGATTGGTATATATGGACATGTTGAAACCTATAAGGCTAGATTTGTTGCAAAAGCTTTTCGTCAAAGACCATGTATGAACTATGATGAAATCTTTTCTCCAGTGGCTATACTAAAATCCATTCGGATCCTACTTGCCATTACTGCCTTCCATGACCATGACATCTGGCAGATTGACGTAAAAATGGCTTTTCTGAATGGAAGTTTAGAAGAGTGCGTTTATATGGATCAGCCAGAGGGTTTCGTAGACATTAGGAGCAGCGGGAAGGTGTGCAAGTTGTTTAAATCCATTTGATGAAACAGTCAAGAAATTTGACTTTATTAAAAACATTGATGAGCCTTGTATATACAAGAAGATTGCAGGGAGAGCTGTCATGTTCCTCGTTTTATACGTCAATGATATTCTTTTGATAGGAAATGATATTTCTATGTTGCAATCGGTCAAGTTGTTCTTGTCATTAAAGTTTTCTATGAAAAACCTGGGTGATGCCTCCTACATTCTGGGGATAAAGATCTATGGAGATAGATTCAAAAGAATGTTGGGACTTTCACAGTCCAAGTACATTGACACCATACTAAAGATGTTTAGTATGGAAAATTCCAAGTACATTGACACCATACTAAAGATATTTAGCAGGGAGATCATAGATCACCGGGAGATCGAGATTCGGAGAGTAGATACAAAAGAAAACACTGCGGATCAATTCACAAAGGCCCTCCCTCAAACACAGTTCAAGCGACTTTTTGAGATGTTACGTATGCGATACGCCAACAACGCCCTAGAGCAGACGTTGGGTACTCGATACACCAATTACAGGCCTTGGTGCAAGTGGGGGATTGTTGGATATATATGTTTTAGAGGCCTTTATTGTATAGGATGTTAGAGATATGCATATACAAGACAATCTTGCTCAATATGATAGTATACCATTTGGTTTGTATCTAAACATGTGTATATGTCTTACTGGTTATTACACATCACGAGTACATGTTGATATAACTCGTAGGATTTTTGCTTGACTACCAGCGTTATAATGACAATCATACTTGTGGAGGCTGGGTAGTCCATAAACACATCTTTAAATGTTCCTAGTCATGGGTGTATCAAGACTGGACATCGATATTCCAAAGTAAACTAGTGTATATGTATCTTGACCCCGACGAGAGGCAATGGTTGGTTCCATAGCCATTGATGTATCACACCAAAAATTATATACATGTGCTCATTAGGTTTTGAGTTACACTGGACGGACTCACTGAGAACTTCTAAATGGTAATATACCTATCGTCAGATAGCAGTTCTCTGGTGACGTAGGTACAGGTTAGTGTTTAGACCTGATATCGTCATTTGTCTCGAGTGTGTTTCCACTGTACTTAGATTACTACCCTACCACGGCTTTAAGGAGTCGTGCAAACAGGTTTTAGTTAGGTGCAGTCTCGAAGCACTTGGGGATAGTGAGCGATAAAAGTGATTCGTCTGTCCCTGTATAGAGAGTCGATATCGTGCTGTGTTCGATTGGTCATCACTATAAGACCTTAGCCAAGACAAATGAGATTTACTGATAGTAAGATCAGTAGTTTCTCGGGATGGTTTTGAGCCACATCGACATGACTTATCAGGTTATTAGGGGTTTGACGTTTTCCACCACCTAGACCCGATATACGACACTCTCAAAAGAAGAGATCAGACTGTATGGAGATTGTCACTTTCAGACTCAGTAACGATACGAACGAGTTTGCTTGTCGACCTTCCTTTCGTTCAACGCCTAGGTAGCCGTTACGTACAGCTAGTGTCACTGACGTGCTTATGGTTAAACCCACTGTCAGCATATTGTCGAGTCTTTAGAGTTCCACACAAAGGGTTTCCCGGCTTAGGTGAAATGATGTAGTGTGCGTATTTTGATACGTACGGAGGTTCGATTAAACATGTGTTTTTGTACACGTACTTTTAATCGGGCATTTTGTTAATACTATCCGGTTTGAAAGATAGTTAGATTATCACATTTGGATAAAATATGAGCTAGTATTATATCTCTCTTTTAGTATCTCTCTTTTGGTATTTGTATTTTGACACGAATATGATATTTATACGAATACGGGTATTTGTATATGTAGGGTTTCCTAGTGCTCGCGGCACAGCGGAAGCGCATTACGAACAAAAATTTCTAGCTAACTCGAAAGAACCCCGAACCATAGAATCGATCCAAACACCTAAACTAGAAAACCAAGCATGCAAAGGTTAGAAATACTACCTTCGACGCGTGTCCATCCAATCGTAGAAGACCCCTCCAAGCTCCATGTATGTCGTCCGGATCGAGCTTGAGTGGCGACCGCCCTTGTCGAAAATGATCCATCTGAGGGAACCGATCCAAGCTCCGGCTTCACCTAGTGAAGCCACCGACGCTCCAAGCTTGCTACGAATAGTGAGTGGGGATGTAGGAATATTCTCACTAACTTTTCTCTCTTTTTCTAAGCTAAAGTGAGCTTATAAAATGAAGGACGAGGCGGTGAAGAGGTGTAGCCATCAACAAAGAAAAATGGCTAAGTCTAAAGCGTAGAAGAAAAGATCAAGTGTAGAAAAGAATGGCCAAGTCTTCAGCATTTTGCAACCATGAAAGAATAGTGAATCCAAATGATATTTTCAATATTAAAACCATAGCTATGCGTCTCTACCATACTTCTTTACACCTCATCTTCCACTTCATTTTTTATTTTTATTAAAACAAAAATCAAGAAATGAAGTGTCCATCTTCTAGAACAAATTCCGTATAAATACGGAATATAACCCGGTATATGTATCGAAATATATATACGCGTATTCATACAAAAATACGAATAGTCAAGAGAGAAAATGAATAGTGAACAATAATACTAGAATACATATATTAAAAATATATATATAAATTATTAAATCAAAACCTGATTTAACAATCCGGCTTAATCCTAAACCGCTAGTATTATCAACCGTCCAATTAAAGTCTATGCAGCATGTACATGTATTTAATCGGACCCCTTGTATATACCAACGTACGTCATATATATTATATTGCATGAACCGGGAAAACCCTTGATGTGGGACACTAAAGACTCAACAATACGCTGGCAGTGATTTACTGGATAAATTCAAAACCACAAGCATGTTAGCGGCACTAGCTGTACGTAACGGCTACCCAAGTATTTGCCGAAAGGGAGGTCGACAATCAAGTTTGTCTGTATCCTACCGAGCCTGAATATGACAATCTCCGTACAGTCCGGTCTATTCGTCTAAGAGTATTGCATACCGGGTTTAGGGATGGAAACATCAGACCCCTAATAAGCCGATAAGTTGTGTCGAAGTCGAGCTCATCACCAACCGAGAAGCTACTGTACTCATATCAATAAATCTCATCCACTGTGGCCACGGATTTAGGGTGAAAGCCGACTGAACACAGCGCGATATCGACGTCTAATACCAGGAGAGACGAATCTCCGACAATCGCTCACTGCCTCCATGTGGCTCGAGACTGTACCCAACTATAAACTTGTTTGCACGACTCCTTTAAGCCGTGGTAGGGTAGTAATCAAAGTACAATGGGAACTCACACGAGACAAATGACGATCACAGGTCAAAAGACTAGCATGTACTAATGCCACTCGAGAACTTCCATCTGACGATAGATATAATACCATCTTGAAGTTCTCGGCGAGTCCGTCCAGTGTACTCACCTCCAGTGAGCACATGTATACTATCTTAGGTGACATAACACCAATGGCTTGTGAGACCGGCCACCGTCCCTCGTCAGGGTCTCGAAATGTATACACTACTCTACTCTGGAATATCGATGCCCAGTATCGATACTTCCACGACTAGAGACCTTAAGGATGTGCTTATGGACTACTCAGCTCTCACGTATATGATCGCCATCATAATGCCGATAGTCAAGCAAGAATCCTACATGCGTCATCATTATATATTAGCGACACATAATAACAAGTAAAACGTGTATACATCTATGATAAAGACAAACCATATAGCATACTATCATTTCGAGTAAGATTGTTCTACCTGTATTGGTCATCCCTCAATTATCATAATCGCATGCCTGCAATTACAATAATTGCCTTGAGGGCACTATATCCAATAATCTCCCACTTGCACTTAAGGCTAATTATTGCGACATCGCATACCCACATCCCGTGTGCTGTCGAATACCCAATTTCTTTACTAATCAGTTTCTCAAAGTTTGTTTGAAGAACATCTGTGTTCGAGGAATAGCCTCAGTGAGTGGATCCGCTATAACGTTCCAACTTCCTCTCTCTATATCTCAACTTCGCGAAGATGAACAATCTTCCGAACTGAGCGATACTCCGCCATAAGAATTTGTCTGGATACATGATGGGACCAAGTTTATAAATGAATAAGTTTATCCTACAAACTTCTTGGGCTGTATCCTCCGTTGAGTCATAACCAGTATCCTGAACCATGCTTACCTTAGTATTTCTATTAGAACGCTATCTAATATACTGATCCTCAGAAGAGGCAAAACTCAAAACTCTGACGGCATTTTTGTCATCCTGGTTACCTTGGAAGCCTAAACCGATAACCGCCTCCCGAAGGAGGCTGTCGTTATCATATACTAAGAACATCCTCTAATGTTCATAAATGCTCCTCTTTGTTTCTCCAGAATTGGATTAATATCTGCTTACTACAACAAGTGTATAAGCAACATCTGGTCTTGTACAAGACATTGCATGATTGACTCACGTGCCTAAACAAATGATATGTTATTCATATCAGTCCCTCTCCTTCATCAGTCTAGAAGACATCCCTTTAGAGAGGGTAACTCCATCACCTGTGGGTACACCACCACGTCAGGAGTCGTCCATTCTAAAATACTTTTAGAATGCAGTCTAAGTACCTGATTGGGAAACTTCCCAAATCTAAATCTAAAATCATAGATCTAGTCACCAGAATCCCTGATATTTTATTTATATATAATGTGAAGAAAACACTATGTGACAACCAAAATTTGACCGATTGTAATATAGGAATATCACTTCCTATCTGGAGTATGTCATCCAAATCCCAGGACAGTAGTTCCTACACCCTTCTTACTAGGTCCATCTGTTATTTTGATGAAGTCAGTCAAGATGAAGTCAGTCATCTTGACTTTCGCATCAAAACAGATGATCCGTCTCCGTTATCCATATGTTTTAGTCTACGAATATACATAAGCAACTTGCTCACCTTCCGCTGCTCCCACTGACTACGATAACTCTCTGGCAAAGTCATATACACGTACACTTCCAAATTCCCATTTGGAAAGACGTTATAGTTATCCACCTGCCAGATATCATAGTCATGAATAGCAACAGTGGCAAATCATATCCGTATGAACTTTAGCGTAGACGGTGAAGTAAAAGTCTCATCACAATCCACAACGGATATTTGATGAGAATATTTACAAGTTTAGCCTTATTAGATTAATACATTTCCATCTGCACAGATCTCGAAAGATTTGCTTGCTCCTAATGGGTTTTACCCCTTCAGAAGCACCCAGCAAAATCCAAAATCCAATATTTGCTAAAGTACATATAGTTCAACTTGGATATAAAGTATCTGGTCATCTGGAAGTTACCACTTCTTATGACATACAGATAACTAGTAGGGCCATCATAACCATAATGCTAACCTCCCTGTCACCGTCTCCAAGAAAACCTAAGTATCTCTCGAGTGGCTGAGGTCACATGCTAAAATCTGCGGAGTGGCTAATGGTTTGTCAAGTCAAATTGAATTCTTAGGTTCTACTAAATTTTCGGTAACCATTTGTAGTTCTAGAATCATTTCCGGTTCTACCATACTCCTACTAGTTTCTTTTGCAAATATATTTCATTTATAAAAAAAGATGGCAAGTCAAGAATAATGTAACTATTGATCTTGAAAATGGTAGAAACAAAACCCTAGCGAATACTTAGGATAATCCACAATCAGCCATTACCGAAGCATGCCTTGAGTTTGTCCGGATTCTGCTTTTAAATAGGAACCGGATAACTCCATATCTTTATAACTTCAAGATATGCAACCGATTTATATCCATATAGAATCAAAGGCACTAATTTAGATGGAACCAGATTCAAATGTCATGCAGTTATTTCCAGTGCATATCATAAATGGAAAAATGCCAATACAACATTACTTATCAAGGAGCAAACCCGCGGATGAGTAACCTGATAGAGAATCAAGTTCTCAATATTACTATGATAGAATACCTAGCATAAGTATCTATATTTTCGATCACTTGAAAAATCTTGATCCTTCCAACGTATTGTTCTCTACTTTATTCTTATACCTATAAATATCTCAAAATGTTTTTTTGGACCTTGCATTATAATGAATGCGTGTCTAAAACTAGAGAACTCATAGGTAACATGAATGACGTATGAGTACCAACCCCTCGTCCTAAAGGACAGTGGACAACATACATTTTCATGTATAAGTCTTAAGAGTATACTAACTCAAATTTCGTGTTGTGTAAGTTGAAAACTGTATTTTGGTCGAGAATGTGTTATACCGTTATTGAATGTACCTTACCTTATACTCAACTGATAAAAGTAAATGTTTGGAACACAATTTTTAAAATTTATATTTCACTTTATAAAATAAAATACAAATATTTTATTTTAAAAATTGGTGCATAACAATGGTTATTTGAAACCAAATATTTTGCCGTTAGGCAAATCCAGACGATTCAATCCAATATCACCAATTACAACGAATTCCGATATTGAGGATCAGATCACCTATTTCCCAATATTCTAATCCTACTCAGCATCTATAACACCGTACCGTGAGATCTAAATCCGATAAATACAAACCCTGAAGTTGGAATTAATTGGGAAAATAGTTCTCGGTAACAATTACGCAGAAATTCTGAAATATAAATGTTTCAAGGAGTGGCCGGGTATTCCTAATAATGCCTTTTTTTCCGATCAAGATTCACGAAAGTAGTCACAATTTCCTTTGTCCTCACTTCAATCCCTTTATATGTCTCTACATCTTACCTTTTGCACACCACAATTAAGCTAATCGTTTTTTCCTTTCTTACCTTTCGGCATCAGTCTAAAATTTGGAAGAAAACTATCCAATAAACGTAATAGGTGTACTCTCTTTATACAAGGAGCTCTCGCAAGCTGAAAGAAGGTAAAAGGAAGAGGCAACCAAATGATACAATCTAAATTCTCCAAAACCAGTGGCCATTTTCGACTGAAATAACTTTTTCGAGTTCGTATATAACTATACGATGGCCATTTCTAAGCAATATGAATCATCGCAGTGATACAGAGTGTTCTAGATAAATGCAAATGAAAATTAGGAGTAGCGGGGATATTTGTGACTTTGTTGTGAATTATGACAATCCAACACCAACATGTGTAAGAAGGTTCGGTTAACTTAGTTCATGAGTTTTAGTTTAAGGTAAGTTATAGGTCGTTGTACCATAGAGAGAGAAAAGAAACACTCATCGTGCACTCTATCAAGATTAAATTGATTATTAGTTTATCTAATCAGGATGGCTCCTACTGTTTTCTCGAATTCTCCTTCAAACTCTAAAAAGAGAATTAGTCGGAATCATGTACACCTTACAAGTTCGCTAACCGTTCAGCCAGGTCAGTGTTGGTACTCCGAGGGAGGTCCCCCGTATTTTCGCACAGACCCAATTAATAACCCTATTTCCGCAGAGGCATAATCCCGTTAACACTTTCTAGACACCTAATAGGTTAGCTGATTGTGAAGTGAAAATCTCCCGAGGAGTAAAATCTACACATCAGTGGGAATCGGGACCAAACTATCATCGTGTGATAACCTAATGAAATCCACTCAAGTCACCACACTTCAAAAGGTATGCGCATGCCTGATAAGTTTTCTTTATATTTAAAACTCCCGATATGGTTTTTTCCTGTAAGACCCAAGGACATTGACGAATGATCAACAAATCAAAGGTCCTAGTCAAATTCAACCCGCCATTATCTTGATTGCGTTAAACCCACCCGCACGACCCTTGACGAATGATCAACAAAGTCGTACGAGTGTCCTAACCAATCTACATATTCTTACTACAGAAAAGTATTACAGAGCTACTGCACACTACGCTTCGGCGAATAGCAACGACAAACGTAGCACGAATACTAAGCAATACTAATCTGAAATGACGAAAGGCTACGGCTGATTTTTGGCGAAAAATATTTAACATAATGAACTTGATATCGTTGAAGGAACTAGGGTGGCTTTGAAATGGAGTGGTTTAAGCTCCGCTTTTAAAACTAATAACATAAACTTTTGCTTAAGAGTGAACTCCCCGTGAAGGGATCAAGGCTCGTTTCTCATAGAATGAGGTGCGGGATATTCCTAACCGAATACCTTAATACAAAGCAAAAGAATATGACAGTTGTTTTGAAGAAAATCGAGTGGTTTTAAAATTGGTTCCGACAACACCAAATAGGTTTGTTTTCCTTGTATTAAAGATATAATGCAGTCCCATCAAATCTAGTTTCTAAGCCACACTAGAAACAACCAAAATAGCATGCTTTTATATGCCATCCGCATTCGTCACGGGGTCCCAGGTCTTCACCGTAAGGTTACTTAACTTACGGTAGGACGGGGACATGGCTAGCGTGGATACAAAACATATAGAAGCATCTACTAATATATATATATATATATATATATATATATATATATATATATCGCAGGGAGATAATAGTCATCACAGGCATATAAGAATCATCACAGGCATGCGAACAACAATATGGAATAGCGGATAAACTTGGAGCCCCGCGTTTCATATGAACCGTAAATGAAACGCGACGTTCCACGGTCGTGTGGATAGCCCGTACAAAGTCGATCCTAGACCCCTACGAGTGCGGTAAGCCACCTGCCAATTCTAGAAACTGGGTAACACGCCCTCAATAAAATGAGTCGATCACCCGCCGCTTTCTAGAATCCGGTAACTTGTGCACCCCTCCGCGGGTCGAATCCTATAACCCCTACAATTGCGGCGAGTAACCCGCCAATTCAAGAGCACGGCGGCCTAGTCTCAACTCTATGAGATAGCCACCTGCTGCACTCTAGAACCCGGCTACTCGAGTCCTTCTCTTGGGTTTATCCTCATACAAAAATGAAATATATATACAATGGTGACGTCGACCGCATCCTGGTCGAGCCCCAATAAAAAAATATACATAATACGGAAACGGCGGCCATATGTTGGAGCTCGTCCCGAACAAATGAATACAACAAAGTAAATCAAAACTGTACAAGTAATGCACGAGGGGCTATCCGGCATGACAATCTGACTAAACCATAAACAAGATATATATCCGCAGTAACAAGTAACTGCAATAAGTGTGCAATCTCGTCTAATTGAGCGTATAGCAATTAGACGATATTCAACAACACATATACACTGATACGAAAACCATGACCATAGAATTCATAACAAGCAAGGCCCACACTTGAAATTCCAAACGACGAAAATTGAGTGCACTTCAACATTCAAAAACCAAACTTTTTTCCAAAACAAAGGGTCCGAATGACCCAACAACAGCCCCCGGGAACTCCCCGGGGTACCCCCGATCCGTCTCATGGGTTCTTGATCCGAACCAAGAGCCCGAGGAGATCGGAACATGCAAAACAGTTCAGTTTTGGACAGCAACAACAAAACAGAATCCAGCCATGAAAACAGCGACTAATTTTCGAAAAAGGACTTTGAAATCGGTTCTCCGAGACTCTACGGGTCACCCTCGATCCCCTACGGAGTCCCCGTTCCGAAATGAGAGCTCCAGGGATCGAGAACAAGGTTCAAAAACTCAGTTTTGTAACCAAACGTCGCTGGATTTTGTGGCAGAAAATGTCGGGGGGAAAATTGTTTTGTAATGAATTCTAAAGCAATGCAAGCTAGTTTTATTTGTATGGATTGGCTTTGATACCACTGTAGGGTTCCATGGTGCTCATGACATAGCGGAAGCAGATTACGAACAAATTTTTTTAGCTAACATGAAAGAACCCCGAACCATATAATCGATCCAAACATCTAAACCAGAAAACTAAGCATGTAAAGGTTAGAAATACTACCTTCGACGTGTATCCATCCAATCGTGGAACACCCCTCCAAACTCCATGTATGTCGTCCGGATCGAACTTGAGCGGCGACCGCCCTTGTCGAAGATGATCCACCTGAGGGAACCGATCCAAGTTCTGGCTTCACCTAGTAAAGTGATCGACGCTCCAAGCTCGCTACGAATGGATAGTGGGGATGTAGGAATATTTTCACTATCTTTTCTCTTTTTTTCTAAGCTTGGGTCAGCTTGGTCGCCCTTGTCGAAGATGATCCACCTGAGAGAACCGATCCAAGTTCTGGCTTCACCTAGTAAAGTGATCGACGCTCCAAGCTCGCTACGAATGGATAGTGGGGATGTAGGAATATTTTCACTATCTTTTCTCTTTTTTTCTAAGCTTGGGTCAGCTTCTAAGAAGAAGGATGAGGAGGTGAAGAAGTGTAGCCATCAACAAAGAAAAATGGCTAAGTCTAAAATGTAGAAGAAAAGATCAAGTGTAGAAAAGAATGGCTAGGTCTTTAACATTTTGCAATCATGAAAGAATAGTTGAATGCAAATGATATTTTCAATATTAAAATCATAGCCATGCCTCTCTACCATGCTTCTTTACATCTCATTCTCCACTTCATTTTTTATTTTTATTAAAAGAAAAATCAAGAAATAAAGTGTCCATCTTCTAGAACAAATTCCGTATAAATACGGAATATAACCCGATATACGTATCAAAATACATATATGCGTATTCATACAAAAATATGAATAGCCAAGAGAGAAATGAATAGTGAACAATAATACTAGAATACATATATTAAAAATATATATAAATTATTAAATCAAAACCTGATTTAATAATCCGGTTTAATCCTAAACCGTTAGTATTATCAATCGTCCAATTAAAGTTCATATAGCCTGTACACGTATTTAATTGGATCTCTTGTATGTACCAACATACGTCATCTACATCATATCGTCTGAACTGGAAAAAGCCTCGGTGTGGGACTCTAAAAACTCGTCAATACGCTGGCAATGTTTTACGGGATAAATCTAAAAACCACAAGCACGTCAGCGGTACTAGCTGTACGTAACGGCTACCCAGGTATTTGCCAAAAAGAAAGTCGACAATCAAGTCCGTCCGTACCCTACTGAGCCTGAATGTGACAATCTCCGTACAGTCCGGTCTCTTCGTCTAAGAGTATCACATACCGGGTCTAGCGAGTAAAAATGTCATACCCCTAATAACCTGATAAGTCATGTCAGATTGAAGCTCATCACCAACCGAGAAACTACTAAACTCATATCAGTAAATCTCATCCACCGTGACCACGGATTTAGGGTGATAGCCGTCCGAACACAGCGCGACATCGACTCCTAATACCAAGAGAGACGAATCTCCGACAATCGCTCACTGCCTTCATGTGACTCGGGATTGTACCCAACTAAAACCTGTTTGCACAACTCTTTTGAGCCGTAGTGGGATAGTAATCAAAATACAGTGGGAACTCACACGAGAAAAATAACGATTTCGGGTCAAAAGACTAGCATGTACTAATCCCACTCGAGAACTTCCATCGACGATAGATATAACACCATCTAGAAGTTTTCGGTGAGTCTGTCCAGTGTACTCGCCTCCAGTGAACACCTATATACCATCTTAGGTGACATAACACCAATGGCTTGTGAGACCGGCAACCGCCTCTCGTCGGGGTCTCGAAACGTATACACTAGTTTACTCCGGAATATCGATGCCCAGCCTCGATATTCCCACAACTAGGGATATTTAAAGATGTGCTTATGGACTACCCAGCTCTCACGTATATGATCGCCATCATAATGCCGGTGGTCAGGAAAGAATCCTGCGGGCTTCATCATTATGTATTAGTGACGTGTAATAACAAGTAAAACGTGTATACATCAATGATAAAAACAAACCAGATAGCATACTATCATTTCGAGTAAGATTGTTCTACATGTATAGGTCATCCCTCAATTATCATAATCGCGTGCCTGCAATTACAATAATTGCCTTGAGGGCACTATATCCAACAGTATAAATACGGGTATTTGTGTCTTGATACAAATACGGGTATTCGTATTTGATACGAATACGGATGTATGTATTTTGATACGAATACGGGTGTAAGTATTTGTAGCATATACTGTATTAGTGTGTGTATATGTATGTATATGTATATGTGTAGTGGATTCTCTTCTCTCTTCTCTTCATGTTTCCTTTAGAATTGTGTGGACTTGTGACTCACACATGTGAGTCACAATTCCACTCAAAAAATTCTAAAGGGAAATGGAGAAAAAGAAAAAGAAAAAGAATGAAAGAGTTTTGAGCCATGCTTCATTCTTCTTCGAGAATCCGAAAGATCGTTTTCGAGTTTGAATTTGTTCATTTGGAATTTGGGCTGTTCTATTTTCTACTTATTTTTTTTTGTTTTATTCTTTATTTTATTTCATTTCGATTTTCTTTTCCCTAGTGCTACGATCTCTTTCTGCATAGAGCTGCCAGCAGGGTTGAGATGCGGCCTCTGCAAAGGCGCTTGCGGTTCAAAAATATGGATGAAATTGCGAACGTATTTAGTATAACTATGTTTTTATAGTTAATTTTATAAAAAATTTCAGTAGTCATATGGGGTAAAATGGTTAGGGATTTCTAGTATATTCTACTAGAGATATTCTTTTCATTAAAATCCAGGTAGAGTTTCTATTGATTCGATAGGAGTACGTAATCATAATCTAATACGACTTTTTTATAGTAGAAATAAATTTCATTGTATTTTGATTTATTTTCTCAATTCCTTCTTGGTTTTTTCCAAGTTAAGGTAATAAAAAGAAAAAGAGAGAACAAAGAGATAACCATTATTACATCACTTGTGATCAATTCCTAACAAGTCTTATTCACAAGTTGCTTCACTTAGTATTCTTATGTGAAGCTTGAGCTTAAGTTAGGGTTCCCTCGGGTGGATCATCTTCGATAAGGAAGACCGATATCCAAGCTTGTTCTTGGTGGATTTAGGAGCTTAAGAAGTAAAAAAGAAGATGAAAGACATGACTACAAAGGTTGTAATCGATAACTGAGAAGTTAAACTCTTTTTTAGTTTGCTAGTTTAGTGTTTGGAATCGTTTCTAGGTCGTGGTAACTTGTGCTCTAGTTTAAAAAATTTGTTTTGCATTCCGTTTTGGCCGCAAGTTAGCAGCACGAGCATAAACAACTACTTACACATCCTAACATGGCATATACCGAGAAATCATTTATTGTCCAAAACAACGCCGCGTGCAATGTGAATCTCCCCTTTCTGTAGACATCATAAACTACGATGTCAGTCTCCCACAACTCATTCAACTCATTGATCAATGGCTTTAAATAAACATCGATGTCATTACCAGAAGAGTTGCTTCCATGGATCAACAAAGGCATTTGGATGTAAGATTGTTTCATACT